>JARQOC010000001.1:456047073-457279359 GCA_033576535.1 Allobates femoralis
ACCAAGGCCTGGTTCAAGAGGGAAAAAATCAAGGTGATGGAGTGGCCTAGTCAGTCTCCTGACCTTAACCCAATTGAAAACTTCTGGAAGGAGCTCAAGATTAAAGTCCACATGAGACACCCAAAGAACCTAGATAACTTGGAGAAGATCTGCATGGAGGAGTGGGCCAAGATAACTCAAGAGACCTGTGCCGGCCTGATCAGGTCTTATAAAAGACGATTATTAGCTGTAATTGCAAACAAGGGTTATTCCACAAAATATTAAACCTAGGGGTTGAATAATAATTGACCCACTTTTATGTTTAAAATTTATTAAAATTCAACTGAGCAACATACCGTATTTTTCCTTTTATAAGACGCACTTTTTTTCCTCCAAATTTTGGAGGAAAGTGGGGGTGCGTCTTATAATCGGAATATAACATTCTGGCATCCTGGGTTACTTGGGGGGGGGGGGGGAAGCGGTGAAGTGGGGTCAGAAGTGGCAGGGAATGGTTCCTGCTGAAGAATCAAGCGGCAGGAGAACCACGTGTCCCCGGCTCATTACCGACATGAATATTCACTTCACTTCTCCATGCGCACTGAAGACAGCGCACAGAGCTGGGCATGGGAGCAGGGAGCGCTCCTTTACTCTAATAGCCGGCACATTTGGCTGCTCCCCAGCTTCCTTCAGCTGCTGGGGAGATCGTGCCGGGCTATTAAAGTAATGAAGGAGCGGGTTGTAGCAGCAGAGGCAAGTGAATCAGCACTAAGCTTGTGCTGAATCACTGCCATGATGACAGGGCAGAGCAGGGCAGATCCGTACCTTGTGTCAGCATTCCAAGGTCCCTCTGCTCTGTTTGCTAAGCCCCTGTGTCGCAGAGCTGAGAACCAGGAAGTGGCCGATCTTCATTCACACTGCACTAGATCTGAAGCTGGCAGGGCTGGAGGCCGAGCATCATCACTACAGCACAGCTCCTCCGGTTCAGCTCTGCCTCTATATTACAGGACATTGCACTACAGCACAGTGCAGACTGCACAGCTCCCCCAGCTCTGCCTCTGTATTACAGGACATCACAGTGCAGAGTGCACAGCTCCCCCAGCTCTGCCTCTGTATTACAGGACATCACAGTGCAGAGTGCACAGCTCCCCCAGCTCTGCCTCTGTATTACAGGACATCACAGTGCAGAGTGCACAGCTCCCCCAGCTCTGCCTCTGTATTACAGGACATCACAGTGCAGAGTGCACAGCTCCCCCAGCTCTGCCTCTGTATTACAGGACATCACAGTGCAGAGTGCACAGCTCCCCAGCTCTGCCTCTGTATTACAGGACATCACAGTGCAGAGTGCACAGCTCCCCAGCTCTGCCTCTGTATTACAGGACATCACAGTGCAGAGTGCACAGCTCCCCCAGCTCTGCCTCTGTATTACAGGACATCACAGTGCAGAGTGCACAGCTCCCCCAGCTCTGCCTCTGTATTACAGGACATCACAGTGCAGAGTGCACAGCTCCCCCAGCTCTGCCTCTGTATTACAGGACATCACAGTGCAGAGTGCACAGCTCCCCCAGCTCTGCCTCTGTATTACAGGACATCACAGTGCAGAGTGCACAGCTCCCCCAGCTCTGCCTCTGTATTACAGGACATCACAGTGCAGAGTGCACAGCTCCCCCAGCTCTGCCTCTATATTACAGGACATCACAGTGCAGAGTGCACTGCTCCCCCAGCTCTGCCTCTATATTACAGGACATTGCACTACAGCACAGTGCAAAGTGCACTGCTCCCCCAGCTCTGCCTCTATATTACAAGACATCACACTACAGCACAGTGCAAAGTGCACTGCTCCCCCAGCTCTGCCTCTATATTTACAAGACATCACACTACAGCACAGTGCAAAGTGCACTGCTCCCCCAGCTCTGCCTCTATATTACAGGGCACACTACAGCACAGTGCAGAGTGCACTGCTCCCCCAGCTCTGCCTCTATATTACAAGACATCACACTACAGCACAGTGCAAAGTACACTGCTCCCCCAGCTCTGCCTCTATATTACAGGGCATCACACTACAGCACAGTGCAGAGTGCACTGCTCTCCCAGCTCTGCCTATTCACTAGTCAGTGTGAAATACGACCAAGTTGGACGTGTCATAGATGATTAAACTGGAATGGCCTCCCCTTCTCTGGACGTCTGGATGCGAGCGTCAGCTGCTTGTGTTTTTAAGTAGCTCCACACTCCTGTCCTGACAGGGGGGGAGGCCATTCAAAGTTAATCATGTGTGACACGTCCAACCTAGTTGTATATCACACGGACAGTGTGATACCAGCCTTAGACGGACACTGGCATTATAAGACGGACCCCATTTAACATTAAAAAATATTTTTTTTCTCTTTTCCTTCACCAAACTTGGGGGTGCGTCTTATAATCAGGTGCGTCTTATAAAGCGAAAAATACGGTAACTTTTTGGTTTGTAAGATTTATGCTTCTGTTAATAAATCCTACTCTCGTTTGCAGTTTGAAAGCTCTAACTTATTGGCATCTTATCAAACCAGCTAAATCTGCAGGGGTTGAATACTACTTGTAGGCACTGTATATATATATATATATATATATATACATTGCGGGAGTGAAAGTGCCCGGCTTGCCTGCTTTGCTACTTTGCAGGCACGGGCTTTCTGTGTCTGGATCCGTGAAAATCCCAGACCTGGACACAGAAATGGCATCCGGAGGTCACGTCCAATGCAGTCCTTTCCTGTCTGTGGGGTCCTGCAAAAAGTAGGATCCCCACGGACAGGAAAAAAATCGCAATGTGAAAGCAGCCTAACACTATCCTGCTCCTACACATTAATGGTCTGTTAGGCTGGTTTCACATTGCAATTTTCTTCAATCCGTGGCTGTCCGATGTAAATCGGACAGCCACGAATCCGTTTTGGCCCCCATGTTATCCTATGAGTATCGGATCGGATCGGATTTGGCCTAATTGCCATCCGATTTTGTGTTCGATTTTTTGCTGTACCCAAAATTGGAGACTGCTCCGATTTTGGGCACAGAAAAAAATCGGATCCCACAAAATCGGATGGCAATTAGCCGAACTCCTATCCGATCCTCGGGGTTTAACATGGGGGCCTATGAGTGCGAGTCCGAGGAAACAGCAGATCGTTCCTCGGACCCGATTTTAGAGTTATGAGCATGCTCAGTACACTAAAAATTGCTCCTAACTCTCTCACAGAATTGAAATATACCGTAGTAAAAGAAAGAGTTAAAAATAAAAAAAATCAGTATTCTCACCTATCCGGGATCCACAGCTGCCTCCAGCAAAGTCGGGTGCTTTCAGGACCTGCGGTGATGTCACAACCCGGCAGCGGTAACTGCGGTCATGTGACCCGATCAGCTGATCGGCTTGTGATGTCACCGAAGGTCCTATAAGCACTGGACCCTGCTGGAGGCAGCGGTGGATCCCGGATAGGTGAAAATACTGATTTTTTTATTGTTAACTCTTTGTTTTTACTATATTTCACTTCCGCATGTATATTATACATTGCGGAAGTGAAAGTGCCTTACTGTGTCTGGATCCGTGATAATCACAGACCCGGACACAGAATAGGTCACCCCTGTGGTGTCCTTTCCTGTTCGTGGGGTCCTACAGAGAGTAGGATCCCACGGACAGGAAAAAATGTGCAATGTGAAACCAGCCTTAGTGTTTGTTCTGGTTCTACACTGTTATAACTATATTTACATATAGGTAGGAGGGCATTTGAACAAACACACCACTCAAAAAAGTGAGAGTGCTGACTGCTGGGGAATGGAGATTATGTAAAACTGATAAAAGTGCTGTTATCAATTGAGAGGCAGGGAGGTGAGCAGCTAAGGGGTACTTCACACACAGCAACATCGCTAGCGACATCGCTGCAACATCACCACTAGCCCCCCGAAGCAGCCGACGCGAAACACGTATCGGGGCTACTGGACCAGTAGGCAGATTGGGAGGACCCCTTTACCAGGTTCATGGGTAAGCGATTGAATATGTGCTTTCTATCTACAGACTTAGACTAGGGTTTGAGATTAGACCCAATTGAGTTGAACTGCACCTTATTACCCCGGTCTATGTACCTTAAGCACTTGCACTTTAAACTGCCCCTCTGGACCCCATTTTACTGGTCGTCCTTTTCCTGCCTATTTGTCATTTGTCTCCCTCCTTCACCTTAAATTCTTGTCAAACTTTATTTATGACACGCTTATTTATTGTATCCTCTGCATTTAATAAAATTCTTATATTTGCAATATACACTAGTGTGGACAGTAAATGCGTGTAAGCTATATGGGCAACATAACTCTGTTATTTTGGTTTATTTATAACATCACAGGTTTTGTGACATAACAGCAACCTAGCTATGTGTGACACACAGCAGCAATCAGGCCTTTGTTGTGAGATTGCTGATCATTACAAATCGTTCAGGACCATTTCTAGGTCGTTTCGCTCCCGCTGGGCAACGTTCATCGCTGTGTTTGACAGGGACAACAACCAATGATCTCAATACTACGCCCAAGAGTACAGTCTCCCAACAACCGCCGTATTGTTCTGTATCATTGCTGTGTCGCTGGTGAGATCTGTCTGTTTGACACCTCACCAGCGACCTCGTAGCGACGCACCAGTGATCCCGGCCAGGTCAAATTGTGGTCGTGATCACTGAAGAGTTGTAGCGTGTTAAAGGCCTTAACTGTTGTATAGAAATCAATGGGAGAGCTTATTGAGTTGCTCAGAGATAACTCCTCTCCTCTAATATAGCTACTGTGCACACTTAGACAGGGTTTGGTGGCCGATCTTATTAGAAACAAGCTTATACACTACGGCCCAGATTCATCAACATTTGTGTTTTTAACTTGTGATGGAGACAGAGACCATAGACCTTTTAAGAATCAGCCACCTTTTAAAAGCAGTGTGCTCCACCATTTGCATAACCAAAACCTTAACCCAGTGCAAGACTGGTGTAGATGTTGGAGTTAGGCCCAATATAACTCATTATGAATTAGATAAGCAGGTGTCACCACATTCCATTCTGTCCCCATAATGGCAACAGCTCTGCCACATCTGAAATGTGTATGAAATGCCAAAAATCACCACATTTTGCTCAACTTCATATTACACAAAAAAATCTTTGAATTTTCAAAGTTTTTTACACTGAAGAACAAAAGAGTAACAATGTTTAGAACTTTTGACTTTCAGGCTCCATATCTCACCATTCACTATGGCTCTGAGTGTGGAGACTACCTTCATTACATAAACAATCATCCTGGCTAACTCATATTTAAATTTAACTTGAAACTATTTAGCATATGATTAGTTATGCAGATTCTTGTCATGTCACTTCATCGTTACCGTCTTGCTTCTCATGTTTGACAAATATTTTTTACTTGTATACTACAAAATTACAACCTGTTCTCACATTCCCTAGTTCAGAGTGTTAGTAGGTTATTAGGTTGAATTTGTTTTCATGACTACAGTTGTCTTACTAGGTCTTTTTTATGAGAAAAAAAAGCAGAAATGAATGCTGCAAAATCCAGACAAATCACCACCATGACCTTACACTTGCAATAATAATAATAATAGTAATAATAATAATTATAAATAGTAAAAAATATGGTTGAAGAAATATGATACTTGTCATGTGGTTTCAGCATTCTTTTAACTCGCCATTTTCATTTTTTTGTATTGCGATCTGATTTTTGTTCATGCCACAGCTGACATGAAAACGCTAATACAAAATCAGGATAATCAAGTTGGAAAACTCAAAACTATCAGTCTTTGTGAGCTCAGACGCTTTAACATATTTTCAGTGAGAGATTTGTCCCATTGGTTTAGACGTGTCCCATCGCTTCTTTCTAATGCACCATGAATGTCAGGCTCTTTCCTTTCTTTTATTGGTTATGCCAGAGGGTAAGTAAACAAGTAATCTCAATGGAAATGTACAACTTACAACCATGTGAAAAGAGATGATGAGAAAGTTTATTTCATTTGAAACACTTTCAAAGCTTATAGAGGCAAATGATTTCACAATGTAACTGGTTTTACCAGCGCATCATGAAGATCGACAAGACCTAGATATAATTGTTGCACTATTTGCCCTACATAGCCCTCTAGTAACATGGCATACCAATATATAGCCATACTACAGTCTATAGACTCCATAAAACATATTATCTGTACTATCCGACCAAGACAATAAAATAACTGTTTATTTCGGCATTATCACTCTTGCCTGTGGCCAGTCGTATTTCCACACCTGCAGCTAATTAAATGTGTACTCTATAATTAGCAGAGGAAAACAGTTATACTTTGTAGAAAACACCAAGGTTTATTGCTAGACAGCTGCTCCCATCTACTGCATTCACCTTTTCACATTCCAAGAAAGTCACTTTTACAAGCCCCATATGACATATGATCATTGTATTGAATTGACATAACAGTTAAACATCCAGGACCAAACAAGGCTGTCTCTGCCTAAACTTGTGCAGAGGGCATTCTGCTTCAAGACATGTGTGGGTGAGCACATAAATAAAATGTCACAGTGGTCTATAAATGATCTCACTTCCACTAAAAGTCTACCATCTTCTGTACATGCCATGCTGTAGCCAGTGAAAATAAACACTGAACACTGTACCTATTACCTCTCAAGCCCCCGTCACACATAACGAGATCATTAGCAAGATCATTGTAACGTCACAGGTTTTGTGACGTAACAGCGATCTCGCTAACGATCTAGCTAAGTGTGACACTTAGCAGCATCAGGCCCCTGCTGTGAGATCACTGATCATTACAAAGTGCTGCTGGGTAATTTTTTGATCGTTGGTCTCTCGCGGGTCAGCACGCATCACTGCGTGTGACAGCGAGAGACCATCGATCAGCAATCTCACAGGCTGGTAACCATGGTAAACACCGGGTATCCAGGCAGTGCATGCTGCTTAGATAGCGCTGAGTATCATAGTTGCCAGCAATGTGGGAGGTGGCTCCCTGGTCCCTGGTGGCTGGAGAGATCTGCCTGTTTGACAGCTCCCCAGCGACCAGGTAACGATGCACCCACGATCCCTTAAGCATCATTATCGTTGTTGGTATCGCTGGTGCGTCGTTGTGTGTGATGGGAGCTTCACTGTCTAAGTCTGTTTCCTTAAAGAAAATCTATCTGTAAGATCACCCCCTTCCCAAACCACATACAGTTAGGGACAGAAATATTTGGACAGTGACACAAGTTTTGTTATTTTAGCTGTTTACAAGAACATGTTCAGAAATACAATTATATATATAATATGGGCTGAAAGTGCACACTCCCAGCTGCAATATGAGAGTTTCCACATCCAAATCGGAGAAAGGGTTTAGGAATTATAGCTCTGTAATGCATAGCCTCCTCTTTTTCAAGGGACCAAAAGTAATTGGACAATGGACTCTAAGGGCTGCAATTAACTCTGAAGGCGTCTCCCTCGTTAACCTGTAATCAATGAAGTAGTTAAAAGGTCAGGGGTGGATTCCAGGTGTGTGGTTTTGCATTTGGAAGCTGTTGCTATGACCAGACAACATGCGGTCAAAGGAACTCTCAATTGAGGTGAAGCAGAACATCCTGAGGCTGAAAAAAAAGAAAAAATCCATCAGAGAGATAGCAGACATGCTTGGAGTAGCAAAATCAACAGTTGGGTACATTCTGAGAAAAAAGGAATTGACTGGTGAGCTTGGGAACTCTAAAAGGCCTGGGCGTCCACAGATGACAACAGTGGTGGATGATCGCCGCATACTTTATTTGGTGAAGAAGAACCCGTTCACAACATCAACTGAAGTCCAGAACACTCTCAGTGAAGTAGGTGTATCTGTCTCTAAGTCAACAGTAAAGAGAAGACTCCATGACAGTAAATACAAAGGGTTCACATCTAGATGCAAACCATTCATCAATTCCAAAAATAGACAGGCCAGAGTTAAATTTGCTGAAAAACACCTCAAGAAGCCAGCTCAGTTCTGGAAAAGTATTCTCTGGACAGATGAGACAAAGATCAACCTGTACCAGAATGATGGGAAGAAAAAAGTTTGGAGAAGAAAGGGAACGGCACATGATCCAAGGCACACCACATCCTCTGTAAAACATGGTGGAGGCAACGTGATGGCATGGGCATGCATGGCTTTCAATGGCACTGGGTCACTTGTGTTTATTGATGACATAACAGCAGACAAGAGTAGCCGGATTGAATTCTGAAGTGTACCGGGATATACTTTCAGCCCAGATTCAGCCAAATGCTGCAAAGTTGATTGGACGGCGCTTCATAGTACAGATGGACAATGACCCCAAGCATACAGCCAAAGCTACCCAGGAGTTCATGAGTGCAAAAAAGTGGAACATTCTGCAATGGCCAAGTCAATCACCAGATCTTAACCCAATTGAGCATGCATTTCACTTGCTGAAATCCAGACTTAAGACGGAAAGACCCACAAACAAGCAAGACCTGAAGGCTGCGGCTGTAAAGGCCTGGCAAAGCAATAAGAAGGAGGAAACCCAGCGTTTGGTGATGTCCATGGGTTCCAGACTTAAGGCAGTGATTGCCTCCAAAGGATTCGCAACAAAATATTGAAGATAAAAATATTTTGTTTGGGTTATGTTTATTTGTCCAATTACTTTTGACCTCCTAAAATGTGGAGTGTTTGTAAAGAAATGTGTACAATTCCTACATTTTCTATCAGATATTTTGGTTCAACCCTTCAAATTAAACGTTACAATCTGCACTTGAATTCTGTTGTAGAGGTTTCATTTCAAATCCAATGTGGTGGCATGCAGAGCCCAACTCGCGAAAATTGTGTCACTGTCCAAATATTTCTGGCCCTAACTGTACTACAGGTCTTTGAAACCTAAATCCACAAACACCTTTATATCTTCTATCTGTTGCTGCATTGAATGCAAACATTTGTCTATGGGCCAAGTCACACACACAGATATCTGTGCAGATATTGTTCACAGATCTCTGGTTGCAGTGAAATCATGGACATCTTGTTCCATGTTGTGGCTGTTTAGAAATGTAGCAATGTGTCCATGATTTCACTGCAACCAGAGATCTGTGAACAATATCTGCACAATTATCTGTGTGTGCGACGTGGCCCTTAGATGTATATGTGTAAACACTATATCAATCTCCCTTAGGTCTACAATTGCAGCATTGCATTGCAGCACTTGATACCTCGCTGTGTAAATTCCTAGTGCCTCACATCATACAGGCAGTTATCAATCATCACACAGGCAGCTATCAATTAAGATAAAGATTATCGTGCTAGGTGTGGATACAGCATTTGCAGCAAACAAATGCTATGTAACCAGTTGGGGAACCAAAATAAACAGGGGTACAATAATTATGGCAGAATTACCTAAAAAAGTAATGTATTCATCTGGATGATGAAAATAGCACCTCTGTGCAATCAAAAGTATATCAATCCTATAAATCTCACTATTGTCATTGAAGTGAGAAACTTTATTCTTGATAAAAGAAGACATATAGTCTTGTAGATGTACCAGTCCCATTACCAAACTTAATAATCTTCTATTTCATTTGTCTGTTTTCTTTTCTATATTGTATGGAGAGCTGCTTTAAAGAGAATCTGTCAGATTAAGATTAATTTCCCAAAACAGCAAATAAAGCCATGCAGGTCTTTGAAAGCTAAATCTATCAACACCTTTATATCTTCTAGCTGTTGCTGTTGCCATCTGTTCTATCTGTTGCTGAATTTCCCAGAAATCGGTGTTTTAATTCATAACTCATGTGCAAACAATATTACAGAGCACTTAATATTACACAGATATTACAGAGCACTTAATGGGCCTTTGCCATGAGAGGATGTTCCCTTATATAAAATGAGCTTTTGTAGCTTGATTGATAGCTCACGGTCTTAATTCCCTAGTGCCTCACATAACACAGGCAGCTATCAATCAAGACAACGATTTTCATGCTAGGTGTGGAAACAACATTAGCAGGCAAACACATGCTTTGTCATTCCAAGAGCACTTATTTGCATGTTAATTAAAGAGCTGATTTTTGTGAATGCAGGAACATATAGTAATTATAAGGGTGCCCATGGATTTATCTAAGAGACCTGCATGACCCTATATATGGTTTTGGCTGATTTTACTTTATTAACAGATTCCCTTTAAATGAGCTCTCTATATGCAAGATAAAAAATAAAACAGATGGATAGATAGGTTGTTGATTTGGTACTGGCGTTGGTAGATCTAGAAGACAATATGCCTTTTTTTTAGCATTAAGAACTTCTCTCTCTTCTATGACAAGAGCACTGAACAGTGCAATGCTTAAGGCTGGCTTCACACTTGCAGATGCATCTGCAGCGTTTTGCAGATGCATCTGCAAGTATCAGCATGCAGACCGCGGCCGTGGTGTGAATGCTCTCATTCATTCCTATATGTGAGCCGTAAGCAGGCGTATGCCTGCTTACAGATCACACTCTCCCGCCCGCACTATGGACGCGAGATGTTGCGTCCATAGTGCGGGCGGGAGAGTGTGATCTGTCAGCAGGCATACGCCTGCTTACGGCTCACATATAGGAATGAATGAGAGCATTCAGACCGCGGTGCGCCCTATTATAAACATAGGGGCCGCGGTCTGCATGCTGATACTTGCAGATGCATCTGCAAAACGCTGCAGATGCATCTGCAAGTGTGAAGGCAGCCTAAAGTATGGACCTACAGAGATGGGTACCATACAGTTGTGGCCAAAAGTATTGACACCCCTGCAATTCTGTCAGAAAATACTCCGTTTGTTCCTGAAAATGATTGCAATCACAAATTCTTTGGTATTATTATCTTCATTTAATTTGTCTTCAATAAAAAAACACAAAAGGAATTGTCCTAAAGCCAAATTGGATATAATTCCACACCAAACATAAAAAGGGGGTGGAGAAAAGTATTGGCACCGTTAGCAAAATCATGTGATGCTTCTCTAATTTGTGTAATTAACAGCACCTGTAACTTACCTGTGGCACCTAACAGGTGTTGGCAATAACTAAATCACACTTGCAGCCAGTTGACATGGATTAAAGTTGACTCAACCTCTGTCTTGTGTCCTTGTGTGTACCACATTGAGCATGGAGAAAACAAAGAAGACCAAAGAACTGTCTGAGGACTTGAGAAACCAAATTGTGAGGAAGCATGAGCAATCTCAAGGCTACAAGTCCATCTGCAAAGACCTGAATATTCCTGTGTCTACCGTGCGCAATGTCATCAAGAAGTTTAAAGCCCATGGCACTGTGGCTAACCTCCCTAGATGTGGACGGAAAAGAAAAATTGACGAGAGATTTCAATGCAGATTGTGCGGATGGTGGATAAAGAACCTTGACTAACATCCAAACAAGTTCAAGCTGCCCTGCAGTCCGAGGGTACAACAGTGTCAACCCATACTATCCGTCGGCGTCTGAATGAAAAGGGACTGTATGGTAGGAGACCCAGGAAGACCCCACTTCTTACCCCGAGACATAAAAAAGCCAGGCTGGAGTTTGCCAAAAGTTACCTGAGAAAGCCTAAAACGTTTTGAAAGAATGTTCTCTGGTCAGATGAGACAAAAGTAGAGCTTTTTGGGCAAAGGCATCAACATAGAGTTTACAGGAGAAAAAAAGAGGCATTCAAAGAAAAGAACACGGTCCCTACAGTCAAACATGGCGGAGGTTCCCTGATGTTTTGGGGTTGCTTTGCTGCCTCTGGACTACTTGACCGTGTGCATGGCATTACGAAGTCTGAAGACTACCAACAAATTTTGCAGCATAATGTAGGGCCCAGTGTGAGAAAGCTGGGTCTCCCTCAGAGGTCATGGGTCTTCCAGCAGGACAATGACCCAAAACACACTTCAAAAGCAGTAGAAAATGGTTTGAGAGAAATCACTGGAGACTTCTAAGGTGGCCAGCAATGAGTCCAGACCTGAATCCCATAGAACACCTGTGAAGAGATCTAAAAATGGCAGTTTGGAGAAGGCACCCTTCAAATATCAGGAATCTGGAGCAGTTTGCCAAAGAAGAATGGTCTAAAATTCCAGCAGAGCATTGTAAGAAACTCATTGATGGTTACCGGAAGCGGTTGATCGCGTTATTTTGGCTAAAAGTTGTGCAACCAAGTATTAGGCTGAGGGTGCCAATACTTTTGTCGGGCCCATTTTTGGAGTTTTGTGTGAAATGATTAATGTTTTGCTTTTTGCTTTATTCTCTTTTGTGGTTTTTCATTGAAGACACATTAAATGAAGATAATAATACCAAAGAATTTGTGATTGCAATCATTTTCAGGAAGAAACTGAGTATTATCTGACTGAATTCCAGGGGTGTCAATACTTTTGGCCACAACTGTAGTTTTTACATTTACACATTGGAAAATAATGTTTATATGTGATAAACAGTATTGAAAAAATATGGTTGCTTCATTCCTGAAACTGTGGCACACCTGGGCAGGGGCTTTGTCTGCAAGTAAAGCCCCCGTTACACATAGCGAGATCACTAGCGAGATTACTGTTACGTCACAGTCTTTGTGACGCAACAGCGACCTTGCCAGCAATCTCGCTATGTTTGACACGTAGCAGTGACATTGTCGATCATGTCGAAATGGCCTGGACCATTTTTTGATCATCGGGCTCCCACTGACCAGCATGCATCAGTGTGTTTGAAGCCTTAACAATGACCTCATTGGCGACTCAGAGCTCAGCCACGCAGATCTGAGTCGTCAGACTAGCTGCTGTGTGACAGGGTCCCAACGACCGCCGAGGTAGTTATAAGGGTCGCTGTATCGTTGCTGCGGCGTTGAGTAGATCTGACTGTTTGACATCTCACCAGCGACCACGTAGCAACGTTCCAGCGATCCTTACCAGGTCGTATCATTGTCGGGATCGCTGGAGATCGCCAAGTGTGATGGGACCCTTAGCCTAGTTTCAGACTATTACAGTGCTCTCTACTAAGCATTACACTAAGGAAACCCTGAAAAACAAGATTCTAATGGCAACCCCAACAAGACGAACTCTTGAACAACAAAAATGCTGAGATAATGTTCAGTAATGAGCACTGTATTAGACCTCATTCAGGCATCAGATATTCTCATACACTTTCTTTCGGAGGTTTTCACAGATAGACCTCATACCTACTATAAAACAATCTAAAACCAAGTCCCTGGTATAGTTATTCACTCTTCATAAGACTTACAATTTACCAAAAGAGGATAATACCACCCTCTCTTTCAGGAATGATTCAAAGTACAAAATGAAAATTCTTTCCCGGAAACGAGGTGCGAAACGATCATAGGGGAGGAGCGACCGTGAGCACAGCCCAGCACCAATATCAGGTATTAACTTTAACATCTTTTCGGTTTATTGGCTTGCAAATTGGATATATTGGTGTTCTGAGTAACCCCTTATAGGTAAACCACTTACAGGATCAGGGTGAAAGATACAAAATACAGTTGTCATGGGTATGTAAATGATAAAGGGAACTTGTTATACACACTAAGATTCTTGCGTATAGTGGTGCAGAGGTATACAGGATATCTAGCTGGCCTTGCAAATCTTGGATTTTTGTATAATGATTACTGTTGTAATATGATAATAATGCAAAAGTGTCCTGTTGATATGAGGATGTTAATTGAAGATATACTATTATTATTATTAGCATTTATATAGTGCTATTGGTTTACATAGCGCTTTACAATTTAGAGTGTAGACAGAGACAGGTGGTCAAAGACGACCACAGATGACGACAAATCCACGATAAATCATGCGGGTACAATAGGGCCGGGGATCCTGTCCGCGAGGGCTCACAGTCTAAAGGGGGTGGGGAGGGAGACAGTAGGAGGGGGAGAGGTGAGATGGTGCAGTGGGTAGGGTCTCAGTGTGTGTTGTAGGCTTGTAGGAAGAGGTGGGTCTTCAAGTTTTTCTTGAAGGTTCCCAGGGTAGGGGAGTGTCTGATGTGGTGGGGGAGGGAGTTCCAGAGTCTGGGAGAGGCGCGAGAGAAGTCTTGTGTGCGGTTGTGGGAGGTGGAGATGCGGGGGGTTGAGAGAAGGAGTTCCTGAGAGGAACGCAAGTTGCATGAGGGAAGGTAGCGGGTGACTAGGTCAGAGATGTAGGGAGGGGACAGGTTGTGTATGGCCTTGTATGTCAGGGTTAAGGTTTTGAAGCGAGATCGCAGTGGGATGGGGAGCCAGTGGAGGTCTCGGCGGAGAGGAGAGGCGGGGGAGTAACGGGGAGATAGGTGGATGAGTCGGGCAGCAGAGTTGAGGATGGCGCAGAGAGGTTTGAGGGAGGAGGCAGGGAGGCCAGTTAACAGGTGGTTGCAGTAGTCCAGGCGGGAGATGATGAGGGCGTGGACGAGTGTCTTGGCCGTGTTGTGGTCAAGGAAGGAGCGGATACGGGCAATGTTTTTTAGTTGGAGTCGACAGGCAGTGGTGAGGGCTTGGATGTGGGGCTTGAAGGAGAGGGAGGAGTCGAGGATTACCCGAGGCACTTGGTGTGGGGGACGGGTGAGAGTGTGCAGTTATCGACGGTGATGGATAGGTCAGGAAGTGGGACGGGGTTGTTCGGGGGAAAGACGAGGAATTCAGTCTTGTCCATGTTGAGTTTTAGGAAGCGGGAAGAAAAGAAGGATGCGATGGCGGATAGGCAGGGAGGAATTTTGGATAAAAGAGAGGAAATGTCAGGGCCAGACAGATAGAGTTGGGTGTCATCAGCGTAGAGGTGGTATTGGAGTCCGTGTGACTCGATGAGGTTGCCTAGGCCGAGGGTGCAAATGGAGAAGAGTAGTGGTCCCAGGACCGAGCCTTGGGGGACACCTACAGAGAGAGGGTGGGGTGAGGAGGAGGTGTGGGAGTGGGTGACGCTGAATGTCCTGTCCGTTAGGTAGGAGGAGATCCAGGAGAGGGCGAGGTCAGTAATGCCAAGAGACTCAAGAATTTGGAGTAAGAAGGAGTGGTCAACAGTGTCGAAGGCAGCAGAAAGGTCGAGAAGGATGAGGATGGAGTAATGTTGTTTGCTCTTGGCGATCAGAAGGTCGTTAGTAACTTTGGTTAGGGCTGTTTCGGTGGAGTGGTGAGGCCGGAAGCCGGATTGAAGGCAATCAAAGAGAGCACAGGAGGAGAGGTGGGAGGACAGTTAGGAATAGACGTGTTGTTCAAGAAGTTTTGAGGCAAACGGGAGGAGAGATATGGGGCGATAGTTGGAGACTGTTGTAGGGTCTAGTGATGTTTTTTTTAGGATGGGTGTGATTAGGGCGTGTTTGAAGGGTGAGGGGAAAGTGGCGGATTTGAGTGAAATGTTGAAGAGGTGTGTTAGAGCAGGAATGAGGACTGTGGTGAGGTTAGGGATGAGATGGGAGGGAAGTGGATCAAGGGCGCATGTGGTGAGGTGTGATCGTGCTAGGAGGGAGGAGAGGTGGTCCTCTGTCATGTGGGTGAAACTGCATTTGGGTGATGGGGGATGGGCTGGGGGTGGGATGGGGCGGGGGAGTGAGGATCGAAGCTTTGTCTGAGTTTGTCGATTTTGTCTTTGAAGAAGGAGGCGAAGTCGTCGGCGGAGATGAGGGGTGAGGGAGGCAGTACAGGGGGACGAAGTAAAGAGTTGAAGGTTTTAAAGAGTTGTTTGGGGTTGTGAGACAGAGCGGTAATTAGGGAGGAGAAGTAGTATATACTAGTAGTAATACTATGAGTAATACAGCTTGAGCTGATCTCATGTGTCCCTCTGCAGGGAGTGTTCTGAAATTGTTTGTCTGAATTGATTAATAAAGTTTATGAAATTTTTATTTTGTACTTTGAATCATTCTGTCATCCTGAAAGACTGGGTGGTATTATCCTCTTTTGGTAAAGTGCTCATACCTACTATGTGTATGGGGCTTTCCAAATGTCTACGTATTTTTGTAAATAAAGTAGTCTGCACAAAATCATGAGCACATGTCCAATCTTGCTTTAGTTCTCCAATCCAAATCGCCAATGCAAATTAATGAGTCCATGAAAGTACTGGACATCACTCAGATGAAAACCTTGCTTTGACTCTCCAGATCTACTCCTTTCCCTAAGCACAGTCTGCACATTGTGATATTCTCTACTTTGCCAAACTGCTATCTAGACAGTACTCTCCTCCAGCCACAGGGCTGCAGCTACGTCATAACAGAATTCTACAGGTGTGTCCTCACACACTCCCTTAAGGTGAGCACTACTATCACCCTCACACGCATCTTATTCCTTACAGCCCATTAGTGCATGCTGGGATATTCAAATGAATGATCATCAGGCAGCAGAGAGGACATGTGATCAGGTACGTTCATTTCAGTGGCTGGACTGGTTGCTGCCTACTGTTATTGTACCATTTGCATAATGACAGTAAGCTCTGCATTGCCAGTGGCGCCACTTGCGGGTCCGGCGCTGGTCTCTGAATGCCATCGGGTACTCCGACACCACACACTAATAGTGTGCGCTTCTCTTAATTACCAGCTCTACTGATTTAAGCTGACAACCCAGACTGCATTGTCACAGTGCAAATCACACAGTGACAGCATGAAGGGATCAGACCAACTCCTGAAATGATTCATATCGGGAAGGGAGCAGAGGTTGTGTCTGTGACTACAGTCTCTGCTCCCTGATAATGCTTCTTTGATTATATCTGTATGCACTGGGATTCTCAAACGAAGCATCATCAGACATGAAGTAGAAGGACAAAAATAGTAGTTAGCTAGTGTAGTCAGGGGAGGAAAGGGAATTTTTAATGCAGCCATACAAGAAATCAGTTTAGATTGGGGCACTAAATAGAGATTTAGATTGAAATTTCTTCAGCCTTCAGACCTCCACTTTACTTGAAGTGATCAGTGCTGCTCTACAATACTAGACACAACCAGACAATACTAGGCACAACCAAACAGTACAAAATTGTACTGCAACTGATAAACTGTCAATTTCCAACTACTGTTATTTTTGTTCAGGAGTTATTCAAGATATATTAATTTTGTGTATGGGGCTAAGAGGCAGATAGTTGCTAACTACCTACCTGTCCTGCATGTGGATTATCTCTGCTGGCTCCTGCCTCATTTTACTCCTCATCAACACAGCAGCTCTTTCTCTTCTGGTCTGTTGATTAGGCATCACTGCATATGTCATGCTGATTGACAGCTGGCTCCACGCAGTTATGGTGGGTTTACACGCTCAGATATCTGAAACGATATCGTTTAAAACTCACGCTTTTGACATCGTTCGAACGATATCGTTTTTGCATCATTGCGTGTAAACGCAGGACATCTGAAGGAAAAATCGTTGGATCGGACATCTCAAAAGTGTGCTCAGGACCTCACTTTTATTGTTCGTCATCCAATTAATGCTCCAGCAAAGTGCAGCATCGTTCAGTGTGACACCAAGATGAACGATATCATTCTGAATTCTCCTATTCCTGCCACTTTATCCAGTCGTTCACAAAGTTGTAATGAACGACGCTGGCGCGTTGCCAAATTACAAATCGTTAACGATATCCTTGCGTTTGACATCGCACTAACGATGTCGAAACGATCGCAGTCACGTGACATTCCAAACAATATCATTTCAGATATCTGACCATGTAAACCCACCATTAGGCAGTGCAGAGTCAGCTGTCAATCACCACGACATTGGCAGAGATGCCCCATCAGCAGATCAGAGTGGAAGGAATATGCTTACTGTTGGAACACAAAAATTGATGGTATGGTGCAGTATATGGGGTACAAAGATAGTGGGGCCATTCTTCATCAATGGAAACCTCAATGCCACTGGATATCTTAAATTGCTACATGATTCAGATATCCAGTGGCATTGAGGTTTCCATTGATGAAGAATGACCCCACTATCTTTGTACCCCATATGCCATACCATACCATAATTTTTTGTGTCTTGGAGGGATCTGTCCACTGTAGGTTAGTGTCAGACCAATAGTGGTGGTTTTGTTTGTTAACTTCATCATTCATATACAAAAACTACTAGAAAAAGCAGCATCGCAAGTCGCCTCCCATACCTTGGTTGAGGTGACTTATTAGCCTGCACTTGGGCTTGCTACACAAGTTTGGTCTGACTGCATCCTGCAAGTGCAGTATTGTTTTTTGTCTATGGCATTGATGGTAACTTTTTTTGATGCTGCTTTTTCTAGTAGTTTTTGTATATTTTTGATAGGACTGATGAGCATGGGAATCCATGTTGTGGATCATCAGCTTAAGTGTATTGGCCAACACATGAACCAATATCCCATTTATAAAGGTTTTTTGTTCATCATACAGAGAACTTTTCTGCACTTTTTTATTCATTTCAGGGTGTAGTTGGGCCCCTAGGGGGCGCCATTCATCTAGTGGTGCAGAAACATTGTACTGTGCAGCCCATGGCTCAGGCAGCAGAGCTTTTGGGTAGCTTTCAGACATTCTGCACCATATGTATCAGTGTGAATGGTGCCCTATGCAGGCCCTTAGTGTGCATGGCAAGTCGCCTCCCATAACTTGGTTGAGGTGATTTATTAGCCTGCACTTGGGCTTGTTACACAAGTGTGGTCTGACTGCGTCCTGCAAGTGCAGTATTGGTTTTTGTCTATGGCATTGATGGTAAGTAACTTCATCATTCACAAAAAAGTTTGCCTCATCACTCATCTGAAGGCAATTGTCTATGCTGTGAAGACACGAGATGAGCAGCATCTGAAACAACAGATACTAGAAGCCTGTGCTAGCATTTCTTCTGCAGTGTTACTATCAGTGTGTCAAGAGAGGGAGGAGAGGGTTGCATTGACAATCAAACACAATGGGCAGCACTTTGAACACATTTTATAAGTGGTCATAAACTTGTAAATTACTCATGAAAGAATAAAGTTACGTTAAAATCAAGCACACCATTGTTTTTCTTATGAAAGTCTCATTAAGTTTAAGTCACATGACCCTCTTCCCATTGAAAAAATAAAGTTGGATCCAAAATGGTCAACTTCAAAATGGCCACCATGGTCACCACCCATCTGGAAAAGTTTTCCCCCTCCCATATACTAATCTGCCACAAACAAGAAGTTGTTATCACCAACCATTCCCATTTTATAAATATAAATAAATGACACACCCTGTAGATTTTAGGTCCTGCTATCAGGATATGAGTAGTATAAAGGATCAGCTATTTGAGCAGTCCTAAAGCCATATGTCACTCATATGCCAGACCCAAGATAACTATGTCAGGGCTGAAATAGATATAAAAAGGAATGGAAAGTGTGGAGTAAAGGATTGGAGGTGAGAAAAACAGGAGAGGATAAAGGGAGTAAAGGAATATGGTGTGTAGCTTCAAAAAGTAAACCATGTGGAGTAAGGTCAGGACCACTAATATAAGTGTCTGACCTTTGGTAGGTTTAAATAGATAGTTTGTGTTTGAGTTAGGTATATCAAATCATGTTTGAAAAGATTGGAAAGCTGCACGTGTTAGAAATCCAGATAATCCCAGCAGTATAGGGCAGAGTGCTCAGACCATGTCTGCCCATAAGACATATGAAATGGTATAAGAATTGGAGAAAGTTGGCACAGCCATGTAGATGAAAATTTAAAATCTTCTTTCTTTATTAAAGCATGTTTAAAAATAAGGCATGTATGCGTGAAGAGTCGTTATTCGTTTCAGGTGAGCTAGTCATCATTAGTCAGGTACATGCCTTGCTTTTAAACATGTTTTAATAAAGATGATTTAATTTTTCATCTACATGGATGTGCCGACTTTTTCCAATTCTTACACCAAATTAGGTTTAGTATCAGGTTAGTCCAGAAGGTTCTTTTCCATGAAGGCAAGAGATATTCTGCACAGGATTTGTAAGAGAGGTACGGTAGCTTGATTAGAGTGCAGGTGATCACGTCTCCTGATTAATTGTGGCTGTGGCAGCAGTTTATATGGCGATAGCCTGTCTGGTAGCAATATATACATATATCTTTACTTTTTTCACACACACTTAAAGGGAACCAACCACCCCAAATGACCCCCCCGGACTATTAATATCGTTCCCTACACCCAGCACATACATGTGCTGCAAGGTTTTTTGCTAAAAAAAACTGCTTTTTAAAAGTTGAGATAATGATTTATAAAGTATTTAACGAAGGGACGGGTGGGCGTTACTTAGCTGGGGCTAAAGCCGGGTTGCAGCTGCCAGTCATCCTCCTGTCTCCCCTCGCAGCAGTAACGGCCAGCCCTTTCTTGTCGTCACAGCCTGCTGAGCCTGGTGCACGGGATCTCATGCCCGTGCACACGTCATCAGCTACAGCCGGGTCGCGAGCACACACGCTCTGACTTCCTGCGCTCGGCTGTGGAAGTCAGAGTGCGCGCTCGCGACCCGGCTGTAGCTGATGACGTGTGCACGGCATGAGATCCCGTGCACCAGGCTCAGCAGGCTGTGACGACAAGAAAGGGCTGGCTGTTACTGCTGCGAGGGGAGACAGGAGGATGACTGGCAGCTGCAACCCGGCTTTAGCCCCAGCTTAGTAACGCCCACCCGTCCCTTCGTTAAATACTTTATAAATCATTATCTCAACTTTTAAAAAGCAGTTTTTTTAGCAAAAAACCTTGCAGCACATGTATGTGCTGGGTGTAGGGAACGATATTAATAGTCCGGGGGGGTCATTTGGGGTGGTTGGTTCCCTTTAAGAATTACTAAAATGGAATACATGCGTTGAAGAAGACAACTATGATGCATATTGATAAAGGACCATTTAAAGATGGAGGTTCCAAAAACTAAGCCACAAAGTTTGAATGGAATTTTATATGACAATCAACATTTAAATAAAAAGTTTAAAAAATACAGTCTGTATTCTTTGTCCTGTTATTTGTTGTTTATATACTATAATCCTCACCTGACTTGCTTTTCTCCAATGGAAAGAACTAAAGTCGTGCAAAGGCTACTTTACATTCATACCTCCCAGTATAAATATGGATTGTCATAGGGAATATCGCTGTCCTGCTCCTACCACATTATAGGAAATACATTTCAGCAATGATCCAAAAGTAGCGACATACAAGGTAAGTTTTTGAGGTCATAACATGCCTGTGGTTTTGTTGCCAAACGTCTGACTAAGACTGTACAATTCTATTTTTCATACTCTGACATCCTACTGTAATTGGCTAATTTTCTACATTACAATGGTAAATCTGGGCCTCAGATTAATAGAACAACACAGTTATATGATTAAAATTATTCAACAAACAATTAAATAATAATGACACAATATTAATGATAATTTGTAATATTTTTACTTAATGCCAGAGTTAGGGTATGTACACTTCTACTGGTGCTGACCTCTAACGAATATGACTCCAACTTTACATCTTTGGGCAAAACATATGTGATGCCCACCAGACATGAAGAAAGGTATGAAAGAAAGATTATAAGATAGCATGGATGTGCTTACATATTTGTATCCAGCTTCTAGGTCTAAGTGACAATTGACAATGTTTTCAGTTTCTGATTTCCATTTACAGAAGGAAAATAATATAATAATAATAATATTTATTCATTTATATAGCGCTATTAATTCCATAGCACTTTATATACATCAGTAATGCTGTCCCTATTGAGGCTCACAATCTAAATATCCTATCAGTATATCTTTGCAATGTGGGAGGAAACCGGAGTGCCTGGAGGAAACCCACACAAACACAGGGAGAACATACACACTCCTTGCAGATGTTGTTCTTGGTGTCCTTGGTGGGAATTGAACCCCATGAGCTAAAAGGACACACGTTCAACTGGATCACATCTGTAGAGCTGCAACATTGTCATCTTCATCTACATTCATGAAGCATTACCGGCTAGACATCTCAGCCTCTGCTGGCTCAGCCTTCGTCAAAGGAGTACTTCAGCAGGTGTCAAAACTAATTCCTGACCCTAAGTGGGGTATTGCTTGCTAAGTTCCATACTGTGCTGCCTACAGACAACCAGGAAAGATAAAAATTTACTTATCCAAAATATTAATTTCCTGGAGTCCGTAGGCAGCACAGACTTGCCTCCCAATAAAATCCATTATTGCTTGGAAATTATATGTTGTGTGGTGTCTCCCCCCTCTTTATAGGGGAGGGGCAGGGGGGAACACAGGAGGTGTCAATTGGTTAATTATTTGGTATTGCTAATTAACATGTCTTCTGTTCCAACTAAGGATTAAGGGCTTAACCCATACTGTGCTGCCTACGGACTCCAGGACATGAACATTTCAGGTAAGTACATTTTTATATCTTTATCCCAGGAAGGACCCCAAACACATGAACTACTGGCTGATATCATCAATATTCGTTGGGTTTGACCAACTTCTTATTTTCTACCCGAAACCAGTCATAGCGGTATGGAAAATGTCATAAACTAAGGTAAAATAATATTTCTTTTAACATTCCAAAATTATTTCTAGCCACCATGATATATGTGAGATTCATACTAATCCAAATAAAGAATACCATGGTGGCTTAAAGGTTAGCACATCTAAATACCATTAGTATGTTTCTGGTTAGGTTTAGTTTTTCCTGAGTTTTTTTGTTTTCTAGCATCAAACTTGGTTAGATGGTCATCATATAAAATGGTCTTATTATGTGTCTAAAAGAAAAATTGATGCTCCATCCTGTTGGAAGAGGATATTGAATATAATAATAATAATTATTATTATTATTCATTTTTATAGTGCTACTGATTCCATGGTGCTTTACATAGATTTTTATTTTTTATTTATTTTTATTAATTTATATAGCACTATTAATTCCATAGCACTTTACATACATCAGTAATGCTGTCCCCATTGAGGCTGACAATCTAAACATCCTATCAGTAGATCTTTCAAGTGTGGGAGGAAACCGGAGTGCCCGGAGGTAACCCACACAAACATAGGGAGAACATACAAACTGCTTGCAGATGTTGTCCTTGGTGGGAATTGAAACCAGGACCCCAGTGCTGCAAGGCTGCAGTGCTAACCACTGAGCCACCGTGTCACCCATAATCCGTCACTCAAGGGTGATGAGGATGCTAACTGTGCTTTATAAACACCTGGAAATAAAAAATATTGGAAGCTAAATTAATGTTGTGACTTTCAATCTCATTCCTTAGGATATGAACTGGATATACTTATTACTGCATTATGTAATTTGTGGTTTAATCACCGATTTACAGTTTACTAGTTATTTTTAATTTCATCTAATAAATAAAGAATAACTTTTTGATTCTAGTTGTATTTTTATTAAGATTCTTTTTAAAAAATCCAGGTGTGGATTTAGTGAATACAAACAGTGCTTTGTAGTGTATAACCCACCCCCAATACATATACAAACAAACAATAGTCCATGTGATATGGAACTCAGGATTCTGAAGGTGTTGGACACTGTAATACACTGTCACAGTGGGTTTAGGGGGTTAGCCTCACAGACACAATACGTATCATTGAAAGGTACCACCCATCCACCTGTCAGTTAGTCTGGTAACCAGGTCTGTCCCTGGTGTCCTATTGTCTCAGTCACCTATAACTCCTGTTCAGAGGTCCTAAAGTCACATAGACCTAGTATTCATCAGTTATTTCCATCAATATGGTTATCTCTTCCCTGCCCGACGCGTTTCGTCTCTCCAAATAATATGAGAGACTCATCAGGGGCTTTTGAAATAAGATTTTGCAGAGATGTGTGGGTCACACTAGTCATATGTGAGCCACCAGATTGTTAGTCTGAAGTCCAGGTGTGTAGGCTGGGAAGCGGGTATGCCTAGGGAATCATATTCTCATGTGGTGATAGTCTTCTCAGAGAGTTCTGTTGGATAACGGAGAGGGATCTAAGATGAAGTACACCATAATGTCACAAATACTCCCACCACCATTTCTCTATTGTCTCTCATTTATACAATGGTGCCAGCTAGGACAACTACAAGACACCCTGATAGTGCGGTCAATCTCCAGTTAGCCCACCTACCAGGGTGTTACTGATATCCCAAATGCTTCTTGGTTTCAGTAACCTTGTGGCAAGATAAACATTCCTCCCTTTACATGTTAAAGACAAGAAAAATATGTTTAAGTATCCCATTAGTTATACACTCTCTATACCACAGGGGATGACATATGTCCAACCTTTTTAACAAAGTGGAGAGTATTCCAGTCTTCTCCAATGTTTATCAGGGTGAACAGTCGGAGTTGATTCCCTAGGTGTCCCTCACTTTTGGGGATAGAAATAGCATTGTTTATATGAACAGGCACATTTTCAAGCCCAATCATCCATTTATCAAATGGGGACCAACCTGTTAGTATTAGCCCAGAACCCTGTTACTGGATTAAATGGTCTGGATCTTTCCCCCATTCATTATAAGGAAACAGATGGTTGCCTGAAAGGACAGTATATATCAGTTCAGTATTTTTAAAAAATGTTTCCCATATATTATACCATATGTAAATATGATTGGAACTATTTTAATGTACCTGTATATGTAATACGTAGGTCTCCAAAAACAGTCTCATCTCCCCTCTGTTTAAATAAATTATCCAGAGCAGTTTTCTCCCTCTTAATCTAGGGTTCTGTGGAGGACTAAAAATTATATTCCCATTAGTAATCCTATGAACTCTTAATATGTCTTGTTAAAGTTACTATAATTACTTTTATGCAATTAGAATAGAGTGTCTACATAGATACCTTGTTCCCGCCTGGACAGTACATCAGAGTCAAAGCTGCAGCTCTCCTGTGTGGAGCTGTGTGCGCCGCCGGTCCAACTGCGGGTTAATATAGGCGCTCTGTGGCCGCCCCTCTATTCCCCGCCTCCTGTTCTAGGATCAGCCTCCCGGAAACAGTTGGCACTATTCCCCTAGGCTTGCGTTCCAGACCCGGAACGCAGAGGTATCTACCGCGCGTGCGCGGTCGCCGCACTTCCTGTTTATGCCACCCGCGGCACACAATAGCGGCTGATCGCAGCTTTCCTTCATCACAGGCAGATGCCTGTGTGAGGTAGAGCCCAGTGGGTCAAAAGTGAAACAAAAGGGTGACAACAGGACACTGCAGCTCTGGGGATCACCATTAATTAACCAAAATGATATTATACTCTAGTTTTGGCGTGGTCCAGGAGGATATAAGGGGAGGAGGAGAGAGGTGGAACGGGAGGGGGGGGGGGAATACTTTGGAGTTGTCCTCACTTTTTTTATTTATATATACATATATTTGGTAACATGTACATTTGGGGAGATGGAACATTAATATGGGAGACCCACATGTAACCTACAATTGCTACCTCCGTTCCCCATGTGTGTCACAACCTCTCATGCCTGGTATGTATTGTATCATGGACAGACACATTCAAAGAGATGTTAATCAGAGTCAATACTCTGAGTCCTAATAAGTCCCATTTTCCTTCTGGATTAGTTTGGGAAATGGTAGTTCCAGAGGTCTGTTTACCAATATAGGGAAAAGGGGAAGATGCTCACCTCCGAAAAAGTGGTTTCTAGATGTATCAGCAGGTTACACATGTATATGTTATATGAAGCAGGAGTAATTCTGTATTTCATTCAAGCCCTCCGGCGCCACCGTTCTTAGTCGGTGTATCCACCTACATTCTTTTTGTAGGATTTTCCTATCCCAATCGCCTCCTCGGGGTGATTGTGTTACTACCTCGATTGCCATAAATGAGAAACAATCAAGGCTGCCCTCATGTTCCTGTCTTACATGTCTTGCTATAGGGGTGTCCCTATTTTTTCGAATGTCGCCTATATGTTCTCCGATTCTTTTACGAAACTCCCGTTTCGTCTTACCAATGTACTCTAGATTGCAGACACATTTGAAATAGTACACAACCCCACTGGTTCTACAGCTAGCAAAATGGCGTACTTCAAACGTCCTGCCTGTGTTCCTGCTGGTAAAAGTTTTTTCAGTATTTATATACTTGCAGGCCACACATTTACCACATCTGAATGTGCCATTTGCCCTGTTATCTAACCAGGTTTTTTTATTAGTTTTTGGTGGTTCATAGGCGCTATGAACAAGCTGGTCCTTGAGGTTTCTTCCTCTCCTGTAAGTTATGGAGGGTGTAATTGGAATAAGATTGCCGATTTCAGGATCTGCTGTCAGTATGCGCCAGTGTTTGGTCAAAATTTCTCTCACTTCCTTTGCACAAGTGTCATATTTTCCAATAACCCTCATGACATCATCTCCCATTTTTTGTTTTGGTTTTAACAAATCTCCTCTGGGGGTCTTTTCTGCCATCTTAAACGCTTTACTCAGGACCTCCTCTGGATATCCTCTCATGGTGAACCGTTCTCTTAGTCCCTTCGCCTGTTCGTAGAATTGATAGTTGTCTGAACAATTTCTTCTAACCCGAAGATATTGTCCCTTAGGTATCCCTGCTCTCAAACTCTTGGGGTGATGACTCTTCCAGTGTAACAGGTCATTGCTGGCCGTTTTCTTTCTAAAGGTTCTTGTGGTAAGACGTCCATTCGCCCCTTTCTCAATCGTGACATCTAGGAAGTTTATTTCCTTCTCTTGAAACTCTGACGTAAACCTGAGTCCTATGCTGTTTTTATTTAGATCTACAATAAATCTATTAAAACTTCCCTCATCTCCTGACCATAGGACAAATACGTCATCTATATAACGTCCCCAAAAGAGAATTTGGGGGCACCACCAAGAGGAGTCACCTTCACCCCCAAACACAATCGTGTCCTCCCACCAGCCCAGGAACAAGTTAGCATACGTCGGAGCCATGGAACTCCCCATGGCTGTGCCCCTGAGCTGGTGGTAGTATTTGCCATTGAACTTAAAATAGCTGTGCTTGAGAATGTACTCCATTATACTAAGAACAAAGTTGTTATGAGGGCCATATTGGATACCCTTCATGCTGAGAAAGTATTTGGCAGCTGTCAAACCAAATTCGTGGGGTATACTGCTGTATAACGCTTCTACATCTATTGAGGCTAGATGTATCTCCTCACTTACAATGATATCTTCTAGCCTATTTAACAGATCCATTGTGTCTCTCAAGTAAGATGGTAATGATAGCACATGATTTCTTAGTACTTTATCCAAATATATACTAACGTTTTGAGAATATGAGTCATTACCAGATACAATTGGGCGCCCTTTAAGCGGGGAGACTCCCTTATGTATCTTAGGTAATGAATAAAAGACAGGTGTTACAGGGTATTTTATGTCCATGAACTTCCACTCATTTTTGTTTATCAGCCCTTCCTCGTATGCTCTATCCAACTGCAACTTCAGATTTGTCTTATATTCCTCCGTTGGGTCCTGTTTCAATACACTATAGGTTGACTCGTCTTTCAAAATATTGAAACACATTTTAGTGTAGACCTCATGACTCATGACCACCAGGTTACCCCCCTTATCGGCAGGTTTCAAAACTATTTCTTGATTTTTAGACAACCTGTCCAACACTTCCCGTTCTGACCGGTCTAAATTGGGGTGGAAGTGTTTGTCTGCCTCTTGTAGTTTGTTCAGGTCTTCGCTCACTAATTTAAGAAAAATGTCGACACTAGTGGTTCCTGTTGAAGGGGGTGCTCGCGTGCTGCGAGGTCTCAGATCAGTAAATGGCCCTAGGCCGTTTTCCCTCGTATGTGCAAGATCAACCATATCTTGCACTAGAGGTAGATCCTCCTCAGCAATACCCAATTCAATACACTTGTTTCTATCATTGTTTTTAAAGAAACTACGCCATTTTAATTTCCGAGCGAATAGATTGATATCCTTTGTCCATTCAAAGGAGTCAAATCTATTCGTAGGTACATATGACAGACCCTGTCTCAGCACTTTGATTTCTAAATCACTGAGCGAATATGATGACAAGTTTATGATTTTTAGCTCGTCCCTACCAGATTCGGTCCTCTTTTCTTGATGACCTCTTAGTGGTAACGAGGGGTAGGAGCCACGGGTCGATCGCGTAGATCGTACCCCCGTTGTTCTAGGCTCTGTTCTAAAAAAGACGAAGGTGCAGATGGTATAGAAAAGACACCTGAGGATGATGGCGGTGCTTGTGGAGGAGCGGGTCCAGGTCTTGGATCCGGTTTTGAAGTTTCCCATCGCGGTTTGTTTTTACCCCGTCCCCTCCCTTTATTATGTGGTTTCCTGGGGACTCGCTCGTTATTTGCCCTTTCCAACCTCGCTAGTCTTTCACTTAATACCCCGATGTTGTTCTCACTCTCTGAGGTTTCTCCCTCTGAGGAGGATATGTCAGTGGGTATTGGTTGAGGTGGCAATGGGACAGTAGATGTACCCTGTGTTGTTAGGAAGGGGTAGGCTTTTTTATCCCTAAAGTCTATAAAGTCTCTTTGGAACTGTTTTTGTTTTCTATCCTTGATGTTGTTCTGGAACTTTTCGATTGTTTGCTGAAGTATGTTTTCTCTCCTCTGAAAGTCAGGGTCTGTTTTATATTTCAAGGCCTGTTCAGTCAAATTGTTCAATTTATTGGATGTTTCTTCAAAAATCAATTTTTCTTCTTTCAGAAGAATTTCCATCAAACGGAGAGAACTATCCGTTAGTTCCTTCTCCCACGAGACCATCAACTCCGGGGAACGTGTTCTCTTTGCTGGGGCTAGATTTACCCTAAGCCCAGCTGGAACAATTTTGTTTTTAATATAGTTTTCAAGGGACTTAATTTCCCACCAGGATCTAAGATTGTCTTTATAGTAACCTGTCAGTGTTTGGAACGTAGTTTTGATATTCGTACAAGGTGTGCCTCCTTGGTTAGCCACTGGATCGGAGAAAGCATCTTGGGCGTCAAGCGCCCATTGTTCCCTATTAATTGGGCCCGTAAGGAAACTAGCCATCGATAGGGGTATTTTAACTTTAATTTAATCACCGATTTACAGTTTACTAGTTATTTTTAATTTCATCTAATAAATAAAGAATAACTTTTTGATTCTAGTTGTATTTTTATTAAGATTCTTTTTAAAAAATCCAGGTGTGGATTTAGTGAATACAAACAGTGCTTTGTAGTGTATAACCCACCCCCAATACATATACAAACAAACAATAGTCCATGTGATATGGAACTCAGGATTCTGAAGGTGTTGGACACTGTAATACACTGTCACAGTGGGTTTAGGGGGTTAGCCTCACAGACACAATACGTATCATTGAAAGGTACCACCCATCCACCTGTCAGTTAGTCTGGTAACCAGGTCTGTCCCTGGTGTCCTATTGTCTCAGTCACCTATAACTCCTGTTCAGAGGTCCTAAAGTCACATAGACCTAGTATTCATCAGTTATTTCCATCAATATGGTTATCTCTTCCCTGCCCGACGCGTTTCGTCTCTCCAAATAATATGAGAGACTCATCAGGGGCTTTTGAAATAAGATTTTGCAGAGATGTGTGGGTCACACTAGTCATATGTGAGCCACCAGATTGTTAGTCTGAAGTCCAGGTGTGTAGGCTGGGAAGCGGGTATGCCTAGGGAATCATATTCTCATGTGGTGATAGTCTTCTCAGAGAGTTCTGTTGGATAACGGAGAGGGATCTAAGATGAAGTACACCATAATGTCACAAATACTCCCACCACCATTTCTCTATTGTCTCTCATTTATACAATGGTGCCAGCTAGGACAACTACAAGACACCCTGATAGTGCGGTCAATCTCCAGTTAGCCCACCTACCAGGGTGTTACTGATATCCCAAATGCTTCTTGGTTTCAGTAACCTTGTGGCGAGATAAACATTCCTCCCTTTACATGTTAAAGACAAGAAAAATATGTTTAAGTATCCCATTAGTTATACACTCTCTATACCACAGGGGATGACATATGTCCAACCTTTTTAACAAAGTGGAGAGTATTCCAGTCTTCTCCAATGTTTATCAGGGTGAACAGTCGGAGTTGATTCCCTAGGTGTCCCTCACTTTTGGGGATAGAAATAGCATTGTTTATATGAACAGGCACATTTTCAAGCCCAATCATCCATTTATCAAATGGGGACCAACCTGTTAGTATTAGCCCAGAACCCTGTTACTGGATTAAATGGTCTGGATCTTTCCCCCATTCATTATAAGGAAACAGATGGTTGCCTGAAAGGACAGTATATATCAGTTCAGTATTTTTAAAAAATGTTTCCCATATATTATACCATATGTAAATATGATTGGAACTATTTTAATGTACCTGTATATGTAATACGTAGGTCTCCAAAAACAGTCTCATCTCCCCTCTGTTTAAATAAATTATCCAGAGCAGTTTTCTCCCTCTTAATCTAGGGTTCTGTGGAGGACTAAAAATTATATTCCCATTAGTAATCCTATGAACTCTTAATATGTCTTGTTAAAGTTACTATAATTACTTTTATGCAATTAGAATAGAGTGTCTACATAGATACCTTGTTCCCGCCTGGACAGTACATCAGAGTCAAAGCTGCAGCTCTCCTGTGTGGAGCTGTGTGCGCCGCCGGTCCAACTGCGGGTTAATATAGGCGCTCTGTGGCCGCCCCTCTATTCCCCGCCTCCTGTTCTAGGATCAGCCTCCCGGAAACAGTTGGCACTATTCCCCTAGGCTTGCGTTCCAGACCCGGAACGCAGAGGTATCTACTGCGCGTGCGCGGTCGCCGCACTTCCTGTTTATGCCACCCGCGGCACACAATAGCGGCTGATCGCAGCTTTCCTTCATCACAGGCAGATGCCTGTGTGAGGTAGAGCCCAGTGGGTCAAAAGTGAAACAAAAGGGTGACAACAGGACACTGCAGCTCTGGGGATCACCATTAATTAGAGAACATATAGGCGACATTCGAAAAAATAGGGACACCCCTATAGCAAGACATGTAAGACAGGAACATGAGGGCAGCCTTGATTGTTTCTCATTTATGGCAATCGAGGTAGTAACACAATCACCCCGAGGAGGCGATTGGGATAGGAAAATCCTACAAAAAGAATGTAGGTGGATACACCGACTAAGAACGGTGGCGCCGGAGGGCTTGAATGAAATACAGAATTACTCCTGCTTCATATAACATATACATGTGTAACCTGCTGATACATCTAGAAACCACTTTTTCGGAGGTGAGCATCTTCCCCTTTTCCCTATATTGGTAAACAGACCTCTGGAACTACCATTTCCCAAACTAATCCAGAAGGAAAATGGGACTTATTAGGACTCAGAGTATTGACTCTGATTAACATCTCTTTGAATGTGTCTGTCCATGATACAATACATACCAGGCATGAGAGGTTGTGACACACATGGGGAACGGAGGTAGCAATTGTAGGTTACATGTGGGTCTCCCATATTAATGTTCCATCTCCCCAAATGTACATGTTACCAAATATATGTATATATAAATAAAAAAAGTGAGGACAACTCCAAAGTATTCCCCCCCCCCCTCCCGTTCCACCTCTCTCCTCCTCCCCTTATATCCTCCTGGACCACGCCAAAACTAGAGTATAATATCATTTTGGTTAATTAATGGTGATCCCCAGAGCTGCAGTGTCCTGTTGTCACCCTTTTGTTTCACTTTTGACCCACTGGGCTCTACCTCACACAGGCATCTGCCTGTGATGAAGGAAAGCTGCGATCAGCCGCTATTGTGTGCCGCGGGTGGCATAAACAGGAAGTGCGGCGACCGCGCACGCGCGGTAGATACCTCTGCGTTCCGGGTCTGGAACGCAAGCCTAGGGGAATAGTGCCAACTGTTTCCGGGAGGCTGATCCTAGAACAGGAGGCGGGGAATAGAGGGGCGGCCACAGAGCGCCTATATTAACCCGCAGTTGGACCGGCGGCGCACACAGCTCCACACAGGAGAGCTGCAGCTTTGACTCTGATGTACTGTCCAGGCGGGAACAAGGTATCTATGTAGACACTCTATTCTAATTGCATAAAAGTAATTATAGTAACTTTAACAAGACATATTAAGAGTTCATAGGATTACTAATGGGAATATAATTTTTAGTCCTCCACAGAACCCTAGATTAAGAGGGAGAAAACTGCTCTGGATAATTTATTTAAACAGAGGGGAGATGAGACTGTTTTTGGAGACCTACGTATTACATATACAGGTACATTAAAATAGTTCCAATCATATTTACATATGGTATAATATATGGGAAACATTTTTTAAAAATACTGAACTGATATATACTGTCCTTTCAGGCAACCATCTGTTTCCTTATAATGAATGGGGGAAAGATCCAGACCATTTAATCCAGTAACAGGGTTCTGGGCTAATACTAACAGGTTGGTCCCCATTTGATAAATGGATGATTGGGCTTGAAAATGTGCCTGTTCATATAAACAATGCTATTTCTATCCCCAAAAGTGAGGGACACCTAGGGAATCAACTCCGACTGTTCACCCTGATAAACATTGGAGAAGACTGGAATACTCTCCACTTTGTTAAAAAGGTTGGACATATGTCATCCCCTGTGGTATAGAGAGTGTATAACTAATGGGATACTTAAACATATTTTTCTTGTCTTTAACATGTAAAGGGAGGAATGTTTATCTCGCCACAAGGTTACTGAAACCAAGAAGCATTTGGGATATCAGTAACACCCTGGTAGGTGGGCTAACTGGAGATTGACCGCACTATCAGGGTGTCTTGTAGTTGTCCTAGCTGGCACCATTGTATAAATGAGAGACAATAGAGAAATGGTGGTGGGAGTATTTGTGACATTATGGTGTACTTCATCTTAGATCCCTCTCCGTTATCCAACAGAACTCTCTGAGAAGACTATCACCACATGAGAATATGATTCCCTAGGCATACCCGCTTCCCAGCCTACACACCTGGACTTCAGACTAACAATCTGGTGGCTCACATATGACTAGTGTGACCCACACATCTCTGCAAAATCTTATTTCAAAAGCCCCTGATGAGTCTCTCATATTATTTGGAGAGACGAAACGCGTCGGGCAGGGAAGAGATAACCATATTGATGGAAATAACTGATGAATACTAGGTCTATGTGACTTTAGGACCTCTGAACAGGAGTTATAGGTGACTGAGACAATAGGACACCAGGGACAGACCTGGTTACCAGACTAACTGACAGGTGGATGGGTGGTACCTTTCAATGATACGTATTGTGTCTGTGAGGCTAACCCCCTAAACCCACTGTGACAGTGTATTACAGTGTCCAACACCTTCAGAATCCTGAGTTCCATATCACATGGACTATTGTTTGTTTGTATATGTATTGGGGGTGGGTTATACACTACAAAGCACTGTTTGTATTCACTAAATCCACACCTGGATTTTTTAAAAAGAATCTTAATAAAAATACAACTAGAATCAAAAAGTTATTCTTTATTTATTATTATGTAATTTGTGGCCAAAGTGCAATTCATATGTAAAATGAGTATTTATCAGATCACAGAACTGTTTTAATAAAAAATGTAGTCATTTGTAAAAATTAATTTACAAGACCATATTTTTGCCATTCATTATGTTAATTTTTTTTTTTTCAGCATTTCACAATTCTCCCAATATAAATTCATCCGGATTTCCATTGCCATGAAACAGCTGTGTTTTGCTTAGTATGCTAAACTATGTGACCTGTTCTGAAGCTAGAAGGTACTAACAACAGTGTGGAACATGTGGGACCCGTTTCTATCAATACATTGAGTTAACCTCATGTTTACAAGAGAGTTCTGGAAGCTGTTAAATCTGGGACCTTGTGTCTAAAGCAGTAAGGAAAACATTTTTTCTCTCTAGAGATTTACAAACATAGAAGTAGGTAATTGTACAATTGAATTACTATATAAAGTGGAGTTGTGGGGCGCAAATAATAAATCTTTGAATTTCTACATATTGGGTACATACCGGTAGTTCTATTTTTAGGAACCAGGTAAACTCTGAAGGTGTGTGGTCTCCTAATAAGATCTATTGCAGTGAGGGCCATTTATTATTCCCATTTTTTAATGGTTAATTCCCTGAAATAGTTTTATATATGGTTTATATTTCCACATATTTAACACATTCTCCAGTATGATAGACATACAAGATACAATTCATCAAGATCTGTGATTTTCTTGCCAGTCTTGATGAGGGGCATGGTGAAATCAGCCACTCCTGATTCATGGACAGATTGACGTCTCATCCTGAATATGGAGCGTCTGAGAAGTGGGGTGAGCCTTAAGCGCAAGTCAGAAATCTTACTCCAATCTCTGTTACGCAAGGAACAGAACAAATATGTGGAGGAATATCCTCTGGTGAGATGAGACCAAAGTAAAACATTTTGGGGTAATTGCAAAATGCTATGTGTGGTGAAAAACACTACACATCACCCTTTAAAACACCATCTCCACCATCAAACATGGTGGTGGCAACATCATATTTTGGGGATACTTTTTTCAGTAGGGACCAGGAAGCTGGTCAGAGTTGATGGGAAGATGAATGGACCTAAATACAGGAAATCCTGTTAGAGGCTGCAAAAGAATTGAGACTGGGGTGCAGCAACCCTAAATGTCCTGCCAGAGATACAATGGAGACATTGATTAGGAGCAGGCAACTTGTTAATATTATAAAATATTAATCCATAACAATGTAACTTGATGTTGCTAAGCCCAATGCAAAATCTGTAAAAGCTCCCCAACTAACATGTGTTATTTATAATACCGGAGTCTTCTTGGGACATTTGAGCTGCAGGGCTAGGTTGTGACTACCTGTGTATTCTCCTTAGTTATGCCTTTGCTTGCATTTAATATTCTGCATAATGTATTATTTTAATATCATTTTAGTTATACTCTTAAAAAATGTGTATCAACCAGAAACTGCAGCAATAATAATATGCAAGCCTGGCAAAAAAATCAAAAATGTAAGCACATTTTACGAAAAAAAACCATATGGTTTAAATATTTAGTCATTTTGCCTTATTTTTGTCATTTCAACTATCAGTTTATTTATTACTTCCACTGACCTTCTACTTCCCTTACAAGATACAGTGATCTTAAATAAGCTAGACCTTGTTAAACCAAACACCTTCCAAGATTTATGGCTTGTGAAAACTCAAAATAATATTCATTTTAAGACTGTTATCAACTGTTTGTTGCTGTTACTGAAATGTTTTCATGTCTGAATTATGAGCTGAGAAAAACCTTCCAAGGACCTAAATTACATGAAACGGAAATCATTTTAGCACATGTAAAAATTTACATAGTGTTTATATGTTAAAGATATTTCCACTCAGGTTATTATTTGAATCTTAGTCCTTTATGCGAAACTCAAGTGAGCCTATATAACCACGCACAATTTCAGCTTTCTCAAGAGGTTTTTTTTAAAAAAAAATATTAAACGTTAGGAATTAAAACTCTTTGTAATTAACTATTTTTAAACTAACATTTGCATAACTACAATCCTCAACATGCATCTTGCAACAGCAAGAAGAAATCAAAGGATCAACAGACATATTAATTTCTCCAATTGTGTAGAGCAGTGATGGCGAACTCCAGGCCTTGAGTGCCGCACCCAGTCCAGGTTTTCAGGATTTCCATTGCATTTGACAGTTGACAATCAAATTATTAACTGTCAAACTCTAAGGAAATCCTAAAAACCTGCACTGTGTGCGGCACTCGAGGCCTGGAGTTCGCCATCACTGGTGTAGAGGATCGGGCGCCAACAGGTTATCTGCAAAGAAGTGTAAGGCTACCTGGGGTTCCTCCAGGCAACGGGCGTTGCACGCTTCAATAAGCAAACAATGTTTTTTCTACATTGGACTGAGACATATTAATGTTATTCAAGCCATAAAAAGAAAACTGATTTTTAAAAACATCTCGAATAATTCATTATCGAGTATGAGTGCAACATGCAGAAATACCTGCACTTACAGGCCTTGGCATGATATCGATGTGATTATTACATTACCTAAGGAGTGTTCTGCCACGCTGAATGCAAGTCAATCATCAGGATTCACTACTAGCAGAATCTTTGGAATTTTCAAACAATGATGCCCCAAATGAGCCCAATGGGGGACATGTTGGGGTTATAGGTCATGGTAGCACATTTAGGCTACCCAGGCTACTCACAGTAGCATTAACAACTTGAATTAACACAGAATTCTCTAGGGGTGTATCTGCAGTAGTACTCCGTGAGACACGCCCCATTGTTAAAGACCATAAAAATTAGTTCTAGATAAAATTACCCATTAGGGGCTGTATGTGAGATTTGAAAAACAGAATCAGCAAATAGCTGAATACTAAGAGGAGAAATAGGACTACGTGGTGACAGGTTCTCTTTAAGGAACTTGAACCAGTGATTGTCTAATCACTTATATATCTACTACAATACAATAGTATTGCACTATAAAGTAAAAATCTTGACCTGAGCTTCACAGAAGGACAAAAATAGCAGTGACAAGGCATTCAGCGGGCCCCCGACTGCCATGGAAATTCATTGATCGTGCCTCGCGGGGCTGATGAGCACCAGAATGTCTTTTATTTACAGTTTATTTTATGTCTCCCTATGTCGGCAGGCAGATTCCTCTCCATAAGGAGAATATCTAGTCCCCCAGACCTCGTCTCAGCCTCTCATACAGCCAGATCAGAATCTCACACACTGCACTGATGAGGGGAAGTCACCCCGAAGTACAGTGTCTGCAGTTTGAGGTTCTGATCTGGCACAAATCCTAAGTCATATTAAAAGACTTGTTAAAGGGATCCTGTCACCCCCAAAACACCTGTAAACCTATTAAAACCTGTCCCTAGAGCATATTAACACTATCCCTACACTCTTTTTACCTCCTAAATGCAGTAAGTGACATTGAATAAAAACGTTTTATAAGTACCTGATTAGTGATGATAATGAGTGACTATCTATTCATAGTCACTCATCAAGACTGCCCCTCTGCTTCATATCACGCCTAATCAGGCGTGATCGTCAGCCTAGATTCAAATTGCCGCCTCCCTGCCGTGCCCTGTCTCGTCCGAGGCTGCAGTGTGGCTGGTGACGCGATCCGCGTCATTCCCGGCGCCTGGTGAAGTATTTAGACCGGCGCCGCGCTGTCAGCTTCAAAATGCGCACTGCGCATGCCCAATGCGCATGCGCAGTGCGCATTTTGAAGCTAACAGCGCGGCGCCGGTCTAAATACGTCACCAGGCGCCGGGAATGACGCGGATCGCGTCACCAGCCACACTGCAGCCTCGGACGAGACAGGGCACGGCAGGGAGGCGGCAATTTGAATCTAGGCTGACGATCACGCCTGAATAGGCGTGATATGAAGCAGAGGGGCAGTCTTGATGAGTGACTATGAATAGATAGTCACTCATTATCATCACTAATCAGGTACTTATAAAACGTTTTTATTCAATGTCACTTACTGCATTTAGGAGGTAAAAGGAGTGTAGGGATAGTGTTAATATGCTCTAGGGACAGGTTTTAATAGGTTTACAGGTGTTTTGGGGGTGACAGGATCCCTTTAAAGAGTCGATTATGACTACAAGGATTGCAACCCTTATTGGGTGGCATTAAGAGTTTTTCACTTCTTCACTGAAGTGTCAATTTGTTTTATTTACAGGGGCATTTAAATGGTTAACAGCAACAATCAGAGCAGCTCCAGCTGCTGCTAAACACTTGTAGACACTGCTGCTGGATGATACAGATGCTGGTTATGTCTATCGTTCACAACAGTGTTAAAGATTTTAAGTGATATATATCAATAACATTACTAATGCATCAAATATTTTTAAGGCTAATGGGAAAAACGTCTTCTATTTTTATTCTTAGATGAACAATTTATGGATGGTTGGCAGCCCCATTTCTCTATCAAACCATCTTTAAGTTTTCTTAACAAAGGAAAAATGAATGGAAGTGTGAAGGGGATAGAGGGAACATAAAATGTGAAGAATTGGAGGTCGGTGTAGAAAGATTGGGGGATAGGGAATGAATAAACTGGTTGGTTACAATTAATTGTTACAAACTTTCAGAATATATATTTCAACAATGAAACAATATACAGAATAACGCAACATACTAGGAATTATGGCCACTTTACACACGGCTACATTTCTAGCTTATCCACAGGTAACTTACTGGCTGCAGTGAAATCATGGAGACATTATTCTATTTGTACACAGCAACAAGATAGAACCATGTCTCCATGATTTCACTGCAGCCAGTAAGTTACCTGTGGATAAGCTAGAAATGTAGCCGCGTGTAAAGTGGCCATTAGGGTTAATATTCCCTGGATAGGTAATTACCGTATTTTTCGCTTTATAAGACACACCTGATTATAAGACGCACCCCAAATTTGGTGAAGGAAAAGAGAAAAAAAATACTTTTTTATAGATAAATGGAGTTTGTCTTATAATGCCCGTGTCCTTCTTATAAATCATATATATGTCCCTCATGGTATATATATAAAACCCCTATCCTGGTACATAGTCCCCCATTCTGGATATGGTGCCCTGTGCTGGAACATATGCCCCCTCTGTGCTAGCACACATAACCCCCCTGTACTGGCACATATGCACCCTGTAATGGCACATATAACCCCTGTGCTGGCACATATGCACCCTGTAATGGCACATATAACCCCTGTGCTGGCACATGTGCCATCCTGTGCTGGCTCATACAGCCCCTTGTGCTGGCACATATACCACTTGTGCTGGCACAAATGCCCCTTATGCTGGCACATATAGCCCCTTGTGTTGGCACATATAGTCCCTTCTGCTGGCACATATGCCCCAGTGCTGGCACATATAGCCTCTTGTGCTGGCATGTATAGCCCCCCTGTGCTGGCACATATGTCCCCTGTGCTGGCACATGTGCCAACCTGTGATTACACATATAGCCCCTTTGTGCTGGCACATATGCCCCCCTGTGCTGGCACATATGCCCCCCCTTTGCTGGCACATATGTCCCCCTGTGCTGGCACATATAGCCTCCTTGTGCTCGAACATATAGCCCCCTGTGCTGGCACATATAGCCCCCTTTGCTGGGACATATAGCCACCTGTGCTGGCACATATGCCCCCCATACCAGATATGGCCCCAATCACTCTGCCTCCCTGCTGGCACACACATGGTCCCCCATCACTCTATATGCCCCCTACTGGCGCACACATAGTAAAATAACAAACGTTTTTAATGTTCCATTGCTGGCTCTGTGCTTCCAGTTCCTCCTTCTCTTCCTGTGTCTGTACCCAATCCATTCATGTGACACAGTGATGTCATCATTGTACTGTGCTGATCACGTGATCAGATGCCATCACACACAGGAAGAGACTGAGGAGCTAAGAGCAAAGAGCCAGCGATGGAATGCGAGTTAAAAACCTTTGTTATTTTACTATGTGTGTGCCAGCAGGGGGTCATATAGAGTGATGGAGGGGCCATATAGAGTGATGGAGGGGCCATGTGTGTGCCAACAGGGGGCCATAGATTGATGGTGAGTGAGTGCAGGCACATGTAATATGCACCGCTCCCCTGTCCTCATCTCGGCGTGGCTTCGGCACCGAGGTGATGGAGAGCGGATACAGTGCATATTACATAAGGCTAATAAGTGGGAGCATGCAACCTGCTCCAGCCCATCCCAACCCCCAGACACTGCTCTAAAGCCTCCTCCCTCCCCCTCCAGTACATGTACATTCTGATTATAAGATGCACCCCCCACTTTCCCCCAAAATTTGGGGGAACAAAAGTGCATTTTATAATCCTAAACATGTGGTACATAACTAGTAGGCAAATGCTTTTTGTTGGGGTATTATTATTATTATTATTATTTAATCATATGAACAAGTATTTTACATCATATAAGAATAAACAACAAATAGAATACAGTGATTTAAAGGAACAGAGGTATAGAGATCAGAGTTGGATGTTGAGGTTATCTATATATGCAATTGCATTGTCATTTCCGGTGTATAAGTCATTCTTGTCTCCAGTGTAAGATCTGAGGGGACACTCCTCAACAATGTGCTGAATTGTTTAACGCTCAGCTCCACAGTCACAAGCAGAAAAGTCAGATTTTCCCCACTTCTACATAAGATTTAGGGTGATCCAGGTTTTCCTTGGTAGATTGAAGCCTGGGGTGGGTTTTGTAGGTGAGGAAATGTTTGAAGCTCACCGTCTACTGTACTGACCCAGAGTTCTCACCATTTCTCTTGTAAATTAAAATCATGTTTCATACAGGTTAATTGCAGTTCAGATGGGTGGATGTCTAGATTTCAGTATTTGGACATCTTGGATGTTTTGATGTACTGGGAGGTTTCCATTTTTTACTACTTTGGTGTATTCTTTAAGTAGAAGCTCTTGTGTTCTTAGGTTTTCAGGTGAGATGTGGCTCAGGGCAGGTAACCAGTGGATGGGCATTGGTCTCATAGCACCAATATTATATGCATAGATTTGTTCAGCTGGGTGTCAATTTTATTCACGTGGCAGCTATTTAGCCATACTGGAGCACAGTATTCTGCAGCAGAGTACACCATAGTTTGAACAATGGGGATCATATTCTTCAACATTTCTCAAAGGAGTTATTGTTTAGAGAAGTATTATATTCATAGATATTATGGGTGGATATCTTCTCAATACACTCAGATAATGTTGGGGGATCTTTTAATTTCCAGTTTGCTGTTATTAGAATTCTAGCTAATAGAAAAATGTGGGATATTAGTGGTTTTTGATCTTTGGTAAATATATCTACACATAAAGTATTGCTAGATGAGATGTAAATTGATAATTGATTTTGGATATTTTTGTCCAGGCTTTTTGTATAATTTATGTGTATCTAGGCTACAGAATGCTAAGAGTTTGTAATTTACTCCCTGTTAGCATTCTGCATGGTTACCTAGATATCACAATTCGACATTTGGAACTTCTTACTCCCAACTTATTACCCTGTTTAGAAGTCTGGTCATAACGTCACAACTGGACGTTACCCCAGACTCCAGCAGGCCCACCTCCCTCAATCTATCTGAATGCTGATTGCACTGAGCTGAGCTATCAGACGTAAGGAGGAGGAACAGTCCATGTTCACAGCAAGCACTGTAAATATACCGACCAGCTGATTGAACAGCTTAGTGCAATGATCAGTCTGTGTAGTCCATCACCTTCACAGGGGCCAGCACTGTGTCACTGATGCGATCATCTCTGCATGACTGTGCTATAGCCACTCCTCTGTGAAGGGGGAGGCAGCTCAGATTTTTCCCAAGATCTCTGCTTGCTGTGATGAATTGAGCCTTGATGTGGTTCCTCCTAGAGTTGAAAAATCTGCCCCATGGGTGCGAGGATCATCACACTTATCGGATCGCATCTTGTGTTGAGCCGTATAGTAGCGTGATCAGGTCCATAAAAGATAATCTCTGCATGACTGTGTTGCAGCCACCCCTCAGTGAATGAGATGACTGAGCAGACACTGCTTATTGCACTCATTGACACAGAGCTGTCTACCCCTTTACAAAGGGGCAGCTGCAACGCAGTGATGCATAGATGATTGCATCAGCAACACAGCGCTGGCCCCTGTGAAGGAGATGAACCACGCAGACACCCCTCATTGTACTGAGCTGTTCAATCAGCTACATGGTATATCCTCAATGCTTGCTGTGAATATAAGTGGACTGTTCCTCCACCTTACAGTGATTTCCAGCTCGTGCACGTGTTCACACAGATGAAGGGAGGCATAACATCCTAGAATATGGCTTAATTTTAGTTGTGACATTACATCAGACTCCAAAACAAAAAAACTAGTCGAGAGTGAGCGGCTCTTCACATTCGAATTGCGATATATAGGTAACCATGCAGAATGCAAACATGGAGTAAATACAAACTGCAGCATTTGCAGCTAGATACAACAAAGTATACAAAAGCAGGACAAACCCTTAATGTGAAATTTCTTCCAAAAGTCCTTTCATTTGAGCGCTGTCAATATGTGTCACAGTCAACCTGTTCTGATACTTCTATAATGAGATGACTTTCAATGATGGATTGGTGTCAACAACTGTCATCAGTGAAAATTTGGGCAAACTATCCAGAATTCATTCATTATCCATCTCAGCAGACAACAATTGACTGTTATAATGGCCATCTAATAATCCATGGAATACCGTGGCTGGTCCATCAGCATATAGACTGGTAAAGAGAGATGGTACTGCATAAAACTTATTACATATTCTTCAGCAAGTGTTTCTCAAACTAAAAAAAGTACTGGATAACACATAAGCAATTATTAAACAAATAATGCCTAATTAATAGCATTTAGAACAGGACCATATATTTTTTACAAAACATAACTACTATCCATTAAATTTAGAATAAAATGATGAAAACAGTCAGGGAAAATGACAATAGTGCTGTGTATACATGTAAAGTCATAGATTTCCCCTAGCAGGACCACAGGAGGCATGTCTGGCTGCCTTGTTTGCTTCTAACCGACAATCATACATTATACATCTAAATAATGTATGATCCTGTTTGACAAACATTTAAGGACTGTCAGACTGTCAGAGAATATCAGGAATAAGTGGACACTGTAATGTTGTCTGACAAGTTCTGTCTTCTTGAATATACATTTTCTTTGTAAAATTATTATGAGTTGCAGGCAGGGGCAAATTAAGAGTAGCCAGGGCCCCAGGGTGTTTAAAAGGCATGGACCACCCAAGCAGATTTATCATGTGACATATCATATGATCCATTTTGATAAATCATGTGACAGGTCACGTGATCAATGCACAGGTGCTCTGGTGAACATCTGTAGACAAAAAGGACAATTATTTTTCCCTCATGTGCAGCGCTATACATAACATAGGTCAACATGAGTGACTGCTGTAGAGATGCGGTGACTCCCTGACAGCTCTTGTAATGAGGGGCGCTCTGGCCATAACTCCCCTGGAGTCTCAGGCCTTGAGTGGTAGCCCAGATTGCCCTCATTATAATCCTCCTCTAGTTGCTGGCAGTATTGAACCTACGGACAAGAAGGTATCTTTAAAAGTTTCAGAAAAAGTGAGGTACGCAAGATTGTAAATGGTTTTGCCTTAAAGAGAACCTGTCACTAGGTAAAAAAGTAACTAGCTTTTGCTCTTATCTAATTCCCGTAGGTCACCTGAGTATTCAGGGTTTTTTCTGCTTTCCCTAAATTCTCCATATGGTTCCAGAAATATGGGTCTTTCTATTTAGTGTGAATTTTCATAGTCTTTACCAAGGGGGCTGTGCTCAAGGGTAATTATGTAGGAAAATTTAAATGCGGGATTGCCAGACAATCTTGTGAGCACCTCCCCCTTGGTGAAGATCAAAACAAACAAAACAAAAGGGTTAAATATCTTTGAAACCATATGGGAGATTTACAATAAAAAAAAAAAAATAAAAGTAAAAACTCACCAAATGTCAAATGCAAGGGTTGGTTGCGTCTTAGGTAATAGCAACAATAACAAAATAACTTTTCATATATCCTTTAATAAGATGTTTAGTAAAGGCGCTACAAGGACACTAAACTTCAGGAATGTTATTTTCCATAGACTAAAATATATTTTTATTGCCATAAATTGTTGCAACGACCTTAAAAAACACTCAAAGTAAGATATTTTTATAAATATCCTGAATAGGATCCGTGCACAATATATACCCTATTGGAATAAACAAGCTTGAAATAGGAGAAAATGCCTATGGCTAAACAGAGCTTTGAGGAAAGCAATAGATTACAAAAAGAAAGTGCTTAGAGAACTAAAGCAAGAGGCTAGTGTTACAGCATTAAAGGAAATGTGTCAGCAGGATTTCCCATCACAAATTATTGTATATATAAATGCATTTAGATCTTTCAAAGACAAGTCCAGCAATAGCGTTAAATAGCCAATCTGCTCCTTCATTACTGAGAAATCAGCATTTGAATTGATATACAAATAGTTCTTCAGCATAATTTGTATATCTGAAGTCTTTGTCATTCCAGCTCTTTTCCCCAACTAGCTCCTCCTCCTTCTGCTTAACTGATGAATCATAAAAGTATAAAGCATAAAAGCTGGCAGTGAAGGAGGAGGCGGCCTGGTTAGGGAATAGAGCTGGAGTGACAGAGGCTTCAGATTGACAAATATTTCTTCAGCCTCATTCACATATCAATCGTATTTAGCTTGGTTATTTAGCTATGTAATAATGACTTATCACAAATGGAATAACAGACTAAGCAAGTAAAGGTATTGCTAGACTTTCACTTGAAAGACCTACATGCACACATAAATAGATTGGAGTGTGAAATCCTGCTGACAGTCTCCCTTTAAAGTATTCTAGAATGAAAAATAAATCATGGGAACAAAATAATAATTATTAAGGCAGCAGAGCTTGAGATAGATGTGTCATAGACTATTTCTTCCGGATAGTCCCTTGCTTCTTCTGACATCACATCAACAAAGCAGCTCTTTATCTTCCACTCTGCTCTCGATAGGGCATCTCTGTTGATGTCAGTCTGGATGACATCTGCAGTGATGTCCCTTCAACAGACCAAACTGAAAGAAGAACTGCTCTATTGACAAGAAGTACAGTAAAGCAGGGCAATCGCTGGTTGAGCTGGCAAAGATACAAACTACCTGCCTTAAGTTTTTAGTCCTTTGCACAAAAATAATAAACGTTTTGGATAACCTCTTTATTGGAACACTCTCTGATTGAGCCACAATTAGCATTATAGCAGTTAAATACCATAAGGGTCAGTATTTGTTGGTTTTTATAGAGATGAACAAATACACTGGAGTGGAACTCAACTCCACTAAATATATACAACAATCCACATTCGCCAAAATGTGGATTTGTTTCAGCAAAATGGTAACCGATATCCACCATTTTCCTGAACCATAAAAAGCTATCAAAATATTAAAAAAAAATTAAAAAAAATCTGTATACTAACCTGAACTCTCTTGCTCCTACAAATGGTGAGCAACATTTGTCCGATCCTCAAGCAGGCAAGAGAATTCAAATTTTTCGCTAGTCTTCTAGTTAATAAATTACAAAAACAAAGTTAATAGTAAAATTAATTTTAATCCAACAGATCTTGAAATAATAAGAAGTTCCTCAATTGGATGTGTTTAAAAACATGTTCTTGTGCTGGGATAATATTATATATGTGCCCATGCTATGTACTGTGCAATGGCATCTCAGTGCTTGCCGCACTTTTACTCATCCTGTCTGCGCTCCCACAATGTCCAACCATGCTGTTGCACCATCCTGTGGCGTCTCATCTGCTTCCCCTCACTTCCGGATTGCAGGGGAGCACGTATAGGCAGCACGTGCCACAGATTTATTTATATTTAAGAGGCCAGCGCACCTTTTTTCAGAAATCATCTCTCAGCCAATCGCTGAAATGTTTTTGTTTATTTAAGGCTCTCACTTCCTTAGGGAGGTGCCTAGGCAACTTTTTACTGTGGTTTAAATGTTGCTGAGCTAGGGTCCTTGGATCAGCACTTGCTCATTGCTTGCTATTAACACCTGGTGCCCTGTTCCTATGGCTGCCTAGAGTCTCGCCATTCTTGTCTTCATCCCTGAAGGCTCAGTCAGTACCCTCCAGACCCCTCTGCACCAACCCTCAGTGACACAGCCTCGTGACTCCTCCGGATTCTCCTGGCTATCCTGGCTCCTCATTGGTTTGTCCCATCCGGTTCCCAGAACCTCTCGCTCCCCCTTATAGACTCTGTTTCCCTTGGGTCGCCCCTCTGGTCTTGGAGTCGTTGCAATCAGAGCCTTCTAGGCTGTGCTGGGTCAACTGCTGTACAGGAGTTCACTTGTTGGTGCTCCCTTGGAGGAGTTCGGTACCTTAGCCCAGGGGGTCCTCATTTGTGAGCTCTCCCATTATCTTGAATAAAACTCTTGCATTTCTCTGACATCCTGGTCCTGCTGGTTTCTTGTGTTCAACTTCCACAGAGGTGTCTGTAGTCTAGTGGGTCCACATTCCACATTACTGCCTCTTCCGGCATGACAGTTTCCTCTTTTGTGACGCTTTGCCAGGCCTTTATTGCAGTTGACTTCTTTTGTGGCTTGTTTGTAGGTCTTTTTGACCTAGGTTTTGACAAAAGCATGTGAAGTGGATGGAGTTGAGATCTAGTAATTGACTCGGCCCTTGCAGATTATTCTGCTTCTTTGCCTTAAAAACTCCTGCAATACTTTTTGGGTCATTGTACATCCATATTGTGAAGGGCCATCCAATCAACCTTGCTGCATTTGGTTGGATTGGAGCAGGAAGTGTAGCCTTTACACTTCACAAATCATCTGGCTGCTTCTGTCACATCATTAATAAAGACTAGTGTTACAGTGTTACAATGGAAGCCTTGCATGCCCATGCCATTATACTCTCTCCACCATGTTTTACAGAGGATGTTGTGTGCTTTGGATCATGAGTCCTTCCAAGCCATCTCCATGCTTTTTTTCTTCCCATCATTTTGGTACAACTTATTATTAGTTTATTCTGTCAAAATAATGTTTTTTCAGCACTGGAGTGGATACTTTAGATATTTTTTTTGGCAAAGTCTACTTTGGCCTTTCTATTTTTAAGGCTGATTAATGGTTTGCACCTTGTGGTGAACCCTCTGAATTTGCTTTGTTGAAGTCTTTTCTCTTCATAGAAGACTTAGATACTGAGACATCTACTTCCTGGAGAATGTTCTTCACTTGGGTTGATGCTGTGAAGGCATTTTACTTTACAATGGAAATTATTCTGTGATTATCCATCCATGTCTTCCAAGGATATCCATGACCTTCTTGAGTTCCTAAACTCATCAGTGTGATTTTTATGTGCAGAATGTACCAATGTATTGATTTCTCCTAACATCCCATCTGTCTGAGATGATGTAGTGTAGCTTTGAGTAGGGGGTTGGACCAGATGACCCTGGAGTTGCCTTCCAACTCTACTAAAAGATAAAGAAAAGAACATTTCTGATGGGTTTCTTTTTTTTTCATCCTAATGAGAATCTTTTTCTCTTCCATTGAGAACTCCTTTGACATCATGTTGTGGGTTTACAGAATCAGCTTTACATTCTAATGCCACCCCTGAAAAAAGCTGCAGAACATTTACCTGCTTAATTAATAATGGACTAACTAGAAAATGGCCAATGTAGCCCATTAAAGAGTTTTTAAGACAATTGTCCAATTATTTTAGTCCCTTTAAAAAGAGGCAGCTACATATTAAAGAGCTGTAATTCCTAAACTCTTACTCCAATGAGGATGTGATACACTAAAATTAAGGCCAAAATCATGCGAGCATGTAACTCAAGCAAGGGTCGCATTGCACTCCCCAGAACGGCCATCTCCTGATCTGAGCATATTAGTTGCATGTGTTTCTATGCAGCTGTCACCATTGAGTGTGGACAGCCGCCATTTTGATTCGAACCTCACGCAAGTCATAGTAGTGTGATTCCATCCTAAAGCTGACTGTTTTCACTTTAAGTCAACATGTAACTGCATAACTGCATCTTGAATATGTTTTTGTAAACATCTACAATACTAAAATTGTCAGTGTCCAAATATATATGGAATTTAGGCTGCCTTCACACTTGCAGATGCATCTGCAGCGTTTTGCAGATGCATCTGCAAGTACCAGCATGCAGACCGCGGCCGCGGTCTGAAAGCACTCATTCATTCCTATATGTGAACCGTCCGCAGGCGGATGCCTGCTTACAGATCACACACTCCCGCCCGCACCATGGACGCGACATCTCGCGTCCATGGTGCGGGCGGGAGTGTGTGATCTGTAAGCAGGCATCCGCCTGCGGACGGTTCACACATAGGAATGAATGAGTGCTTTCAGACCGAGGTGCGCCCCATTATAAACATAGGGGCCGCGGTCTGCATGCTGATACTTGCAGATGCATCTGCAAAACGCTGCAGATGCATCTGCAAGTGTGAAGGCAGCCTTACAGTATGTGAGGGAGCAGTGTAGAGAGCTTTCTAATCATCCCTTTACACCTTGGCCAGTAATGATGACAAGAGGTCATACTCTACGTCTAGAAGAAATAAGATTTAATCATCAGGTGTTGATGCTTTACTTTAAGAGCATTGAGACTATACAACTCTCTGCCACAACATGTTGTAATGGTTGAACAACTAAAAAATTTCAAGGAATAATAATAATAATAATAATAATCTTTATTTATATAGCGCCAACATGTTCCGCAGCGCTTTACAATTCAGAGGCGACATGTACAGTCATAAGTAACAATTATAAAAAATGCAATACAATATTTAAAGCAAAGAAAAAAGTTGACCCTGCTGATAAGAACTTAAAATCTACAATGAGGTGGGAGTTACACAAAGTACAGGGGCTTATTTACAATGATGGTTCAATCATCTTGGAGAAATGAGGAGTTGGTAAGGGCTGCATGAGTGCACAGCCAATCTGTGTAGAGCTTTTGGATTTGGTGGAGCTTGATGGAGAATTAAATTCAGAGAAGTAGTGAATGGGCTATATACAGTATAACGGACTTCAATTAGGGGGTGTAATAGGCTGCCTTAAAAAGATGTGTTTTGACTTCTGGTTCCAGCCCCAATGTAGAAGCCATGGGGAGGAGAAGCTCCGGGCACCAGAGGTGGTAAATCTGCAAAAATAGCTGACACTCGACACTGACAATCCGGGCACAGCGCCAGAGAGCCTGGGGTGCACCAGGGAACCGGATGTACCGGTGGCTGTGCAGCACGGAGCGCAGGAAAGCGGTTATGGAGGAACGCGGTGGCGGCCCTGCTCACAAGATGGGGAGTGGCGCCAGGAAGGGAGGCAGGTCGCAGACACATAGAGCTCAGCCGCATGGAGAGACGCGCAACATGGAGGGTGAGAGGAGTGGAGGTGAGGAACATGAACAAACTCCCAGACTGGGGAGCGAGGTGCAAGCCAGAGGGGACCCTGTTCTGACACTACAGGAGGTGATCAAGGAGGGGGAGCCATCTAATTCTCCTACAAACTTTGCTGCAATGCTCCAAGAGCTGAAAGCTCACCTGACAAAGGGCTTGCAGACCATTGTGAAAGAGGCAATTAAAATAAACATAGCAGAGCTGCAGACTATAGTGAATCAGCACAGTAGCAGGTTATCAGAAGCAGAACAGCGCCTCTCAGAGGCAGAAGATAAAATTGCATTCTTGGAGCAGGGTCTGGCTGAGGCTCAAAAACAAACGCGCTGGATGGGCGACAAACTTGATGACCTAGAAAATAGATTCCGCAGAAACAATCTGCGCATAGTGGGACTTCCTGAATCTGTGACGTCTGCGCAACTTGATGACATATTTGAAAAGGAGCTGCCAAAAGCTTTGGGTCTCTCAATCATGTGCAGAGTGGAAAGAGCCCATCGAGTGGGAGCCCCCCCGTTAACAAAAGGGGGTGACCCACCGGCTAAACCGAGACAATCAATAGCGAGGTTCCTTGACTACAAGGACAAGGAGCGTTTACTGCAGGCTTTCAAGAGACGAAAACAGCCATTATTCCTGAAAGACTCCAAGGTGGTCCTTTTCAACGACTACTCAGTGATAGTCTTCAAATAGAGACAGAAATTTAACGAAATATGTAACGTGCTTTATAAAAGGAATATTCCTTTTCAACTATTGTATCCAGCCACATTGAAGGTGGCAAACGGTCAAGGGGCGCCCCTCTATTTTAGGGATGCCAAGGAAGCACTGAGGCGATTCACCATGAGCCCGAAGGGATCCCCGGCTTCACGTAGTGAGGAGCGCGAAGTCACCCAGAGATCACCTGCCACACGACGAGACTCACCGAGGGACAAAGGAGATCATTGCCAGAATGAGTCGCCAAGTTTGAGTTGTCTCACATCCCTTCTGGAACCGAATGAGGGACCAGGGACTCTCGAGGTGGAGAAATGGAGATGGGGTCGGGGTGATGTGGAAGAGATGGGAGAGAAGCCGTTTGTTTTGGAATTTTTTTTTTTTTCCTACGACCGAGCGCAGTTCAACTTCTGAATTCTGTTGGAGGGGAGTGGACGAGGTGCCGGGAGAGACCAGGCCATCTTCTCTTTCCTCCTTTTCTCATTCTTCCTTCTTTCCTTCTTTTTCTCCTTTCTCTCTTCTTCTTTTTCTCTTCATCTGTTCTCTTTCTCCCTCTCGGGCTCCTGAGAGGGGAACCTTGGAGTGGAGAATGCGTCTACCAACACCATTACTGACTCAAAAGTATGATTTGTCATAACAGTTGTGTGTACAACCTGGGGGAGGAGCATTCTAGGGTGCATCCCCTGTTAATGCATGAAGGCCACTTGGTGGGAGTGAATACTAGGACTGCCCGTGGACTATAATGGATAAATGGAAGTGCTTGGTTTTGTTGTAGAGGGGGGGGGGGTGCGGGTGGGAGGGAAGTGTTGACACTATTTGGTTTATGACTTTAGGGGTTGAATTGTTGGGTGAGGTAAAGGGGGGGAGGGGGGGATTTCCAGCTCGGTATATGTATGAGAATATAGTTATCTGCTCTCTTCTGGTTGATGAGATTCATGCTGTGTTAGACCCTGTGAGTAAGGGTTATGGTTAACGTCATTTCTTGGAATGTCAAAGGTCTTCGATCCCCGGGAAAGGGCTCCATGGTTCTACGCCATTTAAAAAAAACTGAAGAGTGACATAGCATTACTAAAGGAAACGCATTTACAGAAAGACGAGTTTTTCAGAATGAATAAATCTTGGGTGGGGTCGATCGTCGGTTCTGGTGCAATAGGGAGGAAGGCAGGAATATTGACACTAATTGGGAAAAATGTCACTTACAAAATAATAGACAGTGACCAGGATGCAGAGGGTAGATGGGCCTGTGTAACTCCGGATTGCCAGGGGGAAATGCTTCAAATTTACAATGTCTATGCCCCAAATGCTGATCAAGAGACGTTTTTCATAAATCTCCAAGACTACTTAATACAGACTGACACCCGTCATTTTGTCATTGGGGGAGACTTTAATGCAGTCATGTCCTCGGAGGAAGATAGACGGAGAGAAGGACCACAGAGTAGCACTGCAGCTTATTCTGACAAGGCCTTACAAAATTTAGCAAAGGGGATGGAGTTACACGACATATGGAGGCTGCATAACCCGGAGGGGAGAGAATTTACTCACTTTTCTCATCCTCACAGGGCATGGTCCAGAATTGATCTGTTTCTTCTGGAGGGGGGGTCATTGTTACCTGAGTGAAAGGGTTGGAAATACAGCCTATGGTACTCTCAGATCATAGCTCGTATTACTAGAGTTGTCAAATACATATCCCAGAGGGGTGGATTATATCTGGCGATTTCGGCTCATCTAAACAATGACTCCAATTTCTAATTGATGTTAGGAGAATGGTGGTCAGAATATATACATGACAATATATATACAGGCGGGAGACCCCTTGCTATTCTGGGAGACAGCTAAGGCTGTGCTCCGCGGCAAGATTGTAGCTTATACTTCTTCCAAGAAAAAGCAAGCACACGCTATGTTCTGCACATACAGTGAGAATGTTAGGAAGGCTTATTTAAACTTCAAAAACGACCCCACCGCACTTCACAAGACAGTGTGGATCGACCAGAAATGAACCTTTGAGGAATGGGCCAAAGTGAGGGAAGACATGATGAGAGCGGACTGGGAGGCAAAACTTTATAGAATTGGAGATAAGGCGGGGAGAATTCTGTCCAACTTGGACACTCGGAGCTTAAAAGAGCAATGGCCTCAGAGAAGATTCTAGTGGAAAAAAATAAAGAACAGGACTCTGCTAGATTCTTTACTAAGTGGAGGGGTTCATTGTTTCCCAGTTTCAGAGGGTGAGATTAACGGGTGGTTGCTCCCTTCAGAGCTACTATTGGTACTGTCTAGAAGATCTGGGGGGAACTTTGGGAAGACTGAAGTTAACGGTGACTGTTTAGTAGTATTACAGTCCTAAGTGGAGGTGACAGATGGAGTCGACTCATGATGTTCAGGTGTTAGAAATATTGATGGAGGAGGGGATGGGGAGGTCGGAAATGGGTCCATTATCCAAGAAGAATAACAAATGATTAATAACAGGAGCTGAGAATACATATACAAGTTATTACAATGGGAGGGTGCTGGGAAGGGGGGGAGGGGGTAGGGTGTTTCACATTAATAATTGATGATTAATGAGATTCAAATGTTTGAGATGTCTATATGATATACTACTTTTTATTCACTTTTCTCAATAAAAAAAATATTTGGAAAAAAAAAGATGTGTTTTTAGGGAGCACCTAAAACTGTATTAGTTGAGGATGGTCCCAATTTCTTGGTGTAGAGCATTCCAAAGAATTGGTGCAGCTCAGGAGAAGTCTTGGAGCCAGGAGTGGGAGGTTCAGATTAGTGCGGATATTAGTCGAAGGTCGCTTGTAGAAGGTAGAAACGGGTGGGGTGATAGGCAGCGATGATAGAGGGCATGTACAGAGGTGCCACGCTGTGAAGAGCTTACTGGGTGAGAACAAGCTATTTGAATTGGATTGTATGGATGCCTATTTTGAAGAATATAATATAAGTTATGGGTATTAGATTCTATGACGGGACATTGACCCAAAGAACTACTCTTCTAGACTTGCAGTATACAGTCGTAAAAGAAGTTTTCCCCTCATATGGAGCAATTACGTTTGCCTCATGGACTTTTTATCTTCCTCTTGATCAACATGCTAGGTTGAAGGTTAAACTAGATGGACTTGGTCTTCTTTCACCCTTAATGTTATCAAGCTACAACAAGGTTTATAAAAACCTTCTAAAACACAATAAACTGCTGACATTTGTCAGAATGCTTCCAGATATTTCTGAAATATGAGACCAGGAATGGTGTGCAATGCCGCGCTGCCAGGAGGAAGACCATTAAAACTTGATAGCTGAAGAATGTGAATGAATAAATAAAATCACATTCTTCAGTTATCAAGTTTTAATGGTTTTCCTCCTGGCAGCGCGGCATTATACACCATTCCAAATCGTCACATGGTGGCTGCTGCTGCCAGGATTACATGTGTATATATAGTGGTTGTGGCTTGCACAACCTAACAAGGTGAACCCCCACTGTTGTTTTCCTTCTTCTGTTTTTGCTTTCCAGCTTTTTATTATACTACAGATATGTCTAGAAAAGCTTAGAAATAGGTATTTTATTTATATTATCTTGAACAGCTCTGGGCAGTTGTTGTTATGTTGGCAGTGCTCTGGTAGACTGAATTACTAATGTAAAGTACTACCGCTCCTTATTAAAATGTGTTCTTCAGCATTACAGACATGTTATTATTCTATTGCACAAATATCGTGATAAGAAAAATGCATTTTAAAATGTTATACAATATTCAGACTGTGAATACACTTAAAAAATATTTTTTTTCGGAATGACATTTTTTTTACTTTCTGTCAATACAGCTATAGGATTTACTGGTAAGAATTTGGGCACCTATGGCCTTAAATAACTGTTTATTCTTTTTTAACGCAGATGGGATAAACAAAAATCAATTCCAGAATATTTTTAATAGTGGCTACTGTATAAAATGAATTACATGTAAACTTTATTGTGTAGCTCATTGTAACGTTATACAGTGTAATTACAAATATATGAAAATATTTCTTACGTTTCAATAGTTTTTTAGCAAAAAAAAATCAAACACTTAATCATTTCCTTTTATTATTTTTTGCTTTTTTTTTTTACTTTATAAATTAAATAATGCAAAAGCAGACATCAAGTGCATGACAATGTGAGAATTGGGGTAACTCTGAGCTCAAGGACTCCATCTCAAAACCTCCAACAGGGCTCCCCTAGGCTCCAGGGCCGAGGTCCAACTGTAACACCAACACTCACTATAGTCACACCCCTGCAAGTAACTGTGAGCTAGACTTTAGATTTAATAATTCTTATGGCATACAGTACATTTTGTGTAAACATGGAAAAACCCATTTCAATTACGTTAGTGACATTTTTACATTGTTAAAATAATTGGTAGACATATCCTTATAGGTACCTTTACACGCCGCCACTGCAGGATGGATACCAACGGCTACTTCACGTGCACGAGCACGCCCAAACGGTTACCAACGGGAAACGCACCCTCTTTACACGCTGCCACAAGGTGCGTTACACTACGCTACATCTACAGCTAGCTACATCGCCGGGTGTCTCAAGTAGCCATCTGTAGCCCATCGTACGTCATTTACACACCGCTAAAACCAGCTAATATGGGCGGACCTGGTGCAGCAGGGACAGCACATAGGCGTGCTCCAATTGTGGATTACGAGACGTCCGTACGCTGATAGGACAAACCAATAATACCATGATTGGCCAGGCATCGCAGGAGGCTGATTAATACTTGACGCTCGAGCAATTGTGTAGTGTGACTTGTCAGCTCCTTAAATATGCCGCCCTGTGCGGCGACAACCAATCGCAACGCAGGAGCTTCCTCCAATGATCGCTGAAGGGGGCGCGGAAACCCGGAGCCTGTGTCACGCCCCAGCTACATAGCATGGTGTAGGAACAACCCTTCTGTTCCTTCTTTACACGCCGATACAGCTCGCTACAATCGGCGATGTAGCCATCTGTTTATGGGCAGTGCACGGATACAGATGTATCTGTAGCCGGCTGTGTCGTCCCGTCTTCAGACGCCGCTACTACGGGCGATATTGGCGCGACAAGCTACATTTGTAGCCTGTAGCGGGTTGTATGCATACTGCAGTGGCGGCGTGTAAAGGTACCATATCAGACATTCCTCCGATGCAAATTTCTAAACATTACATTTATGAGCTCTTGGTAAGGATGAATCTCTATAAGGATGAATTTCTATAAGTATATACATAACCACATCAAAAGAAAAGAGGCTGGTACTCCATTGGGAGATAAATACCGTATATACTCGTGTATAAGCCGAGTTTTTCAGCCCACAAATTGGGCTGAAAAGTCCCCCCCTCGGCTTATACACGGGTCTATACGGTAATGCTGTGGGGGGGGCTGTGACCGGGAGCTGGAGGAGGCAGGAGGGGGCCGCGGTGACCGCAGGCGGTCACGTGGGGCCGCCTCATTAGTGCAATGAATATGCACGGCATCCCCCCGTCCATCAACGGCGGGGGGATGCCGTGCATATTGCACTGCACAGCCCCCCTCCTTAATATGCGTCCCGCAGTATTAATAAACAGCCCCCCCCCCCTCCTTATCATGGCCCCCAGGCTGCGGTAGCTGTCAAAATAACAAACAGTTTATACATCACCTTCCGACGCAGCTCTGCGCTCCTCCGGTCCTCTGCCCTCCGCTCGCCGGCTTCTTCTTTCTTCTTGTGCCGGTGTCATGTGACCGGGCGCAGGAGATGACGTCATTTCCTGCGCGCGGTCACAGAAGTCGGCACAACAAGAAGAAGCAGCCGGCGAGCGGAGGGCAGAGGACCGGAGGAGCGCAGAGCTGCGTCGGAAGGTGATGTATAAACTGTTTGTTATTTTGACAGCTACCGCAGCCTGAGGGGCCATGATAAGGAGGGGGGGGGCTGTTTATTAATACTGGGGCTGTATATACCTCTGGGGCTGCTGGATAGTACCACTGGGGCTGTATACTACCACTGGGGCTGTATACTACCACTGGGGCTGCATATACCTCTGGGGCTGATGTATACTACCACTGGGGCTGTATACTACCACTGGGGCTGTATATACATCTGGGGCTGATGTATACTACCACTGGGGCTGTATACTACCACTGGGGCTGTATATACATCTGGGGCTGATGTATACTACCACTGGGGCTGCTTGGGCTCCTGTATACTACCACTGGGGCTGCATATACCTCTGGGGCTGATGTATACTACCACTGGGGCTGTATACTACCTCTGGGGCTGTATATACATCTGGGGCTGATGTATACTACCACTGGGGCTGCTTGGGCTCCTGTATACTACCACTAGGGCTCCTGTATACTACCACTGGGGCTGCTGGGGCTCCTATATACTACCACTGGGGCTGCTGTATACTACCACTGGGGCTGCTGGGGATGCTATATACTACCACTGGGGCTGCTGTATACTACCACTGGGGCTGCTGTATACTACCACTGGGGCTGCTGGGGCTGCTATATACTGGGGCTGCTGGGGATGCTATATACTACCACTGGGGCTGCTGGGGATGCTATATACTACCACTGGGGCTGCTGGGGATGCTATATACTACCACTGGGGCTGCTGTATACTACCACTGGGGCTGCTGTATACTACCACTGGGGCTGCTGGGGCTGCTATATACTGGGGCTGCTGGGGATGCTATATACTACCACTGGGGCTGCTGGGGATGCTATATACTACCACTGGGGCTGCTGGGGATGCTATATACTACCACTGGGGCTGCTGTATACTACCACTGGGGCTGCTGTATACTACCACTGGGGCTGCTGGGGCTGCTATATACTGGGGCTGCTGGGGATGCTATATACTACCACTGGGGCTGCTGGGGATGCTATATACTACCACTGGGGCTGCTGGGGATGCTATATACTACCACTGGGGATGCTATATAGTACCACTGGGGATGCTATATACTACCACTGGGGATGCTATATAGTACCACTGGGGCTGCTGGGGATGCTATATACTACCACTGGGGCTGCTGTATACTACCACTGGGGAGGCCTGTATACCACACTGCTGGGGGCTGTATACCTGTGCTGGGGTCCACCCTCGGCTTATACACGAGTCAATAGGTTTTTCCAGATTTTTGGGGCAAAAGTAGGGGGGTCGGCTTATACACGGGTCGGCTTATACACGAGTATATACGGTACTCAAACTTGAGTGGACAAAGCTCCTTTAGCATAAGAGCTGTCAATCTGTTTAGAGCTCATGTAATTGTAAAGATCTTACTCGGGATCAGAAGTGAATATTTTCCCAGATTGATTCATGCATTTGATTGTTTGTTTGTTTTTTATATTCAGCTATCGGTCTGAAGTTTGATCACACCTCGCTTTGGCAGCTAGGCTAGAATCAATGGATCACTTAGGGTCTGTCTTCTGAATTCTGAAAGCAGCATAATGTAGGAAAAGAGCAATGTTTCACTTAGTTTACTGGGTGTAGAAGTTGAGACCAGGATGCACACGAGACCAAGTCTAGCAGCGTTATTCTCCTGCTTATAAAAAGGGGTAATGTTTCTCCTTGCTGAGAGTATCAAGTCAGTGTAAGGAGACTTATGGAATATAAATATGAAGATATTTTCAATACATTCCACAATATTTTATAATAACTGAAAGACACATAATTACACATTTCTAGATGTTATTTTTTAAACTCTATTTTCAATATGTGGTTACGTAGGCAGTGATCTTGCTTGAACTTCTAGTAATAACATACAGAGATCTGCTTTAAAGCAGCTTCATGGATCAATAAACTGGTTTTGACTTATTGACTTCCATAGAACTTTCTATGCAATGTCATTGTTCAGGTAGGGCGAGGAGATGAACAGTGTGCATCACCTTTAGTGAATTGTGGATTCTGTGTTATCTACTGTACATACAGATATTATCTGTCATTATCCATCCTGTAATACTAATAATGTTATTTTATATATGAAACAAGTACCGTATATACTCGTGTATAAGCCGACTTTTTCAGCCCAAAAATTGGGCTGAAAAGTCCCCCCCTCGGCTTATACGCGAGTCATATACATATAGTGTGGTGGGGGCTGTGTCCAGGCACTGCAAGAGGCAGGAGGAGGCGGGGGGGAGGCTGCAGAATGAACGTCACGTGGTGCCGCTCATTAATTATGCATGGGGAGCAGCGCCTAGTACATTGCTGCTCCCCTGCACAGTATAGCCTACCCCACTGTCTCCCCGCCCCCCCTATGTATACAGAGGCCCCCCACAGTGATCCATCTCACCCCTTCGGTCTGCTCCCGGGTCCTCCAGCTGCTCTGTCTGCGTGCCCCGCGGCTTCTAATACCGGCGTCCTCCCCGCTCTTCCTGCTTGAATGTAATCATGTGTCTCGCGGTCACATGATCGCAATCAAACAAGAAGTGCGGGGAGGACGCAGGTATTAGAAGCCGCGGGGCACGCAGATGGAGCAGATGGAGGACCCGGGTGCCTGCAGACCCAGGGTGAGTTAGATCACTGCTAGAGGGGGCCTCTGTATACATGGGGGGCGGTGAGACAGCAGGGGAGCTGTATACCACTGCTGGGCCTGTATACCAGTGCTGGGGGCTGTATAGCACTGCTGAGGGGCCTGTATACCACTGCTGGGCCTGTATACCAGTGCTGGGGGCTGTATAGCACTGCTGAGGGGCCTGTATACCACTGCTGGGCCTGTATACCAGTGCTGGGGGCTGTATAGCACTGCTGAGGGGCCTGTATACCACTTCTGGGCCTGTATACCAGTGCTGAGGGCTGTATAGCACTGCTGAGGGGCCTGTATACCACTGCTCGGCCTGTATACCAGTGCTGGGGGCTGTATAGCACTGCCGAGGGGCCTGTATACCACTGCTGGGGCTGTATACCACTGCTGGGGCTGTATACCACTGCTGGGGCTGGATACCACTGCTGGGGCTGTATACCACTGATGAGGGGCCTGTATACCACTGATGAGGGGCCTGTATACCACTGCTGGGCCTGTATACCAGTGCTGGGGGCAGTATACCACTGATGGGCCTTTATACCACTGATGAGGGGCCTGTATACCACTGATGAGGGGCCTGTATACCACTGCTGGGGACTGTATATCAGTGATGGCGGCAACTGTATACTAGTTATGGCCACTATATACCAGTGATGGCTGCTATATACAGAGATGGTGGGCTATATACCAGTGATAGGGGGCTTTATAACAGGACGGTGGTCTGCTGCATTGGTAGTTTACTGTTTCTATTTAAAATAAAAGTTCAACATTTTATTCGTATCTATTTTCATTTTTAAAATTTTTCAGTACCGGTAGCTGCTGCATTGTCCACCCTAGGCTTATACGCGAGTCAATAGGTTTTCCCAGTTTTTGGGGACAAAAGTAGGGGGGTCGGATTATACACGAGTATATACGGTACTGGGTTTTTCAGACTAAAAAATGCACTTTTTTCTCAAAACGTTTTGGAGGAAAATGAGGGTTCATCTTATAGTCTGGATGTAACTTGGCAGGGTCCTCTCTCCTCTTGTACCTGTGTGTGCCTTGTATTACTCATAAATATTGTACTTATCCATGGATGTAAAGTGCTTTGGAATAAATGGTGCTAATATAATAAATAATAATATCTGGCTGTGGCTGTGGGGCGGCATAGGAACAGGTCACAGGAGGCAGAACCAGGGTCACAAGAGGCAGGAGCCAGTGCTGGGTGTGCATGCTAGCAAAGAAAATGAATATTTACTGCTCCCCATGTCCATGATCCTGCCCACTTCTTGGCGCTGAAGCCACTACCGAGAGGTGGGCAGGATTATGGGCTTGGGGAGCAGTGAATATTCATTCTGTTTAATAGCGGGCACACAAGAACACCCAGCCACTAGATTTTTGCAGCTGCTGAGTGATTACGTGTGTCCAGTAATAAAGAGAATGAATATTCACTGCTCCCCATGGCCATAATCCCAGGTTTGGAGAGCAGTAAATATTCCGGCAGCCGATGTTGGTGTAACTGGGTGCAAATTGCAGTGACATCATGTGCTGCACCACTTACACACTGAAGTCAATTGCTAGTTGTCATACATACCAAAATGGGTTCAGGATGGGGAACATATATACCAAAATGGGGATAATATATACCAGGCTGGGCCAAGGATGAGGACCATGTATACCAGCATGGGGGAACATACATACCAGGATGAGAGCCATATATACCAGGAAAGGGTACATATATACCAGAATTAGGATAACATATACCAGGATGGGCCAAGAATGAAGGCTATATATACCAGGATAGGGGACATATATACCAGGATGGGGAACATATATACCAGAATGGGGATAATATATACCAGAATGGACCCAAGATTGGAAACATATATACCTAAATGAGGGTCATATATACCAGGATTGGCCCAGAATGAAGAACGTATATACCAGAATGGAGATAATATACAACTAGGATGAGACGAGGATTAGGCTATGTATATCAGGAATGGGGGACTTACATACCAGGATGAGGGCCATATATACCAGGATAGGCCCAGGACGGAGAACATATATACCAGAATTGGGATCATATATACCAGGATGGGCCCAGCAAGGGGATCATATATACCAGGATGGGACAAAGATGGGGAACATATATATCAAGATGGAGAATATATACACCAGGATGGGGGATATACCTATATACCTGAAAGGGGCCCAGAATTGGAGACATTAGTATAGAATTGTCAGTGTCAGCAGCAGATCTCCCCCATAACATTTTGTATTGACAATATTTTTTGCTTCATTTTCTTTCCCTATTGTATTCCCCTAAAACTTGGGTGTGCCGAAAAATACGATATTTACCAAGTCATGGGAAAGGTGGGAAATCCTAATTAAAGTTAATGTGTCATCAAAAATGATATTCATGTCATAATTTTGACATGGCATGTTGTCACTTTGAATTTGCATGTTTATTTCTTTCAATAAAAAATTTATTGAAGTAAAAAAAAAAAAAGGATATTCATTTCAAGTAAATTTTTTATGTTAAATGCATTCTTTTGAAATTTTGTATTTATTTTTCTTATATACAGTATATCACAATTTTCTTTAACAAAAAAAATAGAAAAGAAATCTTGCAAATCTGTTTTTTTAATTTACTCAATTATAGAGCACCATTAACTTTCACAGCTCCTTACAGAGATTATCATCACTGTCCCCTTTGGTGCTCGCAATCTAAATTCCCTATCAGTATGTCTTTGGAGTTTGCCACAAGTATCCTTACTATAAACTGGTGTCAAATAAAGAGGATTCTCATTCCATATCTATTCTGCCAGAGGTATTTAAGGGAACTTGCTCTCGAATTCCTGCTTCTTTTCATAACAGAGTCAGCGATCTTTGCAGGCAAAGAAAAGCACTAACAGATGTAGTGACAGATGCTGATCAGCCATTAAGAAAACACGGCAGGTATCTGATCTTCATCAGACTCAGAAAGCGGCTCAGGGTTCAGCAAATGTAAAAAACACAGCTTGCTGAAATGATTCTGTAAATTAATACATAGGGCGCCTACTATCAGCACCAGCTTAGGCGTGCGCTGTAGAGCAATTGACTTTGTGACACTGTCATGTCCAAAACATCATTTAATACTCATATTTCTTATAGACACAGCTTTACTGATTATCTTCCTAATCATTTAGTCTTTCGTTTAGCCCATCTATGTTAAATGTCTGAACATCATATGGTATAAGAAACCTGTCTTCTTTATTCAAAAGAGGGAAAAAAACTGACAAGAAAACAAAAGATGTCACAAAAAAAACATGGGAAAACTCTCCAAAAACATTTGGCTGCAAAATACGACCGAAAGAAGCAACACAATAAACACTTTAGGAGTAAAAAAAAAGTTCTGTGAAGCATCTTCTGCTTGAAAAACACAATGCATTCACCTGGGTTTAAAAGATGTTGTTTTAACATAGACCAGATGTAGAGTAATTTAGATACTGGTGCAGTCACTCTGAAGTGCCTCTGAAACAGCCGGCAGTCATCTTACTATGACTTTGCCATCATAGTGTCATAAGTGACATTAGACAGAATATGCAAATGGAGTCCGTGGAGCCTCGATTAAGATCCCTGAGATCAGTGAGTGCTTTGTGATATTAGATGGAATATGTCACAGCAATGTTGTTTTGACAATGCTGTGCGCTATGATCATTTTATGGAGCGCTCTTGTGGCTACCTGAAAAAGATGCCATGTGCACATGACCTAAAGAGGTTTTCCCTCAATCGAAACTTAAGTGTCTGATCAGTGGGAGAAGATGAATGTACAGGTGCATCTCAATGAATTAGAATATCATCAAAGAGTTAATTTCAGTAATTCCATACATAAAGTAAAATGCATATATATTATATAAGTCATTACAAACAGAGTGATCTATTTCAAGTGTTTATTTCTGTAAATGTTGATGATTATGGCTTACAGCCAATGAAAGCCCAAAGGTTGTTATCTCAGAAAATTAAAGTAGGGAGGATGAAGGGTCTGAGAGATAAAATATTACCTAAGTACCGTAGGTATCAGAGGCTTCACCTTGTGTGGTTGTGAGAGTCATAACCACTATAAAAGAATATCACAGCTGCTGCAGTCCCCAGTGTGGTGCATATAGAGTAGGGAGGATGAAGGGTTAAAAACTGCGCAGCTGTATTCCATGAGACATCAAAGGGTGAATACAATATTGATTTCTTAGTCAATGCTGTTCAGGGCTCCTTGGCCCCTTCCTCAAGACAAATCAGTATCATATTGTCATGTTTCAGGGAGTTTCACAGGGAGCTCTGAAATGTTTTGACTAATAAATCAATATTATATTCCCCATTTGATGTCTCATGGAATACAGCAGCACATTTTTTAACCCTTCATCCACCCTACTTTGATTTTCTGACATAATGACCTTTGGATTTTCATTGACTGTAAGCTATAATCATCAACATTAACAGAAATAAACACTTGAAATAGATCACTCTGTAATGACTCTATATAATATATGGTTTTCATTTTATGTATTGAATTACTGAAAAAATAACTTTTTTATGACATTCTAATTCATTGAGATGCATCTCTAAGTGTCCACTAAATCCATATGTGAATGAGGCAGTGGAGTGCATGCGCGATCACCACTCCATTTACCGTTTATGGGACTGTTAGAGATAGCCCCGAGTTTTGTACTTTATATGCCATGCCTTTGCTAAAGCTTTCGAATTATTCAGGTCCATTTATTACAGAATAATATCCTTTTCTGAGTAAATTATTTTACACAGTTTAGTCACATATGCAAAAATATATACTTTACTATGTAATCCCTCTACAAAAGCGTAAATTAATATACTGAAGGCCAATGAGGATACGGCCCAGTACTACCAGTACCATGCAGTACTCCACAGGTACAAATGACCCAATTTATGTACTATTCATTATCATCAAAGTTTTCTATTACTAAGCCAGTTATTTACCACTTACAAAATTTCCCCTAGTACCAAAAAAAATACGGTAAGTGCAATATCTGACTGAATTCTTATATGTATATAGCTTGTAATTTAATGGCCAAGGGTATACAACTGACTTGTGCAGGATAAAGGCATTATTTATGGTCTCACGTGTCCAACAAATCTATTTTATACCATCACTAACTAGCAGAATATTGCACTATATGGACATGTATATGATTGTGAGCAGATTGGAGTCATGTAACACCATAGCTCTCTCCATAATAATAAGGTCATGGGTGCAGTAATTGTAATATGTAACATTGCAAAGTGCTCTATATGTATAATTAAGAGCCTAATTATGCAGCAAGAAACAACATTTTGGCCCTTTTATCACATAGTTGTCAGTTTTTAATAAGCGCCATAAACATCACTGCGTATGTAAAAAAACCCACACGTATCCAGAAGAATAATAATTAGCTAATCTCTTCATAAAGAAAATCCACTTGTTGAAATCATGGGCTGCAGACAATGCCTCGGTGTTTGACGACCACTGCAGACCTCAAACACACTTAAAGTGCTGACAGATTCATGCTTTGTTCACTTGTGGAGCACATTCTTGTCCTCTCGCACATGTTCTTATAAGGAAATGGGACTCGATAAGCTCTTAATCACAACCTGTGGGTAATGTTATTGTGTATAGTGCAATGTTCTAATTCTGTTTCAGGAAAGGACGTTGCTATCATTTGTCTAAGCCATAGCTGTCAGCGGCAGTGCCAGGAGCAGTTTAAGACAACTACCTAGGAGGAACAAAGGGCAGTCAGCTCGAAACCGCAAGGTATCTGCAAAAGTCAGGTGATTTAAGAAAGAGTTTGCACAAATCTCTGTATTATCTTACTGCTCTGTTCAGAAGGGATTATTCCTTTTGGCACAAAGGTATTCTTTGTCTCTTATGTTTATCTCAACGAGTCAGCAAAATATTGCACCTTAGTGGCTGGGAAAGGCTTTGTTAGGGCCAGGATAAACAACAGACACATATCATGGTGCCAAAAAGTAATAAAAACAGTCATGACTCAGATATCAAGAAAGATGAGATCTGGCCTACAGTATCCTTCATAGAAATTTACATAACTGGCAACATCTGTACACGGAAATCTGTTGTCACTTCTTTTTGTATATACATTATTAGATCATTTTTGAACCTGTTTTTGAACCTATCATTAAAGTAGACTAGCTTCAGAAACTCAACGTTCATCATATCGATTGCTCCAGGGGCGGACCCAGACTGTAGTGGGCCCCGATGCAAGAAATTTTTCTGGCCCCCCCCGCCACTCATAGTGGCAACAAAGTAATGTGAACATATAGATTGTAATATTTATTTACAACGCAAATAACAAATCTAAATAGTAAAGTTGTTTCATTTTTTTTATTATGATCTTAAAAACTTAGGGTATGTGCACATCAGTAGTTTTGTGGGCTGTTTTTGAACGTTTTCCGTCGGCGGTTTACGCTGAGTTTTATGTTAATTTATGTTAATCCTAGCCACCGGTTGGATTAACATGCTACTCAATGGAGTTTAGAAAACGCTGTCTACATTAGAACGTTTTTTTTCTGGTCGTTTTCAGTTTATTCACCGGTTTTCCACCGGTTTTCAAAGATAGAGCAAGTGACTTCTTTTGAGCGTTTTTCCAGCGGTTCTAGCTTACAAGTGCCCAAAAAAACGGCCTAAAAACGCTAAGAAAAACCGCCAGAAAACCGCTGACAAAACGCTGTATAAACGCTATAAAACCGGTCGGAAAAAGCTCAAAAAATGCTAAAAAAAGGATGGACACTGCTGAGGTCAGAAAACTCAGTTTCTGCCATTCTCCACCGGTTTTAGGATGGTCTGCAAAGATGCAGAAACGTCAGATGTGCACATACCCTAATAGGAAGATAGTTGTTACCTACCTACCCGTTCTACCTACCACTTGCATAGGTCTGTCACAAACCCCTCTAGCCAGTGATTATGCTGCTTCATGTCAGTAGACAGCTCTTAGGCCCCTTTCACATCAGCGGCAAGCTGATGTTTGTGGCCGATCCAGCAGGTGGTGCCGCATAACGGCCAACTTGTGGCCTGGATGCGGCAAGCCCCATGCTTGCAGTGTTTTTTTTTTCGCGGCTGCAAGTGCCGCATCTGCCGCACCAGGCAGAACCGAAAGCCCCATACACAATGCATGGGGCTTGCTGCATCCGGGCATCATCCGGGTGCTTCCAGTCCAGGACCAGGACCCCCCTTCCTTGATGCATCCAAGCTTATCCCCTAGCTGGGGAGAAGCTCAACAGCATCAAGGAAGGAGGGCCCTAGGGGGGTCCTGGGGGAGAAGCTCAGCTGCTTTAAGGAAGGAGGGGGCCCCTACAAGTCCTAGGGGCCCCCCCTTCCATGATGCAGCTGAGCTTCTCCCCCAGGACCCCCTTCCAAAAGGGGGGGCCTGGTCCCCCAGGACCCCCCTTCCTTGATGCATCTAAGCTTATCCCCAAGCTTGGGGAGATCAGCTGCATCAAGGAAGGGGGGTCCTGGGACCCATGACCCCCCTTTGGAAGGGGGGTCCAGAGGGAGAAGCTCAGCTGCATCAAGTTAGGAGGGGGTCCTAGGGGGTCCTGGGGGAGAAGCTCGGCTGCATTGAGGAAGAGGAGGGGGCCCCTAGGAGTCCTAGGGGCCCCCCTTCCTTGATGCTGCTGAGTTTCCCTCCCAGTGCCCCCTTCTGAAGAGGGGGTCCTTGGGGCCCCAGGAACCCCCTTCCTTGAGGCATCCAAGTCCTGGGGCCCCCAGGATCCTCCTTTGGAAGGAGTGTCCTGTGGGAGAAGCTCAGCTGCATCAAGGAAGGCCCCCCCCCCCCCAAATCATGTTGGTCACTGACTGTTTAATTATTTATTCCCTCCCCACCAAAGCCCTACTCTGGGGCTCTTACCTGTTGCAGACCAGGCAGGGGGAGCATCAGGGTCGGATGATCCTCAGCTCAGGTAGGATCATCAGGAGTGTCACAGTCAGACGACAGGCCCTCTGGCATCGGGTATGAGCGCACACCTCTCCTCGATCTTGCCGCAGGCCCGCAGCCTCAGCCGCCCTCAGTCACCCGCCGGCCGCCAGCGCTTGCTCACTGTCACCTCTGGGTGAGGGAGAGCTTCTCCAGCCTCCACGGAAGAACCCGGAAGTGACACTGCAGCGCCGACTCTCCCAGCACCAAAACACTGTGCACAGTACTGTCTGGTTGTCATGGTGACCAGTCACTGTGACACAGGCGCTGGCTGAGGAGTGTGTCAGATGCTGCCTGCAGCGCTGCGCTGCGCAGTCAGCCGCCAGCCACTGCACCCTCCTCCAGTCCAGAGCCCTGTCAGGAAAGAGACGGATTGGACCCACGGCTGGAGCCTTGAGGGGCCCCCTAGCCGGTCGGGGCCCTGGTGCAGCTGAACCAGCTGCATCACGGTAGGTCCGCCCCTCGATTGCTCGTATTCATATTGCCCCTACATCCTTCCAATCCAGAATTCTGAGCCAGTGCCCCTGAACCAGCTCATTCTGCCCACTGTCAATTTCTTGGGAGTTTACTTGATGATCCTGCCATCCTAAATAATCTAAAATATTATAAAATATAAGTATAGTACCTGTGTGACAGGAATTTATTCTTGTGCCTTTATGAGTGACATAGATTACCTAACTTAGAAAAACAGGAAGGCACATACTGCAGCACGCACAGTGCACCACAATGTTGGGCCCACAAGGGTCTGGGGTACTCAGATCTCGGGCGGTTGGGTGCAGGGATGTCACGGGTGGTCGGTGCCCAAGCCTTTGCCCTTGCGGTGACAATAAAAAAGGGTATTTACAGGGATAAAAGTTAATGGATGAATGTCGTGATGCCACCTGTAGATCCGGTGATGGCACCGGCAGCAAGTTGTTGTGGCTCCCTACAGGTGGAGCGGGGTCCCCGGGGCTGTAAGTGTAGAATGGTGGAGTGGGGCAGTGCAGTCTCTGCTGTGAGACTGGAATGTCCCAATTCACCAGGAAGAAACATAGACACTTGCTTGCTCTGCACGGGTCTTTACTCCAGAAATCTGCAGTTTACAGGGTATGTGGTTGTTACAGCCAGGGTAGTGGACCGGGTGGTCCTGGCAAAAGACAATGTCTGTCCGAAGCTCCAGCTATGTTCCTTCCTTTCTCTTTCCTACCTCTGCGCACTCCTTCTTCCTCGCGCTACCCTGCAGGAATCCCGCTTACTACCAGGCCTGTTGGGTGATATGAGATACTCTTCTCTCTCTAAGGGTACCGTCACACCTGGCGACGGCACCGCCGATTTCTTAGGCGACGTAGGGGCATGGCCTATCGGCGTCGATATCGCCCCTGCATCGCCTAATGTAAAGGGGCGATGTCGGTTCTAATTATCGCCTCTGAGTGGTCACCTGGTTTCACATCAGTGATGTGAACTCAGGCGAGCACTCTGGGGCGATGTGTACACATCGCCCCATGTAACAGGGGGACGGTGATCTGACAGGCGATGGGAGCCACAGGCTCCCATGTAACAGCATCACCGCTGGGGTTTCTGGACACACCAGCGGCGATGCCGCCTGTCAGATCGCTGGCGGGATGCCAAAAATGTGCACGCTCCCGCTCGTCGCCGCCAATATCTCTGGCGACGTCACCTGGTGTGACGTGGCCCTAAGGGGTGCTCAACCCGGTTTGGTGCTTCTGGTGGGGACCGTGTGTATGTCGGGCAGATCGTGCTCCTATGAAGCTGTCGATCAATACCGGTGTTTGCGGCTCAGGGATGGACCTCTGCACTGCTTCGGAGCCGTACCCCGCGTCGGACTGGGCCAGGGTGTTCAGTCACCCTCTGTCTGCCCCTCTGTGTCTGGGTCACCAGGTTGAGGTGCCCTCCCCGTTACTTCTCCTTCTCACTCTCCAGCTCTTGTGTCTCTCTGGTTCTGCTTTCTGTCTAGTCTGACTCTTTCCACTTTTTTCCCACTCACTATATACCCTAGCTCTCCTCCCACCGTGACCGATTACCCTGGTAAAGGGCTGTCCAATTGGCCCCCTGTCTCTAGGTGTATGTGTGTGGTGGGGAGATTCAGACTTCCATTACCCCTACCAGGACAAGAATACTGCACCTTCAGTTAGGGGTGCAGTAAATGTTTTTAGCACGCTGACTAGCAGGGCACTACAACTGCAATGTCTATTTTATGCTAAACCGATTTTTTAGTTCTTTTTAAGCACCCACACAAAGATATGGTCTATAGTGAGGCACACACAGTATAGTACCAATTTAATGGCAACCAACAATGCCCTCCAACTCACAGTATGACACCCCCAAAGGACCCTCACACACCATATGAATCCCCACATAGTACATTCCCCTGCACACAATATCATATTCCCGCAGTACATTCCGCCACACAAAGTATAATGCTCCTCCCCCACAGTACATCCCTCCGCACATAGACTGGTGCCGCTGGAAGTACATTCCCCCACACAAAACAAAAAAATTGATTCAGGTCACAATAACCATGGATAGACATGCAGGCTCATGGAAAGGAAGAGTATTCCACATGGGGACGAGAAACATCACAGGATCCTGCTCATTAATCTACTATGTTTTTATAAAGTTTCCAATAAAGTATTTTTTTGGATTTTATTTCCTTTGGATATTTTTGCTGATTCATCTCATTTTGATACCCCTACACATAGCATAATCCCCCCCCCAAGTACATTCACGTGCACACAATAAGATGCCCCATGGAAAGCATGATATCCCCACAGTACATTTCCCAACATAGAGCATAATACACTTCTCTGCAAAAGCATGGTGTCCATGAAAGTACATTCCTCCACACACAGTATTTTGCCTCCAACCTTTAATTTCCACACAGAGTATGATACTCTCACACAAAGTTTAATGCCCAGGGGTGTAACTAATGCGGTCACAGAGATTGCGACTGCAACCTACTCCTTGATAGCAAGCCTACTTCAGCTGGATATGTGTCCGATGGGTCACAGCAAACCATACCACCGGCCAATCAGAGGCCAGCAGCTGATATTAAAGTGCTAGGCATTTGCATTGCTTGGCAATGACGTCATGCATTGCATATAGCAGGCATGCCGACATCATCTGCCTGCCTTTGCACTGACTACAGAAAAGAAAACTATGTGTCATGGTGGGGTGGGGGAAGGTGAGTAGGATTTTAGGGTTATTTATAACAGAAAAGCGACAGAATGGAGGACATACATACCAGGATGGGGAACATATATACCACAAAGGGGTCCATTATGAGGGAGATATATATCAGGAAGGAGGACATATATATCAGAAGAGGTACATTTACCAAAAATAAAATGTTCATTTTTAATACTTTATAGAGAATCCTTTGCAGGTATGCACTGCCTGAAGTCTGGAAACCATGAACATCAGTAAATGCTGTTTCCTTCTTTGTGATGCTTTGCCAGGCGTGCAGCTGACTTCAGTTGTGTTTTTCTGCCTCAAGTTTTGTTTAACCACCCAGCCAGTTTTGACCCTAATGATCGGGCCATTTTTTTCAATTCTGACCAGTGTCACTTTATGAGATTATAGCATATTGTGGGACCATACAACGCACTTTTTTCCCCCAAAATTTTTGGGGAAAGTAGGGGGTGCGTCTTATGGTCCAAATATAGGGGCTGTGCGGCGGGGAGCTGCAGCTCTGGGGCAGGCTGAAAGGAGGCTGCAGGGGGCTCTGAGGCAGTGGGAGGTCACGTGCTCCTGCTCATTATGCTCATTTCATATGCCCTGCATCCCACTGTCCATCGCTTCAGTGCTGAAGCAGCACTGAGAGATGGCAAAGGGATGCTGTGCATATTACATTAAATGAAATGTACACCTCCCCATCACTGGATATGACCCCATCGTCCTGGATATGCGATCGCCATCTTCCTGGATATGGACCCCCATGCTGTCGCACAAAGCTGGTCATGTGATCGGGCTGTGCTGTGATGATGTCACTCTGCTGTGCCGATCACATGATTCGATGCCCTTGGTACTGAGAAGGACTCAGACCGCGAGTGCTGGCAGCAGGGAGAGATGGAGTAAAGCACTGGGTGAATTTTACATTATCTGTTATTTTCTTGTATACGGCAGCATGAGGGGCCATATCCAGGAAGATTGGGGGCATATCCAGGACGATGGGGGGACTATTCGGGAAGATGGGGGGCATATTTAGGATGATGGGGGCATATCCAGGATGATGGGGAGCATATCCAGTATGGGGGTATACAATATGAAAAAGATCCTTGCAGCACACAGCTACTACCAATGATGTACATAAGCTACTAGCTATATATATTTGAGGAAAAAGTTTAAAAACTTACGTTTTTTTCAAAAAACTCAAAAATCTCCAATTTTTTATTTAATTCTGAAGTTCTTGGTACATACATTGGCCAATGTCTGTTTGATCATCAACTGCGACAAAGTGACTTCAGGGTCTGATGAGTCCTACGCTGATATCCCTATCCTCCTTGTCCGCTTCCCCACTACTAATGTAGCTTATGTACATCATTGGTATAGCTGTGTGCTGCAAGGATCTTTTTCATATTGTATAGCCCTGCAGCTTTGCTAGCACCAGTTCACATTTGTCTTTGAGTGCTGTGCAGTTTTTTTCTTTTTTCTTGTTATTTATCATATGGAGTTGCAGGATCCATGCTGCAATGTGCACCCTCATTACCTACAGGTGATGGAGGGTCTAGATGGTGTCTGCCCACTTAGTAGTGGGGAAGCGGACAAGGAGGATAGGGATATCAGCGTAGGACTCATCAGACCCTGAAGTCACTTTGTCGCAGTTGATGAGCAAACAGACATTGGCCAATGTGTGTACCAAGAACTTCAGAATTAAATAAAAAATTGGAGATTTTTGAGTTTTTTGAAAAAAACGTAAGTTTTTAAACTTTTTCCTCAAATATATATAGCTAGTAGCTTATGTACATCATTTGTAGTAGCTGTGTGCTGCAAGGATCTTTTTCATATTATATAACCCTGCAGCTTTGCTAGCACCAGTTCATATTTGTCTTTGAGTGCTGTGCAGTTTTTTTCTTTTTTCTTGTTATTTATCTTATGGAGTTGCAGGATCCATGCTGCAATGTGCACCCTCATTACCTACAGGTGATGGAGGGTCTAGATGGTGTCTGCCCACTTAGTAGTGGGAAAGCGGACAAGGAGGATAGGGATATCAGCGTAGGACTCATCAGACCCTGAAGTCACTTTGTTGCAGTTGATGAGCAAACAGACATTGGCCAATGTATGTACCAAGAACTTCAGAATTAAATAAAAAATTGGAGATTTTTTTTTTTTGAAAAAAACGTAAGTTTTTAAACTTTTTCCTGAAATATATATAGCTAGTAGCTTATATACATCATTGGTAGTAGCTGTGTGCTGCAAGGATCTTTTTCATATTGTATAGCTCTGCAGCTTTGCTAGCACCAGTTCACATTTGTCTTTGAGTGCTGTGCAGTTTTTTTCTTTGTTTTTTTCTTTTTTCCAATATGGGGGGTAATGATCCTGGATGCTCGGGGCTATATCCCAGGATGGGGGGCTGTATACCAGGATGGGGGGCTGTATACAAGGATGGGAGGGCTATATACCAGGATCGGGGTCTATATCCCAGGATGGGAGGGCAGAGATTGACCCAGCGATGGGGAATAACGGCAACACGTAGAGGAAAAATATATAAAACTTCACTTTATTGCAAATCCATAAAAATATATAAAAATAATGCACAGTGTGCGGCAGTCAGATCAGTCTGTAGGACGGTTAAGAGTGACGCGTTTCGGCTAAAACGGAAGCCTTAATCATGATTTAGATCATGATTAAGGCTTCCGTTTTAGCCGAAAGGCGTCGCTCTTAACCGTCTTACGGACTGATCTGACTGCCGCACACTGTGCATTATTTTTATATATTATTATGGATTCGCAATAAAGTGAAGTTTTATATATTTTTCCTCTATGTGCTGCCGTTTATCCCCATCGCTGGGTCAATCTCTGCCTTCTGGTTTCATAATCGGCGGTTGCCAAGCCGCGACTCATGCTATGAACAGGATTCTCAGAGAAGGACATCAATGGTGAGCTAATATTTCTTCTTTCTTGTATCCCAGGATTGGGAGCCATATCCAGGATAGGGAGCCATATCCAGGATGAAGGACGCCATTTACCAAAATGGGGGCCATATTCCGGATGGGGGATATATCCCAGGATGAAGGGCTATACACCAGGACAGGTCTTCCTCTAAAATCTGGGTGCGTCTTATGGTCTGGTGCATCTGGAATACCTCAACAGATCCCAGTGATTTCAAGTTTATTGTTTCGTGATGTATTGTATTTCATGTTAGTTTAGTCATCATCAATGATGGGCGGTGCATCCCAACTTTGAGAAAAAAGAAAAAAAGCAACACATGGTCCTTTCTGATAACTTATTCATCTCTTAAAATAAGTGCCCAGAAACAGGGTCAAAAAGTAAAAAACTGAATAAGAATTCCCTAAAAAAAATTTTTATTTATTAAAAAATGATGAAGTAAAAAAGATACATATATATATATTAAAAAGAGATCAACAGTGCTTCGAACTCATCAAAGAGTGTATCCAACACTATATGGTCTTAATTTAGTGAAGCTTTATCTGATGTTCCACCACATCAGTGTGATTATTATCATCCTGCCCCAAAAGCAGTTCGATCAAAATGTAAAGAACGGAAAATACAGATAAGTGAGCGAAACGTCATTAGAAAGTGGAATGAAAGAGAATAACTTTACATGTTAAAAAGGGCAGACTAGGACAAGTAACATAGTAGCAATACAAGTAGCAATAAATGTTGACAATTCAGTTGTACAGAAACAAGAGGGGAGAAATTAGGGTCCCGCCCCGTGTTTCAGCTCATTTATCATCTACTTTCCCTTTTAAATGGTGCCCAGAGGGAATCCCTTATTTGGGGATCACAATTTCCTCGTCCACTTTGCTAGCAGTTAAGAACTTGTAGTCCCTCGGACGGTCCCTCAAACAATGTATAGATACTCACCCCTACATGATTTATCATGGATGACCAGAATCCAGGCAAAATGTTGTTATTACCGAAATGTTTATACTGCTTTCGATGTCTGCCAATCACCCTCCCCAACAAGTCACTGATCAAACTACAAAATATAGTGAACAACTATATTTGGGCAAATAAATGTCCTAGGGTTTCCAAAAACGTAATGTTCCTTTGAATGAGAAGGGGAGGCATGGGGGTACCAGACCTTAAAGCATACCACAAGGTAGTGATTCTGGAGGAGGCTAAGTTGTGGTGGAACTCATGTGCCTGTCTTGGATGGATTCAAATTGAGTCCTATTGTGTGGGGGGAGGCCCTCTTTGCAGGATTTTGGCTGCGGAGTCCTTGAGCCCAATAAAAAACACATATTGCTTGGATACAGTGCAGACACTCCTTAGGTACTGGAGATTAGCCCCTGTTGGCTGGACAACTCTCCCTCCCTCGGAGATCCCATTGGCTGCTCTACAATCACACATTGCAACATTGAATGTAGACTTGTGGGCTAGGGCGGTAATCCATTCCTTAGGAGATTTATTGACTAATGGTGAATTGACTTCATTCAGCTCCCTAACTCTTTCATTTCCCCCACTTAAAGCAGCTTTCCTTCAATTTCTCCAAATTAGACATTATCTCAGCTTTAGACCTTGTGGTCTGAGACGGAACTCCGCTGTTACCTCTCCACTCCTGAAATTTGTACTTTCAAACCCAACAAATACCAAGGGCCTCTCTGGCATTTATGAACACCCCACAAAACTTAGACTACATGGCTAAGTGGGAAGGGGACCTGGGCTTTAGTTCAGGACTACAGGACTGGGACGCTGCCCTTAAATCAGTACAGGCCTCCTCTAGGTGTATCAACCATTTGGAAAACCTAAAAAAAATACACCTGAGGTGGTATATCTCTCCCTTAATATTGGCCAGATTTAGCTCAGATCTTTCTCCTTTGTGCTGGAGGCAGTGTGGTGGGAGAGGAAACCTGGCGCACGTTTAATGGTCTTGTCCGAAAATAGCGGCTTACTGGCATTTGGATTACTGAGAAAATAACGGGACTCCCAATTCCCCTTTCTCCACAGCTTGCTATTTTACTTATCGGGGTGAATGCCTACCCCCCGACTCTTCGTGGTTTGGTGTCATACGTGCTTATTGCTGCTAGGCTCTGCATTGCAGCAAAATGGAGGGCGTTGTCCCCACCCCCCCACTATGGCCGATGTTACAGATAGGATCAACATGATTTTCAGTTATGAGTATCACCTGGCTTTGGATTCCCCAGCTAGTAGCCGTGCTTTGGAGTAATGGCGGGTTTGGGCCTTTCATCCCCCTGCTACTCCAATTCCGCCTATTTGCCTACAGTTGATTTGTTGGTAACTTACTACCTTTGGGTTGTTCATTTTAAGGTATATGATAATCCACTACCCTGTGTAATTTCATGGTGTAATTACTGTAGCAATGTTACCTTCCTTACCTTCCTCTCCCCCTCCCTCTGCTATACATCTCCCCCGACACCCCCGCTCCCACCTCCACCCTTAACCCTACTCTTCCCTCCTACTCCCTCAATTTGACTGGATTTTGCCACTGACGAAGTTATATTTGTTATGACAAATTATGTTTAATAAACATTTATTGAAACTAAAATAAGTAACTTTGTAATATATCTTATCAGATAAATCTGCTTTTTTCTCTGCATAAATAGATCTTTTACTGTCAATTCATGATTACAATATGTAAACTCTGAATTTAGTAGATAGAAATTTTCCCATTACTGATATAGGAAGTGTTAAGTAGGGCTTTTAAACTTCTGGGGAGAGGTGATGAGGAGGAGGGGAAGGAAGACAAACATTCACCTGAAACAAGTTACATTTCTCTATAAAACTTTATAAGCACCAGGCTCCTTGCTTCTTCTCACCCTCCTACCTGCACCAATGACCTCGCCGGGATCGTGAGACAGCTCGCGTGAGGAGTGCTGATGTCAGGGAATGAAGTTCAGTTCAAACTTGTGGGATAGCCCCTGTGTGGCACCACTTGTCACACTGTCACCAGTGGCTGGGTGCTTACTGTGAACGGGACCCCCTCCCCTTAATATGCTTGTAATGCCCTGTGCCCATGTTGCATTGTTTGATTTATTTATTTTTTAAATCTGATTTTAGGAATCTGTATCAAAATCTGCATGTCTATCCTGAGGCCAGCAAAGTCTATGACAGTTCAGTAGTGTTGTGCCCATATTACTTTTTTGTGCATTAAATCTACAAGAAAAAACAACAACATTGGCACAACACTTCTTTCTGCACTCTCAGACATTTTTACCTTTTGTGCCTCCCCTATTTATTCATAGATTGTAAGCTTGTGAGCAAGGTCTTCACTTCTCTTAATATCTGTTACATTTTGGCATTCTGTAATGTATTATATTGTCTGTACATGTCCCCTCTGAATTTTAAAGTGCTGCAGTGCTGGTGATATATAAATAAAAACTATGTCTATTATATAAGCACTAACTACCACCTCTATATTCTGCAAACGGTCAGTACTTACAATAGACAAATACTGAAGTGTGCCAGTAAAAACATTGAATAAAATACATTTGAATGGACAACACTAGCACAATAACCTCCCCAAAAAGCTTAGGCAAGGGTCCAGGGTTGCAGAGCGGCATTGGAAGAAAACATACCTGCAAAAACAACACTGTATTCAAACAAGCAACACTCGCCTTCAAATCAGCCCACACCACTGCTAAACAGACCTACTTTACAACTCTTGCATCTTCCTCATCCTACAACCCCAAACAACTGTTCAGCACTTTTAACGCTCTCCTTCCTCCACCACTGTCCCCTCTGACCTCCCTTATCTAAGCTGAGGACTTTGCCACACACTTCAAAAATAAGATTGACCAAACAAGGCAAGTCTTTACTTTTCCACCACCCTAACCACTCCTCCAGACCTCTGCCCTTCCCTAATAATCCTCTCTCCTATATCACTGAGCGAGAGCTTACTCATCTCCTCTCCAAATCACACCTCATTACTTGTGCACTTGAACCAATTCCTACCCATCTCCTCCCCAACCCTACCACCACGCTTATCACAGCCCTAACCCACCTGTACAATCTATCACTAACTTCTGGTACCTTCCCGTTTGCTTTTAAACATGCCAAAGCCATGCCTATCCTCAAATAGCCAAACCTCAACCTGACTGCTATGCCCAGATATCACCCCATATCACTGCTCCCATTCACTTCCAAACTCCTTGAGCTGCAAGTCCATGCTCAAACTTTCCTCCCACCTCTCATCAAACACTGTCTTTGACAATCTGGCTGGTGGCCCCACTATTCCACCAAAACTGCCCTGACCAAAATTACTAACGACTCACTTGCCGCCAAAGCTAACAGACATTTCTCTGTACTCATCCTTCTAGACCTGTCCTTTGTCTTCAACACAGTTGACCACTCCTTACTACAGATCTTCTCTTCACTTGTCATCAAAAACCTTGCTCTATCCTGGATCTCCTCATACCTTTCCGACTGCACAATTAGCGTTTCCCAATACCACACTACCTCCTCATCCAGCCCTCTCTCTGTTGGAGTACCGCAAGGCCTTGTCCTAGGACCCATACACTTTTACATTCATACCATTGGCCTGGGTCAACTCAAAAAGGTGCATGGCTTCCAGTATCACCTGTATGCTGATGACACTCAGATCTACCTCTCTGACCTAGAAATTACCGGCCTGCTATCCACAATCCCGGAGTGTCTATCAGCCATATCCTCCTTTTTCTTGTCTTGTTTCCTTAAACTCAATGTAGAAAAATCAGAACTCATTATCTTTCCTGTTCTCACATATCTTCCCTACCTGATACACGTCCGATTATCCACCACGCTTGGATCCTTCAGATGGAACCTGAAAACCCATCTCTTCAGGAAAGCTTACAGTCTGCAATGACCCTACTGCCACTGAAAAAATAATTCTGGGAGTCTGTTACTACCTTGACAGTGCGGAGAAGATAGGACTAATTTATTAAAGCTTATTTCCTTAATCGTTGTGTGGGAATTGGACCTTTCTTTTTTCAAGTGTATTTTTGCCTGATTTTGTTTTATGCAATTAGAAATTTAAAATCAACTAATATCTAAAAACAGGCACCGGCGGTCAGGCACTGTGTGTGTCAGCATCGAGAAAACAAAGAGTTGGGTTTTCTTAATTAAAGGAAAGTTCATGTTCATTGCTGTGAACATCATGTAAAATGCAGTACCTGGATTAATTCTCTCCATCATTATTAAATAGGGAATTGGCACCAGTTTTTCACATAGGAATTATTCTTGGACACCAGTACACTTTTTTAACAGCTTTCTCACTTTGAACAGGACATAAATCATCAACCCGGCAAAGGACAGCAGCATTTCCTCTGGCTTCAGTTCATATTAAACTCACTTAAAAGCTTCCGTAAGCCATCTGCTATGTGACTCGCAGTGTTTGAATTAAATACTGTGACAGATCTTTTCATAGTCAGAAAAAATAACCTGTTTGATTACTGTGTCTATGAAAAAAGAGAAAAACTGTACCACAATGTACATTATTCTTATGTAGAGATATGTCAGGCTCTATTGCGCTCTCTGCCATAGAAGAACTGTCAGCTCACTGGTACATTAGGTTGAATGGATAGTCATTAGTCCAAGAGGGACTTGTCCTCCTCTATATTTCCAGCAGAGGGAGCAAGGAAAATGTTCTTGAAGGAGTGGCTATCCTATGACAAGATTTTTTTTGTCTTAAGGCTATATTCAGAAGAGTGTGTTCTGCATGCTGAAAATTTTAGCGCGTAATCTGCATCCTCTTGTTGGGTGCGCGTCACTTTGTTGATGTGTATTTGATGGATTTTTGACAATTTTTTTATGCACATATTTTTCATTCCCCGCAGTGAATATGGACAAAATATGCCCCACATATGCACTGTGTGAACACATATGCGTATGTAACATGCATTTTAAAGATTACAATGGGGTCTATGGAAAATAAGGAGGTCAAACAATTGACATGTTGCTTATTTTTCTGCAACAGTAATATGTAGCCAAAATGCAAAATTACACATCATAGGCACAGCAGTCTCAAAATATCATAAACTTTAATGGCTAATGATATGCAATGCCTTTTGTATGCATTTTATGGACACGAAAAATGCATGAAATACGCGCTCGTCTGAACATAGCCTTAAAGGGAGTAAATCATCCCCAAAAGGCTAAGTAAACCACTTATACGGGTAGATAGGTAAGCCCCTATAAAAAATTGTACCTGCAATAGAACCTTCATTGGTTTAATTGGAAAAAATATTTGTATGCAAACAAATGGAGTTTGGTGCACCCTTGGTATAGGCAAACGGCTCTGAGCACCACTATATTAAGCCACCTTGTATACTAAGAAATGTCATATCTTGATTGACAGCGCGCTCTGCAGCTTACATTATTGCCAGCCGTCATTGCTGGCTCTTGTCTGCAGGTATATGGTAGATGAGCTGAACACACTTTTTCCTTTTTTGTGACTGAAGCACCAGTAACGAGAGCGAGCAAAACACTACGTGAGATCAGCTGCACTGTCTGTGCGGAATGGAGAATCGCTGATTAGACTCTGCGCAATTAATCAATGATTCTGCCCCTCCATAGTGCCATTGCAGGGTTCAGGCAGCGATCACTGAGTGCTGTCAATCAATATATTGTATGACAAATGCTCAGATGGGAAATTGGGGGATGTAACATTGCATTAAGCTCTTGGCAATTCATTCTTAGGTTGTACCGAAGCATCTATTTGCATACAAAATTACAAAATAAAGAAATTTTTTTATGTCAATTAAACCACGAAAAACTAAATCACGTGCATAATTTTTATAGGTACTAAACCCCTACATATCTGTATAAGGGGTTTAGTTATCTATATGGGAGTGACAAACTCCCTTTAAGAAGAAATGTACCCTTCCAGCCCTAATTTAAGGTCAATACAGAAAGTTGATAGCCATCTATTTTTTTATTTCAATAGACTATTGTTTCATTATATTTTACGTTTCTTACTATATAATATATAATGTATAATGAAGAGTTTGTTTAAAAGAGGCTTATTTCTGGATGTCCATTTATTTGTAATGTCCATTACTTTTGCCAAACCAATAGGGAGTTGTGAAACAGTGACATCTGACATCTTCTTTGTAAAAACTGTGTGCCTCTCAATGACTAAACTGGTGTATTTTCATGATGGAAGTGTTTGAGTGAAAACCATTTACTAAATGTAGATCTATGTTTTTGCAGTTAACCCCTTCCCGACCTATGACGTTATAGAGACGTCATGAAAGTTGGTGAGTTCCCGACCTATGACGTCTCGGTAACGTCATGGGTTGTTTGCGCTCCTGCAGCTCCGGTAACAGGGCCAGTGACAAGTCACCTGAGCTGCAGGATCAGAAGGACCCATACTTTAGCCCGGGAGGAGGGGGGGTGGTTTAGCCCCCCCGTGGCTAAACTCGCTCTGATTGGCAGTTGAAATTGAGACTGCCAATCAGAGCGAGTAACCCCTTCCAGATTTGATTGGAGCTCTCCAATCAGATCTGGAGGGGCGAGATGGCAGGTGCCCTCCCCCTCCTAGCCCCCTCCTGCTCCTGGCTGATGAGCCCCTTCTCCTCGATCCCTTTCCTACCCCAACCCCACCTGGCGGTAACATGGATGAGTGGGTGCATGCATGCATGCATGGGTGGATGGATGGGTGAGTGGGTGCATGCATGCATGGGTGTGATGGATGGGTAAGTGGGTGCATGCATGCATGGGTGGATGGATGCATGGATGCATGCATATGTGGATGGATGTGTACATGCATGGCTGTGTGTGAATGCATGGATGTGTGCATGGATGGATGTGTGTGTGAGCGAATGTGTGCATGCATGGGGATGGATGTTGCATGCATGGATGTGTGTGCATGATTGCGTGTGTATGTGGATGCGTGCATGCATGGATGGATGTGCGCATATATGGATGTATGTGTGCGTGGTAGATGTGTTGTGATGTGTGCGTGCATCCATGGATGTGTACATGTATGGATGATGCATGTGTGGATGCGTGTGTGCATGGATGGATGTGCGCATAGATGGATGTGTGTGTGCATGTGTGGATGGGTGCATGGATGGATGTGTGCGTGCGTAGATGTGTGGATATGTGTGTGCATGCATGGATGTGTGCATGTATGGATGTGTGCATGTGTGATGCGTGCATGCGTGGATGTGTGCTGCATGGATGGATGTGTGCATGGATGGATGTGTGCATGGATAGATGTGTGTATGCATGCGTGGATGGGTGCATGGATGGATATGTGTGTGCGTGGATGTGTGTGCATGCATGGATGTGTGCTGTGTGGATGTGTGCGTGCATGTATGGATGTGTACATGGATAGATGTGTGTGTGCATGTGTGCATGCATGGATGTGTGGATGCATGCGTGCATGCATAGGATGGGATGTGTGCATGCGTGATGGATGCATGCTGGATAATGAGTGATGGGTGGATGGATGGGTGCAACAAGGATCAAGTGTCCTCTGGGATCATAGTCATGGTGCACTGTATGACAGATCATTGCCATACATTGCACCATAACTCTGACCCCAGAGACAGTAGGAAGAGGAACACTTGATTCCTTGCTGCAGTCTCTGGATTGAACAGAGGCAATCGAGCGTCGTGGGACCTTCGTTGTGGACTACCTCGGAGGCGATCGAGCATCGTGGACCTTCATGTGGACTACGTCGGATCTTTATAATAAAGATGAAGTTCGAATTTTGTTTGTGTTTTTTTTTTTCAAATAAAAAGATTTTTCTCTGTGTGGTGTATTTTTTTTTTGACTATTTACTAGAGATTCCTAATGGCCGGGTCTAACATTGGCCCGACATTATGAATCTCGGGCTTAGTGCCAGCTGCCAATAAAAAGCTGGCATTAACCCCTTTGTTACCCAGTTTGCCACTAGCACAAGAGCAACTGGAAGAGCCTGGGTAAAGTGCAAGAAAATGGCGCTTCAATGAATGAGCCATTTTCTGGAGCAGCTGTGGGCTGCAATTCGCAGCATGGGGGGCCCAGAACAATTGGGGCTCTCCATGCTGAGGATTCCAGCCCCCAGCTGCCTAGTTGTACTGGCTGGGCCAAAAGTATGGCGGAGTCCCACGTCATTTTTTTTCTAAAATCAGTTTTAAAAATACAGTGCCTACAAGTAGTATTCAACCCCCTGCAGATTTAGCTGGTTGACACATGCGGAATTAACTTGGCATTGTGACATTTGGACTGTAGATCAGCCTGGAAGTGGGAAATGCACTGCAGCCAAAAAGATTTTTTAATTTTTTTTTTTTTTTTTTTAAAGCGTTAAAAGTTAATTCAGAGGGTCATTTATTATTCAACCCCTCAAACCACCAGCATTCTGTTTGGTCCCCCTAAAGTATTAAGAAGTAGTTCAGGCACAAAGAACAATGGGCTTCACATGTGTGGATTAATTATCTCTTTTGCCAGCCTTTTCTGACTATTTAAGACCCTCCCCAACCTTGTGAACAGCACTCATACATGGTCAACATGGGAAAGACAAAGGAGCATTCCAAGGCCATCAGAGACAAGATCGTGGAGGGTCACAAGGCTGGCAAGGGGTACAAAACCCTTTCCAAGGAGTTGGGCCTACCTGTCTCCACTGTTGGGAGCATCATCCGGAAGTGGAAGGCTTATGGAACTACTGTTAGCCTTCCACGGCCTGGACAACCTTTAAAGTTTCCTCCCGTGCCGAGGCCAGGCTTGTCCAAAGAGTCAAGGCTAACCCAAGGACAACAAGGAAGGAGCTCCGGGAAGATCTCATGGCAGTGGGGACATTGGTTTCAGTCAATACCATAAGTAACGTACTCCACCGCAATGGTCTCCGTTCCAGACGAGCCCGTAAGGTACCTTTACTTTCAAAGCGTCATGTCAAGGCTCGTCTACAGTTTGCTCATGATCACTTGGAGGACTCTGAGACAGACTGGTTCAAGGTTCTATGGTCTGATGAGACCAAGATCGAGATCTTTGGTGCCAACCACACACGTGACGTTTGGAGACTGGATGGCACTGCATACGACCCCAAGAATACCATCCCTACAGTCAAGCATGGTGGTGGCAGCATCATGCTGTGGGGCTGTTTCTCAGCCAAGGGGCCTGGCCATCTGGTCCGCATCCATGGGAAGATGGATAGCACGGCCTACCTGGAGATTTTGGCCAAGAACCTCCGCTCCTCCATCAAGGATCTTAAGATGGGTCGTAATTTCATCTTCCAACAAGACAACGACCCAAAGCACACAGCCAAGAAAACCAAGGCCTGGTTGCAAGAGGGAAAAAATCAAGGTTGATGGAGCGGCCTAGTCAGTCTCCTGACCTTAACCCAATTGAAAACTTGTGGAAGAGCTCAAGATTAAAGTCCACATGAGACACCCAAAGAACCTAGATAACTTGGAGAAGATCTGCATGGAGGAGTGGGCCAAGATAACTCCAGAGACCTGTGCCAGCCTGATCAGTCTTATAAAAGACGATTATTAGCTGAAATTTGCAACAAGGGTTATTTCACCAAATATTAAACCTAGAGGTTGAATAAAAATTGACCCACACTTTTATGTTTAAAATTTATTAAAATTCAACTGAGCAACATAACTTTTTGGTTTGTAAGATTTATGCTTCTGTTAATAAATCCTACTCTCGTTTGCAGTTTGAAGGCTCTAACTTATTTGCATCTTATCAAACCACCTAAATCTGCAGGGGGTTGAAGACTACTTGTAGGCACTGTATATATAAAAAAAGGCCTTTGCTGTATTTTTGGTTGCCAGCCAGCTACAACTTGCCAGCTGGGGGGCTGGAATCCTCCGCGTAGAGAGACCCAAACATGGGCCCCCACGCTGCAAATTGCAACCCACAGCCACTCCAGAAAATAGCGCATTCATTAGAGGCACATTTTCTGGAGCTGTACCCCAACTCTACCAGTTGCCCTTGTGCTGGTGGCACACAATTTCTCCATACACGACATGGGGTCCACTAACCATTTCAATGGAAATATTAGCTCCAATTGTCAGCGGAAACCATGTCGCGTATGGAGAGCCCCTCCCTATGTGCCTGAACATTGGAGCTCCCCCACAAGTGATACCATTTTGGAAACTAGACCCCCCAAGGAACTTATCTAGATGCATAGTGAGCACTTTGAACCCCCAGGTGCTTCACAAATTGATCCGTAATAAGGAAAAAGTACTTTTTTTCCACACAAATTTTCTTTTTTCATTTTTACAGATCAATTTGTGAAGCACCTGGGGGTTCAAAGTGCTCACTATGCATCTAGATAAGTTCCTAGGGGGGGTCTAGTTTCCAAAATGGGGTCACTTGTGGGGAGCTCCAATTTTAGGCACACAGGGGCTCTCCAAACGCGACATGGTGTTCGCTAACAATTTCAATGGAAAATTACCTCATGGCTAATTGAAAAGGTGGTAAGAAAAAGTAAAGCAAGCTTTCAATACACTAAAGTCTCTTCATCAGACTAGTAATGACACAAATTCTGAATGTCCATACATACATTCTGTACCAGAAGGCAATTGACCATCCAACATATCTTCAATGGACAGTTTTCATCGAAACACAATAAAAAAACTCTATTGTGTACAGTCAGGTGATCAGAAACCATCAGATATGTTCCAACCCTACAGATAGAGACAATCACCTTGAGGACGTCAGAAAGTCTTTTTGAACCAGGGCACCATCCAAGAACAATTGAAAACCAGATTACAAGAGCCACCAGAATATCAAGGAATCATCTCCTACATTACAAACTAAAGAAGAAAACAACCGGGTCCCTCTTGTAGTCACCTACAATCCAAGTCTGGAGGTGTTAAGAGGAGCTGCACTGAAACTGCAACCACTACTACAAAAGGATGCCCGACTAAAATCTATATTTCTGGACCTCCCAAACCTCCGAATCTAAAACACATCATTGTCAGAAGCTCAATGTCCTTCCAACAGCAACAGGAACCTTTCCCTGCAACCAGAAAAGGTGCAAAACCTGTCCACCTATAATGTTAGTTGGTATCCTGGCAATTCTTTTCCATGTTCAAGTGTCTATACTACAGCATAGACACTTGAACAAGGAAAAGAAATGCCAGGATACCAACTAACATTATAGATGACAGGTTTATACAGCAAGGTTATTTATTATCTGAAATTTATTAATTTATTACACATTAACCTATTGCCAACCTGCCTAGGGAAACATTTTCCTTGGTTCCTTGGAGGGTGACACTTTGCTGTAGGAGTTGATAATTTTGATATTTGTATTCACAATAGCTTTCACATTATTAAGGGCATTACCACTACAAATAAATACCTAATGTATTGTACATTTCTGCCTTAGTGGTGGTCCTCATCTTCTTCTAGGTGGGAGGGCACTTGTTTCTGTAGTCATGTCTGCCTGTATGTAGTGCTGTATGTTTTTAATATATATTTTTCTAATAAAAATGATTTTTTAAGCGTAAGTCATATGCATCATGTTTCTGACCCTAGTCAGTATAGCATATTAACTATATTTTCTATCATTTAGGTCTAATTTAGATTCCTATCCCGGTTGCGATTACTCTCTTATCTGTCTGAATAGGGTTATTAGTATTTTGTATATGTATTATATCTATATTATTACTTTGTGGTCTATTTTTGTCTTATCTTTGATTCACCTATTGAGTGGTTGGCTTTTAATATTAACTAATAAAATTATATTTTTAGGAGTTTCTTTTGGTAATTAATGGCAACAGAATTATTGTGTATGGCAAGCGTTCCATGAATGTTGATTTTCTGTCTAACAGCCATGAATAATTTGGTGTGGGGACTTCAGCATGGTGCTCGAGCACTCACAATATTTGATCAAGTAACGAGAGTACCTGAGCACCCCAATGCTGATCAAGTATCTAGCAGTAGCAACCATACTCGCTGAACGCTAATTTCCAATGCAAATGATGATAAACTCAGTAACAACTACCATGACAGCCATTGCTAGAAAATACCCATAACCTGGAAACATGTTGACACCCACTGACCCATTAAAAGCTACTGTTGTGACTTCATAATAGAAATCCAAAGGAGAATCCAGGCAACCAACTAGAAGCTCCATAACTAGAGATGGGCGAACTCTCAGATGTTTGGGTTCAGTGGAACCGGACACACATTTAAAAAAGTTCGGGTTCAGGACCGGAGTTGACTCGAACTTGAGCCCGAACCCAAAATCCCATATAGGTCTATGGAGACCCAAATTTAGTACTATAAAATGGTGGCAGTAGGGGCTAGGGGGCAGTAAATGAAAAGGAAAATTGCCATCAAGGCAGGAGCATTATTATATTTATCAATCTCCGGCACTGCGGTCATACTTGCTTCCGGGTACGCTCATTAAGTCTCATGAATATTCTCTGCGCTGACTGCAACAGCCAATCAAAGATGCTCACTCTCTGTGACAGCATCTGTGATTGGATGTTGCAGTCAGACTGCACTCCCACAAATCTGTACAGGTGTCTGAGATTGGTTGTCATACAGTGTATGGCAACAAATCTGTCATCATATGTGTGTAAAAAGGAATAAACAATTGAAAAAAAAATTGAGTAGGGGTCCCCTGTATTTTTAATTCTCAGCGCAAATAAAGTAGACAGCTGCGTCCTTCAGCCCCCAGTTGCATTGTATTAGCTGAATATCAAATACAGGGGCCCAACAGGTCTAATGATTTAAAAAATAACTTTAAAAAATGGCGGCCTGGGGTCCGACGACCAAGATAAAGCACACGGCCACAGGTTGGTATTTTCACCTTGGGGAGGCACATAGTTATTACACACCCCTGGTAAGAATAGCAAGTCGCAACCACCCCAGAATTTGTCACATTCATTAGAAGTACCAAATCCTGGATCTTTGCCTGGCTATTCCCAACTGCCCTGGTGCTGTGGCAATTGGGGTAATAGAAGCTGACTTACAGCTGAGAATTGACAGGTATCATCAAGCCCTGGATTGGTAATTTTCAGGTCTCTATGAGACCTCCACTATACCAATCCTATAAGTAAATATTTTTAAAAAAATCTGAGAAAAATCCTTTATTTGAAATAAACAGACATGCTGTTTTATCCATTTATTAATCCAAAACATACCCAACTTCGACTGTAATCCTCAAAGCAATTTCCAGCAAAGCTTCCTGGTTCTGCTACTTAACGGTTACTTTACCGCGCCAGCTGTGACCGCAGATGAACTCTCTGATATCACTACTCTCACAGCTGCAACTGCGAGCTGTGTGTGAGAGTGGTCTTCGCAGAGAGCGGTCACTAATGTAAGTGTTCCACGCAATGTAGCATAACCGGGAGCTTCATATTGTGGATTTACCATTGGAGATGGGTATGTTTGGAATTAATAAATGGGTAACAGAGGGTGTCGGCGTGTTTTATTTCAAATTAACAAGTAGAAAGCTCTACTATGTAGGATCTACAAGATGATATATTATGACTCAACAGGTGAGTAACACACTCACCTTTACCTGTTATGCTAAATCCAGGCACAACACTGAAGCAGAGCATTGAATCAGATGTGGTAAAAGAAGGAATTATGCCCTTAGTGTCAGCGAGCCACACTCCCGTTCAGTCCAGTCAGCTTAATCACAGAAGAAGGCATCAGCGAGTATAACTTTTAAATAAAGATTTTTCCGTGTGTTTTTTTTTAACTAGTTACTTACAGGATTGTTAATGTTGGTTTATTATAGAGGGTGGAACATCACCAATCCACAGCTTGATGACAGCTGTCAATTTAAGCTGTCATTAACCCATTATATTACCCCAATTGCCACAGCACCTGGGCAATCGAGAAGAGTCAGTGTAAAGAGCCAGGATTTAGAGCTTTAATGAATGTGACAAATTCTGGGTCAGCTGTGTGCTGCTATTCTTACCCTGGGGCAATAACTATGTGCCTCCCCAGGGTTAGAAAACCAACCCCAGTTGTGTGCTTTATATTGGCTGAGTATCAAATTGGCGGGAGCCTCACACAGCGTATGGTCCCCGTATTTGATATTTAGCCAATATAAAGCACACAGCTGAGGGCTGCAGGCCGCAGCTGTCTGCTTGCCCTGTGCTGAGAAACAAAAATACGGTGGAGAATTTTTATTTCAATTATTTATTTATTGTTACATACATATGACAGCAGGTTCATTGCCATTCACTAATGTATATGGCAACCAATCACAGACACCCATACAGATTGTGGGGATGCAGTCTGATTGCAATAGCTAATCACAGACGCTGTCACAGAGTGTAGGCATCTGTGAATGGCTGTTGCAGTCAGTGCAGTGAATATTCATGAAGCTATTAAGCGGATCCAGAAGAAGTGTGACCACAGCATCGGAGAGCTCCTTCTCTAATCACTAGTTTGCTTATTTTTACAGCCTCCCTAGATGAAGTCAAACAGTAATACAAACTTCTCAGGGAAGTCCATGTTTGGGGTCCTAGCACGAACATTGCAGTTCGGGTTCGCCCATCACTATCATAACTGCTTGGCTGAGATGGTGATTGTATTTTGTGTTTCTTAATCTAGAGTTAACCTTGACTATGAAATATGCATAATTAATATAATAACTGCATAATCATTAGCATTTTTCAATAGTTACACAGCTATATTTTTATTTATTTTTCACAACTCCTCTTAAAAAATGAAAACATGTGTTAGTCACATCAATTAATAGCTAGAAACTGTGCGCACTTTGCAACTTTATGCAGTGGTAATATCAAAATCTAACATTCATAGTCTAATGAACCCAAGACCTTTGTAACTGAACTGCGATTACTAGTAATGATTTGCAGAAGGTCATTATGTAAATATCTCAGAGTTAAATTAGGTCACTGCTATCAGATGAGAATTTGTGCATAATGTACATAAAATTAGTGATGACAAAAAGGTACTGAATTCTTAAAGAGAAACTGTTTCTAGGTTTTTGCTATGTAGTCCGAGAGCACCATGATAAAGGAACAGATGACCTTATTCTAGGGATATGACGTTTACTGGACTGTGTTTTGCTGTTTCAATATAATCAGTGTTTTATCAGCAGGAGATTATCACTCCAAGACAATTGGACTTGTCTTTCGAAGTCTAACCATGCCCATAGCACTGATTAGTAGCTTTCTGTTAGTGTATAGTTTAGACAAAAGCTGTCAGACAATGGTATGGGCGGAGTTATACAGGGCTCAACATTCTGAGCTGAACCAAATTTGCAGAAGAGAAAACTGTGATTCGATCATAACTGATGAACCCCTAAACTGCATTGCTGGAATCATGGCCTCTTTCCCTTTGCCATGGACTGTCAGATTACATAGCCAACAACCCCCTGCTGATAGATGCCCTTTAAAGTGTACTGTACTTCAGACCCTGACCATTATGCTTTTTTTTTTTTTTTGCAAATACAGATACAAATAGTCGTGGCCAAAAGTTTTGGCAGCCTTGAAAATCATTTCAGAAAATGAAGTATTTATCTGAGAAAATGATTACAATTAAACATGTTATGCACAATTTATTTCCTTTGTGTGTATTGCAACAACACAAAAAAAAAGAGAAAGAAAGGCAAGTTGAGACCTAATTTCACACAAACCTCCAAAGATAGGACAGTTAAAATTGTTGTCACCTTTCTATAATTGTGGGTAAATAACTTAGTTTCAAGCATGTGATACTCGTTCAAACTCACCTGAGCCAGGTAACAGGTGTGGGCAATATGTAAATCATGACTGAAACCAGATAAAAAAGGGAGAAGTTGACTCAATCTTTGCATTGTGTGTCTGTGTGTGCTACACTAGAAAACAAAAGAGAAAAAAACTGAGAACCAAAATTGTTGAAAACTATCAACAATCTCAAGGTTACAAGTCCCTATACAGAGATCGTCATGTACTTTTTTCATGGAGCGCAACATAATCAGGAAGTTTACATATATGGCACTGTAGCTAATCCCCCTGGAGGTGGATACAGAAAAAAATTGATCAAAGGTTGCAATCTAGGATAATCCATATGGTGGATAAGCAGCTCTAATCAAGTTCCAAAGAAATTAAAGCTGTCATGCAGGCTCAAGTTAGATCAGTGTCAGTGCAAAATCTGTTGACATTTTTATGACGTTAAATGCAATGGCAGGAGACCTAAAAAACTACAGTACAGTTTGCCAAAATTTACATAAGCCAATATTTTTCAGGGAAATCATTGTGTGGACAGATGCAACCAAGATAGAGCTTTTGGTAAAACACATTATTCAGCTGTGTATTAAAAACAGAAAGAGGTCTACAAAAAAAAGAACTGACTGCCATACACAGCTGTGGATGCCGCTATTGCAACATGCTCTCATACAGCCGCAGCCAAGGACATGAGCTCTCAAGTTTGACTAAACCTTAACCTATCTTAGAATGTGCATTATTGAGAAAGATCTGGAGCAAGACCAAAATATTTTGTTTTTGCACAAATTGAATTAAAAGAACCTTCTTACATTCAACAAAACTTGGGAATGCCTTGTCTATAATGTTCACATACAAAAAAAGAACACAGTACCTACAGTTAAACATGATGGAGGTTCAAAGATGTTTTGGGCCTGTCTTGCTGCCACTGGCCCTGGGTGTCTTAACTGTGCACAAGGCATCATGAAATCTGAAGATTACCAAAGAATTTTGGGATGCAATATAGTGACCAGCATCAGAAAGCGAGGTTTGCATCCTAGGTCATGAGTCTTCCAACAGGACAATGACCTCCAAACATACTTCAACTAGCACCCAGTAATGGATGGAGTGGCCAGCAATGAGTCTGGATCTAATCTCATTGAATACCTTTGAAAAGATTTTAAAATTATTGTTGGGAGGAGGCACCCTTCAAATATGAAAGACCTGGAGCAGTTTGCAAAGTAGAGTGGTCCAAAATTTCAGATTTGAGGTATAAGAAGCTCATTAATGGTTATAGGAAGCAATTGATCACAGTTATTTTTCCAATGGGTGTGCAATCAAATATTAAGATGAGGGTGCCAACATTTTTTTCTGGCTCATGTTTGGGGTTTTGTGTGAAATAATGTCCAATTTGCTTTTGTTTGTGTTATTCAATACACTGAAAGGAAATAAACTTGTGTATAACAAAACATGTATAATTGAAATAATTTTCTGGGAGAAATACTTCATTTTCTGGAACAATTTCAATGGGTGCCAACACTTTTGGCCATAAACAATGCATCTGTTTTTAAGTTTCTTTTAGTCGTTATCACCCTTTATTTTGTGTTAACAAGGCAGCACAATTCATAATGAGGAATTCAATATAAAAAGTTAAAATAAAAATAGAGACAAGACACTGGAAGAAAAGCTAGTTCTGCTTAAACAGGTGGGGGATCATTCAGTAGAGACAGCATCTGGAATACGAACCAAATTGGCAGGATATGGTATTCTTGCAGGTGGAGATATGACATGAATGGTCAAACTGTTGCTACAGTTTCAGAGAGAGAGACTGCTCAGTCTGAAAATGACTTATTTTCTAAGTCCATGATTGACTTACAAAAGCTTCTGAATTGCCTGTCACTCTTTAACATATTTGCATAGCAGCTAGAACTTACATAAGTAGGGGCAAGACTAATAGAAAAATGAGCACATTTCAAAGGATACAATAGAAAGAAATCTGAAAAATCATATATAGGTGGGACAACAATAAAAGGTCAGTAAAAAAAAAACAGAAGGTGGACATAAAAGATTTTTCTGACAAATACAGCTTAATTGTAAGGCAGGTTTCTGAGCACTGAACACCTTGTACTTCTGGGCACTGCAGAGAGGTTGTGTGGCACCCCTGCATCTGGTCGCCACAGAATGGTTCGTCATATAACATATTTTATACTGTTAGTCTGATGGGAGTGATGACTCCTCTGCAGAAGATTGAAACAAGCACATAATGCCTGATCCCTAGTAGTAGGCTGTGCACTTGAGGCTTGGATTAAGCTTGTGTCACAGGGCTCTGGTCAGAAGGAGGGGTTAGAGTGAGTAGTTTCAGTTTCCATATAGTGGAGTACAAGGAGATATCCAAGATGGAGGTGCTGGGAAGCACTCATCTAGGATAGCTGCATGGCGGGATCTCAGTCCCCAGGTCCAAGCTTTCAAGGCTCAGTGGTAGAACGTGAGAAGGCTGTGTGGGTCCTTCACACCCAGCAGCAAGTGTAGTTCTCAGGGGCACAGTAACACAGGGATAGGAAACTGCTCTAAACCACAGATACTCACAAGGCCCGCATTACATGTCTGGCTGGAAAAAATGCACTGAAGAACCAGAAGCAAGTTTGTTATCAGGAGTTCCAAGCTCCGAGAAACCCTATACCAAAGAAGAGGCAGCAGTAGGCAAACAACTATCAACCGGTAGAGGAACAAGCTCCCATCAGACTAGCCACGCTATAGCCAGGGGAAGGTAGTGCTACTGTATTCTAGACTCTGTATAAGCTTCAGTAAAAGGTAAAAAGTAAAGACTGTTTCCTGATGTCTCATTATCTGATCAAACTCCATTACTACCCTTATCATCTGCCTGGGGCCAGCCCTAGTTGGGAAGGACTTTCCATCTGCGCTGCTATACCACCTAACCCCAAAGATTATTTGCAGTACCAGCCACATCAGACTGATTACGTCAACTGGAATCATGAATAAAACTTTATCCTTATACTACTACTACTACCCTGTTATATGTGCAGTCAGGACCACAGCTGCTGGGCATGGCTACCATGAAGTGAATTTTGGCCCAGCCACTGAGTAAGCTGGCCCTTGCAACTGATACAGTTGCGGTTCTGGAATGACAAAACTGGAAGATAATGGGTTCCTGGTCACTTCAAATTTGATTCTTCTCAAATCTTTGGCAGTAAATATGCATCTCTTTTTTCAACTCATTTTTTACAACCTTGATGATTACTTGCAACAAAACTTTTGATGGTTCTGTCATCTGCCCCAGAATGCTGAATCCCTCTGTAAGACCTCAAACTACTTTTGACAATTCAGAGTAAGTTAAATCTCTTTTTTAAGGCCTACTTTGCCGTAAACAGACAAGCTGCCTAATAATTCTGCACACCTTGATAAGTGGAGCTGATATTGTTACGCCGCACCCTACCTTATTACACAAATACACATCACCTGATCTGTTTCATCAATAAGCATTCAGATATACAGCTTTGATTTGGAAATTTGCATAAAAATGAAGATATGGTCAAAATACTCACTTGACCTATTGTGCATAATACAATATTTGTTGGGAAGGGGGATTATCTTTTTTTTTCCTAAATGGGTGGACTCTGTACAAAAAGAATTTGTAGGATGGACACAACAAGATGAAATACACTATGTTCCAGCACATAGCATTTGAGGTATACAATGATATGCAGAAAGCTTTAAAATGTATTTGATGAATATTCCCTTTAATACTACTAAGATTCAATTATTAATGAGTATAAAGCCAAACTAAGGGTGTAGCCCTCATTTCTGCATTGAGATACTATATTTTTCTGGCTACCTGCACTGTGTAATCAGGCATACAATATTCTCAAAGAACAAAGGCTTTGCAGTTTGAGACTTGAAGAAACACTTTGGTGATATCCCGCAGACAGACTACCTTAATTTATACTGTGTGAGGAAATGCAGACACCAATAATTATTAATTCCTTTTATAGCAGCGGCTGCCTTTTTATTTTAGTTTTAGTCATCACATATTTTATTTTAAATGAAGCCTTTACTGTTATTGATCTTGCTCTTCCCTAATCCTTCATGTTTGCCTGCCTAATGCTTAGCTGCCAAAGCTGTGATAATGACCTTGGATTGCTTTTGCGTAATAAAGGATTGAACAGTGATGTGTACACATACCTTATTAACCTATTCCACTGTTCTTTTCTACACAAATTATTAAGGTCAATAAAACATATATATTCCTTGAAAGGGGCCCAGCAAGACACAATAAAATAAATACTCATTTACAAGCGGTGCAGTATGATGTGTTAGGTCATTTTCACACCTAGCGTAGATGTTGTTTTTTCTGCTGCCTTTTATCCATGTTTCCTGCAGGTGTCTGAACATAAATATGCAATAACAATCGTCTCTGAATATTGCATATGTCTTGCATTTTTTACTTTTTTTTGTGTGTTTTTTGGTGTTAACTTGGAGCTTTTTTTTCTATTTTATTTTTTGCACAAAAAGATTTGATTTTGCATTTAACAATGCAACCTTGCTTTTTACTGCGACTTTTATGGCCACTTTACACTCCGATCGGTCCAACTTCGACAAAAAGTCACGTGGTTTGTGCATTGGCGCCGATATCGTTCGTGCGTTGTATGGTGTAAATGAGCAATGCGACGCAAGAACGATGCCAGAACGATATCGGGGAAGAATTGTGCAGGCTCTCCAACTGCCCGATATTGGATGGACGATCTGGCAGGATCATGCTGTGTGACAGCACAACACCGACTTGAGAGCAACTTCCCCTATTCACTCCCATGTTAAATGGTCGTTCCCTGGTTCGCACGTACAAGGGGGCGTAGACATCGCAGTTGTGTTGCCTGCCGATATCTCCCTGTGTGACATCTCCTATGCGATCTTGATATCAGCCAAAAAAGTGTGCGCTCCCGTGCCGTTGTATACAATATCGAAACGATGTTGGGACGTGTAAAGCGGCCATTAGGAGTTCTCATGAAATCACATCCACTTTCCTAGAACATTTGTAATTAGCAGATTTTTGGCATAAAAAAACACAGATGTAGCACGCTGATGTTGCGATTGTTGACTGCTGTAATGTGGTACAGGAGCTCTACTGGTTATTTATCTAGACTGTGTTTGTTGTTCTTTTTCTTTTGCATCATATTTTTCACATATAAAAATAACTTATATAGAGCAGAAATCCTGATTCCATGGATGTATAATTTACAGGGTTAGTTTAGTTTTGCAGACCAAACCCAACAGAAAAACATAAAATGAGCACATGCTTCATAATAAGGAAATTGAACATAGTATCAACACATGGGAACAAAATAGGGCACTTGGTTAATGCTGCTTGTTCGAAAAGTATAAATACCATCCCACCACGACAAGGTGTACCCAGTTGGTATGATCCTACTCTAGAATTGAAATCTTACCTGTGTCAATGACATCAATGTGAATAAAGTTAAAAAAGCAAAAGGCCCAAACTGCAGCCACCTGTCCTAGGAAGCTATCTAGATGCAATGTCTAGCTCAAAAGGAGGGACCATGAACCAAATTGTGCAATGTACAAAAATAAGTTGCGGTGGGATAGCTTTTACACTTATTGATTAAACAGCATCAACAAGTATCCTATTTTAATTCCATGAACTACTACTATTTAATTTATTATAGGGTATTTGCTCATGTAATGTTTTTCTCTTGGGTTTTCTCTGTGAAATGGCCACAGTATGAAGGTGCCATTATTGCACATATACCAACATATGCGCTGGCTCATTTTTTTGTTTTTTTGAATTATTTTGCACTCTATACAATGGGCGTATGGTCCCTCCTTCTGAGCTAAGTATTAAATCTATGTAGCTTCCCATGGACGGGTTACTGTAGTCAGAGCACTGTCCTTCTCTGACCTTATTCATATTGATGTCACTGACGCAAGGTAAGGTTTCACTACAAGAGTAGGACTTTCCCGACTAGGCATACCTTCTCATAGTGGTAAGGCTTTTATGCTTTTTCATCAGTGTTAAAGTGAACTGTCAGCTAGTTTATACCTCCCAGCTATCACTGTCTGTAGCTGCACCTTTATGATACCAGTCTAATCATCCCTGTCTGAGCTCATAGTGAATGTGAAAAAGGAAAGAAAAGCATTTATACACTTACATTTCCTCATGTAATGAGGCAGTCAGTCCCCAGCTTGGAGGACGGGGACTGCTTGGCAGGTTAATAGTTAACATTTCAGCCTTATGTTAGAACATGTTGCGAGACCTGATGTGATGTCATAACCATGTGACTACAATAGGCGGAGCTAAGTCTCCATAGTACATGCTTGCTTACTTAGCTCTGCCCACTATGGTCACATGATCGTTACATCACACAGGTCCTTTAGCCATGCAAGTTAATAGTGAGTTAACTATTATTCTGCCAGACAGTCTCCCTCCTCAAAGGTGTAGACTGAAATGTAAGTGTATAAATGTTTTTATTCACCTTTCACATTACACTATTAGCCCAGACAGGGATGATTAGAATAGTATTATGAAGCTGCAGGTACAGACAGTGATAGCTGGGGGATGCATAAACCACCTGACAGGTTCCCTTTAACCAAGTACCCTATTTTATTTGTGTGTACTACTAGTATGTGCTTATTTACTTATTATAGGGTATATGCCTATGTTTTGTTTTTCTCTTGGGTTTTATCTGTGAAATAGTCACAGTATGAACATGTGCTTATTGCATATATACAAACTTATGCTCTGGCTCATTTTTTGTTTTCTATATTAGTTTTAGTAACATGACTATTTTTATCAGCAGGAAATTATAACTAGGGAACTAGTAAGCCTTCTGCCACTTAGTATAGTCATAGCCCAAGCACTGATTGTCATCTTTCTATGCACAGTATACACAGACAGCTGTCAATCCATGGTGTGGGTGTGGTTATAAAGGGCTCAGCAGTCAGACAATGGGTAGATCTGCAGCAGATATTACAGTTTTTAATCAAATCTGCACCACTCAGTAAAGTACTTCAAGTGATACATCGCTCAAATTAGGGTCTCTCTCTCTATCATGCTGCTCTCAGATAGGGATGCAAAATTCTGGTGACAGACTCCCTTTAAGACATGTATTTTTTTTTACTCAATAATATTGTAAGAGTGTCATATGCTGTGTTATATTTTTGCAGTATGTTCATGCTATTGGCCTGACCTGATTGTTATTTAAAAGGTCTTGGTGGTTCTCCACTGCAGTGTCCATGCCCTTCCACTATAGTACTAGGAAGCACCACATTATCAGTCTATGTCAGCTTAAGAATGCTTTGACATAAGTGCTTCCTATTCCTCATGAGACCTGGGGAGGGTACCATATTAATAAAAAAGTGCACCTTCCCACTAAAAAGGGAATTGGTTGTGTGTTATTGTAGAAGGAAAATGATGTTGTTGGATTGATATGGAACATCTGCTGCCACTACTGAATTATAGGGGAGGTTATTTACTGTGAAGTCAGATTAGTCAATGTAAAAGGTGTCACCTATGAGAAAATGGAGACATGCCACCTTTAAAGTGTTTGATGTCAGCTATGTGGTGGGTTTAGGTAAAGTGGCTTTGTAACAATATGTCCTTCAGAGACTTGTTCCTTCTATGTGTAATCTGGGGACAAAAAAAAAACATTTTTTTTTAAAAATAGGAGAGCGCGTGTTGGAAACTCCACTGGGCACGGGGATGCCATGCATGTGTGTGACCTGAGACCTGAAGGTGCAGCTAATGACCTACACTGGAATCCCCAAGGACCGTGCGATGTGCCCATACATGCCCATTTGGGCTTCATGTACCCAATGTACATGAATTTGGATGTCTGACATACATTCACACTGATGTATATGGTGCAGAGTTATCTGTGTACATAGTAAATGCTGTCTTTCACATCCCCCATGTATTGGCTGGTTGAGAGTGATTACATCTCTATCTAGCACCTGTGCGTGCCTCTACAAAATGGACTCTGGCTGTATCCTGCCAAGTGCACTAGTTAATAGATTTCTGTGGCTAGAATATGGATAGGGACTCATAATCATGGAGATCCTTGATGTGGATTACGAGCTTATATGTTCTGGCCATAACAAATTCCAGTACCTCATAAAAAAATTTTGTGTCAAAAAAACATTTTTTTGCACTTTTTTATCTTTTTGCAGGTTGCAGCTGGGCCACTGGGTGCATCATTCATTTAGTGTGCAAAGTCAGACACTCTGCACCACATGTATCAGTGTGCATGGTGCCCTATGTATGCAAACATTATCTGTGTGCAGACCTCGTCATAGGCTGCTTTCACATTAGCATTTTTTGCTGATTGTGGCAGATGCGGCAGATTTACCGCACCTGCGGCATACTTGTGGCAAGCCCCATGCATTCTCTATGGGGCTTGCGGTAGGTGCGGCAAGTGCGGTACAGCCGCGGTTCTGGCACTTGCAGCAGTTGCGGCTGCAAAAAAAACCCGCGGTCAGCAGCGGGTTTTTTTGCAGCCGCAACTGCCGCAAGTGCCAGAACCGCGGCTATACTGCACTACTTGCAGCACCTGCCGCAAGCCCCATAGACAATGCATGGGGCTTGCCACAAGTGTGCCGCAAGTGCGATCGTTAGGTGGCAGATGCGGTAAATCTGCCGCATCTGCCGCAATTGGCAAAAACTGCTGATGTGAAAGGGGCCTTAGCCTCTCTTACAGCCAGATCAGAATTCCCACACACTGCACTGATGAGGGGCAGTCACCCCGAAATGCAGCATCTGCAGTATGGGATTCTGATCTGGCACAAATCCTGTGTCATGTTAAAAGGCTTGTTAAAGAGTCAATTATGACTTTTAGGATTGCTACCTTTATTAGGTGGCATTAGAGTATGTCTACTTCCTCACTGAAGTGATAATTTGCATACATCTTAAATGCTGTCTTTCACCTCTCCCATGTATTGGCTGGTTGAGAGAGATCACATCAGTATCTATCAACTGTGCATGCCTCTACAAAAAGGAGACTGGCTGTATCCTGCCAAGTGCACTAGTTGATAGATTTCTGTGGCTATACATGGTATGTTTCTTTGATATTTGTCTTTTTATTGATTAATTCATTAAGCACTAATCACATTACATGGTATTATTTTAGTTTTGTACCAATTATTTATCATTATTAATTATTTTGATGTTTTATGTTATCAAGAATGCCGAGTATAAATTATTGCTGATGAATTATTTATTATTCTATCTCACTCAGTTTCATACATATTATACTATTGGTATATTCATATATATAGGTGCATCTCAATAAATTAGGGTATCATCGAAAAGATTATTTATTTCAGTAATTCAATGCATAAAGTGAAAATCATATATTATATATAGTCATTACAAACAGAGTCATCTATTTCAAGTGTTTATTTCTGTAAATGTTGATGACTATGGCTCACAGCCAATGAAACCCAAAAAGTCATCATTACATAATTAGAATATTATATAAGACTAACTGAAAAAAATATTTTTAACTCATAAATTTTCACCTAAAGAAAAGTATGTACAGTAAATGCACTCAATATTTGGTCGGGGCTCTTGTTGTATGAATTACTGGATCAATGTGGCGTGCCATGGAGGTGATCAGCCTGTGGCACTGCTGATTTGTTATGGAAGTCCAGTTTGCTTTGATAGCAGCCTTCAGCTCGTGTACATTGCTGGGTTTGGTGTCTCTCATCTTCTCTATGGGGTTTAGGTCAGGCGAGTTTGCTGACCAATCAAGCACAGTGATTATGTAGTTATTAAACCGGGTATTGTTACTGTTGGCAGTGTGGACAGGTGCCAAGTCCTGCTGGAAAATGAAATTTCCATCTCCAAAAAGCTTGTTGGCAGAGGGAAGCATGAAGTGCTCTAACATTTCCTGGTAGACAGCAGCGCTGACTTTGGTCTTGATAAAACACAGCGGACCTACATCAGCAGATGGCATGGCTCCCCAACCATCACTGACTGTGGAAACGTCACACTAGACCTCAAGAGGCTTGGATTATGGCCTCTCCACTCTTCCTCCAGACTCTGGGACCTTGATTTTCAATGACCTTTTGTGGCTTATGCTCCTAGTGGAGTGTGTTAATGAGTGTCTTCTAAACATCTGTCAAGTCTACTGAACGGTTGAATCAGACTAAGAGACCATTTTAAATGCCTTTGCAGGTGTTTTGTGTTAATTATTAAAAATTTTCTGGAACAATGACTTTGGGTTTTCATTGGCTGTAAGCCACAATCATCAACATTAACAGGAAAAAACATTTAAAAAAGATCACTCTGTGATGACTGTATATATCATACGCATTTCACTTTATATATATTGAATTAGTAAAATAAATGATCTTTTTGATGATATTCTACCTTATTGAGATGCACCTGTATGTATATGTATAATCCATTTTTTTTTGGAACACATTCTTTATCAAATTGTTACTGATTTATAATTATATATCTCATATATTACCCCTTGTATCTATTACAATCCACTCCTCCAAATTCTTTTGAGATATGTCTTTTTGTCAATAATTAATTTTTTTATTTACCGTATATACTCGTGTATAAGCCGAGTTATCAGCCCAAAATTTTGGCTGAAAAGTCTCCCCCTCGGCTTATACACGGGTCTATACGGGGGCCCATGGTGTGGTGGCTGTGGTGGGGGCTGTGGAGGCTGCAGGAGGCGGGTGGTGCTGCTGTATGAGCGGCCCCGTCACGTGGGGCCGCTCATTAAATATGCACTGCTTCCCCCTGTCAATCAGCGGCAGGGGGAAGCAGTGCATATAGCCCCCAAATGCTAGCACTCGCCCACCCTTGTAAGGGCCCCCCCCCCCCCCCCGCTGCTTATATATTACCATCCCGGTCTTCTGATCCGCGCCGCTCCTCGGTGCTCCTCGCTGCTCCGTCCGTCCTGCTGCATCCGGGATCTCCGGCCGTCGCAGGCATATAACGTCATAGCGCGACGGCCGGGGATCCCGGATGTAGCAGGACGGGAGCAGAGAAGACGGAGCGCCGAGGAGCAGCGCTGATCAGAAGACCGGGATGGTAAGAGAAGCGGGGGGGGGCCCTTGCAAGGGGGGGCGAGTGCCAGCATTTGGGGGCTGCTGGGGACCCCCAGGAGGCTGCTGTGTACCCCCTGGGGGCTGCTGGGTACCCCCAGGGGGCTGCTGGGTACCCCCAGGGGGCTGCTGGGTACCCCCTGGGGGCTGCTATATGTACCCTTGGGGGCCTGCTGTATACCACTGGGGCTGCTGTATACTACTGCTGGGGCTGCTATATACTACCACTGGGGCTGCTGTATACTACCACTGGGGCTGCTGTATACTACCACTGGGGCTGCTATATACTACCACTGGGGCTGCTATATACTACCACTGGGGCTGCTATATACTACCACTGGGGCTGCTATATACTACCACTGGGGCTGCTATATACTACCACTGGGGCTGCTGTATACTACCACTGGGGCTGCTGTATACTACCACTGGGAGGCCTGTATACCACTGGGGGGGCCTGTATACCACACTGCTGGGGGCTGTATACCTTTGCTAGGGTCCACCCTTGGCTTATACACGAGTCAATAGGTTTTTTCAGATTTTTGGGGCAAAAGTAGGGGGGTCGGCTTATACACGGGTCGGCTTATACACGAGTATATACGGTAATCTGCGGCCTTACTATGTTGAATAAAGGCATTTTTGCATTTGAATTTGTTTTCTATTCTTGGACATTATCGTGCCAATTTTTGAGGTTTTCTGTTCTAATTTTGTTTGGAATCCTATTACTCCTGGATAAGGGAAGCATCATACAAACTGCATTGCTTGTGTGAAGGAGAACAACCCCACCAGGGCCACGCTGTATGCTTTACGTTTTTGGAGTTCTGTACCTTATATGCCTGTCTGTGCCTCTTCTCAGAAAAGACCATGTAAATTAGACTGCTCACACTGTCTGATAACAAGAATCTGTATGAACCTCAAGTGCGACCTTATCGTGCAATTTTGACCCTTCACACCCAGACAATTTAAGTAAAATAAGGCTTGCATTTGTTCATACCACTTTGTAGCATACATTTGTAATATATGTAAAATAAAAGGCCAAACCCAACATATGCCAAAATAGTTGTCCCACTTTCCTGATATTTACTGAAAAGCCTAGTAAAATGTACCGTAAGCCTTTTCTGGCATATATCCTAGACAATCACCACCAATAAAGCTAAGGACCAGCAGTATAGAATGACTACCAGAGACTATTTCCCCTTTTAACTATTGTTGTTTGCATTCAATTGAAAAGTTTATACCAGAAAATCCATAATTGGCTCTGCAATGGCTGAAAATAAGTATCGTACTTAACCCTTTCAGTATCTCCTGCTTTCATATTGCTCATCACATTATCATTACATTTCCATTGACTTTATCAGTAGACCAGAACTGTCTACTATTCACAATTTCCCATAAACATAGGGCACTTTTTTCACTGTCCATAAAAAAAATTTGAGGCCTCTGTTATTCTTTTGAAGCTGGAAAAGCTTTAACAGAATATTTTCATTCCAATTTTCATCATTTTATTCTTCACAGTAGATGCATATTAGTATTATAGGCTGCAGAGATGTCCTAAATAACTTAACATTTTAATGGCTTATTACAGTTTTCCAATAGGTCTTTAACAATATTGCCTATTTATAATTTTTGAATAAATTGACCCTACATTGGCTGAAAATATGTCTTTAATACTTTTAATATCCTATGCTATCATACTGTGCATAATATAATGATTACATTTACATTGTCTTCATCAGTAGACCAGAACTGATTACTGTTCACAAATTCCTATACATTTAGGAATATATATGACAGCTTCCTACTATACCCTCAAGACCACCAGTTGGTCAAAACGTTGGATACATTTCTGTATTTCCTTTGGTGATGGATTATAATAAAACCACATTTTTTAGAAGGAATTTTCCATATCAATCTTTTTGGTGCTGAGGATTCCATTATAGTTTTACAGGATTACTGATCATTTCCTCAAGCACAAGTGTGCCGTCTTTTCCCTCCGTGTAGTACATATCGGTGTCACTGTATAATGAAATTGATCCGGTGGCAATGATAGTGGTCACTTTTCACCAATTGAACTGATGTCCTTATTCATTTTCATACGTAACACTCAAGAAGTGAACTTTCTCATCTATTTCATGGATAAGGTGCCAGGATGTAAGAATTCCCAATAGGATTACAGTCCTCCAGAAGCAATTTGGTATATGATCCCTAAATCTCTACAGAGGCTATCTGGCCCTGGGGCTCCTATTGAATTCCACAGCTAACCCTGCAGATAAGATGCCCTATGATCTCCTAATGTGCTTTCTAATGCATTATCTCCACTTGGATTAATCAAGGGAATTTTTTGTAACTAAAAATCCATAGTCTCATGTACTCCAATGCCATGATTTTGGCTACTATATATCTACCCTGGCACTAATTGCTTAAACTGATGCTGGAATGTATAGCTACCGCACGCTGATCAAAAATTTGTTGCAACTACAAGCGAATAAAAAAATACACAGCAGTGTCTCATGTCTCTGAAAGTCAGTCTCATAGCGCATAGTGTCCCAGTCAGGGGCGTATCCAGGGGGGTGCAGCCGGACCTCTTGCACCGGGCGCCACTCAGTGGAGGGCGCCGGTGCCATCATCAGGTGACCAGGCGTCGGCGGTGGCACTGCAGCGCCACCGCCGGAACTAATCTCCCTCGCCGCATATTGTGCACGGGCGGCCGCGGAGCTGTGTGTACACAAACCCGCCCCCCGGTCACGTCGCGCTGTGGCTGACGTCACCCGGCGCGCCGCACAGTCTGTGACGGAGAGGAGAAGTGCCGAGGAGCTGCTGTGCCTGTCTCCTCCTGACTCAGACTGAGTCTTCCGTTCCGGTAATAAAGTAACCTAAACAGGCGGGGGGTTGGGATTGGGGGGGTTTGTGGGTGGGTGCCTGTCCTGGGCTGGCCCAGCAGGGGTTATGAGGTGTATATATGTATATATCAGGCGCAGGCACACGCTATGAGGTATAATATTATAATATTATACCTCATAGTGTGTGTGCCTGCCTGGTGATGTATACATATATACACCTCATAGTGTGCCTGCCTGATGTATACATATATATACCTGAAGTGTATATATATATATATATATATATATATATATATATATATATATATATAGCAATACAAAAGAAAACAATGTCCGCACTCACTGGTAGTTGATCTTGAGACTTTTTAATTCCTGTTCACATCAATGAACAAAGTAAATCAGCAAGGGAGGGGGTGCAGGGGCGAAGGACGACGGCACGCCGTTTCGCGGTTGTGTACCGCTTCCACGGGTCCTCTAAGCGGTACACAACCACGAAACGGCGTGCCGTCGTCCTTCGCCCCTGCACCCCCTCCCTTGCTGATTTACTTTGTTCATTGATGTGAACAGGAATTAAAAAGTCTCGAGATCAACTACCGGTGAGTGCGGACATTGTTTTCTTTTGTATTGCTGATTCCCGCTATCAAGAGCCAGCACCACCAGGTACAGCTGCAGAAGTGTCACAGCCCGCCCTAACTATAAGCGTTTAGTGCCCGGTGTTATCTATTTTGGATGATTGTATATATATATGTATACATCAGGCAGGCACACACACTATGAGGTGTGTATATCATATATACACCTCATAGTTTGTGTGCCGGCCTGGTGATGTATACATATATATACCTCATAGTGTGCCTGTCTGATGTATACATATATATACCTGAGGTATATATACACTATGCCTCATCATATAAAAATTGGCTGTGGCGGGTGTGATTGGGAAGGGGGGGCGCCAAAATAAATCCTTGCCCCGGGTGCCAGAAAACGTAGTTACACCTCTGGTCCCAGTAACGTGGGATGCCACAGCTGCGTCACTTTCGGATGAACTGGAACACAGATCTATTCAGGTAAGAGGCAATCTTGTAATTTCCGACGCGACTGCACAGGACCACAAATAAGGGCATAGTGCAAATGTAGTGTTTCTACTGACCGAATTATAACAGATAAAATATGGTTAACTTAAAGGCACCACTCCTATCAGATCATGATGGAGAGTGGGAAAAGGAGCCAAAACATGCCTGACAAGAACCAATGTTCAAATCAAATTTTATACATGGGTTACCAAGTGGCAGGTAAGTGGTGCACTATGTTAATAACCATTGTCACTGTTATCATTTACAGTGCCATGAAAAAGTTCACATATCCCATGGACGTTTCCACATTTTTTTTCCACGTTATACCATTAAATTTAAATGTATTTTAATGGGATTTTATGTGATACTCCAACACAAAGTAGCAAGTGTTTGTGCAGTGTAAAGGAAATGATCCCTGGTTTTCTAAATATTTAAAAAATGTAAATCTGAAAATTGCAAAGTACATTTGTATTCAGCCCCTGAGACAATACTTTGTTGGACCACTGTGCTAGTTGTGTCCCGTACAGGGCATGGTAGAAGAAGGTGATCTGTTCAGATGAGACCACAGTAGAACTTTTTGGGCTAAATGCAAAATGGTATGTGTGGCAGAAAAAGAACACTGCACATCACCCTGCAAACACCAACCCCACTGTCATATATGGTGGTTGCTGGATCATGTTGTGTGGATGCTATTTTTCAGCGAGATCATTGAAGATGGTAAGATGGTCAGAGTTGATGGGAAGATGGATGAAGTTATATTTATGACAATGCTGGAATAAAACTTCTTAGAGGCAGCTACACTGAGGTGTAGATTCACCTTCCAGCAGGACACTGACACGAAACATGCTGACAGAGCTACAATAGAATGGTTTAGATTAAATCATATTAACAAGTTTAATTGGCCCAGTTTTTAAAATACTGCAATTACATATTGATATTAATTGTTATTGAATCAAACTAATCACAGAGACCGTAGTTTCTTTCTACCAGCGCTGGAAAAAAATAAAATAAGTGTATGCACAAGGGCTCCAAAATGCTCTGCAACTCAGCTGCTGTTACAAATTATGATCAAGGAGACAAAAGTTCTTGTAAAGCAAAATCATAAAATCTCAGAATTAATCTATTAGGTGCGGTAAAGGCAACCACATGTGTTTAATCTATTGCCTCCATTCCCTTGTTTTGGAGAATGGAAGAATAAAAAGCCTTACCATTAGTGCTTCCTAGCAACGTCCCTCAGCTCACCATAAGTCTTCCAGTTTTAGTAGCAAGCATGATATGTCTGTTGTGCAAGATTCTAGCGACACAACAAATTGTCTTAAGACAAGGTCCAGCACACCCATGTTATGGCTTAAACTGTTTATTCCTGAGACTGTGTCTGATCATCAAAAGATCTAGCCCCTTGTGCACTTTGGGCAGGCATCCAAAAGTAGAAGAAATGTATTCTTCATTTTATCTGTCACCTTAGCTGGCAGCCCCTCCTCCCTTGATGGAAGTATCTCATGGGATACATCTTATAGATGGATACATCTTTATCACTAATTAGGGATTTACATATCTGATGATATTCTGATGTGTGAAGGATCACTACATTGCCACCTTTGCAGAGGGTTTAATGGCAAAGTGGTGTTCCCATTCAAGCTCTTTCAAGGTCATGTTTCAGTCCTACTGCAGTTAAACATATAGTGGGTGTCCTATCCATCCATTGATTTAAGATACCTAGTGACTAGGCCAACAAAAAAGTTGATTGCTGACTTATCCCTCTTGTGTAGCTGGCAAGTCCTCACATAGGATAGCGCTAGGTTAATTGAAACACTTTAACAATCTAACATATAGAACATGTCTCCAGGGATATCAAGTGAACCACAGAAACAATCTGATTTATAAAATGTCTATGCCATTTTAAGTGCAAACAAATTCCAATCCGTAACCAATCTAAGGCTACGTTCACACATTGCGTATTTTGCCGCGTTTTTTTACGCGCGCTTTTCAAAATACGCAATGTGCCTTTTGTCTGCCTGCAAACTGAATGGGAAATTCACTTTGCAGTGCAGACATTGCGTAAAAATACACACTGCGTTTTCCGGGAGAAAGCGCAGCTCCGTAAACAATTGATATGTCAATTGTTTACGCAGCTACTTCTGCGTATTCTCCCAGAGGGGAGGAAGAATCCTGCTTCCTCCTCCCCTCTTTGACAGCTGTGGCCGCCCATTAGATTTCACAGTGTATTAATATACACTGCGAAATCTAAATTAAACAAAAGCAAGTGAATGAAAAATAAAAAAGAATGAATACTTCACCTCTCCGACGCCTTCTCCCGCTGTCTGGTGCCTTCTGCCGCTATCCGGTCTCCGGTTGTAAGTGAGATCTCTTCTGACAAGACCTGTGGTGATGTCAGAGGGGCGTTCCCGGGCATTCGCAGTCATGTGATACATATCACATGACCGCGAACAGCCAATCAGCGCTGGGAAAGCCCCCCCTCTGACGTCACCACAGGTTTTCTCAGTACACCTCTCACTTGGAACCGGAGAGCGGCAGAAGGCACCAGACAGCGGGAGAAGGCGTCGGACAGGTGAAGTATTCATTCTTTTTTATTTTCCATACATTTGCCTCTGTTTAATTTAGATTTCACAGTGTATAGTAATACACTGTGAAATCTAATGGGGCTGTCACAGAGGGGAGGAGGAAGCAGGATTTTTCCTCCCCTCTGTGACATCACTGCGCTTTCTGGAGTAAAGAAAGCGCAGTGTGTGAAAGCCCCTGCGTATTTTGTTGCGCTTTTTTTGCGCGGCCGAAAAACTCGGCAAAAAGCGCGCGCAAAAAAGCGCAGCAAAATACGCAAATGTGTGAACGTAGCCTAAAGAGGTCAAAGTCAGAACTTGGCACAATCAAGAGACCTTGTTCAATAATTGCAGTTCAATACTGCTTAATGGCTGTATATCAGGCAGTCAGTGCCAGAGGAGGGGTTATAGCTGCTGCTCATTATGTACTGAACGGTGTCTGAAACTGCTCCAGCCACACCCCTATGACTGAAAGTCTGAGGGCGGCGGGAGCAATAAAGTTAATTTCCTACTGACTTCGGGGCTCTCAGTGCCATGGCCGGGCAGTTTTAGAATTCTGTTAACTTGCAGATTAACTCCATATCTGTAAATTATTAGCATTTTTTTTTACATGAAAGGCTCTCTTTAAGTGAACAGGATAAGCTGCAATACAATACTCAGTCATTTGGTGGACTGGTGGTTGTCCTGATGGGGTGAAGAATACACCTTGAAATTAGTTGAATAAATCAACTTACATTCACCGATTTCCTTGGTAGATGGTCAATTGTACAGCAGCACAGTTGGATTCCACATATTTCATCTATTTTTTCTACTTAATATTTTGATTGGCAAGAGTCCTGGAGTTTGCATAGGTGATGAATATTCTAGTAATGGAAAACCCATTTAATATACTGTATATACTCGCGTATAAGCCGAGTTTTTCAGCCCAAAAATTGGGCTGAAAAGTCCCCCCCTCGGCTTATACGCGAGTCATACGGCCCCCCTCAAAGTTTGGCGCCCCCACCTCAGTTTCTGGGCCCCCCCGCATGCAGCGCTGCACATATACATTACGTGTCTAGCAGCTGTTACCCTCCGGTGGCAGATCGCGGCTCCCGGCTCCGGGCTCCATCTTCCTCTCTGTCTTCCTGGTTGTCATGTGACCGGCGCGATGACGTCATCGCGCCGGTCACAAAGCAGGAAGACAGCGAGGAAGATGGAGCCCGGAGCCGGGAGCCGCGATCTGCCACCGGAGGGTAACAGCTGCTAGACACGTAATGTATATGTGCAGCGCTGCATGCGGGGGGCCCAGAAAGTGAGGTGGGGGCGCCAAATTATGAGGGGGGCCCTGCTGGGGCCCTGTATACTACCACTGGGGCTATATACTACCACTGGGGCTATATACTACCACTGGGGCTATATACTACCACTGGGGCTGTATATATACTACCACTGGGGCTATATACTACCACTGGGGCTGTATACTACTACTGGGGCTATATACTACCACTGGGGCTATATACTACCACTGGGGCTATATACTACCACTGGGGCTGTATATATACTACCACTGGGGCTATATACTACCACTGGGGCTGTATACTACTACTGGGGCTATATACTACCATTGGGGCTATATACTACCACTGGGCTGTATGTATACTACCACTGGGGCTATATACTACCACTGGGGCTATATACTACCACTGGGGCTATATACTACCACTGGGGCTGTATATATACTACCACTGGGGCTATATACTACCACTGGGGCTGTATACTACTACTGGGGCTATATACTACCACTGGGGCTATATACTACCACTGGGGCTGTATATATACTACCACTGGGGCTATATACTACCACTGGGGCTGTATACTACTACTGGGGCTATATACTACCATTGGGGCTATATACTACCACTGGGGCTGTATGTATACTACCACTGGGGCTATATACTACCACTGGGCTATATACTACCACTGGGGCTGTATACTACTACTGGGGCTATATACTACCACTGGGGCTATATACTACCACTGGGGCTGTATGTATACTACCACTGGGGCTATATACTACCACTGGGGCTGTATACTACCACTGGGGCTATATACTACCACTGGGGCTGTATACTACCACTGGGGCTGTATATATACTACCACTGGGGCTATATACTACCACTGGGGCTGTATACTACTACTGGGGCTATATACTACCACTGGGGCTATATACTACCACTGGGGCTGTATATATACTACCACTGGGGCTATATACTACCACTGGGGCTGTATATACTACTGGGGCTGCGTGTATACTACCACTGGGGCTGCTGCTGTATACTACCACTGGGGCTGCTGCTGTATACTACCACTGGGGCTGCTGCTGTATACTACCACTGGGGCTGCTGTATATACCTCTGGGGCTGCTGTATACTACCACTGGGGCTGCTGCTGTATATACCACTGGGGCTGCTGCTGTAACACTGCTGGGGCCTGTATATACCACTGGGGAGGCTGCTGTATACCACACTGCTGGGGGCTGTATACCTGTGCTGGGGTCCACCCTCGGCTTATACACGAGTCAATAAATTTTCCCAGGTTTTGGGGGCAAAAGTAGGGGGGTCGGCTTATACACGGGTCGGCTTATACACGAGTATATACGGTAATAAAAAATAACTTAATTCAACAACAAGCTGCAAGCAAAATGACATTGTACAGTCAATTACTCAGGCAATATCGAATTGGAGACATCAGCTGATTGAACCTTATGCTCCAAACAGAATGATAGAATGATAATCTCATTAGCTTTATTAGATGTCATTAAAATTACAGCTTCTCCATCTTGACTCTAAATTGATAAAGAACAAAAGGTCTAAGGCTGGCTTCACACCACGGTTCAATCAGGTCCGGGGCTTCCGGGGTGAACATGACAGCCCCGGACCCGATTTTGCCATAATACAGCCCTTTGGGCCCGGATGGAGCCGGATGGCAGCTATCTGCCATCCGGTTTCCATCTGTCCAGGAGGATCCGGCTGTATTTGGATTTTTCTCCCGGACACAAAAATGCTACTTGCAGCATTTTTGTGTCCGGGGCGAAAAATCAGCCCAAATTGGATGCTCCCATATCCTCCTGGATCCGGGGCATTCTGGCGCTCCCTAACATGGGAGTCTATGGCGCCGGATTGCCCCGAGCCAGGAGGATCCGGGAATCGGATGCCGGCTGCTGAAGTTCAGCGTGAGCTACACATAGACATATATATATACATATACACATACACATAGGCATAGAGTGTAGTATTGGGCTTACAAACTCTGGGTGCCCAAACCAATAAGACTAGTGTGCTCCTTCTAAACTGAAAAATGCCAGTCTAATGGTACATTGGGAGCATGCTGTTGTATTTGGTTTTCATACTACTTCTCACAAGATGCAGTTCTGGTCAATTATTATGGATTTTCTTTCGTTTAAACATTTAAAGTTAATGTGGAAGCATAAAGTAAAACATGGTTAAAATGTTCTGGCTAAAATACCAAATAGGCACACAAAATGTTCATTAAACTGCATCAAGTACAGAGAGTGAATGTAATCTAATTTACACAACCAGCAATATAAAGTACTTCATTCACCATTTCACTAATGGTGCCCACACCCGACAATATTGATGGGTATGGACGAAACTGTAATGTGTATGGTGGTGCCTGCCAACTAATTTTCTGAAAATACTTGGATTAGGCATTTGCTTGATTTGGGAGAGCCAATTACTTTATTCTGCTGGAGATAACTTGCAGGCTGAGATATCTGTTGGCTTCTTTCTTACGCTCCTATGTATGAAATAGATGGCTGTGAGGGCATCACTTGGCTATCAACCATCAATTCTACAATATATGGGGGCATTAAAAGAATGGGGCATATTGATCAACACAATTTAATTTTTAGACAGTGCAAACATAGACTAGACAGTCATAAAATGCACCTGAATCATCACAGTGATTTATATGGAGCCAACATTTTGGCGCACGGTGATAACTTTAGATCACACACCCTACCTAGGGATGGTACAATTCCATTTTGGCCTACAGATCCTGCAACTAATTGTTGGATAATGCTAATGACGTGTCTAAAAACTAAATAAATGTGGCGCAAGTGATGCAAGACAGTTTTTGGTACAATTAGTTTAGTAAGTATATTCAGTGGCCCCGATTCATCAAGACCAATGTTCTTCACACTGGTATAATAATATAATAATAATATTTATTCACTAATATAGCGCCAATATTTCCACAGTGCTTTACACACATCAGCAACACTGTCCCTATTGGTGCTCACAATCTAAATTCCCTTCAGTATGTCTATGTAGTGTGGGAGGAAACCGTAAAACCTGGAGGAAACCCTCACAAACAAAGCAATAACTTAGAAACTCCTAGCAGATGTTGTCCTTGGTGGGATTTGAACCCAGGACCTCTGCGCTGCAAGACTGCCCGCTAACCACTGAGTCAACATGCTGCATTCTGGTGTTGATGAGGGGGAGCCTCATAATGAATCAAAGTCAGACAATTGGTGAGCGCCTTGTCAAGATTTGTGGTGTACCCAACACTGCCATCCTGCCTCAGTTCTGCCCTCTTTGTTGGAGCTGGAAAAGAATGGCGTGAGAAAGCCAAAAGTCACAAAATGTCAGTGCAATCTGGAATTGCGCTAAAAGGTTGCAGCTTTTCAAAGCATTTTACAACAGAATTCTGATAAAACTATCATAAATCAAACGTAATGTGTATAAATGAAAATTTGAGAAATTCTGCTTCCTTTCCTAACAAAAAAGTAGCTGTATAAGTAAAGAATAATGTAAAACAGACTGAATTTCACCCCAGGATATAAGGAAATGAAAAGTGATGAGTGAGGTGAATGGCTTAATGCACTTGTCATTTTTCATTCACTGCCTATGTCATAACAGTTCGTTCATGTTTTAATTGTATTATAGCTTTATTTTTTTAAGGTATCAGATATGTCAAAATATTTACTATAAGACTTAATGGTATAATTCTCCAAATTATAGAATACCTTATAGAAACCATCTGATTGCTGCTGTTGATGTTATTATATAATGGTAATGTTTAATCATACCACTGGCTGCATCCATTCAAATAAATATGTCATTATTGATATTAGCATAACATTTAAATAAGACTTTAGAATAAGCTTCTAGAAATGTATTCATTCATTTGTTTCAGTATTCACCAAAACAGGGGCAGCAATAAAAAGAATGGTTAAGCTGTGACAATCATTTTATAAAAAAAAAACAACAAGCAATGAATAAATTAGATATTTAAATTATTTTTAATTATGAGTAATTTAGACGCCATCGTATATTAATTAACAGTGTTAAATTTCTGCAAATAACATTATAGCAAGGGGAGGATTTACACGATGCACTCGAGGCACTTGTCCTAATTGTAGGGGTGTATTAAAATGATCAGCGCTGCATAGGAGGGCACTGATGAACCTCACAGCTAGATTGTTATATCAAGTTAAACACCTTACACCAAGATGTCTATGTTCTCTTTTCTTGTCTAGTATCACTTTTACATATATGGAATAAATTGTTATTATAAGCTGTTATAATAGGTTGTACAGAAAATATTCCCATACAGATTAGAAAAAAGGTGGCTAACCCTCAGTTTTGGCTGACCTGGCCAACAGTTAATTGTGTATAAGCATCTAGTGACTCTTCCCCAGTCATGGTACAGAATGATCTGGGAGACTGAAATTAAACAGACATTTCTTTTGTTCTCCCTGGAGATGTGCTACAACCAGAGGTGTCCCCTCTTCCCACCAGAAACACAATAATACTCAATTGAAGGTTCATGTGAAATCATAGAAATAGGTGGTGGCCAACCAAGCATAGGACCAAAGGAACATGACCGACCACCGCGCCATTCACCTTGGACTCGTCAAAGCACCGATTCTTGTGATTAGTGGGTGTCCCAGCAGTCAGACACCCAATGATTGAGGAGGTATAGAATACCTCTTTAAGTCTCTGCATTGCTATAAGTCTACAGTATATGTAACAGAGTGATTGTAATGTAAACAGAAAAAAGAAGATCACTGCAATTTTCCTAAAATCTATGTCATGTTATAATTGTATCCACTTACCTGTAGGGCTCTAGAGTTTGTAAGCCGTACTGCAAGGCCTCCTCCCACATTTTAAGTTGAATGCAGAGATCCATTGCCAAGTCCAGAGCCTTGAGCTGATGCATATTCTTACTTGGCAGTTGACTGCTTATGATCAGCTTCTTACCAAGGTTCAAGGCTTCTTTTAAATCTTTTTTTTCTTCATTAAAGAAAATATAAGTTAGAATTTTCCTCTTTCTAATTTTACATCATTCAAGATTTTTTTTTAGATATTATGTTTACCCTTAGTAGAGACCATAGTTTGGCATAGTTAAAGGGATCATCTGGGACTACAGTGAGTCCCCGCTTAACGACGAGGTTGATGACCAGAAAGTCCGCTGTTAAGCATGTTTCGTTGTTAAGTGTGACCGCACTGTCCATTGGGCTGTAAGGTGGGCGGTGCCAAGGCAGAGGGCGGCAACAGTGAGCGTCCTGCAGCCTGAAACCGCCCACCGAATGTTGCCTGCCACTACCAGACTACTAGCGCGGCAGCGACAATAAGGTACCCTCCTCGTTGCTTGGCGGCCGGCTGCAACATCACCCCCAACACCCCCTCCACGGCGGCCGGCTGAAAACTCTCCCCCACAACACTCCACTGTACTGCCACTGCCCCACGCACCAAGTGAAATTCAAAAATATAGCTCGGCCATCCGTCGTATCTTTGAAATTTGGTCGTATATCGGAGTTAAACAGACTTAATGGTTATTCGTGAACGTCTGTCGTAACTTTGAGTCGTCGTTAAACAGAGCCGTCGTTAAGTGAGGACTCACTTAATGTAATTTTTTCTATGCCCAGCGGTGATCTCTGCCAGAACAGAATGGTCACAGAACTCCCTGCTGGCAACTTTTCCAGTTCCACTTATGTTAAGTTCTGCTTTGCTGAAGGGGAGTGACCTCCAATATTATGCTGATTCGCTCCTCACTGCAGGGTGCCAAACTGTCAATCAGCCTGATATCACTCTATCAACCGGATGAGCAAAACCTGCTCTTTTGATGTGAAGCAGCAGAATGGCTGGCAGGAGCGGTCTGTGATCACTCTGTGCTGGTGGCACAAAGAACAGGTAGGTAGTTAGTAACTACCTGCTTGTTAGTTGTTAGTTCAATAGTAAACAAAAAATTGTCCTTCATAACTCCATTAACCAAGCATAAAACATTATATCACATGGTTCAGGCAGGGGCATCACAAATGCATTGTGGAGTCAACAACTTTCTTTTAAATACCATTTTGTCATTTAGAAAGAAAAAAAAATAAAAGTACAGATTAACACATAAATATAGACTCAACCTTGATATTTGTGGGACAGGAGAAAAAGAGTATTTGTGAGGCTTGAGATTTTTATCAATAGGATTTTGCTTATCCTATAGTGATATTACAACCATGCACCCCTGGGCTAACAGATTATCAAGTCCCTGCCAGCTATGGGAGTGAGACAGTGCAGCAGGTGTTTAGTTACTTTCAGTTAACTCTCAATGCAGATGTTTAATGACGAAGACGATAAAGCCAAGCGCTGTGTTGTACCCTTAGGCTTGATTTTTGTTTTATAATCTCAAGTTGTATAAATAACTTTGACAGCTATAATCTGCAATTTCTGGTACAAAAAAAAAACAGAACATGTAAAACTACTGGTATTTGTATTCCTTCAAAAAATTGTTTATTGGTAGAAGATATGATGTATCCCATATTTCTTGTTTACTTTCCTGTACTTTTCCTTTTTATCCTGTATTAAAAAATATTCATTTAAGTTAAAATACAAACAGATAAGAGTAGCAGCATACTGAGTGCATGAAGGTATATGTGAACATCCATGGATATTTTGAACCAAGGTCAGCACTGTGAGCTTGGGGTCCCTATGCAAGAAATGTGTTTAGCCCCCCTTCTTTTATCATGGGAGATTATTGGGTGTACTCGTGGGCTTTAGAATGCGCACTGTACATACTTCAAAGTCAACCAGTACATCCAATACACCCCCACAATGTAGCGGACCGGAATGTCGTGCAGATGTGAATTAGCCCATTTGTGTGTCAAGTACTTCAATCCTAGAGTATAGTCTTAATAGCAGTAATGCAGTTCAAAATTCATATTTTTAATGTCCACATATACCTGAGTGCAGTCAGTGCTTGTGTGTATATTACTACAATCCATCACAGCAGTTCGCACCTCATCAAATCTGACACATTTTGCTATAAGGTGTCAGTTTTTTTTGTTTTAAATTAATCAATTAAAATAAAATAAACTAAAGTAGAATTAATTTACTAATTGTGTCAATGTGATTTGCCTCGGACTAATTTTGTTTATAACTTAACATTTTGAGTTTTGCATTTATATTGTTCTGCCATATTTAAAATGGTATTATAGTGAGTTATGTAGTATTCACATCAAGTTATGTTAGGACATACTAATTCGAAACAGTATGAAAAATCAAACCTGAAGTTGTTAAAAAGGAACCAAGATGTTCACTTGGTTGGTGTTCACTCAATCACCTTTGTAATATAGTGGCCCTATGCAATTTGTTAACAAAGTGGAATTGAAAAATGGGAGTTAAAGTAGGAGTTGAAAGCAGAAGTTCAACACCTGGAAATATTTAATTTTTCCTATATTTTATTATCCTTTACTGTTTTCTGTTTGACTGGATGATGGAAAAATGTTTCTTTCTTATAAATATAAGTAATAAGTTGTGGTCAAAAATGGTCATCTAACATCCCTGAAAATCCATCACTGAAAAGTTTAGTCCTGAAAAGAAGGGTCTTTTAAACGAAGTGGCCTTTCAATAAAGTTTCACTGTGTAGGCTTTAACTATTATTCATTTTTTTGATTAAGAAAATGCTAGAATTCTGGAACACCTTTAGGGAAAGCACAGACCTTACTTATGTAATTGCATGTTTCCATTGTTATAAAGTTACGTTCTTTTGTATAAAGTAATCTTGTATGGGTTTTGAGAATTACTGTTCTTTGTTTCCTATTCAATTCTAATGCCAAACAGCATTCTGATTATTTCCTGTTACCAAAATGCAGTGCATAGTGAGAGTGTAAGTTACAGTCATTTAGGTAGAGCTCAGCCTTTGGCAGCAAAGAAGAGCTAAATAGCTATTTTCAAGGGAAACCAGCAGAATATAAAAAGTAGCTGCAAACAGATGTGTCCAATTATACATTTCCAAAAATTTTGTTAAGGACTCCAATTTTTTACTATGTCAATTCAATGCATTTTTACACCATGCAAGTAAAACCTTCAGGAATTCACATATTCACCACATAATAAATACATATCACAAATATATATACAGTTGTGGCCAAAAGTATTGACACCCCTGCTATTCTGAAAGATAATACTCAGTTTCTTCCTGAAAATGATTGCAATCACAAATTCTTTGGTATTATTATCTTCATTTAATTTGTCTTCAATGAAAAAACACAAAAGAGAATGATGTAAAAAGCAAAACATTGATCATTTCACACAAAACTCCAAAAATGGGCCACACAAAAGTATTGGCACCCTCAGCCTAATACTTGGTTGCACAACCTTTAGCCAAAATAACTGCGATCAACCGCTTCCGGTAACCATCAATGAGTTTCTTACAATGCTCTGCTGGAATTTTAGACCATTCTTCTTTGGCCAACTTCTCCAGGTCCCTGATATTTGAAGGGTGCCTTCTCCAAACTGCCATTTTTAGATCTCTCTGCAGGTGTTCTATGGGATTCAGGTCTGGACTCATTGCTGGCCACCTTAGAAGTCTCCAGTGCTTTCTCTCAAACCATTTTGTAGTGCTTTTCGAAGTGTGTTTTGGGTCATTGTCCTGCAGGAAGATCCATGACCTCTGAGGGAGACCCAGCTTTCTCACACTGGGCCCTACATTATGCTGCAAAATTTGTTTGTAGTCTTCAGACTTCATAATGCCATGCACACAGTCAAGCAGTCCAGTGCCAGAGACAGCAAAGCAACCCCAAAACATCAGGGAACCTCCGCCATGTTTGACTGTAGGGACCGTGTTCTTTTCTTTGAATGCCTCTTTTTTTCTCCTGTAAACTCTATGTTGATGCCTTTGCCCAAAAAGCTCTACTTTTGTCTCATCTGACCAGAGAACATTCTTCCAAAACGGTTTATGCTTTCTCAGGTAAGTTTTGGCCAACTCCAGCCTGGCTTTTTTATGTCTCGGGATAAGAAGTGGGGGTCTTCCTGGGTCTCCTACCATACAGTCCCTTTTCATTCAGACGCTGACGGATAGTACGGGTTGACACTGTTGTACCTTCGGACTGCAGGGCAGCTTGAACTTGTTTGGATGTTAGTCGAGGTTCTTTATCCACCATCCGCATAATCTTGCGTTGAAATCTCTTGTCAATTTTTCTTTTCCGAAAACATATAGGGAGGTTAGCCACAGTGCCATGGGCTTTAAACTTCTTGATGACACTGCGCACGGTACACAAAGGAACATTCAGGTCTTTGGAGATGGACTTGTAGCCTTGAGATTGCTCATGCTTCCTCACAATTTGCTTTCTCAAGTCCTCAGACAGTTCTTTGGTCTTCTTTCTTTTCTCCATGCTCAATGTGGTACACACAAGGGTACAGGACAGAGGTTGAGTAAACTTTAATCCATGTCAACTGGCTGCAAGTGTGATTTAGTTATTGCCAACACCTGTAAGGTGCCACAGGTAAATTACAGGTGCTGTTAATTGCACAAATTAGAGAAGCATCACATGATTTTTCTAACAGTGCCAATACTTTTGTCCACCCCCTTTTTATGTTTGGTGTGGAATTATAGCCAATTTGGCTTTAGGACAATTATTTTAGTGTTTTTTCATTGAAAACAAATTAGATGAAGATAATAATACCAAAGAATTTGTGATTGCAATCATTTTCAGGAAGAAACTGAGTATTATTTGACAGAATTGCAGGGGTGTCAATGCTTTTGGCCACAACTGTATATATATATATATATATATATATATATATATATATATATATATATATATACACATACATATACAGTGCCTACAAGTAGTATTCAACCCCCTGCAGATTTAGCTGGTTGACACATGCGGAATTAACTTGGCATTGTGACATTTGGACTGTAGAGCAGCCTGGAAGTGGGAAATGCACTGCAGCCAAAAAGATTTTTAAATTTTTTTTTTTTTTTAAAGCGTTAAAAGTTAATTCAGAGGGTCATTTATTATTCAACCCCTCAAACCACCAGCATTCTGTTTGGTCCCCCTAAAGTATTAAGAAGTAGTTCAGGCACAAAGAACAATGAGCTTCACGTGTGGATTAATTATCTCTTTTGCCAGCCTTTTCTGACTATTTAAGACCCTCACCAAACTTGTGAACAGCACTCATACATGGTCTCCGTTCCAGACGAACCCGTAAGGTACCTTTACTTTCAAAGCGTCATGTCAAGGCTCGTCTACAGTTTGCTCATGATCACTTGGAGGACTCTGAGACAGACTGGTTCAAGGTTCTATGGTCTGATGAGACCAAGATCGAGATCTTTGGTGCCAACCACACACGTGACGTTTGGAGACTGGATGGCACTGCATACAACCCCAAGAATTCCATCCCTACAGTCAAGCATGGTGGTGGCAGCATCATGCTGTGGGGCTGATTCTCAGCCAAGGGGCCTGGCCATCTGGTCCGCATCCATGGGAAGATGGATAGCACGGCCTACCTGGAGATTTTGGCCAAGAACCTCCGCTCCTCCATCAAGGATCTTAAGATGGGTCGTAATTTCATCTTCCAACAAGACAACGACCCAAAGCACACAGCCAAGAAAACCAAGGCCTGGTTCAAGAGGGAAAAAATCAAGGTGATGGAGTGGCCTAGTCAGTCTCCTGACCTTAACCCAATTGAAAACCTGTGGAAGGAGCTCAAGATTAAAGTCCACATGAGACACCCAAAGAACCTAGATAACTTGGAGAAGATCTGCATGGAGGAGTGGGCCAAGATAACTCCAGAGACCTGTGCCGGCCTGATCAGGTCTTATAAAAGACGATTATTAGCTGTAATTGCAAACAAGGGTTATTCCACAAAATATTAAACCTAGGGGTTGAATAATAATTGACCCACACTTTTATGTTTAAAATGTATTAAAATTCAACTGAGCAACATAACTTTTTGGTTTGTAAGTTTTATGCTTCTGTTAATAAATCCTACTCTCGTTTGCAGTTTGAAGGCTCTGACTTATTTGCATCTTATCAAACCACCTAAATCTGCAGGGGATTGAATACTACTTGTAGGCACTGTATATACATACAATGGAACATTGATTTTAGAGCATAATCCGTTCAGGGGGTGTGCTTGTAAATCAAATTTGCATGTATATCAAAACAAATTTTCCCATAACAAATAGTTGAAACTTAAACGATTCATTCCACAACCCAAAAATATCTACTGTATTCATATATACTGTATGTCAGGGGTCTCAAACTCCAGGCCTCAAGGGCAGCACACAGTCCAGGTTTTCAGGATTTCCATAGTATTTCACAGTTGGTCATCAAATGACCAAATGTCAAATTCCAAGGAAATCCTGAAAACCTGGACTGTGTGCGGCCCTCGAGGCCTGGAGTTTGAGACCCCTGTGTATGTACTTACAGAACTGTAAAATTATTACATCCGCCTGCAGCCCTCATCATCCCGCTGCAGCCCCCATCATCCCCCTGCAGTCCCTTATCATCTATCTGCAGCCCCCAATATCCTCATCATCCTCCTGCAGCCCCATCATCCCCCTGCAGCCCCAAATATCCCCATCATTCCCTCATCATACCCCTGCAGCCCTCATGATCCCCCTACAGCTCCCCATCACCCCCAGGCAGCCTCCATCATCCGCATGCAGCCCAAATATCCCCATTATCCCCTTGCAGATCCTATCATCCCCTTGTATTCCCCACCATTCCCCTGCAGATCCCAATATCGGAAACATACCCCTGCAGCCCCATCATGCCCCAATACACACACACTCTCTCTCTCACACACACACACACACGCTCTCACTCTCACATACGCTCTTACACACTCTCACCGATCCACTGCTGTATGGTAGGCCACCGGGCGCTGCACTGACCTCTCTCAGCTACCTGTACATGTACGGGGAAGGCGGTGGCTGATCAGACACTGGAGTACAGGAACTGAGAGAGCTCAGTGTGTTGCTCGGCAACCCGAAATACAGCGGCGGAGTAGTGAGAGTGTGTGTGAGTGTGTGTGTGTCTATGAGCTCAGCGGCGGGTGGGCAGAGGGGGGGGGCAGACAGCAGTGACAGCAGGCAGACAGGGGGCAGACAGTAGCGACAGCGGGCAGACAGGGGATTGACAGTGGCATTCTGAGCTCTCTCTGCTGCTGGCAGCTTTGCATACACATACTGTGGCTGAGAGACCTCAAAGTGGAAGCGGCCAGTAAATATATACAGTATACAGTATATAATAAATAAAATACCTAGAATCAGCAGCATCACATATGCACAGTGCTGGCCCCCAGATGCTTGTGCATCGCTCTCAGGATTGTTGGTTACTCGGGACCGGTCCCTGTTGTCTGTTCACAGGGGGGATGTCACAGTAATGGACGTGTACTGGTTCCGTGGCCCTGGAGGGACCACAAATAAAAGGGGGAAATATAAATAAAAATTAATGTCACTGTGATGCCACCTGTGGTATGCGGCCAGATGTGACTGCCGCTGCTTGCTTCAGCTCCAGGGGATGATTACGGTATGCAGCAAGTTTATAAGCCCTCCACAGGTAGGGCTATTTTGATCCCTGGGCCGGTGGTAATAGTTATTACTGGTGAAGATGTTGTGAGGTGATGAAGGGGATGCACTTTATACTGACTGGTGTTCTTTAGATCTCCCAGGCTCGACCTCTCCTCAGATACTGGTCTCCACAGCCATGGACCTTCAATAAAGACTCTCACACTTGTTTCAGGTGTAACCGGGTACTTTACTCACTGCTCTTAGTTCACACAGTCACAGTTTATTTTACAGTGAGTGTACTGGTAGCCCGTCAGCAGCTGGTCTGGTTCACCAAAGCACCCCCTTTCTTTAGACTTTCCGGGTCTCTCTCCTCAGGACCACTCACTACCTCAGGGCCAGCAGTCGCATACTTCTCAAGGGGGTCCTCACTCTAACCTCCAAGTCCTATGTGAGGCTTTTCCTAGGTGTGACAGTCTGTTCGGTTCCAGGCATAGAGACCCTTCACCTCACCGGTTAATCTGTGGCCAGGCTTGAAGCTGCCAACCACTTTTACAGGGCCGGTACCCTGTCCATCTACCCAGCCCCTCGGTGCCTCCGTAAAGCTGGTCTTCCACCTTACGACTCCTTCTCCACTACACCTGGGCAGTAGTCTTGGACCCGGTCAACCATAAGATGAACCGGCTGTCGGGTCCCGGTGTTTTTCCTCTCTTGTTTACAGTCTATTTTGTGCTGTCACTCTGCTAGTCCTGATCCCTCCTTCAACTCCAACCTCTGTCTGACTAACTGTTCACTCTCACACTGGGGTAAATCACTGTAACTCCTCCCCTTCTCACAGGTGCCACTTAAGCTCCACCCACCACTCAGCTCTTCCCCACCTTTCCCTTGCCTGGCATAAAGTCCTAGGTATAGGGATTCAGGGATGTGTTGGGTGCTTTTGGTTTGGGGCGGATGGCTTACCATTCCAGCTGCTGCACTTCTGTTTGGCTACCAGTCCGCAGGGGTGCCACACTCATAATCCAAATCATTGCTTGCTAAGCAAGTTACAATTTTTCAGAAATAGCAGCTCGTCTTTCAAAACGCTCGTAAATAAAATTACTCGCAAATCAAGGTACCACTGTGTATATATACATATACATACTCGTATATATATATATTTATACAGAACAGAAAAAACTGCACAGCACTCACAGACACAATGTGAACTGGTGCCAGCAGGGATTCTGAGTCAAATAACTAGAAAAAAATTTCTGCAGCACTCAGTTACTACCCAATGATGCACAAATGCTAATAAGCAGTATATATTTGAGGAAAAAATTTAAAAACTTCTGTTTTTTTTTTTTCAAAAAACTCAAAAATCTTTTTTTTTATTTTCTTGGGTTCTTGGTACGCACATTGGCCAATGTCCGTTTGCTCATCAGCCGCGACAAGGCGACCCCAGGTCTGATGAGTTCTAACGCGACATCCTTACCCTCTTTGTCCTCCCTATCCCACTACTAAGTGGGCGGACACCATCTCAACCTAAGACCACCTGTGGTTGATGAGGGTGCAAAGTTGTGCAATATAATGTATGTACTGTAGAGTGTAATGTAGGGAGCTATGTATTCATGATGTTATATGATAAATATATATATGATATATATATATATATATATATTTATTTTTAAGCTGGTTATTTCAGGATATGTTGAGCCAAAAGAAAGGGTAAGGAAAGAAACATCTGTGTATGCAATAAATAAAACATGTCTACTTTTTCATTTCACTTTTTATGGACATTTAAATGGGTGAAATATCATAAACCTAGGTTTTTAGATGCTGCTTAGGTTGGAGGGACCCTGATATGCACTAGTACTAAGATTCTTCTTACATAATAAACCTGAAAGTTTGCATGAAAAGGATACCACCCCGGGAGCGCAGCTCTTCCAGGGTTGACAGTGAATGTTCCACTTCTTTTGACGCCTCCTCACCTCCTGCCAGCATGTCTTCATCCTGCTCCAGCACAAACATTCAAAAGAAGAAATAGTAGTTATTGGCAATGGCTGGGAGCAGTGTCAAGCATGCTTTAAGTATTTCTATTAGTCCGATGAGAATGTGGACATAATACATGGTACTTTTCAACAATATGAATAACTTCATGCACTGACCCTCCCATTCACATATTGGATAATTAAATATTTAAATTTGTGATCTTCAGTGAGTTTAAAAAACGGATCAAATACATTCATTAACAATGAAATTGCAATACCAAGAAGGCAAAATCATGGATGTGAAAATCACATGATCAATAAACATGTTAATGATACGCAAATGAAAAATTAAATACAATTTTCAAAACATCTCAATTTATTCAGCATCAAGTATGAATGTCACATGCTGAAATACATATGCAACACCTTGGCATGATATACTGTAAATGAGAACATATACATTTACATAACCCTTCAAAAAGATAAACTCAAATGTCTTTTTATTACATATTAAACGATAAGAACAAAAATATAAAATATGGGGAGCATCATACAAAAGAAAGTTTTGCGGAAACACAGCAAATATGGATATATTATAACTAAGGTAAATAAAGTGGTGTGCATTAGACATATATGTATAAATATGTCATCCAGTAAAATTGAATATCATACTAGCCATTGTCAAGTGCAAACATACCATTAGTATAACTAATGACTGATCAGAACAATTGGTAACCCATTTTTCATAATGATATGAATGAGGTTATGGATGATTGTCTGAGGAATGTTCTGCCAAACTGAATGCACTTGGGCTTACAATCTGCTCCCTCTGCAATTGCTGAACAGGAATATCCAATATGTGCTTTGTAGGGTACAAGTGCAGAGGTGTTGCAGGCCACGGAGGCTATTCACAGAAACAGGAGCAGGATGCATTAGTCTCTTCAAAGAGGAAGATGACTTAAACTCTAGCACCACCTATTGGTAGTAGCAGTCCTAAAAGTCAATATTGAACCTCTAATGAGCCTTGCCATAAAATTTGGGATAAAAAGGCAATCTGGAATCTCAATTTGCAGACACAGTGTTTTGGGATATGGTCCTCGTCAGTGCAAAGTATGAGATCTGATTTTACTGTGTGAGATCTCAGGGGTAAGGTTTCTCCTTATGAAGTCTGGCATGCCGCTCCTCTGGGAAATATGCAAATTGTCTATTCAGAGAGCAAGAGGATTTGAACTCTAGTCCCACCTATTGGAAGTAACAATCCTAAAATTCAATATTGATCCTTTTAAAGAGTCTTGACATATGACTTAGGACCTGGCATATCATTCCCACAAGGAGAAACCTTACCCATTAGATTTAAGTCTTAGCCTCTCACACAAATCAAATCTCAAACTTTGCACTGATGAGGGGCAATATTCAGAATAACTGTGTCTGCAAATTGAGATTCTGGTTTGTTTTTTTATCCAAAGTCATATGGCAAGGCTCATTGAAGGGTTGATATTGACTTTTAGGATTGCTACTTCCAATAGTTCAAGTCCTCTTCCTCTTGGAAAAGACAATTTGCATATTTCTCAAAGGATCATTTCGGCATTTATGTCTCCTCATACTGGCATGCCAGACCCGGCATGTCACTCTCCACAGGGGAGATACGTTACCCCTAATTGTGCTGAAAAACAGCTCTGGGAATATTTTGGAGAAATTACCAGTCCTCTGGTTCCAACACAAAATGAATGTAAAACTAAGCTGTAAGTGCCCTAAAATGAAGACTAGAGAGATACAGCTACAGTGTGTTTTCCCACACAACAATGTAATCCTGGCAGTAGGACAGTATGACATTCCTTTGTGAAGTCGTCTTCATTGACTTCACACAATGTCTATCAAAGGTTATCATGACGCAAAGCAGGATAACAATAGAGGCTAAAATGGAGGCTTACCGTCAGTGATGAGTTCTGCTTTAGCGATGAATGTGATCATAGCTGGATATTAGGAGACCACATGGGTAATGCCATGAAGAGGCCTTCACATGGCAATGAGACAAAAGTCTTAATCCCAGGATTATGGTGTGGAGTGGCATAATGTACAGTAGGCCCTTCTAGTCTTCCAGGTACACAGAACAGCGTTAAATTGATTTGGTTGTGGAATAAGCGGTACAGCCATTTCTCTAAAGTGACTTAGGAACTGTTTTTCAACTAAATAACACCAGACCGAATGTTACCCGTACTACTGTGAGCAGCCTGTGTGCCCTAAATTTCAATGTAAAATATTATATTACATTCCTAAAAAGGTTTCATAAAAACATGGAAAATATGATAATGAAAAATGTGAATGTGACTAGATAATTATTCAATTATTTTGAAACACCCCACAAAACCACACTCTACCGTATATATTCGTGTATAAGCCGAGTTTTTCAGCCCAAAAATTGGGCTGAAAAGTCTCCCCCTCGGCTTATACATGGGTCAATACGGTAGGTGGGGGCTGTGTCCAGGGCTGGGGAGGCTGGAGGAGGCGGTGGGAGGTTGCTGAATGAGCGGCCCCGTCACGTGGGGCCGCTCATTACATATGCACTGCTTCGCCCTGTCAATCAGTGGCAGGGGGAAGCAGTGCATAACTAAATATATCCCCCCAAATGCTGGCACTTGCCCCCCTGCTTGTAAGGCCCCCCCCCCGGCTGCTATTATTACCATCCTGTCTTCTTCATCGCGCGCGCAGATCCCTCCGTGCTCCCGTCCTCCGTAGCATCCGGGGTCATGTGACCGGCCGGTCGCATGATGTCATCGCTACGCGACGGCCGGGAACCCCGGATGACACCGGGAGCATGGAGGACGGGAGCACCGAGGCACCTGCGCGCGCGATGAAGAAGACAGAGGATGGTAAGTTAAGCAGCTGGAGGGGCTTACAAGCAGGGGGGCAAGTGCCAGCATTTGGGGCTGCCTGTATACACCTTTGGGCTGGGGCTGATGTATACACCTCTGGGGCTGCCTGTTTATAAAACCACTGGGGCTGCCTGTATATAAAACCACTGGGGCTGCCTGTATATACCACCTCTGGGGCTGCCTGTATATACCACCACTGGGGCTGCCTGTATACACCTTTGGGGCTGCCTGTATATACCACCACTGGGGCTGCTGTATACACCTCTGGGGAGGCTGCTGTATACACCACTGGGGAGGCTGCTGTATACACCACTGGGGAGGCTGCTGTATACACCACTGGGGAGGCTGCTGTATACACCACTGGGGAGGCTGCTGTAATACTGCTGGGGCCTGTATACACCACTGGGGAGGCTGCTGTATACTACCACTGGGGAGGCCTGTATACCACTGGGGAGGCTGCTGTATACTACGACTGGGGAGGCCTGTATACCTGTGCTGGGGTCGACCCTCAGCTTATACACGAGTCAATAGGTTTTCCCAGGTTTTGGGAGCAAAAGTAGGGGGGTCGGCTTATACACGGGTCGGCTTATACACGAGTATATACGGTATTTATATTTTTAATTTTGGAGTCAAGTATGTTTCTGTAATTTGTACAATGCAGCCTCCAGATATCTGTTTTGCAATTGCAGGTAGGCCTATTCTGATCCAACTTCACTCCAGTAAAACTACAGGATGTTGTGGAGCCAATATTACGGCAATTTAAAATAGCCTATTGGTGTTACCTCTTGTAAATATAATCTCCATGCTAGCTGAGAACATTCTCTTTTTCAAATATTTTACTACTAGCTGTAGTCCCCAGCATTAGCCAAGATAGTAACTAACTGTTCTTAGCTATAACAAACTAGAATTGGTTAAAAAAGTTTTGCTTCTCTCTGCTGCAATACACAGGCTGCAAGTGAAATACAGGGGTTATGTGTGGGCTCCTTGTGTAATACAGGGGCTATGTGCAGGCTTCTTGTGTAATACAGGGGCTATGTGTGGGCACAGGTTGTAATATACAGACTATGGGGGGCACAGGTTCTAAAACAGGGTACTAAGCAGGGACAGGCACTAATATAGGGTGCTATGTAAGGCACAGTCAGGGGCTATGCGTGGGCTCCTGGTGTAGTACTGGGGGCTATATGTGAGCTCCTGGTGAAATACAGAGGTTATGTGAGGCCTCCTGTGACACAGGAGGCTTTGTACAGCCTCCTGTAACACAGGGGGCTATGTATGGGCTTCTGCTACTATACTGAGGACTGTGTGCGGCATCCTGCTGTATACTGGGGGCTGCGTGTGGCCTCCTGCTCTATACTGGGGCCTGTGTGCGGCTTCCTGCTCTACACTGGGGGTGGTGTGCTGCCTTCTGCACTATACTGGTGAATGTGTGCGGCCTCCTGCTGTATACTGGGGGCTGTGTGTGGACTTCTGCTATATCCTGAGGGCTGTGTGTGGCCTCCTGCTGTATACTGGGGCCTCCTGCAGTATACTGGGGGCTGTTTGCGGCCTCCTGCTGTATAGTGGGCGGTATGTGGATTCCTGCTGAATACTGGGGGCTGTGTGTGGCCTACTGTTGTATACTGGGGGCTCAGTGCAGCCTTCTGCTGTATACTGGGGACTCTGTGAGGCCTCCTGCTCTATGCTAAGGCCTGTGTGCGGCTTCCTACTCTACACTGGGGGCGATGTGCGGCCTTCTGTTGTATACTGGGGACTGTGTGTGGCCTCCAGCTGTATCCTAGGGGCTGTGTGTGGACTCCTGCTGTATCCTGAAGGCTTTGTGAGGCCTCCTGCTGTATACTGGGGCCTCCTGCTGTATACTGGGGGCTGTGTGCGGCCTCCTGCTGTATACTGGGGGCTGTGTGTGGCTTCCTGCTGAATACTGGGGGCTGTGTGCAGCCTTCTGCTTTATTCTGTGGGCTGTGTGTGGCCTACTGTTGTATACTGGGGACTCAGTGCAGCCTTCTGCTGTATACTGGGGGCTCTGTGCGGCCTCCTGCTCTATGCTGGGGGCTGTGGGTGGCCTCATGCTGTGTACTCGGAGCTGTGTGTGGCCTCCTGCTGTATACTGGGGGCTGTGTGTTACTTCCTGTTGTATACAGGGGGCTGTGGTAACAAACAGTACTCCTCATCAATCTGGCTCCAATTTTCTCTGATTGCTGTTGCCAGATCAGCTTTGCAGGTTGGAGCCTTGTCATGGACCATTTTCTTCAACTTCCATAAAGATTTTCATTTGGATTGAGATCCGGACAATTTGCAGGCCATGACATTGACCTTATGTATCTTCTTTCAAGGAATGTTTTCACAGTTTTTGCTCTATGGGAGGATGCATTATCATCTTGAAAAATTATTTCATCATCCCCAAGCATCCTTTCAATTGGTGGGATAAGAAAACTGTCCAAAATATCAATGTAAACTGGGGCATTTATTGAAAATGTAATGACAGCCATCTCCCCAGTGCCTTTACCTGACATGCAGCCCCATATCATCAATGACTGTGGAAATCTGCATTGTTCTCTTCATGCATTCATCTTTGTAAATCTCATTGGAACTGCACCAAACAAAAGTTCCAGCATCATCACCTTGCCCAAAGCAGATTCGTGATTCATCACTGAATATGACTTTCATCCAGTCATCCACAGTCCATGATTGCTTTTCCTTAGTCCATTGTAACCTTGTTTTTTTCTGCTTAGGTGTTAATGATGGCTTTTGTTTAGATTTTCTGTATGTAAATCCCATTTCCTTTAGGCGGTTTCTTGCAGTTCGGTCACAGACATTGACTCCAGTTTCCTTACTTTCGTTCCTCATTTGTTTTGTTGTGCATTTCCTGTTTTGGAGACATATTGCTTTAAGTTTCCGGTATTGACGCTTTGATGTCTTCCTTGGTCTACCAGTATGTTTCCCTTTAACAACCTTCCCATGTTGTTTGTATTTGGACCAGCTGACTGTGAACAACCAACATCTTTTGCAACATTTCGTGTTGATTTACCCTCTTTTAAGAGTTTGATAATCCTCTCCTTTGTTTCAATTGACATCTCTTGTGTGGGAGCCATGATTCATGTCAGTCCACTTGGTGCAACAGCTCTCCAAGGTGTGATCACTCCTTTTTAGATGCAGACTAAAAGCAGATCTTATTTGATGCAGGTGTTAGTTTTGGGAATAAAAATTTACAGGGTGATTCCATAATTGTTTTCTCAGAAGTGAGTGATTCCATAATTTTTTCCCTCTGCTTAATCTGAAAAAAGGTACCCTTACTGACTACCAAATTTTTTATCTTGATTTCTTTTAGTGTTCCTTAAACTCAAAAAGTTGCCATTTGAAATGACTTTAGATTTGTGCCATGTCTGTGATCTGCTTTTTTTCTACAACATTAAACAACAGAATGAACATCTTTTGAGCCCGGTGATTCCATAATTTTTTCCAGAATTTGTATATAGTTATCATTGTTTTTATTTTTATTTATTTTTTTTTCTAATGCTTATTAACCATATTATACTTTTGTATAATTAGTTTTAATATTATCATTATTGCACCTATTATTCTAAAAGATAATAAAAAGATTTAAATATGGACAAGGTTGGCGTTTATTACTATTTCTAAGAAGGGAGATGCTACTAAATATGGAAACTATCGGACTATTGCGCTCTTACCTCATGCCAACACAATACTGCTGAAGATCCTTCAAAGACAGATACAGACTAAAGGCTGGGTTACACGCAGAGACATCGCTACCGATGTCGCTGCAATGTCACAGGTTTTGTGACGTTGCACCTACCTCACAGGCGACGTCGCTGCATGTGACATGCCACAACGACCAGTGTTCAGCTCGCTGATCGTTGCGGAATGGCCGGGACAATTTTTTGGTTGCTGGTCTCCCGCTATAATGCATGCATCTGCGTGTATGAAAGGGGCAACGACCAGCGACACCCAGTGTGCGTCCGACAACCTAACCGATCCCAGCGACCGTCGGGTGTCGGTGCATCACTGGGTGATCGCTGGTGAGATCTACCTGTCTGGCATCTCACCAGCGATCACATAACGATGTTCCAGCGATTCCGATTGTTGGTCGGGTTGCTGGAACATTGCTACGTGTAACCTATCCCTTACTTTGACAAAAATCTGGCAGAGGAACAAGCAGGGTTCAGAAAAGGCAGAGGAACGAAATATGTAATTGCTAAAATAAGATGGTTAAAGGAAAAGGCCAAAGAACAAAACAAGGAGCTTCATCGACTACAGCAAAACCTACGACTGTGTTTATCACCATAAACTTTGGAGTACCAAGTAGGATATGAGTATGCCAAACAATCTGATCAACCTCATTAGGAAACTTTATATCGACCAAGACTCAACAGTCAGAACGGAATACGGTGACATGGCATGGTCAAAACAGAGCGAGGCATCAGACAAAGAAGCAACCTGTCACCATTCCTATTTAATTTATATGCAAAAGCTATTTTCAGGAAGACTGGACTTACAGAAAAAGAAGAGAGAATTAAAATTGGCATATAAATTGTCAGCAATCAAAAAGACACAGATGACACAACACTGATAGCAACAAGTGTAGATGGAATGAAGGACTTATTACGAAGTGTCAAGATGGGACTGCTGCTCAATAAAAAGAAGATGAAGATATTGACTGCTGCCAGGTATGACAGGGACACAATTGAGATGGATGGCAACAAACAGTAAGTTGTAAAGGACTTCAACCTTTTTGTATCAATGATCACTCAAGATGCAGCAACGACCCTGAAAGTCAATAGAAGAATAGCTATGAGAAAATCAACAATGAAGTCACTGGACAATGTCTTCAAATCAAAGAACATTTCACGTGCGATGAAGACATGTCTCGTAAATAATCTGATCCTTTCTGCAGTAACATATGGAAGTGAAACATGGACGATAAACAAAGAAGAAGAAATATGGTGCTGGAAAAGGATGTTATCAATACCATGGATGGCAATAAGAACAAACAAATCAATTTTGGAATAAATCAATCCAGACATGTCACTTGAAGCAAAGATCACCAAGATACGACTTGATTACTTTGGACACATCATATGAAGAGAGAAAACACTGGAGAAGGACATCATGGTCAAAAGAATAGAAGGAACCAGGTGAAGATGAAGACCAGCATTCCGATGGCTTGATAATATCAAGATAACAGTAGAGATTTATTTAAAATCGCGCATGATTGTTCTACCTACAAAGCGTTCATCCATCAAGTCGCCATGGCTTGAGATCAAACCGAAGATTGGTAAAAAATAATAGTGACAATCAATAACTGCCCAGAATAAATTAAATAACATTTAAGTTAGCCAGTTGGTAGCATTTTTGCACACAAGCCATGTCGGAAATGTCATTTTTAATATAGTTTTAAAAATAACTGAAAGATAGTGCTACATTTAAAGAATCACGTAGATATATCTCTTAGTGCAGTACATTTTTCTGATTTTTAATGCAAGTTGCTCCCAATTTTACAGAATGGTCCCTAAATTAAGTTGCACAAAATAAATGGTTGTGATTATAATAATAAGCTATAGTTCATCACACTTAAAGAACAAAAATTCCGCAATTTAGAAACTAAGTGAAGATCACAGTGTGATGCCTCCTTTGTACATTTAAAGTAGTTTATAGGTCCTTTACAAACCACTTTTGTCAAATAAATTGAAGAAATCTAAGGTCCAAATTTGTTCATCTCATTTGCAGTAGCATCAGCTCTTCTCTCACAGTGCTGTCAGCTCTGCTGTACTGCCCTTTCCTGCACACTGGTTGCCTGTGAGATAGAAGCCGATACACTATAACATGACAACTGCATATGCAAATTAGTTTGTAATGAGATAAAGTTCAGCTCTACTATACTGTTTTAGTTATAATCATACACTGCTCTGCAGTGAGATCAGCGGAGTAGACTGTCAATCAATTACAAGTTTCACACTGGTAATTCCCCTTCATTTAAAATAAGCTCTTGAGGGAGATTCTCAGGGAGATCTGTGTCCATCACTTAGATCTTAACATTTAGATAAAGAAAAACGTGTATTTCTTTGGACTAAGACATTGGATCACACATATCAAAGTATGATTCTATTCAATTTCTATGACAATAGAATGGAGAAAAATACGGCATTTGGGCACTGCGGAAGTGATCAGATTTTATCTGATAAAGGGGAAGGATCGTCCCTGAATCGCACGCAGTGCAGTTGATGCAATAAAGAGTTAGTTATCTACCTGGTATAAACTGTTCGCTCTGCAGTGCCCGAATACCATATTTTTCTCCATTCTACTGTTGCTTCCTTACTCCAGTCTGGGACCATGATTGGTGCAGCAGCTGGGTGTTCACCTTCCAGGGACATCCTGAATACCGTTACCTGCTTGTGATAGCGGGATTAATCTTCTTGTGAGCGGAGGATTTATCCATGCAGAGTGCCTGTTGGGCAGCTTTGAGACCAAACTTCACTCACTTCTAGGGGCTTCCCTAAGCACAATGGTGGATCCCTCCCCTCTGCTTCATATCAGTGCTGTGCCTACCAGCACAACTTAAATAGGTGAGTAGAATTCTCTGTAATGCCGCACGCTAATCCCCTGGGTTTTACACAGGAGCGCTTGTTTCTTTTTCATTGCATATTCAACTTTTTATTACTTTCATGTCCATATAGATGGCTTAGGAAGGTTGATCCTATTGACAAAATCCCTTAAAAATATGAGTGGCAGGGCGTTTCCTGGCTATGGAGGAGTGAGGACGTATCCTCTGCAGCTCCCTCTCCACGGCCGTTCCCGGATTTATTACATGGACATCTGGGGCTGATCCAGGACCTATTTGGGGCCACACGTGCCAATGAAGGGAGAGAGATGCCGGCAGCCCCCCTGCGCACCCAGACCGCCGGTATAGCCAGATACCTCCGGAGCATATCACGCTCCCTTGTTACACTCGAGGGATCCAAGATGGCGGAGGCGGAGCCCGCAGGAGGAAGCGTGGAGTGGATGAACGTGGGAACAAGAGAGCCCTCCTCACAGCCTTTACGGCAGTAGCCACCTGGCAGCAGATCATCCTCGGTGAGCAGAGGAGACAGGATCGCTGCCTTGCCTGCATTCACTGCTCCAGCCATGTCGAAGCCTGAAGCCCTCGGAGAGGAGGGTGCGCACAGCAGGGGGCTGTTCAGTGGAAAGAAACATCAGACTTCAGCACAGCAGCAGGATCAGGAGCTTCAAAGCAGCAACTCACTCCATGCCAGCTCAGAAGATCAGGTCAGTCCCTGGGCTCCCTCTATATCACAGGGTGGTGATCCCCTGTCACCTAACCACTGTGACCATCAGCATGAGGGAGTTATACTGTCCCCTATCCCCCTTCCAAGTAATGAGATGCACCATGGGTGCCCTTGCCCCATAGATGTTGGGCTCTTGATGGATATAGGGGAGCAAAGGGATTCTGGACATATGACCCTCCAGCCAGAGTTCAGTGGAGGGGGGAACATACTGGGCAACCTCAGGGAGCGCATTAAAGCTGTCCCCACCAAAGAGGAACTTGATAACTTTGTCTCCAGGCTTGAGGCCTCTTTTAAAGCCGAGTCTGAGGCTCTTAAAGGTGAAGTCCGCTTGTTGTCTGAAAAAGTCTGTCTGTACATCGGACACTGGCAACCTGGCTAAACAAGTATCTGCTCAGGAACACCTATTAGCTTCACATTCCCTTCAGCTGGAATACATTTTGGATAGGATGGATGATCTGGAGAACCGAGGGAGGTGCAATAATATTCGGGTCAGAGGCCTTCCTGAGCCCATCCCTCCTCATGACCTGGATGGAGCTTTGCGCATCCTTTTCAACACTATACGCAGGGCCCCCAGGACTATAAAGTGGAAATGGATAGGGCCCATAGGGCGCTGGGCTACCGTCCATCTGATTCCTCGACTCCTAGGGATATGATATGTAGGGTCCACAAATATAAGCTTACAGACGAGATCATGATGAAAGCCCGCAACATGGATTCTGTCTTTTTTCAGGGGACCCAGGTCCAGATTCTGGCGGATTTATCAAGACGTACATTACAGAAATGCAGGGCTCTTCGGCCCCTGTTGGATATTTTGAGACAGAGGAACATTCCTTACTCATGGTGCTTCCCCTTCAGACTCCAGGTCCGTCACAAGGGATCTTCCCACATGACGTCTCATCCTCGGGATATACCAGCATTCACTACCGCTCTGGGAATCCCGGCTATATCTATTGAGCTCACAGAATGGCTGGGTTTCCCCGGGGAGGTTTCATTCTTGCCTGTCTTCCAATAGCAGCATCCCAAGCGGAGGAGACGCAGAGGGGCTTCCAGGCGCAGAGTCGATCCGGATGAGGAGACCCACATGGATGGCACTGGATGAGACTCCTTGGCTTTTCTCTCGTCTCTTCCTCTTTTATGTCACTAGCACATGAACCTTGGGTTGCCTAACTAGGGGCGATCTAATGTGATCTATTTTGAATATGTCTGTCTACCCTGTCCCAAGTTCTGATGGGGTGGTGCTTTTCTTGTTTTAATTTTCATAATGTTTGGGATCAGTTCATGAAGATGTTATGCTACTTATAAACCGGTTTTATTGTTTTGGGACCGGGGGTGGAGGGGAAGATAGGCGATTCTCAGTGGAAAGGACGTCCCCCCTCTGGGGTCTACACACTGCTGGCAGGTGTAGTTTATATCTTACCCCACAGAATTGTCTCGGTAGGCCGAGACTGGCAGGTGTTTACTTAATCTGCCCTCTACTTCATACTTTGCTCTTTCACCTTCTCCCTTTTTCTGTATACGTGTGTTATTCTCTTGTTCTACTTTTCTTGCTTAGCACCGTTTTATCGGTCCCTATCTATTTCTTACTTTCTCTCCCTTCTCTTCCCCACCCACCCCCCCTTTTTTTTCTCTTTCTCCTTTTTTCTCAGTGTACCTTCTTCCCCCTATTCTTTGTCGCCTCCGAGACCTTGCTTGTGCTCTCTATACGAGACATCCATTGATAGCGACTAAGCCCACCCAGTTATGTCAACATTTAAGATCGGTTAATTTAACACGAGGTGATTCAACACCCCACAAAAACGGTCTCAGATACTCGACTCTATGCATAGGCAGGGGTGCCAGGTTGTGATGCTCCAGGAGACCCACATTAAATCCGGCCATGTCCCTTCTATCAACAACAGATATTATACTTCGTGGATCCACAGTGCCAATCCTAACTCCAGATCCAAAGGGGTTTCAGTAGCGATACATAAAAATCTGGCCCATGAGGTTCTAGATTCACTCATAAACTAACAGGGAAGATATTTGTTTCTCAAGCTGAAGGTAGCAGGCTCAATACTGACTGTCGCCAATTGGTATTTACCAAACAGGCACCAGATCAGAGTGTGCGGGGCCATTTTGACTTGTCTTGTCTTACTTCGAGAAAGGTACAATTATCATCGGTGGTGATTTTAATTTCACCTTTGATCCCTCTGCTGACTCGAATTCCGGACGGGGTTCGGTGGGCCAGGGGAAGATTCGTTACCTGCTAAAAGGTCTCCATGCTATGCGCTTGATAGACGTGTGGCAAATTCTCCACCCTAGGGAAATAGATTTCTCCTATTTTTCGAGGTTCAAAATTCATATTGCCGGATGGACCTCTTCTTAGTGAGCCATCATGCATTTTCCTGGCAACCCATTGCAAAGATCGGTAATATAGTGTTATCCGATCATGCTCCTGTTTTTCTCTCATTGTCGGTCCCTGGTTCCATTCGTGGGCCCTGGTCTTGGAGGCTGAACGGGGACCTTCTTAAAAATAATATATACAGTTCTGAACTGAAAGAGGCTATTGATTCTTTCAGACAGGTTCACTGTTCGGACCCGACCACGGAGCCTACCAAATGGGAAGCCTTTAAGTGTGTCATGAGAGGGATCCTGATTAAACATGGGTCGAGGCTTAAGAAGGAGAGGTCAGAGGCCATTGAATCCCTCCTCCATCAGATTAACATTCTAGAACAAAGTCATAAACGCTCCTTGGATCAGTCTATTTTGGCTGAGCTATTTCAGAAGAGACAGGACCTTAAGTCCATCCTTGACCAAAAATATCATAGATTGCGGGAGCGTAACAGAAGCTTTTTTTTATGGGGCTTCATACAAATGCGTCATTCATTGGCACATGCGATTCACCCACGCACGAGCCCGACCTTTATCCCTTGTATCAAAAGATCTGATGGGGGGACCTCATATAGTCCAGAGACTATTTTAGAGACCTTCCGGACTTACTATGAGGGACTTTACAACATCAAAGGACGCTTCTCTGGTCTTCCTCTGGATGTGTTGAAACAGAGGATCAAATATTATATATCTGAGAATCCGATCACCTCATTGAAGGCTTCACTTGTTGGGTCTCTAGAGGTGGAAATCTTGGAGGAAGAGCTGTGAGGTGCTATCCAGGCAACTCCTTTTGGTAAGTGCTCGGGGCCTGATGGCTATACTCCAGTTTTCTATAAAACATTCAGCTCCCATCTTATTCCCCTTCTGAGAAGTTCATTTAACTTTGTGAGAGAGGTCAGGCCTTCCCCCTCCAATCATTAGAGGCCCACATCAGCGTGCTGCCAAAAGCTGGGAAAGACTTGTCCTTGACTTCAAGCTATAGGCCGATCTCCTAAATAAATGTGGATGTCAAGCTCATTTCCAGGATATCAACTGACAGACTTGCCCCGCTCCTTCCATCTATCATTCATTCGGACCAGGGCTTTCTCAAGGGCCGGGAGGCGAGGGATAACACCATCAAGATTCTGCTATTGATTTCTAAAGCCAGAGCTCAGACGACCCCCCTCAGTCTTCTCTCCATTGATGCAGAGAAAGCCTTTGACAGAGTCCACTGGGCATTTATGGAGAAAGCGTTAAGGGGCGTGGGGTTGGGTAGCAAATTCATACAGGGGATTTTGTCATTATACTCTGGTCCCACGGCAAGGGTTCGGGTCAATGGGTCCTTTCTTCACCCATCTCTATATGCAATAGGACTAGACAGGGCAGCCCGTTGTCCCCGTTGTTATACGTAATCGTAATGGAACACTTTGCCTGTGCGATTAGGGGAACGACAGTATCCATGAGATCTGAGTTGGGCAGACCCACTACAAGACCGATCTGTACGCTGATGACCTTCTTTTATTTGTTTCACAGCCCCGGATTTCCCTTCCTTCTATTTTGGTAGTGCTTGACAGATTCCTCGCCTATAGTAATTTTCAAAATGAATAGTTTCCCTTTTCTCCAAGGAGTATTTGCACCTCAAGACTAGCTTCTCGTTTAGGTGGAGGGGAGAGGCACTTAAATACCTCGGGATTCTTATTCCTGCGAATTTACGGAATTTGGTTCCTATTAATTACCATTCCTTAGAGGCACGAGTTACTAGGGACCTTATAAGTTACAAAGGGCTCTGTCTTTCCTGGTTTGGCAGGATGAATGTTGTAAAAATGGACATCTTGCCCTGTTTTTTATATTTGTTCCAGACTGTCTCAATGTCCCCTCCATCATGTTTTTTCCGCAGACTTCAGTTTGCACTGACTAGATTTGTTTGGTTCTGTTAAGTCGAGGATAGGACAGAGTGTACTCACAACACCCAAACCATGAGGGGGAGCCGGGCTCCCTGACCTTAGACTCTAAGGCTTAGAGTGTACGTCCCAGCCACAGTGGTCACTCGTATTGTTGACTGGCAGTACGGGGAATGGGACAAACAGTGGGTGCATTTGGAGCAAGGGGACTTGCGGGTCCCGCTTAAATACCTCCCTTGGATTTCATATGGGGATACTTTGTGCATTGGCACCCTCACAGACTTGACACTCAACACTTTAGGGTCTTGGGGACAGTTGTTGAAATACAGCCACTCTTTTCCGAACCCAGCCTTTTCCCCAGGCTTTGATAGACGGTCCTTTTTATGTTGGCAGTTTGGGGAAGACATCAGAATGGGACAGGTTTTGGTGGGTGACGAATTTCTATCTTTCCCTGACTTACAAATCTGATCCCCGTCTGTGAAGTTGAGATGGTATGAGAATTTGCAGCTTTGGTCTTTCTGCTTTGATGGACGGTTGGGCTGCTTATGTCGGTCCGTTCTTACCCCACTCAAAGAACTTTTTGCACAGACTTCTCCCCCTACACATGTGATTTTGGCAGCTTATAAGATACTTAAAGATAGAGGTCGGTTGGGGAAATTAGGCTTTCAGGAGGCGTGGGAGAGAGATTTAGAGAGACTCAACCCGGAGGAGGATTGGCAGAAAAGCTTTGGGTCCTCATGCACAGCCCAAGAAACAAATTATAAAATACTGGCCAGGTGGTATTTGACACCACATAGACTTCATAGGATCTTCCCCACAGTCCCAGAGACCTGCTGGCGATGTGGATCAGAGATTGGTACTGTGATCCATATATGGTGGAGTTGCAAAAATATTGCGGGGTTCTGGAGAAGGGTATTTGAAAATTACAACATTATCACTGGCCGGAGCCTGGTGGGTACCCTGGAGATGGCGCTTCTGTCTATCCTTCCGGGTTCCCTCAAGTCCTGCAAGAGGGATATACTCAGATTTTGCCAGACGGCTGCCAGGGCGATCATCTCGTGGCATTGGAAATCAACATGCACTCCCTCCATGGTAGAGTGGTACGCTGAGATGGTGGAACTGTGTAGGATGGAAGAGTTATGCGCAGACTGGACATAATAACAGGTTTACTCTGGTCTGGAGGGAATGGACAATATTTAGAGATTCACCTCGGTTACAAGAACTGTTTGTTTGAATGCTCTCTGGTCCGGTCTCTTGGGCTTAACCGCACATTCAAGATTGTCCAGGCTTTAATGGTGGAACGGGAGGGGGAGGGCACCTTTTCCTGCTCTTCCTTCCTTTGAAACCCCCCTTTTCCCTTTTTTTATTTCTTTTTTACTCTCTTATTCCCAACCCCCTCTTTACTCTGTCCCCTACCATTGCCCCTCTTTCCCTAAACTTTTCAGCTCTTCTTCCGCTCTTTACCCATTGTTATCATTGTTATGGCTGATTTGGATGTTTTTGGATGCCTTCAGGTTCTTGGCACAAACTTGAATATACAAAACTTATCGAGCGCTACTTATAATGTCATGTACCTTTTGCTGCAATACGGTACAACGCATATGTTTTTTTTTCTTGACTTACATTCTTTGATATGTCTCTAGTTCTACTAATAAAAAGAGATTGAACATAAAATATGAGCGGCTACTAGAAATGAACAAACTAGACTTTGAAGTTCAAAGTTTGTACTAAACAAAGATTTTAATTTTTTTTCAATGTTTCCACTTCGAGTTCGGGTGTATTTCGCATGATAATCACTGGAATAAACATTGCTGTGCTCAGGTACGCTTGGTGCTCTGCCCAGTGTGAGTCGCTTGCAGTGTTTGAATGGCTTGCACTGTGAATAAAATCAGATTTATTGGATGTAGTGTGTACCAGAAACAGAAAATGAAAGAACACACCCTCCCTGCCCCGTGTTTTGCTTATGGCTGACTGTATGTGGGTGGAGAGCATAAATGCCCAGTCAGTGACTTCCTTTGCAGTTTGGGTCAAGTTTGGGTCCACAACACAACTTTAAAAAAAGTTAAGCTGAACAACCAGAACCCAAAATTCTACTTGTCCACTTATCTCGAGTGGCTACCACCCCCCCCTTTTCAATAGTCTATTGGCCTACCAAATTAAAATATACTCTTCTGGAGTATGGATATTGGCAGTGAAAGGGTCAGCATCTGTCTTCTCCTCTGAGAATTAAGCTTATCAGAACAATCCTCTACACCAGCTTATTGTATGATTCGTCCACTTTGTAATAGTGGTTTGCTGAGCTATCAGTTGTGTGAGTGATAGTTCAAATGTCGAATCTTATCCCGGGGCATGTTCAGCTGTCCATATTTTGAGTGACAGGTCAGCCATTCATTTTCCTTGTTATTGCCCAGCTAGTTAGCTGAGCAGTTTATTCCAGAACACAGCCAGTCTTAGCATTCCGCTCTGTGGTATTTGTAGGCCTGTATCTGCACTTCTTGCTCTGATCACTGTTGCCAGACCTCTAACTTTCCTTTAGCCTAGTCCTTTTGCTATGATCCGCTACTTTACAGGTATTCTGTCTCTGGAACATTATCTGACTACGCCTCTATCTAATCTTTGATGTGCTATCCTGGTATCTGACCCTGGAACACAACTATCCTAGCTCACGACCTGTCCTTGTAGGTGCTTGCATCACATTAATGATTAGCGTCACACTTATCCCCAGAATTACTGAGCTCAGCTTCGGTTACATAGCTGTGCAGCTGATCTAACGTATAGCACAATCTCGTACTTTAGGAAAATAAATAATGTATTAATGTATGTCAATAAACATACCCTCATCATCCCTCTCCATCTGTATCACTGGGGGATGAGGAGGGACATTATGAGAACAGGATCATAGTGGAAACAAATCCAATGCTTTTGAGTTAGCCAAGATACTACACCCCATGAAATAATTTCCATTAGTGACATAGCAATGAAACTCACATATAAGGTTTTTGTTTCTGGCAAATAATTGGCACAGATTAGATAGAAAGTCATTATTTGCCAGTGGCATTTTTCGGTCAATTTAAATGAATTATTCCCAAATGACTAGATTAAACTAGATTATCCTGTATCACAATAATCTGATATATAACACTGCTTACATGATTTTATGTTTTTATCCCGCCCAGCAACATCTGTCAAAAATGATCACATATTTACACAGCTCAGAGGAAATCTGGATTAGCCTAGTTAAAAGAAGCTTATTGCTAGTTATACATTAAAATAGAGATCAACAATACATTTCCAAATAGCCCAGGGAGAATGTTTACTCAGTCAAAATAATCTACTACAAAGACATAGATACATGTAAGATCTCATTGATGAAAAGCAGGGTAGAAAATGATAGAGCATAGAGTGTCTGGGAGTTGTCAGTTGTTATTGCTCAGGGGAAATAGTGGGAATTTCAAGCAATGCTCACAGGAAAATTATATTGCTAGATCAGATCCAATTAAATATACGGGCAATAATTTATTAGATGGTCATCATGGCATTTCTATTTGTGATACAGAGGTCCATTATAAAATGTGCACATGAGTCCTGGTATCTAAAGGGGACTGTGCATGTGGACAAAAGTATTATACTTATCATATCATAGATCCTACCTGAAAAAAGAGAGAGGACTTCTTAGTGCAAACATGTTCATAAAAATATACAATCTCCATCGGTTAAATAGTCCTACAATGGATGATTGGAAAAGATAGAACAGATGTGCAGGAAATTACACATTTAGCAAATTTATATCTGTAGTCAATATTACAGTATATGATATTCTAAAATCATAAACCAAGGTAGGTATATATGAGATTTACCGTATATACTCGTGTATAAGCCGAGTTTTTCAGCACAAAAATTGTGCTGAAAAGTGCCCCCCTCGGCTTATACACGAATCACTATACGGCTGAGTGGGGGGGGGGGCGGTGTCCGGGGGCTGGAGCAGGCGGGGGGAGGCTGCACTATGAGCGGCCGGTCACGTGGGGCCGCTCATTAGTGCAATGCAATATGCACGGCATCCCCCTGTCCATCAGCGGCAGGGGGAGCCGTGCATATTACATTGCGCTCCCCCAGTAGTTTATACAGGCCCCCCGATCCCCCCCCGTAGTTTATACAGGCCCCCCGATCCCCCCCGCCCCGTAGTATATACAGGCCACCCGATCCCCCCCCCCGTAGTATATACAGGCCCCCCGATTCCCACCCTCCCTGTAGTATATACAGGCCCCCCGCGCTCTATATACAGGCCCCCGGTTGCAGCCACAGACCTATAAGAGAATCGCTTTCATACTTACCCTCCTCGCTGTTACCCACGCTCCTCCGGTCTCCTTCCCGCTTCTACCCGGCGCGTCCACAATGACGTCATTGTGGATGCGCCGAGTAGAAGCGGGAAGGAGACGAGGACGCGCGATGACAGCGAGGAGGGTAAGTATGAAAGCGATTCTCTTACAGGTCTGTGGCTGCAACCGGGGGCCTGTATATAGAGCGCGGGGGGCCTGTATATACTACAGGAAGGGTGGGAATCGGGGGGCCTGTATAAACTACGGGGGCCTGTATATACTACGGGGCGGGGGGGGATCTGTATAAACTACAGGGGTGGGGTATCGGGGGGCCTGTATATACCACACTGCTGGGGAGGGTGCTGTATATACCACACTGCTGGGGAGGGTGCTGTATATACCACACTGCTGGGGAGGCTGCTGTATATACCACACTGCTGAGGAGGCTGCTGTATATACCACACTGCTGGGGAGGGTGCTGTATATACCACACTGCTGGGGAGGCTGCTGTATATACCACACTGCTGGGGAGGCTGCTGTATATACCACACTGCTGGGGAGGCTGCTGTATATACCACACTGCTGGGGAGGCTGCTGTAAATACCACACTGCTGGGGAGGGTGCTGTATATACCACACTGCTGGGGAGGGTGCTGTAAATACCACACTGCTGGGGAGGGTGCTGTATATACCACACTGCTGGGGAGGCTGCTGTATACCACACTGCTGGGGAGGCTGCTGTATACCACACTGCTGGGGGCTGTATACCTGTGCTGTAGTCCACCCTCGGCTTATACGCGAGTCAATGGGTTTTCCCAGGTTTTGGGGGCAAAAGTAGGGGGGTCGGCTTATACACGCGTCGGCTTATACACGAGTATATACGGTAAGTAAAGTAATGTGCAATAGCTGATGTTAATAGAAGGCCGGTTTCAAATAAAACCAATAATGTGCCACTACAAGCACAAACATATAGTCAACAATACTGGATACACTACTGGATACATCCTGCACCTCTGTCTCACATACTGCTGTTTTTCAGATGGCAATGTGATGTTGTCCTTCATATCGCCATATCATGTGCTGCTACCATAAATATAAAGTACAATGTTGTGATAGATCCACTCACATGGCTGCCATTTCAGGTAGACACAGGAAGCCTTGCCGGGTAAACGTTGGGTTTATTACTGTCATACACCAAATGAACATAAACAAAACATCAACAGTTTGTCCAGCAAAAGGAAACAAATGGAGTCTCAGTTCAACTGGGTAGGATCAGCTCTCCTGTTTAGAGCTGCACACTGTGCTCTGCACACTCCAAACTCAAACCACAGTAAAAAAAACACAGAGGTAAACATTTAACTTCTCTGACCACACCCTGAGGAGGAGGGATGCGGTGACTCAGCCTCAGCTCACATCACAGAGTTCAATAACCTGGCTAACACATATCTTCCATCACTTACGGTACCAGTAATCATATTACACAGTCTATATTACAGGGTTGGAGATAGGAAGTATTAGAGTAAGATGGATTCCACAATCAGACAATAAATCCAACAGTGGAAGAAAAAAAAAAGAAGTTGCCAGAAAAAAGTAAAAAAAAAAAAGAAAATAAGCTTTATTGGATGAATGCCACATGCTATTTATTGCCCCCCTTTTGCACACTTGTATATAATTATGCCGTTAATGTGATCATGTGATTAATGAAAGCAACAGTTAAAATTTATATATACCGCATGTTATACCAAAATCATAATCAGTTGCAATATATAGGGCAATTGCCAGAGAATATGGCCCAATATTTCCCTAACACCATATTATAACCAGTGGGGTAACTTCAAGTCTATGAGATCCAATGAAAAATCTCTAACGGGGCCCTCAATGATCAATGCATTTAATAATACTGATCTTCAGTTGCGCAACTTGAGGCTCATGGGCCCTAATGCAAAACCTCCAATGGGGCCCCCAATTATTGCAAATCTTTAATAGCAATTGTCTATTTCTATAAGCCAAAGGTACTTTTGGGGTCCCCTAGGCTCAAGAGCCCAAGTGCGATGGCAACCCCTGCACCTATCGTAATTACGCCCCTGCTGATCTCATATAGGCCAAAGAGACTTTTTTTGTCCCTGTAAGCTTCACAGGTGCAACTTAAACCCCTGCACCCAGTCTAGTTTATTCCCTGATTACAACATCTTTGAATAATAAGTGATACTTTGTGACCCTTATAATCACATGCACATGTTCGCTCTATGCCATGTCACATTAGCAAGGTACATAGATCCAGTAATGAGCATAGGCAGGATATTCTGTATGTACTCTAGTTTATCCACTGACACACAGAGCATTTATTAATCATCAACAAGGAGTGTAGAGAGATAAAGATCATACGAGTATGTGAAATAACAAAAAGGATCAATAAAAGATATGCTGAATAATGAGAAATTAATTAAATTAAGTAAAATAATAAAGACCGATGAAAAATTAATCACTTTTCAACAGTGACTGAATATGATGCATTGTGTACAATGGGACTGATAAGGAAACGTTAGTGTGAGCATAAACCAGTTATATGCGATAAGGAAAACAAAGAAGATTATGAATACTAATGGGAAAATGTCTGAGGTTGTGGGAAATAGAATATAAAAAATGGTAGAAACTGGAAAAAATGTAAAGGAAAGTTACATTTTGTTTTAAGGAGTATTATAAGCTGAATGATAAAAGGAAGACTGTGGCAAGTGTTGGGCTAGTGATAGTGGCCATAAGAAAAAAAAATCTATTCTGAAACAATTCACTGAGGGTTAATAGTGAAGACAATAACACAAATACATGACGAATATGAGTGTAAACTGCATAACATGAAAAAAAGAAATGTATATAAAAAGGTAAAAACACATTAGGCCCCTTTCACATCAGTGTTTTTCGCTGATTGCGGGAGATCTGGCAGATTTACCGCATCTGCCGCCTAACGGCCACACTTGCAATGCACTTGCAGCAAGCCCCATGCATTGTCTATGGGGCTTGCGGCAAGTGCAATATCGCTGTGATCCAACACTTACAGCAATTGCGGCTGTGCAAAAAAAAACGCATCAGACCACGTTTTTTCCACTGCTGCAACTACCGGATCGGGCAATACCGCACTTGCTGCACGCCCCATAGACAATGTATGGGGCTTGCTGCAAGAGCGACGCAAGTGCGGCCATTAGACAGCAGATGCGGCAGATGAGGTAAATCTGCTGGATCTGCTGCAATCACCGAAAAATGCTGATGTGAAAGGGGCCTAAGCAAAAGTTTCCATGCTTTTTTCTATGATTCTGGAATGTTACAAGGATGATCAAGCACGATTTAGCAAAATTGTCTCTGCAAGCATTACAGAACAATGCTATATAGCAATCAGAACTTCGAAGTCTACCATACTATTTGCATTGTGATGTGATGTGATCCGATGTACAAAAAACAAAGAAGACAAGCATTCAAGGGAATTTGGCATTCTATGGATTTAGGCATAGAATCTTATTAGCAAAAGACATATATTATACTTAATACGTATAGCACAATTAAAAAAAATAAGTGTTACTTTTAGAGATGAGAAAAAATATTTGCAGGACCCACATCTGATATCCACATTGGTACTGCATGACATCTGTACCAGGGTCCTGAAAACTTCCTTGGCTAGGACTTGAATGTCAGCATCCTGGGCTCCTCTGGAACTTACAAGACTCCATGAACTCACAGTGGTCTTGTGAATGAAAGAGGTGCACAGAATGTCGGCATTTAAATGTCAACACAGAAAGTTCATAAGACCCTGCGTCAGATTAAACAGAGTACCAATATGGATGCTGGACCAGGGTCCTGCAAATCTGTTTGTTCATCTCAAATTTCATTAGGTTTACAGTTAGGGCCAGAAATATTTGGACAGTGACACAATTTTCGCGAGTTGGGCTCTGCATGCCACCACATTGGATTTGAAATGAAACCTCTACAACAGAATTCAAGTGCAGATTGTAACGTTTAATTTGAAGGGTTGAACAAAAATATCTGATAGAAAATGTAGGAATTGTACACATTTCTTTACAAACACTCCACATTTTAGGAGGTCAAAAGTAATTGGACAAATAAACATAACCCAAACAAAATATTTTTATTTTCAATATTTTGTTGCGAATCCTTTGGAGGCAATCACTGCCTTAAGTCTGGAACCCATGGACATCACCAAACGCTGGGTTTCCTCCTTCTTAATGCTTTGCCAGGCCTTTACAGCCGCAGCCTTCAGGTGTTGCTTGTTTGTGGGTCTTTCCGTCTTAAGTCTGGATTTGAGCAAGTGAAATGCATGCTCAATTGGGTTAAGATCTGCTGATTGACTTGGCCATTGCAGAATGTTCCACTTTTTTGCACTCATGAACTCCTGGGTAGCTTTGGCTGTATGCTTGGGGTCATTGTCCATCTGTACTATGAAGCGCCGTCCAATCAACTTTGCAGCATTTGGCTGAATCTGGGCTGAAAGTATATCCCGGTACACTTCAGAATTCATCCGGCTACTCTTGTCTGCTGTTATGTCATCAATAAACACATGTGACCCAGTGCCATTGAAAGCCATGCATGCCCATGCCATCACGTTGCCTCCACCATGTTTTACAGAGGATGTGGTGTGCCTTGGATCATGTGCCGTTCCCTTTCTTCTCCAAACTTTTTTCTTCCCATCATTCTGGTACAGGTTGATCTTTGTCTCATCTGTCCATAGAATACTTTTCCAGAACTGAGCTGGCTTCTTGAGGTGTTTTTCAGCAAATTTAACTCTGGCCTGTCTATTTTTGGAATTGATGAATGGTTTGCATCTAGATGTGAACCCTTTGTATTTACTGCCATGGAGTCTTCTCTTTACTGTTGACTTAGAGACAGATACACCTACTTCACTGAGAGTGTTCTGGACTTCAGTTGATGTTGTGAACGGGTTCTTCTTCACCAAATAAAGTATGCGGCGATCATCCACCACTGTTGTCATCCGTGGACGCCCAGGCCTTTTAGAGTTCCCAAGCTCACCAGTCAATTCCTTTTTTCTCAGAATGTACCCAACTGTTGATTTTGCTACTCCAAGCATGTCTGCTATCTCTCTGATGGATTTTTTCTTTTTTTTCAGCCTCAGGATGCTCTGCTTCACCTCAATTGAGAGTTCCTTTGACCGCATGTTGTCTGGTCACAGCAACAGCTTCCAAATGCAAAACCACACACCTGGAATCCACCCCTGACCTTTTAACTACTTCATTGATTACAGGTTAACGAGGGAGACGCCTTCAGAGTTAATTGCAGCCCTTAGAGTCCATTGTCCAATTACTTTTGGTCCCTTGAAAAAGAGGAGGCTATGCATTACAGAGCTATGATTCCTAAACCCTTTCTCCGATTTGGATGTGGAAACTCTCATATTGCAGCTGGGAGTGTGCACTTTCAGCCCATATTATATATATAATTGTATTTCTGAACATGTTTTTGTAAACAGCTAAAATAACAAAACTTGTGTCACTGTCCAAATATTTCTGGCTCTAATTGTATTTAATTCTGTTTTTAAATTACACAATCTAATTTTATTAAATGTTTTTAAGGGGTTCTCCACTACTAGGACAACGCCTTCTGATTGCACATGTCTCTCCCAGGTAAAATAGAAGAACCTGTACTCACCTTCCATGCTGGCTCCATTCCAGTGGTGTCGGTAAAAGTGTTAACAGGGCTCACAAGACATTGTGATGTCACATGAACCCCACGACCAATCACTATTGGCTTCCTTCTCCCCGCATTCGAACAAATAAGTTAATCAACAGGAAGTGAATGCTGCAGCTGCCATTCATTTCCTGTTGAGTACTCCTGTGTCCAAAGAAGGGCTGGGAAAAGCCAGACCTGAATGGTAGCAGGGCCCCGGTAATGCAATTTCTGCATTATCTAGAACCACGCCAACACTGGAGGTGATTATAAGCTTTTCTATTTATATCGGGGAGAACATGGGGAATAAGAAGGGGTTGTTCAAGTAGTGGACAACCCAGTTAACATATCAATTTTTCTTTTCTGGGTGAAAAATAAACTAGTTAAAAAGAGTAAGAACCTATATATTTCTTCTATTACAAATATAGTATGTTATTTGCAATGAAGGATCCCAATTTTACCTATATTTATTAAGACATTATAAACATGGGGTACAGTATATTTCTAGTGTTACATATAGTTACATAGGTTGAAAAAGACCCTTCCTCCATCAATTATACATTTTTGTCACCATGTCATTTATAATCAACAACATTAAGTTCTTAAATAACAAAATGATTAAGCATAAAAATGATATCTCTGACCATTGTGCCCATGATTTTTATTTGAAAGGGGCTCTTCATTTTATTTTCACAAATGTAGTTGAGACAAGATTTAGTGGAACTTACAAGTATTCTCCGCATCCACTTGTTATGCTGGTTTCCCAAACGCAGTGCAAACGCAGCCATACTGATGTGAATGCAGAGGAGAATCTCTGCATGCGTTCACATTAGTATGCACCCCGGCCAGCCAATCAGCTGTCTTGGGGGCGGCCGGGAGATCAGCGGTGGAGATCTCCTCCTCCCGGCCACAGCTGATCTCCTGCCGGTGTCAGCGCGGGAGATTTGAAGAAACAGCTGATCTGACAGCTGTTTAAATCTCCCGCGCCAAAACCGAATAGGTGATATCGGTGCAGGAGATATGAAACAGCTGACCTCACCTATTCGGTGTCGGCGCGGGAGATTTAAACAGCTATCAGATCAGCTGTTTCTCCCCGCTGACACTGGCGGGAGAGCAGCGGCGGCTGTAGCTGATCTCCCGGTGGCCACCGCTGATCACCGGTGGCCACTGGGAGAGATTTCAATGAGATCCGCAGCGTTCTCCTGTGCTGTCATGCGGAGGACACTGCGGATAGATTGATTTCAATGCATGGTTTGTGCGCTTGTGGACGCTTGCAGATAAATCAAGTGCACGCGACCGCACAAAAAATGCAACATGCTGCGTCCAGAGTGCACTCAGAGGGCGCACAAATTATGCGCATCCGAACGCAAACGCAACTGAACGTAGCCAAACGCAGGAACATGCGTTCCCATGTTAAACATAGGAATGCAGTGCTCCAGCGTTTAGCTGCGTTCGGTGCGCTGCGTTTGAAAACTCCAGTGTGAAACCGGCCTTAGTGAGTCATGACCCTTGTGAGGCACCGCCGGCATGATCCCCATGGCCGGGGCACATCACATGCAGGATCAGGATGATCCTGTGCACACTGGCCGGTTTTACTGTGATGATGCTGTGTGAACCAACCTGGAATACAAGGTTTAATGTGACTAGTGAGTGGCTCATGAGATCGAGGAAGCCCTGAGTAAAGGAAGGTAATGAGTGATTGCTGACAGCCCAGGTGGGTGTGTCAGGTGGGTGCGTCCTGAGTAATAGCAGCCTAGCTGGATGAGTCAGTGTGGGAGTGGCAGGCACGATAAGAGCCCGCCAGCTGAGTGATTAAGAGATTCATTATCAGCCAGAGATCAGCCTGACAGGATGGTGATCTATGAACAGCCAAAGTGCAGAGCCATCCAGTCCAGGGCTCTGTGTGTGATGGAATAATAGGAGCATGCTAGCTCCATGCCGGTGCCTAGGTCCAGGGTCGTGGCAGCACCTGGAAGGGGAAGCCATGGCTGAACCTGGTGGATACTGGTCCGGGCGTGGGGTGAAACACGCCCGGGAAAGGAGCCCGTGGGGATGCCTGGTGGAACCTGTGACACAGGTAGCGAGACCCGGATCCGTGCCCGGTAAGAAAGCAGTTCTCAAATGCTTGTGTGAACTGTGCACCTGGTGTGTGAAATGTGCCAGGCAGGCATAGCCGCCCGAGGTCCGACTAGAAAGTCAGTGAGGGACCTGTGTTAACTATATGTGTATGAGGGCTTAGGTAATTGCCCTAAATGAGAGACGATGGCCTATATGTAAGAGCCATGTATAATGATGTGGGGAGAGAGTGACCCAGCTAGTATGGATGATATTGGAGGCGTTCCGTCCCTGGGGGACGAGAGGGAGGCTTGGCCTGCTGCTTGCAGTGGGTACCTGTCCCTCAACCACGACCTCTAATGGTGTGGGTGTGCCTGTGGCCAGAGACAGGGATCACGAAGGCTCCTAGAAGGGTAACCATGGCTGATCCGTTAGGGTGCTACTCAGACGCAGGGTACAGTCGTCGACCTGGAGACCTGCCATGAGTTGAGATGGAGGTTTGGTGGCGACTGGTAGCCCGTACCATGGTGAGTAGGCCAGGGTGATGCATGGTTAGCCTGGATTCTACGGTTGACCAGGTCCCTGTTATGGTCATGGAGGAGCCACAGTCCATGGATGTATTATGATGGGCTGTGAGCGGATGTGTGGATGCATGTGATCCATGGATAGTGTATGATGGATCACATGTGGTATGTAAGGTCCCAGTCAGGCAGGAATCCTGACTACGGGTTAATGGTATATCATCATGCTGGGTGACTGAAGCCAGGCGGCAGGTACCGCCATTGGGACCCACAGGGCCCGTTGAAGGGTATATAGCGAAGGTCAGAAGCAGGGGTTAGAAGGGCTCCTAGAGTGGGGAAACTGTGGTTGAACCAGGTGGACGCTGACCTGGACGTGGGTTGAAACACGTCCAGGAAGGAGCCCCTGGGCGAGGCATGGCGTACCCGTGACTCAGGTTGCTCAATCCCTGTTCTGAACCCGGAGGTGTCATCATGGATAAATATACATATGGTGAACTGATAAATGTATGTGTAAAGTGTATATAGGCCGGAGGCCGTAGCCACCACGGGAGCTATTAGTAGAGCTCCAATGGGGACAGAGAGATGGTTACAGGTCCCAGGTTACAATAAGACGTTATGTGCAATAAGTGTTATGTGATGTTATATGTAAATGTATGGTGTATTTATGTAAAGTGTTTGTAGTCAATGTGCAATGTGTCAAACATGCTACCCGGGTTATGCTGTTAATATGTGAAAATAAACAGGGTAGACATTGGTTAACTTATAAACACGTGTGGTTGTCGTTATGCAAGCGGGTTTCCCGGGTGCTACCTCACACCCTACATTATGCTGCTTTCAGATTAAGTGGCAAAAACCTTGTGACAAATTCCATTTAAAGAAGTTGAAAAAATTGATTATTTTGTAAGAATCAGCTTTACTCTTCATTATAGACTATTTCTGATATAGCAATTCATGCTGGATAAAGTAAATCAGCTTGAGCTATAAGAGCAGACACAGCTCATAGGTATAATTGGCACTGGACAATGAGTACTGTAGATCTGACCTTTAACCATTTCATTTTTAGTCAACAATTTACTGCAATAAAATAGATATTATTTACTATCTGTGAACAACTTACTAACTTGAAATTTTAATAAACTACAATTATACATTTCCTTATTAGCATCAGATATATACTAACCAGTTTTGAAATAACAGTAATTAGTATAATTACAAGCCACCTACAAGTTTCATATGGCCTTCACTTCTTATCACAATTCTATGGAAAACTGCATAAAGCATTATGTGACTGCAAATATAATCTCTTTACAGAAATCACAAGAGTAAAAATCTAAACCATATGGAGATTATTTTGAAATGTAGGTATATAATTGCCCTGCCAAGAAAGAAAGGTCAGTTTTCGGACAAAAGTTCATGAGACTGAAGACAACAGTGTGTGAGTAGAACTGAAAAGAAAGTTTATCACTGCAAGACATTAGCCTTTTAGTGAACTTGTTGTTTCTTGTATGTATACAACACAGCAAACCTGGACGGAAAAGGTTGATAAATCCATTTGAAAACAGAGGACATACATAATAGAAAAGAATACCCGTCGTAGTAATGCCTAGTATAAGGGCCCCGTTACACATAGCGATGCTCCAGCGATCGCGACAACGATACAACCTGTAGGGATCGCTGGTGCATCGCTGTTGGGATCACTGGTGAGATGTCAAACAGTCAGATCTCACCAGTGACGCAGTAACGATACGGAACAATACGGCGGTCGTTGGGAACCTGTCACTCTCGGGCGTAGTTTTGAGATTGTTGGTCGTTGTCCTTGTCAAACACACCGATGCAGCATGCCCAGCAAGAGACCGACGATGACAAAATGGTCCAGGCCATTCCGTCATGATCAGCGATCTCACGGTAGGGGCCAGGTCACACATAGCGAGATTGCTGGCGAGGTCACTGTTATGTAAGTGATATCGCTAGCGATATCGCTATGTGTGAAGTACCCCTTAGGGTAACTACATGGGTGCCCGATGCTATCCCATCAGGAGGGTGGTAGCCATCCCTCTCCCCTGTGTGCTCTCCCTCCTGTCCCTTCTCTTTTCCACTGTGTGCCGTCTTCTCCCCTCTGTGCTCTCTCCTTTGACCTGTCTCCCCCTCCCTGTACAATGTCTCTCTCCCCTCTGTGCTCTCTCTTTGAGCTGTCTCCTGCTGTCTGTTCTCTCTCTCCCCCTGTGCGCTGTCTTCTTACCACATCTGCTCTCTCCCTTGAGCTGTCATCCCCTGTGTGCTGTGTCTCTTCCCCCATGCTGTGTTCTCCCCTCATGTGCTCTCTCCTTTGAGCTATCTTCCCATGTGTGCTTGCCCCTCCCCCTGTTTGCTTCCCCCTGTGCACTCTCTCTTCCCCCCTGTTTAATGTCTCTGCCCCCTGTGCACTCTTCCCCATGTGCTCTCTATTCCCGCCAAGTGCATTTTATTCCCCTTGTGCTGTCTCTCCATCCTTTGCACTCTCTCTCACCGTGTGCTCTCTCTGCCCCCTGTGCATTGTCTCTGTCCCCTTTGTGTTGTCTCTGCCCCCCTGTGCACTCTTCTCCCTGTGTGCTCTCTATTCCCTCTGTGTGCTCTCTCTGCTCCCTGTGTGCTCTCCCCTGTGCACTCTCTCTTCTCCCTGTGCACTGTCTCTGCCCCCGTGTGCCATCTCTTTCTCACCTCTGTGCGCTGTCTCTCTCTTCCTCCTGTGTGCTCTTCCACTGTGCTTTGTCGCTCCCTGAGTGCGCTTCGTCTCACCCTCCTCTGCGCTCTCCCTATCCTCTATCTCTCCCCTGTGATGTCTTTCCCCCATGCTCTCTCCCCTCTTTGCTGTCTCTCCCCCTGTGCGCTCACTCCCCTGTGCTATCTCTCTTCTTGTGTTGTCTCTCTCTCCCCCCTGTGCTGTCTCTCAGGTCCCTTTTTCCAAAATATGTATAATACATATGCTCATCTCACCTTATGCATAGCTTTGATTAATGATCCAAAGACAAAAACCCCATTCTAGAAGACTGTTATCTATATTATGTTATATTAAAAATATAATTTAACAAAAGTGGATAGTTCAGTACTCGCCCTTTAAAAATATTCTTGTCTAAAAATATTACTAATTTATTAATCTTTGTTAAAAAAAAATTGTACCACATAATTAAAAACAGGACAAAAGACAAAATTAACCTACACATTTTAAAGCAGAATATGTGAATAATTTTAGTCATGGCATGAAAGTGGAACTAACCACTTTTTTTCAATTACATAGTCTCAATCCTATTTCAAAATGGGCATCTAATGAAAAGTGAATATTGCCACATTTTGTGTGCCTATTTCTCATATAAAATCTTTAAAACTTTTGTTTGCAAAAATTGACGAGCAATAATGGACTCGTTGCAAAGCTGAAATTCTCCATTGTAATCTTGACCCAGCCCAGGATATTAGGATTTAAGGTCAGAATTGCCAGTGTGGAAACTCGCATTCCCATTTCCCTCTTTAACTTGTAAGTAGTGATGGGCGAACCCCCCCCCGATTTTTTTGTAAAGTTCGAGCACGGGACCAGGAATGACGCACCAGGAATGACGAAAACCCTCGAGCTTGAACTTTACTGACATGGGATGGAGGGGGTGGATGGGGCTGTAAAAACGTATTAAATTATTAATAACATTATAATCATACTTACCGCTCCAGCGACGCGTCCTCCCGTCTTGCTGGCTACCGGCCGCTACTGCTTCTGGGGCCGCTCATTAACTTTCAGGTTATTTATTGCACTGCCGGCGCTCTGCTTTTTTGTCATCGGCAGTGTTCAGATGGGACAGCAGGGTTCACCGCGGTCATGGCATGTAGTCATAAGTCGTGAGAAAGAGATGGCACATGGGGGCAGAGACAGTCATGGTCATGTAGTAGTGCTGACATCGCTCTTTTGGATTATGTTGGACTGAAGATTGTTTATTATAATAAAGATGGAGTCTCCAAATGTTTCTTTTGTTTTATTTGTAATAAAATATTTTTCTCTGTGTTGTGTTTTTTTTTTTAACACTTTACTAGAAATTCATGGTGTTCATGTCTAATATTGGCGTGAGCCCATGAATTTCGAGCTTAGGGCCAGCTGAGAATACAGAGCTGGCCCTAACCCCATTATTACCCAGTGAGCAACCGCACCAGGGCCCTGGATGAGTCGGGTACAGTGCCAGAAGATGGCACTTCTATAAACGCACCATTTTCTGGGGTGGCTGCGGACTGCAATTCGCAGCGGGGGGGCCCAGAAAGCTTGGGCCACCCTGCGCTGTGGATTCCAGCCCCCAGCTGCCTGGTTGTACCTGGCTGAACCCAAAAATAGAGCAAAGCCCACGTCGATTTTTTAAAATTATTTCATGAAATTCATGAAATAATTAAAAAAAGGGCTGCCCTATGTTTTTGTTCCCAGCCAGGTACAAATAGGCAGCTGGGGGTTTGGGGCAGCCCGTACCTGCCTGCTGTACCTGGCTGGCATACAAAAATATGGTGAAATCCACGTAAAATTTTTTTTTTTTTAATAGTTCATTAAAAAACAAAAAAACACAAGTACATTTAGGGACTGCATCTTTATTAACCCCTCGACCCTCATCTCTGTGCTGTGTTTTTTTTGTTTTTTTTTAATGAATTTAAAAAAAAAAATTTGACGTGGGCTTCGCCAATCTTCAGTCCAAAGTAGTCCAATAGAGAAGCAATGTCAGCACTGCTACATCGCTCTGCACATGTCTATCCAGAGTGAGGACAGGCTGAAACTGACCGTGATAGTCAGAGTTCATCCGAGGTCATAGCTCGGGCCATGACCGCGGGAGAACCCTGATGTCACCGTACGAACACTGCTGACGCTAGCCAGAAGAAGCTGAATGCCGATAGTGCAGTGAATAATCCCGGAAGTTAATGAGCGGCCCCAGAAGAAGAAACTGCCGTGATAGGAGACGGGAGGACACGATGCTGGAAAGGTAAATATAATTATGTTTTTTATTTTATTCTTTTATAGCCCCTGACCCCAAACTAGCCCGAACTGTAACACGGGTTTCCCATGGAAACCTGTGTTCGGGACCTTGTGAGATCATGCTTGCATAATAGATGTCTGCACTTATATAGCACTCATGCATTCTTTAATTTGTTATGGTAATGGGTGAGGACCCACTGTGCCACAGACCAGGCTTAACCTGGAGGGACATGACTAAGTTCTTACAGGGTTTTTAATGAATGTACAGGAACCATGAATTAAAGTGGATTTAAATCTGCGTCTGCACTGCTGTGAAAAAGATGAAGTTTGGTGATGTATTTTGATGTGTTTTGAAACCTACCTTACTTCTTCTTCAGGAGATATCACCAAAACTGAATGTCAAGATTCTGGCTTTTCCAGATCATCTCCTGTGTCTCCTCAACCTCATCCAAGATGCTGTCTGCTACCTCATCCTGCCCATGTGTTCATGCTCTCCTGCTTATCTAAGCTCCAGTCCAACTTCTAGGCCTTCTTGAGTATTTTGTGGAATCTCTGGCTTCATGAGTTGTGCTCAAAATCCAGCTATTCCAGATTGGCTCTTCAAACTCTCCTGCAGTCAGATTCTCTGTTGAACTTAACCTGCTTCTGTTTGTCTCCCTGCATTAGGCAGCGCTCCCAAGGGTTTGTCTCTACCTCCGTTCCTGCCCGCTCGTTCCTCTTTACGTAAGCTCTGTTTCCACTAAAAGCTCCACTGCAGCCTTTCTGTTTGTTTATTTGAATTGCAGTTGTAGTGCTCAGGACTATTCAGGACGTGCACTCCACTTCTCTGCATTGCATTGGGTCCTAGACTGTGTTCTCAGAAACTTACCATTCCCAGGCCTTCTTGGGTATGAACTATTTGATTATAGAATGTTATGTTATTAAGCCACTTCCAGTCAGAACTGTTATCAAAAGAATATTCCGCTTTGGCATCACTGTGAATGAACTGTGACTTGCTTAATTTATGAGCTCTGCTATTTGTTTGTTGCAACTAAATGGTTTTAACTGTTTCCACGTGTGTTAAATACAGACTTTTATCCTCATACCTTGTCAGAGTTATGTCTTGCTCCACGATGCCAGGTTCCTAAGGGCATTCCACATAGTTGTGTGACACCAAATTGATTTGGTGACATCTCCTGAAAAAGAAGCAAGGTTGGCTTCGAAACACGGCAAAATAAAACACCACACTTTACTTCAGTACATTTGGACCTTTGTCTTTTTCACAGCGGCACAGATTTATATCCGTTTTCTATCCTGGTTCCTGTTCATTCGTTTCTGCCTTTTGGCACGTGTTTTCTGCAGCAGTTGTGTTTCCCACTTTCCCACTAGTTGTGTTACACAACCCCACAAGGTGAGCATACTAGCTCTATAAGTCTATTTTAGTTTTACCTGGGTAAGACCCTATTGTGCTATTTTACCCACAGCTAATGGTCTTACAGGGCTTTTACAAGCAGAAATAAACTCCAGATTTTTGTTTCGCATGGATACCCTCCAGTACTGTCGGCAGATGAGCTGATTGGTCTTTTTTTGCCCAGAATAGCCAGTCACCTTAGAAGAAGCTAAGTCAATTCAGTTTACAGATATACAGGCTCTATAGTATACCGGTTAAAGCTGTTCACAGAAAACAAAGGTACCTTCTAAAAAATTATTTTATTCGAAAACTTGTTAAAAAAGTAAGCAATGCATAACTGCAATACAAAAAGGTACAAAAGAAAGTTACAAAGACTATTCACAAAGTGTGCTAAAATACGATTGTTTTTTTTATTTGAAAAACGTGGCAAAAAAGCACTAAAAAGCAGCAAAAATGGACTGTGAATACCAATCCATATTTTATGCTTTTATATTAATTGGGTCAATAGAGAAAACGCTGGAGAAAAACAGATTACTAACTGACATGCTCCTTCTTTTTCTAGATGTGTTTTCTGCACCAAAATGGATCAGTCAAAAACGCAGACACAGCATTTCTATAGTATCATAGACTTTGCTGTCATCTCAATAAATTATGTTCAATCTTTCTTTATTGAAAACCAAAAATTAAATTTACATTGCTTGAGAAACATGAAACATACAAAGCACAACAACTCAATATATTTCTTTATCAGACTGTTAGGAATGCTGTGAAACTACCTAAACTAAAGGTGGGGCTATTATTCTCCTGGATACAAAGGACTACGTCAAAGAAGCACACAGACAGCTGATGGATTTACAATACTACACCAAACTGGACAAGGACCCAACTCCAAAATATATGAGGGAGTTGAGAAGACTCATCAAATGTTTAGGTACAGATTCCACAAACCTTCTGGACTTAATTCCTGAGGATCCAAGGATGGGAGTTTTCTATATGCTTCCCAAGATTCATAAACCAGGTAACCCAGGGAGACCCATCATCTCAGGGGTGGGAACACTCACTGAAAGAATCTCTGGGTGGGTGGAAAATGTCCTTAAACCGCTGGTAAGGAGGACAGACAGCTACATACAGGACACAACGGACCTTCTAAATAAGCTCTCTACAATAGGTCCCCTCCCTGAGAGTACCATCTTAGCCACCATGGATGTGGAGTCCTTACATACTAACATCCCACACGAAGATGGACTTACTGCCTGCCGACTGTTTATTGAAGCCAATGGGATCCCTTCTGAGTCAGTTCTAAAGCTCACCAGATTTATTCTCACCCACAACATTTTCTCTTTTGGTGAAGAGCTGTATTTACAACGCACCGGAACTGCCATGCGAAGCAAAATGGCCCCCCAGTATGCCAACCTCTTCATGGTAAAACTGGAAAATGACTTTTTAGCCTCCTGCCCCATCAAACCCTTGGCGTACTTCCGTTTCATTGATGACATCTTATTAATCTGGACTGAGACTGAACATGAACTTCTAAAATTCCATGACAAGTTCAACCAATTTCATCCCAGCATAAACCTGACACTGGACCACTCAAAAACAGAAATCAACTTTCTGGATACCACCTTAAAAATTCTAAATGGTTCATTCCAAACAACAGTATATCGGAAACCGATTGACCGTCCCACATACCTCAGATGGGACAGTTTCTACCCGAAACACATAAAAAAAATCCATTGTCTACAGCCAGGCCCTGAGATATAACCGTATTTGCTCCAACCCTGTGGAAAGGGATGAACACTTAAACCAGCTAAAGAAGACATTTTTAAACCAGGGCTACCACCCCACCTCCATTGATGATCAGATCATTAAAGCCACAAGGATCCCTAGAAGTCAAGCACTCCAATACAGAGAAAAAGAAGAGAACCAACGTGTTCCCCTGGTGGTGACCTACAACCCACAGCTTGAGGTACTAAGGAATACTGCCAGGAAACTTCATCACATCCTACACAAGGATGACCGACTTAAAATATTATTCAAAGACCCTCCCTTGCTGTGCTACAGGCAGCCTCCCAATTTAAGGAACATCATGGTCCGAAGTTTGATGCCCTCTGATACGCCAAAAGGAACTTATCCATGCAATGTGAAGAGCTGCAAGACCTGTGCTCACATAGAGACCAGAGACAGGATACAGATCCCCAACACACAGCAGGATTATAAGATTCCTGGGACTTTCACATGCTCCTCTTCCAATGTGGTATATTTAATTATGTGCACCATTTGCCCAGTAGGTTCTTTCTATGTTGGGGAGACTGGACAGCGTCTAAGAGCAAGGATGAGGTCTAATCGTCACACAATTACACACAAAAAAATCCATTTTCCAGTAGCGGAGCATTTTTCTGGCCAGGGACATAACACTGACAATATGAAGGTTTTAATTTTGAGAGGTAATTTCAAATCCCAAAAACACAGAAGAGTCTGTGAATACAAGCTAATTAGAAGCTTCAATTGTATACAGAACGGGCTGAACATTGTTGATGGTTTTATGGCTCATTACCACATCTAAACAATGTTGTTCAAAGACATGGAAATATTAGACACCAGGTTTTCTTATAATTTAGTGTCCTAAAGACTTTATTACCTCTGGGCCTGTCTGTTTGAAGATCATCTCCGAGACTGTTTGTTTATTTTGCCAAATGTCCAGTCCCTGTAATGTTTATTGAGTCAAATATCCAATCATTTTTAGTTGTGCATGCATATATTTTGAGTTTCATTCAATATCTTGTCATACCATGCCTGATGAAGAGACCTGAGTCGTCTCGAAAGCTCGCCTTATAACATCATTTATTTTATTTTTGTTAGCCATTAAAAGGTATCACAACTACAAGATTTGTATCTTGTTTCTCACACTGAGAGCAATGAAAATATATTGAAACCGTAAAGATACAAAGCATTGAATTGGAGAAAATTACCAGAGGGGGACCTTAATAAATTGTTCCGTTTTTTGTGCAGAATTCACCATAAATACAGAGCAAAAAAACGGATCAAAAATGAAGCGTGGGCACATGGCCTTAACCTGTAGAATAACCATACATCTCCAGGATAATAGCATTTGGAGACATGATATGTCCTCTTTAACCTCTTATGGAGTGTAAGGAGTGGGGTCACGGGGTGAGCTCCCCCATACTTTGCAGATATTGCCTATGTGTTACAGCCAAGACCAGCCTCTAACAAATTGTTAACCTGTTAAATTCCACTGTCATACTCTGATCATTTAACGTGCACCTGCATGGGGGTGCATCATTCTATGCGCCCATCACTTGTGATGCGATCACCCATTGGTTGCTATGATAGCCGGAGTTTGATAAATACCCCTGTTCTTGTCATTAAGAAGTCCCTTGAAACCTTCCTGTGGCTTCACAGGACACTGTGATTTTTACTATAAACAGCAGTGTTTCTCAACTCCAGTCCTTGGGACCCACCAACAGGTCGTGTTTTCAGGATTTCCTTAGTATTGCATAGGTGTTGGAATTATCCCCTGTGCAGGTTATTCAACGATCACCTGTGCAATACTAAGAAAATCCCAAAAACACGACCTGTTAGTGGGACCCGAGGACAGAAGTTGAGAAACAGTGATATACAGAAATACTGTGGCACTACTGTATATAGCACAAGAGATAGATGATTGCACGTTATTCTTTCTTAAGGAGGCTATAAAGTACAGTGAGAAGTAAAAAAAAAATGAGTTAAAAAAATATGAAAAAATAAAAGTTGAAACTATTTCTCTTTTCCCCCAATAAAAATAAAGATCTTAAAAAATAGTGGAAAAAAATGCACATGTGGTATCCACATGTTCAGAAAATTTTGATCTATCAAGATATAAAAATAATCAACCCTGTTGGTAAATCTCTGACAGAAGCATTCAAGTCATGTGGACTGGAGGGCTTGCTATTCCAAACACCTATCACTCTCCTCTATAGCTCAACCATAGGTGCATACAGAATGGCAGCTAAGGGGCAGAGGAGCTTCTGTTGGGGATCATACTGTATATAGGGAGCTATATGAGGGTTCATATTATATATAGATTATGTTGGGGCTCATCCTGTATATAGTGGACTATGTGGCTACTCATACTGTATATAAGGAGGTGTGTGCTCCTGCAGTACAGGATGTATGTGTTTGCTCCTACAGTATACAGAAGCTAAGTGGAGCTCCTGCTGTATACAAGCACTATGTGGAGCTCCTACTGTATATAGTATCTATGTGTGGTCTCCTGCTGCATCCAGGGGGCTATGTGTGGGCTTTTGAGGCATCCAGTCGGCTAAGTATGGGCTCCTGCTGTCTCCAGTAGACTATATGTGGGCACCTGCTCCCTCCAGGAGGCTATGTGTGGGCTCCTGCTGCAGCCAGGGGGCTATATGTGGGCTTCTGCTGCATTCAGAAGGCTATGTGTGGGCTCTTGCTGTATCCAGGGGCTACTATGCTTATTTATTATGTATAAACGTACGTTACATATAGTGCTGTATATAAGGGGGAAAAAGTATGGTGCGATAAGCGCACCACTGTTTTTTTTTTTTTCGTTTTGTATCTACAGATGTGCACTTGTGTGCTAATAATGTGATCTATCACATGCTCTATCAAAAGATGATCATGTGACATGTCACATGATACTTCGGGTTGGGGGAAGGGCCCTGGCTACCCTTAATCCGCCCCTGGTTTTCACCTTATAGATTATTCCATCCCACAAAAATAGGTTTAATTTTTTAACTCCAGTTACCACTCCTCCTTTTGTCTGATTGACCACATATTGATGTCAGTCTGCTTTCTTCCTCAAGTTGGATCAGTTGACATTCTATCCATCCTATGGTCAGATCACATCCCCAATGCCAGACAAAATTATTATCTTAGTTTAGTAAGATGCCAGTAAAACATTTCTGTGTATCAAAAACTACAAAAAACACTAAAATGTGATGCTTTATTATAAATGATTAAAATCAATAAACATACAAACACACATCCGTGCCCCCTAGTGAACTGATAAAAAGGTATCAAGTGTAATATGTAAGGCCAGTGAATAAAAATGTGAGGTGTCACACTCAATAGCGGCCTGCAGGAGGAAAAGGAGTCCCCCTAAATTCAAACCCTGCCTGTCAGTAGGAAAGAAGTTATCAGAGACACCAGTAACTTGGGTCACCCCCAAAGGGGTCTTTACCAATGTTGTCCCCAGCAGTGTCATCGTTTTTAAAGAACTAGGAACGTTTGCCCTTCCCTCTACATATGTGAATGACAACAGGTCAGAGGAAGTTATTTTGTGAGGTACAGATGATAAAAATCAAATTGTAAATTTATCCTCTTATAGCCTCTCAACCACAGAGAAGAAAGTTCTCATTACAGGACTTTCACATATACCTACGACCAGGTTAGACCCTTTTGTTTGGACAAAAGATATCCATTTGTTTCTATAGATTTTGAAATGGAAAATGTTATTTCTGAACAATGATAAAGAAAAATGTGTAAACATTTGGAAGTCCCTCTACAATCCTTGGCAGATGAAAAAATTCTAACTGATTTAGTCATTGAAAGGAGTAGAGGTATAGGTGAGGGTCCTTTCTTGGACTTAAACCTTTCGTGTACTTAGCAGTACTGAAATCGTGTCTAAACTACCTAATCACAGAGAAAATATGAAAAATCAATCCAAGCACCACAGGGTGTACACCAAATGTATCTATAAATTAGAGAAAAGCATTGCATGCACTTGAGAATAACCATAATATCACCATAAAACCATCCTATAAGGGGGGCAGGGTGGTAGTTCTGGATGTGGGTAAATACTGTATCTGCAAATGTGTTCCACAATTCTCTCAGATAGATCTAAAAATGAGGTTTATTATTAGGGATCCTACTTCAGAACACAGAATACACACAAAAAATGTTGTGTATTTTGACAAAATCTTTAAATGAATCATTAATATCTAAAAATGAATTTAAGTAAAGTTTTTTTTTGTTTTTTTTTAAATAAAGGGGGGGGGGGGTTCTGAGGGCACCACTCAAATTCTATAGAAAGAAAAGGGGATCTGCTCCAACATATCTGAAAAACAGCAATTCAAAAAAGGGGAAAGGATGATCCCCTGGATGAAGTCACTGCTGTGACGTGGCGCATGGGGCGCTCCGAGGGGTCTCTTGCTGCAGGAGTCAGTGGCCATAGGTAACTAACATCTCCCTATTTTAATGTGCCTAATTTGAACCAATATTGTTTGCCATACTAAATGTTAAATTAAGTGTACAGAGTTATCTGGTGCTGGTCTTTATGTATAGGGAACATATGACACTTTGTGTATCCCTATGGAGTGTTTGATCAACCAGAGCAGAGCCTTTGTATATCTTTGTATTTAGCTGCCTGCACTCTGTTGATATAAATTGTATTATTTCCCCGGGTTTATTTCTGTGATAATTTGGCTCTTTCATTGATGTCTGGCAAAAATGTATTGGCCTTTGCAGCAGGGGACTACTTCTCCCCTTAGTATACAGGCCTTCAGCCTTTTTTAAATGTTTTTATTGTATCCTATTAAATGTGTGCAGTTTCCTTTGCATTAATCTACTGCAGTGTTTCCCAACTCCAGTCCTCAAGGCACACCAACAGGTCATGTTTTCAGGATTTCCTTATCATTAGACAGATGATGGAATTATCCCCTGTGCAAGTGATTAAATTATCACCTATGCAATCCTTAGGAAATCCTGAAAACATGACCTGTTGGTGTGCCTTGAGGACTGGAGTTGGGAAACACTGATCTACTGTATAATTGCCGTAGGCACTTCCGTGTCGGACCCCGCAAAAGACCGTGGCTTTGTCACTCGCCGCTGTCATCCCGCTTCGGAGCAGCTGCTGTCAGCACATGCTGACACAGTGCTCCGGAGCCTGTGCCCCTGTGCCCCTGTGCCCGTAGCGGGCATTGTGACCCCTCGCCGCTGTCATCCCGCTCTGGAGCAGCTGCTGTCAGCACATGCTGACACAGTGCTCCGGAGCCTGTGCCCCTGTGCCCGTAGCGGGCATTGCGACCCCTCGCCGCTGTCATCCCGCTCCGGAGCAGCTGCTGTCAGCACATGCTGACACAGTGCTCCGGAGCCTGTGCCCCTGTGCCCCTGTGCCCGTAGCGGGCATTGCGACCCCTCGCCGCTGTCATCCCGCTCCGGAGCAGCTGCTGTCAGCACATGCTGACACAGTGCTCCGGAGCCTGTGCCCCTGTGCCCGTAGCGGGCATTGCGACCCCTCGCCGCTGTCATCCCGCTCCGGAGCAGCTGCTGTCAGCACATGCTGACACAGTGCTGCGGAGCCTGTGCCCCTGTGCCCCTGTGCCCGTAGCGGGCATTGCGACCCCTCACCGCTGTCATCCCGCTCCGGAGCAGCTGCTGTCAGCACATGCTGACACAGTGCTCCGGAGCCTGTGCCCCTGTGCCCGTAGCGGGCATTGCGACCCCTCGCCGCTGTCATCCGCTCCGGAGCAGCTGCTGTCAGCACATGCTGACACAGTGCTCCGGAGCCTGTGCCCCTGTGCCCCTGTGCCCGTAGCGGGCATTGCGACCCCTCGCTGCTGTCATCCCGCTCCGGAGCAGCTGCTGTCAGCACATGCTGACACAGTGCTCCGGAGCCTGTGCCCCTGTGCCCCTGTGCCCGTAGCGGGCATTGCGACCCCTCGCCGCTGTCATCCCGCTCCAGAGCAGCTGCTGTCAGCACATGCTGACACAGTGCTCCGGAGCCTGTGCCCCTGTGCCTGTCATACTTACCACCAGATCGCACCCGCCTCCGTCTTCCTGCATGTTCCTCTGTCCTCCGTCTTCCGCCCGCTATCTTCTATGTCGCCGCCCCGTACATATTGAAACCAAGATGGCGGCCGGGAAGTATCACGAGAGTTCCCGGCCGCCATCTTGGTTTCGCCCTGTTCACAGTGGCGACATGCAAGATGGCGATGGAAGTAAGTATTTCGCCGCCACTCTGCCCCCCCCGGCCTCCACTGACCACTCTGCCCCCCGGCCTCTGCTGACCACTCTGTCCCCCTTGATCTCCGCTGACCACTTTGCCCCCCTGGCCGCCGCTGACCACTCTGCCCCCCCTTCCCTCCACTGACCACTCTGCCCCCCCACCCTCAGCTGACCACTCTGCCCCCACTGCCCTCCGCTGACCACTCTGCCCCCCCAGCCTCCGCTGATCACTCTGCCCCCTGACCTTCGCTGACCACTCTGCCCCCCCCTTGGGCCTACGCTGACCACTCTGCCCCCCCCGTTCTCTGCTGACCACTCTGCCTTCCGTCCTCCGCTGATAAACTCTGCCCTCCGTCCTCCGCTGACCACTCTGCCCTCTGTCCTCCGCTGACCACTGAGCCACTGTACAGTGCTGACCACTGAGCCACCGTGCAGTGCTGACCACTGAGCCACCGTACAGTGCTGACCACTGAGCCACCGTACAGTGCTGACCACTGAGCCACCGTACAGTGCTGACCACTGAGCCACCGTACAGTGCTGACCACTGAGCCACCGTACAGTGCTGACCACTGAGCCACCATATACAAAGCTAACCACTGAGCCACTGTACAGTGCTGACCACTGAGCCACCGTACAGTGCTGACCACTGAGACACCGTAGAGTGCTGACCACTGATCCACCATATACAGTGCTAACCACTGAGCCACCATATACAGTGCTAACCACTCAGCCACTGTACAGTGCTGACCACTGAGCCACCGTGCAGTGCTGACCACTGAGCCACCGTACAGTGCTGACCACTGAGCCACCGTACAGTGCTGACCACTGAGCCACCGTGCAGTGCTAACCACTGAGCCACTATATACAGTGCTAACCACTGAGCCACCATATACAGTGCTAACCACTGAGCCACCGTACAGTGCTAACCACTGAGCCACCGTACAGTGCTAACCACTGAGCCACCGTACAGTGCTAACCACTGAGCCACCATAAATCTAATTTATAATTGCCTTAGCGCACTTCTGGCATTTTCGGGTCAACTTCCGTTGTTGTGGACGTGGCTGCCTTGCGGCAGCCACGCCTCACACGAAGCTGTGGCCGCGTAGCGGCCATTGCGAGCCGTGGCAATGCGCGAGCAATGGCCGCGAGGCCATTGCGAGCCGTTGCCGGATGCCTCTGTGCCTCTCTCATACTTACCACCAGATCGCACCCGCCTCCGTCTTCCTGCATGTTCCTCTGTCCTCCATCTTCCGCCCGCTATCTTCTATGTCGCCGCCCCGTACATATTGAAACCAAGATGGCGGCCGGGAAGTATCACGAGAGTTCCCGGCCTCCATCTTGGTTTCGCCCTGTTCACAGTGGCGCCATGCAAGATGGCGATGGAAGTAAGTATTTCGCCGCCACTCTGCCCCCCCCGGCCTCCACTGACCACTCTGCCCCCCCCCGCCTCTGCTAACCACTCTGCCCCCGGCCTCTGCTGACCACTCTGTCCCCCTTGATCTCCGCTGACCACTTTGCCCCCCTGGCCGCCACTGACCACTCTGCCCCCCCCTTCCCTCCACTGACCACTCTGCCCCCCCACCCTCTTCTGCTGACCACTCTGCCCCCACTGCCCTCCGCTGACCACTCTGCCCCCCCAGCCTCCGCTGATCACTCTGCCCCCCGACCTTCGCTGACCACTCTGCACCCCCTTGGGCCTCCGCTGACCACTCTGCCCCCCCCGTTCTCTGCTGACCACTCTGCCTTCCGTCCTCCGCTGATAAACTCTGCCCTCCGTCCTCTGCTCACCACTCTGCCCTCCGTCCTCCGCTGACCACTCTGCCCTCCGTCCTCCGCTGACCACTGAGCCACCGTGCAGTGCTGACCACTGAGCCACCGTACAGTGCTGACCACTGAGCCACCGTACAGTGCTGACCACTGAGCCACCGTACAGTGCTGACCACAGAGCCACCGTACAGTGCTGACCACTGAACCACCGTACAGTGCTGACCACTGAGCCACCGTACAGTGCTGACCACTGAGCCACCGTACAGTGCTGACCACTGAGCCACCGTAGAGTGCTGACCACTGAGCCACCATATACAGTGCTAACCACTGAGCCACCATACACAGTGCTAACCACTGAGCCACTGTACAGTGCTGACCACTGAGCCACCGTGCAGTGCTGACCACTGAGCCACCGTACAGTGCTGACCACTGAGCCACCGTACAGTGCTAACCACTGAGCCACCATATACAGTGCTAACCACTGAGCCACCATATACAGTGCTAACCACTGAGCCACCGTACAGTGCTAACCACTGAGCCACCGTACAGTGCTAACCACTGAGCCACCATACAGGGCTAACCACTGAGCCACCGTACAGTGCTAACCACTGAGCCACCGTACAGTGCTAACCACTGAGCCACCGTACAGTGCTAACCACTGAGCCACCGTACAGTGCTAACCACTGAGCCACCGTACAGTGCTAACCACTGAGCCACCGTACAGTGCTAACCACTGAGCCACCATAAAGTGCTAACCACTGACTCACCGTATACAGTCTTAAACACTCAGCCGCCATACAGTGCTAATCACTCAGCCACCTTATACAGTGCTAACCACTGAGCCACCGTACAGTGCTAACTACTGAGCCACCATACAGTGCTAACCACTGAGCCACCGTACAGTGTTAACCACTGAGCCACCGTACAGTGCTAACCACTGAGCCACCGTACAGTGCTAACCACTGAGCCACCGTACAGTGCTAACCACTGAGCCACCATAAAGTGCTAACCACTGACTCACCGTATACAATGTTAAACACTCAGCCACCATACAGTGCTAATCACTCAGCCACCTTATACAGTGCTAACCACTGAGCCACCTTATACAGTGCTAACCACTGACCCACCATAATGTGCTAACCAATGAGCCTCCATACAAAGTTAAGCACTCTGCCTCCATATAGTGCTAACCACTGAGCGGCCGTATACTGTGCTAACCACTGAGTCACCCATACTTTGCTAAACACTAAGCCACCGCGCAGTGCTAACCACTGAGCCACCGCACTGTGCTAACCACTGAACCACCATACTGTGCTAACCACTAAGCCACCGTACAATGCTAACCACTGAGCCACCATACTGTCCTAACTACTGAGCCACCGTGCAGTGCTAAACATTGAGCCACCATACAGTGCTAACCACTGAGCCACCGTACAGTGCTAACCACTGAGCCACCTTACAGTGCTAACCACTGAGCCACTGTACAGTGCTAACCACTGAGCCAGCATACAGTGCTAACCACTGAGCCACCATATACAGTGCCAACCACTGAGGCACCATACAGTGCTAATCACCGAGTCACCGTATACAGTGCTAACCACTGAGTCACATTACTGCTCTAATTATTGAGCCATCATATACAGTGCCAACCACTTAGCCACCATAGAGTGCTAACCACTGAGTCACCGTATACAGTGCTAATCACTGAGTCACATTACTGCTCTAATTATTGAGCCACCATATACAGTGCCAACCATTGAGCCACCATAGAGTGCTAACCACTGAGGCTCAGTTTACAGTGCTAACTATTGAGCCAGCGTATACTGTGCTAACCACTGAGACCCTGTATACTCTGCTAACCACTCAGCCGCCGTATACTCTGCTAACCACTGAGCCGCATAAAGTCTGCTAACCACTGAGTTGCTGTAAACTCTGCTAAGCACAGTGCTGCGGGCAGGAGAGGGCCGGGGGACAGCGGCCGGGTGCGGCCAGGAAGGCCCCCCCCGCCCCTACTGCCCGCACCCGGCCGCTGTTCCCCGACCCCCTCCTGCACGCACCCGGCCGCTCTTCCTCGGCCACCTCCTGCCCACACATGGCCGTTGTTCCCCGGCCCCTTCTGCCCGCTGTTCCCCGGCCCCCTCCTGCCCGCACATGGCCGCTGTCCCCCTGACCCCCTCCTGCAGCTCCCGATCGCTGTCTCCCTGCCTCCCTCCTGCCCGCATCAGGCCACTGTCCCCCGGCCCCCTCCTGCACGCACCTGGCCGCTCTTCCTCAGCCTCCTCCTGCCCGCACATGGCTGTTATTCCACCAGCCCCCTTCTGCCCGCTGTTCCCCGGCTTGCTCCTGAACGCACCCGGCCACTGTCCCCCGGCCCCCCTGACTGCACCCACCTGCTGTCTCTTCCTGGACTCCGGCACCACTGCACACTGGCACCGCTGCACACCGGTACTGCTGTATGTATTCTATCTACTATATAATTGCCGTAGGCACTTCCGTGTCGGACCCCGCAAAAGACCGTGCCTTTGTCACTCTGTGACGTCACCACGTGCGAAGCATTGCCCGCGTAGCGGGCATTGCGACCCTCGCCGCTGTCAGCACACACCCCCAACCCCTGTCACCACACACCCCCCATATGTCCTCACCCCCCCCCATATGTCCGCACACCCCCGCTCCGATCCCGCTCCGGAGCCGCTGCTGTCAGCACATGCTGACACAGTGCTCCGGAGCCTCTCCTGTAACCACACTCCCCGATGTCCACACCCCCCCCCCCGCTGTCACCACACACCCCCCATATGTCCGCATCCCATATGTCCGCCAAAATCGCGGCAGATGCGGTGAAAAAACCGCATCTGCCGCGATTGCCGCATAACCGCTGCACTTGCGGCGCGGTTGTGGTAATCCCCATAGAAAGTATAGGGGGACTTGCGGCAGGTGCGGCATGTGCGGTTTTGCACTTGCGGCAGGTGCGGCCGCGAAAAAAAACGCGGTCAGCCGCGGTTTATTTCGCGGCCGCACCTGCCGCAAGTGCAAAACCGCACTTGCCGCACCTGCCGCAAGTCCCACTATACTTTCTATGGGGATTATTTGAAAATGTTAAAAAAAATTTAAAAATATTCTAGACACCCGATGCATTTGCATCGGGCTCACAGCTAGTAAAATTATATTTGTATAAATTAGTGGTTATCGCTTGTATATAACATATTCCTTTCCCCTTTATTGAATAAAAATGAATTTAATTTCATTTATCCAAAATACCTGAGAAATGTCAACTTCTGCTCTCTGCCAAACATTTATAAGGGGGTTGACATCCTTAAGGGGTGCCCGATTGTTTGAGGCATTGATGTTTTGTGCTAAAATACCAGGACCAGGTCTTTCGCCTATTTGTTGTATCTTTATCATCTGACATAAGTATTTATCATCTGATAAGTATTTATCATACTGATCTCCTCAGTAAGGTAGAAGTTATACATCTTGACCATAATACCATCATCACGTCTGTCTACACTGAGTGTTTGTAAAGTAGTGTCCTTCACAACAAAGAAATGCAAGCAGTGAAACATTACTTGAGTAGAAGAGAAACCCATCTGATACCTCACAACAAGTTCCTTCTGCAACTCCTAGAGTTCATGTTGGTGCACAACTACTTCATTTTTGATGGAAAATTTTACCACCAGCTCAAGTGCACAGCAATTGGAAGCCCTTACACCCCCATGTATACCAAATTGTTCCTTTTGGAAGTTCACTGAGCTGTAGATTGGATTTCTGCTAAAGGGAAGAAAAAAGACTGTTTAAATGTTCTTCCTTAGCAAGTGTGACCAGAGCGTAAGTGCGAACAGAAGTAAGTGTGTGACTTGTGATTCAGTGACTTTGGATTAAGGGAGTTTGGAAGGGAGGACTTACTGAATTGCTGGTTGTATTTTATTAATACTTTGCATTTCTTTTTACTTATCATTTCTGTCTGGTGCAATCCCCATTAGGAAATGAGCTCCATAATTGACAATGCCATCCAGTGTACATCTTGGCACGTGTATGCAATCCTCTAACAGCCGGTCGAGGGTGCATAAAATACTATGTTACTATGTTCCTGAGCTGGTGGGAGGATACGATGGCCTTTAAGGATGAGGATGCCATATGGGGTTCCAGAATAATTTTCTAGGATCACTACATTGATGGTGTCCTCGTCTGTTGGTCAGTGGACAACCATTATTTGAATCTTTTATCTAGCATCTGAATGATAATAATCTTAATCTTAGGTTTACTTATGAGGTGGGGGGGAATATCATTGCTTGATCTAATGATTAGGAAAAACAAGGATGGATATCTGGATACTTGAATCTTTAAAATACCTACAGCTACTAATAACATTTTAAGGTGGGAAAGCCATCATCCCAAAAACTTGTACGAACTGCTCCTCCCTCTCTGACTTCCATGAACAGTCTAGGGGTCTAACACAGATGTTTAAGGAGAGAGGATAACCTAGAAGGGTCATCACTCCATCTTTTGAATTTGCAAAAAGTAAAAGCAGGGCAGAATTACTTACCCACAAAACTTAAGAAGACAACTCGGTTACAAGACTCATAGTGACATATAATGACCAGTGTAATAGTCAAGATTATCTTCAGGAAACTCTGGGGCATATTGCAAAATGACCCGGATATTTGTAATATTATCATCCCTTACCCATCAGTGACCTTTAGGAAGGGAAAATCAATACGCGACTATGTGGTACACAGTCATTATGCCCCACCCCCCAAAAGAGAGGGCACATGGTTAGATCAATAACCCATTGGGACATTTAAATGCAGTGCATGCAGTTTTTGCAGGTATGTGAAACCTTCCAAGACCATAGTTAGCAGAGCAGCAGGAATGCTTTACAGAATTAAAGACTTTCCCAATTGCAGAACATATGGTCTGGTTTATCAATGTACTTGATCATGTCTGTCCCAAAAAATTATATGGGAAAGATTAAATGGCAGCTGCAGGTTAGGATTGGGGAGCATTTAGGAGATGTAATCCATAAAAGGGATGCTCCCTTAGCCTGACATGTTGTGCAGTACCTGTTTGCATGTAAATAACATTTCTTAAGGTCACTGAAGTAGTCCCAAAGTCCACCAGGTTGGGGAACTAGGATAAGAGAATCATTCAACATGAGATAAGATGGATCTTAGGGTTACAGTCAACAAGCCCTGAAGGTATCAATGAGCAACTGAACTTCACAAGTTTTATTTAGATAAACATTATTGAGGAAATAAGCTAAGCCCTTCATTAAATAACTACAATGCATATCCAGATAAGTAGCCTTTATGTATACATTACCACTATTCTCCTATACTCATAATTACCCACTTGTATTTACTCAAGTACTGGCTATCATTTTGTTTCTTATATTGACCCCCTTTACCATCTCTGACCATCCAGTATAGGGTACAGGTAATATATGTACTCATTCATGTCCAGGGAGAATGCTTCTCCCTCCCCTTTACTGGATGTGACCATTCAGCATAGTATACAGGTTATATATGAGCTCATTTACATTCAGAAAGCATACTATTAAGTGTTATGTGGTGGCTGAATCTGTATATCTTCCTTGTAGGTGTTACTTATCATGGATACTTAGGCTACATTCACACACAGCGTTATTGCTGCGTTTTGTGAGTATCCGTTTTTGGTGCAAAATTGCACCAAGAACGGATCCTCACAAAGCACTGTGTTCTGTATCTGAATGCTTTGGCGTTTGCTGCTGCGCTTTTACTCACCCCACCACGCTCCCCCAGTGACTGCCAGCAATGTCCTCCCATCCCCGGAGGCCGCAGTGATCCTGTATCAATAACCATGCGGCCTGTCATATGACTGGGTGACGTTGCTCGGTCACATGGTGCTGTCCAAGGCCCTCCAACTACAGAAAATTAACATGTCAATGCTTTTTACGGATCCGCTTTTCATTTGAAAAGCGGGTCCATAAAAAGCGCGGCGTGTGAATGCAAAATAGTGAAATTAATTGATTTGGCTAGGACAGCTAACATCAATGCATTTCACTGAATTCCACTTCAATAGCAGATCTGTACAAAGCGGATCTCAGTAGCGCAGCGTGTGAACATAGCCTTACTAACTGGGTATATGCTTTTTCTTTATGCCCTATATTTTTGGATACAAGGCCATTAACATATGTTAATAACAGGAGACATAAATGTCCATTATGCCTGCACCTACTGGAGCGCATTAGTGTTCCACTATGACTATGCATTCGCGCTATCTTCATGTTTTGAATAATCCTTGTGAGGGTGTACTTAGGGCCAGCCCTCATTAAGCAGGGGCACTAACTGACATAGAGTGTTAAACTACACTGACAGGCAGTGACTTAATTTAGGGGAGTCCTTTTCCTCCTGCAAGCTGCTTTTATTGAGTGTGGCTCCTGCCATTTATATTTGCTGGTCTTACATAATTACTCTTGATACCCTTTATCAATTCACTAGAAGGCTTGGATGTCTGTTGTTATGTTAATTGACTTTAAGAATTTATAATTAAGTATCACATTATATTTTTTTTCTGTTGGTTTTTGTAACATAGGATCCCTACTTGCAATTTTTTGAGAGTCATAAAATGTGTATCAAATCTCTCTTCTTCAAGAACATTTATATTATTGTGTAATACCAGACTGAGCTGCATTTTTAAATAATCTGAAATTTCTGTGTCTGAAAATATGTTAAAAAATCTTTAATCTCTTATGGTACCTTTACACGCCACTACGGAAGGTTAGAAACAACCGGGTGTCGGAGACAAATGTATCTTGCACTGTCAAAACAACCCGAGGTAGCGGCGTGTAAATCAGGTTGTTGCCACCTGTCACTGTCGACACCTGTTTTTGAGCACTGCTCTAAAACAGGTTGGTTTCAACCTGATGGTAGCGGCATCTAAATGAGGTACAGGAAGGTTTTTTCGTCACCTAGTTAACTCCCTGGGGCATGACACAGTCTCCGGGAAACCGCCCCCTTCAGCGATCATTGGTGGAAGCTCCTGCGTTACGATTGGTTGTCGCTGCATAGGGCGGCATATTTAAGTAGCTGACCAGTCACACTATACAAATGCAATAGCATCATGTATTAGCCAGCCTTCCTGCGCTGCCTGGCCAATCATTATGCTATTGCATTGTCCAATCACCGTACGAGCGTCTCGTAATCCAAAACTCTGGCACGCCTATGTGTTGTCCCTGCTGCCTCAGGTCCTCGCATATTACCTTCTGTAGCGGCGTGTAAATGACGGAAGGTGCTCTACAGAAGATAACCTGCGGCACCCGGCGGTGCCTCCAGAGATAGATTAAACCTTCTGTAGAGCTCTTTGTAGCGGTGTGTAAAGGCGGTATCGGGTACCGTTAGGAACCGTTGGAACGTGCTCGTGCACGTGAGACACCCGGTTGTTTCTAACCTTCTGTAGGGGCGTGTAAAGGTACCATTACTGTATCTTCCATACCAATTTATCAGTACATGTAATTGAAAGCCTGATGCCCACAGATGCCAAACACATGTTCTACTAAACAACCTTCATGTAATACTTCTCTAATTCCCTTTCGAAGTACAGGTTCATGGTCAACATTCTACCAAAATACAATGATTCTATGTCTTTTACTTTACATGTACATGGAAAAACAAGTAAACTTAATTAAATCTTATTATAATTAAATATATTGTAATAATATTGTCACTAATATGAGTAAAGAACAGAAATAATACAACCTTTAGTAAATTAACATTGAACTGGACACTAGTGCCCACAGAGTATAATAATCTACCTCTCCATTGCAGACGTATTAGCAATCATATTGATTGTCACCTAAACCGTTTATTTTTTCAAGTTCAAGTGTAGATTCCCAGAGAGATTTCACTGGGGGCCCTGTAATTTTCCACTTTTTGATGCTGACTAATCAGAAGCAAACAGCCTACAGTGGGTAAAGAAGAACACGCCCCCTACAATACCTTAGAACAGCCTCAGTGTTCCTACCAGTATCATTGTCCCTAAGGTGTCCCGGGGGGCAATTTATATCCAACCTTAATTATGCATTATTTAGTAGTAATAGTAAATTATCTAATGCACATTCCAGGCATAATACACTTGAATGGAGTCCCGGGGTCTCCAACCATGCCTCCCAAATCTTATAGAATTTATTAACAGTATTCCTCTTTAGATGTACACCCCTTTCTAATCTTATATTATTTAATTTGTTTTTGAGTTCCCCAATGGTTGGGGGAGTGGCATCCAGCGTTCTTCTGCGCTGTCATGCGGAGGACACTGCGGATCCATTGACTTCCATGCATTTTTTGTGTGCTTGCGGACGCTTACAGATAAAACAAGCGCCCGCAAACGCACAAAAAAATGCAACAGAGCTGCGTTCGGAGTGCGAAGGAGGGTGCACAAATTATGCGCATCCATACGCAAACGCAACCGAACGCAGCCAAAATGCAGGCACATGCGTTCCCATGTTAAACATAGGAACGCATGTGCGCAAGCATTTGGCTGCGTTCAGTGCGCTGCGTAACAAACGCAAATGTGAAGGCAGCCTAAGTGTAACCTTTCTTTGAATTACCATTGCATTTCCAGCTAAGATGTTCACTGCATCTAAATAAAAATTCTCAGTGTTATAATTAGTTTCCAAAAGTAAAACAAATCTAAAATCTAATGTTATCAGGAGAAGCTACAATTGTGTCCAGCTGTGGCATAGTATCGTGCACATTTGGAAACAGCTACATAAATGTCTTCAATGCTGAGCCAAAAATATTAAGGGAACAGAACAGCCAGTAAGCCTGAGTCTCAGAAAATATTGTGATGTATGTGATTTTTGATTTACGTGGCAATAAAAAAATATCCTGAAACTGAAGTTGGCAACACTGATCGAGGCCATACACCTATAATATAACCACTTAGTACATAAAAATACCCATGTATTAAATGTGATCCATCGAATACATCTACGTTCTATGAGCTGAGAAAGTCATTTTATTGCTTAATAAAGAGCTAGCCCTGGTTCTGTCAAAAATGATAGATTACACTGCAAAGGCGAGTCAGAGTGCTTATCCGCTTTGTCAGTGATCCAGCAGTTTACAAACCTCTGTATTCTAAAGAGAAAACGGCAAAAACAGATTAAAATTTGTAGGCATCGCTGCTAATTTATTTAATGCTTTGTAAAACACAATTAGGAAATAGAAATGTATATTTTTACAATGTACTTTTAATTGCTCCTATTCTTCACCAGCCCAATGGATGCAGGCATGAAAGTGATCAGCATTCAAGCCAACCACAGAAACATTTATGAACTATAATTACTGTTGGACAGAATATATGATTTCTGCAATCAGTCAGATTTCATTTCCAATCATTATTTTACAAGTCTGCTATAAACATAATAAGAAATATGTAGGTGGGCTATTCCATTCAGCCTACAAAACCCCATTGCAGACAAACCAAAGAGAAAAACACCAAATGAGCACATATGCTATAATAAAGTAAATAATAGTAGTATGTTTCAATAACATCGGGTACTTGGTTAACACAGTTTGATTAAAGAACGTAAAATCCATCCCACCGTGACAGGGTGTAACCATCGGGATGGTCCTACTCTAGGATTAAGCAGGAACATAGACGGATATACCACAGCTCCTGGGCAGTCGAGGAAGTAAAAGAAAACATACAGATATTACAGCCAAGAATTGTAGCTGATTCGATCTGTGATGTAAATCAAGTATTTTTAACAGGAAATTAAATGTTTTCCTTACTGAAGGGATCAGCTGCAATTCCCGGCTGTAATGTCTGTATACTTTCTTTTACTTCCTCCCTTGCCCAGAAGCTGTGGTATATCCAACCATGTTCCTGCATGGTCAAGGTCCTCTCCCTCTGTACCAGTTTGTCATTGTTAATTTGTTCACTGTAACCTATATCTGTATTTTGTATGTAATCCCTTCTCATGTACAGCACCATGGAATTAATGGTGCAATATAAATATAATCATAATAATAATGGCCGGACACATCCATATTACAGGAGCATATTAATGAGAATATCTCAAACAGGAAAAAATTTTTTAACATATCCATTTGTGGAACCTATTTCTATTCAAAAATTATTCATTAAAATGTACAATTGTTCATGCATGACCCTTTACACAAATTAAAGCTTTGAAGTCCTTAGAGTTCTTCTTGGTGGCCAAAGCCACAATGTGTAATTGACTACTGTGGACTATAAGGGTGGCTTCACATTTGCATTTTGCAGCGTAGCGGACGCTGCGGATAAAATTTATGAAATACACAAGTGTATTGTGCACTCATATTTAACATGGAGTGCGCATTCGTGACAGAGACATTTTTTGGCATGCGTATGGGTGCATATGCGTATCGGCGTGTTGAATATCCGCAGCCGGAAAATGCAACATGTTGCGATTTTTGGGTGTTGAAAAATGCGCAAGCTTCCACATGCGCATGGATGATAATAAACAAGTCATTATTCTCTATGCATACAGAAACATCTGATACAGAAAACCACAGGCCTCACTAAGTGACAGATTGGAAAGGATTAACAGGGTAAGCAATAGGGGCGGACCAAAAAGACCGAAAAGGAGGGAAAGGTAGAGAAAGAGGAGGTATGGGGCCCAAAACCTTTACAACCAGTTCCAACACCACAACGCCCCAGGTGGTTTTTTGCCCTCACCTGTGCCACCATCTGTTTTAGAAATGGGTCTGAAAGACCAACAGAAGATATACGATTTAAGGGACAGGGCTGGAAACCCAGATACAAATAACAAATAGGGAATCCGCAAGAACAGAGAAGAACGATGACATGAAAATCATTAACCTGACCAATCCCTTCCTCAAATCTTCCACCCTTCCTCACTCCCCCCTTCATTACTTCCCCCTTCTCCCCCCCAACTCTCCTTTTCCTATCATACCTACCCTCAACCCTCCTGAGGGAGTTTTTGTCGCCTTTTCAATGCAAGATTTACCATAAATGAGGCTCTTTTATTGGACTGCTATACTGTAAGCTACTAATGGTATATTGATATGTTTTGCATTTGTATTCTATTGGTTAGAGCTATTTTTCAAAGCCTTTCGGCTCTCGTTGGGATGTTACCGGGGCGCTGTCCCGGACCATTTCTAGTTAAACCCCATTTAGGCACACCTGTATTTCAGGTGTTTCTGATTGGATTCGTGGGACCTCTCGAATCTAACACAGTTACACTTCCTTGACCAGGCTCGAGGAATAGCCTGCTACTCTGTAGGCTCTGGTTTAATCTACTTTGATCTGTGTTCTTTTGCCTTTTCTTCTTGCCTTACTTTCTTTACTTAATTCTCATCCACTACTCTTTCCCCCTGCCTTCTCACCCCTCTAGTACGCCCTCTCTCTGACAGATGGAATACTCTCCTCGTAATATTAGATGCTGTGTTCTCTTGTGGCTGATGGAATGGCCTCTCTTAAGATTGCCACTTTGAATGTCAAGGGCTTTAATACCCCGCAGAAACGCAGCCAGATCTTGTATGGGCTACATAAATCGGGAGCATACATTATTCTGCTACAAGAGACGCACTTCAAAACGGATCATTTCCCCCCCATTTGCAACAAGTATTATCCACAATGCTACGAATCCGTTAGCACGTACAAAAGGGATTAGCATAGCTTTTCACAAAAATTGGCATACCAAGTACTGGGAACTGAGGTGGATCCACAGGGCAGATATCTCTTCATTAAATTGACTATGTTTGGGCAGCACTATACCATCACTAACTTATCTTCCTAATCAAGGACAGATGACCCATGGAGCCCGGTATCTGCGGAGGCTGGAGGCGTACGCTCGGGGACACAAGATAGTTGGAGGCGATTTCAACCTACCCCTCGACAAGAAACTCGACACCTCGACGGGTAAATCTGCCATTCCACACAAACAACTGGTATCCTTTAAGAATTCCCTCCATACACTCAAATTGATAGACATCTGGCATATTACCCATCTAGCTGATAGAGACTATACATACTTCTCTACAGTACACACCTCATACAGTCGAATAGACTATCTTCTCATTGACCATCACTTGTTAGACTGGCACCCTGCTGCATTGATCGGCTCCATGGTCTGGTCCGACCATGCTCCAGTTTTTGTGTCTTTAATTCCCCCGACTCAACCAACCAGCCAATGGCGCTAGAGACTAAATCCCAACCTTCTCACTGACCCAACTGTTAAATGTTCAGTCAAAAAGTCTATTATGGACTTTCTCACAATTCATACAGACGATACTACCCCGCTGCCGACGCAGTGGGAAGCACTGAAATGTGTTGTTAGGGGTATTCCAATGAAGGAAGGTGCTAGGCTTAAGAGAGAGAGGGCTGCGCACATCAATTACCTCCTCTCTCATATATATGTCCTGGAACAGTCGCACAAATCCACTCTTTCAGATATAACTACTAGAATTGACGAAGCTTAGAAATGATCTCAAAACCACTCTGGATCAGAGTTACATGATGCTCAGGGAGCGCACTCAACAATTTTATTATGAATTTGCAGACAAATGTGGAAAACACCTAGCTAGGCGTATTCACCCACAAACCTTGGGCACTTTCATTCCCTCGATTAAAATCGCCAATAACCTGAAGGTTCATCAGCCTGCCAAGATTGTGAAGGCATTCAAAGACTTTTATGCGTCTTTATATAATTTAGATGCCTCCCCTACAACTCCTGGACGCCTGCACCCTTCAACTAGAGTTGGTGACTACGTCAGGGATACAGTTACCTCCCATGCCTATAGATTTGATTGATGCCCTAGACGCCCCTTTCTCATAGGCAAAAGTTACTCAGGTTATCAACGCTTCCCCTCCTAACAAGAGCCCGGGACCAGACGGATTCACATCCAGATTCTATCAAACCTTTTCTCCTGAGTTGACCCCTTTCTTAACTAAATTCTTTAACGTTATCTCGCCGAACCAACCCTTTCACAAGCGTTCATTGGAAGCCAACATTACAGTTATTCCTAACCCCGGGAAAGACCCCGAACTCTTGCTCTAGCTACCGCCAAATATCGCTAATTAATGTCGAATGTAAAGCTGTACGCTAAATTACTAGCTGTTAGACTAGGTCCTTCTCTGCCTCGACTGATTCATAACGACCAGGTTGGCTTTGTCCCTTTTAGGGAGGCCAGAGACAACACTATTAAATCTATCCTGCTCATCTCTCATATCCGTAAGACGAAGATCCAGGCTTGTGTGTTGTCGGTCAACGCGGAGAATGCCTTCGACAGGGTCAGCTGGCCCTTCCTCCAGCACACTCTTGAGCGTGCGGGGTTCGGCCCGGGCTTCCATAATAAGATCATGGCCCTCTACTCTGCTCCTTCAGCGAAAATACAATGTAATGGCATCCTTTCTGACTCATTCCCAATCCACAACGGGACTGGGCAGGGCAGTCCCTTATCACCCATGCTATATGCCCTGGTAATGGAACATTTTGCGACGGCACTCAGAAGTAACCCAGATATCCATGGCATCCAAATTAAAGATGTTTCCCACAAGTTAGCTCTGTACGCAGACGACTTACTGATTTATGTTACCGAACCCGAAATATCCCTACCCTCAATTCTGTGTGAATTTGAAAGATGTGCGAAGGTCAGTAACTTCAAGGTTAACCTCTCTAAATCCGAAATCCTGAATATTTCTATTCCATCAGAGAGGAGATTGGGTCTGGAGCGGTTCTTCCCCTTTAAATGGTGTGAAGGATCCCTGAAATACCTGGGGATAACCCTTAGCTCTGACCCGACGACACTGTAAGCATTGAATTACAAACCACTGCTCCAACGAATCACTTCCGACCTACAGAGCCATAGTGACAAAAACCTGACCTGGTTTGGGCGGATAAACGTTTTTAAAAATGGATATCCTTCCCAAACTGTTGTATATTTATCAAGCAATACCAATAGTACCACCGAAAACATTCTTTGCTCAATTCAAATTTGCACTTTCCGCTTACGTCTGGAAAAAAAGGCAAACCCCGACTGGCCTACAATATACTAACTAGACCTAAAAAAAGCGGGGAAGCAGAACTACCTGACCTACGACTTTACCATGCAGCAGCGGTGTTGACCAGATTGATGGACTGGTTCCATGGGGCCGGTCAGAGGCAGTGGGTCAAGTTGGAAACTTCATTAATAGAGTGGAATCTCTCTGCTCTTCCATGGATAACCAAATCACTACGACCCGAAATTATACAATCCTTCCCATTGACTCATGACCTGCTGACTGTCTGGGACAGACTATGCTCTCGTTTTGCACTCTCAAACCCTTAGTAACATACATAGTAACATAGTTTTTAAGGTTGAAGGAAGACTTTAAGTCCATCTAGTTCAACCCATAGCCTAACATGTTGATCCAGAGGAAGGCAAAAAAAAACCCATGTGGCAACACTAATCTCCACATTGGGGGAAAAAATTCCTTCCTGACTCCAGATACGGCAATCAGACTAATTCCCTGGATCAACGCCCTATCAAAGAATCTAGTATATATAACTGGTAATATTATAGTTTTCAAGAAAGGCATCCAGGCCCTTCTTAAATGTTAGTAGTGACTCACTCATTACAACATCATGTGGCAGAGAGTTCCATAGTCTCACTGCTCTTACAGTAAAGAATCCGCGTCTGTGATTATGATTAAACCTTCTTCCCTCCAGACGTAGAGGATGCCCCTTGTCCCAGTCTCAGGCCTAAGAGTAAAGAGATCATTAGAAAGGTCTCTGTACTGCCCCCTCATATATTTATACATTATTATAAGATCACCCCTAAGCCTTCGTTTTTCCAAGCTAAATAACCCCAAGTTTAATAACCTGTCTTGGTATTGCAGACCCCTTAGTCCTCTAATAACTTTTGTTGCTCTTCTCTGGACCCGCTCTAGTTCAGCTATGTCTTTCTTATACACCGGAGACCAGAATTGTACACAGTATTCTAAGTGTGGTCGCACTAGTGACTTGTATAGAGGTAAAATTATGTTCTCCTCATGAGCATCTATGCCTCTTTTAATACATCCCATTATTTTATTTGCCTTTGCAGCAGCTGCCTGACACTGGCCACTAAATGTGAGTTTGTCATCTACCCATACACCCAGGTCTTTTTCAGTGACAGTTTTGCCCAGTGTTTTACAATTAAGTGCATAATTATACCTTTTGTTTCCTCTGCCCAAGTGCATGACTTTACATTTATCCCCATTAAAGCGCATTTGCCCCTTGATACCTTTATTTGAGAACCCTCAATTTCCCCAGCAGTGGACATAGGGAGATTCATGATCTGGAGTTCATCCGAGAACCACAGAGGACAAGAGACGTTGCTCAGGTTTTCTTCGCTACCTTCGCTCTCCGAGCTCAACTCCAGTTTCCTAGACCGGACAATACCCTGGTTTGAATATCTACAACTGAGATAATTTCTCTCATTCTCTGGCCCTACCGCTGATTTCACAAGAGATCTCTTGCCCTTTGAAGCTCTCTTGACTAGCCCAGGACCCCTGACCCGGGTTATCTCGCAGGTCTATGCTATGCTGATTATCCCCGGGGCTGATACGCCACCATAGTTCGTTAGAGCTTGGGAGACAGAGATTGAAGAATTCTTTTCGGACTTGGACTGGTCTAAAGAATTCATGTCTACTCACAAACTTCTACTTCCTTGTAGGGTACAAGAAAGAAATTTTAAAATTATAACGAGGTGGTACAGGTGTCCCAATGATCTCCACAGGATTTTATCACAGATCTCTGCATCTTGCTGGCGATGCGAGGCTCCCGAAGCCTCTATGTTGCATATTTGGTGGACCTGCCCGCCCATTCAATCTCTTTGGTGTACAGTCTTACAAATTACCCAACACGTCACGGGTTCCTTGGCACCAGTCTCCCCACAGACTTGCCTATTATCCATGATCCCTGGGTCATTCAAAGAAACTAAGCAAGGGTTGCTACGGCATAGTGTTGCCGCTGTGCGATCAATCATTCCTCGGAAATGGAAGTTGAAAACGCCCGCCCCGGCTGGTTGATTGGCTCGGTAAAATGGATCATATTTTCCGAATGGAGAAATTGTCTGCTCACTCGGATGAAAGTAAAGAAATACTTCCGGACATGGCAGGCCTGGCTCTTATATAAAGAATCCCCTGAGTTTCTGGATCTCTATAACATTTAAACCACTCTAAGATCACATCCTGGCCAGCTCAAGATTAATCACTTGAGATGAAGACATCCTTCTTGCTTTCAATACTTCCCCACCCTTCTCTGCACCCCCCCTTCTACTCTTTACCACTCTCTTATCTGTCTTTCACCCAGCTTTTTCCCCTCCCTTTCTCCTTTTCTTTCTGTTATGGTTATTATTTACATACTGTATATATGAATAAATATTATTAGGGTTCTTGAACCCTTTCATTGCTTATACATAATTTGAACGGAAGACGAAGTTCATAGGCCTATTGGCCCCCCAGTTTAATTGCCTCCTTGTTGACTTCTGGTACTGGGGTCCTATTTAACATTTAACATTTTCTTTGATTTCTGCAATACCTCCACTTACATGGTGGAAGCTATATGTTATCTGTTATGTGTCATTGCTTTATTCCCGCCCTATGTATAAGGACGGGTGCTTATATAATTGTTTATATTTCCCTTTCTTTAAATAAAGATTTTTGAAAATATTGTATGCTGTGTAACTGTGTGAGGAAAGGGTCATTGTTTATGCATATGCCACGTAAGCAACATTCAGTTGCTGGAGATCAAGGCAGGGACTTGTGTAATGGCAGCGAACGCCCCATGCAATAAAGTGTCTGAAGATACCCACTGAGTGTAATCTACCGCGAGCAACAAATAACAGAACAGCTATGTTCACACATTGTTTTTTTGCAAGTTTTGTTATGCAGACAAAACCAGCTCTCTTGGCAGTAAAGAAGCTGCTTACAAAAAAAGCATGCCTTGTTACTATTTTTGCCGTGTTTTTGATGCAGATTATGTGTGTTATTTGTCTGTATACATGTATGAATGTTTAATAAAGTTGATTTAATCAACCAAAAAAGGAGCAAAAATGCATGATTACATTATTTGCAGCGTTTTTGCAAACTCATTGATTTTTCTGGTGAAAAAGCGCAGCAAAAACGCTAAAACAATTGACAGCAGTTGACTCAGCAGTTTTTTAATTCAGTATTACTGAAATATCGTAGCTTTGGCTGGTACTGTGAAAAGCAGCTTTTACTTTCTTTTAAAAAAATGCAACCTGTGAACATAGCCTTGATGTGCAGGGTTAGTGGCACTATGTTGCTTTATTTCTTTTGGTAGTGCAGTGTAATGGGAAGTTGGGAAAAGTGGGGAATGTCTACTAGAGGTGATGAGCTATAGATGTCTGTGTGTTACTTTCTACAGAGATGAGTCTTGGCTGGAAGACGTGATAGCAGTCTGAATTAGATGAAGAGAAAAATCAAAGATGAATTACTTCAACTATAGATGTCACTAGTAAGTCAGTGTATTAATGTGCATGAACACTAGAAACTATATACAGAGCTCCTGTCTATTATGTCACCATTGATCACTGTATTACCTGCACACTATACACTATATACAGAGCCCCTGTGTATAATGGTGGCAATATTTGTGTTATAAACATTGTGGTTTCTATTCATGATCATTATTGTAGTATTATTTAGTCACTATGTGGTGATATGATGTGGTCTGGTCATGATATGGTGGTATTTGTCCATTGTACGTCATAGTATACAGTCACCATGTGTTGGTAATGTGTGTTCTAATCACGGCTTAGCAGTATTTCTTTCTTGTATGTGGTATTACTTGGTCAATATGTGATGGAAATGTGTAGTCTGGTCATAGCCTGGCGTTATTTCTCCCCTGTATGTGGTATTATTGGTTTTGGTAAAGTAGATTGCATTCTGTATGGAGATCATTTGTTCACTCTGATATTAATTAGGAGATTATTTATTAGATAATTATTAGAGATTAAAAACTTGGAAGTTTATCCCCTCCCTGTCCTGTGACTATTACACAGCGGCAAAGATGCAGTTACAGGTGTTCTACAGTGAAAACAAGTAATCCCCTCACCACATGATAACTGATCATGGGCGTACCCGGATCAAAACTAGGGGGGGGCAAGCCATGGTCGTTACCGCCTCCTATGGTACTCTGTCACACCAGCCCGAACGTCATATCCAGCCCGGTGCATTGTGGGGGCTGATCACATGTTCGGCTGGGCTCCGGCGCATGCCCAGTTCACATATTGAAGCTGCCCGTACATGTCATAAGCCCCCACAATGCACAGGATCAGATATGATGTTCTGGCCGGCGCGTCAGAGTACCACAGGAGAAGGGAGTTTCAAAAAGAGGTGGAAACAACAGAAGGAATGCTGATGCCCTTTAAAGGGAACCTATACTGGACAACATGTGCTCATTACATACACATCATACATGTACACAGAGACACAAGCCACACACATATACACAGACAAAAGCCAAACACACACAGAGACACAAGCCACATATACACAAAGACAGACAAAATCCACACACAGGCAAGCCACAAGCTACACACATAAACACAAGCCCCACACACGCCACACACAGACACAAACCGACACACAGACACAAGCCACACACACGCCACACAGACACAAGCCCACACACAGGCACAAGCCACACACAAGTCCACACACAGACACAAGCCAACACACACAGAGATACAAGCCACATACACACAGTCCACACACACACGCCACACACAGACACAAACCGACACACAGACAAAAGCCGCACACACTCCACACAGACACAAGCCTACACACAGGCACAAGCCACACACAAGCCCACACACAGCCACATACACACAAGCCACATACACCCAAGCCACACACACAAGCCACAAACACAAGCCACACACACAATCCACACATAAGCCATGCACACACACAGACACACAAGTAACACACAGACAAATGCCACACACAGACACATACACAGGACACAGACACAGAGACAAGCCACACACACAGACACAAGCCACACACACAGACACAAGCCACAGACACACAATCCACGCACACACACAACACACAAATAAATGCCAAACACATGCACAGGCCACACACACAGACACAAGCCACAGACAGAGAGACACAAGCCACTGACACAGAGACACAAGACACAGAGACACATGCCACAGACACAGAGACACATGCCACAGACACAGAGACACATGCCACAGACACAGAGCCACATGCCACACACACAGACACAAGCCACAGACACAGAGACACAAGCCACAGACACACAGACACAAGCAACAGACACAGAGACACATGCCACAGACACAGAGACACATGCCACAGACACAGAAACACATGCCACAGACACAGAGACACATGTCACAGACACAGAGACACATGCCACAGACACAGAAACACATGCCACAGACACAGAGACACAAGCCACACACACAGACACAAGCCACATACACAGAGACACATGCCACACACACAGACACAAGCCACAGACACACAATACACGCACACACACAACACACAGATAAATGCCAAACACATGCACAGGCCAAGCCACACACACAGACACACACCCACACATGTATACACAGACACACACATTTATATACACATATACACACTGTACACACACACCCGCACACACATATATACACAGACACACACACATATACACAGACACACACACATATATACACACTGTACACACACACATATATACACACACACATATATTACACACACACATTTATATAAACATACATACTATACACATCCACACATATATATACACACAAATACATACTGTACACACACACCCCCACACATATATATACATATATACACAGACACACATTTATATACACGTATACATACTGTACACACCTATATATACACACATATATACACAGATACACACATTTATATACACACTGTACACCCCCCCACACACATATATAAATACACACATACACACTGTACACATATATATACACACATACACAATGTACACACACATATATAAACAGACAGACACACACACATATATATATATATATACATGTACACACTGCACACACACATATATACACACATAGACATATAAGCACAGACTTACACATATATACACACACATATTAGCAGTGTATTGTTCTTTCCTTACCAATGATGATCCTCTCTGAGTCTGGAGGGAAGGAAAGTGCAGGGCAGCTGTGTAACTTCACAGGAGACTGCGGGATTGTCTTCGATGTGTGATGTGGCTGGGCACATGTAATGCCAGCCAGAGCAGCCCATCCCCCACTTTCCCCTGCACTCTAGCCTCCTCCCTCCTCCTTTCAGCACAGGAGATTAGCGATGCTCTGCAGGCTGCAGTTTGGAGAGCATCACATACTACTTAGCCATTTGGTGGCTGTCCTGCTCCCTTTTTGGGGGGGGCTCCTGCCCCCCCCTGCCCCACGCTGGGTACGCCCATGTAACTGATAGCTTATTGATGGGTGGGGGTCCTTCTTACTGGGACCTTCCGTGATAGGCAGCATTTGGAACTTTAATCTCCATTAGACTGAAGCTGATGTATGACTCAACCATTGATCCATTCATTCCCTCACTGGCTATGAGCGTTGTACTTGGCTTTTTCAGGCATCCGCAAAGAGAATGAATGGAGCCGTGGTCTCACACCCGACCTGCTGCTGCATTTTAAAATGGGGATAAGGGCCCAATCAGGGATAAAAGTTCTCCATTCTTCTGATCGTAGCAGTTTCCAACGGTTGGATTTCACGGGTTAATAAGTTATCACTGATCCGTGAATCCCATGGATTGGTGATAACTTGTTTTCACCAAAGAATCCCTTTAACGCCAACTGCCATGATTGTACATTGCAGATTTGGAGTGTATACAGTAGATTAACTATAATTGGGATAAAAGTTAATTAGGTAATTGCATATAGCTGTAGAGTGGTCCCCTAGTGTCAATTCCCCCTGTGAGCCTAAGACCCTGTATAGAGTGCAGACATGTAGACGATTCCATTAAAAATATGCAATGCACTTGCACTGTCCATCCATTGTATTAGCGTGTGACTTTTTTTCCATACATAGTCATTCTCATCCAGAAATAATACAATTGTTGGGCTCTCATATACTGGCACATCAGTAAATTATTAATTAGTTATGCCATCCATCAGAGATCCATCAAAAGGTTTTTTTGCAAGTTCATGCTAAACGCCTGCCTAAAAGTTCTACACACTGTTGTAGACTTTCTAAACAATCAACTCACTTCCAGAGGGTATATTACCAGCACTGTGTGCTGCTTTGAAATCCACAGCAAAGCCTCAAGCTCGGAAGTTGTAAATGTAATGTTCCCCCTTGCATAATAATATGCAATTAAAGTCTGAACTACATGACTGATGAATTATTGCTTCTTGCACTCCCAAAGAACAATTTAATTGCATTTTGATTTGTTCCAGTCTTTGTATTACAGCCTTTCATTACATGGCATTTTGGGACTGCAGTTTGCAGTGATTGTTCCTTTATATAAAGTGCATTCTTACTCTCATTTAAAAGTGTCTTTACATGGGGTACTGAGATTATTATTAATAGTATCTTAGAACAATGCTCAAATATCTCCCTAGTGGCCTGGCAAATATTAACATGTTACATAGTTTGCTTATATTTGAAGTGTAACACACTCCACTTGGTCTTAGTCTTGCCTGTAATAGAGGCTTTGCTCCTGATTTTGTCCTGCCTCACAACAGTATCTATTCATCTTGAACTTGTCAATGGCCTTGAAGTGAAACAACTGCCTCATTTTGATTTATTGCCTTTATTACCAGAAGAGAGCATAGAAAATAGTTATGCTAATCAGATAAGCATTTTCACTCATGAAACACATCTTTGGTATTCTGGTAATTAGCGTAGATTTGTTACCACACAGCATAGGTCAGAGATCTCCAGTTTTAACCTCCCTGGAAATAAATGCTTTGAATACATTATACGGGAATAGAAAGACCTTAGCTTTTGCTCCAGTTTAAATGGTCATGGCCTGCCCTTGAACTGCACCGTATTTAATATTGTACCAAAGACTGAAGCAGATTTCCCCAAAACGTTAATGGCATGGTGGTCAGTTGAAAGACTTCAAATGTTGCTAATGATAGAGGTATGCACATTAGTAGCAAGTTAAAAGATCACCATGAAATATTTTATTGCTTTATTTTATAAGAGTAGTGGGCTCCCATTTAGATCTGACCTCTGTAAGGGAATGCAGAAATGTCTGCAAGTAAACGTCGCCATCTACTAACTGAAAGTGGTAAAACAGAAACAACTGCTACTAACATCAGCAAGAGAAACCAAAATGTGACATACAAATTCCCCATGGGTGGATAAAAGAGTAGACACTGGGTCAACTGACACCTGTGTTGCAGTTACTAATTATAGAAGGCTTAGCCAGGCCAAGAAAAGGCAGAGTTGGTGCCATATTTATTCCAGGAAGATTCTGCGGCAGTGAAGTGGGCTTATAGCCCCATAGCCCCAGAAGCGTACAAGATGCAGTCAGATTCCAGAGGATTGGCCAACCTTAGCTATGTTTCTCGATTTTCAGATACTCCTAAGCAGTTTTGGTATGTCTCATTTCCTGTTACATTCTACATTAGCTTTAGATATTTGCCTTATCTAGTGTTTTCACAGCAGTTTTGGTAGACCATGTTTCCCTTTTTCTTGTGTCCCAGTGTGCAGCTGTATGCTTTTTTATAAATGTATTTTTTCCAGCTGGCACCTCGTTATATTACTGGTATCACTGGTCAGTCTTTTCATATATTGCTTGTATATTTTTTTCTGACCGAGCACCCTCACCCCACTCCTGTCCCATAGCCAACGTTTTTGACATCACTAGGATCTGTACACTGCTGAGCACTGTTTAGTTAGTTACACTACAGTAATGAATGGAGTGACTTGGATGTTTCCCTGCTAGAGGGATCTACAGTACGATAAAGCCGATGGTGATTCTTAGTTAGTGCTAACAGTAATACTGTGTAAATAATATTGTTATTCTATTCTGGATATCTGTGTATGACGACAATCCAAACTATTGGCATAAGCCACTCAGTCAGGCAGAACCTCGAGTGACCTGGACACTCTTTAACCCCCTATACAGGAATCTGGATTTACAACATGGTCCAGGATGTAACTGCCTCTGGAAAGCAGCAGACCAGAGAAAGGAATGGTCACCAATCAGTGTCAAATCCAGGAAGTCAAGACAAGGACAAAAACAGGATCCGAAAGCATAGTTAGAGAGCTGGATTAAAACAAAGATAGTAGAAAACTCTTTATCCCAAGAGACTCATAACAATAGTCGTATAGAACATAACAAAATGGCTCATGCCACGATCATATGGTTGATTTTGCCTTGTTTTATCCTACACATATACGATGCTTGCACAGTTTCACTGCGACCCCAAGACACTCGTTCGACACAAATCACGACTGTGGCACGGGCAACCAGTACATAGGTAATCTCATAACTATTGCTATTTTCAGATGGTTTTACCATGTACCCAGCTGTTAATGTATAAACAAATGACATGTTCATGATAATGTAACATTTTTGTTTGAGCAAATACTTCGTAAATATATACCGCATATTGATGTATGGTCTTTTGATTTACTTTATGGCACAATTCCTTTTCATGTTATTGGTACAGTGGCATTGATTTATGTTGTTTGCATTGTTGACATACATAGTCCGTGAAAAAAGCAAAAAAACAGGCTGAAACGTTGGAACTGATCTATGTACTGTCTCTGTGCCGGAAATATGTCCAATGAATTAATTTTTCTTCACGTAATTCATAGTCTCAATAATTTTTTTTGGTGTGCCGAAGTACAGCCATACATTATCCACAGTGAAACGAGTACTGTATCAACATGGGTTGAAAGGCCACTCTGCCAGGAAGAAGCCATTACTCAAAAAACAAAAACTGAAAAAGGCCAGATTAATTTTTGCAGATGCACACAGGAATGAACACCTAAATTTGTAGAGACATGTCCTGTGGTCTGACGAAATTAAAATTGAACTGTCCATTGTTACGTTTAGAGAAAAATGGGAGAATCTTGGAAGCCTAAGAACACCATCCCAACAGTGAAACATGGGCAGCATCATGTTGTAGTTTTTTTTTGCTGCAGGTAGGACGGTGCACTTCACAAAATTAATGGCATAATGAGGAAAGAAGATTATGAACAATACTGAGGCAACATCTCAACACATCAGCCAAGAAGTTAAAGTTTGGGTGGAAACGGGTCTTCCAATTGGACAATGACCCAAAGTATGCTGCCAAACTAGTTACAAAGTGGCTTAAGGATAACAAAGTCAATGTTTTGGAGTGGCCATCACAAAGCCGTGATCTCAATCCTATTGAAAATTAAAGGGCAAAGCTGGAAAGGCAGGTGTGAGTAAAGTGACCTACAAACATGTCTCACATGGGGCGACAAAGTGGCTCAGTGGTTAGCACTGCAGCCTTGCAGCACTGATGTCCTGGGTTCAATTCCCACCAATGACAACATCTGCAAGGAGTTTGTATGTTCTCCCTGTGTTTGCATGGGTTTCCTCCGGGCACTCTGGTTTCCTCCCACATTGTTAAGACATACTGATAAGATATTTAGATTGTGAGCCTCAATAGGGACAGCATTACTGATGTATGTAAAGTGCTATGGAATTAATAGCACTATATAAATTAATAAATATTATTATTATATTATATTATGGCTCAGTTATACCAGTTCTCTCAGGAGTACCTACCAACTTCAAACGCTTGTGGAAGGATATCCAAAACATTTGACCCAAGTCATACAGTTTAAAGGCAGTAGTACCAAATATTAATGAAGTTTTCAGACTATAAGACGCACTCAGGTTTTAGAGGAGGAAAATATGGGAAAAAATGTAAGCAAAAAATGTGGTCATAATGCACTATTATGGGGGGGGATCTGCTGCTGATACTGTTATGAAGATAATGTCCTCATCCAAGTCCCCCATCCTTCTGTTATTTGATCCCCATTTTTTTGGTATGTATGAACCCCCGATGCTTCTGGTATGTATGATCCCCATCCTTTCAGTATACATGATCCCCCATTCTTTTGCTACATGATCCCCCATCATTTTGATATATGATACCCCATCATTTTGATATATGATACCCCATCCTTTGGATGTATGATTCACCATTCTTTTGGTATATGATCCCCCATTCTGGCACACACTTAAAAAAAATAAACAATCATACTCATCTCGCATCGCTCCCAACAATGCTATGTTCTCCTGTCTTCTTGTCTCAGCATCAGATTCTGATCACGTGAGCAGCGCGCAAAGTGGTGACATCACTGTTTTGCGCCTCTCAACACAGTATCAGATGCCTGCACAAGACAGGGGGATGTGGCGGTCCTTGGAGTGATGGGAGGTGAGTATGATCAACCATCACCGGGATATTCACTGCTTCCCACTCCAATGATGAGTGGGAAGCAGTGAATATCCACACACGATCACTCGAGGCTGCAGCTGCTGCCGCTTATCACATGCACCAACTAATTAAAGTAATGCATTATGTGCTGCTCCCCCTGCCCATTATCCTGCTCACCTCTCAGGGCCAACCTCAGTGCTGAGATGTGATGGATTTGGAGATGCAGTGAATATAATATTACTCTAACAGCAGGCCCACTTGACCACCGGGTGCCTTCGCAGCCTGCTCCTGCCTCCTGTGACCCGCTTCTGCCTCCGGTGCCACTCTACAACCTTTGCCCCCCACAGACACACCCCCACACCGAATATCCCAACTATAAGATGCACCCCTGCTTTTTACAAAAGTTTTGGGTGAAAAAAGTGTGTCTTATAGTCTGAAAAATAAGATATGTAAACTTGTGACTTGGCAGAAAGTAATAAAAATGCCTTAAAATATATTCTCTCTTTCATTATTCCGGCATTTGGTGAATATAAATAATTATGGTAATCCTAATTACATCCTGATTACATATCAGATAGAGAGAAAACATGCATGTGTTTCTTTTTATACAGTGTATGTAAACCTGTGGTTTCAAATGTAATTCTGCAGTGATCTACAGAAATATTAGCCCTATAGTTTTTTTTCAATGGGGCTAATTCTATGGTTTTCTAAATGTGTTTTGTCGAAGTAGATTTTTTTCTCACTGTAGTGCCATTAAAACTATTTGTGAATGAGGATCCAGAATCCCTATTCACATACATTGGAAATGGCTTAATGTTGTATTTAACAAGGATTCAATGTACAACCATACCAAATCTGTCCTGTGTGAACATTGCCTTACATGAACAATATAGGAAAGAACGTTGGCTTCATTTCTTTTTTTTAACATCTTTCAACATTTCCTAGTCTAGCCAAACATTTCCAGGATGATTGACAGCAATAACAGCCCTCCAATTGATTCCAATTGATGGTTTTATAATTTGGGCCTACTAAAATGAAAATCATCAAGAGTTAGAACCTATTAATAAAATAATAAAAGCTGCCATCTGTCTCTTACTGTCGTGGCTGGCACCAATTTCTGGCCAAGGCTGTTAAACATGTAAATGCTGTTGTTAATCTCTGACAGCAGCATTTAAATAGAATGTGTGCCGATGGCTGTGCTCACCGGCTTCCATTGGCCCCAGCGATGTGATTGTCTGTTGAAGACGTTCAGTGGTAGGTTGAGCTCCAAAGGAGACCAAGATTTTCACTACATGCTTCAATACTGTTGTATTGCAGCATATAGTATAACCAAACGATAACAGGTTAAAGTCACCTAAGGTGAATAAAATAATGATGTAAAAAGTAGAGTTTTTTCAAAATGTAAAAAAAAATACGTTCTAGTCACCCTCCCACCATTAACACTAAAGACAGGGAAAAACATGTACTTAGTGTTATCATATTCAAAAAAGTTAGATCTATCAAAATATGTAATTTAGGGCCCTTTCACATCAGCGTTTTTCGTAATTCGCGGCAGATGCGGTGAAAAAAACGCATCTGCCGCGTTTGCCGCATAACCGTTCCACTTGCGGCACGGTTGCGGTTTTTTCCATAGGAAGTATAGGGGGACTTGCGGCAGATGCGGCAAGTGCGGTTTTGCACTTGCGGCAGGTGCGGCAGCGAAAAAAACCGCGGCTCACTGCGGTTTTTTTCGCTGCCGCACCTGCCGCAAGTGCAAAACCGCACTTGCCGCATCTGCCGCAAGTCCCCCTATACTTCCTATGGAAAAAACCGCAACCGTGCCGCAAGTGGAACGGTTATGCGGCAAACGCGGCAGATGCGTTTTTTTCACCGCATCTGCCGCGAATTACGAAAAACGCTGATGTGAAAGGGCCCTTACAAGATCAGTAAATGTTGTATTTAGAAAAATAAGTCACAATGCCAGAAATGTGTTTTTTGGTCACCTCACCTACCAAAAAGAAAAAAAAAAGGGAATTGCAAATTTTTTCACCATGTCACCATAATTATAATTTTTTACAATGTTTCAGTATATAACATAATAAAATTAATGGTGCCTTAAAAACTACAACTCGTTCTGCAAAAAATAAATCCTCAACATCTATGCCCTCTATGTCGGCAGAATAATAAATAATGCTACCGCTCTTTTAAGGAAATGAGGAATAAAGAAAAAGCAAAATTGAAAAAAAAATTCCAGGTCCCTCGATGATTAGTAAGAAACTCAACTTTTTGGCTGCATTCAAACATTTACGTTATGTGTTCATGTCAGATTTTCTATCAGACAGCACACAAACCCTATTCAGAGGATCAAAATCAGATTAGATTAGGACATGCTTCTAGTCTCACAAATTTCACACTTGGATCTCTGTTTCTTTCGTAGATGGTTGAATACTATCTATTATATAAAACCCGAAGGCCACTTCCGGAGGAGGCCACGCCCACTTCCGTGATGGTCGTCGCCCAGGCTCATCCAGTGCACTGTAGCCAGGCTGCCCCCCTGCTACAGTCACCGACACACGGAACGTTCCGATCTCGGAAGTTCCGTGTGCCCTCCTGCCACTCCCCTCCACCCTCTGCCCTCCAGCCAGTACCTACATACCGGGGGGGGGCAGGGGGGCCCATTGCCCGCCACCTCGGAGGGCCACACACACCCTGGGGGTACCCGTGCTCCCTGCCGTGTGCCTGGAGAGGAGGGAGGGCGGGACTTCCTCTCCTGCAGCTCTGCCCGCCCCTCCTCTCCTCCTACACCCGACGGCCGGCCACCGGTAAGTCTGCAGCCATACAGGCTGCTCTGCCCTCCAACCTGTGTGCCCCCTCTGCCCTCTGTCCTCTGCGTCCTCTGCCCCCTCTGTGTCCTCTGCCCCCTGTCCTCTGCCCCCTGTCCTCTGTGTCCTCTGCCCCCTGTCCTCTGTGTCCTCTGCCCCCTGTCCTCTGTGTCCTCTGCCCCCTGTCCTCTGTGTCCTCTGCCCCCTGTCCTCTGCCCCTGTCCTCTGTGTCCTCTGCCCCTGTCCTCTGTGTCCTCTGCCCCCTGTCCTCTGTGTCCTCTGCCCCCTGTCCTCTGTGTCCTCTGCCCCCTGTCCTCTGCCCCGTGTCCTCTGCCCCCTGTCCTCTGTGTCCTCTGCCCCCTGTCCTCTGCCCCGTGTCCTCTGCCCCCTGTCCTCTGTGTCCTCTGCCCCCTGTCCTCTGTGTCCTCTGCCTCCTCTGCCCCCTCTGTGTCCTCTGCCCCCTGTCCTCTGTGTCCTCTGCCCCCTGTCCTCTGTGTCCTCTGCCTCCTCTGCCCCCTCTGTGTCCTCTGCCCCCTCTGTGTCCTCTGCCCCCTGTGTCCTCTGCCCCCTGTGTCCTCTGCCCCCTGTCCTCTGTGTCCTCTGCCCCCTGTCCTCTGCCCCCTGTCCTCTGCCCCCTGTCCTCTGTGTCCTCTGCCCCCTGTCCTCTGTGTCCTCTGCCCCCTGTCCTCTGTGTCCTCTGCCCCCTGTCCTCTGTGTCCTCTGCCCCCTGTCCTCTGTGTCCTCTGCCCCCTGTCCTCTGTGTCCTCTGCCCCCTGTCCTCTGTGTCCTCTGCCCCCTGTCCTCTGCGTCCTCTGCCCCCTGTCCTCTGCGTCCTCTGCCCCCTGTCCTCTGCGTCCTCTGCCCCCTGTCCTCTGCTTCCTCTGCCCCCTGTCCTCTGCGTCCTCTGCCCCCTCTGTGTCCTCTGCCCCCTGTCCTCTGCCCCCTGTCCTCTGCGTCCTCTGCCCCCTCTGCGTCCTCTGCCCCCTCTGTGTCCTCTGCCCCCTGTCCTCTGCCCCCTGTCCTCTGCGTCCTCTGCCCCCTCTGTGTCCTCTGCCCCCTGTCCTCTGCGTCCTCTGCCCCCTCTGTGTCCTCTGCCCCCTGTCCTCTGCTTCCTCTGCCCCCTGTCCTCTGCTTCCTCTGCCCCCTGTCCTCTGCTTCCTCGCCCCCTGTCCTCTGTGTCCTCTGCCCCCTGTCCTCTGTGTCCTCTGCCCCCTGTCCTCTGTGTCCTCTGCCCCCTCTGTGTCCTCTGCCCCCTCTGTGTCCTCTGCCCCCTCTGTGTCCTCTGCCCCCTCTGTGTCCTCTGCCCCCTCTGTGTCCTCTGCCCCCTCTGTGTCCTCTGCCCCCTCTCTGTCCTCTGCCCCCTGTCCTCTGCTTCCTCTGCCCCCTGTCCTCTGCTTCCTCTGCCCCCTGTCCTCTGCTTCCTCTGCCCCCTGTCCTCTGCGTCCTCTGCCCCCTCTGTGTCCTCTGCCCCCTGTCCTCTGCGTCCTCTGCCCCCTCTGTGTCCTCTGCCCCCTGTCCTCTGCCCCCTGTCCTCTGCGTCCTCTGCCCCCTCTGTGTCCTCTGCGTCCTCTGCGTCCTCTGTGTCCTCTGCCCCCTGTCCTCTGCCCCCTGTCCTCTGCCCCCTGTCCTCTGCCCCCTGTCATCTGCGTCCTCTGCCCCCTCTGCGTCCTCTGCCCCCTCTGTGTCCTCTGCCCCCTGTCCTCTGCCCCCTGTCCTCTGCCCCCTGTCCTCTGCCCCCTCTGTGTCCTCTTCCCCCTGTCCTCTGTGTCCTCTGCCCCCTGTCCTCTGCCCCCTGTCCTCTGCCCCCTGTCCTCTGCCCCCTCTGTGTCCTTTTCCCCCTGTCCTCTGTGTCCTCTGCCCCCTGTCCTCTGCCCCGTGTCCTCTGCCCCCTGTCCTCTGTGTCCTCTGCCCCCTGTCCTCTGCCCCGTGTCCTCTGCCCCCTGTCCTCTGCCCCCTGTCCTCTGTGTCCTCTGCCTCCTCTGCCCCCTCTGTGTCCTCTGCCCCCTGTCCTCTGTGTCCTCTGCCCCCTGTCCTCTGTGTCCTCTGCCTCCTCTGCCCCCTCTGTGTCCTCTGCCCCCTCTGTGTCCTCTGCCCCCTGTGTCATCTGCCCCCTGTGTCCTCTGCCCCCTGTCCTCTGTGTCCTCTGCCCCCTGTCCTCTGCCCCCTGTCCTCTGTGTCCTCTGCCCCCTGTCCTCTGTGTCCTCTGCCCCCTGTCCTCTGTGTCCTCTGCCCCCTGTCCTCTGTGTCCTCTGCCCCTGTCCTCTGTGTCCTCTGCCCCCTGTCCTCTGTGTCCTCTGCCCCCTGTCCTCTGCGTCCTCTGCCCCCTCTGCGTCCTCTCCCCCTGTCCTCTGCGTCCTCTGCCCCCTGTCCTCTGCGTCCTCTGCCCCCTGTCCTCTGCGTCCTCTGCCCCCTGTCCTCTGCGTCCTCTGCCCCCTCTGTGTCCTCTGCCCCCTGTCCTCTGCGCTGACCACTCTGCCCACGTCGCTGCGCTGACCAATCTCACCGCACTCACTGCTAACCACTGAGCCACCGCACTCACTGCTAACCACTGAGCCACCGCACTCACTGCTAACCACTGAGCCACCGCACTCACTGCTAACCACTGAGCCACCGCACTCACTGCTAACCACTGAGCCACCGTATACTCTGCTACCCACTGAGCCGCCTGTATACACACAATTCATTTCACCGCACTCCCGTAACTATTAGTAAATAAACTATATATGGATTCTAGACTACCCGATTCTTTAGAATCGGGCCGCCATCTAGTATAATAAAATAAATGATTTCATTCAAAAGTACAACTCGTCCTGCAAAAAACAAACCCTCATATGTCTATATTGATGAAAAAATAAAAAAGTTATGGCTCTCGGTAGAAGGGGAGGGAAAAACAGAAAACAAAAATCACCCGGTGGTGAAGGGGTTAAAGTTAGGTTTATGTCTGGCACACAATGTATGAAACAATGTGCATGATTAGCTGTAAGCAATAATCTAGACATGTGTCATCAAGTATAAAATACAATATAATTTAACAATTGTCTATTAGACCAATCCCATAATTAATCATTTACTAGAATTGGCAAAGCTTAACTTAAAAAAAATCACCATGAATACTTTCAATTCATTACAAAACAAAGGAAACTATTGCTAGGTACTTAAAGCAGAACAAAGGCATGCACTTTTCTTTGATGAAAATCCTGTTACAGAGCTGTAGCTAAAGAAATTGAAGAAAATTCCCATAAACTAGGTTTGTTGTCTGAAGAGAAACACAACTTCAATCATGAATCATAATTTTTTTTAATTGAAAAAATATATTTGTGATGAATGTGATTCTATCACTCTGATTATATTTTCTAGGTACCATATTTTTCAGAATACAGTATAAGGCCGGCTTCACATAGCGGGTTTGATCCAATCCGTGGCTGTCCGTGTAAACCGGACAGCCCTGGACCGGATTTTGGCCCCATAGTATTCTATGGGGCTGTATAGAAGCTGGATGGCAGCTCTCTGCCATCCGGTTTCTATCTGTCCGGGACTATCCGGGAGAATTCAGAATTCTCTCACGGACACAAAAAACATTGCTTGCAATGTTTTTGTGTCAGAGAGGAGAATATCTCCTCTAATTGCCTACTCTCGGATTCTCCCGGATTCACCCGGATCCTCCCGGATCCGGGAACTGGACACCTGCGGCTGCACGCCGCTGTGGTTTCAGGACCGCGGCTAGCTCCCTACGAGCCGAGGCCCTGATTTAACTGCAGCTGCAGCTGCGTGCGGCAGCACACCGGACAGGAGGGCATATTAGCCCTCCGGTGCTATGTGCTGATCTGGTCTGGGGCTGTCTGGTTTACACGGACAGCCACGGATCGGATCAAACCCGCTATGTGAAGCCGGCCTAAGACACACTGGCACTGGCACAGCTTCAGTGACAACTCTGAGTATAGTGAGTGGTGGCTGTAACCGTGCCTCCTTCACTGACTGACAGCCAGCACAGGTTTAGACCCAGCTGTCTTTCAATGTAGGGGGGCAGTTAGAGCTGCTGCTTACACTATATCAAGAGTGCTGACTGAACCCGCGTGGGCTGTGCACCTGTGATTAAAAGCTGCAGGAGAAATAAAGTTAATTTCCTCCCAGCAGCAGAACTCTAAGTGCCGGAGCAAGTTTAAAACGCTATTACCCTGCACATTAAGCCCATGTCTGCAGGTTAATAGCCATATTTCACGTGGCAGTGTATTGTGGCATGGAATGGTAGTCATTGGCAAGGTAGTTGTCTGCCACAGTACATGAAAATGAAGGTCCTGGCTGGATATGTGATGTTGCACTACAAAGGTGATAAGTCTTTGCAGGCCACAAATTGCAATGCTTTAGTCCAGCCAGGACTAAATGAAACACAGTTTATTGAGGGAGACTTTAAGTTAATTAAAAACTTAGTTTTACTGAACACAAACTTGGTAACAATGATGTGATCAAATAGCAAGCATAAATCTTCTCGTGTGTATCATTAAGCACACCTTCTTTACTTCAGATGCTTTAATCTCCAATACTCCTTTTCTATCTAGCACTTCCAAGCCTATTATCACATAGCAGTCCATATAAGTAATTTTCCTTTTCGATCTGTTCCACATACTTTCCATCTTTAAGGGATGTTGTCAATATTGCCAAACTGAGCTATAAGCTACTGGACGCTTAGGGAACTCCCGAACGGGACACTCACTTTGTTCCATGGTCTGTTCTGTCCTGCACCAGAACTCATCTCTCTCCATAACTAATTCTTTTGGTCAGTCCTTTGACCAAAGTTTCTAGATCGCTCTGTAACTTAGTCCATTCCTCTTTCCTGGTTGTTTTCTTGTCGTGGTAACGCTATTTTCTGAATGGTTTCCCTCACTTTATGGAGCACCCATATCATGCAGCTTTGCTGATAATTCAGACCTGGCATCCATCTCTGTCACAGGCTGGGCCTTACCTGATGTTTTAACAAAAAATTATCTCTTTCCCTATGCACTGGATCCTCCCCTTTGGGCTATTCCAAACTATTAACTCTTAGTCCTGGTTGATTTGATGGGCAGAACACAGCTCATATGTTAATGAGTTAAAACTGGAGCTAGCTTATATACGACCTATTTCCTGTATAGCCATTGATGTTATGCTACTGGAAGCCTTCGGGAAGTACCGTGTTTTGCTTCGCCTATAGTAAAATTATATTATTGTTAATAAGGGTATAAGGCTCAGCGCTACACTTGTTTTTAAGGATAGGCATTACACTGTAATTTGGTGCAACCCTTTTTCGGGATATTTATTAAAATAACAGATGCATCCCTTAAACCACCAATATAGAAATAAAATAAAATATAAAATTAAATTTAAAGGTCCAAATAGTGGATAATGTGATGAAGGTTCCGGAGTCCCTCTTAGTATTTTGGTGGTTATTAATGTGGGTTGTTGTATTGAGGGTTCTTTATTCAAAGGGTCTTATCTTAATCTTGTATGGCCTGTAAAAGTAAATAGCCGAATTACCGTATATACTCGTGTATAAGCCGAGTTTTTCAGCCCAAAATTTGGGCTGAAAAGTTTTCCCCTCGGCTTATACACGGGTCATTACGGTAGTCGGGGCCCGGCGTTCATTATATATGCACTGCTTCCCCCTGTCAATCAGCGGCAGGGGTAAGCAGTGCATATGTGCCCCCAAATGCTGGCACTCTCCCTCCTTGTAAGGGCCCCCCCCTGCTGCGTATCTTACCATCCCAGTCTTCTGCACAGCGCCGCTCCTCGGTGCTCCGTCCTCACTGCTCCCGTCCTGCTACATCCGGGATCTCCGGCCATCGCAAGCATATGATGTCATCGCGCGACGGCCGGGGATCCCGGATGCAGCGAGGACGGAGCATGAAGAACGGAGCACCGAGGAGCGGCGCTGAGCAGAAGACCGGGATGGTAAGATAAGCAGCGGGGGGAAGCCCTTACAAGGGGGGCGAGTGCCAGCATTTGGGGGCTGCTATATACCCCCTGGGGGCTGCTGTATACTACCACTGGGGCTGTATATACCTCTGGGGCTGCTGTATACTACCACTGGGGCTGTATATACCACTGGGGCTGCTGTATACTACCACTGGGCTGTATATACCACTGGGGCTGCTGTTATACTACCACTGGGGCTGTATATACCACTGGGGCTGCTGTATACTACCACTGGGGCTGTATATACCACTGGGCTGCTGTATACTACCACTGGGGCTGTATATACCACTGGGGCTGCTGTATACTACCACTGGGGCTGTATATACCTCTGGGGCTACTGTATACTACCACTGGGGCTGTATATACCTCTGGGCTGCTGTATACTACCACTGGGGCTGTATATACCACTGGGGCTGCTGTATACTATCACTGGGGCTGCTGTATACACCTCGGGCTGCTGTATACTACCACTGGGTCTGCTGTATATACCTCTGGGGCTGCTGTATACTAACTACTGGGGCTGCTGCTGTATATACCACTGGGGCTGCTGCTGTATACTACCACTGGGGCTGCTGTATATACCTCTGGGGCTGCTGTATACCACACTGCTGGGGCTGTATACCTGTGCTGGGGTCCACCCTCGGCTTATACACGAGTCAATAGGTTTTTCCCAGGTTTTGGGGGCAAAAGTAGGGGGTCGGCTTATACACGGGTCGGCTTATACACGTGTATATACAGTAGTTTTTAGATGTGGTAAAGGGTCTTATACTCTTAAGGTACCTTTACACACCACCACTGTGCCTAGCAACAGGTATCCACCGCACGTGCACGCGCACATTTTTAACGGTGGATACCGATCGCTGATGCCGCATATACACGCCGCCATTGCGTTGTCAACTGAAGGTATCTTTGTTCCCCGGAAATTCCGACAGATCCTGCGGCTTACTTCCTGTTGAATACCTTCGCTACTTCAAACGCCGCTACCACAAAGGAATATGGGCGTACATATTTCGCGCTGTAAGTACATATGCATGACAGATTTGTGTATTCCGTGATGCAAAAGCGTTGATTGGACAACGCAATAGCGTCATGATTGGCCAGCCTGCGCAGGAAGGCTGGCTAATACATGATGCCATTGCAATTGTGGACTGTGAATGGATAGCTCTTTAAATATGGCGCCCTGTGAAGGGAAAGCTAATGGTTACACAGTAGCCCCCACCAATGATCGCTGATGGGGCGTGGTATCCATGATGCCGTGGCACGCCCTTGGGAGTTCACTAGGCGATGCAACATCCATGCCTGTGCCCCGTTTAGATGCCACTACCATGGCAATTGTGCCTTTCTGTTGCCTTCGGTTTTTGAGCACGGCTCAGCAACAGGTATCTGAGTCAACTGCAGGACGTCGGGAGGAACTGCCCTATTTACCCGCCGCCATTTCGTAGCAATTTCATAGCAACAAGCACAATTATCCCCAGTGCCCGGCAGTTGCTACCTTTCAGTGGTGGCGTGTAAAGGAACCCTTATAGGTGATTATTTTTCAAACAATATCTTACCCTATAATTAATTCCAGCAATTACTTGTCCTGGATTGAGCTCTGGGAACTCTTCCTCTCTTATTCATGGGTAGTGTTCACCTGCATATCAGATATAGACACTTAAGAAAGTGTTCATTTAGGTCTTCCAACTGGACTTGTGATATCCTTCAAAGAGGTGACTGTACCTGAATTTCTACCCGTTGTTACATCTTTTCATTTGTTTAAATGATGGTGCCGTGCCAATATCCTAAATTGCGTATATATAAACCTTTGTAGGGTATGTGTCGGCTCTGCTATAGATTCATTAGTTACTGTTTTCCTTTGATCGAATACTTCCCAATGATCAAAAATTGTAAAATAAGTCACCATCTAATGGTGCCTTATTTCTATTATGTAATGGGGCTGTTAGCCAACAAATGATATCTGAAACATACACTGTTGCTATTGATACAATGCTGCTTATCCTCCTCTAGCTTCAGTCTAACCACATTGCCCCACAGGTTATTGCTGATATTTCTTGTATTACTACAATCCTTGTTGCTACTTTGTCACCTCTTTGCAGATAGTACAATTCCTGTTAGAAGACCTAAATGAACACTTCCTTAAGTGTCTATATTTGATATACAGTGTGAATACTATCCCATGAATAAAAGAGGAAGAGTTCCCAGAACTCAATCCAGGAGCAGTAATTGCTGGAATTAATTATAGGGTAAGGTATTGTTTGAAAAATAATCACCTATAGAATGTAATACCCTTTACCACATCTAAAAACTAATTCGGCTATTTACTTTTACAGGCCATACATGATTAAGATAAGACCCTTTGAATAAAGAACCCTCAGTACAACAACCCACATTAAATCACCACCAAAATACTAAGAGGGACTATGGAAGCTTCATCACATTATCCACTATTTGGATCTCATATTTCATTTTATATTTTATTTTATTTCAATATTGGTGTTTTAAGGAATGCATCTGTTATTTTAATAAACATCCCGAAAAAGGGTCGCATCAAATTACAGTGTAATGCCTATCCTTGAAAACAGGAGTAGCACTGAGCTTACTCGTAAGACATCATAATCATAACATAGGACATTGGTTTCTTAAGGAGGAAAATGTGACGACAACTCCACCTCATTGCAACAGGTTCCCTATAATACTTGGACATATGGAATGAAGAAAGCAGGTTTCCTACATCAGTTGTGTCCTTTAATATATTTTCTCACATCAACACCTTTAAAAAAAAATAGATGCTTACCAGTCCACTGAAAGGACTGCAGGCCAAAATACTAAAATATTACTTTTGTAGTGCAAACCTCCTTAATTATATACATAGCAGTTTTCTTAAAACATCTGTTCCCTGCATCATTTAGGAGCTATAACAAATTGCAGCATGAAGGAAAAAAGACAGAGAAATATAGAACAGTGAAGCACACCAAGGGAATACATTATATGCACAGAATACATAATTAAAATGTACTGGAATTGACATTTCCTCATATGATCTTCTAACAAGCACACATTGTACTGTAACGTGCTTGATTAAAATTGGTGACTATAATGGAATATTTTTCGTATAAATTTAAATAAGTGTTTATATTACAGGATATCCACAAACCAATCAACAAACAGAAGGTGCATATAATAAAAAAAATATGAATGCTCTTCTCTGAGAGATCTTATCACAGGGCTCCTCGAAAACTAAGCAGCAAATTAGTAAATTTAGGTAAGTCGCAAAGCAAAAAACAACATTAGCATGAGTCTAACATAGCATCCACAAGCCGTGTTGGATGTGGGATCTTCTGTTCTGCATGAGATAAGCCATGATGAGCCATGTTTACTGTACAGTACTGTCTTTTCTGAAACTGCAATTTTTTCTTCTTAATAACTTGGCCTTTCCCCAAAATAAATCACGTACACATTTGCTCATCTCCTAATTTCAGTGTATTAGTTAGGCATTATGTTTTTAACTTGGTAAATGTGGTATAAATGTTACAGTATTCAGGTTCTAAGATAGGGGTGAGAATGCGCAAAATAGGGTCTTATCCTTAGGAGACAGGTTTTAAATGGTGAAATCTAGGAACTGCTCACCTGATAAGGTTGTGTAGCACGCAACAGGCGTGATCGCTCAGAACAATACAGCTGCTGCCAGGACCGTACCTCCACAGGTCACTGTGGTCACGATAAGCTTTTGCAGGACAAAGTACCTCGTGGTCCGAGCTGCTATATTCATATGATAGAAAAACCAGTTACAGCAGTATGTCTGGGTATAGTGGTAGCTGTTTACTTTCCGACGCGTTTCGGAGTCGTATCCGAAACGCGTCGGAAAATAAACAGCTACCACTATACCCAGACATACCGCTGTAACTGGTTTTTCTATCATATGAACACAGTAGCTCAGACCACGAGGTACTTTGTTATGCAAAAACAGTATTCAGGTTGGGCTAGCCCTCAAAAGTAAAGAGGATTCTTTGGTGAAGTCAGGATCTGAAATAATACTGAAGCCTTTGCAGCAAAGGAGCCCTTAGCTTCGACATATTCAGTTGAGTCTTTTTGAGGTACCTTATCAATGACTCGACAATTTTTTTTTTTTTTTTTTTAACATTAAATTTTTATTGAAAGATTGACAATCTACAAACAACAAAGAATTACAATGGATTGAAAAATACGTATGGTAATGAGAGAGAGATCCTATCACCCAACCTTTCATGGGAGAAGGGTCTATAAGTATACAATCCAATTATCAATTAACTTTTATGCAAAAAGAATTTTAAACAAAAAGAATAGAAAAAGAGAGATAGAGATTAGAGAAGAAAGAGAAAGTACAAAGAGAGGGGGGGTAGAGTAAAGGGGGAGGGGGGGGAGGATATGGAAGGAATGTGTCCACCAGCAGGGTCCGTCACCCAGCACCACCCGAATCTATGAGGGGGGGGTGGGATGGGAGTCGAGGCATCCCAGACCAACCACACAGAGCACAAGAAACCACACTGAGCATGAGAAAGAGGGGGGGGGGGAGCGAGCGCACATACTAGAAAACAATCAGGACAATTGGATAAAATTTAGGAGATAATTGATAATTGGATCAACTATGGTTAGCTCAGGAGTAATATAATACGGGGGTATCCGGTCCTGAGCACGCCAGGAACCTATGTCATGGCGTAACTGGTTCGGCGCAGTGCAGCAGGGACCGGGGTCGCCCCGGGATGCGAGGCCCAGATCTCCCATCTGTTCTGAACCGAAAGTCTAGTAGGTCTGTCTAGGGCCAGGAAATATTCCTGGTGGAATATCCAGTTGATTTTTTGAATCAGTTCAGAGAGAGTGGGAGGAGAATAATTCTTCCATTTTGCTGCCAGACATAGTCTGGCTGCCGTGAGGATGTACGAAACAATCCCTCGCAGAGGAAGAGGGACATTCTGCAGGCCTATATTGAGAACCGCCAGTTGTGCAGGAAGCTCCTGACGTATCCCCGTCACCGACTGCACCAGACCAGAAACCAGAGACCAAAAAGGGCGTATATTAGGGCAGAGCCACCACATGTGCGCCAAAGTCCCCCGTTCCCCGCACCGTCTGCAACAGAGCGAAGAATGGGTTTTATGAAATTTGGAGAGACGAGTGGGGGGAGGTACCACCGGAGATGGATTTTCTTAAGGTTTTCCAGGTGGTTCACACACCTGCTAGTTCTAGCTGCCTCCGCCGATGCCTCATGCCAGTCCTCTACGGACGAGGAAAATGCAAGATCTCTCTCCCAAATATTTATGTATGAGAGTTTATTGTGGTGAGGTGCGGATAGGAGAGCCTTATAGATAGTTGCCATAATCTTTCTCCTAAGAGGGTCAGTTTGTAGTAGCCGGGGCATCAGCGGAGGGCCCCCCCCCAAATTCCTAAAATGTAAAAATTTGCTCATACGAATGAGATGTTCAAGACTAAAATATTGGAAAAATGTGGAGGAGCATGTAGAGTGGGCTTTGCAAAATGCCTCAAAAGACAAAAACTGTCCCCTTTCTATAAAGTCATCTAAGGAAGTTACTCCAGCCGCCTCCCAAATTCCCGTCTGAAGCGAGGGGAGGAGAAGGCGGAGGGAGGAAGTTGTAATATGCGTCGGAGGGAACCTAGTCCAAGGACGCGGGATATCGCGCCAGTATGCCAGCAATGTCCGCACTGTGTCCAAGCAGCTGGCCCGCCCAACCGGATGGAGAGATTCAGCCATCAGTACATCCCTCAAGGAACCTTTCTCCAAGAGGGTGGACTCTATAGAGACCCACCTGAGGTGTCTCGACAATTTTATTAATGTGTGTGTAACAGAAATATTAACATTCACTGTGCCATTGAGAACAGATCATCAATAGGGGCTACTTCTTTATTTTATTTATTAGGCATTGCTTATATAACACCATCATATTCCACAGCGCTTTACATTCATTATCATCACTGTCACCAATGGAGCTCACAATGCAAATTCCCCATCAGTATGTGTTTGGAGTGTGGGAGGAAAACAGAGTACCGGGACGAAACCCACAAAAACACGGGGAGAACATACAAACTCTTTGGACATGTTGTCCTTGGTGGGATTTGAATCCAGGACCCATGCTTGAAAGTAACAGTGATAACCACTGTCCTGCTACAGTGGTGAATATAATTTATTTTTTAATTTCTCATCTATGTAGTGGAGTTTTTAGCTGGTAAAATTTAGATTCTAATTTACTTCAACTAAGGTAGCTTTAGTAGAGATTAGTCTCTGAAGGTTTGTAATTTTCCCCTGCATGATATTGAGCAATCATAAGTAGAAGAGGTTTTGAACAGACTTTCTCTGTTTAAGACATTTAAAAAATACATAGCCCTGCTCTTCTCACTGATGTCACTGTTGGCATCTACTGTGGTTATAAGCAGTAGGAGTAAAGCAGAGCTGTGTGTCATTAAAAAACACCACTTGCAGCTCTCCTCTCTCAGTAATGTCAGCACTGCTCTATTCTCCCTCACCATAATCTGTCAGTGCCATGATAAGACAGCTGTGTGCATAGGCATTTGTAATGACACATAACCCTGCTCTATGCCTTTCCGCTGCTTGTAATCACAGTACATGCCAGCAGTGAGATCTGTGAGGCAAGCATAGTTGTTTATCAGACAAAGAAATCCGGGTTTGTCATTCTCTGGGGGCGAGCTGTTTTTTTCCCCTACATAAAGCCTCCTGCTTAGGATTGGACAATGTCATACAAGAGAAAAAGTAACTTCCCATAGAAATGCCTTCAGAAAAGCTCCGCTAATGCCTCTTAGTTGAAAGGAAAATTGGAAACTAACTTTCTCAAGATAATATCTGCACTATAATGGAGATGAAAACTTGTAAAAATGATTTTTTTAGCTCTGCACCTACAATTCCATGAGGTCAGTTTAACAAACTAAAACTGGTGAAATGTTGTCTTCAAAATATGTTGAGTGTTCTGTCCCAGTAGATATTTCACCTGCTCTTGGAATTAGTCTTTGATCTCAGTGACAGAAACCATTTTCATCTTTACATCAGATGAGAGAATATGTTGAATCCCTCACCTGCATCTTGTTCCTAGTATGGACGGTAAGATAAAAACTACATGTATTGTCTCATACAGTGTATGGCTGAATGTATAAATTTTGTTTACCATTCCGTCATGTATTCTTATACACTCATGTTGTATCACCCCACAGTTTTACCTCATCCTGCCATAACTATCACCATTAAATAAGATTATAGTTGAAAACCCTCATTCTTAAATAGAAGACTGGAAAGTTTCTCTACAAGTCTCATTAGGGTATGTGCACACAGTGCATTTTTGCTGCGGTTTTGCTGCGGTTTCTGCATGCAGAAAACCATTGGTTTTATGGTAATGTATGCTAATTTGTTCCTGCGGTTTTGATTCCCAGCAAAACCAATGTGTTTCACACAAATGCTGTGCACACACATTGGTTTTGCAAGTGTCAAGAACTGCCAAATCCCTGCGTTTTTGTTTCCGATGGGAAAGAATTGACATGTTCTATTTTTCCTGCATTTTTGGTGCAGTCAATGGAAAAAACGCAGGAAAAATGCAGCATCAAAAATGCAGTAAAAACGCACAAAAAACGCACATAAAACGCGCAAAAAACGCAGACAAGATCATAGCACTTCTTCTGTCAAGGACTCTAGGATCCTTAGGTTTTCCTGCGTTCAGGACTGCTTAAAAAACGTCCTGTGGGCACATACCCTTACACAGTTTGTCAACGTGTGAGGACAGTACATAGAGAATAAGTCAATTATGTTAATATATCAGAAATTGCTGCTGTAGAAAGGACTGCAGAACTTATAATCACTAGTGAAAACTGCGTCCTCAGCTGCGCCTCACTAACATCTTGATAGAGCACCACTGGTGAGGTCAGCTTAACAGTTGTTGCACATTGTGCAACAAGTATTATGCAGGAGGATGCACCACAAGAATGTTGAAAAGACACATGGCGGAACACATTTCCACAGTGATCACCAATTCTAATACCACTAATAAACCTACACCTAGATTTAGCAAACATTAAGTGGAACACCACAAAGGGGATCTATCTTCATTAAAAATTGTATGCTTACAAAAAGTTGAGAAGCCGAAGAGAGGAGAAGATTGAAAGAAAATACTGTTGTTGAAGGAAGCGCAGTGGATTCTCACGTTCAGGGGCGGACCCAGACTGTAGTGGGCCCTGGTGCAAGAAATTTTTTGGGGCCCCCCCCTCCTGGAACTCAGTGCCAGAATAGTGCCGCGGGTGTGCAGCACAGCCAGCGGCGTAGCAACTGTTTGTGGCGCCCGGGCGGTCGAAAAATTTGCCGCCACTTTGGTTGTTGATAATCTGGAAGTGTACATAGCATACACTGTCTGCCCCTATATACAAGAATATAACTACTATACTAAAACACAAAGAGAAGGGGTGCAATTGCCACCTCTGCACAACCCCAGTGTATGGCAACAAGCAGGAGTGAAGGAGGGCCCGGGCCGGAGCAATTTTCGCCGCCGTGCTGTGGAGTTCATAATGCAATATAAAGGCAAAAAACCTTTATTCTTAATATTATGTCACAATACCGGGATCTGAGGATCTTCTATTTCGAGGTCAGGGGCTCTCTGATGCCATGTTGCTGTCTGTCTCGCTGTCGTCCTTTTTTGACACTGCAGTGCGGTGGACAAGAGAGCATTAACTGGTTAATAACAAGAAGTATGGAGTGTACTAACTGAGCCATAAACCCTCCCCACACCAGTAGGATTACTATATGGATTTTAGTATTAGGGTACGGACACACTGGGGTGAAACTCTGATGAGTGCAATGTGTGATTTTCTCACATTGCAATCAATCTCTGAGAGCACATTGGTGAGTGTCGGACTCTTTTTTCTCATCCAGATTCAGGATGAGAAAAAAGTTGCAACATGCTGCGACAGTATGTGACTCACTAATGCAAGTCTATGGGTCCGACAAAATCACAGACAGCACACTGACCATCCGAGAGGCATCATTTTTTTCACAGATACATTATTATTCTATAGCTCAGAACACTGTAAAATTTTCCTGTAAATGATTATACAGTAATAGCTGCTGAGAAAAAACAGATTGATTGCACACGGATTGGATCTGAGAATCTGAGAAAAATGTTGGCCACTCGCACAGCAGTTTCCAAACAGACCAAAAAACGGATGTCACTCATCCGACTCTCCTGGATGAGAAACAGACCGATTTTAAGGCGGCGGAAGACAGTGTACCACCAAGTCCCCAGCTCCGTGCTGTGCACAGACAGTGTACGGTACACTGTCTGTGCACAGCACGAAGATGAAGACATGGCGGTACACTGTGCACAGCACGGAGCTGGGGACATGGTGGTACACTGTGCACAGCACGGAGCTGAGGACATCCCAGAAGAGGCACAATAACCACAGACAGGCGGCGGGAGAACATTGAGCCCGCCCAGGAGAACTACAACTCCCAGCACCCAACACACTGCCCAGAAACCATACAATAACATCCGAACAGGCAGGAGAACTACAATTCCCAGCATGCCACACCCTGCCAACACAGGAAGGTGGAGGCTGCCGCATGGAGGCAGAGATACCTGGTACAGCCGCCACTATCACCATATACTGCCCCACTCCTCCTGCCCCCCTGTCCTCTTCTCCTGTCCCCCTGTTCCTGTCCTTCTGCCCCCCTGTCCTCTTCTCCTGTCCCCCTCTTCCTGTCCTTCTGCCCCCCTGTCCTCTTCTCCTGTCCCCCTGTTCCTGTCCTTCTGCTCCCCTGTCCTCTTCTCCTGCCCCCCTGTTTTTGTCCTTCTGCCCCCCTGTCCTCTTCTCCTGCCCCCCTGTTCCTGTCCTTCTGCCCCCCTGTCCTCTTCTCCTCTGTATGCTGTATATAGCATATGACCCATATCCCATATGCTATATACAGCATTCATCTCCATGGAGCCACTTAGTGTACCTGTTAAGGACAGGGAGTCAGGAGTCACTAGTTAAATTCAATGAATTTAACCGCACAGGTCCTATCATGAAGTGATCACGGCGGTCGCTCTGACAGGTCCTGCAGTGGCGCTTCTCCCAAGGAGGGAGAGGAATTGCTGCTGCCGCGTGCCGCCCCCACACAAGTGCCGCCTGTGGGCCCCCCCCCCGCTACGCCACTGAGCACAGCTGACACCCGACAGCACCACGGGACTCAATGACAGAATAGTGCCGCGGGTGTGCAGCCATGGGCGTACCCAGGATCAAAACTAGGGGTGGGGCAAGCCATGGTTGTTACCCGCCTCCTATGGTACTCTGTCACACCAGCCCAAACGTCATATCCGGCCCGGTGCATTGTGGGGGCTGATCACATGTTCGTCCGGGTCCGGCGCATGCCCAGTGCACATATTGAAGCTGCCCGTACATGTCATAAAACACCACAATGCACAGGACCGGATATGACGTTCTGGTTGGCACGTCAGAGTACCACAGGAGACGGGAGTTTCAAAAAGAGGTGGAAACAACAGCCGGGCCCGGCACCACCAGGGGGGGCCCGGCAGCACCAGGCACCACCAGGGGGTCCCGGCACCACCAGGGGGCCAGGCACCACCAGGGGGGCCCGGCAGCACCAGGCACCACCAGGGGGGCCCGGCAGCACCAGGCACCACCAGGGGGGCCCGGCAGCACCAGGCACCACCAGGGGGGCCCGGCAGCACCAGGCACCACCAGGGGGGCCCGGCAGCACCAGGCACCACCAGGGGGGCCCGGCAGCACCAGGCACCACCAGGGGGGCCGGCAGCACCAGGCACCACCAGGGGGGCCCGGCAGCACCAGGCACCACCAGGGGGGCCCGGCAGCACCAGGCACCACCAGGGGGGCCCGGCAGCACCAGGCACCACCAGGGGGGCCCCGGCAGCACCAGAGGGGCCCAGGACCAGTAGAGGGGCCCAGGACCAGTAAAGGGGCCCAGGACCAGTAGAGGGGCCCAGCACCACCAGGGGCTCTTGTGGGTCCCTGAGTGCTGCCCCCACACCTCAGGGGCCCCTGAGAGCTGCCCCCACACCTCAGCCTCAGGGGCCCCTGAGTGCTGCCCCCACACCTCAGCTTCAGGGGCCCCTGAGTGCTGCCCCCACACCTCAGCCTCAGGGGCCCATGAGAGCTGAGAGCTTCCCCCACACTCATCCTGGGGAGGCCCATGAGAGCTGCCCCCACACTCATCCTGGGGGGGGGGGCCCATGAGAGCTGCCCCCACACTAATTGGCCCCTGAGCACCCCCACATGTCTTTCAAGGGGGTCCCTGACGGCTGCCCCCCACACGCTATCCTCGGGGCCCCCTTACCGCTGCCTCCTTTAGTGCTGCATCCCCCCGCTCTCCATTACCGACAGGCAGTCGCGCTGAGCGCAGCCTGTCATGTGGTGTGATGCTGCAGCCGGCGCGATACAGGAAATAGAGCGGCGCCGGCTACAGCCCACATGACAGGCAGATCAGCGCGACTGCCGGTAATGGAGAGGGGGGGAGGCAGCAGTAAGGGGGCCCTGAGGATAGCGTGTGGGGGCAGCGGTCAGGGGCCCCCTAGTATGACATGTGGGGACGCTCAGGGGACCAGTGGGCCCCCCCTACAGCGTCCAGGGGGGGTATGGGGGCGGGGCTTAGTGGGCTTGGCCCCAAAGTGTCGGGGCCCCGGGGGATCTCCCGATCTGTGACAGGGGAACGGACCTGCCGCTGGAGCTCCAGGGGCCCCCTAGCTGGTCGGGGCCCTGGTGCAGCTGCACCAGCGGCACCACGGTAGTTCCGCCCCTGCTCACGTTAAAGTATAACCTTTGTTTAAATTTTTATTTAATAGTAATGTAAAGCAAATGATTATAATCAACTTACACATATACTTTATTAATGAAATCAAGAAGGAAATTATTAAAAAAAAACTTCCACAAGATGTCCTCAGCAGGCTGTGTGGAAAACTCATTCTTAGTTCCCTCTGTCTTCAGGGGCGTGGCCTACACTGCTTCACAATACAGATGTTAATACTGTCAAAATACCTCATGCCGGCATCCTGCTGAGCTCAAACAGCTCCTTATATGACTCCTCTGTTCACATGACCTCTGCTCTGTACTCTGTGATAATACTGAGCAGAGGCATGTGAATGCAGGTGCTGGCACGAGGTAATTTGACAGTCTTATCATCTATATACTGAGTGCAGCTTAGGCCATGCCCCCTGAAAATGAAGGTGACTAAGAATGAGCTTCTCACAATGACTGCTGAGGACATCTTGTAGAAGTTTTTTTGTAATTGTTTCCTAAAACTTCAAATCACCCCTCTTTTCTCCTATTCAAAATAAAAGTATTAAAAAAATACACATATTTGTATCACCACGTTCAGAAATGCCCGATCTATCGATATATAAAATCAAATAATGAGAGACGTAAACTGCGTAATGGAGAAAAATGTTCAAACGCCAAAATTATGTTTTTTTGGTCACTGCAACAGTGCTATAAATGCAATAACTTGCGATCAAAAGAGCATATCCACCCAAAATTGGTATCACTAGAAACATCAACTCAAGGCATAAAAAATAAGCCATCACACAGCCCCGGATCCCGAAAAATGGGAACGCTACAGGTCGCAGCACATGGCGCAAAAAGTGCAATTTTTTTTTTTTTTTTAAACTACTGAATTTTTTATTCACCACTTAGATACCAGTAAAAGTATACACGTTTGGTATCTACGAACTCGTACTGAGCCGAGGCATCACACCGTAATGTCAGTTTTATCATATAGTGATCACGCCGAAAAAAAACCCCAAAAAACAAACGTGTAATTGCATTTTTTTTTGCAATTTCACCGCATTTGGAATTTGTTTCCCATTTTTCTGTACACTATATGGTAAAATAAATGATTGCATCTGAAAGTACAAATTGTTTCACAAAAAACAAGCCTTCTTATGTCTATATTGATGGAAAAATAAAAAAGTTATGGCTCTTGGAAGCAGGGGAACAAAAAGCAAAAAGCCAAAATGAAAAATTCCTGGGTGGTGAAGGGGTTAATATGTGTGCCTTTTAATGGATATCAATAAATGGACTTTTTAATTTTAATGTCATCTGGTAACTGGAGCCAGTGCTGGATCTCTCGGTCCTTTTACATTATTTATTTTGTGGTAAAAAAATGACATGTTAACTTTATCTGGGGGTTAGTACAATTAGAGTATTATGGTCGGTCGCCTAGGCAACAAGCTCTAAACAAAAGAAAAGTGTTACTATCTCATGAATGAGTGATTTATTACAAAAGAGCTTGTTTTTACAAGCAATATCTGACAATATCCATCTATGAAGATGGAAATAAATCTATAACTAAGCAATACCCACAGTGCATGTTTATTACCACAAAATGTATTTCCTCAAGGAAAAACTAATGGTCTGGTTAGTTATAATCTTATATACTTTTGTTCACTAAAATCTCAGTGTGACACTGCATGTCAGTTTGCTTATCACTCATATATCCTTAGGCAAATGCGAAAAACTATTATGACAGGAATGGGCAAAGTCAACTTTATCAATGAATATCAATTGTCAACATAATTTGATTATAATTAGAATAACTCCTTTGTGCTTTATTATATTTATGCAAGTACTCATTGAAAATGTTAGCATTGGGATCCTTTGTAATCCTTAAAGCACCTGGGCTTTGATTGTAAGTGTGGGACCCGGTGACTGGTATGTGCCCAAAGCACTGAGAAGACTGACAAAGTATTGTGGAATGTGTCTGGACAGGTAACAAAGTCAGGTCTATATTTTATGAAGTTACAACTATGTCTCTGTAATTCTCAGGTAATGAAAATGTTTTGGGAAATAAAAAGAAGAGCACTTTCTTAGCGCTGTCTTTCTAATTCCAAGCAATTAAACTTTATTGGTCTACATACTTCCTAGGGAGATGTATTAAATCCTTTTAAAAATGTCAAATATCACCAGTGTAATGAAATATATTCTCAGATGTGTTATTATGGTGTATAACAGTAAAATAACATTCACTATGTGCATCTCCCAAATTGCAAATCATAACTGATACAATGTCTGCTAAGCCCAAGGCTTTTTATTTATTTATTAATTTTTAACATTTGTGTGCATATACTTGAAATGTTATTGGTGCTATCTGTAGTTTTTATTTTACAGTAAATCAATACAAGAAAACAGAAAAAAATACAAGTAAACAATATCTAGTACCAGTCGGTTCACCTACTATGCCCAGTTTTCCTAAAATGTCCTGCCAATATACTTACAGTACAATGATTCAGGAAAATACCTTTACATTGATGCAAATTAGGGGGCTTTGGCACACCATTAGCATGGCCAAGAGTACGGTGACCCATTACACTCTTTAATTTTGCATACTTGGGCTTCCCTCCGATACTGATAGAAGTTAGGGGGCTTTGGCATACCATTAGCATGGCCAAGAGTTCGGTGACCCATTACACTCTTTCATTTTGCATATTTGGGCTTCCCTCTGATACTGATAGAAATTAGGGGGCTTTGGCACACCATTAGCATGGCCAAGAGTTCAGTGATTCATTATACTCTTTAATTTTGAATATTTGGGCTTCTCTCGGTACTGATATAAAATCACACAGCATCTGTGCATGTGCATAGTGCTACTGCCTGTGCCCGGCTGCGCATGCACAAAGTGGTGGCACTTTCTTCACCATGGTTTCTCTGACATTGGTTGTTACACTGAAATATTTGTAATGGGAGCAAGTAGCATTAGAAAGGAGCAGCCAGGGTATGCACAGGCTGTCTTTAGGTAGCGTTCACTAACGGAAGCAAGTGCTGTAAATCAAAAGCGGGGGAAGCCCCCAACATACAAAGTTAATTGATGTAATAGTGCACTGAACTCCTGCTCACACCAAGGGTACACCAAAGCCTCCTGATTTGTATAAATATATAAAGTTATTTCCTTAGGCATTGTACCAGTAACAGGTATAGTGCCAGTAGGATTTTTATAGGGAAGAAGTCCACTATGTCACAGTAAAACTAATTTAAAATGCATTTTTGGGGTGACAGTTTAATCGTTGACTTCAAGGTTATCATTCAGTCTCACAGATATATTTGCCCACCCTGTACCAATACAGTCTGCCTTTACACACCCTTTTAAAACACTGGCTCATACTAAATACAGTGCTGTGAAAAAGTATTCATACCCCGTGAACTTTTTCCCATGTTTTTACATTACAACCACAAATTTAAATGTATTTTATTGGGATGTTATGTGATTGATGTACCAACATAAAGTAGCAAGTATTTGTGAAGTGTAAAGGAAAGGATACATGGTTTTCTAAATATTTAAAAAATATACATTTTAAAATTGTAATGTGAATTTGTATTCTGTAATCTGATGGAAAATTGTAGAAAGAATCCACCTTTGTGGGCAAAAGTCTTCTTTATTTATTAAAAAATTAATTATCATTAAAATCATTGCTAGACCAAATAAGACATCTTTCAAGGATGGATACCAGAGAAATACAAAGGAATGGTTTAAATCAGTGGTTCACAAACTCCAGTCCTCACGGCTACCAACAGGTCATGATTTCAAGATTACCTTAGTATTACGCAATATGTTCATTGCTAAGGAAATACTGAAATCATGACCTGTTGAGGGCAAAGAGGACTGGAGTTTGGGAAACACTGATTTAGATCAAAGCATATTTATGATTCTGAATGGCCCATTCAAAGTCAAGACTTAGAAATTTGGTGACATGTTCAATACTTATTTCACCCGCTGTAGCTATTAGTATTACACTATAGTGTACCTATTTGTTTTCACTGTGCAATATATAAGATCGACATGTTACATAGAGTAACCAGGCCTAATTCTAGAATTTCCTTAACCCTCAGACATGTATTATGTTGCCTGCATTATTTTGTTTGCAAAGAAAAAAGCTGCACTAACAATAACGGTGAACGGTAATTAAAAAATAATTCAGAATCGGGGCATGGCCTGCATGCAGACCGTGGCGGCCGCTTAGTCTGTGAGCTTCTGCTTCACTGGACCGAAATCAGATCATTCCAGCTCTCCCCGCCGTCTCACCTCCTCTCTGTGACTGCCGGCAGCTCCTGGAAGGCCCTGGGCACATGATGACCCACGGAAGAGTCCAAAAACGTGGATCCCCACTGCGGCTTCCAGACTTATTCCCGAAGGGGCAGACTTCACACACCGCAGGTAAAGTGGCGACGGCTTCTCCCTCAGGTTCCTCTCTCTCTCTCTCCTCGAGGGGATCCAGGGGAGGGGCAGGTGGCTCAGGACAGCACCACAGCTCAACCCTGAAAACTATTGGGGATATGCAGGATTTTTTGGCCTCAATACGTTCCTCACTAAGGGAGGACATGCAAGCCATGCTAAAAGATTTAAAAGGGGAGATATCCTCCTTGGGGGAAAGAACTGCACATGTTGAAAGTAAAATGGCTGAATATGCCAATACCGTTAACGCTTTGGTGGATGAAAATGAGGCCCTTAAAGAAGATCTGGCCCTTGTGCAGGATAGGATGTATGATCTGGAAGACAGATCAAGGAGAAATAATGTCCGTATAAGGGGGATACCGGAGGATATTTCAGATAGAGACTTGCCTGCTTTTATGCATAAGTTTTTTCAAGCTGTTCTTCCTACACTGAAGCTAAGGGGGGCTGATTGATAGGATTCACAGAACACCCAAGCCTAAGCATGTTGATCCAGCCGGTCCAAGGGACACGTTAGCCCATATTCACTTTTTTACCACCAAGGATGCCTTTATGCAGCAGATAAGAAATTCTCCTAATCTACCTGCAGAGTGTCAAAATCTCCAAGTGTTTCCTGATTTATCAGCTGCTACGTTGGCTAAAAGAAGGGAGTATGCACATGTCTCTAAAGTATTGAGGGAAGCTAATGTCCAATACAAATGGGGATTTAATCCTGTCAAACTGATAATTTCTTATGAGGGGTGCATGGTGGTTTGCTATTCCACAAAACTGTCTGGCTAGAAGATTTCCTTTGCACCCAGTCAACAACCCACAGGGAAGAAAATTGCCCAAGACTGGATCCAAACATGAGACAGAGGACGAGACCTAGTCCGGAGGCGGGAACTTACTAAAGGGCCATTTCACTTGGTGACTCCCCTGGTCCTTGAACCAGGAGAAGATCCTTTTTTCTAGCCCTGACAGACTTTAGTCTGTGGTCTGAGACTGCATAGTCAGACGACTCACCACCTGCTCCGTCTGACTTTATGGCTTTTTGTTTAAATTTTTTTTGTTTTTATTTTTTCTGTTTTGTTTTGTATTTTAGGCACTATCTGTTTGTTCTTTACAGTGTGGCACCCGTATACATTAGTCTACATTTTAGACTATTTAACATGTGTTCTGGTACAATGGATTGGGGGGGGGATAGGATGTTTGTATGTTTATAAGGTCTTTTACATGCAGCTGTGAGTGTGCAGATTCTATCTCTGAATGTCAAGGGATTAAACGCCTCTTGCTAAAGATCCATATTATGGAAAGAAGTGGAGAAATCATGTGCGGACATTATCTGCCTGCAGGAGACTCATTTGCTGGAAGGAGATAATTATAGGGTACATCACCCATGATTCCCCCACATATTCTTCAAAATAACCGTAACAAAAAAGCGGGGGTATGCATTATGTTCAAAAATACGTTAGCTTTTAAATACATACAGCGTTTTGTGGACCCTGCAGGCAGATTCCTGGTAGTAATATGCACATTGAATGGAAAGTTGCACACCTTCACTGTCTTATATGCCCCAAATGACTCAGAACATTCTTTCTTAAGAAAAGAGTTTCACAAATTATCTGAGATGGAACAAGGAGAGAAGATATTTTGTGGGGATTCAAATCTACCTATGTACATGGATTTGGACTGCTCACAAAGGGGAAGCCGGTCCAGGAGGGAGTTGAAAGGGTTAGCCCAGGAACATCATCTGCATGATTTCTGGATAAATTCTCATGCAAGCGAAAAGATTATAATTTCTACTCCTTCCGGCACCGGACATACAGTAGAATAGATGATTTTCTGGTGGATAGTAAAGCCCTCATTAGATGTATTACTGCAAGTATAGGTTTAATTACATGGTCTGACCATACTCCAATATCACTACAGCTTGCTCTTACGCACCAGGCACATGTGGCCTTTAGATGGAGCCTAAACCTTTAAATGCTCCCTTTACAGAGAACAAAGTCAGGATGACTATTAAAGGTAGTAAACTTCACACTGCACCTGGTCAAGACGAATTTTCCAACAAGTATTATCGTTGTTTCAAGCAAATTCTGACCCCCTATTTTTTACGCCTATTTACAGTTTGGCGAGAGACAGGAACAGTGTCTTCCCCTAATTTGGAGGCCATGACTACACTTCCAAAACCATGAAAACCTCCTAATAGTCCTGGAAATTTTAGACCCATTGCGCTGCTGAATTGTGATGTGAAAATATTTACAAAAATGTTACCTTCCCGTTTGCATTCTATAATTCCTTCTCTTATCTCTCCGGACCAGGTTGGCTTTGTGACGGGTCGGGAAACCAAAGATGGCACGTGTAGAATATTGAATCTAATTAAAGTAGCAGAGTTATCTAGTCTCCCCAGTGCATTCCTATCACTGGACGCTGAAAAAGCCTTTGACAGGGTGCACTGGGGATATTTAAAGAGTGTCCTAAGTTTGGTCTGGAGGGCCCTATTTTTTCTGCAATTTCTGCCATGTATTCTACTCTGTGTGCTAAAGTTCTGGCCTCTGGGTTTCTATCGAAAACTTTTTTGATAACAAATGGGATGAGCCAGGGCTACCCTTTATCCCCCATCATATTCGCCTATCATATTCGTAGCCGTTAGCTGATAGAATCTGAGCCAATTCTAAGGTTTCAGGACTAATGGTAGGACCTCTACGCGGATGATGTAATTATATCATGTGTTGACTTGAAGCGGTTGTTTTCGGCTATCATGACTGAATTAGAGGACTTTTCTAAAGTGTCTTATTATAAGTTAAATAAATCTAAATCATTGGTGTTTCCAATAGGGTTCCATCTACAACTCAACTCTCACTGGAAAATAAATTTACTTTTCAGTGGAAGGAGCAAGGCATTCTGTTCCTGGGTATTAGACTCACACAATCTCAGTATGTCGTAGAGAAAAACTACTGTAAACTGATAAAACACGTGAAAGCTGAGTTAGATAATCTTCAATTGTTCATGACATCTTGGGTAGCCAGAATTAACTGGTTTAAAATGAAAATACTCCCTAAAATCTTATATTTTTTTCAATGCCTCCCAACTAAATTACCTAATAGAATTATTACGTCTCTCCAACGCTCAGTCAATCGATATATATGGGCAAATAAAACATCGAGAGTGGCCAAGTCCCATTTATATTATCCCTATGACCTAGGGGGAATGGGTATGTCTAATTTAATGGCGTATTATAGGACTTCAGTTATATTGGGACTGAGAGATTGGTAGCATATGGACAAAGACCATAGGTGGTTGCAAATTAAAAATTTTATGCAAACAGAGGCTCTACTCGTTTCATTTTAGAAGCTGAGGCTTTTAAAGTCAGTGCATACAACCCTGAAGTACCTACTATAACAGCTGCATTACATTATTGGTGGCAAACTGTCTCTACTTTAATAAAAATCCCCCTGACTGTCATGTCATTGAAGGCATTAGAACCTCACATTCCATATATTCATTATACTACCAGGAATCAAAATGCTACATGAACTTTTCAAAGGTACTAAGATTAGGCCATTTGATCAATTAGCCTCAAAATACCCAGGCATCCACCACCGATTCTATCAATACTTACTGATTTGACACTTAGTTCAAAACACACAGACATTTTTTGTCTCTCAACTAGATCGTAGAGCTAGTGGGTACTTTTTAATACCTGAATCTGGACCGGGCAGTGTGTCTATGCTATACAAAGCCTTACATGATCCAAATTTAGAAGAAAACTTACATTACATGAACCAGTGGGAAGGTGATTTGGGGATCTCATTTGAACCTGAGACATGGAGGGACACTATAAGGGAGGTTCAGAGAGTATTAACTTGCCTGAACCATTTTGAGCAGCAAAAAAGGTTAATTTTATTTGGTACTACTACCCGGTAAAAGTAGCCCATTTGAGCTCCAGTCACTCCTCATAATGTTGGAGAGGCTGCGGAATGATAGGATCGCTTAGTCATATGTGGTGGTCCTGTCCAAAGTTAAATTTATTTTGGGAAAATCTTGGGAATTTGATTGGGGAGGTGCTTGGGATTTAAATGGATTTGTCACCTAGTATTGTGCTTTTGCACATTGGTTTGGAGGATGTACCACATATAATAAGAGGTACTTTATCTCATCTATTTATCACAGCCAGACTAGCGGTGGCGGCTATATGGAAGGGGTAAAAGGTCCCTGCTATTCAAGATGTAATGGACAGTATGAATCTCCATTGTCAACACGAATTAGCTCTGGCATATTCAACATTTGCAAAAAAAAAAAATCTCAGATATGGGATCCATGGATTAACAGCCAGTTTTCCATCTCATCAAACTGACTGGTATACAATGCCCTGAGGTACTTCACTTATATACTTTCACTTAAATTCAACAGTTTGTCTTTGTTTTGTCTCTATTAAATACTCATTCATGCTTCTCTTCAGATTTGAATTGCAATTTGTGTTTATATATTTCTTTTTAAACTCAATATGATTTGATATAAAAAATAATTCAGAATTGTATTCTTTTGTTCATTTTTCCTCCAAGAGTGTGATAAAAAAGGGATCAAATAGTTGCATGTACCAAAAACAGTAGCAATAAAGATTACAGTTTTCTATGCCAAAAATAATCCATCATTCTACTCATCTGATGGAAAATGGTATGAGTTATGGCTCTCAGAATATGGCAACTTAAATGTGAAAAAAAAACAATAGAAATTTAGTATTGCCTTATTCGCAATGACTTGCAACATTTTATTTCTACAGCACAGAGACTTGTTTGAGGTCGGCATTAGACCATTGCTGAAATGTGCTAATATTTTTTTCTTTATTTCCAATAACAGAGGTGCCTAAGAAAATTGGTTTAATGGGAACAGCAGCAATTAATATTCAGATGACAAACACATGAAGCAGAGTTGTGCCCGGCAGTAGCACATCTCTTATAGATGCCCATACGACCTTATATGTCCCTTACTTTATGACAAAAGTTTTTTCACCATAGTGTGACCTGTGTTTTTTTCAATTTGTATTTAGATACTGCCATGGGCGTACCCAGGATCAAAACTAGGGGGGGGCAAGCCATGGTCGTTCGGAACATCATATCCGGCCCAGTTCATTGTAGGGGCTGATCACGTGTTCGGCCGGGCTCCAGCACATGCGCATATTGAAGCCGGGACGAACACATGATCAACCCCCACAATGCACCAGCTCGGATATGACGTTTCAGCCAGCGCGTCAGAGTACCACAGGAGGCGGGCATTTAAAAAAGAGCTGACAGGTTCCCTTTAATAGACACTTCGTGTACAATGGACTGCAGGAGTCGGCGGCTTCATATTCTTTGCCCTCGCTGTCAGCTGATAACGGGAGCAGAAAAAAGCCTGCTCACACTGCGGGGGGAACGGGAGGCGGAAGATGTGGCCGATGGGGAGAGAACTCGGGCGCTGCAACAGAGGACAGGTGGTGTTCCCCTGCTGCGCTGGGGAAAATGCACCGCCAGGTTCCAGTAGATATTCCACTGGCTAAAGGGGGTGACAGGTTCCCTTCTAGGGGGGGCAGCTGCCCCCCCCGCCCCACGCTGGGTACGCCCATGGATACTACAAACTTCCTCTGATCTATTATATACTTACTTTATGGTATCAGCACTTTTGCAGTCAGAATGTCTAGGAATACCGACCAGAGCAGATGCAAGGTATAATGTTTATTTAAATGTTAATTTATTACACCTTGCATCTGCTCTGGTTGAGTATATATGTGTATCTTCTGATATTAAGTCATACCTTGCCTGATTAAGAGATGTGAGATGTCTCGAAAGCTTGCTTTGAAACATCAATTACTTTATTTTTATTAGCCATTACAAGGTATCACACCTATAAGATTATTATTTTGATTCTCCCACTGAGAGCAATCATACTTTATCTTTGTCATTGAACACCACCTAAATGCAATTACACATGAGTTACTGGGAGTAGAATCACTAAGGGACGGAGAAAGTCATGGTCTGTCCTATTTGCTATGTTAACTTTATAACTTTATTTTGCTTCCTTCTCTCCCTAAAAGTATTCAATATTCCTAGTTCGATGCCCTTTAGAAGCTTCTTTTAACTGCTGCTCAGCACACTGTACACTGTACTCAGTCTGTCTACCGGACTTTCCTTATCCTATTTGCTCCCGACTCACAATATCAAATAGGGGAGTTCCTGTACTCTGGTTGTTTGAATATAGTGTACAGATGTTTTCTGAGCAGCAGTTGTAAATACCTTCTACAGGGTAATGAATTTGGCATTAAGACATCCCTACATCATTGTATTTAAGAAAGAAGAAAGCAAAATAAGGTAAAGAAGTGTATTAGAAAACTGTGTAAATTTGCAATGCCTGGCTAATTAAATTGAAAAAAAGTGTAGCTAGCTACTCTGTAATAGATTGCTGTAATAACATATGTATGTAAAGGAAACAGTTAAGCAGAAATAGCTGCATGATATTGTTGGCACTGAAAGTATCACAGCTATTCCAAGGTTAGCAAAATAAAACGATCACTACGTACAAGGTTGGCTGAATGTTTAGGTTCTCTTCCTTCACAAGTCTGAATAAATCCAGGTCCTAACAAAATCCCGGTCAGTATATGCACTTTTAAGCCACAGCGTAAAGTCTAATCTGTCAAATCTATCCTCTTTTAAACATCTACGTTTTCTTTGACCAAGCTTCCAATAACTTCTGTACATCTCTGCCGAAAAGATATTTTTGAAGGCACATCAAATGCTTTGCCTCTTTTTGTAGCGATATATGGGGATTATAATGCTAGAACTTTGATTTCTTATCTGATATTACAAAGCTCACCTAGTTTCCAGAAACAGACATTTAATCATAGTAAGTTCAAAAATAGTTCATTTGATGTAAAAAAAGAATGTGAAAAACTACACTGTACATTTTAATTGAACAGAGAGCTTTAACACATTTAGAGCTATATATTATGCCCCCACCTCCCCAAATCAGATTTTTTCCTTATTAGTTGCCAAATTTCAAATCGAAGGGAGTCTGTCATGAAAAAATATATAAATACTATTAACCTGCAGCTATGGGTGAATCTGCAAGTTAATAGTGTTCTAAATCAGCCCAGCTGCCACAATGTAAGCCCAGCTATCTCAGACTGCCGCATCAAGCAGCCCAATGGCATACCCTCCTGTCTGTCACCGGGACAAATGCTGCTCGTTCCCCACCTAAATACACCCTGCCCTGCACATGAAAAGCCGTCTTCTGTAGTCAGTCTATGTCAGACACTGGACCTGTCTGGACCCTGCTCATGTAGGAATTAATTCACATGGTCAGGTTTTTAAACACAACAGATAGGGACTGCTCTGATACGGGTTACCTTGACGTTTGGTAGAGCGGCTTAGTATACATTTTTTGCAAAAAACGTATCAACTAAATACCCTGTTTTTTACTACTTTTTTAGCAGCACTTGCTTTTTACTGTTTTTATCTTTTACAACAGAGTATTTTTGCACGTTTGTTTGACTGTTTTTTGTGATTCAGTTTTTTGGTGGTGTGAACAGTGTCTTACAGATCTGTTCACTGTGTGCATGGCTCATTAGTGTTTGTCTAAATACACCCCTGCCTGAGGAATTAGTACAAAGGGTCTCCTCTTTCAATAGTGACCTTACTTTGGAAACTACCAAGCAAGAAAAGACATGACATATATATATATATATATATATGTAGGGAGCACACCAATAATTGTAAAAGTACAAAGCTTCATTCAACACATATACGAAAAAACATATGTAAAAATAAGTTTAAAATATACATAAATGGGAAACCTCACACCAGATTATTAGATCACAAAGTTGTCACAATCATAACAAAGCACCATGGAGAACAAAGAAAGAGGGGCAAGTAAAGACACCTGAAGAATATGACCCCGTTGGTAATGAAAGACACTTCTAATTAATTATACACATGGCAAGTCAATGGACCTTCAATTATCTTCATACATATATAGACCCCTGAGAGGCTCAATCAGACGTGTCATAAACAGAAAAAAAATTATGAAAGCTGCAGTATAGCATGAGTACTGGACTGTAAATGTAAATACTGAATAAATTATATTTCAGATTATAACCTGGATTGATCACCAAAGTAGTATGGTGAGACTATGTGGAGGACCAGAGTATAGGGTCATCTAGATGTGAAATGAACGTTCTTACTATATTGCATTTGCAGAACAAATGAAGTATTAGAACAGAGGAAATCCAAAAGGCATGACCAATCATATTCCTACAGTGATTTATCAAGGGGTATGGAGATCATTCTGTCCTCAAAAGTGTATTCAAGAAATTAATGTGCAGAAGATGACAAAAAGTGAGAACTGCAGTTTGTTTTCCAATTAGGGTTCTATTTTCAGTATTGACTATGTGGTATAAATGAATGATTACGGTAACTTTATTGTGTGAGCCAGTGTCAAATTAAAATTGTTTTACTATGTTTACATAATAATACTTTCTAAGAAACAAAAATATATTTGTTTCACCAGATTATTTAGATTTTTCTGTATCTATTTTTATTGATGTAAATACCCATGTCCCAAAAAAAGACAAAAGTATTCTAGGAGTGATACCTTTATCGGCTAACTAGAAAAATGATATTTGCAAGCTTTCAGAGCTCACATGGCCCCTTCATCAAGCTATATTGTAATTTGGCCTGATGAAGGAGCCATTTAAGCTCTGAAAACTTTAGTTTTTTCTGATTAACCAATCATTATAGATATTACTCCTAGAATACTTTTGTCTTTTTTGGGGGGACACGAGTATTTACATCAATTTTCTGGATAACACAGTACCACAACATTATTTTGTATTGTACGTTGTATTTTTATTGGTATCATTGTAAAGCGTATCAGAGTTTTTGATCACTTTTTCTTAAATTTTTTAAGGCAAAATGACTAGTGATGGATGAATCTAAACTGTTAAGTTCAGGGTCTGTACCGAGAATTTGGTGTTCGGGCATGGGCCCCGAATACGGACTTCTCAGGACTGTCCATAGGACTGTAAAAGAAAGCAAAACAGTGATTAAAGCAGCAGCATTATACTTAACCAGAACAACACGCTTGTAACACCAATTTTGCATCAGCTCATTAACCTTCGGTTTATTCATTGGAGTCTGCCTCCCTCCAACAACCAATCACAGACACCCACTCTCTGTGACAGCATTTGTGATTGGCTGTTGAACCCCCACCCATTGGGTTGGCATCTGTGATTAATTGCTATTGGCAACAAACCTGCCATCATTAGTGGTGTAAAAATTAATAATTTTAATACATTTACGCAGGGGTCGCATGTATTTTTGATTCTCAGCGCAGATAAAGCGGGTTAATGAACTGGACCCAGAAGTGGTGTTACAAGAATGCGGTCCTCTGTAAGTTTGCTGCTGCTGCTTAAATCACTGTTTTGCTTTCTTTTACAGCCCCTAGCCACCATTTTATAACTGTAAAGTTCAGGTTCAGACAAGTCAGGTCCCGAAACCAGACGTTAAAAAAAGTCCGGCTGTATCCCATCTCCAGAAATGACCAAAGATTAGCAAGTCTGAGTTTTTTTATTCCTTTTTGAACGACATTCACCAGGAGAGCTGAGTAACAAGTAGTTTTATAGTTTGGGTTGTTAAAAATGCAACAATGCTAAATATGGGTAGTTTTGAATTTTTTTTTTTCAGTAATAAAGGACTTATTATTTTATATTATTTTGCAGGTGTGATAAACCTAGTGTTAAACAAAGACAAGAGGAGAATAACGCGTCATGTCTCTTGTGTTTTATCAGCCTATCACCTCCCCTATAGCCCCTGCCCACCTCTCCTCCTTCCCACTAGCTAAAGTCAGTCAAGTATTTCAGCATGGATCACAACAGTAGGTATTCAGGGCTAGTACCCATACTGAGATTATCCAACCCAGCACAATATCATAGAGTAATTGAGAGTCGGGAGTTGCAAGCTGCCACACACTTTTTAACATTTTATCTCAGACAGGGCTGTATTGTGGTAACTCTATTCTCATTTTAAAATTGTGCAGATGAAATATGGCCATTAGTAGCCAAGACATATATCACATACACATGACTACATAATTGCTGAAATAATTCCTTGGCAAGGAAAAGGTTAAATAAACTAATCAACCATATTTTTCACAGGGAAGATAGAAATAGTAGTAATAGAAATAGTTTGGGGCCACCATAGTAAAAGGGATGCCCAGTTGATCGTTATTTGGTCATTTATTTACAAAGATTATTTTTGTGCTATAGATGACTGGTCCTATTATAAATTTTACAGACAACCCATTGGGCATAGAGTAATGATAGTCTTCACTGTGCTGTTGGAATACTGAACTCTTATTGCCAGATTCCTCACAGATTATAGCTGCAGTACACTTTGTCATTAACCCTTTCTATCAAATAAAAATTGTCTGAAGCAGAGATCCTTTTTTAATAAAAATATATATACTTCCCATATACATTCAGTTTTATAAGGTTGCTTTGCACTACAACTACTGGCTGCAAAATGACGTATCAGAGAATCCATTAGTGAGCTTATTCTGATGGGAGAGTTTGAGCGAATCAATTTATGGGACCCTTGTCAAATGGCCACATTAGTACTATACGGCCACCGGACAGGAGCCCTGCTGACTTCTCATACCTGCTGGAGACTCCTCTTGTGATTTGTGGGCTTGACGCGACATCATTATTCCAGCAGATGGGGTTTGTTTGCTGGGCTCTCTTCTGCTGGCCACAGACTTCTGACATGGTTGCTGAACCAAGATTCTTCAAATTGATTAGATTATCTCTATTTCTAATACTTTCCTGTGTTTCTCTGAGCTCATTTCAGCTGATTAACGACCACAGTTCACATCAAAGTTGGCCAAAATTTTTAATGAAAGCAAATTGAAAAAAAATAATTTTCACTCATTTAGGTTTAGGAACTAAAGATAAAATTGTCACAAGAAGGAATCCATATCCTTAGCCAGTTCCTGACACGTGGGGTATATGTATGTCACACATTGAGTGCTGATTTATGGGGAGGGTTTAGGAGGTGCATCTGCCCCACATATGCCAGATACCAGCTGTGCTAGACATCCAGCACCCGCCTCAATCAGCAGTGACCAGTTTTAAGCCTGATGCCTTAAATGGACACTATTTGCCCGCTACCAACAATGTGATAATTGGATGCAGATGGACATCCATCGCAACAGCAGGCATATTTAAGACCACCATAACTGTCATCTTGGCACTCCTGTGAAGCCTAGACACAGTAAGCAGAGGTAAAAATTCTTGTTTAAAATTTTACTAGACTTGTTATGGTCATTAAAAATGGAAGGTATACAGTGGACAACCCTCTATGACTCTTCCCTTAATAATCAAAGTTCCTGCATATATTTTGCATGATAGCCCCTATACCAAGGGTGGCTCTGGAGTCGGAGTCAGTGCCATTTTGGGTGGAGTCTGATTCAGGGAAATTGAGGGGTTGAGTCGGATATGTGGCTTATTGACTCCTAAACCCTGTTTAAAATAGATCTATCAGCAATATTCTTTCCTATGAAAGAGACAGCTATTGGTCTATGCTCCTAGCAGACAAAATGGCACAAATGATAGTTTATATCTAAAGTTGTACAGCTGCAGAGAGCCTCCCTGTGTCTTGTCTGTGATTGATAAAGACAGAAAAAGTCTATGGACCAATGGCTAAAAGAGTATAATATACTGATAGGCCACATATAAGTACAAATTAAGGTATTATCAAACAAATTAGAAAATATTAATGCTAAGAACTTCTAGGCAAAAACCGTCCCCGCTTTTAGATCTCAGTGCGCAGCTAGTAAGTACAAGGTAGAAAGAGGAAGCAAAATGTGAATATACTCTAGCTTCACCATGGCTATTAGATGCTCCAATAATTATACAGCAGAGAGTGCTAACTGCAAGGAGGATAATACATGCTGATGTATTATTTGCAGACATGTCAACTTCATTTTATGTTGCAAATTTTTAGAACAAATAAATTCAGTTTAACATATTTGGGTAGTTCTATTCTAAAAATTGCCATCATGTCAAAGTGAATTCACTGTGCTTTGGTCAAAGTAGTATTTTTCAATCAATTTAGTATTTTATTGGGTTTGGCTAATGCAGTAGTTGGACAGCATTCATGTCCATACTGTGATAGCTTGTGTCACTTCTGTAGAATAAAGTAGATTGCCAAGGTTAAGGGGCACATACAAATCTGATCAGTTTTCAGGCTGTCTAATTGTGTATGCTACAGGCGATCTAACCAGTGACTGCCTCTACAAAATGGAAAGTGACAAGAAGTAAGGATGTCATACATATTAATGGCGACAACTGTATTGGCAGGGAAATGGTAATACACACTGGAGTGTCTGAATCTGCTTTGGTTTCATTTAATTTGTTGTTGCGTGAAATTCTATATCAAGTGTAAAGTTGCTATAGCATGTGTTAAGCTGGCGCTATGTGTTTGCAATGGATGAAGAATGAGGAGAAATATCACACTATAAAAAACACATAAAATAATAGAAATGATAATGAATAAAAACTATTTTAAGATATTACTAGACATACAATTACTTAGAATTTGCACATTGCTTAGAATCATATACACTGTTTTCCAAATTATTATGCAAGTGTTCTTTTTCTCTGATTTTTCTAAATAGTTGGTGCAAATGACAGTCAGTGTAATAAAAGTCATCACCCGTTAGAGTATACATCAAATTTTATTGAAGAAATCTCCCTATGATAACAGTATAATTTTCAAATTTAAAAAAACTCTAAATGCACTGTTCCAAATTATTACGCACAGTAGAGTTTGTAAACATTTGATATGTTTAAAAGAACTGAAAATGCTCATTTGCTGAATTTGCAGCATTAACAGGTCACATTCACTGAAACAAAAAGCTATTTAACTCCAAAACATCCTAACAGGCCAAGTTACATGTTAACATAGGAACCCTACTTTGATATCACCTTCACAATTCTAGCATCCATTGATATTGTGAGTTTCTGGAGAGTTTCTGCTTGTATTTCTTTGGATGATGTCAGAATAGCCTCCCAGAGCTGCTGTTTTGATGTGAACTGCCTCCCACCCTCATAGATCTTTTGCTTGATTATACTCCTAAGGTTCTCTATAGGCTTGAGATCAGAGGAAGATGGTGGCCACACCATGAGTTTATCTCCTTTTATGCCCATAGCAGCCAATGGCACAGAGGTATTCTTTGTAGCATGAGATGGTGTATTGACATTGTATTGACATGCATGAGGATGATTTTGCTCCTAAAGGCACATTTTTGCTTTCTGTACCATGGAAGAAAGTTGTTCTCAGTTGGAAACTCTATATACGTTGCAGAGGTCATTTTCACACCTTCAGGAACCTTATAGGGGCCTACCAGCTGTTTCCCAATGATTCCAGCCCAAAACATGACTCCTCCACCTCCTTGCTGATGGCGCAGCCTTGTTGGGACATGGTGGCATCCACCAACCATCCACTACTCCATCCATCTGGACCATGCAGGGTTGCTCGGCACTCATCAGTAAACAAGACTGTGTGAAAATTAGTCTTCATGTATATCTGGACCCACTGCAACTGTTTCTGCTTGTGAGTACTGTTTAGGGGTGGCCGAATAGTAGGTTTATGCACTACAGCAAGCCTTCGAAGGATCCTACACCTTGAGGTTCGAGGGACTCCAGAGGCACCAGCAGCTTCAAATATCTGTTTGCTGCTTTGTAAGGCCTTTTTAGCAGCTGCTCTCTCTGAATTTGCCTGGCAGAAACCTTCCTCATTCGGCCTTTATCTGCAAAAACTCATCTGCGCTCAGAATCAGCCACAAATCTCTTCACAATACGATGATCACGCTTATGTTTTCGTGCAATATCAAATGTTTTCATCCCTTGTCCAAGGTATTGCACTATTTGTTGCTTTTCAGCAGCAGAGAGATCCTTTTTCTTTCCCATGTTACTTGAAAACTGTGGCCTGCGTAACATTGTGGAACACCCAGTTTTCCTTTTATTGGGCTCACCTGCCAAACTAATTATCACAGATATCTGAGATTGATTTTAACGATCCAAAGAACCCTAAGACACAATACCATCAATGAATTTCATTGAAAAAAAATAAAAATAAAACCCTATGACACTTAAAACCAATTTGCATAATAATTTGGAACACAGTGTAAACTAATGTGTTATATTTTTTATTTTATTTTTATTTTATTTTTTGTATTACCGTATATACTCGTGTATAAGCCGACCCGTGTATAAGCCGACCCCCCTACTTTTGCCCCCAAAAACTGGGAAAACTTATTGACTCGCGTATAAGCCGAGGGTGGACTCCAGCACAGGTATACAACCCCCAGCAGTAAGGTATACAGGCCCCCCCAGTGGTATACAGCAGGCCCCCAGGCATATAAGCAGGCCCCCAGGGGTATAAGCAGGCCCCCAGGGGTATTCAGCAGGCCCCAGGGGTATCAGCAGGCCCCAGGGGTATCAACAGGCCCCCAGGGGTATACAGCAGGCCCCATGGGTATCAGCAGGCCCCAGGGGTATCAGCAGGCCCCCAGGGGTATCAGCAGGCCCCCAGGGGTATACAGCAGGCCCCCGGGGGTATCAGCAGGCCCCCGGGGGTATCAGCAGGCCCCCAGGTGTATAAGCAGGCCCCCAGGGGTATTCAGCAGGCCCCAGGGGTATACAGCAGACCCCCATGGGTATACAGCAGGCCCCATGGGTATCAGCAGGCCCCCAGGGGTATACAGCAGGCCCCCAGGGGTATAAGCAGGCCCCCAGGGGTATTCAGCAGGCCCCAGGGGTATCAGCAGGCCCCAGGGGTATCAACAGGCCCCCAGGGGTATCAACAGGCCCCCAGGGGTATACAGCAGGCCCCCATGGGTATACAGCAGGCCCCCAGGGGTATCAGCAGGCCCCCAGGGGTATACAGCAGGCCCCCAGGGGTATTCAGCAGGCCCCAGGGGTATCAGCAGGCCCCAGGGGTATCAACAGGCCCCCAGGGGGTATCAACAGGCCCCCAGGGGTATACAGCAGGCCCCCAGGGGTATCAGCAGGCCCCCAGGGGTATACAGCAGGCCCCCAGGGGTATTCAGCAGGCCCCAGGGGTATCAGCAGGCCCCCGGGGGTATCAGCAGGCCCCCGGGGGTATCAGCAGGCCCCCGGGGGTTTATACAGCAGGCCCCCGGGGGTTTATACAGCAGGCCCCGGGGGTTTATACAGCAGGCCCCCGGGGGTTTATACAGCAGGCCTCCGGGGGTTTATACAGCAGGCCCCCGGGGGTTTATACAGCGCCCCCGGCAGTGGTATACAGCCCCCCCGCCTAGTACCGGGCCCCCATGCTGCGGCACAGCATACAGTAGTTCATACATTACCATCTCCTGCAGCGCGCGGCTCCTCCATCTCCCGCCCGGCTTGTTGCTGTAGTGTCATGTGACGCGCCAGTCACATGACACTACAGGAAGATGCCGGCTGGGACTGGAGGAGCCGCACGCTGCAGGGAGAGATGGTAATGTATGAACTACTGTATCCGCAGCATGGGGGCCCGGTACTAGGCGGGGGGGGCTGTATACCACTGCCGGGGGCCGCCAGGGGCTGTGTGGGGCAATATGCACTGCATCCCCTTGCCGGGGATGGACAGGGGGATGCGTGCATATTAATGAGCCGGGCCCACGTGACCGCGCGGTGTCACTGTAGCCCCCTCCTGCCTCCTCCTGCCCCCAGTCAGAGCCCCCGTCCCCGTCACACACATGTATATACTCGCGTATAAGCCGAGGGGGGACTTTTCAGCCCAATTTTTGGGCTGAAAAAGTCGGCTTATACACGAGTATATACGGTATATAGTTATTTAGTTTTGCTGGAAAACATAAAGATAATTTACTAAAATGAGCAAAAAGATAATGTGAAACAGTATTTAGTACATCAATACAGTGCTCCCTAGAGCCAAAGCTTTCCACTTAGCAATGTCATGGTGGTCATCCTTTACACCAATATTTTTTGGATTGATGGCGAGTCCACTTGTCTACTAGTAATTACTACAGTTTTATTTGTGTAACCTCCAGCAAACTAATATTACCTATTATTTTGTGGAAGCCCTTTAAGCTCTTCTATTTGATTGATATTTGCTGTACAGTGCTGCGCACCATTACGGTCACCCCTTAAATGTTTTCATAGACTGTACAATATCTTTAGAAATAAACAGAAATTTACAAAGTAATACAACAATAAAACATTGTTAGTCAATATACAGTACATGTTGCAATTTAACCCCTTCACTCCCGGGTGATTTACAGTTTTTCATTCTTTCCTCCCCTCCTTCCAAGGGCCATAGGTTTTTTATTTTTCTGTCAATATAGATACATATTATGAGGGCTTGTTTTTTTATGGGACGAGTAGCACTTTTGAATTAAATTATTTAATATACTACATAAGAAAAAATATCTAAGTGTGGTGAATTTGCAAAAAAAAGTGCAATTACATGTTTATTTTTTTATTTACCATGTTTACTGTATGGTAAAACTGACCTGTCAGTATAATGCCGTGGGTCAGTTTGAGTTCGTAGATACCAATCATGTATACTTTTACTGTTATCTAAGTGGTGAAAAAAAATCAGAGGGTTTTTCAAGAAAAAGAATTGCACTTTTGGCGCCAATTTTTGGGGATCTGGGGCTATGTATGGGGCTTATATTTTGTGGCTTTAGCTGATGTTTCCAATCATATCATTTTTGGGTACATGTGATGTTTGGATCATTTAGACATTTAGACATTTTTTCTGTTCTGCAGTTTACAGATCTGATAGATTTCATATTTTGATAGATCGGACATTTTTGAACACGGCGATACCAAATATGTGTATTTTTTTAATAGTCTTATTTTCAGCAGGAAAAAAGGGGGTGATTTGAACTTACAGAGGTTGTTTTCATATGTTTAAAAACTTTTTTAAATATTTTTTACATTTATTTTCACTGCCCCTTAGGGCATCTCGGCACTAAATTGTCCGATCACTTCTATTCACAGATGAGTGGCTCAGTGGTTAGCTCTGCAGCCTTGGGTTCAATTGTCACCAAAGACAACATCTGCAAGGAGTTTGTATGTTCTCCCCGTGTTTATGTGGGTTTCCTCCCACATTTCAAAGACATACTGATAGGATATTTAGATTGTAAGTCCCAATGGGGACAGTGCTGCAAATGTATGTAAAGCGCTATGGAATTAATAGCGCTATATAAATTAATAAATATTATTATTGTATTATTATATTATATGTGCAGCAGCAGGAGAAATTATCATTTTTCTTTGGATGCCGATACGCACCAGGCATTCACAAGAAGTAATTCATGACAGCATCTGGGGTCCTCACAGGATCCTGGGCTGTCATGGCAACGCATCAAGGTCCCGTGATCGCACCACGGGACCTCTGATGCTGGTGGGGAACGACGCGATCCCTGCTGCAGTGCTTTGGACTGCACTCTCAGTGAGCGAAAGTACAATCCAAAGGGTTAACAGGACCTGTGCTGTTAGCTACACATGTCAGCTAATCAGATCACTTCAGAAGGAGGGACACTGCCAAGGGCGAACTATTATGTCTTCGTCGTGAAGGGGTTAAAAGAAGAAACAGAATAAACTGCATGGTCAGCAAAAAAGTCATCCCTTTGGCATTGATGACAGGCCTCCAAATCTCTCTTGTAGCAATGAATAAGTTTCTTGCACTTTTCAGCTGGTATTTTCTCCCACTCTTGCTTGCCAGTTTGTTCAAGCCCTTGAATGTTTGCAGGTTCTTTTTCCCAATGGCAGATTTCAGCTCAACCCAAAAATTTTCGTTGGGATGGACGTTAGGACTCATTGCTGGCCATTATAAAACAGTCCATTTTTCCGTTTTCAACTATTCCTATGTACTTTTGGATGTGCACATTTGGTCATTATCTTGCTGGAGGACCCATGATCTTTGACTGAAACAAAGTTTTCTTACACTGGGTAGTACATTTTCCTCTAAAGTGTCTTGATAATTCTCTGATTTCATGATTCCTGTGATACAGTCAAGCCCTCCAGTACCAGTCGCAGCAAAGCAACCCCACAGCATTATGAATCCTCCACCATGCTTAAGTGTTGTTAATGTGTTCTTTTCTTTTAAACCTTTATTGTGCCTTCTGTAAACAAACTGTTACTTTACATTGCCAAAAATGTGTATTTTTGTTTCATCTCTCCAGAGAAAATTTTACCAGAGGATATATAGTTTGTCAAGGTACTCTTTGGCAAAGATTACTCATTCCTTTTTATGTCTTTTCTTCAACAATGGTTACTTCCTTTGCCCATAAAGCTCTGCTTTCTTTAGGGTACGGAGTATGATACTGCTGGAAACCATGACTCCAGACTGCTCCAAGATGGCCTTCAGGTCTTTTTATGTTTAACGTGGTGTTTTTTCCACAATTTGCACCAATATTCAATGTCATCTCCTGTCAATTTTCCTCTTTCTCCAATGTCAAGGGAGGTTCTTGACGGTTCAATGTATGGCAAACTTCTTAATAACATTGTACACTGTTGAAACTGGAATACCAAAGTCTTTGGAGATGGTAACGAGATCGCTGTTGCATCACAGATTTTGTGACGCAACAACGATCCCATTAGCAATGTTGTTCTGTGTGACACGTACCAACGATCTGGCCCCTGCTGTGAGATCATTGATCGTTACATACTGCTCTGGATCATTTCTACGTCGTTGCGCTGCCGCTGGGAGCGCTACCTCGTTGTGTTTGACAGGGACAATGACCAACGATCTCAATGCTACTCTATGGAGTGACAATTCCCAACAACCTCGGTATAATTCTGGATTGCTAGTGCGTCATTTTCCACATCGCTGGTGAGATACCTGTTTGCCATTTTACCAGCGCTGTAAAAAACGACGCACCAGCGAACTCTGCACATCGTTATCGAGATCGCTGGTGTGTCGTTATGTGTGACTGGGCCTTTTTACCCTGTGGAAGAGTTTGCTAATAATAGCAGTTCTGATATCCTCAGACAGCTCCTTTGTATTCACCATAGTGATAAACAAACAGAGCCTAACGTGCGGCTTTTTAAAACACTGAAGTCATCGCTCATTGGCTAATTCTTGTCACATGGGTACTGACAATTTATCACAGGTGATTCTCATTTGTGATTTAAAATGTGTTTCCATTCTAGTTTAATGTAAAGGGTGCCAATACCAATGTCACAGCAAGCTTTAGGTTTTTTATTTTTTCCTCCCATTATTTTTTTTTTTAAATTGTTGTTTATTACTTGCTCTTTTGAATTTAATACAAGTTCTCTATAAAAAAAAAAAAAAAGCTATTTCATTTGATTCATTTTGGTTCAGGAGATACTTCATGTCATGTAAATTACTTGGGGGCCAATAACGATGAGCAGAACTGTCTACAGCTTTTAGCCCGCTGGTAAAACTTTCTACATGATTTTGGTGGGTTTCCTATTTTTTCAATATTCAGCCAGAAAAGCATTTTTGTGGTCAGACACTGAAGTTGGACAAAAGGACGCATTTTATACTCTCAATTTTAGTTCATCACAAAGTTGTTCAATGGGGCTGAAGTTAGAACTAGGATTGAGTCAAACCAAAATCAAACTTAGGGCCTGTGCATATGGGGTGTTATCATCACTTTTTGAGTGCAGTTTTGTCACAAAACTGCAAGCAAATCCTTAAGGTGCCGTTACACGCTTCGATCTAGTGAACGATATTTTTAACAATGTCACGTGACCGCTGTCGTTTCGACATCATGTCACATGCATGGATATCGTTAACGATGTGAAATTTGGCAACGCGCCAGCTACTTCGAGAAGAACTTAGTGAACGATTTTAGAAAGCGTCAGGAATAGAATTGTGAACAACATCGTTGATAAAGGTGTCACACTGAACCATGCTGCTTGTTCACAGAACATTAATTGGATGACGAACGATAGAGGTTAGGATCTCAAATTTTTGATGAACGATCCAACAATTTGTCATTTCAAGACCGTATGTTTACACGCAACGATGCACAAACGACATCGTTCGAACGACCAAAAAAGCGTGATGTTTCAACGATATCGTTAACGATACTGTAGTGTGTGAAGTAGCCTTTATGCCAGCAATGCTGATATTTTCTGAACATGTTGCTTATTTTTCCCTTGCAGATTTGGTGCAGAAATAGATCGACAGCATGTAAATTCTTTCAGCATTTTTGCAGCAATTTTCCACCCAAGAATGCATGAAAAATGTATTGAAAAAACACATGCAAACAACGCATCAAAAACGCACTGAAAAGGTGTAAAGTTCGTGCGTCAAAAATGCACATTTCCTTTGCCAAAAGTTGCTAATTTGGTGCAGACATTTCTGAAAATAATCAACATGTGCACATACCCTTTGGTTATTCTTTAAATATGTCTTCTTTGAATACCTAGAACCGTCAGGCTCATCAGCTCATGAACGGTAATCACACATAAAATAATACAATGCTTACATTGAGCAGTCAAGTTTTAATGAAAATTGTACAGATTATAGGGCTGGAAAGAGGCAGTGTTCTTGGAACTTTCCTAGACCAGCCCCCTATACTGTAAATCACACCAGTTCTTTGAATACCATGCTACATTTCTTTTGGGTGGAAATTAGAAATGAGCAATCACATTTACCTAATTTACTGCAATATAAAATTTGATTTGGCTACTAATCTCATAAAGTGGTTAAAAGGAAATCTCAATCCTGGAAAAAAAATATTCTAAGTATCCTAATGGCTGGCAGTAAAGCAAAAAATAAAGAGGAGATCTATACAACAATATATACTATGAATACTTCAACTAATCTGCTGGTGTGATTGCTTATGCAAGATTTCTAAACAAATACCAGCTTCTGTATGTACAGTGCTGTGCAAAGTAATTGGGACAAAGCTTGTTTTTCTTGAATTCATTTTACTATTTCTAATAAGTGTTTTATCAGTTCTTGGTGTGGTTTCCCTTTTTCTTCCACATTTCCCTTTTCGTTTTGGAGAAAACGATCCAATTTCATTGTGTGTGTGAATTATTCTTGAAACAGTAGATTTTCCAATACCAACGGTGGAAGCGATTTCTCTTACAGTCAGACTTGTATGTTCATTAAGATTAATAATTCTAGACCTCTTCCGTGGAGTAACATCCATTTTTACAGGCATGAATCACACTGAGAGAAAAAGTACACTAAACCACTCCTCACAGAAACAAGCTCTCAACTGAAGCTGAGGGGGCAGCTAGCTGTTATTTGCTGACTAAAACCAGTCAAACCACATTTTGTTACTCAAGGTTGTACACTCAGACCTGTTCAAAGCAGTTAAAACTGATTTAAATCACTGACTGGTAACCCCAACTTACGATTTTACTTAAAAACTGCTTTGCCCCAATTAATTTGCACAGAACTGTAGGTGCATTTATGAAATTGCCCTCTAAATGCCCCGTCACACCAGTCCACATCGCCTAAAGTAAAGGGGCGATGTTGGCGGCTGTGACAGCTCGCCTGGTTTCACATCAGTGATGTGAAACCAGGCGGCCAATCTGGGGCGATGTGCACACATTACCCCATGTAACTGGCCGCCGGCGAGCTGACAGGCGATGGAAGCCATAGGCTCCCATTGTGCTGCATCGCTGCTGCGGTTTTGAGAAACCCTGGCGGCGATGCCGCCTGTCAGCTCGCCGCAGCGTCGCCGGAGGTGTCTCCCCGTGTAAACGGGGGGCTGAGACGCTGGCGGGGCACCAAAAACGTGTGCACTCCCTCTCGTCGCCGCCAACATCTCCGGAAATGTCGCAAGGTGTAACGGCACCTTAAGGGTATGTGCACACGATCAGTGTTTGCAGTGGTTTGGAAGCAGCGTGTTATCACAACGTCCAAAACACTATGTTGTAAAGTATAAGCACACTGAATGTGATTTGGAGAAATTACATGTCCACTATGCCTGCTTTCTCCTTAGAGTAAACTGAGATACAGGATGGCTTCTCCAACCCACAGGATGTGAATTTATTCCTGCGGAGATGGATGCAATCTCAGTGGGTGAATGCAGTGAAAAGTCGCAGAGCACCGAACACTGACCATGAGCACAAGCTGCTTCATTCAACTGTGGAGATCACTGGCTTCCCCGCAGGAGGCTGCACACTGTGCTTGGACGCAGTGTAAAAGTACCATCGGCACAAACCCTAAAGAGCCTGTTACACACAACGATATTTTGAACGATATTGTTGCATTGTCACTGGTTTGGTGACGTTGCAGCGATGTCGTAACGACATTGTTGTGTGTGACATGTATCAACGATAAGTCGTTGATCGTAGATTTATGGTTCTGTCCATAAATCTATCGTTGGTCTCCCACTGGGCGAGCAGCATCGGTGCATGTGACAGTGGGAGACCAACGATGGACGAGCTCCCAGCGCTGCACAACAAGCACTGGGAGCTGGTAACCATGGTAAACAGCGGGTATCTAGGCAGCAACCAGAACCTAGTTACCCGATGTATACCCTGGTTACCAGCCTTCTCCACTTACAGGCTGGTATCCAAGGTACATAGTGGGTAACTAGGAACAGCGCTGTCCCTAGTTTCCTGCTGTGTACCTTGGATACCAGCCTGTAAGTGGAGAAGGCTGGTAACCATGATATACATTGGGTAACTAGGTGCTGGGCGCTGCCTAGATACCTGCTGTTTACCATGGTTACCAGCCTGCTCCCGCTTACCGCAGCCCGGCTGCGGGAGCTAGACATTGTGGAAAGAATATTTTATTCTTTTCCACAATGTCGCTAGTCCACTGGGCGCTGGTGAGTTTGCCTGTGTGACAGCTCACCAGCGATCAGTTCACGATGTTGCAGTGATCCACATCGTTGGTTGGATCGCTCCCACATCATGTGTAACGGGGTCTTTACTCTGTTATGCAAATGAGTCCACCATCTCTGACCAATATGCCAAAAAGGCTGACATAAAAAACTGGTCCCAACCATGTAGGTCTGATGTAGTATACTGGCAAGTACAAATGAGAGAATCACCTCACAGGCCTCCTATGCATCGGCCAGATCTGTGACTGTTGGATGGAAGGCTTGAAAATGTCCGTACCTTCCGGCTGTTCTATTGATTAGCTGTGCTGGTTCGATGATGTATGTGCGTCAATGATGATAGTGCTTATGACAAAACAAAAACATCATCATATTCATCACAACTTGCCTCTAACTCTACGGCGTAATAATATTTCTCACATTTTTTCATGACAAAATGATAAATTAAACATATGTCTAATTTGTACTACTGCAATAAATACTCTATTATGCAGTGAATATTAATGTGATTTATAATATATATAATGCTTAAATATTTAATGCCTAGAATTTTACAGGCGAGGAAGAAATCAGCTTAGTAGGGAGGAAGCAGCCGCTGTATAATTAATGGTTTCCTTCTCTGAAAAACGAAATCTATGATTATAATGTTATGGCTTCAAATGTGACATTGTAATTATTTTCAGTATTGCACGAGTTCTTTATACCCTGTATAGAAGGGAAACGTCAAAAGTTTTGTTACAAAACACAATTATTTTAATCAATGTCAGAATTACCAAATAATGTATTTCTATTACATCATTTCTTTCTGAACATACACATTGGTCTACATTCATCACTAATACTGTTCTATCTTACACCAGACTAAAGGCCCCTTCACACTGAGCGATGCACCAGCGATCCCGACAACGATACGACCTGGTAAGGATCACTGGTGCGTCGCTACGTGGTCGCTGGTGAGATGTCAAACAGTCAGATCTCACCAGTGACGCAGCAACGATACGGTGGTCGTTGAGACCCTAACACTCAGACCTGTAGTATTGAGGTTGTTGGTCGTTGTCCTCGTCAAACACAACGATGCTTGCTGCCCAGCGGGAGTCTGACGATCAAAAAATAGTCCAGATAATCTCCACCGCACAAATTCGTGCAATACAAGGTGCTATGTCCGGCCTTAGACTAGTCGACTGCTGGCATCTATTACACCCAGGAGAAAAGGACTACACGTATTATTCATCAGTTCACTCGACTTACAGTCGGATTGACTATCTACCCGTGAGCCACAGATTATTGACTTTTGACCCCATTGCCTCGATTGGACCTATGGTGTGGTCTGACCACGCTCCAATCTTCTTGACACTTAATCGCCCTGACTTTCCTTCCCGCCCTTGGCAGTGGACTCTGAATCCTGATCTCCTCACGGATGAAGAGACCTCCAGGTCGGTGACCTCTACGATTACCGAGTTCCTCAATAACCATACGGGAGACCCCACGCCTCTCCCTCTACAGTCGAAAACAAGAAAGTGATATGATCAGCGCTCAAGCAACGCCAGGACACTGCTATAGCAAGTATTACCTTTAGGCTTTATTCAATCAATATGTAGAACCGGTCTCCACAACGCGTTTCGACGCAGCAGGCGTCTTTATCAAGTGGTTGCCGGGATTCTCCATAACAATTACTTATATACACACACAATTAAAAACAGGGGGGAGGGGGGAGGGAATAATACACCGGTATAATGCAATCTAAGAAATGGATCCTAAAGGAGATCAGTTGATCTCCAAAGAACAGCAAAATGTGCAAATAATTGATATAAGATAATTGATATAAGATAATTGATATAAGATAATTAGGTGCCATTCCAACTAAAATAATAATATGACATTTACAATTATATATATATAAGTATAAAACAATTATAGAGTATTAGATACAGACATATATCATATAAATGCAACATATAACAGTTATTATAAAGACTCGGTCTGTAAATTAATTAATATCAAAAAGTTGTATATATAATAATAATAACAATAAAAAATATTAAAAAATATTAAAAAATTTTATAAAAAATTTTAAAATATAATTAAGAACCAGATTAAAAAGTACTTTCCACAGTGTTGTTAAGACCTTCTGGTTGCAAGGTGCCCATTTTAAAAATCCAGAAGGATTCTCTTCTATTAAGGGTATGTATTTTATCTATAACTTCGTCCCCTATTTGTTCAATGACCGTCAAGCATAGTTTAGTGGGGTCCCTATTGTGTGCCAGATCGAAATGCTTTGAAACACTGTGATTGGGAAATCCAATGCTTATGTTGTGTCTATGTTTATTTAACCTTGCCCTCATACTTTGGGTGGTCCTGCCAATGTATTGTTGGCCGCAGGCGCACTCTAATAAGTAAATCACGAATCTGGAGGAGCAATCAAGTTTCTGTTTAATATCAAATATAGCGTTGGTGGTGTTGGACCTAAAATTCATAGCACCATGATTTATAATTTTGCAGCATTTGCAACGGCGGACACCGCATCTGTAGCAACCCTTCTTAGAGAACAGGAGGGGTGCTAGGGGGTTAGATTCTTTGTCCCTATTTAGAAGAATCCTGCTGGGGGCCAGGATGTTTTGAAGATTTTTACCCCTTCTAAAGATAATCTTAGGTTTTTTAGGGATAATTTTTGCCAAGATGGGATCACCCTGTAAAATAAACCAGTATTTATTCAACATATTGTAGATATTCTTATAGGATTTATTAAAGGTTGTTACCAGGTTACAATTATAGGTATTTTCAATTCCCTTCTCCTTCTTCTTCTTATTTTTGTTAGCATTCAGACATTTCAAATATTGTTCTTGTGAGAGACCTTTACACCTATCATGTGCATCCTTTAATAACTTATGGGGATATTTTTTCGCAGCAAATCTTTTTTTCAATATCCTCGCTTCAGCGGTAAAGTTATCATCATGTGTGCAGTTTTTTCTGATTCGCAGATATTGCCCATATGGGATGTTTCTGATCCAAGAAGGCAAATGGCTGCTATTAAACTCGAGGTAGCTATTCACATCCACCTTCTTGAAAAATGTGGATGTGCTGAGGTGACCATCCAAATTCATCCCAATAAGTAATATTGAAAAAAAGATTTGCTGCGAAAAAATATCCCCATAAGTTATTAAAGGATGCACATGATAGGTGTAAAGGTCTCTCACAAGAACAATATTTGAAATGTCTGAATGCTAACAAAAATAAGAAGAAGAAGGAGAAGGGAATTGAAAATACCTATAATTGTAACCTGGTAACAACCTTTAATAAATCCTATAAGAATATCTACAATATGTTGAATAAATACTGGTTTATTTTACAGGGTGATCCCATCTTGGCAAAAATTATCCCTAAAAAACCTAAGATTATCTTTAGAAGGGGTAAAAATCTTCAAAACATCCTGGCCCCCAGCAGGATTCTTCTAAATAGGGACAAAGAATCTAACCCCCTAGCACCCCTCCTGTTCTCTAAGAAGGGTTGCTACAGATGCGGTGTCCGCCGTTGCAAATGCTGCAAAATTATAAATCATGGTGCTATGAATTTTAGGTCCAACACCACCAACGCTATATTTGATATTAAACAGAAACTTGATTGCTCCTCCAGATTCGTGATTTACTTATTAGAGTGCGCCTGCGGCCAACAATACATTGGCAGGACCACCCAAAGTATGAGGGCAAGGTTAAATAAACATAGACACAACATAAGCATTGGATTTCCCAATCACAGTGTTTCAAAGCATTTCGATCTGGCACACAATAGGGACCCCACTAAACTATGCTTGACGGTCATTGAACAAATAGGGGACGAAGTTATAGATAAAATACATACCCTTAATAGAAGAGAATCCTTCTGGATTTTTAAAATGGGCACCTTGCAACCAGAAGGTCTTAACAACACTGTGGAAAGTACTTTTTAATCTGGTTCTTAATTATATTTTAAAATTTTTTATAAAATTTTTTAATATTTTTTAATATTTTTTATTGTTATTATTATTATATATACAACTTTTTGATATTAATTAATTTACAGACCGAGTCTTTATAATAACTGTTATATGTTGCATTTATATGATATATGTCTGTATCTAATACTCTATAATTGTTTTATACTTATATATATATAATTGTAAATGTCATATTATTATTTTAGTTGGAATGGCACCTAATTATCTTATATCAATTATCTTATATCAATTATCTTATATCAATTATTTGCACATTTTGCTGTTCTTTGGAGATCAACTGATCTCCTTTAGGATCCATTTCTTAGATTGCATTATACCGGTGTATTATTCCCTCCCCCTCCCCCCTGTTTTTAATTGTGTGTGTATATAAGTAATTGTTATGGAGAATCCCGGCAACCACTTGATAAAGACGCCTGCTGCGTCGAAACGCGTTGTGGAGACCGGTTCTACATATTGATTGAATAAAGCCTAAAGGTAATACTTGCTATAGCAGTGTCCTGGCGTTGCTTGAGCGCTGATCATATCACGTTCTTGTTTTCGGCTATACACTCTCTTCCCTGCGGGAAGCGTGATTAGCAGCAGCCCAGCACCCAGGATCCTGCAAACGTCACACCACAGCTCTCCCTCCCTGGTCACGTGCACCGGACACCGGCGGTCCACTCGGACCATATCGAGATCCAAGCCAGTGTGAGCTCCAGCGGCTTCCCCACAGCTCTTCAACCTGTTGTGCGGTCGGCACAACAGGACCAGGTGAGCAGGGGACGCAGCCACCCACCCCGTGCCTTAATTATACAGCTTGGCGCAACTTTTCTTTCTTTTTGTTGTTTCTCCCTCTACAGTGGGAAGCATTAAAATGCATGCTAAGTGGGGTTTTAATCCAGGAGGGCTCTAGACTGAAAAAGCTAAAAGCAAGCAATATTGAAAATATCATACCTCAAGTTCATCTTCTGGAACAGGCCCACAAGATCTCCCCTATGCAGGATACCCTCCTCCAACTAAACAAAACCAAAGAGGACCTTCGGAGCTGCCTGGATCGGGCTTACTTGAGGTACAGGGAACGGGCGCACCATTTTTTTTATGAGTTTGCTTACAAATGTGGAGGACCATTAGCCAGATATTTAAGACCCAAGACGACAAGCTCCTTTATCCCATTAATATGATCTCAAAGTAAAAAAGAATGTCACCCCTATAAGATAGCTACAACATACGGAATGCCCAAACAACTACTTCTGCGGGAGGTCTAGATGTTTCACTGGACGACTATATGATTGACACTGCCTTGCCGAGGTTGCAGGGGGAGACGGCTGAGGTGCTAGACGAACCATTTACGGAAGCAGAGTTATCCCGGGTTATTGAATCCACTCCGTCAAATCGCAGCCCAGGCCCGGATGGCTTCACGGTTAAATTCTACCGGAAGTTTTTGGCTCCTTTGATACCCTTCATGACCAAGGTTTTTAACATGGTCTCTTCTGACAGCCCGTTTCCTAGACAAGCTTTAGAGGCCATAATCACTGTCATTCCGAAACCTGGCAAAAAAAACCTGGAGGTGTGCGCTAGCTACCGACCTATTTCACTTATCAACGTAGACGTGAAATTCTTTGCTAAGTTGCTGGCTGTCAGAATTGGCCCTTTTCTGCCTCGACTGATAGAAGATGATCAGGTGGGTTTTGTCCCAGGAAGAGAGGCAAGAGTCAATACTTTCAAGTCCTTGCTCTTGATCTCCCATGTTAAGAGTTCCAAGAAGCCATCATGTATTCTGTCAGTCGATGCGGAAAAAGCTTTTGATAGAGTGGATTGGAAATTGGGAGAGCTCTGGAGGGCATTGGACTAGGACCCTCATTCCAGGGTAAAGTAATGGCACTGTACTCAGACCCTTCCGCTAAAGTCAGATGTAACAGAGTCTTGTCAAAACCCTTCCGTATACGTAATGGTACGAGACAAGGATGCCCTCTCTCTCCCCTCCTGTATGGCTTGGTGATGGAGCACCATGCAAACGCGTTGCGCCTCAATCCCGACATACATGGAATCGAGGTTCAGGGACACACATATAAGCTCGCTTTGTACGCCGATGACCTCTTGCTATACTTCACAGATCCAGAGACATTGATTCCTGGCGTCCTAAGAGAGTTGGAGGTGTACGGCAAGCTTAGTAATTTCCAAGTCAACTTAACGAAGTCCGAACTTATGAACATCAACTTACCGCAGAACAAAGTTCAACAATTGAAGGATAACTTTCCCTTCAGATGGTGTGCCCCTTCCCTGTCTTACTTGGGTGTGCACCTCACAGGAGACACCCCTCTTTTACTTGACATGAACTATCAATCTCTGTTACTCAAGCTTATAGCCGATTTAAATTTATTTGACTGCCGCTCTCTGTCGTGGTTTGGGCGTATCAACGTCCTGAAAATGGACGTTCTCCCCAAACTCCTGTATCTTTTCCAGGCGTTGCCGATAGCTCTCCCCCAGTCCTTTTTTCTGCAATTACGATGGGTATGTACAAAATTTATATGGAGAAACACCAAACCGAGACTATCTTACAGAATCTTGACCAGACCTCAAGGGGACGGGGGGATGGGACTCCCTGATTTCTGACTTTATCACGCTGCTGCTCTCCTCGCGAGACTGTCGGATTGGTTTCATGGATGTGAGGCGAAACAGTGGGTCCGACTGGAGGGCGCCTTGGTGGATTGGACTCTCACCTCTTTGCCATGGATAAAATACTCTGACCGCCCTCAGACCCTCTCACTCCCTCACTTGACCAGGGACTTGCTCGGGACCTGGGATGCAATAAATCGTCGGTTTTCTGTTTTGCCTTCATGGGGACCCATGACACCAATATTTGACAACCCAGACTTCCTACCAGGGGTTCATGTCGACCATTTTTTTGTCTGGAACGCAGCGGACAGACCTCGCCTGTCCCAGGCTTTAATGGGTTCTGACACAATGCCCCCCTTCGCTTCTTTCACCTCAGCGGATTCTGATAGACCCGTGCGCTGGTTTGAGTACTTTCAGGCCAGGTCCTTTGTCTCTTCCTCGGGGGGCTTATCTGCTCTCATAGACGCTTGTTCCCCCTATGAATCTCTGCTTCTATCAGACTCACCCCCCACGCATATGATCTCTAAGATTTATGCGTATCTCACTACAGCTGAGACAACGAGATCACTATGGTATATTTCGGAATGGGAGAGGGACCTGGGATTTGAGGCGGAGGACCTGGACTGGAATAAGTCTTTCTTTTGTACGCATAAACTTTCCTTGACATGTAAAGCCCAGGAGACGAACTTTAAATTGTTAACCAGATGGTACAGGTGTCCCCGAGAGATTAAGAAAATATTCCCAGACAAATCCGATCTGTGCTGGAGATGCGGGGAGGAGGTGGGATCCATTCTGCACATCTGGTGGTACTGCCCACCTATCCTGGCTCTGTGGCAAAGGGTCTTTGACCTGTATAACCTCATCATGGGAGAAGATGCGCCCTGTCTACCACAGACTGGGTTACTGTCTATGATCCCTGGCTCTTTCAAAAAACTTAAAGCGGGCTTATTGCGGCATTGTCTCACGACTACCAGATCAATAATTCCAAAGAAGTGGCGCACGTCTACCTGTCCCTCCATCTTGAACTGGATTGAGGAGATGGACTTCATATGCAGAATGAAGAGACTTCCGCCCACTCCCACTCTCAGACGGACAGATACTTCCAGACATGGCAGGTCTGGCTACTGTATCGAGAGTCCCCCGGGTTCGCGGAGATACTAGATAAGACCCAGGGGTATCCCTCATTACCTACCCCTCTGCTCCTCTCCCTCTTTCATTTCCCTCTTTCTCTATCTCGGTCTTTACTTTACCCCGCTTTTGCTATGCCTACTCACAATTTGATATTACTTTATAACTTTTAATCTACATTACTCTAATGCAGGGGTCTCAAACTCGGCTGGGTTGGTGGGCCGAACATAGAAACATTTTTTTATCGGGGGGCCGCATTGCTTGTAGGACTACGGGTACCGTCACACCAGGTGACATCGCTGGAGATATTGCAGGCGACGCACGGGAGCGCGCACATTTTTGGCACCCCGCCAGCGTCGTGTGTTTACATGCGGCGATACCTTTGGCGATGCTTTGGCGATGTTTCAGGCGACATCGCTGTTGGGGTGTCTAGAAACCCCAGTAGGGATCCTGTAACATGGGAGCCTATGGCTCCCATCGCCTGTAACATCGCCATTCGCGATGTTACACGGGGCGATGCTTACACATCGCCTGAGAGTGGTTGCCTGGTTTCACAGCAGTGCTGTGAAACCAGGCGACCACTCTCAGCCGATTTTTCGGCGCAAAATCGCCACTTTACACGGGGCGACTCGCCGGCGATGACGCTGATGATAGGCCACGCCCCTGCATCGCCTGCAAAATCGCCGGCAATGTCGCCTGGTGTGACGGTACCCTAAGTGACATTTTTAGTAATACCAGATTTTTTTGGTCAATGTAGTAATGTCCAAATCCTGATCCCCTTCTTGTAGTAATATCCCCAACCTGATCCCCTTCTGTAGTAATGTCCCCCATGCTGGTCCCCTTTTGTAGTGATGTCACCATCCTGTCCCCCATGCTGGTCCCCTTTTGTAGTGATGTCCCCATTCTGGCCCCCATAGTGTAGTAATGTCCCCATCCTGGACCCCATAGTGTAGTAATGTCCTCCATCCTGGTCCCCTTTTGTAGTGATGTCATCATCCTCACCCCCATAGTGCAGTAATGTCCCCCATGCTGGACCTCTTTTTTAATGATGTCTCCAACCTGATCTGCCTTCTTTTTACACACACATATATTCACTCACAATCATACCCACTCACACATTAACTCACCCACTCACACTCACACACAAACTCACATTAACACACACTCACTCACACTCACTCATGTGGAACAAAAGGGGGGGGAAAGCACAACCCATGAGCGGTACCTGGTGGTCTAGTGGGGTAGTCAATAACAGATGTGGGGGGTTCGCATCTCACCTTTGGAGGTTCTGCAACCCTGCACAACCTCGGCGTATCGCAGTGGAAGGCTCCGGACTCCAGCGGTCGGGGTTTCCTCCACGAGCAGCTCCTTCGTCTAGTCAGGTGACTTGAGCAAGCCAATCACCTGACCCTGTGACGTTCTCGGTTACGTCACCGCAGGTCCTTTGGATTCTGTTAGCGGAGACTCTGGTTCACAGCTGCTCCTGCTGCAACCCTCGGATGGAGATATGATATTTGTACAGAAATGTGTGATTATAACAGAAGTGCTAGAGCACAGGAGGCAAACATTTAATTACCTTTAATATACCACAACGTGTTTCCATGGCGGTCCGCCGTCTTCATCAGGTAAATCCACCTGATGAAGACGGCGGACCGCCAAGGAAACGCGTTGTGGTATATTAAAGGTAATTAAACGTGTGCCTCCTGTGCTCTAGCACTTCTGTTATAATCACACACTTCTGTACAAAATTGCGCACTCTGACACCCTTGCGCACTCTGACACCCTTGCGCACTCTGACACCCATAGGCACACTCACAGGCACTCAAGAGGCACTCACTCACAGACACACACACTAACAGGCACTCACAGACACACACTCACAGACACTCACAGGCATTCACACTCGCAGGCACTCACACTCACAGGCACTCACACTCACAGGCACTCACACTCACAGGCACTCACACTCACAGGCACTCACATGCTCACAGACACACTCACAGGCACTCACCCTCACAGATGCTAACAGGCACTCACACTCACAGGCATTCACGCTCACAGGCACTCACGCTCACAGACACACCCTCACAGACTCTCACAGGCACTCACACTCACAGGCACTCACACTCACAGGCACTCACAGACACACACTCACAGACACTCACCATCACAGACGCTCACAGGCACTCACACTCACAGGCACTCACAAACACAGGCACTCACAAACACAGGCACTTAGACAGTCACAGACACTCACTCACAGACATACACACTCACAGACACACACTCACAGACACAGATACTCACACTCACAGGCACTCACAGGCACATACACTCACAGGCACAGACACTCACACACACTCACAGACACAGACACTCACAGGCACAGACACTCACACTCACAGGCACAGACACTCACACTCAAAGGCACTCACACTCACAGACACTCACAGGCACTCACACTCACAGGCACTAATACCAAAGAATTTGTGATTGCAATCATTTTCAGGAAGAAACGGAATATTATCTGACAGAATTGCAGGGGTGTCAATACTTTTGGCCAAAACTGTAAGTCAGAGAAAGTCATCTTTTTAACCCATGATTCCACGTCTTATCTACTTACTAGCAGACAGAATTGCTAATATGGCCAAAGTTAGCTGCAAGCTTTCTGAACACTTACGGAACTCCCACTCAGGGCATTCGCATCATCTCACGTTTCAATTTCATCCTGCTCCTTCATATTTAAGAGTTGTGAACTCGGGGTCATGTTGCTAGGCGTTCTGTACAAGTAGCGATGTGATTGATTTGTTCTCTTGGTCCTTTGGACAGTTTTCTGACCCGTCTCCAACAGACCTCTCTGCACCCCAATCAGCTCTTTCACTCAGTATTCTGGATCTCGCTATCCTTTGCCTCGTTCTTGATCTACTCTCACTGTTAGACACGTACACCATGCAGTTTGCTACCAGGCAGACCTTAGAATTGCTCTTGCCTCAGGCTGAAACATATCTCATGTTCTGACAGGAAACTGACACTGTCCCTACAGTCAAGTCCCTCCAATTCTGGGCTAGTCCCAAACATTAAAGGGATCCTGTCACCTCCAAAACACCTCCTAAGCTAGCAAAACATGTCCCTGCAGCATACCATCACTAATCTCACACTTCTTTTGTCTCCTAAAAGCATCCTGTGAAAGTGCATAAAAACGTTTTAATACTCACTCATTAGTGATTATAATTAGCAGTGACTATATTCTTTAGTCACCAAGGCGGGCTGTTTTGCAGCTCCAGGATCCACCCTGTCTCTGTGTGTTCTGCTGTGATGTGCAGGCATTGCCCTCCCCTCTCTCTATCACTCACACAATACAAATCATTAGTCCTGCCTTCAGTTTCAGTTTCACGTAAGCACAGTCAGAGAGAGCGCTGCATCCTAGAGCTGCAAAAGAACACCCCCTGGTGACTAAAGAATATAGCCCCTGCTAATTATAATCACTAATGAGTATGTATTAAAACGTTTTTATGCACTTTCACAGGATGCTTTTAGGAGACAAAAGAAGTGTGAGATTAGTGATGGGATGCTGCAGGGACATGTTTTGATAGCTTAGGAGGCGTTCTGGAGGTGACAGGATCCCTTTAACTGATTTTTGCACTACTGTCAGGATAACACAATACAACTGTACTAACACATGTCACAATTCACATTACACATTACTAACTTATCACACTACTATACATTACACATCAGAGCAATAACATTGGTGTCTTCAAAGGGGAACGTGGGCAATATGTTCATCTTCTGAAACCTAAATGATAGTTTACGCTTTGCATTTCAATCTGATGTCTTTAATTGCCAACATTATGAGTTATAACTGAGATTTTGAGTGATTGGTATTGCACTTTTTAGAGAGTTCTGGTTATTGAAAAACTTTAACTCTGGCATATTCATTTTTCTTTATCTTTATGAACACAAGTTAATTAATTTATAATTTGATAGAGTAGGGTTTTATGGACACACTAATACAAACTATATTTATTATTTTATATTTTTATTTTTAAACTGTTTAAAGGAAGACGATTCAAGCTTTTATATATTTTTTATCTTGTTAAAATGTTTCTTTTACTCCCTACTTTATTGCTCAGTCCCTTTTAGAGGCTTGAACGTGATTGTTTGTGATATATATGGCAAAATCCCAGTAGACTCCTAGATGCTATGGCAACCTACCTCAACCTCATGATAATAGGGGGCAACGAAAGCTGGTGCATGTGCACACCGGCATGAAAGCCATTTAAATGCCGCTGTCAGTGATTATTAGTGGCATCTAAATTATTAAACAGCAGCGATTGGAGCTTAGCAAAGGTAACTTGCCGGTGGATCCACAGCTGGTGAGATTTGTTAAGCTTTAATAAACTGCAGCCAGAGTCAACATTTTCTGAAAGGGAACAACCCTTATAAAGTAATACAAGAAATAGGAAAATTTACTCAAGAACCAACATCCTCCAGACCCATATATTTGATCATTTGGGATATTAAGATCTTGACTAAAAAGCTGTCAAGAAATGGCATACGAACTCCAGACAATTATGGAGGCAACAGTGAGCAAAACAAATCACCAATTTTGGTCTATGATACAAAAATAGCCTCTAATAATGTAGCCTAGCACTGCTTCAAAATTCTAAACATATTGTGAATTAACACATAAAAAAACACTCTGCTCAGGTTTTCACTCTCAGTCAAGTCACAGATAAATTCAGATTATTCAATTGGATAAGACAAGGAGGCACTCTTGTTATTTAATATCTCATTGGAACCTTGACTAATCCATCTGATTAGTATGCAATAATTCATGGAGAAAGAATTTAGCTCCATTTAATTAAAAGTGTCTCTTTTTGCCACTTACTTGCTTCTGTTTATGGGATACATAGGTAAAACTACAGGCACATTAATGGAGGCCATGGAAATGTTTCAGAAAATGGAAGGGTTTAACATCAATAGGAGCAAGGCAAATACGCTTATGCTCAACCCCGATGGAAAACAATTTGTAATTATAAACAGATTTAAGACTGCATAAACAAAAAGTTTATTTAGGAATAATAACAGAAAAATAAAGATTTAGTGTTGTCAGAATAGTTTTCAATTACGATAGATAAAAGGAAAAAAAGAGACCCGATGAAATGGAATGATTTGCAGACTGTCAGCCCTCGCAGGCAGGGTCTCTTCTCCTCACCTACTGTATCCTCACCTATCCCTTGCAGACTGTGAGCCCTCTTGGGCAGGGTCCTGTCTTCTCACCTACTGAATCTTCACCCATTCTTGTAGATAGCTCCCATTCAATATTTTTAAAGGGTCTTTACGTAGCCCTCCACCAAATTTTAAAAAAGTTAAACAGGCAGCCCTTGCTCCAAAAAAGAAAATAGTACTTAACCCCTTCCCGACCTATGATGTTGTACAAAGTCATGGGCCGGTAAGGGGTGTTTGATGTGAGCTCCGGCGCGAAGCTCACATCAAAGCCCCAAAATTTCAGCTGATCTCATCAGCTGAGATGTAAGGGTAACAGCACCGATTGGATCCGGGATCCGATCGGTGCTGTTAACCCCTTGGATGCCCGCTGTTAATCACTGACAGCGGGATCCAAGGCGGCCGCTGCGGGGAATGCGCTGTTCCCTGCCTGCACCAGAGATCCTGCAATAGTATCGCGGGATCTACGGCGCTCATGTGACAGGCCAGGGTCCTGGCTAGACCCCAGATGCTGTGACTGAGCACTTCCAGGTTGTGTTTGGCAAGCGCTGCCAACCACAACACGTCCGCAATTCTGGGAGATACTGATGAGCTGCAGCTTATCTGTATCTCCCAGAAGCAACCAGACTGTGCAGCAAGGTGCCTCTTAAAGGGGCAGTGTAAAAATAAGAATAAATAAAAAAATAAAGTTTTTAAAAACCTGTAAAAAACAAAACAAAACATAAAAGTTCAAATCACCCTCCTTTTCCCCCATTCACAATAAAAGTATTAAAACAATAAAAAAATTACACATGTTTGGTATCGCCGCATTCAGAATCGTCCGATCTATCAACATATGAAATCAATTAATGAGAGCCCTAAATTGCGTAATGGAAAAAATGGTCCAAACGCCAAAATTAGTTTTTTCTAGTCGCCGCAACAGTGCTATAAAATGCAATAATGGGCGATCAAAACGGCCTATCCACCCAAAAATGGTATTATTAGAAAGGTCAGCTCAAGACGCAAAAAATAAGCCATCACACAGCCCCATATCCCAAAAAATGAGAATGCTACGGGTCGCAAAACATGGCACAAAAAGTGTTTTTTTTTCCCCCAAACTTCTGAATTTTTTTTCACCACTTAGATACCAGTAAAGGTATACATGTTTGGCATCCATGAACTCGTACCGACCCGAGGCATCACCCATCATGTCTGTTTTACCATATAGTGAACATGGCAGCTAAAAAATGCAAAAAACAAACAAGTGATTGCACTTTTTTTGCAATTTCACTGCATTTAGAATTGTTTGCCATTTCTTTGTACACTATATGGTAAAATAAATGATTGCATCTGAAATTACAACTTGTCCCGCAAAAAACAAGCCGTCATATGTCTATATTGAAGGAAAAATTAAAAGTGATGGCTCTTGAAAGCAAGGGAGCAAAAAATGAAAATGAAAAATGAAAAATTCCACGGTCATGAAGGGGTTAAATGAGTACTCCAGGTAAATAAAAAATAATTCTACTGGTCCTGCCCTCAAACTATAAAGAGGAAATTCATAGTGCTGTCGCATATCATGATGCTACCTGTAATTCAGTGTGGCACAGAACCTGCTCTTTGCTGTTCCCCTTCCATTTTGGGACATTACATCACACATCGGGATCTGCTCCATGATGTACTGTAACTGTAACAGCCAGCCCACTGTGTTACTCAGCCAGCATCATTTCCAACAGCAGTGAGTTGAGCCAATCTCCATCCTTTGCTGTTAAACTCTTAAATGTCGATGATAATTTTAATCTGCAGCAAACCAGGTTTGAAATCTTTGTCTAAAAATGACCCTGATGATGGAGTATAACTTTTAATTGTTCCGTTCCCATAGGGGAGTTGAAGTTGCAATCGACTCACTGCCTGTGCTGCACAAAGCAGTGCACAAAAACATGATCTTCAATGAACGACACCTAAACACTGGCTTTCACAGGAGCATCATAATGGCAGGCACATGAGTCTTCAATAGACCTTCAGAGGGCCATAACAACCCATCGGCACCCTGTAATCATATCAAGAGCTCACCAAACAGCACAGTGAATGACACGCCCTCCTCTGTCAGCAGGCGTAAATATTTATATTTATATTTTTCTCTATCGTTAAGAATTTATCATATAAGTGAATAATTCTGAATAAAATATTTAAAAATCTGTAAATATGACTAACAATAATAAAGTAAAAAACTTTAATATTCAATTGACCCACATTACCATTTTCATTGAATTCACAATTCAGTAACCCACTACAAAGGCTTTGTTCTTTCTTCATGCTTACTTCATTATCACTATTCTACCCATATCATGCTATTTGAAGTGCCAGATCAGCCTTATAACAGACACTAATGGTGCTAGGCTAAACACACTGAAAGTGCGGTGTCTCGGGGTCAGCAATGGGTCCTCTACTTTTTAACAAATTCCTTACTGACATTATATAGGACATACAGATTAGAATTTCAATATTTGCAGATAATAGTAATCTTTCAAGGCAATTGACACAAAGGATGATAATTTAATATTACAGAAGGAATTATGTCAGCTGGAGGTTTATGCTGAGAAATGGCAATTGAAGATTAATGTAAATAAATGTAAGGTTAATCTCCTCACGACCTTGGACGTACCTATATGTCTTAGATCATTGGTACTTACTGACCTTGGACGTTTAGGTTTATCCCAGCAATTTTACGGCACAGCAGTTGTGTCAGCCATGATCTCCGGGGGTTCTCCAGTCGATATCACAACCAAAACCTGGCTCTCACAGCCAGGGACAGTCCCTGTGCCGTCTCTGGCTGTTTAACCCCCTAAATGCCACAATTGATATCGATTTCAGCACTTAGTAGATTGGGAGAGGGATCACACTTCCTCTCCCCTCTGATCAGCCCCCACAGTGTAATCGAGAAGGCCTGACCTTTCCCATGGTGATCCAAGGTCATCATTATGACTTTTGGGTAACCTGGCTATGGCAAGTCTCAGGAATTATGCCTGCCACAAGATCCCTGAAGCTTGTGACAGTGTAGCTCTGACAGCTGCACTGTAATGCAATGATCAATTAGTATTTAGCAATTAGCATTTGCATCATAGGGTTTTTACATTTCTCTGGAACATGTTATGGTATAGGTGGAACTCAATAAACTTATGTCGACCCTCAAACTTAAAAACTATGAATCAATAAGAATAGAGCAGTCAAGTTTCTATCACAATGTCTGTCCTTTAATGGACAATGAAGTGCAGCATGCAGAGCTATTTAATACTATATTTTTGCCACTCCTATGGTGGAGATCCCAAAGTAGATGTGAAGATAGCCCTATTGTTACCCTTCTTCTTCAACTGCCCCAATTACCCTAAAATAACATATTCCCTGTTTCTTGATGCATCAAAATGGTTTCTCATCTTTAAAACTATATACACCTACCATTTTTGTTTTAGCTTTATCTATCCAATCTATGTTCACATCTAATTCAGGGAATTCTGTCACAGATTTAGTTGTTTCTAATGGGAAAACTACTAAGAAAAAAAAAAGCATTTTGGCATCGATGGTGTTTTTAATGGGACAAATAGTCCTGCATAAGAGGTATTATTTCCTTCAAATGAAGGACAGTTTAATGGAACTCAAGATGTCCACCATGGAATCTGACAAAGCACTGGGCTTCTGTAATATTCAGAGAAAATACCACAAATACAAAGATTAGCCAGGGGGAACATGGCAAATAAATACCATACACGGACCATGTTACATTTGCCACTGACTAAAACACTGCCAGCAACTCAATAAACTAAAAAAGATTGCTGTTAGTGCAATTTTTACTGCACTATCATCTTCAAAGTAACATCTGGTTACATAACAATATGCAAGACAAAAATGTTAGTAAAAGTGCTACAATAAACATTTTCTACAAAACATTGAAAGTGAAATGTAGTTAAAAGATTGGAAAAATATGTTCGAAAATAGAAAATATTACAAAATAACAGCACATAAATCCCGGGGATCTCCAGCACCGACTCTGTTTACTTCTTTGCCTCGAACACAAAACATAGAACTGTACGACTATTATTTGAGTAGAGAGAATGCACTTACTGCAGAGTAGTAAATAGAGGCCATAGGGACCAGAGTTACCAACCAGAAACTCCTGGACTGTCTGTACAAATAGTGCACTTTTTTTACCTTACCCTACAAAAAATGATTTGAATCTGGAGCAAATTGTGCATATTTCTCTTTTCAAATATTTTCATTAAGTTTTCAAATAACAAAACTGTAAATACTTTATGTATTATATTATACAGAGTGGTTATTGTAGATATATCATATGTGGGTTATTATCAAATAATACAGATATATCTGTGCAATATATTATTATCACAGATTTACAAAGGAAGAACATGCATTTGGGGAAAGGGGAAAAACAAACAACATAAAAGGAACTTACATCATAATCATACAAATTGGTTTACCAGAAGGGGTAACCCGTTTCTTTTCACATCTTAAATTCTTATAAATAGTACCATAGCCTACATTTCGCAACTATATTCAGATAGTAAATTAAGTAAAATGATACAAATACACTGTTATTAAACCTGAAATCAAACATTGTAATGTCAGAACGTTGATGGAGTGTCAGGGAATTAAGTTTGACATAAAGCATTGCGACCAAATATCCCATCAAGAGATGTAGAGAGTTGAGATATGTCTATCTGAACTTGGAGTTCTTTTTCCCAAGTTATGTTTTTAGTCTTTAGTAATTCAATGTCATCATTGTAAGTCCTATACAGACGGTTTGTCACCCATTTGGGGCTGTTGAGGGGTTTAGATAAAAGGTCAATAATAAACTGGGGGAGAGAAAAGAAAATGTGTTTTGAAGTCAGGAATAATTGTATTTTTAACTATGTTCAAATCTCCTTGTTAGGTAAAATATATTTATCCTGGAGGGATTGAAAAGTGATAAGATTATTATCCAGAATTATATTTTGGATTACTGAGATACCCAGTTTCAACCATGTATTCAATTTCAGTGTAGGGATTAAAATTTCCAAAATTTAGATTGGAAGAGAATTAAGCTCTAGACGGTGATAACTGCCTTGAGTGTCAGGAAATTTGGTGGAGGTTTACTAGTGTCTATATGATAAGCCATGATAACTAGCTTCAAGTCAATGTAATTTATTTGAGCCTTTTCCAAAGAGACCCAGGGAATAGGATTGTCCTCTAGTAGCCAACCATTTGAAAGTTTCAGTATCGCTGTTTGATAACTAAAACAATTTGGAACTCCAAATCCACCCCGTCTCTTATGCTTTTCTAAAAGGGTGATTGATATTCGTGACTTGTTTTTGTTCCAAATAAACAATCTGAGTTGTGTTTGAAATTTATTGAACCATTTTTTAGGTATAGGCAATGGGATACATCGAATCACATATAAAAATCTAGGAAGAGCCATCATCTTATAGGAAATGATTCTCCCCAACCATGATAGGTCTATTTTACAAAGACGAATTAATTCGATTTGGAGGGATTTGTGAAGGACCGACAGGTTGTCGTTGCCTGTAGAGGATGGAGATTTTGTCAGAATTATACCCAAGTACGAGATCTGATGTGGTTGCCAATTAAAGTCGAATTGTACCCTCAAAGCAGTGGCCAAATCATCATCTAAGTTGAAAGTCATACATTGAGTATTTGTAAAGTTCATTTTATAAAACGAAGCAAAAGCAAACATTTTTATCAGAGAGTTTAAATGCTGGAGCAACAAAACTGGATTTGACATAGGAAGCAGAATATCGTCTGCAAACAGTGTGGTTTTCGAGCAGGTTTGTTTGAAGTTTATACCTTCTATATATGGGTCGGACCTCATTTTTGCAGCTAGGGGTTCAATGAATAGGGCAAAAAGTATAGGCGAAAGGGGGCAGCCCTGTCTGGTGCCGTTGGTTAAAGGAAACTCAACTGATAGAAAATTATTTGTGCACACCCGAGCCGATGGATTCAAATACATAGCCATAATGCTGTTGAATATCCTGCTCTGGAATCCAAATTTTTCAAGGGTTTTAAACATATAAGACCAGTTTACCCAGTCAAAAGCTCCACGTCAAGGGCCAACAATACCGCTGGAGATTTCTTTTTGTCTATAATTGAGATAAGATTAAGGGCTCTTCTTGTGGCATCTGATGTCGTTCTTCCCGAATAAAACCCACCTGATCTGGGTTAATTAGTCTGTGTACTAAAATTTGAAGTCTTTGAGCTGCTAATTTAGCCAATAATTTAGTGTCGCTGTTCAAAAGAGAAATGGGTCGGTAATTTTTTGCATCGTTCGGATCACCTTTGTGTTTGGGGAGCACGATCAGCAAAGCCTCCAGCATCTCAGCAGGCAAGTGGCCCTCGATCACGGATGTATTTCCTAGTCTAACTAGGGGATCTACAAACAAGTTCTCAAAGCATTTATAAAACTCATTTTGAAACCCATCTGAGCTGGGTTTTTTTCCCATTTTTAAGGTTTTTAATTAAAGAGATTTCTAATTTAGTGTATGGGGAATTCAATTCTTCCAGATCAGACTTAGAAAGGGAAGGGAGGTTAATGGAGTTTAAAAAAGAGTCTATCACTTCACCTGAGGGGTTAGAAAAATTGGGATTATCTTTAAGATTATATACATTTTTATAAAAATCGGCAAAGATGTCAGTGATTTTCTTAGGATGTTTAACTGATTGTGCATATTTCTAAACTTTAATTTAGCTTATTTTGCAGTGAATGATGCAGCTGTGTTCATATAATTATTCTGGGCTTTAGACCTCTGTAAAACCATAAAAATTAAGATTTTAACGTATTATGTTTGTGAAAAAAAGTGAGATGTCTGTAAAGGTTTGGATAAGTTGTCCAGATAAAGATAAAAACCTAAGCTGGCAACAATCGTGGAGACCACTCTAGCAGCAGTGTTTAAATAATGGAGGTTTATTGAATGAAAATTGAAATGAGGTGTCTGCATAATGATGGCAGTTGTGTGATCTTCCTTGTGTATAGGAAATATGGCTTTTCACCCAACAATGTGGGCGTTTTCAACCTCCCATTGTGAAAGGGAATTGCTGTACAACTTTAAATAGGTGGCTTTGAATACATATGAGTAAACAACTGTGCGTCCTATACTAGCTCAGCACTGTATGTATTCTAAGGAGAACGAGCATCAAATCCTCACTGATTGATCATCTAGCCTAGTGATCTTCCATCACTTGTAATAATACAAACCCCACAATTTACCAGTAAAAATAAAGTAAGTTCTACTCTACCTTATCTTTGGACTTGCAGCGATGGCAATCACATGTAAAGCAGTATTGGCGTTGACACTGCATTTGACGCATATGTGATGGCATCTTCACATCCATGTAACTAATAGTGAGCTGTTGATATAAAAAACATGCACAAGTGTCAACATCTTTACAAAAAAGCATAAACCATGACACACAACATGTTCATTTTTTTTTACTCTTATTATTTGGAGTGAGGAAGGGGGCTTTTTTATAATTACATGTTTTTTTATTGAAAATTTTTCAAAGTTAACAACATAAACAAATAGGGAATACAATGTCACAAGCCATACCCCCACCCCCCAAAATGGCCAGTATACAATATCTGATGTAACTGACTTGCTTTTATATTCAATGCAAATTGATTTTAAAGAATTTTTGAATAAAGGCTTGTTTTAAAGAAAATATATCGTGATGCTGGAAACCCCCTTTACTTCATGATACACCTCTCCTGGATGGGGAGCTTTTGAAATCCGAGCACCGATCTCCAAGGAAGGTGGACAGGGCTGACTGGTACAGGTTACTTGGAAATTTTCCTTTTTTGAATATCTGATGTAAAGTATGAGTCACAGCTTTGAAAAAAGGACATTACCATAGATAACACTGGGGAACAATTTGAAAAAAGTTTTCTGTTGAGTTAGGTTTTTGAGCTGATTTACACTAAAATTGGCATGCTGATTCCAAAAATGTAGTCAGTTTTTTTCTAGCACGTCAGGTTTTTCCTCCACAACTTACCTGCCAGAGAAGCACAATTGCACTGATATCTGTAATAAGACTTGTTATCTGATTACAATTCGACTCATATAGAGCTACGTGGCAATTTGTAGTGTTAAAAAACATATTTGTCATGCCTATTTCTTATATATTTCATTTTTTGTTCATATTTGTAATAGTTAAAAAAAAAAAAAAACACTTTTTAGGTACAGTAGTTTACATATTTTTGAGAAGACAAAAATCCTATAGTTCAAAAACTTGACGTGATAGATAAAAACTGAGATCATTTCTGGATTCAGCATCCAAAAATTAATTAAGAACAGTTGTCTGACCTAACTCCTAAAAAATTGTGTTCCCCAGTGTAAATTACTGCAATCAAGGTATCAATGAGTACATTAATTTCAATCAAATGAAAGTATTAGGCTAACTGTCCATAATGGAGTTCAGAACATTATGTATTATAGGTACAAACATTCCCAGTAATCAAGAGAAACGTAGGCGATATTTTTGCAATTCTCTAGAGGTCAAGCTTGCGTTGCCAATTCACAAAGTTCAAAATTGATCAAATTTAGATATATAATTTCTTCTAAGATAAAACCCCTTGCCATATTCAACATCCAGTTAACTTTGTTTAGGAATTCTAGATTGTGGGAATCTCATCCGACATTCAATATTGGGCTATTAAATTCCTGCATGTAAATAGCATACAAGATACTGCACTCATACCATGTTCATCAGTATTCAAGTCCTTAACATATCCCAATACACATATGAAGGACGAAGGGGTCAGATCAACTAGATAGACTCTATTAATGATTTCTACTACTCCTTTCCAAAAAGCTTAATATTTAGGGCAGGAACACATCACGTACAGCAAATTTGCCGAATATATTTTACACTTATAAGGAGGTTAATTTGAAGCCTTAGCTCAAATAAGAATTGAGGTGTTCTATATACTTGGTGCAACACATAAAATGGGATAGCCTAAGGGACTCTCTTAGAGAAGTTAGGAACCCAACTGACCAACTGATTTTAGTGGATTAGTTATCCTCTGTATTATCATATATTGAGGTATACCACTGAACAGAACAAGCTCTCCTGTCTGATACGCCTGTTGCAGTTGCAGGTACTTATAACATTCCAAATGAGGATGTCCTAATTCATGTTTCCCAGCTGTGTACATCAGCCACGCCAGATGCCTTCAACTGGGAGAATGCCATGTAGGGACTCCTAGTCCCTCCAAGCAACTATCCGGTAAGGCATAAATCACCCCTTCCTGTGTCCTTTATTGAGGAGTTTCAGTTTGTGGATAAAGTGGCAAGAAAGGGGTTGCATGGGCCTCACCCAAGGCAAGGTGATGGCATTTTTCCAGCAGAGGGGGTTTGGTTTCCTTGCCGAACAAAGTACAGGGCATCAGTGCTACGTCAACCGGTCCACTCTGCTGCATGACCATCTTCCCAAAATACTGCACATAATCTTTGTCGGGGAGGAGGTCACCTTCATGAAGGTGATGGTCAGCATGAGGCGGTTCACTGTTGGCTTTAGTCGGGTTGTCACCACCGATGACTTTGAGAAGTGGCAGGAGGAGGCTGAAAAAGGAGAGAATGTGATGTCGTGCGGAGGACAGGCCTCTCTTGGTTAGCCAGCCAGCTGCACCCAAACCCACAGGGCCTGTCAGTGTTCCCCAAGCTGGTCCGGTCTCTCCAAGAAGAGGTGGTCTTCCCTTAGTTCCTCCATCGTCTTACAACAAGTACAGTGGCCTTTCCTAAAAAAAAAAGGCATGTTGTTGGGTCACAGATCCATCCCTCTGGCATTTAGCCCAGAGAAGTTTTTTTTTTGTTGTTTTACAAATCTTTCTTGACCGTGTCCTGTTTTTTTGTTAATTTTATTGTTCCCCTTTCCAACGTTTGCGCCATTTGCGCTTCACCCTGCTGAGTGAGCGAGCATGCAGGCAGCCTTTGGGCTACAACTCAAAGCCCTTAATGGACTCTGAACTTGATGGACTCCTAGCCAGAGGGTAAGAGGAATCTTTGAGCCCTTTCACCACAACTGTAGCTCTCCATGGACCTTCTTAGGCCCTGTGATCACAGTGCATTGTTTCATGCTTTTTTGGTGCACATTTTGAGAATCTGCATCAAAATCTGCATGTCTATCCTGATGCCAGCAAAGTGTATAATAGGTCAGACGTGCTGTGCCCATGTTATTTTTTTTCCTTGCATACGTGGTTCAGATTTCTTTTTTCTACGCCAAAATCTGCACCAAATCTGCAAGAAAAACAAAACACATTGGCACAGCACTTCTGAACTCTCATAGACTTTTCTGGCTTCAGGATAGACATGCAGATTTTGATGCAAATTCTAAAAATCTGCTTCAAAAGATGCATCAAACAACATACGGTGGGAATGGGGCCTTACAACAATATGGTGGGGTCACGTTCACAGAAAGCATGCTGTGAGAGCAGGCCTGCAGGCACTGATGAGAGTGTGACAAGTAGTGCCATCACAAACATTAATGCAGTTCACATTCGAGGTTTCACAGGAGCTATCCCACAAGATTGAACAGCGCTGCACTCCCTGATGTCACCACTCCTACCACGCACTGTTTCACGATACCGGCAAAATATATCTGCTACGTCTTGCGTGATATCACGGCTCTCAGGATACAGGAAGTATTATGAGCACTAATGCCACTCAGGTTATCTCAGGTCACACAGCGGGATTCCCTGCCATGTGATACCTGCTATGTAATCTGAGACCACCTCAGGGAAGTCATGAGGATGTCGGAGGTTAATGAGCTGGCCCGGAAGCATGGTGAGTGGTTGCAGCGGTGCTGAAGCTTGCTAAGTAATAATAATAATGTCTATGCCAAAACAGTGGGGCTCCACTGTAAAACGGCTTGAGCTTTGTATGACCTCTTTTGGGCACCATTTAAAGTGTTTTTTAGGCCCTTGATTTTGTCTCACATTGATTTGAATGGGGTTCGGAAGTTCGGCGAACTGTTTGTCAATTTATTCTGCGAACATATGCTTGTTTGGCGAATTGAACCGAATCCAAACTTCAAAAGGTTTGCTCATCTCTACAGATAATCTTGTGGCCAAAGCAGTTGCAAAAGACTTTTCCAGAATTTGAGGCCAAAACCTACTAGGAGCAAGCTGCAGTCCTTATGAAAGATCAAGCGGACAAAAGACTCCTGGACTCGCCACCATTTCAACCAGGAGACCAGGTATGGTTCTCTTCCAGGCACATATGTCTTAAGATACCTCCCTTCAAACTGGCTCCACGGTACATCAGAACAAGGTATCTTACCAAGTTAAGCTGCCACCCTTGCTCCGTATTCATAACTCCTTTCACATCTCCGTTCTGAAGCAAGTCATTGGTACTTTTAGGATCTGAGTTCTCTACCACCTTCGGTCAGCACAGAAGATGTTCGAGGATCTTCAAGGTTAAGAAAAATTTTACCATGAAGAAGAGATGCGGCAACAATCTGTTCTTGGTTGTCTGGAAGGGACTCTGTCCAGAGGCAAGTTTCTGGAAGACTGCAGAAAATATCAGTGCTCCTCATCTCCTACAGAAGTTTATGTATGGCCTGAAAAAAGGGGGCGTAAGGAGGCTGGTACTTTCATGCTGCAGGCCGCGGGACCAGACTCCACTGGGCAGGGAGACTAGTGCCCAGCACATGACCCTGTACGGTCTGCTGGCCTGGCCTGTGGTCCTACGCTGTCTCCTCGCTCTCCATCTGCTGCCTTCTCCTCCCAAAGCCTGTGTTCACTGAGCAGAGCTTCCTGGAGCAACTTATCGCCGTTGAAATCACCCTGTTACACATAGAAACGCACTAGCGATGTAGCTGCAACTTCGCCACGCCCCTCATTTGCCGGTGATGTTGCCCCGTGTGACGGTTACCTTCGTGCACCATATGGTAAGAGACAAATCTGGTCTAGGTAGAATAAAGGGACTAGTCAATAAAGGTGAGTAGTCTGACAGAACTCTAGATTAATGTTCCACTGTTTCTACAAGGGGAAGGATACCTTCTATGCCTAAAATCAAATCAGTATGTGATAGTGTGCCATGTGATTTAGAGAAAGAGGAGATGTTCTGAGATGTTTAATACGCCACAAATCTGATATCGAGAATTCTGACAGGTAACAAAATTTATAAATAGGGGTAGATTCCATAGCTACATCTGATCTATATCTGTCCCAGCATGGACAAATGATATTACTGAAATTTCCCATACATAATAATTGAGCACCTGGCATTTTGTCAATCGATTCCGCCACCATTTTCATTATATTGCTATTAACAGCTATTATATTGCTATTACAAGCTATTGTTTCTCCTCTTGTAAACCACTATTAAAAGAATTCTTTGGTAGATATTTTGCAACAAATACCATACTGATCTATGAACCTATAATTCTGATTTATCATACAGGAAATACATTCAAAGGGAATGAAAACTATGACTAATCCATGAACTATTCAAGTACACAGCTTCATCTTTTTTTCAAATGTATCTCTTGCAGGCAGACTACTACAGGTAAGTGTTCCTGGATATTCTCGATAATGGCAGCTCATTTTGAGGCATCACCCAGACCTCAAACACATGCAAGAAATATAACTTTGTAAGCCATTATGTGGAATTAGAAAGAGGAGGAGAAACAAAGACCGTCTACCGTTAACTATATCAGTGTGTGCCGCATGCTGATATAGCTAATCTCTGTGGTAGAGCAGGGAGACACAATTCCTCTGCACTGCCGTTCTGTGTTCTGTAGACCTCAGGGCACTCTTGCAGTCTACAGAACAGCAGGATGATGGTGGCGGCACACACACAGGATGTCAGAGTCTCAGCTCAGTGATGTCATTGCGTAGTGCCAGGACTCAATATATGTATACCGATATACTGTTTATATGAGGGCTGTTGGCCCATCATACTGTGTATAGGGGAGCTGTTAGCTGATCATACTGTGTATAGGGGAGATATGGGCCCATCATACTGTGTATAGGGGAACTAAGGGACCATCATTATGTGTATAGGGGAGATGTGGGTCTATACTACTGTGTACAGAAGAGTTATGAGACCATCATACTATATATAGGGGAGCAGCGAGCCCATTATACTGTATATTCGAGAACTGTGAATCTATCATTTTGGGCATAGGAGAGCTATGGGCTCATCGTACTGTGTATAGGGGAAATATGGGCCTACTATATATAGGTGAGTTGTGGACCCATGATATTGTCAATAGGGGAACTGTGGGCCCATGATACTGTGTATAGGACTGGTGTATGCCCATCATACTGTGTATAGAGGAGCTGTGGGTCTATCAAACTGTGCATAGGGAGCTGTATATTGGGGAACCCAGGGGACATTATTAAATGTTAATTGGAACTTAAGAAGCATTATTGTTATATGGGCACTTAGACTATTGTGACCATCAAAGGTGCACAGGAGTATTATTACTTTGTAGGTGCGAAATGTGGAGACATTTCTAGTGTACTTCTAGAAGGCGATTTTAAGATCTAGAGGCCACAAGGAAGGCATTACTACTATGTGAGGGGTACAATGGAGGGATTATTATGTGGGCTAGTTAGATGAACCCTGTTTTTGTACCACACTGCATGTGAAGAAATAGGGACACATACGGCAGCAGCAGCAGCTCAGTAATGGGGTATAAGTGGGATGAGGAGTTTGTGTAGGTTGTGAATACTGTAGATGGGGACAGTGTTGGCAATATGAGAAGTCAGATGTGTCTTTGGTATAATCTCTGCAGATAAATCATGGCTGGAGAAGTTGTCATGTCGGTCTGGTCCTGATGGCAAATACGGGAAAGTTAAGAAATTCATAGGAAAGAATGTCATCTGTAAGTCACTATCTGTAATTGTACTATGATTTCTTACTTGTTCTGCAGGAGTGACATCTAGCACTATATGGTCACTATATGGCAATAATATAAGTGTTGGTCTTGTATAGTGATTTATTTTCAGTAAGAGCCTAGTAATCTGTTTAGGACCCTGAATACCAGTGGGGCACAACTTCAATCCTAAAGTGCCACCAACAGTGCATGTTTTCATGTTTTCAGGATTTCCTTATTGCACAGGTGAAGTAATTATTACATTTGCAATACTAAATAAATCTTGAAAACATGCACTGTTGCTTTCCTTTGAGAAATAGAGTTGTGCATGACTGCTGTATACCCACTGCTAAGGTGCGCCACCATAGTTGTAATCAGGGTTACCTGCTTAGGGGCCCACTCAAGTGTTTTGCCCTCCCTGAGCTGAACCCCTATCTATGCCTCTGCCATCACCCTTTCCTTTTGCCCACATAAAAGTGCTATAATATACTATGGTTTCAGTAAAGTAAATTTGAGCAATAATACGTTCAGAGCAATGCAGCCTATTTTGAGAACACACCTCATCAGACAATAGACAAACAACATAAAAATACAATTTCATCTGACAAACACAAGTGGAAGAAGGCACCAGGCTAACCTTCAACTGTGCATAAAGCAAATGATTAACCTGAAAAGGAAAACAATCCTTGGGAACCTGCTGTTACAGGATAAAAAAATTAAACACTGGGCTGTGGATAACCAGTATAGGCAGTCAATCGATTAAACACCGATGGCACATATCTTCAGACATGAACTGTCAGCATTGCAGGCTTTGATGAATCTTTTGCTCATTTGAATCAAGTCAGTGGAGTACTTCCTAAGGGTATCTTTACACGCCGCAATTTTTGGTGGCCTCCGATCGCCGAAGGCGCTTTTACATGCCGCAAATCCGCCTTCAATCTAAGGCGACACGTCGCCCCGGAAGTCGCCACACCAACAGCGGGAAACATCCGGTAGACTCCCGTCGCCGCTTCACACGCCGCAATCTCCAAAGGAATGTGGGTGTACATGTTCAGCGTGGCGAAAACATAGGTGCGACAGACAGGTGTATATCGCGACCCAAGCACGCTGATTAGACAACACAATAGCGTTATGATTGGTCAGCCTGCATTGAAAGGCTGGCTAATACATGACGCTTTGCCATTGTGTGGTGGTGAATGGACAGCTCTTCAAATATGGCACCCTGTGAAGTAACAGCCAATGGAAACACAATAGCCACCACCAATCATCGCTGAAGGGGCGCGGACTCCAGCACTCTATGGCACGCCTACGGGAAATCAATAGGCGACGCAGATTCCATCACTATCGCCCGTTCACACGCCAAAAGCCGGGAATCTCGCATTCATGATTGCCTCTGATTTTGGAGCAGTGCTCTGAAATCAGAACCAGGCGACAGGTTTTTTATTGCCGCCAAATTCCCAATTTACACGCCACAACTGGGAGGCAATTTCACGGCGATGGTGCCAGGGCGACATGTCGCCAGTCAGATTCCTCACCGCAGTTGCGGCGTGTAAAGGTACCCTTAGGGTTCTTGAAGAAAAAGGTATCTCCTGAACCAACTACCTTGAGCTTCATGAAATAAAGCATGAGTAGGAGAATTGCAAATTATGTAGATGGCATTTCACATTCTAGAATCGAGCCCTCTGTTTTGAAACCTTAATGGAGTAATCTGTGAAAAATTTAATTTTTTAACCGTTAAGAGAAATGTCTTCTCTGTTGCAGGCAACTCTGAAAAAAGCATCACTGAAACATCACTGCTCATCATTAAAAAATTAGTGATGTTGGGAACGTCACCGCTCATCACTCTACTGAATGGTATTGTTCCTGACATCACCGCTTGTCACAGGGATGAGTAGTCAGGTTCCTGACATCATAGCTCATCAGTCTCTTTTTATTTCTTTACCTTTCTCTTCTTATGTCTTTCAGATTTCCATTGTGGACTACATCTGAGTATATGGATTACCGTATATACTCGTGTATAAGCCGAGTTTTTCAGCCCAAAATTTGGGCTGAAAAGTCCCCCCTCGGCTTATACACAGGTCATATACGGTGGTGGGGGCTGTGGAGGCTGGAGGAGGCGGGGGAGGCTGCTGTATGAGCGGCCCCGTCACGTGGGGCCGCTCATTATATATGCACTGCTTCCCCCTGTCAATCAGCGGCAGGGGGAAGCAGTTCATATATGCCCCCCAAAAGCTGGCACTGTCCCCCCTTGTAAGGGCCCCCCCCCCCCACTGCTTATACATTACCATCCCGGTGTTCTGATCGGCGCCGCTCCTCGGTGCTGCGTCTTCATCCTCCCGTCCGCGCTGGCTGCATCCGGGATCTCCGGCTGTCGCAGCGATATGACGTCATCGCGCGACGGCCGGAGATCCCGGATGCAGCCAGCGCGGACGGGAGGATGAAGAAGCACCGAGGAGCGGCGCCGATCAGAACACCGGGATGGTAATGTATAAGCAGCGGGGGGGGGGGCCCTTACAAGGGGGGACAGTGCCAGCTTTTGGGGGCTGTTGGTACCCCCAGGGGGCTGTTGGTACCCCCTGGGGGCTGCTATATGTACCCCTGGGGGCCTGCTGTATACCACTGGGGCTGCTGTATGCTACCACTGGGGCTGCTGGGGATCCTGTATACTACCACTGGGGCTGCTGGGGCTCCTGTATACTACCACTGGGGCTGCTGGGGCTCCTGTATACTACCACTGGGGCTGCTGGGGCTCCTGTATACTACCACTGGGGCTGCTGGGGAATCTGTATACTACCACTGGGGCTGCTGGGGAATCTGTATACTACCACTGGGGCTGCTGGGGCTCCCGTATACTACCACTGGGGCTGCTGGGGCTCCCGTATACTACCACTGGGGCTGCTGGGGCTCCCGTATACTACCACTGGGGCTGCTGGGGCTCCTGTATACTACCACTGGGGCTGCTGGGGCTCCTGTATACTACCACTGGGGCTGCTGGGGCTCCTGTATACTACCACTGGGGCTGCTGGGGCTCCTGTATACTACTACTGGGGCTGCTGGGGCTCCTGTATACTACCACTGGGGCTGCTGGGGAATCTGTATACTACCACTGGGGCTGCTGGGGAATCTGTATACTACCACTGGGGCTGCTGTATACTACCACTGGGGAGGCCTGTATACCACACTGCTGGGGGCTGTATACCTGTGCTGGGGTCCACCCTCGGCTTATACACGAGTCAATAGGTTTTTCCAGATTTTTGGGGCAAAAGTAGGGGGGTCGGCTTATACACGGGTCGGCTTATACACGAGTATATACGGTACTTTAGATCTTCATATTTGTTTGTTATTTATTAAGGAATTGGTGAGCCAGGGAGGGCTCTGCATCATCTGCTGCTCTGCCGATCGGGCATCCAGCATCCAGGCGTGCTGTGTCTTGGAGCCCTTGCCGCGTCACCTTCCTGTCTGCCGGTCACAGGGTCCGCACACCAACACACTACAATGGACAGTGTAATGAGCGGTGCACTGGGCGCGGCCACGCTCCTCCCCTGCGAATCTAGGGGCCGGCACGGCTCAGCCTGACACTCCCCTTGGCCAATAGCTGTCCATCCTTCGGTATATCAGGCCACCTCCACTGATGGGAGGTGCCTGATTATTGTGTTAGTATACTTCTGCTTCTCTGACTGTTAGTCAGGCCCACCTCGTGCTCTCCTCTGGTAGAAGCCGTTCCAGCTCTCCTGACCCCGGGCTCTGGTGCCTCCTTCCCTGCTTAGTCTTACCGTAGTATAGGCTAACCCCACGAGCCACTGTGGTATGTAGACCCCTTGGGCTTGCCCTTGACAATCCCTGTACAGGGGTTGAATAAACTAGGACCAGCTCACCCAGGGGAGTTCGGTACCACGGCCCAGTGGGTCCACTCTAGGATGCCTTCCCCCGGAAGCATGACAGAGTCTGAGAGTTATTTTTAAAATAAAATAATTTTCATGAACTTTTTTAATCTTCATACTTATGGGTTAGTGATGCGGTTGACTGATAGATGCCTCTCCATTTCTAACCCCTGGGCTTGATGCCAGCTGACTGCACATGAAACCATTACCCCAATTGCCACCACACTAGGGCGATCAGAAAATTGGGAAGAGATGAAGCGAAGTGCCAGAGTTAGCACATCTAATGTGATGTGTCGCTTCTAGGGTCACTGCGGTCTGCTATTTTTAGGCTGGGAAGGTCCAAATAACCATGAACCTTCAGCTTGGTAATAATAGCCTGCTTCTGTCTTCTCAAGTTTTGCTGATTATCATTTTTATTTAATTTATTTATTTATTTGGGTAATAGCTATAAAATCTATATAGCTATTTATCTATCTTTGCAAATGGTTAACACATAAATAAAAATTAATTTCAGTGTCATGCATTTTTGTCCAGTACGTATTCCACAGATATCATCCGTGCTACCGGTAAAAAACAGACATGTCTCCATGTGGATCATATGGACACAAGTGCGGTTCAAAAGCATATATGGTCCATGTGAAAACAACGAGGTGTGAAGATTTTCATTGATCACCATTAGTATACATGCGAACTTGTCTCCAGTACGTGTGAAGTGATTCTTAGGTACATTAAATTCATAGACTGCATTAAGGCTACATTTCAACAATGAGTATTTGATAAAGTTTTGATGTTGCAGATTTTCTGCAGCATTTGTGCACATATAATAGGTATATTAGATTGTGTTTGACTGTGTATTTTGCATGCAGTTTTTGCCTCTTCTTGATGTGTCATGATTTAATTAAAGCCGTATTAGGTTCTATATTTGGCTTTGAAAAACTTTATTGATACAGTAATGTGCGGATTACCTGTGTTTTTAGTGCATTGACATAGAGGAAACACACTAAAAATACTTATACTTTTTTTCAATCTGCAAATTCTCCACATCTAATGCAATTTTATAGCAATAATCTGTAAATAAAATTTAGCAAATCTGCAGGAGAAAGTAACATGTTGCAGATTTGAAATACGCTCCTCAGGTGAGGTTAAGTAACGTGGTGCTGGGTGGTAGCTGTGTGCAAGGTACTTGTCTCTTATACCCCAGCATGTTACATGAAGGTGGAGAACTTGGCTGAGTGTGTGGACTTGCGCTATAAGGGTGCTACGCCATTGCAGGTCACATAACTTCGACTAACATCACAAAGCACTCACTGATCTCAGGGAGACCAGTGAAGGAAAACACTGCGGGCAGCCGGCTAAAGCGCTCAAACACAGTGAAATCCATAATGCATTGCCCCCTGGAAATTTGAATATGCAAATGGAGTCCGAGGAGCCTCAATTAAGAGTCTCAAACACGGGACTAGGCACATATCCCTCCAGGCAAGGACCTAGCCCTGGGGTGGAATCCTTGCGGAGACCACCATATTAATAACTTCGACTGGCCAGGACCAGATTTTGGACTGTTGAGTAATGGAGACAGTCCTCAAAAATAAATTCTTTACTGAACGATATATTGGTAGGGATTATGTACAGTAGATAGCAGGTCCATAGCTTCACAAACATTTCCTTTACAACACAGATCATTTTCATACACAGTCTTTACTTTTCCACTCACAATCTCTTTACTTCGTCAAATTCACTTGTCACTCTACTAATGTCAGTTCCTTCATCACAACCAAGCTCAGAACTGCAATCGAGTTATTCAGAGTCCTATTTTCAAGCCACTGTTCTGCATAATCTTGTTTTAAAGGGATTATTTTGTCAATGTGACCGGTAATTAGCTTCTCTACTTCTGCTACATTGACTCTCTGACTTATAAAGTTTTGGGTTGTACAACTTGGAGTCTTATTCCAGGACCGGTCTCCAGTTGATCACTTGGCCCTTCGGTCAATTCTCTCTCTTTACTCAGGATCATGCTATCCACTGTACTCGTTTCCTCTTACATGTGAATCTGCAGACAGACCAAACCTTAGGTCTGCTTCTATGGCATACTGGCCCAATCTAACCTACTGACAGAAAACAGTCTCTCTTCTTTCACGATGGCCCCTCTCACTCTGGGCTAGTCAAGACGAACATAATCTATCACTAATAACAGGTCAATATACATATCATACACTACAACAACACACTTGTCTTCAAGTGGAAATGTGGCAGTATGTCCATCTTCTTACATTTGCAGTGCGTAAAAGCACAGTGAGCATGAGAGTTCTATCAATCTCACCCACTGTTTTTCAACTGTAAAACACTACATTTTTTATGTGTTCAAAATACTGAATTACTAAAAACCTTAGAGTGTGCAGTTAATCTAATTATTATTTTAAGCTGTAACTCTCTCCATATCTCATTTACCATTGTTTAATTTTTTTATTGACTCTAGGTCAGCCCTCTTTGATTATCTCCTGTGAGTCATTATATTGTTTCTGCCACGGCATCATGGTGTATATTGGAAAAATCTTTTTGCACTATGTTGTATAACTGAGAAATAGAGGTCAGGCCTAATACAGAATTGAATTTATTAGGACCTTCTCTTGATGTATGGTAGTTAAATGCTCAAAGGAAGTATATTTCAATAATTTTACCCGATATTATCTGATATACCGTAATTCGATCAACTCCTCTCTAGTACTCCACCTGGTCTCCATGCTATGGAATAAGAAGAGGAAAGAAAAAAGAGCCTCTGTATAGGAAGCACACAACCAAGAATAATCATGCAAGGTGAATCTTAGTCAGGTAACAGTGCAGGCTACACAGAGCCACAGGGTTAAATACAATTAAAAACCATTTGGTCCGGACCATCAAATTTGCTGTATCTATTATATAATTGCGAATGGGTTTTTTGCCCCTTCTGAGTCCACTCGCAATGCGAGTCGGCGTGGTCATGTGGATACGCCCGAAGCATTGGCCGCGCAGCGGCCATTGCGAGCAGTTCTAAGGCGACTCGCTATGCCCGCGCAGCGGGCATGGCGAGTCGCCTTAGCAGCGCGAAGCATTGGCCGCGAAGCGGCCATAGCGAGTCACAGACTCGCTCTTCTAGAATCCCGATGCATGTGCATCGGGCACCCAGCTAGTAGTTAATAATTATCAACAACACATTGAGCGGTTAAGAACAAAGGGGAGGTATACTGTAATATAATCAATTGTGAATCCCAGTAGGTAGGTTCATCTGTATATATCATCAATTAGCCAGGTGGATATCACAAAAAATTATTAAAGGAAACAGGGTGACAAAGGACTCAGGGAGGCATAACAGTAAATCATAACTGGGGGGTATATGGCATAGAAGTCAATATATAAGGGGATATTAAACACCATGGTCCAACAAGATTAGTCAGAAGTACCCAGTAATATGGTGAATATTGTTTAGCAATATTCTATATAGTTACACAGAAACCTATAGTGATCAGTATACAAGCGAATTTGATAGCAAGTTATAACCATGCATTGTAAACCAGGCAGTAACCGCACTATAACAGTTAGTAAAGCTTCCCAAGAGGTTGGTAAAATCAGAGAGAATAAGTACAGTTGTGGCCAAAAGTATTGACACCCCTGCAATTCTGTCAGATAATACCCAGTTTCTTCCTGAAAATGATTGCAATCACAAATTCTTTGGTATTATTATCTTCATTTAATTTGTCTTCAATGAAAAAACACAAAAGAAAATAAAGCAAAAAGCAAAACATTGATCATTTCACACAAAAATCCAAAAATGGGCCAGACAAAAGTATTGGCACCCTCAGCCTAATACTTGGTTGCACAACCTTTAGCCAAAATAACTGCGATCAACTGCTTCCGGTAACCATCAATGAGTTTCTAACAATGCTCTGCTGGAATTTTAGACCATTCTTCTTTGACAAACTGCTCCAGGTCCCTGATATTTGAAGGATGCCTTCTCCAAACTGCCATTTTTAGATCTCTCCACAGGTGTTCTATGGGATTCAGGTCTGGACTCATTGCTGGCCACCTTACAAGTCTCCAGTGCTTTATCTTAAACCATTTTCTAGTGCTTTTTGAAGTGTGTTTTGGGTCATTGTCCTGCTGGAAGACCCATGACCTCTGAGGGAGACCCAGCTTTCTCACACTGGGTCCTACATTATGCTGCAAAATTTGTTGCTAGTCTTCAGACTTCATAACGCCATGCACATGGTCAAGCAGTCCAGTGCCAGAGGCAGCAAAGCAACCCCAAAACATCAGGGAACCTCCACCATGTTTGACTGTAGGGACCGTGTTCTTTTCTTTGAATGCCTCTTTTTTTCTCCTGTAAACTCTATGCTGATGCCTTTGCCCAAAAAGAGAGAACATTCTTCCAAAACGTTTTAGGCTTTCTCAGGTAAGTTTTGGCAAACTCCAGCCTGGCTTTTTTATGTCTAAGAAGTTGGGTCTTCCTGGGTATCCTACCATACAGTCCCTTTTCATTCAGACACCGACGGATAGTAGGGGTTGACACTGTTGTACCCTCGGACTGCAGGGTAGCTTGAACTTGTTAGGATGTTAGTCGAGGTTCTTCATCCACCATCCATACAATCTTGCGTTGAAATCTCTCGTCAATTTTTCTTTTCCGTCCACTTCTAGGGAGGTTAGCCACAGTGCAATGGGTTTTAAACTTCTTGATGACACTGCGCACAGTAGACACAGGAACATTCAGGTCTTTGGAGATGGACTTGTAGCCTTGAGATTGCTCATGCTTCCTCACAATTTGGTTTCTCAAGTCCTCAGACAGTTCTTTGGTCTTCTTTCTTTTCTCCATGCTCAATGTGGTACACACAAGGACACAGGACAGAGGTTGAGTCAACTTTAATCCATGTCAACTGGCTGCAAGTGTGATTTAGTTATTGCCAACACCTATTAAGTGCCACAGGTAAGTTACAGGTGATGTTAATTACACAAATTAGAGAAGCATCACATGATTTTTCTAACAGTGCCAATACTTTTGTCCACCCCCTTTTTTATGTTTGGTGTGGAATTATATCCAATTTGGCTTTAGGATAATTCTTTTTGTGTTTTTTCATTGAAGACAAATTAAATGAAGATAATAATACCAAAGAATTTGTGATTGCAATCATTTTCAGGAAGAAACTGAGTATTATCTGACAGAATTGCAGGGATGTCAATACTTTTGGCCACAACTGTACATACAATTGTGTCAGAAACTACCACAGGGCAGAAGTGAGTGTCCGCCATCCCAATTTGCTGTGGAGTACTCCCACTTCCCTGGACACCGGGGTATCATTCAAGCAACCCTGGGTGACTATATTCAGGGTACATAAGGGGTTCCACACTCCCTTCTGCCCTGTGGTAGTTTCTGCCACAATTGTATGTACTTATTCTCTCTGATTTTGCCATCCTCTTGGGAAGCTTTACTAACTCTTATAGTGCGGTTACTGCCTGGTTTACAATGCATGGTTATAACTTGCTATCAAACTCGTTTGTAGACTGATCACTATATGTTTCTGTGTAACTACATAGAATATTGCTAAACAGTATTCATCATATTACTGGTACTTCTGACTAATCTTGCTGGATCATGGTGTTTAAAGCGAACCTGTCACCCCCTCCAGGCATCTAAAGATAACCTAGCCACCTTCTGCAGCACTAAGGCTGCATTCTGACAAGGTGTCTATAGCATTTATACTCCTTGATTCAGTGAAATAAAGACTTTTATAAAATCTGTTTCAAACCAGATCCAAGACCGGGAGGCGGGTTTTCAAGTGTCTGTCTCCTTCCTCTGTGGTGTCAGTCATCCCTCTCTGCTCTCTGTGTGCCGCCTCCAGGGCCACCTCCCTGCATTACAGAGCTTTGTCAGCTCTGCTACAACATAGAGCTGCTGGTATAGGAGACCCCACAGTAGTAAATCTAGCAGGAGGACCCTGAGCAGAACAGCAGACAAAGCACTGCCTGCTACGTAGCAGCCCTTGAGCTGAGCAGTTTTCACTTTCAGTTTCTTGTACCCAGCAGCATTGCTCCTCAGCCCCTGATCTAAAGCACAAACTCAACTCTGCTGCACTGCTGACAGCTCAGCTCAAGGGCTGCTATGTAGCAGTCAGTGCTTTCTCTGCTCAGGGTCCTCCTGCAAGATTTACTACTGTGGGGTCTCCTATACCAGCACCTCTATGTTGTAGCAGAGCTGACAAAGCTCTGTAATGCAGGGAGATGGCCCTGGAGGAGGTGCACAGAGAGCAGAGAGGGATGACTGACACCACAGAGGAGGGAGACAGACACTTGAAAACCCGCCTCCCGGTCTTGGATCTGGTTTAAACAGATTTTATATAAGTCTTTATTTCAGTGAATCAAGGGAGCATAAATGCTATAGACACCTTCTGAGACTGCAGCCTTCGTGCTGCAGAAGGTGGCTAGGTTATCTTTAGATGCCTGGAGGGGGTGACAGGTTCGCTTTAATATCCCCTTATATATTGACTTCTATGCCATATAACACCCAGTTATGATTTACTGTTATGTCTCCCTGAGTCCTTTGTCACACTGTTTCCTTTAATAATTTTTTGCGATATCCACCTGGCTAATTGATGATATATACAGATCAACCTACCTACTGGGATTCACACTTGATTCTATTATGGTATACCACCTCTCCCCTGTGTTCTTAATCTCTCATTGTGTTGTTGATAATTATTAACTATACAGCAAATTTGATGGTCCGGACCTAATGGTTTTTAATTGTTTTTAACCGTGTGGTTCTGTGTAGCCTGCACTGTTGCCTGAATAAAATTCACCTTGCATGATTATCCTTGTGTGACGACCATCCGCTGTGTGACTGAGCTGCTGGTAAGGCAGCACCCCAAGAAACCCCGAGACCCTTAACCCCTATACAGGGATCTGGAATTACAGCGGAGCCCAGGGGGTAGCTGCCTATTATGAGCAGCAGAGCAGGTAGGTCGCCAGGAAGGGATAAATCAGGGCCCGAAAAACATAGTCAGAAGTCCGAGTCAAAACTGAGAGGGCAGCGAAGGTACAAAATCGACAGGGTGTAGCAGAGTCAGAAATCCAGGCAAAGGTCAGAGTCAAAACTAAACACATACTATCACTGGGGAACCAAAACTATATCTGGCGGCCTGCAAGACAGGCTCCAATGTATTTGAAGGGCGTGGTTACCTCCCATAAGCTGGAGCTCACAGCCTGATGATCTCATCCGGACTGCCCCTAGAACCAGGCCAGATGGTAATGCACGACTGGCACCAACCACCCCACTTCTGACAGAAGAACGAAGGCTGCGCCTATCAGACACCTCTGCAGGGCCCGCTCCTCTGCGCCCAACATCACCCAAAGGAGAAACACAGCAGCGTTCAGTGACAGAGGCAGACGTCGAAGGAGCAGGTCCATATGAGGACAAGGCCCTCCTATCACCGGCACCATCAGCCGAAGGAATCCGGCGCCTCCCAGTGGCCGAGGCAGGAACACCAGCCACAGAGTCCAATGGCGATGTGACACCTTGGTTGTGCGCTTCCTATACAGATGCTCTTTTTTCTTTCCTATTCCAGTTACTTCCACCTCTGTGAAAGCAGCACTCTGAATATTACAAGCCTGGGCTGTTGCACCCCAACCCCCTTGTCTGTGCTATGGAATAAGTGGGAAATATTCAATATCCTCTTTTCTTTTCCCTCCAACCTGCAAATAAAGTTTTTTTTACCTCCCTTGTTGATAATCTGGGTTATCCCGAATAGGGAAACAATTTTCAAGATCGTAGTGAATACATTTTAGTGTTTCTTTCCAATTTTCCCCATCAGTTGTGACATATACAGTATATATATTCAGAATGTTTAATTTGTGCTAGTATTTTCATGTTTTATGTGTGTAATAGGGTAATCAAGTTCCACAAAACCGCATAACAGTCTCCACATTGTGAGCTGAAGGGTGGCTGTTTTCATGAATCGAATCAGGGGTGTCTGGTTAAACAAAGTAGGTTAAAGTTAGACACACTTGCTTGGTCCCTCTCACCACATGGCTTAGTGGTTACGTGGTCTTGCCCTCATCAAAGGAATTATTGAAAGGCTCTATTTAGCATTTTAATATCTGAATTATTTACTAGTAATAAAAGTGTTTGTAGTTGGTACATCAACGGTCATATTCATAGTATCATCTTTATTAGATGACCACTGCCCCATAATGGAAATGTTAGATAAAGTCAATGTTGGGGTTCTAATACTAGTTTGTCTATGAGAGGTAGGTAAATGAGGTTGTAAAGTGAGGAGGGTTTTTCCTTAGCTTAATTCCCAGATATGTGATGAGGGGCTATAGGTCTCAAACCTTATTACCAGTTGTAAAAGAACACTGTTCCTGAGCACCAAACATAAGATATCGCAAACAGATGCATTAATCTTCAATCCTGAATAGGATCCAAAATCCCCCAACAGACTCAACTCTTTACTCTGATGCTCGTGCAGTTTTGCTATATATAGAATTAGGTCATCTCAAAGAGTGTGGTTAGAACAGTTTTTAACATTCAATGCAATACCACTGAATGAAGATGGGTTACATAATGCTCTCACCATGGCATTGGGCAAAATTGAAACATATAGGGTACAAGGAACAACTTTAACTGCTTCTTTTTTCTAATGGTAGGGGTAAGGGAAAAAGGACTGAAGCCTAGATTTGTGCGCTTGGATCAGAATAGAAGGTTTTCATATATGTATTGTAGGGTCAGGTAAAATATATAATATGAAATACTTTGTATAACCACTGCCTTCTAACATTATCAAATGCCTTTTCAGTGGTTGCTAGTAAATTATGCGGCTGTTTCTTCCTCCATTGGCATAGGATAGGATAGCATCTCCTAGCAGAAACATAAGAATTTAGAAATTTTAAAACTGTCCCATTACCGTATTTTTCAGACTATAACACACACCCGACCATAAGGCCTTGTGCCCATATGCTGCTTATTTGGTATGTATTTGGGGCAGAAAGTTCTGCAACAAATCTTCATGTATATTGTGGTAACACGCTCAGGGATCGTCTTTACTGGGACCGAAGGGCACGTAGTTTCTGCATTCAACTCAGGCGGACAAGCAGAGATCCGTGTGCAACTGATGCTGGGTCACATTTATTCAGGTGACAGCAAAAACAGAAAGCAACAAAAACAGCAACAAAATAAATCCTTGCCTGTCCGGCTCTAACTAAACAGGATGAAATCCTAACTACAGACTGGAGGGCTTCTCCCTTCCAGTTAAACACATAAATACTGTAAAGCTTTCACTCACATGTGTCTCATTCACAGAGAGGCTTTCAGTGTTCCCTGGCTGAGACTCCTGCCCAGCATGGCATGTCCTGCTCCCCTCTTTGCAGGATATAGGGAGACTCACCACATATGTCCTGCACCTTTGCAGGCTTGTGGAAAACTGGCCTCCTCACACAGGTGCAATCTAGTGTGTTTTGTAAATTACTCCTTCACACAGAACTCAGCTTTCATCAGCAGCAGTTAACCCCATGTGTGCTGCTACTGAGCCAACCTGCACTTACCCTGTGCATATGCTGCAGGGTTTAGCAATCCCACATTAACGCCGGTCACGTGAGTCATGCCAGCCACGTGCCATAGCGCCGGCATGCCTCACATATCCCTCCCCCTGTTCAGACCCGTAGGGGCGAACATGTGCCATCGAACTGGGGCCTGGGACAGGGCATCCATCGCCGGGTGCCCCAATAGTCGAGGGGACCTCGTCAGTCGACCAAGAGCGGCAGCTCCCAAAACATGAGCCGTCAGATTTCGTAGGGACCCACCCTCAGTCACGGGCCCACACATTTGCCTCAGGGAAACCCCAGGATCAGACCTAGTCAGGTCACGTGTCCGAGTAGAAAGTTTGCCAGACCTCCCCCGCTCCCAGCGGTCAATACAGTAGTGTGAGTCACTTGCCTCTGTATCTAGGGTCGGATCGGACTTTGTCCTGTCCCGCAATCTACTGGACCGTCTGATCGGGCCTCTCAGACTCAAGGTACTGGAGGATTCACTCCCACTAAACCCACGCCCACTATCCTCAGGACGTCTTTGGAGGTCTCTCCAGTGGCGACTTTCTTCACTGCCTCCTTTACCTAGAGAACTATCATTATAATTGGGAAGGTCCCTTCTTTGTTGGGTCTCACGGTTTACAGGCCGTCGCCATTGTCTGCTGCTCAGGCGACGCTGTCTCTCAACTCGCAGTCTTGCAAGATTCAGCAGTTTTACATCTCGGAGGTAGGCCACTCGGTATTCCATGAGCATCCGTACGTAACCAAGACTTTCCTCTGTGCCTATGGCGAAGAACGACACCATACCATTCTTGTCAGGTAACCAATCTTTGTGATCACGTAGTCCGCTCACTTTCACCACCCCGGACTTCTTTACTATTCGTTGCATGGCTTGGCCATTTCTCCCAATGAGCTTTCTCACTAGAGCCTGAGGGACCTGAATGACGTCTTCCCGCAGACTCTGTGCTTCCTTCATAAGCTCCAGCTGTCTAGCGGCTTCTTCAGTCTCCAACCGGATCATCCGCCTTGTGCGAATGCACCGTAAGTGCATGTCACTTAGGATAGTGACTCGCTTCACTGTGACTTCTGTTGTGGACAGGACCACCAGCTGTTTGGCTTCTGAAGTCCAGTACACCTTACGGGCTCCCACGGCCTTCTTGAACTCTTCATGCACCGACTCTCTGGTGCATTCTTCTCTCAAGTCCTCAGGTACATCTATGAGGCATTTGTATAGAGGAGTTCCTGACATACTACCGGTCCCCTCCAGTTCCCCTGGCTTAGGTTTCAGGGCCAATGGAATTTCAGCTTCTTCAGCGCGTTTGCCCGGGAGGAACACTGGGTACTCCACCTTCTCCAAGGTTGCCTCGTTCCTCATATGGCATGCGTCCAGGCGACTTTTGAGGTCAGAGACCTCCTTCTCTAGTTCGGCTACTCGCCTCTCAGCAGCTTGTCTTCGAAGCCCTTCCTTCTTCAGCTGTTCTTCTACCACAATTCCCGGAGACCTCTCTGTCTCCAAAGCACCCACTCGAGACTCAACAGCCTGTCTCCACAGCTTCTCTTGTCTCAAGTGGCCCTGAAACATCTCCGTGAGCTCCCTTAACTTGGCTCCGACATCCACCGGACCAGGCAAGCTCACCACACTCGAGGAGGTATTAACTTCAGCGCTCACTTCCTCAGTGGCTTCTTCCACTTCTGCAGTCAACTTCCCCTCTTGGGGTCTGGCAGTACCCCTAGCAACCTCGACCCCATCGCCTTGGGTCTGTCCAGGGATCTCCAGTTCTTCACCTGTGACCTCTGCCACAGCACGCCACTCTTGGGTATCGGCAGCCCCATCTGCCACCCTCACCAGGGTCTCCATTGTATCAGCTCCCACCTTCTCGCAGGTCTCAGGATCGATACCTCCGGCCCTCTCCTGGGTCTCTGTAGCGTTACCCTCAGAGGTTTTCTCACCCTCCATCTCGTCCACCTTTTCCGAAACTCCACCCGTCTCTGCCGTGGTGTTGGTTCCATTTCCAGCCACCCCAGTGGTGGGTCTATTATTGGTCAGCTCTCCATGACTTTCAGGGACTCTTGCTCCCCTAGCTGTCCCCAGGATTTCTCCTCCTACAGCGCCACCAAATGACCGACCATCAGCTGCTTGTGCAGACAAGGGAGCGGACACACATACAGTCTTCCTGGATGGCTCTTCCTCCTTGTCTTCCACTTGCACGGTAGTGTCCTCACACGGTGTCAGTTCCTTAGACAGCACAATATTGGTCTCAGCTCCAGCGGTTTCTATGGGCCATAACACTTCACCTTCCATTCTGTTCTTCTCGGTGTCTGGAAGAGAACTCACATATGGCATAGGAGCAGATGGCATTATATTGTCAGCTGGGGTCACCTGGGCAGCCTTTTTGTGGCGCTTGCTCTTTTTGGGACGGGAGGAGCTGTCATCCTTACTGGACCCTTCCTTACTGTACACCCTTCCTTTCTCAGAGTCACCGTCACCCCTTGAGTCAGTGTTATGCTCCACAGTATGATGAACCCCCAAGTCACTCTCTAACTTGGTGTCAGCTCCATTCTTTTTGGCTACCATGTCACTACCAGTTACAGTGTGGTTACAACCAGTCACAGTGTGGTTTACCTCTTTACTCGTCGTGTCGCTATGTTGGGGAGAACCACCCTTTTCTTTGGTCACCCCTAACTCTGGGATGTCGCACTTATTGGGTACCAACATATTATTACACATAACAACATCACAGACATTCCCTTTAGCCTCCCGCTGTAACAGCAGCTCCTTTGGACTGTTCTGGCTGTTTCCTGAGCAGCCAGATACAAGCCCTTGCTCCCAGAAGTTCATAAACAATTTAGAGTCCCGGCCTATTATGACCGGAAAAGCTAAATCTGGGACTACGCCCACATCGGGTCGCTCCAGTTCATAGTCCGTCTGAAGGATCACTCTGCCCAGTGGGTACTCTTTAGTGGCCCCATGGCTGCAGCGTCCTTCGATTCGCCGTCCCGGCATAAGATGGAGTTCTGGTGAGGCCCTCACTAGGGTAACCGAGTTCCCCAGGTCTAGAAGACCTGACACACCTTGTCCATCCATCTTCACAGAACACATCCGTGACCCTAAGCTGGTTGGACGGTCTATCCCACAGATAGGACATCGGTAAGAGGAACCCCAGAGTCCCCAGCTCCCGTCAATCCGTTCAGAGTTTGATTGCTGCGCCCCCTTATGGGTAGCCACTCCTTTTGAGGTCTCCACCCCCTTTTGGGAAACCACCCCTTTTTGGGTCTCCGCCCCCTTTTGGGCAACCACCCCTCTTTGGGCCATGATCCCCTTTATGGAATCCACCCCCTTTTGGGACATTATCCGAATTCCTGAATCCGCCCCCTTTTGTGACTCCGCCCCCTTTTGATCAACCCAGTCTATAGGGGATGCTTTCTGGGGACACCCCACAACGTATTGCTGGTGCTGCTGCTCCTGGCTCTGCAGCAGAAACTCCAGGATCTCCTCCATGCTGCCCGGCCTCTCCGGCTGCAACAAGAGAAAAACAGGAGGGGCGCTCCAATGGGTAATACCCGGCGTTCAAGGGGAAGGGGGGGGGGGGTAGAATACCACTAACCTTTCCTGGTTGTACCGCCCGTACAACCAGGATCTGCAGCCTGTGGTGTATTGCTGCTCACCAAGCAGAGCCCACGTCTCACAGCCAGTCACTTGACTCCTCCCACTTGCATCTGGGTTGAGTGCGCTGTCCAACTTCGTGACCCCGCCGAGCCACCAGCCAGATGCTTGTCTCCCAGCTCGTCGTGTGGTTACCTCTAGTAACCTGGCTGCACTGCTGCCACAATCCTGACACCTGTGGTGTTGCCTCCAGCAATCGAGCTTGTATGCGTCGTCTTCATGACACCACCGAGTCACCGGAAAACGTGCTTGGGTACGTTGTGCAGTTGCCCGTAGCAACCAATGTCCATATAAGTGCACCTGCACCGTTACCACAATCCACAACCAACCTTGTAGGCCTTGTCCCTTGCCTCCAGCAATAAGGCTGCTACAATGCCCGCATTCTCCACCATAATGTGGTAACACGCTCAGGGATCGTCTTTACTGGGACCGAAGGGCACGTAGTTTCTGCATTCAACTCAGGCGGACAAGCAGAGATCCGTGTGCAACTGATGCTGGGTCACATTTATTCAGGTGACAGCAAAAACAGAAAGCAACAAAAACAGCAACAAAATAAATCCTTGCCTGTCCGGCTCTAACTAAACAGGATGAAATCCTAACTACAGACTGGAGGGCTTCTCCCTTCCAGTTAAACACATAAATACTGTAAAGCTTTCACTCACATGTGTCTCATTCACAGAGAGGCTTTCAGTGTTCCCTGGCTGAGACTCCTGCCCAGCATGGCATGTCCTGCTCCCCTCTTTGCAGGATATAGGGAGACTCACCACATATGTCCTGCACCTTTGCAGGCTTGTGGAAAACTGGCCTCCTCACACAGGTGCAATCTAGTGTGTTTTGTAAATTACTCCTTCACACAGAACTCAGCTTTCATCAGCAGCAGTTAACCCCATGTGTGCTGCTACTGAGCCAACCTGCACTTACCCTGTGCATATGCTGCAGGGTTTAGCAATCCCACATTAACGCCGGTCACGTGAGTCATGCCAGCCACGTGCCATAGCGCCGGCATGCCTCACAATATCCTGAAACCAGCAAACTTTATGAGAATTCAGAAGTGCTGTGCCATCCCTTTTTCTCCTTTTGGATGCAGAAAACACTGTAAAAAATGTGATCAATAATTGACATGCTGCAGTTTTTTTCAGCTGTGCTGTCATTGAATTCATTATTAAATATGCAAGGAGAAAAAATGCACCAAATTCATCGGCAAAAACAAAACAAAAACGCAATGCGTTTTATTTCTGCAAGAAGATGCGAATTTGGTGTAGAAATTTCTGCAACCAAATTGCAGATTTTTCTGCACCAAATACACAGCGTGGGCACAAGGCCTAAGACACACCTAGAAATCCAAAGGGAGTAGTGCTGAAATGATCCGCGCTGCCGTCAGAGATGGAAGACAAGGAAGACAAGGCTTCTTACATGTTGCTCCATTATTACCAGCAATGCGTTTTGTTGCCGTTCCTGCACCTTCCTCAGGGTTACATTGTATTATGTAACCCTGAGGAAGGCACAGGGATGGCACCGAAATGCATTGGTGGTAATAAAGGAGCAACACGTAAGATGCCTTGTCTTCCTTGTCTTCCATCTCTGACGGCAGCACGGATCATATCGGCACTACTGCCTTTGGATTTCTTGGATACACCGCCACGGTATACGTAGAAGTGCGGATCTAGCAGCAGCTGTCCAGGCGAACATACTGGGTTGTGGGTTATCACAACCTAATCAGGAGAGCATATAAACTCACATCCATACGCTCTTATCTTAAGTGATAAGACCCATTCTGCGCCTCTTTTGTCTCTTGTTTTGCTTTAAGACACACCTAGGTTTTAGAGTTGGAAAGCGGGAAAAAATTGGATGCAAAATATGTGGTTATATATTTAAATGACGCTTACATTTAAAGTGCCATGCCAGTGCTGAAAATAAACACTGGATCCTTTGTTGCTATTCATGTGGTTGACCATTATCCTTTTGCCACTACTTGGACAACTCCCATCTCATTCAACTTGTTTGCCCCCGTAAAAACATTAAAGTGTATATTCACCTCAGATGCTGCAGCAGTTCCATCATTGTCAGATGTCGCGTACCTGAGGCCCACGTGACATTGTTATGACATGCGTGCCTCTCGACCAATCAACGTCAGTGTTTGCGAACAAGGGGAATGAGAGGGTATTTGTCCAAGTAGTGGATAACCTTTTTAAGGATAGGTATAATTTCTAGCATGTCCTGCAAATCCTATGGCATGCCTGATAGTTCACCACAGTATTGGTACAGTGTTTTTATTTACAGGGAGAGCCATTTATATGGATACACCTGAATAAAATAGGAATGGTTGGTGATATCAACTTCCTGGTTTTGGCACATTAGTATATGGAAGGGGGAAAACTTTTCCACATGGGTGGTGACCATGGTGGCCATTTTGAAGTCGGCCATTTTGGATCCAACTTTATATTTTTCAATGGGAAGAGGGTCATGTGACACATCAAACATATTGAGAATGTCATAAGAAGAACAGTGGTGTGCTTGGTTTTAATGTAACTTTATTCTTTCATGAGTTATTTACAAGTTTATGACCACTTATAAAATGTGTTCAAAGTGCTGCCCAATGTGTTGGATTGTCAATGCAACCCTCTTCTCCCATTCTTGACACACTGATAGCAACACTGCAGAAAAAATGCTAGCACAGGCTTCCAGTATTTGTTGTTTCAGATGCTGCACATCTCATATCTTCACAGCATGGACAATTGCCTTCAGATGACTCCAGAGATAAAGTCTAAGGGGGTCAGATCAGGAGACCTTGGTGCCCATTCCACTGGCCCACGATGACCAATCGACTTTCCAGGAAACTGTTCATGTAGGAATGCTCGGACCTGACAACCATAATGTGGTGGTGCACCATCTTGTTGGAAAAACTCAGGGAACATGCCATCTTCAGTGCATAAAGAGAGCAACACATCATGTAGCAATTTCAGATATCCAGTGGCATTGAGGTTTCCACTGATGAAGAATGGCCCCACTATCTTTGTACCCCATATACCACAGCATAACATCAATTTTTGTGTTCCAACAGTCTTTTTAGGGGTCTATCCACTGTGGGTTAGAATCAGACATATAGTGGTGGTTTTGTTTGTTAACTTCACCGTTCCAAAAAAATGTTGCCTCATCACTGAACATAATGTTCTGTGTAAATGAGGATGTTGTTCCAATTTTTGTTTTGCCCATTCTGCAAATTGAAGCAGCTGGATTTTGTAAGGGTGCCATTTGTGAGTAGCTAATACCTGCTGAAGGGATGTTTGACTGATGAGACTCTCCAGTTGGCTCTTGCTGAATGAAGCTAGGACAGCCACTGATGTTTCTCTATTAGTGACAGTTTTCTTGCTTCCACATTTTGGCAAATCCAACACTGAACCTGTTTCATGAAAATTGGCAGGAACAAAAGATGAGAGAAAGCACACATAGGGCTGTAAATCCGATAAACAGAGGGGTGTATAATCTTACACACTCACCTTATGCGGTTGTGCAAGTCACAACCCCTGAAGCACAAAATCAAACTGGCCGCTGCAGGTCCCATGGAAGATCAAATGAACAATATTAAAGGAGATGGGTTGTCCTCCGCGCTGACCATGAGAAACACCAGGGTTAACACAATTCCTTTATTCCACTCCACCACCACTACATTGCCAACACGTTTCGTAGTCTCTGACTACTTCATCAGAGCTCATTACTTCTGAAGTAATATTGTTCACAAAATTTGGCAAGCAGTTTGATAACTGGAGCATGGGAGATGGGTGGTCTCGTAGGGTGTCTTGCATTGAAATCTACTGCAATGACCCGGGTACTACGTTCAGACATCAACACAAATTCTATTAAACACACCATTGTTTTTCTTATGAAATTCTCAATAAGTTTGATGTGTCACATGACCCTCTTCCCATTGAAAAAAATAAAGTTGGATCCAACATGACTAACTTCAAAATGGCCACCATGGTCACCACCCATCTGGAAAAGTTTTTCCCCTCCCACATACTAAAGTGCCACAAACAGGGAGTTGATATCACCAACCATTCCCATTTTATTTAGGTGTAGCCATATAAATAGCCCATTCTGTACTTTACTGTCATCAGTGGTTTTTTTTTGCGCCCGTGATTTCAGAACAAGTGCGGCGCTGACACACCTGTCGCCACTGGCGCCTGCTCCTTTGTTCCGATTTTTTTTTTTAATATCGTGTGCCCGATCCTCCCAGCACCTGTAGGAATACAGCAGCTGGGGCAAACATGTTTGCTGGCTATTTAAGAAACTGAATATTTCCTGCTCTCCATACCCAGCTCTCGGCGCTGGCTTCAGTGCCGAGAGGTAAGTGTGAGGAAGCAGTGAACATTCATTTTCTCTATTAGCTGGCACATGTGGCTACCCCAACAACTGGATTCCTTTGCTGGGACCCTTTAGTAACTCCTGTAACGCCATTCCACTGCCGCCCTCCCAGCAAGCCAAGTACCACTACATCCAGACTATAAGATGCACCCCCCTATCATCCCAAATTAGTAGGAAAAAAGTGTGTCTTATAGTCCGAAAAATACTGTAAGTCTATATTGGCCTTTGGATTAGTGTAATATGCCTTAATGTTCCTTTACTTTTAGTACATATTGTGCAGAGAACCTACACTATGGCAAACTGGTCATTAATATCATTTGTTGCCAAATTTATGAAGACTGTTTTCCAAAGCAGATTAACAATATCTCTTTCTTCAATCCACACTTAGATTTGAATTAGTTTTCTTATTCATCCTATTTAACTTTGATTACTGGAATTGTGTATATTCAAGCGCTCTTTATAAGGTGTCCAGAATTTATTTCACACTTTAGAATACTTTGTATTTATTGCTTTTTTCAGTGAGAAAATGTGTGACGTAAGCCTACAGTCATGGCCAAAAATATTGACACCCCTGCAATTCTGTCAGATAATCCTCAGTTTCTTCCTGAAAATGATTGCAATCACAAATTCTTTGATATTATCTTCATTTAATTTGTCTTCAATGAAAAAACACAAAAGAGAATGAAGCAAAAAGCAAAACATTGATCATTTCACACAAAACTCCAAAAATGGGCCGGACAAAAGTATTGGCACCTTCAGCCTAATACTTGGTTGCACACCCTTTAGCCAAAATAACTGCGATCAACCGCTTCCGGTAACCATCAATGAGTTTCTTACAATGCTTTGCTGAAATTTTAGACCATTCTTCTTTGGCAAACTGCTCCAGGTCCCTGATATTTGAAGGGTGCCATCTCCAAACTGCCATTTTCAGATCGCTCCACAGGTGTTCTATGGGATTCAGGTCTGGACTCATTGCTGGCCATCTTAGAAGTCTCCAGTGCTTTCTCTCAAACCATTTTCTAGTGCTTTTTGAAGTGTGTTTTGGGTCATTGTCCTGCTGGAAGACCCATGACCTCTGAGGGAGACCCAGCTTTCTCACATTATGCTGCAAAATTTGTTGGTAGTCTTCAGACTTCATAATGCCATGCACACCGTCAAGCAGTCCAGTGCCAGAGGCAGCAAAGCTACCCCAAAACATCAGGGAACCTCCACCATGTTTGACTGTAGGGACCATGTTCTTTTCTTTGAATGCTTCTTGTTTTCTCCTGCAAGCTCTATGTTGATGCTTTTGCCCAAAAAGAGAGAACATTCTTCCAAAACGTTTTAGGCTTTCTCAGGTAAGTTTTGGCAAACTCCAGCCTGGCTTTTTTATGTCTCAGGGTAAGAAGTGGGATCTTCCTGGGTATCCTACCATACAGTCCCTTTTCATTCAGACGCCGACGGATAGTACGGGTTGACACTGTTGTACCCTTGGACTGCAGGGCAGCTTGAACTTGTTTGAATGTTAGTCGAGCTTCTTTATCCACCATCCGCACAATCTTGCGTTGAAATCTCTCATCAATTTTTCTTTTCCATCCACATATATGAAGGTTAGCCACAGTGCCATGGGCTTTAAACTTCTTGATGACACTGTGCACGGTAGACACAGGAACATTCAGGTCTTTGGAGATGGACTTTTAACCTTGAGATTGCTCATGTTTCCTCACAATTTGGTTTCTCAAGTCCTCAGACAGTTCTTTGGTCTTCTTTCTTTTCTCCATGCTCAGTGTGGTACACACAAGGACACAGGACAGAGGTTGAGTCAACTTTAATCCATGTCAACTGGCTGCAAGTGTGATTTAGTTATTGCCAACACCTGTTAGGTGCCACGGATAAGTTACAGGTGCTTTTTTATGTTTGGTGTGGAATTATATCCCATTTGGCTTTAGGACAATTCTTTTTGTGTTTTTTTCAATGAAGACAAATTAAATGAAGATAATAATACCAAAGAATTTGTGATTGCAATCATTTTCAGGAAGAAACTGAGTATTATCTGACAGAATTGCAGGGGTGTCAATACTTTTGGCCATGACTGTACATCATAAGACTACTTTGCCATTTCACAAAGCAATAATGGGTCATTAATTCATCTGCTCCTTATTATCCTTTAAAACTCCAGACAATCTATTTAATGTAGTGCCAAATTACTCATCTGTTGCAAGATAAATAAGGGAGCCATACAAATAATCAGTTCCATTTAGATGTGTGGACATTAGTTTCATTAGATGTGGAAAATGGTCTGAAATCTTATTGTGCATTGTCACCTTACAGGGTTGCGCCACCACTTTTATATTGCTGACCTACGCATGTATATCAGATCAAGAGACTTCTTTTGGTGTTTGAGGCTGAAATAAAAAGCACAGTGTTGTCAATTGTGTAGTGGCTACAAATAGGGAAAGATCTGAAGAGTAGATTTAAGTAAATGGACTGGCTTCCTCTTGTCCTCACATATAGAGACAACTGAATTGAAGTCTCACCATCACCTATTTGGCTAAAGAGTCAGATAGTAGGAGGATCTATATTTGTTTGAAGAATGATTTAGGAACATATTTAGGATTGAGGAACAAAAACAGTATATTATATTCACTGTTCAATGTTGAAAGGAGCATGTGTAACAACCTATCCTTGTCATCTGTCTTGAATTGTAAGACCTTATATTTCAATTATCTAGTTATCAATATTAACACTCTTATTTTCCTTCTCACCACCTGAGATAGGGATAATTCAGGGCTCCCTATCTTGAAGAGCAGATCAGACACCCTGTTTTATGATGATATTGAGAAAAAAAACATGATATGGAAAAACGGAAAAGGCAGCTCACCAGTTTTCAAATGACACCTACATCATAAGACTGTTAACTTCGCAAGGAGGCACCCAAGATCCAGGCTCCACAAAATAGTCAAAGAAGAGAATCCAGCAATGTATATAGTCAGTATAAAAGGTGTCTTTATTCTAATATTTAAAGACTTCACATCAGCACAGCCGTCCAAGAAGGAACCAACATGTTTCAGTCCTCAGGTCTTAATCGTGGTATAACCTAAGTGTCAAAAGATGTTGGTTCCTTCTTGGATGTCTCTGCTGATGTGAAGTTTTTAACCATTAGTATAAAGACACCTTTTATACCGACTACATACTTCGCTAGATTTTCGTCTTTGACTACTTCTAGGTGAATTTGAAAATCCAACAGGACAATATTCTGAATATTCAGGATTCTGTAAAGATAAGTCTGCTGAAATGCTCTGGAGTGCATTCAGGGATCTAATCCAAAATAGTTACTTGTAACAGGACGGGTGGGGGGGACTTAGTGAACTTTCCTGAGCAGTATATCCCAAAGCATTTTAGGCTCCACTCTGGCCCTACTGGGAAACTTCTTACCCTCCTCTCTACAATCTACAAGGAGTATGTGGATTTCAAGGTGTCTGGAAAAATAAGGATATAATCCTGCCATAGTAGCAAACCCCTTATGCCCTCCTCTATGAGGAGATTAGACATGAGGCTGCGGAAAGGGAAAGTGACTATCACAAATTGGACTGTGGTGCTACGCTGGGTTGTACTGGGACTCGTAGGATCAGTAAGATGGAAACAATCTAGAGGGAACTAAGAGTGTGTCTTAATATGCTCTGTAGAAATGAAATATGCTGGACGTTTTGTGCTTGCTGTCTTGTGTATAAATTTAATAAAAACTGTTCAATAAATTATTATCGTGTGAATTAAACTTGCGAATTTATTGTCATCCGATCCTGGTCAGCCAAAGGCAATGGCAATATGTGTCTTATATGGGCGTCCTACCTATACCTCATGAGTCCACACATTCAGCCAGGACCGTATCTTTCATGTAGTGTGACGGGGCATCAGGAATCAACCCCTCAATCATAATTACCACCCCATAGCATAACAATTGCTCTCATTTATTCACTTAGCCAGACCTGCTTGAATACAACCATTTAGGTGTGACAGAGCTATTTCAGTGTGTATTTTTGATGTACTTCAAAATGGCAGCAGGTTAACTAGTCCTCTAGTGATAATCTCCTGTTGATAAAACAGTGATTTTTCATCAAACCTACAGCAAACAGCCTAATAAGTGACATCAATGGAATCAAAGTCTCAATCTTTACATTATGCTGCTGTCAGATTGGGTGGCATATATCTGGTGACCGATTCTCTCTAAATAAGTTAATCAAAGCAGAATGGTTTCTTGAGACTTCTATTAGCATTACATATAAAGGGCACATAACCTGTTATCATCCATTCAGTAATGACATTGACTTTGTAATCATTGCACACTACTTATTGGGTAGATAATTAAACTAATTACACAGCAGTTTGTTGTAATGCATCAGTGTATGTAAGTGTTATCAGTTTGTTTTCCATGTCAGCAGAAATATCTGATGTGTCACAGAAAGTTGTCCTCACTGGCACAGTCAGGTCACCCGCTGCTGTTCCTTTCACCTACGCAGTAAAACCAGACCAATTTCTACCTGAAAGCCTGAAGTGTACAGTTTTTTCAGTACAACAGGTTGCAACAACCAAATAATCTGCAACTAACAAATATTCAGTTTCCACAACTATCTTCAGCCCAGCAGAAAACATCTTCCAGCCAGAGAGCAGCAGACCACAAGTGATTATTAGTCTTCCGGTTATTTGCTCTTCACAAGCTCCAAGTCTCATCTGGAAGTTTCTATTTGAAGAACAGATCTATCACAAATAGCGGCATTTCCTCAATATTCAGCTCTATAACCTCCCGCTGAGGGCCTGTTAACACACATATTTGCTTTTCTTTTGATGTCTTCATGCAAACTGCTAAACACTATCTTGTCAGCTCACAGAATGTGTGATCTAAAATATACACAGAACAAATAATACTTTACATACATAATAATGTATGAATGAAACGTTTGAAAAAAAAATTTTTTTCCATCTTTACATATACACATACACTATAAACTATTTTATTTACAGTAAAAAAGAGGAATTTAGTCATGGGCCCCCAATTACTGTGATTGGTGATGGTTCTAGAGGAGTTCCCCCTCAATAAGTTGTTTAGAGCATATCCAGAGGATGAATATTAAAGCAGAAATTCCTGTTGCAATTTGAGATGTAAGTGTTCCATTTCTTTTTACTAAGTGTATGTTTGGTGAGGAGAATTTTGATCGGGGAGATCTGTTATCTAGGTGTTTTATAACACATGGCTCTGTAGCGCACTAAGTTTGGGGATTTATATTTACAGGGGATTTTATCAAGTTTGGATGATTTTCCCCATCTGAACCGTTAAGTGATAACTTCCCGAACGCTGGAGAACTGACTGTTGTGCCCCACTAATTCCAAGAACTGGCGCTCTCCGCTCTGGCTGAATGGAGCACTGGTTGATCATGAGCACTGACATCCGAGCATACCTTCCAAGTTTGGTCTGATTTCCAAGAACAGACAGAATGGAGAAGATGGAGTATTTTTTGTTCCATCGCGTCCATATCAGAGAAAAGCACACCACAATCTGGTCACATTCTAAGCAGAGTTTGATCAGAGTGTGATTAGGATAATTGCACCGATGTTCTCGGAGGAGAGAAAATACGGTTGTGTGATCCTAGTCTAATGGACTAAAGAGCACAGTAATAGGATTCATAATAACGAGCTGCAAACTATCTAAAAACAGATCTGATCAGATTTAATAAAGGTCCCTTTAATAAGTTTCGAGGTCATTAGTTTGTGTGCTACATCTAGGCTATCAAATTTTTGATTGATAAATTTTGATACATTCTTTTAATTCAATTTCAATAATCTAGCAAATGAATTATTGTGGCTAATATTGCTTAATAATGTTTAATAAAAAAGAACCAAAACACTTTAATAAAATTCTATATATTGCTTAAATTTTGAGACGTTTCTAGCATTTCAGCATAATTCAGGCGGCATTTGCTTCTGACAGCAGGCACCGGAGCAGACTTCAATTGCTACAGTTTAACCATCTAAATACCACGGTCAGTCACTGATCTACTGAAGACCCATATGGCTGCTATCTCAGCACTCCTGTGACGTGTGTCTTCGAGCTAGGTTTCATAGTATACTGCCATTATTACTATACATTATTATCAAATTACTCCCTCCTCCTGTTCCAGAATGAAAAAATAGACTAAAAAAAATAAGCATAATTGGACATTTTGATAGAGCACACCTTTATGGACACAAAGATGATTCCAATTGATATTTTTGATCAAAGCAGTTTACCCCAAACATGTCATAAAAAGCAATCAAAATGTCATATGACTTCATAATAGCATCAATAAAAATTACAGCTCAATAAACAGAAAAACTAGACTTCACATAGCTCCAAAGTCAAGTCTCAATAAATGGCTACACAGATAGAATATTTTCTTTGAAGTGTTTTAATCCCTAAATGAAAAAATATATATATATAAATTTGGTATCATCGTAATTGTATTGACCTGGAAAATTATATTGTTAAGTCATTATGACAATCCAAAAAGAAATGGTGGGATTACATTTTTTTTTCACCATTACTATCCCCTTTTTCCCCTATTTTAACCCCATTCCCCTTGGGCGATTTTCTGTTTTCCGTTTTTCCCTCCTCTGCTTCGAAGAGCCATAACTTTTTTAGTTTTCAATCAATATAGACATATGAGGACTTTTTTTTTTGCGGGTGGAGTTGTACTTTTGAAGTAAATAATTTACAGCGGGAAAAAAAGTATTTAATCAGCCAGCAATTGCGCAAGGTCTCGCACTTAAAAAAATGAGAGAGGCCTGTTATCGACATCATAGGTGACCTCAACTATGAGAGACAGAATGAGAAAACAAATCCGGAAAATCACATTGTTTCATTTATAAAGGATTTTTTTTCAAATTTGGGTGGAAAATAAGTATTTGGTCAATAACAAAAGTTCATCTCAATACTTTGCGATATATCCTTTGTTGGTAATGACAGAGGTCAAACGTTTTCTGTAACTCTTCACGAGGTTGGCACACACTGTGGCTGGCATGTTGGCCCATTCATCCATGCAGTTCTCCTCTAGGGCAGTGATGTTTTGGGACTGTCGCTGGGCAACATGGACTTTCAACTCTCTCCAAAGATTTTCTATAGGGTTTACATATGGAGACTGGCTAGGTCACTCCAGGACCTTGAAATGCTTCTTATGAAGCCACCCCTTTGATGCCCTGGCAGTGTGCTTGGGGTCATTGCCATGCTGAAAGACCCAGCCACGTTTCATCTTCAATGTCCTTGCTGATGGAAGGAGGTTTGCACTTAAAATCTCACGATACATGGCCCCATTCTTTCTTTCATGTACACGGATCAGTTGGTCTAGTCCCTTGGCAAAGAAAAAGCCCCAAAGTATGATTTTGCCACCCCCATGCTTCACAGTAGGTATGGTGTTCTTTGGATGTAATTCAGCATTCTTTCGCCTACAATCACAATGAGTTGAGTCTCTACCAGACAGTTCTACTTTAGTTTCATCTGACCATACGGCATTCTCACAATACTCTTCTGGATCATCCAAATGCTCTCTAGCAAACTTCAGATGGGTCCAGACATGTAATGGATTAAGAAGGGGGATACATCTGGCACTGCAGGATCTGAGTGCCTGGCGGTGTAGTGTGTTACTGATGGTAGCCTGTGTTATGTTGGTCCCGGCTCTCTGCAGGTCATTCACTAGGTGTGGTTCTGGGATTTTTGCTCACTGTTCTTGAGATCATTTTGACCCCATGGGGTGAGATCTAGCGTGGAGCCACAGATCGAGGGGGATTATCAGTGGTCTTGTATGTCTTCCATTACCTAATTATTGCTCCCACATTTGATTTCTTCACACCAACCTGCTTGCCTATTGCAGATTCAGTCTTCCTAGCCAGGTGCAGGGCTACAATTTTGTCTCTGGTGGGTGTCCTTTGACAGCTCTTAGGTCTTCACCATAGTGGAGTTAGGAGTGTGACTGTTTGAGGTTGCGGACAGGTGTCTTTTATATTGATAACAACAGGTTTCAGTACTACAGGTTGTGAGTGGAGGACAGAAAAGACGAAGAAGTTACAGGTCTGTGAGAGCCAGAAATCTTGCTTGTTTGTAAGTGACCAAATACTTATCTTCCACCAAAATTAGAAAAAAAATTCTTTCCAAATCAGACAATGGGATTTTCAGGATTTCTTTTCTCATTTTGTGTCTCATAGTTGAGGTCTACCTATGACAGGCCTCTCTCATCTTTTTATGTGGGAGAACTTACACAATCGGTGGCTGACTAAATCCTTTTTTCCCCACTGTATTTTACCATATAGTGTACAGGAAAATGGGGAAAAAACTCCAAGCACAGTGAAATTGCAAAAAAAAAATGCAAGTACAGTTTTTTTTTAGTTTTTCTATTTGCCATCTTCATTAGGGTTTTGTAGATACCAAACATGTATACTTTTACTGTTACCTAAGTGATTTAAAAAAATTCAGAAGTTTTTAAAGAAAAAGAATAACACTTTTGCGTAATTTTTCAAGACCCGTAGCGTTCTAATTTTTTGGGACCTGGGACTGTGTGACGGCTTATTTTTTGTGGCTTGACCTATGGTTTCTCATGATAGCATTTTTTGGTGGATGCGATTTTTAATTACCGTATTTTTCGCTTTATAAGGCGCACCTGAATATAAGACGCACCCCCAAATTTAATGAAGGAAAAGAAAAAAAAAATAATTTTTAATGTTAAATGGAGTCTGTCTTATAATGCCAGTGTCCATCTTAAAAATCATATAGGGTATATGTCTCTCATTGCCCCTTCTTCCTGACACGTGGTCCCTCATCCTGGGATATAGCCCCATCCTAGATATGGCTCCCTTAATCGATTTATGGCTGGCACACGTCCCCCAGTGTTGGCACACGTCCCTCAGTGCAGGCATACATTCCCTATTGATAGCACAAGTCTCCCAGTACTGGCACACGTCCCCCACTGCTGGCACACATGCCCCATTGATGGCACACGTCCCCCATTGATGGCACAAGTCCCCCATTGATGGCACAAGTCCGCCAGTGATGGCACAAGTCCGCCAGTGTTGGCACAAGTCTCCCAGTGTTGGCACAAGTCCCCCACTGCTGGCACGTGTCCCCAGTGTTGGCATACATCCCCCAGTGCTGGCACACATCCCCTATTGATGGCACAAGTCTCCCAGTATTGGAACACGTCCCCCACTGCTGGCACACGTCCCCCATTGATGACACATGTCCCCTCTGCTGGCACACATCCCCACTGCTGGCACACATCCCCCATTGATGGCACATGTCCCCACTGCTGGCACACGTCCCCCAGTGTTGGCACACGTCCCCCACTGCTGGCACACGACCCCCACTGCTGGCACACGTCCCCCATTGATGGCACATGTCCCCCACTGCTGGCACACGTCCCTCAGTGTTGGCACACATCCCCTAGTGCTGGCACACGTCCCCCACTGCTGGCACACGTCCCCCACTGCTGGCACACGTCCCCACTACTGGCACACGTCCCCCATACTGGCACACTCATCCACCTCACTGCTGGATATGGCCTCCTATGATTACACATGCCTCCCCCCATTGCTGCATACTCTCTGCTGAGCCAGTCATATGACCGGCAGAGGAGCAGGAAGTTCGGGCGCAGCTTGCATGGAGGGAGACAGGAGAGAGACAAGCAGCTCATCGCTGGAAATGGTGAGTAAAATGTTTGTTATTTTATTATGGGCAGCAGCTTGGGGGGCCATATGCAGCATTGGGGGAGGCATGTGTAATCACTGGGGGGGCGCAGGCAATGTAATATGCACTGCGCCCTCAGTCCCATCATCGCGGTGTGATTTCAGCACCGCGATGATGGACAGCGGCAGTGCATATTAAATGAGCGGGAGCAGGAGATCTCCCGCACCCTCCTGCAGCCCCAGCCAGCACCCCGGACCCCGGGCACACTCCAGAGCTGCCCCCACCATCCCCTGCACTATATGATCCGTATATTCGGATTATAAGACGCACCCCCCACTTTACCCCAAAGTTTTGGGTAACAAAAGTGCGTCTTATAATCCGAAAAATACGGTACCCGTTATTGCATTCTATTACAATGTTGCAGCGACCAAAAAACTTAATTTTTGTGTTTGGATTTTTTTTTCCATTATGAAGTTAACCTATCTGATTAAATAATTTTATATTTTGATAGATCGGGCATTTTTAAATGTGGCATTATCAAATATGTATTCTTTAATTTTTTTATAATTTATTTTCAATGGGGCAAAAGGGAGACGAATAGAAATATTACCTTTTTGTTTGTTTTTTTCATATTTTTAAAAACTTTGTTTATTTTTTCTTTATTTTACACTGTCCCCTTGGTGGTGTCAGCACTGCCTACTTCGATTGCTTCTCCTGTGCACAGATGAGCTGCTTCATGTCTGTGATGCTCATGCATGCCAGGCATCCACAGGAAGTGATTCATGACAGCCACCGGGGTCATCACAGGACCCCAGGATGTCAAGGTAACCATCGAGGTCCATCATTAGACCTCCGATGCCGACGCGAAACAGATCAATCCCCGCCTCTGTGCTTTGGATTTCGCTGTCAGTGATTGAGAGCGCAATTCAAATGGTTAACATTGCCGATCGGATTGCTGATTCGATCGGTGCTGTCAGCTAATTAGATTAGCTGAAATGTACAGGGAATGATGTAAGATAAGCGCGTCAGTTGCATCAGAGGGAGGGACACGGCCAAGGATGTATATATATATCCTTGGCCGTGAAGGGGTTAAGTATAATATTATTTGGTAAAGTAGATGGTAACATTCAAATGCACAATTCACAAATAATAAACGCACACATGACTATGTTAATGGAAAAGTAGAAAAGTTATTGCTTTTGAAAAACAGGAGAAAAATACAAAGCACAAATTTTTAAAAATCATTGGGTTTAGAAGGGATAAAAATATAGAAGAAATAAAGAAAATGTACATTATAACTAAAACCAGACTTTGGAGAGTGGCTTGGCTGCAGAGCCAGTAATATTATATTCAACCTATTAGATGTGGTTACATTTCTGAAATGATGTTGGTGTTTACAGCAAATCAAACACGAGTAAAGTAATACTAATGAAACATCTACTCATAATGAAGACAATATGCAATGTTACTGTGAGTTTAATTCTTTTTCAACCATTGTAATTTTTTTTTCATCTGCTTTGTACATCCATCAACAGTAGTATATTGTGCTAAATGGCTGGTAGCTTAGATTTAGCTGCAAAGTTCTGCTGACACCATGTTTGTGCACTACATTTGGCAGGAACATTTGAGTCGTGTGATTGAACATATGCTCCAGAAGTCTGCATCTCTAAGGCTGCACAGTTGTCTATGACGGTGCCACCTATTTGGCATACGTTCAACTAATAGAAGTCACATAAGACATGCTGTACACCAAGAGCATTTCCTGACAACAAATATAACAGTGCTCAAACATGAGTTGTATATGGTTTACAGGATTGATGTAGAAGAATTAAATATTGGTCACCAGAAGTATAGACCTACAATGCAAAAAAATTTAGTAGACTCGATATCTGAATGCCCAACAAACAACATTCTCTTTTGACAAAAGACCTTCATACTTTCCCTAAATAGTCATTTATTACATATATACACAGCGCTCCTATCAACACCACATCTCCCCACCAATGACTCTATGTCTGTAAGGCACAACTCAGTGACAACTGCAGGGCCCGATTAGTACTGTGCCCAGCAATCACTTTCTTGCTGGTGCCTACAGTGAAATATGGGGGTGGCAGTGTCCTTACGTTGGGCTGCATGTATGCTGCTGGTTTTGGGGAGTTACATTTCATTGATACTATCACGATTTCACAGATATACTGCTCTATATTGAAAGAGTTTGAGAAAAAATCCAGCACCAGACAATCTTCAAATTTGATGTGTTTTATTTCATAGTTCCATAGACATACAATCTATAGCATCGGGAACGCAGTCCCAAGCTGGACGCGTTTCGGACTCCCGTCCTTTAACATGTATGTATATATTGAAAGAGCAGATGCTACAATTGCTCTGTACCCTCAGTAGACTTGTACTATTCCAACATGACAATTAGCCAAAACATACATCTATAGCATTTCTGAAGAACAGGGTGAAAGTGATTCAGTGGTCAAGTATGTCTCCTGATTTGAACCCAACCAAAACACCAATAGGGAATTCTGATTAGACAAGTTGAGCATGACTCTTCATTAAGCATCCAGGCTCTAAAAGAGGTTGTTATTTAAAAATGGAAAAAGACAGATGTTACAATCAGCAGATTTGGTTTCCAGTATCATCTCTATACTGATAACACACAATTATACACAATGTCTCCTGACATTACCCCCACCGTAATATAAAATACCAGAGATCATCTGTACACTGTGTCTCTAACACCATGCCCTCCATCTATCTGAAACTAAATCTCTCCCAAAATTGAACTTTTTTTGTTTGCTCCCTCTACTAACTGACCTATATCCAATATTTCAATCACCTTTTGTGATTCAAGCATAACTCCCAAGCAGCACACCTGCTATCTTGGAGTCATATTTTACACAAAACTTTCACTTATTCCCTATATCCAATCACTCCCTTGCTCATGTGACCTGCATGTAATGCTTGCGGGGGTGGATCCACTGGACCCCAAAGAAGCCTGGGCTTACCCTGACATGGGTGGGGCTCAACTAAGCACCTACCAGGTATTCACTAGATCGTTAGATGGTGAGGTTGGGCTTAGCTGCTGGTAGTGGTACTCCCAGGGTAGTGTCTGGGACTGTTGCAGCTGAGCAGAGCTGGGTGACAGCAGGACAGTGATATAACCACAGACAAAATGGGTACTGATGGTCAGACAGGGCTGGCACAGGAACATAGGCAGGACTGGAACAGCAATAAAGGAACGGACAGGTTAAAGAAAAGAGGATGAGTACTGAACAGTGTTCATCTGTTACTGGACATAAGTCAGAGATCATCTGGCACAGGACATCAGGCACTGGCATATGTGATCAGGCACAGGACTTCAGGTAGTTATCATATGGCACTGAGAACAGGTAGAGGTCATCTGGCACTGGACTTCAGGTATAGGTCATCTGGCACAGGACATCAGGCACTGAAATACATCATCTGGTTCAGAACATTAGGGAGAGGTCATCTGGCTCAAGACATCAGGCACTGGCATAGGTCATCTGGCAAAGGACATCATTGAAAGGTCAACTAGTTCAGGACATCAGGCGCGGGCATAAGTCATTTGGCACAGGACATCAGGAAGAGTTCATCTGGTATTAAACATCAGGTAGAGGTTGCTAGGCACTGGACATCAGGCATAGGTCATCTGGCTCAGGGAATTAGGCACTGATATAGGTCAACTGGCACAAGACATCACATAGAGGTCATCTGGCACTAGACATCAGGCATTGGCATCAGGTGCTGACATAGGTAATCTGGCACAGTACATCAGGAACATGGACAAGGCTGGTGCAGGAATACAGTCAGATCTGATGCAGGTACATGAACAAGGCTGGAGTCTCCAGACTCAGGATATGCCAGTCCCATGGTATGCTGGTTCCTGGATACACTGGTACCTGGATATGCTACACGCAAGGTAAGCAAAACGTAGGCAGGGCATTATACTCAGGCAGGGCACTGGACTTTAGGGATGGCACCTGACTTCAGACAGGACACAGGACTACAAGTGCAGAATATAGGCTTGTAACAGGACACAGAAACAGACTAGGAACACAGGCAGGATGGGTCCAGGAACACAGAGAGGATAGACCGAGATGCACATGGCTGGTCTCACATGAGAGCAGAGGACCATGCAACACATGCAAACGTTATCATCTCCAAATCATCCTGAATGTGGCAGCCAGGGTTGTATTTCTATACAACACAGCCACTTCACCAATGCCTCCACCTTGTGCCAGTCATTACACTGATTGCCAATCAGCTACTTAATACAATACAGACTTATCTCAATCACTCACAAAGATCTTGATGGTGGGGTTACACGTAGCGATATTGTCCCGATATCGCATACAACGGCGCGGGAGCGCGCATTTTTTCAGCCCTTTTCCCGATATCGCATCGCCGGTTTACACGCTGCGATATCGGGAAACAAAGTCCCTCCGATGTGTACGCCCACCAACCCAGTAACGACCATTTAACATGGGAGTTAATGGGTGAGGTGCGAGTACACATCGGAGTTGGGCTGTCACACGCTGCGATGCTGGTACAACGGCCATGCGATATTGGGGAGTTGAATAGCTCTGCTATTCAACTCCAATATCGTTTTGGCATCGTTCCAGCATCGCGTTGGACGTTAAAACAGTACAACGCGCACATGATATCGGGTCCAACTCGCGACCCACGTGACTTTTTGTCGGAGTTGGGTCGGAGTTGGACGCCGATATCGCAGCGTGTAAACCCACCATCAGAGTTCTGCGCCAACCTATATCTCAATCTTCATGTCTCTCTATCACAGAGTCTATATACTAGAAATATTTGCGTAAATGTGACAATATTTATTAGTTTTCAAGAGCATATAAAGTGAAGTGTTAAAATCCAGTATTTTTCAAAGAGTAAAATACATGGATCCAAAGGCATAATAAACGCTCGAGATAATCATGCAGCATATAAGCATAAAACCACTCTGACTAAAGCAAATTCCATTGGGAATATAAATCACCAATCCAGCATTTATACTGAGATAGCGGATCAGCATACATATCTGGTTATATAACACAAACAATTTTATATCTCAGCTTTGTGCTAAGTATCATGGTCAAATACATATTCATACATTAAGGTTAATTTATTTGGCATATAAGCTACAGGTATACCATCACATATTAATTAGGCACAGGTTGTCAAATATGCAAACCTTGCACATCCACCTCCAAGACTTCTCTCCTGCTGCACCAGTGTTCTGGAATGCATTACCCCAAACAATCCGACTAATATCCAGCTCCCATGATTTTAAGCATGCATTCAAAACATGTCTTTAACCTAACTCTTCGGTTTCCTCCTTCTAAATGTTAATCATAATCTACTCTCTCCTTTTCAACAGTCTTCACATGCTCCATGCAATTAATAGAACGTGGTATCTGCACTTAGACAGATTATGGCTGATGATCGGATCATGCTGCTTTATATAAAACCCCTTATTTATTCTAATGATGGCGAACATAGCAAGCACGTTCTACCAATTGTGTCCCCCTATTTCCTTATAAATTATAAACTTGCAAGCAGCGCCCCCACCTCTCCTGTAACTGGTGCACAATATGTTACCTTGTTCTGTTTTTATTTTCTGCGTCCATGCATAATTGTAAAATGCTGCAGAATATGTTGGCAATATATAAATAAAATAATAATTAATATTTTATCATGTTAACAATTTATTATTCCGTACCTAACAGATTTGGTTTTGTCCTTAAAAATCATGGAGGTCACACAAAATACTAGGAGTAGTAGTATTTGATGTGGGTGTATTATTAACCTAACCTTTATTTTATGGGCTAAACAAATGTTCTATGAAACAGTTGAAATGTTGGAAATTGTTCTTCTATTCAGTGAGACATTGATTAAAATCTTACTTTTCAAAGTGGGTGTACTCAGTTATTCCGGTAAATAAACGTTTTTGCAGTTTGTTTCAATTAAATCATGTCACAATTTTTAGCAACTACTCCTTGCAGATTCTACGCTTCCTTGAACTGAACAATCTCTAGCTCTTTAGTACTCTAAAACTTGTCTCTAATCTAAAGACTGCGTTTCTTTCAAACTATTCACATTCTCAAAAAATAATTTGGTTCTTTAAGCATTCCTTATACACTTGCACTTACATACATCATTCCTTATCCATACGCATACAAATTTAAGGCTGCATTTGTAGTGACCTAGAGTATGCCATGCTTTGTTTTATAATGTATAATTTAGTGTATTGTAACTCCTACACTTTAGCTCTGAGAATGGTAACATGTCTAATCCTACACTTCCCTCTGCTGGCCTTTCTGAAAACTACAATTTACTTACACGGTCAAAGGTTGCTTAGCAACAGTGAGGAATTTTCCGGCAGTTGAGTGTAGCTGATGGAGACGCAGGAGTGAGGACGCAATTGTGACGATGCGAGCATTGTGTGTTTAGGGGAAACAACATCACATGTTTGTAGCAGAAAGAGCGGCACTCAGGTGAAGTGCAGTTGTAGCTTTATTAATTATAGATCCAAGAACAAGCAGGGAGGGAAGAAGGTGCAGGACGACGGTGACCGTTTCACGCTGACTGGCACTTCTACAGGTCCACAATACATGTATATGTAATAAAGCTGCAACTGCAATTCACCCACCTGAGTACCGCTCTTTCTGCTATTTTCATAGATCTTCAATCATAGCTGTGCACCACTGGAGGAGGATGCCACTTTCTGGATCTGTGCTACACACCACCGCACCGCAGGTCAGTGCCCGGTTTCTTTCTTATTGATCATCACATGTTTGCTCTTGTCCTCTAGTGATTACTAGTGGTAAAGAATAAAGAGGCTGCACTTTATACAAAGAACTTTCTAGAAAAAGCAGAGTTCATGCTACTTTGTGCATCCCAAGCCAAAGTAGGAAAACCTGAAAACCCAACCTCAGAAAAGCTAATTAAAGATCCCCGCTGCTAAGAAACTCTCAGAGCTAAAGAAGAGGGAGAGGTAATTAAATGTTCACTGTTGACCTTGCATTTAATATGGAGTAAAAGTTCTTAATCGTTCAAGAAACCTATGGCGTCCATGTTTCTTTTTTTAAATTCTTTAAAGTTTTCTTCATAAAGAAACAAGAGAAAAAATTACAATCCAAATAGGTAGTATTGTACACTTGCATGTCAGAGCAAAGACTATCATTTCTATAGCCACCAAATAGTTAGGAAGGAGAATAACTAATGTTAAAACTAATAAGAAGACATAAGAAGAAGAAGCTTATAGAAGGGGTAAAGAAGGAAACAAAAATAGGGGAGAGGGGGGAAGGAGAAATAAGAGTGATAAATTGTATTCACTGAGACCAGGCTTCTGCCACTGAGTTTTTACATCTGAGTAAGTGGGTTGGTCGACAGGGTAGGGGGTACTCGGATACCGGGACAGATGGTCACTTTGATGGGGGATCACGGCTGGTCAGTTCCTGGTTCCGTGCCCTGGACCCTCAATGGCAGGGATGGTGGGGAAGAAGATGATGATGGATGGGGAAATGGTAACGTGACGCCACCTATGGTACCTGGTAACGTGGATACCAGCGCTGCGGCCGGCCGCTGAGGTGATGGAGGTGCAGCTCAGAGTAGTACAGCTCCCCACAGGTGGAGCTTTACCTCAGGGTAGCGGGAGTAGATGAGGGGAGTAGTAGTCCTCACTGATTTGAAGCTCTGGGAGCCCTCCGGGCGGCGGAGAAAAGGAGTACAGACCCCAGATCAGCTCAAAAAGTTCTTTACTGGTACTGGGCAGATAATTAAGTACACAATATAGTCTGGTTTAGCGAGGACGTAGCCATAGATTTTGAGGTAACTTTGCAGAGTCTATCGGTGGTCCCGCTTGTAATAGCTTTCTGAGTTCCTCTTTAACTCTCTTTAACCACCCTGAAGAGCCATTTCGCCAGTCCCCTGGTCTGTCACTGTTAAGTACAGTCGGTTCCTTACCGGTACGGACGGGAGCGACAACAAGCTTCTTCTCGCCACTGGAATTCAGTCCTTTCCCTAAAGTGTCCTGGACCTAATTTGGGACAGAGGTAGGGATTCAGTGTGTGGCTCTATGGCTTCCTTATGTCGGTCCCACAGCTTGTCGGTTTGCAGTCAAAGATAGACCAACTGACTGCCTCGGCTCTGGACTCCCCAGCCAGCTCCAACCGATCCTGGTTTGTCCCCTCCGATGTCTGGGTCACCTCTCTCCAAAGAGGTGCCCTCCTGTCACGGACACAGTCTCCTGACGTCCGTGTTTGCTGCATCCTCAGCATTGTCCTGCTTCTGACTAACTCTAACTGTCACTTAAGTCTCCCACTCTACTCTAGGCTCCACCCCCTGGGACCTACTGAATATACGGTCCCCTGTCCTAAGGTGGCCTATTGTATGGGCGCTTATGACAGACTCTGTGAGAAACCCCATATCCCTGACTACGGAGGTACTACACCTTCTGTTTGGGGTGCAGTACCTACCTGTGGCGCCTTCCCAAAGGGGCGCCACACACCCCGTTAGTGAATTACACACGTCCGCGAGTGTTACGACTAAACCAGGTTTGAGCTGAAATTTTTATATGCATAACAAACAATAATCACTTTTAATAACAAGTATTATTCTTGATCTTCTCATCCAGGAGGCGCATTTCTTATAACGTTGCAAACAGTCCGCATAAAAGTCTATGAGTTTGGAAACAGCAAAAAGCAGTATATGCACACATTTAAACAACTATATACATCACCGGGCTTTGCAGTCTCTAGTCCACCATTTGTGAACACACAGGGCGCACCATCCTCTCGGCCCTGCGTGCTATTCATGGCTAGCCCAGCCATTCTGGTACAAGTCCCGGTCTGGGTGCTCCGTAGCTGGTGCACGATTCCGCTCACCTGTGATTGCGGCTACACCAGCCCATCTAGCCTGTCCATGTGGCTGGAGCTCTTTCTGCACCGTGCGGGACCCGGATGCCCTGACTTCCTCGATGTCGCCTTTCCAGTCATCCTGGAACTGTGGCCTCCCGACGGGTTGCCAGGAGTGCGGGATCGGGGCTGGAGGCTGGTATTCAAACCGCCTCATCTCCATACCGACCCGGTCTTGTTATTGTTCCAGGCGATCGGCCCACCATAACTCGCGGGGCCCGGATGCCTTTGCACCGCCAGCTGCTCCTTCCTCTCGGTCCTCCTCCTCGGAACTCGCCTGGCGGGTAGAGCTTTCTTTCTCACATTCCTCTACGATCAGGTCGGGCTCCTCGGAGAACCGGATCATGTTTTCCGGTTCGGCGGCCTCCTTTCCTCCAGGCTCTACGCTCGCTGGATGCTCCGGTTCGTTTCTCCACCTACCCCCTTGGTTGTTTGATAGCAAGGGGGGCATGGAGGCAATTTGGCGCCTCTTGCATGGCCCTACTTTGGTGAGGGGCCGAGGCTCGCCCCTGGGCCAGCACATAGTCTTTTACATATTCAGGCCTGCCTTCCAGAGAAGTTTAGTAGAACAGTCCTTTGGGCCTTTTTGGAGCCCGCCACTGCACTTTCTCCAACCTTCAGCAGAGCGGAGGGGCGGGGCTTATCTTCACGCTCTTTTTTGCTCGCTCTGTGACGCAGTTGAATTTCTGAGACGCAGTAATGGCGGCCCAATTTTACAGTTCACAAACATTCAATAAATTCCAATTTGAGGCACACAGTACCCGGTTTTACCGGGCACGAGATCCTGTTTGTGACGCCAGAATTGAGTCGGTCGACGGGGTAGGGGGTACTCCAATACCGAGACAGATGGTCACTTTGATGGGGGATCACAGCTAATCGGTTCCCGGTTCCATGCCCTGGACCCTCAATGGCAGGGATGGTGGGGGGGATGATGATGGATGGAAAAATGGTAACGGGATGCCACCTGTGGTACCTGGTAACGTGGATACCAGCGCTGCGGCCGGCCGCTGAGGTGATGGAGGTGCAGCTCAGAGTAGTACAGCTCCCCACAGGTGGAGCTTTACCTCAGGGCAGCAGGGGTAGATGAGGGGAGTAGTAGTACTCACCGATTTGATGCTCTGGGAGCCCTACGGGCTGGGGAGAAAAGGAGTACAGACACCAGATCAGCTCAAGAAGTTCTTTCCTGGTAACGGGCAGATGATGTAGTACACTGTACAGTCTAGTTTAGCGGGGACGTAGCCATAGATTTTGAGGTAACTTTGCAGAGTCTGTCGGTGGTCCCGCTTGTAATAGTTTTCTGGGTTCCTCTTTAACTCTCTTTAACCCTGCTGCTCTGTTCGGGTCATAGTGACCCGTAGACAATTTTTTGTGGCCCTGTAGATATTTTTCTATAAGTTTCTAAAACTTGAGGTTACTTGACTTTTTCTTATTTGGGGGGACCTATCTAGGAGTATTTTTTTTATTTTTTTTGTGTTTACTTTTAGGTACACACCGATTTGTACACTTGTCGTGTTCGGGTCATAGTGACCCGGCATCATTTTTTACAGCTGTGAGGCCATATTTTCAGTGAAATAAAGGAGTTATAACATCAGTTGGGTCTATTTATTGCACCTACTATTGTATATCAATTTATTTATTTCCTAAATTATTTCAATGGGGTCGTACACACGATCTGCCGGGTGCATGCATTGAGATATGTGCACCATAAAAATGGCTTTATATTGATAATTTTTTGGTGCGCAGTCTATACCAAAATGTAGAGCGCATCCAGAGAGATCAATAGGTGTGCACTACACGTGTATATTCTGTGCAGAACGCGCTGTGTATGAGGGCCTTATTTTGTAAAGCTGAGCTCTAAAGGCCTCCAAATGATGAAATGAACCCGAATTGGAATACAAACAAACTCCATAAACGAAGACTCTTTATAGAAGAACTTGGAAAAGCACTGGTTAGGCCGTATATTGAGGAAAGAAAGGTAACACCCAGAAGGGAAGGAGCAGCAGGCTTTGTACTCATATTCAAGTGTTCACTGCATAAAACAATGTTGTAACATGCACATTTATCTAGATGATACTTAAAGAGTACATGTCCAAAAACCCTAATAACCTGCAGAAACAGAGTTTATCTGCATGTTCAAAGCTTTTAAAGCCATGCATCCGCCATACTGAAAGCGCTGCAACTGGGAGGAAATTAACGTAACTTTATTCCTCCCGGTTCCTGTGGCTTTTTGTCACAGAAGTGTGTCAGCACGGTGTTATTCAGTGAGTAGCAGTTGTAAGTAAGTCCTGCTACAGGGAGGGAAAAAAGGATTTAGTCAGCCACCAGTTGTGCAAGTTCTCCCACTTAAACAGATGAGAGGACTGTAATTGACATCATAGGTGGACCTCAACTATGAGAGACAAAATGAGAAAACAAATCCTGAAAATCACATTGTCTGATTTGGAAATATTTTTTTTTTTTTTAATTTTGGTGGAAAATAAGTATTTGGTCACCTACAAACAAGCAAGATGTCTAGCTCTCACAGACCTGTAACAACTTCTTTAAGAGGCTCCTTGTCCTCTACTCATTACCTCCCTAAATATGACATCTCTCTCTCAGTGTGCGGCACAACGATAATGCCTAGTCATCAGGCTCGCTGTCTGGGTGTTATGTTTGACTCTGATCTTTCCTTCACTCCATATATACAATCTCTTGCCGCTTGCACCTGAAGAACATCTGAATTCACCCCTTTCTCACCATGGAAACCACAAAAACCCTCACTGTGGCCCTGATTCACTCCCGCCTTGACTATTGTAATTCTCTTTTAATTGGCCTCCCCCGCACTAGATTCTCCCCTCTCCAGTCCATCCTTAATGAAGCTGCCAGGATCACCTATCTAGCTAATCATTACTCGGATGCTTCTGCTCTATGCTAGTCATTGCACTGGCTGCCTATACACTATAGGATCAAATTTAAACTGCTTGTTCTCACCCACAAAGATTTTCATGGTGCAGCACCTCCCTACCTCTCCACCCTCATCTCTGTCTATCACCCCACCCATTCTCTTCGCTCTGGAAGTGACTTTAGACTCACTTCTGCATTAATCCGAACCTCCCACTCCCGGTTCCAAGACTTCTCCCAAGCTGCACCAATTCTCTGGAATGCTCTACCCTAAGAAATTAGGTGTTTCCACAACTTACATAGTTTCAGGCGATCCCTAAAAACACATCTTTTTAGGGCGGCCTATCATGATCCTAGTCAATATCATTTAAAATAGCCTATCGGCTCCCTCAGTCTCAAAAGGATCACAAATAATGGTTGGTAGACACTTATACTGCTCCTATCTGTTCCCCATCTCCTCAATCATTGTAAATAAGCACCTGTACTTTGTATTACTCCCACCTCATTGTTAGATTGTAAACTTTTATGAGCAGGGCTGTCATTATTATGCTCTAATTATTGTATTATGCTTTATATTGTAAACCATGTTCCAAATTATTATGCAAATTGGTTTTAAGTGTCATAGATTTTTTTTTCAATGAAATCCATTGATGGTATTGTGTCTCAGGGTTCTTTGGATCATGAAATCAATCTCAGATACCTGTGATAATTAGTTTGGCAGGTGAGCCCAATAAAAGGAAAACTGGATGAGTATTTATTTGGATGATCCAGAAAAGTATAGGAAGAGTGTCATATGGTCAGATGAACTCAAAGTAGAACTGTTTGGTAGAAACACAACTCGTCGTGTTTGGAGGAGAAAGAATGCTAAGTTGCATCCAAAGAACACCATACCTATTGTGAAGCATGGGGTGGCAACATCATGCCTTGGGGTTGTTTCTCTGCCAAGGGACCAGAATGACTGATCCGTGTACATGAAAGAAAGAATGGGGCCATGCATCGTGAGATTTTGAGTACAAACCTCCTTCCATCAGCAAGGGTACTAAAGATGAAAATATCACTGGGTCTTCCAGCATGACAATGATCCCAAGCACACTGCCAGGGCAACAAAGGTCCTGAAGTGGAATAGCCAGTCTCCAGATCTAAACCCTCTAGAAAACCTTTGGAGAGAGTTGAAAGTCTGTGTTGCCCAGTGACAGACGCAAAACATCACTACTCCAGAGATCTGCATGGAGGAATGTGACAACATACCAGCAACAGTGTGTGCCAACCTCGTGAAGACTTACAGAAAACTTTTGACCTCTGTTATTGCCGACAAAGGATATATAATAAAGTACTGAGATGAACTTTTGTTATGGACCAAATACTTATTTTCCACCAGAATTTGAGAAAAAGATTCTTTCCAAATCAGACAATGTGATTTTCCGGATTTGTTTTCTCATTTTGTCTCTCATAGTTGAGGTCACCTATGATGTCATTTACAGGCCTCTCTCATCTGTTTAAGTGGGAGAACTTGCACAATTGGTGGCTGACTAAATATTTTTCCCCCACTGTACATTGATTTATAGCCATCTCTCAAGCATATTAGTGCCGGATTCCTTGCAAACTGCTGCTGCTTTTGACTTAATTCTGCATATTAACAGGAGAGTAGAAATTACTTGTGTCTCTTTGTAAAGAATAAGATACATCGAATTTCCTATCCACCAGCTCAAAGAAAACTGAAATGTGTAGATAGAGCATGCAATGAGGAAAATTGGTCAAAACCAGGATATATTTCTCATAATAGGAATATGTATGACTTCAAGGAGTAGTTTATTAGGCAGGAAAAGGCAGTGCTATGTGGTGGAAAAGAGCTGGGAAGGCAGAAGGAAGTGCTTTGTCGTTCGGTTCAGCTTGATTTAAATGGCAATTTCTCAGTCATCAAGATATGGACTGGCTAGCTAAAGATAAAGATGTACAAGTACATGCACAAAAACAATTGAGGAGGGGGTAAATCTAGCTTCCCTTTAAGTGTAGGTGAGCAGGGTTGACTATTTTATTCACTAAGTGCTCATGGTTGAGGACAATCGTGGTGTCTATTGTGTATGGTTTTAAAAGTTCTTGGGTACAAAGCTGAAATGAGGAGTGTAAGATTGCAACCATTTATATTGTTAATAAGTTCAAACACAGCTTATAAAGAACAGAGAGTTTCAGCCCAAATAGACAGCAACGAGATAAGCCTATCAGTGCAAACATTTATTTATTTTTGAAAAACATCATCAAGTGGCCATCACAGTTTGTTGCATAGTTACAAACAGATTAAAATAGTGGATCAATCAGTAATAACAGGAGGTTGTAACACCATAAACTGACTTAAGGGTCCACACAATTTTAACAAAATGATATACAGGATTCTCTAGAATGACATAATATAAATAGCAATTCTGGCTCATAGTATTAAACCATCAGAGGTAATAAAGCAAAAGTATACTGCATATATCAAGAGATGTTACTCTTAAGATGCTTAATGAGCAGATGCTGTGACCGTTTTCACCCAGATTCAGTCCTGCTTACCCATTGTATATGTGGATCCCAGTCAGACTGGTTTGGGACGCTCCAACGCGTTTCCCAATGAGCTTCCTTTTTTCAACTGGGTATATAAAATTTCTATTGTTAAGTGATGAGCGAACCTTGCTCGAACATCTAAAATTCGGACCGAATTTGGCAATGTTCGTTCGGCACCTCGAATTTGAACGTTTTGCTAGAAAAATATATTGCAATCTGAGAGTCCTCAGTGGTTGGTACCTTTTAATGGCTAACTGAAAAATGGTAAACTTAGCAAGCTTTCGGGACGCTGAGGTCCCTTCTTCAGGCTGGTAATGACACAAATTCTGAAGACACATACATATATACATAAGCAATTGAAAGAAAAAAAAAAGGCAAAACAGTGTTATATGCTCTGGTGGATATGACAGGTGACGCAAAGCAGAGTGAGGTTAGGGAGGGGTGGAGGAGCAGGGACAGAGAAACCAGATTTCTAAGATAAATGGAACCAATTTTATTAGGTAAATGGTTAGCAGCCCATGGAGACCTGAAAATACTTAGTTAAGTTGTGGAGAGCAGAGTTCTAAGTGAGACAGCTCACAGAAGTGTCAAGAGTTCATAGTCCTATAATTCCAGTGTGTTGCAAGATGTCTCCAAATGCACTTTCATTTTATATAGAAATGCATGAATCTGCTATCCCCAAATGTCCTTCAGGTAGTCAGATTTGTTCATCATGACTATTGCACCACCCTTGTCTGCAGATTTAATGATGATTTCTTTGTTTTCAAGGACCGTATGGCCCTTCTCTCCTGGGCATTGATGTTGGATGGTTAACTCTTATGTGTATCTAAAATAGTGGATTTTACCAAATGTCTGAAAGTGTCTATATAGTTGTTCACTGAATCCCCGATATGAGGCTGCTCATTTTAAAAAGTAACTTCAAATCTCAGAGAGAGAGAAGAATTTGAGAATACAAATTGATAACAACCTTTGACACATTCAAAACAGGATTAAATATTTCACATGGATTTATGGGATTTTATGTAAAATAAACGGACATTTGGGGATAGTAGATTCATGCATTTTTATATAAAATGAAAGTGCATTTGGAGACAGCTTGCTACACGCTGAAATCATAGGACTATGAACTCCTGACACTTCTGTGAACTCTGTCACTTAGAAGTCTGCTCTCCACAACTTAACTAAATATTTTCAGGTCTCCATGGGTTGCTAACCATTTACTTAATACAATTGGTTCCGCTTAGCTTAGAAATCTGGTTTCTCTGTCCCTGCTCCTCCACCCCTTCCTAACACCACTCTGCTTTGCATCACCTGTCATATCCAAAGCATATAACACTGTTTTGCCTTTTTTTTTTTCTTTTCTTTCATTTGCTTATATGTATGTGTCTTCAGAATTTGTGTCATTACCAGCCTGAAGAAGGGACCTCAGTGTCCCGAAAGCTTGCTATGTTTACCATCCTTTCAGTTAGCCATTAAAAGGTATCAACCACTGAGGACCCTCAGATTGCAATATATTTTTCTATCTACTGGCTAACACGGTATAAATATTCTTAACGTTTTCCTAAAAAGTCGGGAAATTCGATGAACGTTCTGTAATGCTTCGGATGTGTGTGTAGCTTAATGTAGGACAGAAGCATTTGTGCACTAATGCTTCTGTTCTATGTTATCCTACACACACAGACACACACAGCTCATCTTACTGGGTCATGCTACATGATTGCTCTCCATCTGCTTTCCCGCATTCCCTTCCACTTCCGCATTCAAGCTGGTGGTAAGTGACATGGCGTGGTCAGCTGATCAAATAACCATATCAATCGCGTCACGTGACCAGATCGTGTCAGCTGATCTGGTCACCTGACTTGATTAATATGATCTGATCACAGATAAGCTGACGTACGGTGCTCCACAGAGCATGTGTACTACTGAGCCCGAAGTCGCGCTATGGAGTACCGGAAATTACGCGTTCAGCTGACGAACAAGCCACGCGAGGGGAGCACGCATTCACATGTACACATCACGCCCATTGGGGCGTGATACAAAACAAAGGAGGCTGCGAAGAAGACATTAGGACGCCGCCCAGGGGGGCTAACAACGGTAGCCCCCCAGATAATTACCATACTAATTAGTGAGTATAAAAAACGTTTTAATAAACCATCACAGGTCAGATTTAGGGCAGAAAGGGATAGTTAGAGCAGTAATAAAAAGATGCAGGGACAGGTAGTGATAGGCTGGGAGGCTTTAGGTAGGTGACAGGTTCCCTTTAATGACTGGTATGTAGCACACAGATGGGTGTTCCTAGCAATGTAAACCTGGAATGTTCACTCTGGGACTTATAGTGCCATGCATTTTTAAAGGAATTCATACTTACAGGTTTGCAGTTAGCTAGAAAAAGATGGGTGTTTTGGGGCCGTGGTTTGCTGAAGAACAGGAGCAGCTGCTTGTTTACAGAGCTCCTTTTATTCTTCAAAATAAAGCTACTTTTATAATTTTCAAGTGGACTATTTGTTGGTAAAATATCCTGGATTATGACTGATCATCGCACCAGAAGAAGACTTAAACCTGCAAGAGAATATAAACCATTTTCTATCCCTGGTAAAAAGCTATTGAGAATCGCCAACTCAAACTTCAACTACAGTTGAAGGGGTGACATCATCAGAGCAGAGAAAAGCTCACCGTGCTATAAAGACAACGTTGACAGCCATGCTGAATCCAACTACCCATGGATTATAAACCCAGAACATCAACAGGCCCTCATCCCAGAGGAAAAGTAAGTGGGGATTTGCAGGACATAAGGCCAAACTGAGATTTATCATCCAGAGCAGAGAAAGCAACCTGTAAGTAGCTTGGGATAGTGATTGATGGGAGCAGTGAAGAAGGCAATCACAGTTGCCCTATTTTTATACCGCTATGGGTAATGATGCTTATTCACCTGATAATAAACAGAAGTTAAACACTAATTAAATAGATTCTGGACCTCTAGAAAATGATGATTTATTTGACTGTTGGAGACAAAAGATTTTGGCAGCTCCTCTTCCTGAATATTATACATACAATAAGAATGTCCAAATAGAGGAAAGCAGAAAGGACTTTTTGAAAAGATGGGTGTGTTTCGCTATCCATATACCTCTATCCATGGGTGTGTCTCATGTGTATTAATAATATTGCTTGCTGGGTCACATGGTCTCTGTGTTTTGGAAGGTCCTGGAAGGACCAGACTTCCTGTAAGGGCTAGGATACACTCTGCTACTTACATACGAGTCTCTCGGACGAGACTCGGAAGAGGCAGGAGCAGTGACCCTGAACGGCCTCTCCCTGTCTGGATGGGAATGACAGCTGCTTGTGTTTTTGTGCAGGTCTACACTCCTCATCCAGACAGGGAGAGGCCGTTCAGGGTCACTGCTCCAGCCTCTTCCGAGTCTCGTCCAAGAGACTTTCATCCAAGTAGGAGAGTGTGTCCGAGCCTTAAGGCACCTGGTAAGGAGATCATGTGTGTGGAGCAAGCCTAAAAGGTAGGCCAAGGAAAAAAGGCTGTGTTCTGCCTGAGGTCATCAAGTAAAGATTTCCATGCCTTCACTGGATACTTCAGCGGAGTTGTATCCGAACTTACGTGGGCGTACCTGTGGAAGAAACGGACTATATGTGGTGTTGTTCTCCGTAAAGCCAAAAGACGGCTCCTGTTTGCTTACATTAAGCAGTTTATATTGGGTCTTAGTAAACTGGCTCAACTATTAAAATAGAAGACCATTCCGTTCCTGTGTGCCTTAATCTAGCATCCTCGGTACATTCAGTGAGCGAATCACTACAGGAGCTGTACATAAGTCACTAGGCAATTGAATTTTGCCCTACTTTACCTTTGCATTTATTTTTATGTATAAATATGTCTAATTTTAAGACACTGGTAAATAGAGGGGAAATCAAGAATAACTTTTACTACTTTGAAAAAATAAGTATTTTAAAGGTACTAATTTTTGTTGACTTTTCAAAGTTTGAAGGTCATTACACAGCAGTACTGAACAATGTAGCTAGTAATCCATCAGTAAGTCAAGATAAATCACTTGAAAGCAGCAATATGGTGTGTGTCTGTGCTTCTCTCTCGACCTTTGCTTCCCCCACCCTCCCTATTAACATGATAAGTTATATTACAGAGGGACTGGTTATCTACCTGTCCTGGATCCAGAGTTTGCTTACCTCACCATGCTCCACTGAACTCTGTTGTGCTCCATGTCGGGCATGGTGTGATCCAATGTGATCATCTGCCTGGTCCTATAGTAGACCTACCAAGACACACATCTAAGTCTTGCAATTAAGACTTTTAATTTGTTTGTGCACCACAACCTGTTTCTGGTCTCCCATGACCTCTGCTTTCTGCCTGCGGCAGACAGTGCCTGGACAGTGTGAGCCCTGAGTCTTAGGTGGCAAGCAGGCAGGGGGAGCGTCTGTGTAGAAGGGGGCGGCGCCTGCACCACACAGCGGCCTCCTGTGTGATGGGCGCCGCCGAGTGCAGCCTGGTAGGGCCAGCCCCTCCCTCTGCCTCCGCAGCATTTCCCCCCCCCCCCGGCTCCTCACTCGGGCACGGCGCTAACAGCACACCCCCGGTCCTCACTCGGATGGCGCTAAGAGCACCCCCCGGCTCCTCACTCGAGCACGGCGCTAACAGCACCCCCCCCCGCTCCTCACTTGGACGGCGCTAACAGCACCCACCCCCCCTCTCCTCAACACTGGGCTCAGGCGGCGGGAAGGCTCCATGCACCCCTGGTCTGCGGTTTCCAGGATATCTCTTGTCTGCCTGTGGCGTACAATATCTCTGCTACCTGTCTGTGGTTTCCAAGAAGTCTCCTGTCTGCTTGCAGCTTCCTGTACCTCTGCTACCTGTCTGTTGTTTTCAGGACAACACTTCTCTGCCTACAGCTTCTAGCATCTCTGCTACCTGTTCCCAGTCTTTCAGTACCTTTCCTACCCTATCTGTGATGTCCAGTACATCTCCTGTTTCCCTGCAGAATCCAGTACCTCAACTTCTAGTACCATGACTACGCTTTTCCCAGGTGCCTTACCTATTTGATGCATTGATGCTTATGCATCCACCTGGACTTTTGGCTTGGAGGATCCATCTCACCAGGTTAGCCTGACAATATTCACTTAAGGTTACTATCAGTCCTGATTTTAATCAAGTTTAAGAGCTAATGTCCCATTATTTTCTGCTGCTACTGTTAGTAACTCATGAAATCATATTAATTTGTGGATGCCTTGTAATGTGTGAATGCCTTCTTTTTTTTACCTGGCTTAGAAAAATACAGATATATTTTTCTTTGTCTTGATGTAATAGTTTACTAGAGGTTATATATATGAAACGACTCCTACTCTGTCCTCCTTCTCCTGGACCTGTCTTCTGCCTTTGACACTGTAGATCGTTCCCTCTTGCCTACAGATTCTCTCATCTCTTGACATCACAGACTTGGCCCTCTCCTGGATCTTGTCATATCTAACAGACCCGAAATTCAGCGTCTCCCTCTTCCACACTACCTCCTCCTCTCACCCCCTGTCTGTTGGTGTTCCCCAAGGTTTAGTTCTAGGACCTCAACTCTTTACCATCTACACCTTCGGCCTGGGACAGCTCATAGAATTCCACTGTTTGCAGTATCATCTCTACGCTGATGACATGCAGATCTACCTCTCTGGACCTGACATCACCTCCTTACTGATCAAAATCCCACAATGTCTGTCTGCTATTTCATCTTTCTCTTCTGGCTTTCTAAAACTGAACATAGACAAAACAGAATTCATCATCTTTCCCCCATCTCACTCTACCCCTCCACCTGTCCTATCCATCAAAGTCAATGGCTGCTCACTTTCCCCAGACCCGCATGCTCGGTGCCTCAGAGTAATTCTTGATTCTGCCCTCTTTCAAGCCACATATCCAAGCCCTTGCCAACTCCTGCAGACTCCAACTCAAAAATATTTCCTATTTCCCTGATCCACACATTCCTTGACAAAGAAAGTGCAAAAACACTTGTGCATGCCCTCATCATCTCCCGCCTCAACTATAGAAACCTCCTACTCTCTGTCCTCACCTCTAGCACTCTTGCACCACTCCAATCTATCCTAAACTCTGCTGTCTGACTAAGTCACCTATTTGATGTTCCCCAGCCTCTCCTCTCTACCAAGCCTTTCACTGCCTTCCTATTATCCAGAGGCTCCAGTTGAAAATCGGACAGCATCGGATCCGAATTTGGCCCCATGTAGCCCTCTGGGCATCGGACTGAATCGGATGTGCACTAAATGCCATCCGATTTTTGCACCGAAAATAAAATCGGACAACATTGAATCGGACAAAATCGGATGGCATTTAGTGCACATCCGATCCCTTTAACATGGGGCCCTATGAAGTGGGGTCCGAGGAAACATCTGATGTCTCCTCGGACCCGATTTTAGTGTACTGAGCATGCTCAGTACATGCTCAGTACACTAAACCTATTGTGTGCCGTCTAATTTAACTTCTGCAATGTATATACATACATTGCAGAAGTTAAATATGAGTTAAATCAAGTATTTAAAATAAAAAATCTTTATTCTCACCTTCCAGCGCTCCCTCGGCGTCTCCAGCTGCAGCCGCCCGGTAACAGGACCTGTGATGATGTCAGAACCCGATCGGCTGATCGGGTCACATGACCGGTTACCGCGGTAACCGCTGACGCTTCTGACGTTATCACAGGTCCTGTACACCCGATCGGAGGCTGATGGAGACGCCGAGGGAGCGCTGGAAGGTGAGAATTAAGATTTGTTATGTTGAGGGGACATGAGAGGGGACATGAGAGGGGATAGGAGGGGGGACATGAGAGGGGACAGGAGGGGGGACAGCAGGGGACAGTAGGGAGAGAGTAGGGGGACAGTAGGGGGTCACTAGGGCAAAACAGGGGGGCAGCAGGGGTACAGCAGGGAGACAGCAAGATGACAGGAGGGAGAGAGGAGGGGGAGCTACGTGACAGCCCAAACTGATCCTGCAAAAAGTAGGATTCGAATGCCTATTTGGCATCCGATTGCAGAGATCAGTTTGGATCCGATGCTGTCCGATTTTCATCGGACAGCACGGATTTAGAAAAATCGTAATGTGAAAGTAGCCTTAGACATACAAAGCCATCCATAACCTGTCTCCTCCATACATGTGTGACATTGTCTCCCAGTACTTACCTACAAGCCACCTGCGATCCTCTCAAGATCTCCTTCTCTCATCCCCTCTTATCTCATCTTTCCACAACAGATACAAGATTTCTCAAATGCTTCCCCCATACTCTGGAACTCTCTGCCCCAACACATCAGACTCTCGTCCACTGTGGAAACCTTCAAAAGGAACCTGAAGACTCACCTCTTCCGTCAAGTCTACAACCTGCAGTGATCCTCAGTCCACCAATCCGCCACACGACCAGCTCTACCTTCACCTAGTGTATTCTCACCCATCCCTTGTAGACTGTGAGCTCTCGCAGGCAGGGTCCTCTCTCCTTCTGTACTAATGTGTGCCTTCTATTGCTCATGTTTATTGGACTTGTCTATATATGCCCCTTTTCACATGTAAAGCGCCATGGAATAAATGGCACCATAATAAAAATAATAAATAATAATAATATAGCTCAATGGTTTTATAGGAAATAATGTAGTCTATTTTTTATCTGCAAAAGAAGCAGCATACTAGTCATTATTCTTATATGGTACGTACATATTACCCCGAGACGAATAACATGACAACACAAAAGAGAAAAACAGACGTTCAGTTTATACGTCAGTGTTAAGATTCTACATTACCATCGTTTGTAATATTTACTGCAGAGGAAGCATATGTGATAAACAGACGACTAGTGAATGATGAGTGGACACGACTCTCTGTTTCTTAATTGTTTTCTCAAATGTTAAAAATAAATTGAAAAATCTATGTTTGTGGACTCCAGATGCACATACATTTCTCGTGAATACATGTGATTTAGGGCTTGGGATGACACAGATATCCTAACAGCAGGTAAAGACAGTTTAATGCATTTACTTTTCTTATATGATATATGAGTAGTGACTGATGGTCTATCCAGTATATGGAATGAGGCAGCACGTAGGAATGTAAATCGGTGGAGGATAACCACTCCAGGTGTCTATGACAGAAGGGAGGACAAGTTAATTACTCTACCTCTTCCCCTTGTGGTATCTCCTTGACTGTGCGTAGGTGCAGGCGCGTTCCCTTCAAATACAATCACACAGTTTGGATTACAACTGTGATTTAAAAGCGACATGCTGAAATAGGAACATTAAAAACAAAGTTACTTACACATACTTAAAAGGTTTCTGTGGCTAAAATCTGACTATTTAAACGCCTGTTTTAAACCTTATGGACATGATCATATGATAGCCTTATTTTAAGCAAAGTCATTATTTGGCTGTACTTCTTTATGTACTTCAATGTGCAAGCGCCTTGTAGCTATTGTCCTCGGTGGGATTTGAACTGCAAAGTACTGAGCCCCTGTGCAGCCAACAACTGATATCGGGGATCCTGACTGATTTTGAGATTTCTTTTTATAAATGCCCCTTTGTATTTTATATGGTAGCTTTTATTTATTAAAAAAAAATGTGAAATTTACTGAAGGTTAGAAACTTCATCAATATTCAATATACCGTATATACTCGCGTATAAGCCGAGTTTTTCAGCCCAAAAATTGGGCTGAAAAGTCCCGCCTTTGGCTTATACGAGAGTCACTGTATTAGGGATGGGCGAATCTACTCGTTATGACTCGTTACTCGGCGAGTAGTAAGGGACTCGCTGGAGTCGGTACTCTGCGAGTTTCCCAGCGATTACTCGCACAGTAACAAGTCCAATGCAAGTCAAAGGCAATCCTAGTTTTGTCAGAGTTTATGTTTTCTCACTCGCTAGACTCGGATACCCGCTGTCAGTAGCGAGTCTGAGCGAGTCTTAGCAATTCTGAGCGAGTCTTAGCGATTCTGAGCGATTCTGAGCAAGTCTGAGCGAGTTTACGAATCCGAGTCCTGTATACTGTATTTGGGACTCGGCTTATACACGAGTCAATAGGTTTTCCCAGGTTTTGGGGGCAAAAGTAGGGGGGTCGGCTTATACACGGGTCGGCTTATACACGAGTATATACGGTATACATTACTTATCTGTATAATCTTCCCAGCTATTCTTTCTACACTCACCAACACAACCCAACACTTTCCAATTATTGTTACATAATATACACAATTCAAAATGCATGTACCACATTCCAGTTGAGTACTATTTACATCAGTTATACACTTTATTATGAAATATTAGAGTAATCTTGTTTTTACCCCTGTGCCACGTATTAAATATTCTTTCAAGGACACAAAACCAAATTTAACAATTCCTCTATATGAAATTGGATATATACTGAATCAATGTTCAACATTGACCCCAGAGATATGAAACTATTCCCTGCAATCTCCCTCTGTAGTTGTACAAGCACCTTAGTACTACAGAATGGGCCATTTATATGGATACACCTAAATTAAAGGGAATGGTTGATGATATCAACTTCCTGTTTGTGACACATTAGTATATGGAAGAGGGAAAACTTTTCAAGATGGGTGGTGACCATGACAGCCATTTTGAAGTTGGATATTTTGGATCCAACTTTATTTTTTTCAATGGGAAGAGGGTCATGTGACACATCAAACATATTGAGAATTTCATAAGAAAAACAATGATGTGCTTGGTTTTAATGTAACTTTATTCTTTCAGGAGTTATTTACAAGTTTATGACCACTTATAACATGTGTTCAAAGTGCTGCCCATTGGGTTAGATTGTCAGTTCAACCCACTTCTCCCACTCCTGACACACTGTTAGCAACACTGCAGAAGAAATGTTAGCACAGGCTTCCAGTATCCGTTGTTTCAGATGCTGCACATCTTGTATCTTCACAGCATGATCCCAAAGATAAAAGTCTAAGGGGGTCAGATCAGGAGACCTTGGTGGCCATTCAACTGGCCCACGATGACCAATCCACTTTCCAGGAAACTATTCATGTAGGAATGCTCGGACCTAACACCCATAATGTGGTAGTGCACCATCTTGTTGGAAAAACTCAGGGAATGTGCCATCTTCAGTGCATAAAGAGGGCAACACATCATCATGTAGCAATTTCAGATATCCAGTGGCACTGAGGTTTCCATGGGTGAAGAATGGCCCCACTATCTTTGTACATCATATACCACACCATACCATCAATTTTTTTGTTCCAACAGTCTTGAAGGAATCTATCCACTGTGGGTTAGTGTCAGACCAATAGCGGTGGTTTTGGTTGGTAACTTCATCATTCACAAAAAAGTTTGCCACATCACTGAACATGATGTTCTGTGTAAACTGAGGGTCCTGTCCCAATTTTTGTTTTGCCCATTCTGTAAATTCAGTGCGCCAAACTGGGTCATCTTCGTTGAAATGCTGCAGCAGCTGGATTTTGTAAGGGTGGCATTTGTGAGTAGCTAATATCCGCCAAAGGGATGTTCAATTGATGCCACTCTCCAGTGACATGCGGCGAGTGCTACCATGTGGGCTCTACCTGAATGAAGCTAGGACAGCCACTGATGTTTCTTCATTAGTGACAGTTTGCTTGTGTTCACATTTTGGCAAATCCAACACTGAACCTGTATCACGAAATATGGCAAGCAGTTTGCTAACTGTAGAATTGGAGATGGGTGGTCTCGTAGGGTGTCATTGAAATCTGCTGCAAAGACCCGGGTACTGCGTTCACCAGACATCAACACAATTTCTTTCCACTCCTCACATGTTAACCTCTGCGACATGTCAATGGCTGTAAACAAAGAGAAACTTGTAAATAACTCATGAAAGAATAAAGTGTTGTTAAAACCAAGCACATCATTGTTTTTATTATGAAATTCTCAATAAGTTTGATTTATTACATGACCCTCTTCCCATTGAAAAAAATAAAGTTGGATCCAAAATGGCCAACTTCAAAATAGCCACAATGGTCACCAACCATCTGGAAAATTTTTCCCCCTCCCATATACTAATGTGCCACAAACAGGAAGTTGATATCACCAACCTTTCCCATTTTATTTAGGTGTATCCATATAAATGGCCCACCCTGTAGATCTATTCAAATTTACCGCTATCCTTATATGAAGTTTGCTATATTGGAGAGACACCTATATCAATACATATCTTCTTCACATTTTATGCTGAATTTAATATTCAACATATTTTGTTTCAAACTTTGAAATCACAAATCTTACTACCAGTTCTGTCCTCCTCATTATTATTACAGTGCACCTGTACAGTTGATGCCCTCCCTATCTTTCCCTGCTACACAGCACTGAATGCATGAATGCATGCTAATGTGCAGACACCTTGGCATCCTCATGCCAATGTTTGTGCTCTTGACATGCATTCAACCAACTGGAAGTGGACCTTCACAGGACAGAGATATCACCACTGCAGGTGCCATCAATGTGGTATGCTACAGGTTTATTACACAAAAATATCATGTTTTATCCTCTCCTGTTATCAATTTGATTGATGACTGGTCCCACTATATAAACTAAAGGGACTGCCCCTCCCTATAAACCCCGTGATGAATCAGGACAAAACAAGCATTGGGGAATGTGAGACACTTGATCCAGCTTGATAGCCATTAGGCATATAATATACAGTTGAACCTTGTATTACAAGTACAATTTGTTCTGGAAATGTGCTTGTAATACAATTGACTTGTATATCAAAGCAATTTTTCCCATAAGAATTAATAGAAATGCAGATGATTCATTCTACAACCCAAAATATTTACTATATTTATATAAATTTATTACAGTTCTGCAATTAATTGCAGTTCTATGTTAGATACAATATACTCTACATAGGTACAGGAAATTAATCAATTACAGTAGTTAAAGTTGGTTTAGTAGCGGCATCACACATGTACAGTATCAAGTATGGAGGCTCCATGTTCAGAGTACGGTGAACACGCAAACACTGGAACCTGGAAGTGAGACCAAAATACCATGATTGATGGTTTATGTGCATGTGCTAGAAGCAGTGGGTATTACTCCTACTGTACTGTATCTGCGCAGGGATGGGGGTGCAGTACTGTAGAGGGGTGGGGAGAGCTCACAATTTGCTCTAATTGGAAATCTTGCTCTTATACCAAGTTACAATTTATTAAAAATTTTAGCTTGTCTTGCAAACCGCTCTCAAACTAAGTTACTTATAACCCAATGTTCCACTGTACTATGTTTATCCGGTTAACCTTTATCCTTATGTATCTCTTTATTTGATGTGTTATGTGTATGTTTGCTACTATTTCATGTGTTACATAGTTCTGTGATATGAGACATTATCAGGAACTTTAAGCAGGTTTTTGTTAGCATTCTTGAATATCTAAGTAACATTACTTCATACTTATACTTTGTTTTCCCAACAATTTTTATTGAAATTTTCCAATTACATCAAATAAGATCATATAATAAAATATGCATAGATGAGAGAATGAGAGAATAATAACATTAGATTCAATACCCAAACTCAATCCTAACCCCTTTCAGCTCTCCTTTCCCCCAGTACTGAGAGTCTACACATACTTCTAAACATTAGGTAAGTTGACCCATTAAGAGATGACCTAAGACCAGCCCTATTATGACACCAAACTATCTCACGTATCTAACTTCAATTTTTAAAGAGTTCCATACTTATACTTTTATTCACATCTCTATATATATTGTAATATATTTATAAGTGCTACTTTTTTATTGCAAACACTGTCTATAAGTTTCCTGGATCATGTTCAGTCCATCTACTTTGAATATGTGTGTATTTTTAAAAGCATAGTTGTACTTTTAACCTATTTATATTAACGTTTAAAGCACCACTCCAGCATTATTTTTATTGTACTGCTGGAGTGGTGCTTTATATCTATGTTCCCTTCCCCCTGTCTTATTTTCACCTTCAGCTGCCTTCATCCTTTTCCAGGTGCGCGCTGGTCGGTCTGCAACAAAAAGTGACCTACCGGTATCTCCAGTGTTTCATGATTCCCCTAGTGGCCACCCTTGAATACATATCTATTGGAGCTTTGTTTTGGCTTCATTCTGGCTTTCTTAGAGATGTACTGAGCACTTGTGACATAACTGCTGACTTCCGGATAGAAGTTAGTATATTACCGTATCTTTAAATTGCTTTAAATTTGTAATTACTATATTTGAACTATGCGCCACTTCCTTCCTGATTCCTTCCTGGGAGATTGGTTTGATATATTTTTTTAACCATTGTTTATTTTTTTTTTACAATGGTAGAAAGTTTAGAGGTCTAGTAGCAATATTTCTTATCAATGAAATTAACCTGTTGGCTCACTAATAAAATATGTCGTTTAGTGTTACCCATTTGGAAGTCACACTGCACCTTTTCTATGTTCTTCCATTCTTTGCAGTTTGGAAGAACTCAACAGTAAAATCTTGCCCTGGTACAATATTGTATGTGATCCTGCATTTTCAAAAATATTTGGGCCCTTCTGTTCCTGATTTCCACATATTAAGGCCACATAACTACCACATATCCTCAACATAACTATCACTTGAAACGAAATGTTCCTGTATGACCTGTACATTGAAAAAGCATGTAAGTGGTATATAGTGCCATCTGTACATTGGCACGGCCACTGTTTTGAACATTACTTATGTTTTCTGCATGATACTGCACGGCTTCAAATCTTAATCAAATAAATTAACTCCCCCATCTATTTACAACGCTGAAGAGCAAGAGGGTAACAATGTTTTGAACTTTTGATTTTCAGGCTCCATCTCACCACCAACTACAACATGGAGTGTGAGACTACCTTCATTTTATAGACAATCATCTTGGCAATCACGTACATGAAATTGACTTGCAACTATTTAACATATGATGCAGATATTACCATATCACTGCATTGTTACTGTTTTGCTCCTAAAAAATCTAAATGTCCATTCTTCTTGTTTTGTTAGAATTTTATAAATCCACCTTTGGCTTTCAACATTGCCTGAATCCTTCTGGGCATGCTCTTGACCAGATTAAAGCATGCCTCGATTGAAATCTGATCCCAGGTCTCTTCTACACATTCCTAATGTTGGTGCATATGGGTCAAATCAAAGTATACAGCTTATTCTTCAACTATAATTACAAATGTTAGATTGGGTTGGGGTTTGGAGACTTGAGGCCAATCCAGTGCCTCTACTTCAGTGACAGGGAACCATTTCTTTGCCCATCTCGATGTATGCTTTGGAACATTATACTGCTGGAGCACTATGTTGTACTTTTCATACCCATAGTACTCAAGTGTACAAAATTACTCACCTTGTAGGATAATAACATATAGTTCAGCATTGAGACCAATATGTTGCCTTGTCAAAGTATGCAACACCTTTGGCTGTGAACCAATCCCATAGTATGAGGCTGCCTCTATCAAACTTGACAGTTCCTTCAATTTATCAATCCATTAGCCCCTATTTACTTGTTTATTCCAGACCTATTTGCACCCATGACAGCCTAGTATATTGACTTGCATCTCATCACTCTAAATCACCCATTACCAATCTTCAACTGTCTGCTTTTTGTGTTCTTTTGCAAACTCGAGCAAACGCTTCTTATGATGATATTGAAGTTGAGGCGTTTTCACCTTTTTTCAAGCCTGCATTCCAGACTTGTGTGGTGTGCATTGTGCGGTGCTTGCATGGACATCTGTGATCTCACTATTACGAAGCATACGAGCCACCTCCACTGCCATGTTTGTCACGCCAGAACTGATAGACCTTGTGACTCCAAATTGTTGACTCTGATATTTTGCCTGGACATCTAACTCCTGGCATTTGAATGGATGGACAGACTTCATTTCATATTATTCCGACTTTCATGGCAATCACATGATGTAGTTTGGCAATTTTCATGCCTGAGAGACCGCTATCGATGAACTGGATGATGCTGTTTCTCCTTTCTTGGGAAATGTTCTTCATGGCTGCTCCTTAATTCAAACCAGTGATTTTTTACTTGGGAATAATAATAATAATAATCTTTATTTATATGGTGCCAAAATATTCCACAGCGCTTCACAATTCAGAGGTTCATATTTAAACAATCATAAGAAACAGTTATCAGAAAATACAATACAATACAATACAAAAAAACAATACAATACAATGCAAAGCATAATATAATACAATAATTAGAGCAAAATAATGACAGCCCTGCTCATAAGAGCTTACAATCTAACAATGAGGTGGGGGTGACACAAAATACAGGTGTTTATTTAAAATGATGGTATAGTCAACTTGAGGAGATGGCGAACAGATAGAAGCAGTATATGTGGCCACCAACCATTATTTATGATCCACTTAAGACTGGTGGAACGGATAGGCTATGTCTAGATGACTTTGACTAGGGATCATGATAGGCCGCCTTAAAAAGATGTGTTTTTAGGAATCGCCTGAAACTATGTAGGTTGTTGATTCACCTAAGTTCTTGGGGTAGCGCATTCCAGAGAATTGGTGCAGCTCGGAAGAAGTCTTGGAGCCGGGAGTGGGAGGTTCGGATTAATGCAGAAGTGAGTCTAAAGTGACTTCCAGAGCGAAGAGAACGAGTGCGGTGATTAAAAGAGATGAGGGTGGAGATGTAGGGGGGTGCTGCACTGTGAAGAGCTTTGTGGGTGAGAACACGCAGTTTAAATTGGATCCTATAGTGTATAGGCAGCCCGTGCAATGACTGGCATAGAGCAGAAGCGTCTGAGTAACGGTTAACTAGATAGGTGATCCTGGCTGCTGCATTAAGGATGGACTGGAGAGGGGAGAGTCTAGTGCGGGGGAGGCCAATTAGAAGAGAATTACAATAGTCAAGGTGGGAGTGAATCAGGGCCACAGTGAGGGTTTTTGTGGTTTGCAAGGTGAAAAATGGGCGAATTCTAGAGATGTTCTTCAGGGGCAAGTGGCAAGAGCAGGCGAGAGATTGTATATATGGGGTGAAGGAAAGATCAAAGTCAAACATGACACCCAGACAGCGAGCCTGATGACTAGGCGTTATCGTGGTGCCGCACACAGAGAGAGATGTTATATTTAGGGAGGTTAGTGGAGGGGAGGAGCAGAAGAAGTTCAGTTTTGGAAAGGTTGAATTTCAGATACAGAGCGGACATGATATTGGAAACTGCGGTTAGACAGTCATTGGTGTTATTAGAGCAGGAGTAAGGTCAGGGGAAGAAGTGTATAGCTGTGTGTCATCAGCATAAAGATGGTACTGAAAGTCAAATCTGCTGATGGTCTGTCCAATCGGGGCCATGTACAGAGAGAAGAGAAGAGGTCCAAGGACTGACCCTGAGGGACCCCAATAGTGAGAGGAAGAGGGGAGGAAGTGGAGCCATCAAATGATACCCTGAGAGAGCAGTCAGAAAGATAGGAAGAGAACCAGGAGAGAGCCATGTCCTTGATGCTGATGGAGTGCAGCATGGAGAGTAAGAGTAACAGTGTAACAGTAAGAGTAACAGTGTCAAAGGCTGCAGAGAGATCAAGAAGACTAAGCAGAGAGTGGTCACCATTATGTTTTGCTGTCAGAAGGTCATTGGTCACTTTGGTGAGGGCAGTTTCTGTAGAATGTAGGGGGCAGAAACCAGACTGTAATGGGTCTAGAAGAGAGTGAGTTGAGAGGTAATGAGTGAGGCAGGAATAGACCAGGCGCTCCAGGAGTATAGAGATGAAGGGGAGAATGGAGACTGGTCTGTAGTTGTTTGTGCAGGATGGGTTCTAGAGAAGTTTTCTTTAGTAATGGATTAATGATAGAGTATTTGAAGGAGGAGGGGAAGATGCCAGAAGAGAGGGAGAGATTGAAGATTTTGGTTAGGTTAGTGGTGACCACCGGAGACAGAGACTGGAATAGGTGTGAGGGATGGGGTCAGCAGTGCATGTGGTTGGACAAGAGGAAGAGAGAAGCCTGGAGACTTTTTCTTCTGTGACTGGGTCAAAAGTGTAGAGTGAGCCGTAGGAAATGTGGGGAGAGGTAGGGGTAACACCAATTTGAGGCTGGGAGTTGATTTCCTGATGGATGTTTTCTATTTTGTCTGTGAAGTAAGAAGCCAGATCATCAGCAAAGAGGTCAGTGATAGGGACCTGCACTTTAAGACTGAGGAGGGAGTGAAATGTGTCAGAGTGTTTTTTGGATTGTTGGACAGTTAGGAGATCAGGGTGGTGAAGTAAGTCTGTTTGGCGAGGTGAAGGGCAGAGTTCTCAGCATAAATTTATAGTGAATTAAGTTTTCTGGAGTGCGGGTTTTCCTCCATAGACGTTCAGTACTCGTAGAGCAATGCTGGAGGAATCGAGTTTGTGATGAGAGCCAAGGCTGTTTCACTCTGTGTTTGGAGGTTCTGAGGATGAGGGGCTCTACTTGGTCCAGGGAGCTTCTGAGAGAGTCATTTAAGTGATTGACTGCCAGATCGGGACAGGAGAATGAGAAGATTGGGGACAGTGATGAGTGTAGAAACTCTGTGAGTGTATGAGGGTTAATGGCCTGAAGATTTCTGAAGTGTGATTAATCAGACTGTGCTGGGGTGGGCAAGGGTTTGTGAGCGTGAAGGAGAGAATGTTGTGGTCAGAGAGGGGAAGAGGTGATTTATCTAAGGAGGAGGTTGAATAGAGCCGAACAAAGATCAGTTCAAGAGTGTTACCATACTTATGTGTTTCTGAGGTTGAGAGCTGTGAGAGTCCAAGAGATGTGGTTAGGTATAGGAGCTGGGATGCAGATGGGGAAATGGGCTGTTTATGGGTATGTTGAAGTCTCCCAGAATAAGGGTTGGCAATTCTGAGGACATGAAATGCGGCAGCCATACGGAGAAATGGTCGAAGAACTGGGTAGGTGACCCTGAGGGCGGTATACCACTGCTACTCTGAGGGGGAGGGGATGGAAAAGCCTAATTGTGTGGACCTCAAAAGAGGGGAATGAGAGTAATGGGGCTGGTGGGATGACCCGGAAAGCACATTGTGGGGACAGTAGTAAGCCAACTCCACCACCATGTCTGTTCCCAGGTCTCAGGGGAATGAGAGAAATGTAATCACAACCTAATCACACATTAATAGGGAATGTGAGAATAGATTGTTATTTGTAGTATACAGAAAGAATAAGATTTTTCAAACATGAGAAGCAATTCAATAACATGACAAGAATCTGCATTACTAATCATATGCTAAATAGTTTCAAGTCACATTTATGTATAAGATAACCAAAATGATTCCAAGTTCAAAACATTTTTACCCCTTTGCTCAGCAGTGTATATTCCAAGATTCAATCTGATCTTGGGGTATCAGTTGTGTTACCTTGGACAGTGACAATACTGCGGCTATGTCCTGTAATCAAGTGAAGGTCTTCCCCCTGGTCCTTATGCTTGACCAATGGCATAATTTCAAACCAAAATGCCATGGTCTCATTTTTTTTCAGCACTTTCCCAGTCATTGACCTATTAAGATCCCTTAGAATTTTGTGTTCAGTGCCGTATACTGCAGAACCTCTGGCAGAAAAGTGTGCAACCCCTGCGGACCGGTTGCCACTAGATGGTGCAGCAAATGGGATTGGTAAATTGGTCACCCCACACACACACACACAACACATTCCCGATCCCAAGTCTAGGTACTCTATGTCCAGCAACAGGATAGTGGGAGGAGCCAGGTGGAGGGTGGAAAGTTAGAGGACTACCCGGTTAGGGATGGGAACACCAGAACAAAAAGGACACACAATACCAAGTTCTAGTTTAGCCAGTAGTAGGAAGAGGAGAAGCTGAGACCAAGACTAGACCAACCCAGACAAGGCCAGACCAGTCGGAAGGAGTGAAGGAGTGGCGAGACCATCAGACAGGACTGAGAGAACACAGACCCGGCGGCCTGTGCCACTATGAGGCAAGCCCGAGTCCAAGGCTGTAAACCAAGGTGAAAGACATAAGGAGTCTAGGTGTGCTCGAGTCAGCGGGAACACCTAGGAAATGGTCCGGAACCAGAGTGCCGGCTCTGCGAAAGTGACAGGGAAGCTTTATGGCACAACTATGAACTCCGGCGGGGTGCGGGGTCTTTATGTCCCGAGACTCAACCTCTGATGCAGTGAAAGGAAGGCCGTCGTATTAGAGCTCGGGGACTCGGAAAGTCACCCAATGAAAGCCCATGACCACTGGACTGTAGCTAGCATGCAGAACAGACTGAAAAGGCCCAAAAGAGATACAAAAGGGGGAGTCGCAGATAAACCATCCCGGCTGCTGAAACCACACCGGAGCAGCAGCTGAACTGTTGTAAGCTGTACTATCTGTTGAGAAAAGAAAGTAAAAGCTGGTTAAAGCTTGATACTGTTTGAGACTATGTTTCTTGCGCCTGAGAGGAGATAGACTGATTTGAGAATCGGCAGCGAGAGACTGCCTGTGTCTGTGAATCCTGCATCCACTGCACCACACTTACTACACGACTGCCCTGGGGATCAGCCCTTCCCGTGGAGGGCTCAACATCCTTGCTGATACCCCCATCATCCCCAGAGGTCCCGACTGCAGCGGCAGCCACCCATAGCCGTGCACCATGGGTGACGTCACGTAAAATCCTTAAAACTGTTTCCCCTTTCATTGACCGCCCGGAACCACGGATCCGGGTCACAACACCGTGACATCACGTAGCCCCAGACGACAAAGAGAGGGCCTGGTTCCGAGTACCCCACAGCCCCGGTGAGCGGATCAAAAGTAATAAAAGAGTGGGAGTCTGATGTAGAACATATTTGCTTACAGATGATAACCCTGGTCAACTAGTGGAAAGACCAAATTCCAAACAATAAATAATAGTATTAATCATTTTTTTATTTACATAGCGCCAAACATATTCTGCAGCGCTTTACAGTTCAGAGGGGACATCAAAGACCATTCAGAGTAAAAAAATTCCACAGATACCAAGAGGAGTGAGAGCCGTGTTCACAAGCTTATAATCTATGAGAATATTGGAGAGGCACAAAAGGTGAACGGTAATAAAAGTGCTGTTACTTTGAACAGATATATTCATATCCAGCCACCAAGTTAATAAATAGGAATATATCTGTTCAAAGTTTGTATATAATAATACCATACCATTCCCTCTTACTGGCCAGGTATTTTTGGAGTTTATGCCTTTGAATAATATGGATGCACTTTTCCTAAACAAATCTAGTGATTGGGTGATCAACCACTGGTTAAATATCAAACGTGGAGTGAACTTGGGGAGGAAGCTGTGCATTATTATTATAAGGCAAACATTTTACAATTACTTTAAAGCATGTATATCTCATGACCATATGGAAAACAGGGTTGTTCTATAAAACATCTGTCTACATTATTATCCCTATATCCAGCACTAGGCCCCAAAACATCAAAGTCCTTGCTACATCAAATGATGGTGGATTTTAAGTGAAAAACTACTGTCACAATAGTTTGTCTCAGCTACCATAACAGGTATAAAAATCCTCAGCAAAAAAGACTTTGAAAAAATAAAATTCAATAAGGCCTATAGGGTCATTCCATGCCAAGTGAACCAATGATTATTACCTCTATATTTTTAATTCTTTTGAGATTTTGTTATTTGATAATAGCATGTCAGACAATGCAAAATGTGAAGAGAAAAATTTTTCAAAAAATTTATTTTTTTTAAAATGATTTTCAAAGTTTGGAAAAAGTGCGAATTTCGCTGTTGCCTGCCTTTACGTTTCTCCTCATAACTAAGGCTAGGAATAAGATAGAGAGACAAAATAAACACCATTCTACTCAGAACTATACAGGCTTTCACCAGATATGTCACAAGAGGATCTTTGTTAATATTTTACCCATGTGATCGCAAGCGCAAAACTTTAAAACGCATTTCCGAAAAATCGGCGCGCTTTAAATATTTCAAAAACTGCCCATGTGTCTGCTTTGCTCTTAGCCACATCTGTACCAAATTTCAAGTTGGGATCGCGATGGGATCATATTTTAAAATATTTTACTATTAATAGCGTCAATTCCATATCAAGTGATCTAAATATGAATATTTTTTTTTACCTGACGTCTTTAGATTTTTTTTATTTTTTTTCCTTTATGAAGTACTACTTTAGTTAATTACAAATTAAAAGTTTAGAATTTTTTTCTTCATCAGTTAATTTTTTACAGATTTTTAAAGTTTAAAAAAAGTGTGAATTTTGGCCTGGTATGACTTTACATTTTTTTTATCTTGGGCTAGAAATAAGATAGAGAAACAAAATAAACACCATTCTACTCAGAACTGTCCAGGCTTTCACCAGATATGTCACAAGAGTATATTTGTTAATTTTAATTTTTTACCCATGCGAACGCAAAAGCAACATTTTGAAACGCATTTCCGAAAAAAACGTTTTAATAAAAATTTTCCAAAACTGCCCATGTGTCTTTTATGCTCTTAGCCACATCTGTACCAAATTTCAAGTTGGGATCGTGATGGGATCATATTTTAAAATATTTAACTATTATAGTGTCAATTCAAAAATCTTGAATTCAGATCTGTTCAACCTGTGGTCTAAAAGCGTGGGGTCTATATTTATCAAATCCATTATTTTTAGACATTACTGTATTATTTTGATATGTTACAGCTTAGAAGCAGGAGAGGACATATAGGAAAAAGCTTTGTTAGGGCTCAACCTGAGAAAGCACAGGGATAGACATTGAATGATGATAGGCCAGCAGCTCTGTCAATCATGTTAAGTGTCTACCCACTGCATTCAGGAAGTAAGACAGCTTGTTCAGACCTTTCATGTCCTGACATGTCTGGACATCTTCACTCCTGAACAAACAATAGTCTGTACAAAGCCATCAAGGCTGTGTACTAAAATATGGATGAGTAAATATATTAATAGTTTAATGCTTTTATTATTACGGGCCAATACACACAGTGCTATTCTTAAGGATCATCATTCAGAAAAACAGCCCCATTGATTTCTATGGGGTTCACCACATGCAGTGTTTTTGGAAACACTGAAGAGTGAGTAAATCACTGCTTGAACTACTTTTTAATCGCTGCAATAAACGCAGCATTTATCATACATATAAAAAAAGCTGCCATTTTTTTCACTAGCAATTAAAAAAACTAACGCATATGTGGTAAAAACTTGGTAGAAAAACAAGCTGTCAAAACTGCAGCGTGTATCTGCAGACAGAAAAAACTGTGCGCGCTAGCCCTAAAACTCACTTTATAGTAATACAGTTCTATCTCAAGTGTACTGTAAATCTTTATTTTTATTACCTATCTTCCTTACTTAATATTAACTGTATTTTTCCCACACAGCAATGGCTGCTACTTCTCAAGAAACAGCATTTTATCATAGACACTGTTGCAATCCTTTTGAAAAAATATGAATATGATTGGCGCTGGTGGCGGCTACTGTACTCTCCAAAGATTGTGAAAATGAAGAAGTAGAATTGACTTTATTGCATCCTTCTGGTCCAGCGCCATCCTTTGTGTATCCAAGAAAGCCAGACATTTTAAAAGTGCACAAAAATCAGATATTAACACAGGCGGAGCCTAACACCGTGACAGGCCGGACATACTCTTTGACACACAAGGAAATGGCGATTGCTAGTAAGCGTTTATGGACAAGATTACATTTCACCCACTAGAAGGGACAAATTGATAAAATGCCACTTTAAAAACATACTATTAATTGTTTGATTAGTTCATAATTTATAGAACGATGATTTAACTACTGTACTATTCTTATTAAACACTTCATAAATCACATGTTTAGTGCTAGAATAGAAAATAAATTTATATGTATAAATAGGGGTTAACATTTTTGGTTCTTTTAATCTTGTTTAATCAAACTTGAGGATATGATCACCTTTCTTCTTTTGGTTTGTTCAATACATTCAAGTTGAAAATGCTGAGCGTTGTGTTCTGATGATTAAGATGTATTTATCCTGGCACTTATGGGATTTGTTTTTTGTGTTTCTTTTTTGTTGCATATAAATGTTTTATTCAATAAGTTGTGATAACTCATACAACCATAAAATAAAAAATATATAAATTTGACAGGTCCCAAGTTGAATCTCTGCACAAATATAACCAAGAACACAATCAGTCATTTTTTCACAATTGCCCGTCAATAGTTTGAATTTGATATAAAGAAACATAGTCTTGTAACATATCAAATGAAAGCTGTTACCGTTCTGAGTAAAATGATGCCTCTCCCACTTCATTATCTTATTTCTAGCCTGAGATGAAAAAAATGTAAAGTCATACCAGGCCAAAATTCACCCTTTTTTTAAACTTTAAAAATTTGTAAAAAATTAACTGATGAAGAAAAAAATTCTAAACTTTTAATTTGTAATTAACTAAAGTTGTACTTCATAAAGAAAAAGAATAAAAAAAATCTAAAGACGTCAGGTAAAAAAAAAATATTCATATTTAGATCACTTGATATAGAATGACCCATTGACGCTATTAATATTAAAATATTTTAAAATATGATCCCATCTCGATCCCAACTTGAAATTTGGTACAGATGTGGCTAAGAGCATAGCAGACACAATATTTAAAGCGCGCCGATTTTTCGGAAATGCGTTTTAAAGTTTTGCGCTTGCGATCACATGGGTAAAATATTAACAAAGATCCTCTTGTGACATATCTGGTGAAAGCCTGCACAGTTCTGAGTAGATTGGTGTTTATTTTGTTTCTCTATCTTATTTCTAGCCCGAGATATGATAGCAAATGTAAAGCCATACCAGGCCAAAATTCGCACTTTTTTAAAACTTTAAAAATCTGTAAAAAATTAACTGATAAAGAAAAAAATTCAAAACTTTTTTTTTGTAATTAACTAAAGTTGCTCTTCATATAGAAAAAAATTTTAAAAAATCTGAGGACGTCAGAGAAAAAAAATATTCATTTTTGGATCACTTGACATGGAATGACCCTATAGCATAAAATTGATTTCCTGAACTTGAAAATTTTTTTGGACAATTACCAAGAGTTAGCAGAAGATTATCTGGGCTTGTTAGGGCCAGATTGGAGTCAACCCATTCCATCTATCACACTGTGCCGTAATTTCAAAAGCTACAATTATACATACACATATGAGCAACTTGGAGCAACACAATTAGAACAAGTTGCAAGAGTCATGTTCATTGATTGTAGCCAAGTAAAAAAACATAACATTATTTTTCATTCTCACAGCACAGCTTCCCATATGAAGATAATTATACCAATAGCTCTGCAGTTTTCCTGTCATCAGAGATTGTTAATATTGTTGCTGAATGAATAGCTATAAAATTTAATTAAAAAAAGACTCTAAACCTAATTCCTAGAGTAGTTCACACATTTGCTTTAAAAATTTTCAACTCATTCAACTTATTCTACTCATCTCATTCAGATCTGTCAGCTGTCAATTGAAAAATTGAGTGTTTCCATGGTAATAGTAACTCAAAAAACGGTAAAAAGTAAAACTGTTATCAAAAGTCAATCCAATTGAATGTATGTTCCTAAAGCTATATTTCTGAACTCCCCTCCACTTTCGGAGCTCTACAGTATGCCCAAAACACAGTTAGTATTCAGATGTTTGGCACTGTTGTAAGAGGTCGAACCCACTTTAATGGATATTGCTAGACATAATGATTAGCAACCTATTTTTAGGATAGGTCATCATTAAGAGACCAATGAAGGTCTGCCACATGGCACAGTCACCTGACACCTGAAAACTTCTCCAGCAGCAACTCAAACTAAGCAGTGTATGGGTGGAACAAATCAGCCACATACATTGCTCAGTGTTTGCTGCCGAATGCTGTGCTTTATCTCCCATGGATGAAAGGTAAAGTACTCTACTCAGATGATGTGCCCAGATATCCCTTAGGGTACCTTTACACGCCGCTACTGGAGGATGGATACAACCCGCTACAGGCTACAAATGTAGCTTGTAGCGTCAATATAGCCCGTAGTAGCGGCGTGTGAAGACGGGACGAGACAGTCGGCAACAGATACATCTGTTTCCGAGCACTGCTTGAAAACAGATGGCTACAAAGCCGATTGTGGCGAGCTGTATCGGCGTGTAAAGAGGCTACAGAAGGGATGTCTATACACCAGGCGATGTACCTGGTATGTAGCTGGGGCGTGACACAGCCTCCGGGATACCGCGCCCCTTCAGCGATCATTGGAGGAAGCTCCTGCGTTGCGATTGGTTGTCGCTGCACAGGGCGGCATATTTAAGGAGCTGCCCAGTCACACTACACAATTGCTCGGGCGTCATGTAATAATCAGCCTCCTGCAATGCCTGCCCAATCATGGGTTTCTTGCTTTGTCCTATCAGCGTACGGACGTCTCGTACTCCACAATTGTGGCACGCCTATGTGCTGTCCCTGCTGCACCAGGTCCGCCCATATTAGCTTGTTGTAGCGGTGTGTAAATGAGGTACGATGAGCTACAGATGTCTACTTGAGACACCCGGCGATGTATCTAGCTGTAGATGTAGCGTAGCGTAGCGCACCTTGTGGCGGCGTGTAAAGGTGGTGCGTTTCCCGTTTGTAACCGTTTGGGCGTGCTCGTGCACGTGAAGTAGCGGGTTGTATCCATCCTCCAGTAGCGGAGTGTAAAGGTACCCTTAGGGTACCGTCACACCTGGACACTTCACCGGAGATATCGCCAGCGATGCACGGGAGCGCGCACGTTTTTGGCGCACTGCCAGCGTCACAGTTGCGTGTTTACACGCGGCGATACCTCCGGCGAAGCACTGGCAATGTTGCAGGAGACATCTCCACTGGGGTGTCTACAAACCCCAGCGGCGATCCTCTAACATGGGAGCCTATGGCTCCCATCGCCTATAACATCGGCGATAGCCCTGTTACATCAGGCAATGTGTACACATCGTCCCAGATTGCTCGCCTGGTTTCAGAGCAGTGCTGCAAAACCAGTCGACCACTCTAAGGCGATTTTTCGCCTCATTTTCGCCCCTTTACACTGGGCGACGCACTGGTGCTGTCGCCGGTGATAGGCCACGCCCCTGCGTCACCTATGAAATTGCCGGCGAAGTGTCCAGGTGTGACGGTACCCTTAGTTCTAGCCTATGCTAGAGCAGCTTTCAGCTGATCAGTGGAGGTGCTAAGTTTTGGATAGAGATGAGCAGACCCGTGGATGTTTGGGTTTGACGCTTCAACTAGACTTCAGTTAAAAGTTTAGCTTAGTCCTTGTACTTCATCCAAACTTAACTCCAAACCTCATACAAGTCAATGGAAAACCAAATTTCTGTGCTGTTAAAATGGTCATAGTAATAGCTAGTGGGCTGCAAAATAAAGCAAAATTGGGAGTAAGAGCATGTCGATTGCCCTGCAAACAATTGTTGGTATGATAATGACTTAAAGGGGTTTGTCGCCATAGCAATTATGGTTATGTAGGAAGTAAATGAATAAAACATTTTTTTTTTTTAAAGGGTGCCTCCACATAGTCTGATTTCAGAGGTCCCCTACGGAGTAACAATTTTCAAAAAAGGCCCCGAAAGAGCTTGCTTTCATAGATGACCTACCCAGCTAAGGATGCTTTCACACTGGCGTTTTTGCCCGGATCCGGACAAAAAAACGTATCTGCCACAAGTGCCACCTAACGGGAGCACCTGCGGCACACTTGCGGCAAGCCCCATGCATTGTCTATGGGGCTTGCAATAAGTGTTCGGCAGACACGGCAAGTGCGGTTTTGGCAGTTGCGGCTGAAGAATAAGGGGGTTTCCTCAAAATGCGTCAAGCGTTCCCTCTATGCGTGTTTGATGCTTTTATAAAGAAATAAAGGATTGGAAAGAAGATTAGCACAGATATTCCTTTATTACTGCCATATGGATGGACGGCAGTGTCCTGTGAGTAATTTTGGGGTGTTGGTTCCTTTCCCCTCACCTGTTATATTAACCCCTTCCCGACATAGGAAGTTGTACAACGTCCTGTGTTTCTGCCTGTTACCAACACAGGACGTTGTACAACGTCCTGGCAGATTTGAGCTGCTGCAGCTCCTGTGAGTGGGGTCACTCAGGTGTCACAGATGCTGCTGCTCTGTGACAACCTGTAGATGACCCCACAGGGGGTGGATTAACCCCCCCATGCCCAGGACCCCTCCGATCGGCAGTTTAAAAGTGAAAAGACTTTACCCTTATGTGATTTGCAATCATCCTAAATGATAATTCCTGTAATTTCATCAAAGCTTATTGTTAATCTTTTGGTTATATGGAAATTATTTAAATAAAAATGATGGTTCAAAAAAAAAAAAAAAAAAAGTGAAACTGCCGATCGGAGGGAATCATAGAGATTCACCCCTCCAGATCTGATTGGAGCTCTCCAATCAGATCTGGAGGAGCGGATCGGCATGTGTCCACCCCTCCTCACCCCCCCCCCGCTCCATGACTCACAGGGGGGCCCCCCGTCCCCCCAAACCGCCCGCCCCCCTCTATTATTATGTATATGCCGGCGGGCTGCACCCGCGGGTGTGCCCGCTGGCAACACTGTTCGGTCCCCTGCTCCAGTGCCCCCCCAGGCAGCCCCCACCTCCGCCCTGTGTGCTGCCCCCCCCTCACCTCCTGCGGCGGGCTGCACACATCGGTGCACCCACCGCTGCAGCCGCCCTGCCTCCGGCTGTGTGCCTCCTGTGCCCGCTGGTCGGTGGCCCCGCCTCCTCATCCGGCCTCCTGCTCATCGGTGGATCCAGAGGGTAAAAATGAATGAATGAATGAATTGATGGATGGGTGAATGGATAGATGGATGGGGGTGCATGCGTGGACGTGTGTGTGCGTGGACGTAAGCGTACATGAGTGTGCGTGGATGTGAGTGAGCGTAGACGTCAGCATGCGTGGATGTGCGTGAATGTCAGCGTGCGTGGATATGTGCGTGCATGGATGTCAGCGTGCGTGCATGGATGTGAGCGTGCGTGAATGTCAGCGTGCGTGCGTGGATGTGTGCATGCGTGGATGTCAGCATGCGTGCGTGGATGTTAGCGTGCGTGAGTGTCAGCGTGCGTGCATGGATGTCAGCATGCGTGGATGTCAGCATGTGTGGATGTCAGCATGTGTGGATGTGCGTGGATGTCAGCGTGCGTGGATATGTGCGTGTGTGGATGTCAGCGTGCGTGGATGTCAGCATGCGTGAATGTCAGCTTGCATGTGTGCGTACGTGGATGTCAGCGTACGTGCGTGGATGTCAGCGTGCGTGAATGTCAGCGTGCGTGGATGTGCGCGTGCATGAATGTCAGCGTGCGTGCGTGGATGTCAGCGTGCGTGGATGTCAGCATGCGTGGATGTCAGCATGCGTGGATGTCAGCATGCGTGGATGTACGTGCGTGGATGTCAGCGTGCGTGGATGTCAGCGTGCGTGAATGTCAGCGTGCGTGGATGTCAGCGTGCGTGCGTGGATATCAGCGTGCGTGGATGTCAGCGTGCGTGCGTGGATTTGTGCGTGGATGTCAGCTTGCATGCGTGGATGTGTGCATGCGTGTATGTCAGCGTGCGTGAATGTCAGCGTGCATGGATGTGTGCGTGCGTGGATGTGCGTGCGTGGATGTGCGTGGATGTGTGTGCGTGGATGTCAGCGTGCGTGGATGTGCGTGAGTGGATGTGGATGTGCGTGCGTGGATGATGGGTGCATAGGTGGATGGATGGGTTCAACAAGGGATCAAGTGTCCTCTGGGATCATAGTCATGGTGCACTGTATGACAGATCATTGCCATACAGTGCACCATAACTCTGACCCCAGAGGCTGTAGAAAGAGGACACTTGATCCCTTGCTGCAGTCTCTGGATTGAGCAGAGGCGATCGAGCATCGTGGGACCTTCGTTGTGGACTACGTCGGAGGCGATCGAGTGTCGTGGGACCTTCGTTGTGGACTACGTCGGATTTTTATAATAAAGATGGAGTCCAAATTTTGTTTGTGTTTTTTTTCAAATAAAAAGATTTTTCTCTGTGTGTATTTTCTGACTATTTACCAGAGATTCCTAATGGCGGGTCTAACATTGGCCCTATATTATGAATCTCGGGCTTAGTGCCAGCTGCCAATAAAAAGCTGGCATTAACCTCTTTATTACCCAGTTTGCCACCGGCACCAGGGCAACTGGAAGAGTCTGGGTACAGCGCCAGAAAATGGCGCTTCAATGAATGCGCCATTTTCTGGGGCGGCTGCGGGCTGCAATTTGCAGCATGGGGGGCCCAGAATGCTTGGGCCTCTCCATGCTGCGGATTCCAGCCCCCAGCTGCCTAGTTGTACCTGGCTGGACCAAAAATATGGCGGAGCCCCACGCCATTTATTTTCTAGAATTAGTCCTAGAAAAAAAATTAAAATGGGCTTCGCTGTATTTTTGGTTGCCAGCCAGGTACAATGAGGCAGATGGGGGTTGCTGGCAGTCCATAGCTGCCAAGTTGTACCTGGCTGGAACAAAAATATGGCGGAGCCCCACGCCATTTTTTTTCTAGAATTAGTCCTAGAAAAAAAATTAAAAAGGGCTTCGCTGTATTTAGATGCATAGTGAACACTTTGAACCCCCCAGGTGCTTCACAAATTGATCCATAAAAATGAAAAAACAAAATGTGTGTGAAAAAAAAGTACTTTTTCCTTATTGCGGATCAATTTGTGAAGCACCTGGGGGTTCAAAGTGCTCACTATGCATCTAGATGCATTACTTGGGGGGTCTAGTTTCCAAAATGGGGTCACTTGTGGGGGAGCTTCAATGTTTAGGCACACATGGGCTCTCCATACGCGACATGGTATCCGCTAACAATTCCAATAGTTAGCGGACACCATGTCGCGTATGGAGAGCCCCTGTGTGCCTAAACATTGGAGCTCCCCCACAAGTGACCCCATTTTGGAAACTAGACCCCCCAAGTAATGCATCTAGATGCATAGTGAGCACTTTGAACCCCCAGGTGCTTCACAAATTGATCCGCAATAAGGAAAAAGTACTTTTTTTTCACACACATTTTGTTTTTTCATTTTTATGGATCAATTTTGGAAACTAGACCTCCCAGGGAACTTATCTAGATGGGTTGTTAGCATCTTGAACCCCCAGGTGCTTCACAAATTCATCTGTAAAATTGAATAAGTACTTTTTTTTCCACAAAAAATTTCTATTTTCATTGTTACAGATCATTTTGTGAAGCACCGGGGTGTTCAAAATGCTCACCACCCATCTAGATAAGTTCCCTGGGGGGGTCTAGTTTCCAAAATGGGGTCACTTGTGGGGGAGCTCCAATGTTTAGGCACACAGGGGCTCTCCAAATTCAACATGGTGTCCGCTAACAATTAGACTGAAAAATCAGCTCAAATTGTTAGCGGACACCATGTTGTGTTTGGAGAGCCCCTGTGTGCCTACACATTGGAGCTCCCCCACAAATGACCCCATTTTGGAAACTAGACCCCCCAGGGAACTTACCTAGATGGGTGGTGAGCATTTTGAACCCCCAGGTGCTTCACAAATTCATCTGTAAAAATTAAAAAGTACTTTTTTTTTTTCCATAAAAATTTTCTTTTTTAATTTTTACAGATTAATTTGTGAAGCACTGGGGTGTTCAAAATGCTCACCAGCCATCTAGATAAGTTCCCTGGGGGGTCTAGTTTCCAAAATGGGGTCATTTGTGGGTGGGGGAGCTCCAATGTTTAGGCACACAGGGGCTCTCCAAATTCAACATGGTGTCCGCTAACAATTAGACTGAAAAATCAGCTCAGATTGTTAGCCAACAACATGTCGCGTTTGGAGAGCCCCTGTGTGCCTAAACATTGGAGCTCCCCCACAAGTGACCCCATTTTGGAAACTAGAGCCCCCAGGAAACTTATCTAGATGGGTTGTTAGCATTGTGAACCCCCAGGTGCTTCACAAATTCATCCGTAAAGATGAAAAAGTACTTTTTTTTCCACAAACATTTTCTTTTAGCCTACATTTTTTCATTTTCACATGGGCAACAGGATAAAACGCATCCTAAAATTTGTTGGCCAATTTCTCCTGAGTACACCGATACCTCATATGTAGTCATAAACCACTGTTTGGGCGCACCGCAGGGCTCGAAAGAGAAGGAGCGCCATTTGACTTTTTGAATGGTAAATTAGCTCCAAAAGTCAAATTGCGCTCCTTCCCTTCCGAGCCCTGCCGTGCGCCCAAACAGTGGTTTATGACCACATATGAGGTATCGGTGTACTCAGGAGAAATTGCCCAACAATTTTTAGGATCCATTTTATCCTGTTGCCCATGTGAAAATGAAAGAATTGAGGCTGAACATTTTTGTTGGAAAAATTAAAATTTTTTCCTTCCACTTTGCTTTAGTTCCCGTGAAGCACCTGAAGGGTTAATAATCTTCTTGAATGTAGTTTTGAGTAGCTTGAGGGGTGTAGTTTTTGGAATGGTGTCACTTTTGGGTGTTTTCTGTCATGTAAACCCCTCAAAAAGACTTCAAATGTGATGTGGTCACTAAAAAAAATGGCTTTGTAAATTTTGCTGGAAAAATGAAAAAATTGCTGATGAACTTTGAACCCTTACAACTTCTGAACAAAAAAATTTATTTTTTTCCAAAATTGTGCTGATGTAAAGTAGACATGTGGGAAATGTTATTTATTAACTATTTTGTGTCACATACTTCTCTGGTTTAGCAGAATAAAAATTCATCATTTGAAAATTGCTACATTTTCAAAGTTTTTGCCAAATTTTTGATTTTTTCACAAATAATCGCAAAAATTATCGACCTAAATTTAATACTAACATGAAGCCCAATATGTAACGAAAAAATTATCTCAGAATCGCTCGGATCCAATGAAGCGTTCCAGAGATATTACCTCATAAAGGGATACTGGTCAGAATTGACAAAAATGGCCTGGTCATTAGGGTCAAAATAGGCCCGGGGGTGAAAGGGTTAATTAAATAGTACCCACCAAAGGTCTGCAATGCTGTAATTGTTACTAAGGGAGCATTCTTTGACGATAGCAATGTTTGAAGGACAAAATTATTATTTCAAATAAAAATCATTATTTCTAACCTTGTCAATGTTTGAACTATATTTTCTATTCATTTTGCAACTCATTTGATAAATAAAAATTTGAGTTTCATTCCACAACAAAGAAAAAGACGGCACTCACCCTGTTCGTACTTGAAGGTGTATTTCTTTTAATCCATATGCATGGAGTGGGTTACAAGAGGTTAGGGAGAGAGGGGGGTGCGGTGGTGGACGACGGGAGCTGAAGTGTGAGCAACATGAAACGGTGCGCCCATCGTCCTCCACCGCACCCCCCTCCCTTCCTAACCTCTTGTAACCCACTCCATGCATATGGATTAAAAGAAATACACCTTCAAGAACGAACAGGGTGAGTGCCGTCTTGTTCTTTCTTGTGGAATGAAATTAACTGTCTATATGGATAAGACTCGTGCAACACCCTAGAGCAAGGCTGGTTGGAGCTAAATAGTCGCCACTAGTGCCCAGGATTCCATCATATATGAACTAAAAGTATGAGTTTTCATGGAAAACACTAAATTATCTGGGTGATCCCAAATTTTCTACGTTCAAAGTATGACAATACATTTTCTTGGAAACACTAGTGTCGAAAGAAACAATCCAGAGTCATTACCACGTAAAGTGACACATTCGAGATTTGAAAAAATGGGACCAAAATGATTTTGTTGTAAGGAATTATAGATAAAAACTTTTTTTAACTAATGGATCATATTTTGGCTATACATTTTCCCTGAACATAAAAAATATAGTAACTTAAATTTACTGAATTAAAGTAAAATTATATTTCTGATGAATTCTTTCATAAATTCTTTGTGGCAGACGAGAAGCTTTATTTTTGTTTTCCAAAAAAAAAAACATTGTGGCTTAAGGAGCTATAAGAGAATTGTGCGACAACTTCTGCTATTAGATAGTTTACAATTGTAATGTAAAGTTTACAAGTTGATATTTGCAGTCTCTTTGTGCTGTAATCCATGTATTACTATAGATCTATCCTACATGAAATATAAACTAATGCCCCCAGTTTTACCTTTCGTCATGTTTCTATCTTTCCAGAAAGCCACATGGTAAAGTTAAACAAGAAGCCATCAGTGTAAGACGACATATATAATTTCTGCAGCTGGTAATGAGACTTTCTGGGAACAAATTTTACTTTTTTCCCCCTCATTTCCTTGTAATTTAACAGTGGAAGTAGTTTTCTACTGATAAACCCTGCTGGCTACCTGAGAGCTAAAAAGAAAAAAGAAAAATAACAATTTAGTCACTGTGAATAAGGCAGTCTATGCATTACCTGGGATACAGGCCAACACCAACGTCCTGCATCTCTCCATCGCTGATGGTAAAGCTGTTACAGGTCAGCTGTGAAAACAAGCAAAGCAAATCTGGGATTAGTGGGTTTTGACCTGAAGGAAAAGAAACATTCAATAAATAAAGTCTATAGCGCTCAGCAAATTGCTGCAGAAGATCATAAAACACCCAGTGCCAGCACCGGAAAAAAGAGCCAAATATCACATGCGGCTTCCAGTCTCCTCCAATTTTTCAAGCATTTCTCAATGGTATACTAGCTCTATTCAGCAAGGAAAGGATTTGGAATAAGGTGTTCTTAATTAGTAGGGAGAAAGGAGACCTGTTCAATGGGGCAGCCGAGCTCCTCTTGGTTTACAGACTGGAGCTTGTTAAGACGATGCAGTAAAATTGGGTGGCTTGGGCAAGTTTAGAGCAATAGGTTTATTAATTGGTGCATTTAGTGACTAGCTCCATTAATAGTAGCTAATGATTTTTAAGCTTAGAAAGAAAATAATGACACTTAAAACAAATGTTAGAATTAGAATTATAAATGGTGGCCACAGATAGTCTAACTTGGCTAGAGCAATGCTTTTGGCATATCATTCATTTCAAGTCAGGAGGCAGCATGAAAACCTTTCCTTCCTTGTTGTGTGTATCTGTAAAGTAGGAGAAGACAAAGGTACCAGGAAGGTGATCGTGGGAATTTTACGAAATTTTCTTCATGTTATCACACTCCTGGTCTTACCAAATCTAGTTGATATTTGTCCTTTGATTGTTAAGTATTGGGATACTTTAAATATATACTAGAAGATGAGCAGCAACCCACAGCCATTAACACCTGATCACAAGTACATCGGTATAATGAGGGGTTTTGGTCTATTGAGTTCTGGTAATTATACTATATGTAGATATATGCATGTAGACATAGACATGACATTTTAGTACATTTAGTAGGTTTTGTGCATCTCATGCTCTGTTTGGATCTGACTTTTAGCCGTAAGCATGAAGTTATCAGCATGAAGGCTCCCATGCTGGGTGGAATTTTACAATGTGCCAAAAGTCTACGTTATGTAGATATTGTTTTCCATTTTAGAATTCAAGGTTGCTTTTAGAACAATTGTCAAAAGTGTGAAAAATATCCCTGAAGTAAAAGGGTTTACTCCATTTTTGCTCCTATTTTTGCAAATGCATGCTTTTCATAGGTTAAACAAAAACTACAAAATCATAATAATTTAGAACAACAACCTTTGCTGCCTTTTATACTTTCAAGCTTCTGATTTCATACTATTAAAGTGAGTTTGAACAATTTGTTTTCATTATTCTCTATTGACTTGCAGCTACCTAAATTAACAAGCCATCACAAAGCTGGATAAGGTAATATCCTCAAATCTCTATAGAATATAAGACTTGACAGTCCTCATAAATACACGTAACTGTACCTTGTGGTGGGCAGCTAAGGTTTTCACCATATTTTTCTTGACCTATACAATTTTTCAAATGATTTGCTTCAACACTGAAATATCTGTAGGTTTCTGTGAACATTGAGAGGCAGACCAGCAATACTGTACATGGCTAGTATGTATAGCACAGATGGAGCTCTGTTGCGATTCCTGGGACTTGCAGTATCTTCAATCTTACTTTATTTCGAAGGATTGGTTTCATACAATGTTCAAAAGTGATGGGGAGTACTGAACATCCACATACTTCCCATAGGCATGTCTCATGGATATAATGTGGATGTTCAGTTCCTCCCATCATTTCTGAAAATCTTATGAAACCAGCCCTTTGAATTAAAGTAAGATTTCTGGTACTACAAGTCCGAGGCAAACTGTCTGGTTTCACATTGCGACAGATCTCAGCCTGTGCGATACATATCGGCCATGTACAGTATTGTCGGTATACCTCAGAACACGTATGTATTGTAATTGGGCAATGAATCTGCTAAACAATTTATTGCTGTCCTAAATACCTAAAAACATTAGAAGAATAGCGCCATTAATTTCCATATAAAACAAATAGCGAATTTGGTTAGATAGCATGGGTCAAAATTAAGATGATAATGAAGCGGGGGCTATATGCAATAGTCCCCCTGGCTGTATTGGTTTGCAGCCTCCAGCATTCTTTATCATGCCCTCATGGGCGTGATCTTGAAATTAAATTACAAGTCCCCAGCCTGGCTCCCTCCGCTCTGTTATGCAGCCTTCCTGCGGGAATGAAGCTGAACGCATAATTTCCAGAACCACGGGTCCCTTAGCAACCATATATTTATCTTAGCAGTGGCACAGCGCTGCTAAGCGTTGTTCCATAAAACCCTGCATTGCAGTGCACACCTCTGCTACGGTAAACATTGGGTTGCTATGGCCCCTTAGCAACCCGATGTTTACTGTAGCAGCGGTGTGCACTGCTATGCGGGGTTCTATGGAGCCCCACTTAACAGTGCTGTGCCGCTGCTAAGATAAATATTGAGTTGCTAAGGGGCCATAGCAACCCGATGTTTACCGTAGCAGCGATGTACGCTGCTATGCGGGTTTCTATGGAGCCCCACGTAGCAGCGTTGTGCTGCTGTTAAGATAAATATCGGGTTGCTAAGGGGCCTGTGGATCCGGAAATGAAGCGTTCAGCGTCATTCCCACAGGGAGGTTGCATAGCAGAGTTGGGGGAGCCAGGCTGGGGTACGAAATTTAATTTCAAGATCACGCCCATGGGGGCGTGATAAAGGATGCCTGAGGCTGCAAACCAATATGCCCAGGGGAACTATTGCATATAGCCCCCGCTTCATTATCATCTTAATGAGTAAGTTTAAAAATGTTTTTTAGAACATTAAAAGCAGGCATTTAGCAGAGAGACAGATAGTTATAATTGTAATAGGAAGGTGCAGGGACATGTATTGATAGGTTAGGTGGCTTTTCGGAAATGACAGGATCCCTTTAAACAGAGCACAAAAATAGCGGACCAAAAATGTGAACAACCTATCAGAGGCAGTCGTGTTTTTCAGCGGCATTACTCAAAACTGAAAATCCAGTAAATGATACATATTAAGACATGCTGGGAACACATAAGGATGTATCCTAAGTACAGTAAGCCAAAAGCTACAAAGGTTTAAAGAGTGTTAGCGATTTTACAGTCTCAGCTTGGAAATCAAACATGAATCTTTAAGTTAACACACACCTTCACATTTTCAATGGAGGCCAATTGAATAGCTTTTGCAAAGAGCTGGTGAAGCAAAACAGACACCCTATTCATGGTAGGAAGCTAAAGTGACAATTAATATATAAAACCATAGAGAAGTCAATATAGGATTTTTACTGCAGTAATTAAGCCCACATATAGGAAAAAAGGGCTAAAGTATAAACTTGTATCTACAGCTCATTTGAATCTAAATCCCATTTAGTATCTAAGCTTGGTGAGAGTATTTGGCAATGCACATTTCAACAGTGATATACAAAACAGAAAAGAGGGCCCCTATATTATGTTGAAGTATTCAATAACTGCATGCTTATGCTAGAGAGGGACTATCTTTAGCAGATAGCAGATGTCTCTTGTTTATGACCTCTTTGATATTGTTTTTTGTCTTGGTCCCCCTGTATTTTTTCATTTTGTTATAATGTGTGTGACACGCCCCTCTAGAGCCTTAGGATACTCAGAACCGGGCTTTGACGCTTCTTCACGGGCGTCACAGGGGTTGAGACCCAGCTCCATGACCCTGGTGGTGTCATTGAAAGCTCGTGTGTGGTGGCTCTCTTCTATTGGGAAGGTCATGAGGCTAGGAGGGCTCTTTAGGGAAGGAATGACCGGACCTAGGGATAACTGCTTTATGTGATGCCACCCGCAGGTTGCAGCTATAGATGACCGCCGCTGCACGACAGTTCCTCTGGGGGCTGATAGTAGGAAGGCAGCAGTGTTGTTAAGCCCTCTACGGGTATGGCTGACCCCCAGGACAGCAGAAGGTACCTGAGTGAGTTGCCCAGAGCTCTGAGCCAGTAGCTGTGGGTTTTTCGTAGGATCAATCTGCAGTATCTCCCATTAACCCTTTCTTTGCCACCGTTTCAGCAGATGTGTGCAGTTATCGACTGTGTCACTATGGAAGTACCACAGTCTCTGGGTAGTTAGCTGAGCCTAGTCTGTTTTCTCCACTAGTCTTGGGGTCCCGATGCCCCTGTTCTGTGGCCTGGTCCCTCCACTACCTTCTGCCTGACAATGGATACAAGCCCCATGGGTGGATTGTTCACTGCCCATGCCTCTGGGACCCTCTCTCCCTCCTGAAGCCACCTAGTTTTCTTTCTCTGCTCCTCAGTCTGGCCTCAGGACGAGCTCTCACTAGCTCCAGTCCTCTGAACAATTCTCTCAAGTTCTTTTCCTTTTCTGACAGGCTTCCTTCCTGTAGCTTCCCTCCAACTTGACTCTTGCTGTTCAACTGTTTCTTCTCCTTTGCTGTTTAACTGTCTCTCCTTCTGCTATTCTGCTGTCTTTACTCCTTTCTGGATCTTTCCCACTCTGTTTATACCCTCTGTCACATGTCCCATGTCATCTACGTGTGTGCTTCCTAACTTCACTCCTCCCAGGTGCTTGCTCTAACTACTTCATCTCCACCCATCCCCACTACCCTGGTTCTTCCTTCCAGACAGGATCAGGGACACTGCTCTCCCATAGGAGCAATCTCGCCCTCTGACCTGGACCTAGTGTAGTGCATGGCCTGAGTGTCCCAGCACCAGTCTTTGCCCATCTTACCCGAGAGTGGGATACTGCACCCGAACAGGGATGCAGTACCTCTGTGGCGAGTGGATCTGCAGGGGCGCCACATGTGTACTCACTACTTTTTTTCCCAAGAAAATAGCTCATTCTTCCACAATGTCTGATCAATTTGTGCTAAAAGCTAAAATCTGCAACATATTATAGTAGCCTGATGTTTTTTTTCACTCCTTCAGACACTGTGCACTAACTGTGGGTCATTTTTATTCTCTCTTATTTCTATCAATATAGCTCTTCTGTAGTTATTCTAGTTATCCATAGCAAAAGTGAATATGGTTGAAAAAAGTTGGGTCTCATCTAAGGCACTATAGCGGCTATGTACATCTTTTAGGGTAACATTTCCCAAACTAACAAGGAACATTGAGACTATCCAGGCTAGTTTAAAATGTTTATATAGGCATGATGGAGTGATGACAACAAAGAGCTATATAATAAAAATTTCAACTAATTCATCAGTATCTTAACTTCAGCAATATTAGTCACTTACTAATATACTGCCTGTCATTGGAACTCTACAAGCTGCTTTTATTTACAGTCACACAACCATGAACCTAATGTTTAGACAGAATTTGTCAGCAGGTTTTTGATATATAATCTGGGAGGGGCATGATATAGGGTCTGAGACACTGATTCCAGTGTTGTATTATTTACTGGACTGTTTGGTACATTTTTAATAGATGCTGATAATCTCCTGCTGATAAAGTAATGGTTTTACTGACATTACAGCATACAGCCTAATACGTCATACATTCTTTGTAATGTCTGTCCGAGGCCACAGTTTCAAAACGACTATCTAGGGCAGACTTGGTACAAACCACTCCATTTGGCACAATCCTGAGAAAACCCTGACACCCTTTAACCCCTATACAGGGATCTAGATTTACAACAGGGTCCTGGATATTGCTACCTACGAAAGGGCTGACAGAAGCAGAGAAAGGAACAGTCACCAAGCAGGGTCAAAGCCAGGAGGTCAAGAAAAAAGCGATTAAAATCCATTAGTGTGGTCGAGGATCCTGCTGCATTCAGGTAAGGGGTCCCCCATGTCTCTACTCCATCCCCCCTGTAAGTTGTAAAAAAACACTTTATAAAATTTATGGATAAGGAGTCCAGAGGGACTTACTCAGTAATGAGTCATCGCTATTGTATGGTGTCCTCCCTGTCTCCAGCCCTCTCTTATTCAGCCTCTTGTGTCATCGCTGCTGCTGGTGTCCTCCCCCCTCCAGCCCTCAGGAGGCTGAACAAGAGAGGGCTGGAGGTGGGGAGGACACCATACAACAGCGATGACTCATTACTGAGTAAGTCCCTCTGGACTCCTTATACATAAACTTTATAAAATGTTTTTTACAACTTACAGGGGTCTAGAGACATGGGGGACCCCTTCCCTGAATACAGCAGACATGCTGCATTCAGTGCTGCATTCAGTTAACATAGTACCAGGGAGGTGACAGGTCCTCTTTAAGGCTTATGTAGGGTATGATGCCTTCTAATAGGCTGAACTCAGAAGATGATGACTTCAGCTGGACAGCACACACCCACTCTGTCAGACTGTAAAGTACTGTAGGTTCCAGACACTAACTTTAGTGGATGGGCAGAACTTGTGCTGATCAGAGTTTCCGATTCTGACATCTTCTTTATCACCGGCATCACCTACGCATCGAATACGAAAGTGCCTGGTGACAGAAACAGATGTCGCAGCAGCAGGCTCAGGAGGAGATAAGACATTCTTTAAAGGGATCCTGTCACCTCCAAAATGCCAGAGACAAAGACAGAGAGAGGGTGGCTCCTGGAGCCTGCAAAACAACACGCCCTAAGGGCTAAAGAATATAGCTCCTGCTAATTATAATCACTAATGAGGGAGTATTAAAACGATTTTATGCACTTTCATGGGATGCTTTTAGGAGACAAAAGGAGTGTGAGATTAGTGATGGGATGCTGCAGGGACATGTTTTGGTAGCTTGGGAGGCGTTTCGTAGGTGACAGGATCCCTTTAAGTGACAACAGTTACATATTTTCTATAATCTTTATTATTGATTGCAGAACAAACTGAATGAAGCATACTATACAGTTAGGGCCAGAAATATTTGGACAGTGACACAAGTTTTGTTATTTTAGCTGTTTACAAAAACATGTTCAGAAATACAATTATATATAATATGGGCTGAAAGTGCACACTCCCAGCTGCAATATGAGAGTTTCCACATCCAAATCGGAGAAAGGGTTTAGGAATCATAGCTCTGTAATGCATAGCCTCCTCTTTTTCAAGGGACCAAAAGTAATTGGACAATGGACTCTAAGGGCTGCAATTAACTCTGAAGGCGTCTCCCTCGTTAACCTGTAATCAATGAAGTAGTTAAGAGGTCAGGGGTGGATTCCAGGTGTGTGGTTTTGCATTTGGAAGCTGTTGCTGTGACCAGACAACATGCGGTCAAAGGAACTCTCAATTGAGGTGAAGCAGAACATCCTGAGGCTGAAAAAAAAGAAAAAATCCATCAGAGAGATAGCAGACATGCTTGGAGTAGCAAAATCAACAGTTGGGTACATTCTGAGAAAAAAGGAATTGACTGGTGATCTTGGGAACTCAAAAAGGCCTGGGCGTCCACAGATGACAACAGTGGTGGATGATCGCCGCATACTTTATTTGGTGAAGAAGAACCCGTTCACAACATCAACTGAAGTCCAGAACACTTTCAGTGAAGTAGGTGTATCTGTCTCTAAGTCAACAGTAAAGAGAAGACTCCATGACAGTAAATACAAAGGGTTCACATCTAGATGCAAACTATTCATCAATTTCAAAAATAGACAGGCCAGAGTTAAATTTGCTGAAAAACACCTCAAGAAGCCAGCTCAGTTCTGGAAAAGTATTCTATGGACAGATGAGACAAAGATCAACCTGTACCAGAATGATGGGAAGAAAAAAGTTTGGAGAAGAAAGGGAACGGCACATGATCCAAGGCACACCACATCCTCTGTAAAACGTGGTGGAGGCAACGTGATGGCATGGGCATGCATGGCTTTCAATGGCACTGGGTCACTTGTGTTTATTGATGACATAACAGCAGACAAGAGTAGCCTGATGAATTCTGAAGTGTACCGGGATATACTTTCAGCCCAGATTCAGCCAAATGCTGCAAAGTTGATTGGACGGCGCTTCATAGTACAGATGGACAATGACCCCAAGCATACAGCCAAAGCTACCCAGGAGTTCATGAGTGCAAAAAAGTGGAACATTCTGCAATGGCCAAGTCAATCACCAGATCTTAACCCAATTGAGCATGCATTTCACTTGCTCAAATCCAGACTTAAGACGGAAAGACCCACAAACAAGCAAGACCTGAAGGCTGCGGCTGTAAAGGCCTGGCAAAGCATTAAGAAGGAGGAAACCCAGCGTTTGGTGATGTCCATGGGTTCCAGACTTAAGGCAGTGATTGCCTCCAAAGGATTCGCAACAAAATATTGAAAATAAAAATATTTTGTTTGGGTTATGTTTATTTGTCCAATTACTTTTGACCTCCTAAAATGTGGAGTGTTTGTAAAGAAATGTGTACAATTCCTACATTTTCTATCAGATATTTTTGTTCAACCCTTCAAATTAAACGTTACAATCTGCACTTGAATTCTGTTGTAGAGGTTTCATTTCAAATCCAATGTGGTGGCATGCAGAGCCCAACTCGCCAAAATTGTGTCACTGTCCAAATATTTCTGGCCCTAACTGTATATCTGATTTTCTTTAATTGTTAATGAGATCATGTAATACCGATGGCGTGCAGGTCATTAACTGTACGTTGATAGATGTCCACATAATTTTTCATGTGATATTCACACAATAGATAAGGGCACATAAAGGCAATGGAATCATTACAAATTTTGTCCTAAGTAATTTAAATTTGGATAAAATGTATCACAGCACTTTTGGGGGCCATGCTGTTGATCATTTCTAAGTTATTTTAGGACTCTATACCCCATTACATTTTCCATATATCACATCAACAAGTTTGCTATGGTATCATACTGATAACATCATATTAGCAATGCTGAACGAAGAATATAGAAGCAACTAAGGGGACAATGGGCATTCAATGGCAGAAATATTTTACTTAGAGAATTCCCTTAAGGCTTTATACATTTGTCTCCAGCAATAAAACAAATTCAGTGTCATATGGTGTTCTGTCGTACTTTCATTGCATTTGTAAAACAAAATTTGGAATCTAGCATAAACAGTTATAAGGATTTAACTCCTGTTAAATGAAATGTTGACCTTGCTAAGTTGAAAAAATAACTATTTTTAAAGTTAAGTGAAACCTGTCACCTAATTCATGCCGGTCAAAGCACAGGCAACATGAACAGAGCCTTTTTCTCTGAAATGTTCTGATGTTTCAGAGGGAATGTGGTTATATGATCTGGTTTGCAGCCATAGGCAGAGAAAAGACTTGTGCGGTGCTCTCCCTGGATGGCTTTTTTCTGTAATATTTTAGTTGATTGACAGGTCTCTTCCATAGCGAGGGACCACTAATTCACCTGGAGTGGTGATGTGAAAGCTGAGCGGAGGTGGCACCGGAGTAGTCTCATCTCCACCTAGGGTCCAAGAACAGTAATGTTAAATATATTTTCTCTGGGCATTTCAAAGACTGCAATCATGGCGCTAAGCACCGATTCATACAGCCCGCAGTTTGCACAGCATGAATCAGGGGATAAGTTCCTATTAATGTAAAACAAGTGAACATTGTAGAAATAAATGAGCGTACATGAAATTTTCGAGAATGAAGAATTTACATGAAGATATTTGATAATGCAGTAGTATGTGAAAGCATTATGAATATGTTGTAAGTATATTGAATATTTGCAAATGTAGTAAAACATGTCACTGGTTATTCAAATAATGTTATATGAATTATGCAGAGATATCATAAACATGAAATGCAACATGAGTAATATTTCAACAAAATCTAATGTATTGTAAATGTGCAGTTTTATATTCAAATCTTAATGAAAATCAAGTCATATGGTAGACATTAAATTATTATTCACACATTAACTCCATGATGTAGATGTGTAGTAGGCAAAGTTTAGTCACAAAGGCATTTTGAATTTCATGATATCACTGGGAACAATATTAAGTGGCAGAACTGTTCTTAATCAATGAGCTGTACTGGCTGCTCTTGTAATGCAGTTGTCTAAATCCTGGGCGAACGTCAATGATAAGTGGGGTCAACAATAACCTCTAAGAGCCGCCTGTCTGACCTGTTCATGCGTCTACTTTAGCATCATAAGGTTAGACACTAAGGGAGCTATGAGAATCAGATACAGTAAGGTTATTGCGGCTTCCTCAGAAACAGAGAACCCACACAGGACGAGGTAAATATAAACTTTTTCTCTACTTTACAAAATTGATTTTTTTTCTGCTAAAGGGATGGCTAGAAATGATAAGAGGGGGTGCAGGGATAGGTCTAAAGATGCAGGGGGAGTCAGTTTGTGGGTTCAGGATCACTTTAACCATGGTTATCTCTAAAGAAACACGTGCAGCCATCATTGCACTGCACAAAAATGGCCTAACAGGGAAGAGTATCGCAGCTAGAAAGATTGCACCTCAATCAACAATCTATCGCATCATCAAGAACTTCAAGGAGAGAGCTTCCATTGTTGTCAAAAAGGCTCCAGGGCGCCCAAGAAAGACCAGCAAGCGCCAGGACCGTATCTTAAAACTGTTTCAGCTGCGGGATCGGACTACCAGCAGTGCCGAGCTTGCTCAGGAATGGCAGCAGGCTGGTGTGAGTGCTTCTGCACGCACTGTGAGGCGGAGACTCTTTGAGCAAGGCCTGGTTTCAAGGAGGGCAGCAAAGAAGCCACTTCTCTCCAGAAAAAACATCAGGGACCGACTGATATTCTGCAAAAGGTACAGGGAGTGGACTGCTGAGGACTGGGGTAAAGTCATTTTTTCTGATGAATCCCCTTTTCGATTGTTTGGGACATCTGGAAAACTGCTTATTCGGAGAAGAAGAGGTGAACGCTACCACCAGTCTTGTCTCATGCCAACTGTAAAGCATCCTGAAACCATTCATGTGTGGGGTTGCTTCTCAGCCAAGGGAATCGGCTCACTCACAGTCTTGCCTAAAAACACAGCCATGAATAAAGAATGGTACCAGAATGTCCTCCAAGAGCAACTTCTCCCAACCATCCAAGAGCAGTTTGGCGCCCAACAATGCCTTTTCCAGCATGATGGAGCACCTTGCCATAAAGCAAAGGTGATAACTAAATGGCTCAGGGAACAAAACATAGAGATTTTGGGTCCATGGCCTGGAAACTCCCCAGATCTTAATCCCATTGAGAACTTGTGGTCAATCATCAAGAGACAGGTGGACAAACAAAATCCAACACATTCTGCCAAAATGCAAGCATTGATTATGCAAGAATGGACTGCTATCAGTTGGGATTTGGTCCAGAAGTTGATTGAGAGCATGTCAGGGAGAATTGCAGTGGTCCTGAAGAAGGGTCAACACTGCAAATATTGACTTGCTGCATTAACTCATTCTAACTGTCAATATAACCTTTTGATACTCATAATATGATTGCAATTATATTTCTGTATGTGATATAAACATCAGACAAACACAAATAAAAATCAGAGGGCAGCAGATCATGTGAAAATATAATTTTGGTTTCATTCTCAAAACTTTTGTCCAGGACTGTACATAGTCTCCAACCTGGTACAAGGCCCCCATTCTGGTACATGGTCCCCATTATAGTATATGCCCCCCCCCCCCATCCTGGTACATAGACCTCCATTCTGGTATACCATCCTTCATCCTGGTACATACCCTCCATCCTGGAACATGGCCACCTTCATGGTATATAATCCTCCCATCATGGGATATGACCCCCTTCCTGGCACAGACAAAATATAAACTATGTAACTCACCTCCCCATCGCTCTCCCTGCAGCACTGCTGCATCCTTCTGTCTTCTTGTCCTGGTATCTGAACATGTGAGCGACACACATAGCAATGATTTCACTGTCTTGCCCCACTCAAACGATCAGCTGCCAGCAGAATAATGGAGGACGATGCGGTGCTGCAGGGAAGCAATGGGGAGGGGAGTTAAATCGGCCATCGCTGGGATATTCACTGCTTCCCACGCTAAAGATGATGTGCGGGAAGCCGTTAATATCCACACACATGATCGCCCCCTGGCTGCAGCTATAGCCGGTGATCATGTGTGGTAATGTAATATGAGCTGCTCCCCCTGCCCACTTCTCAGTGCCAGCTTCAGTGCTGAGAGGTGGTGGACAGAGAGAGGTCTTGCGATCCTCTCTCATAATTTGCTTTAGAATCCGATGGTCTCTCTCGGTCAACTTTGACTTTCGGCCAGACCTGTGCTTTGCTGCGGACGTTTTTCCTTCTCTTTCAAACGCAGTCATTACTTTGGAGACAGTACCTCTTGACACGCCAAGCATTCAGACACTTTCTGTTACACTAGCGCCTGCCATACGAGAACCAACAATTTGGCCTTTTTGAAAATCTTAAAGGTCTGCCATTGGTATCGGGTTCTCATCAATGTTCTTACAATTCGGCAAAACAAACAGTTAATTTACATACACATATCACTTAACACAAATAATCAACTACAAAACATTAACATATGTCTCGGTTTGCATGTTTATAACATGTTAAAAGATTATGATGCCAAAACGTTAGGTGTTTCCATTATTTTGTCCAACTCCTGTATATAGCGCCAGCATCTATACACAACTACAGCTGCCAAAGCCGAGCTCTGATTTCTGTCAATCTCTGATAGCAAGGTTGAAATATAACGCTTTCTGGTGCTCACACACATCAACCCCGTCAATGTGATCACAGCACCACTAAAGGTATATATATGATGCACTACTGAAGCATTGCTTTATATAATGAAAATCTTGGCCTCTTATAAGAGCTCAGCCTATGGAGGAGCTTCACAGGAGTACCAAGACTGCAACAATGGGAGCCTTTAGCAGTGCTGTGATCGCATTGATGGAGTTGGTGTGTGTGAGCACCAAAAAGCGTTATAGTGAAATATTGCTATTGCCATGAGAGATTGACAGATATCAGAGTTTGGCTTTGGCAGCTGCAGTTATGCATAGATGCTGGCTATATAAAAGTTGGCATCTATAGTGTGTAGAGAGACTGTAGATCCTGAACCCCCCAAACTTCTCACAAGCTACAACCCCCCACAATTATGTAAATATATGTGATATTTGGTTATCGAGTTAAATGTAGATTCTGGAAGATCTCTTTTAAAAATTACAGATGAAATATTAAGCAAAACTTCATGTCTGGAGCCAACCCTGTGATCAAGTTGAAATATGTAGCATTAAGAAAATATACACTTTCAACAAGAAATGTGTCATATTCATGCTTTCTACTTTTCATTATAAAGTGTGATTATAATACTTGAATACACATAACCTTATGATGTCTCTTGCCTGGAGCTTTACCTTCTTGAAATGCAGGTCGATATTCTACTTCTTTACTTTTAAGTCTCTAATGACTGAAGTTATCCTTTGAAAATACACAGAGTCAAAAGCAAAGTGAACTGTATAATACTAATGGGATGTGCACACACATGGAATCATAGCTGCCACTCTCTTTAAAGCCACTAGCTGACAATGTTCTCAAATTCAACCTCAGCGACATACAAGAAAAAATTCAAAGACCCTAGAAATGTGTATCTAGACTGAAAGACATATCCAGTGATCAAAAACTAACCTGCAATGATACATTTATTATATATATACACCAAACAAAGCAGCACCTGTCCTGCAGAGTATGGGTGTAATCTCCTAGAACCATTGGCTCCTGGATCACAATAACACAACACAAAGATATTCCGGCCTGGAATTTTGGCTGAGGGTTTCTGGAACGAATGCTAGAGCTGGGTGGGACGGATTGATCCCATTCCAATCTATGAGTTGCAGCTGGGATAAGAGGGCAGCAGAGCGTCTCCACAGATGTCTGGGTATAGAAGAGGAAACACCTCTGGGACTCGAGTCTGTGTGTGCAAGGAGGATAGATCTATTGTTTGCTCCTTGGACTTTAACTTTGAATGGCTGAACATCTCGGTGTTCTATATTGCTTTATGGACTATTTTGTTTTTGTTATACCATTATGTCAAGGAAATTCTATATTGCTTTGTGAGCTATGAATTGTTAATGGGCATTTAATACACTATTCACTGTTTGATACAAGAACCTTGTACCTGTGTGAACGATAACAGCAGCCATAAAGAGTTCAGGCAGTGAACCCCAAGGAACACAGCAGATTGCTGAAAAGGCTGTATGTCCTGGGTAAAGTCAGACTCGGCTATTGGAACAGAGAGTGGTACCGCGTGGGAGTGGTCAAGTACATGTTGCACCCAGTGATTGTGGTATGTGATTTTTCATTGTTTTGGAATCTGTTGGGGGCGCGCAGTGTTATCTGGAAGCCTGGCTGATGACCAGGTCACAACTAAGGAGAACTTGCTGCATCCTCCCTACTTTAATTTTCTGAGATAATGACTGTTGGGTTTTCATTGGCTGTAAGCCATAATCATCAACATTAACAGAAATAAACACTTGAAATAGATCACTCTGTTTGTAATGACTCTATATAATGGGAGACACCATTTTGTATAAATGTGGGGTGGACATGGGGTCACAGGCTTATCCGGTATTTTTAGTTTTTAATGTACAATTTAGTTGTGGATAAATTAGCTGAATGTTATATTTAAGTTAACTGGGAATGTAGTACTAGTGATTTCTTTGTGTTTATGTATTTTTTGTGTGAGTTTTTTTCATTTCAGAAAATGATATTGGTATGTGCCAGCTCTTCAGCTGAAGGAGCTTTAATCTCATTGGTTAACGCAAAAAAAGGCGGTAAAACTGCAGTATAGAAGCAGCTGTTTGGGTCTTCAGCATCAGTTCAGCTGTGAGGAGGAAAACAGCTGAGAGGAAATGGAGAATCTCATCCAGCAGCTATTAGAAAAAGCTCATGAGGAAGGAGGAGAAGAATGGCTGAAAGCTTGTTTAAGAGTGCAGCCAGGAGTGACCATGGACGAGACATTGCCTGTTCCTGCTGATCCTGAGGTGGAAGAAGCTGTGGTGGTTATTGAGGAGCCCGCTGATCCTGAGGTAATTCCTGACAAGCGGAGCAGCAAGCAGCGGCGTTCTTATTCCCCGTTGTCTGAGAATAAGAAGTCAGTCCGGAGCCGAAGTGTGGCATTTCAGAATGCTCAGAAGTCTCGGGGCAAGTCAGGAGGAAGCCGGGCTAGTGCTGTCTGGGCTGACAGTCAGGACATTATGAGGGCAAAAAGCCTGCAAGGACAGACTCTCGGTAAGAATCAGTGGCTCTCATCCTTAAGGAACCGGCAGCCAAGTTCTGGAACAGGAGAGGGACATAAGGGACAGTCTGCAAAGAGCACAATGCAATGGTAAGTACAAGGAGAACAAGAAGATCTGAGAGCAGCTTTGGGAGCTTGGAATCGTCCAGCTGACATGGACAGATTAATGTCACAGCACAGGGGAATGAGTGCAACAATATCTTCTCCTGCAAGCACCAGAGGAGTTTATCAAGAACAGACACAGATGCCTGCAGAACAGAGTTCTGGTGAGATTCCTGATTTATCCTTATTAAGTAATAATATGTCATGTGACAGTATTAGGTCGTTTATTCAGAGGTCAGTGTCAGAAGCTGTAGCTTCTGCGATGAAAGTGGATAAAGCACTTGTGGATGCTGGGTTATCAGTACGTCAAAGTGGCGTAGCTGAGGTGCACCTTAAAGAGGCATGCACTGTGTCGCCACTTGGCTTTCATTTAATGGATACAGTAAAAGAAAAAATTTGGAAAGGTGATTTTATTGATTTGATGGTTCTCTTGCCGGTATGGGAGCCTCGTGCTTCAAGTGATAAGAAAGAGGAAAAACAGATTCCTAAGTCCTTTAATAATTGGTTACAAGCGTTTTGTGTATACGCTTCTGTGCTGGGAGAGAAAAAAGGTGATTTATGTAGTGGTTTATTTCAGCACATGGATACAATCTTGCAGGCTTTCCGGGCTTTGGTGGAATGGCATGGTGGTATTATGATGAGGCCTTCCATCAAAAGATTGTGGTACACCCCGAAATGCGTTGGGGATGCAAAGATGTAGGTCTCTGGTTGAATTTAATGCTTCCACAAAGATCAGTGAAGAATAGGCAAAATAAGGAAGGTCAACAAGTAGTTAAAAAGGAAGTTTGTTATGCCTTTAATGAGGGTTCGTGTCGATGGTTAACCAACTGTAGATTTCGACACGAATGTTCTTTTTGTGGGGGATCTCACCACATAGTCAAATGTTATAAGGAAATCAACTCAGCAAACCAGCAATCTGGCATTACAAAAGATGCTTTAAAGGGCAGTGACCCCAGTGATGGTGGAAAGAATGTCGCCCTGGCTAGAAGTTTATCCAGATTGACAGACAGCTGAATTGTTATTTAAAGGTTTTTCTTTGGGTTTTCTGGTCCCCCCTTTTAATAGGACAGGTTGTGTTGTAGTTGATAATTTGCCTTTGGTCAGGCGTTTTCCCCATGTTGTTAGGGAAAAGATTTTGAAGGAATTGACAGAAGGCAGGATTTCTGGACCTTTTGAATATCCGGCATTTGTAGATTTTCGTGTATCGCCTTTGGGGGTAGTCCCTAAAAAAGAGAAATGCTCTTTTCGCTTGATACATCATTTATCTCACCCAGTTGGTGATTCATTGAATGATCAAATTGATGCAGCTTCAGCATCTGTAACATATGCGCCTTTTGATTTAGCAGTTGATTTGCTTCGAAAATCGGGAGTTAATTCTTTTCTGGCGAAATCCGACATTAAGTCGGCGTTTCGCTTATTACCAATACATCCTTCGGGATTTAATTCTTTGGGTTTTGTTTTTGATCAATTTTATTTTTTTGATCGGTGTCTCCCGATGGGATTTTCAAAATCGTGTTTTTATTTTGAAGCATTTGCGTCTTTTTTGCAATGGTGTGTAGAGTTTGAGGTTCAACAAGGTTGGGTTTTGCATTACCTTGATGATTTTTTGTTTATTGGTCCGGATTTTTCTGACATTTGTTCCCAGTTGTTATGCAAATTTATTGATTTGATGGCTTATTTTGGGGTGCCTTTGGCTCCAGAAAAAACGTTTTTTATAGAATTTTTAGGTATTTTGATTGATACTTCCGGAATGTTTTGTAGTTTACCTGATGATAAAATTTTGCGTTTGAAAATAATGATTGAATTGTTGTTAGACAAGGAAAAAGTGACTCTGAAGGTATTGCAGTCAGCTTTAGGTTTGTTTAACTTTGCGACTAGAATTATCCCAATGGGTAGGGTATTTTTGAGAAGCCTATATGATTTAACAAAAGGTTTATCAACCCCTTATTCACATGTCAGATTGAACAGTTCAGTAAAGAATGACCTGAGAGTATGGGCAGAATTTCTTCATTCTTTTAATGGTAGGTCTTGTTGGCAAGAAGAATTTTGTTTATCTTCTGCCTTGGAATTGTATGTGTCAGTCAGTTCGGTTGGTTTTGGATTACGCTTTGGTAATCATTGGGCTTGCGACCAATGGCCTTTGAGATGGAAAGTTGATCTTGTAACAAAAAATGTGATGGTTATTGAGCTCTTCACCCTTTTAGTCTGTTTGGAGTTATGGGGCCCTTTATTGGCAAATTCTCGAATTTGTTTTGAATCAAGGAATAAGGGTGTTGTTATGGCCTTAAATACTCTAACTTCAAAGTGTTTTTCGGCTTCGCATATCCTCCGACGTGTTGTTTTGATTTGTTTAAAATTTAATATTTGGTTAAAAGGTAGTTTTTCGTTGCATTTTGACTCAACTGCAATTGATTTTTTATCATTACAGTGCATTCAACAATTTCGGCTGTTGGTTCCCGACGCCAATCCTTCGGAGTTAAAGTGCCCATCCGGTCTGTTGAGCGTCATTTGAAATTTGTTCCTAATTTGATTCAGGGTTCTATAGCTCATAGAACTTGGAATGAATATTTGACGGCTTGGAAAGAATGGAATAAGTTTTGTGCTATACATGATTTTGATGGTATAGATGTCTCTGTCTCATCAGTATTGTGTTTTATTGACTTTCTTTGTGTTCGTAGCTATAGTTATTCTTCAGTGGCTAAAACATTAGCAGGTATTTCGTTTTTCTTAAAACTGCAAGGCTATCCGTCGATAACGAATCTGTTTGCTGTCAAGCAGGCTCTAAAAGGCATGAAGAAGAGTCGTTGTCAGCATGATGCTGGACGCCCTATCTCAATCGAATTGTTAATTCATATTTGTTCGGTTCTTGAGAAGGTTTGTTCTTCGGCGTATGAAGCGGTACTTTTTAGGACAGCCTTTGTGTTGGCATTTTTTGCAGCCCTGCGCATATCTGAATTAGTATCTGAATCTAAGGTGAAGGATTCTGGTTTAAAGTTGTCAGATGTTTCCTTGAACGATTCGTATGTTTTGATTCATATTTAAAAATCTAAGACGGATGTGTTAGGAAAAGGAGCACCGATTCTTCTTTATCCATCTGGCCAGGAAGCTATTTGTCCAGTTTCTGTTGTTAAGCGCTGGCTCCAAAAACGTTTTCCGGGTAAAGGTCAATTGTTGGTTCACGAGGGAGGCTCCCCTCTTACGAAATTTCAGTTTAATTTTATTTTAAAAAAATGCTTGACAGAATTGCGCTTACAAGATGCGAATATATCTTCACATTCTTTTCGCATTGGCGCTGCCACAGAGGCTTTTCGTTTTGGTTTAGGTGAACAAAGTATCAAACGTATTGGCCGTTGGCAGTCAAATATGTTTCAGTTATATGTTAGGCCCCATTTACTCTTACATATATAAGTTCATTTATTCCTTTGTGTTCTTTTGTTTTTGTTTTAGGCCCAGCGATAGTATGGTTAGTTGGCCATTCTTTTATTTTCTGGGCTCGAAATAGGGCTATGAGAAGGAATTACTCAGAAAACCTTTCCTTCCCCCTCGACAAAGTTTAGGTACTTTGGCATGGACGAAAGGGTTTACAATGGCGTAATTTTTGTTCTTTTTTGATTGAGCTTTCAGGTGTTTTTCCAGCTCCAGATCTTATCATAATACATTAAGGGGGAAACGACGTGGGGAAAATGAAGACCTTGGATCTTTTGAGTTCCACGAAAAAAGATTTGTCTTGGATGAAATGTTATTTTCCCAATGTGACTATTGTTTTTTCAGAGATAGTCCCCCGGTTGATCTGGCAAGCTTCTAATTTAAGTTTTTGTGAGAAAATTCACAAGTGAATAAACAGAGATATGAATACATTTTTGCCAATGATTTCGGGTTTCTCGTATGGACATTTAGATGTAGAAGGTTTTCTTTCTGGTTTCTACCGGCCAGACGCGTTGTTAATTTATCGAAAGTGGCTTTGGATATCTTTAATTTAGGGTTTCAAGGTGTTGTTGAGGAATGGCTGAGGTGTTAGTTGGGCGGGGGGGCTATCTTCAATACCCTCCCCTTGTGGGTAAAATCGCCCCAGTGAATTCGGGTCGATTGGTCCTTTAGTTGTTATTAAAGATTAAAAAAAAGATTTAAAAGGATTTATTTGAGTTCTAAAAAATAAAAAATTTTGTTTTTGGTAATCTCTTAATAAAACCTCGGCCATTACTTTACCACACTTTGCTGTATGTATGAAATTATTTTATAGGTAGAAGGATTGGGCGTTGTTACCCCATGGGAGACACCATTTTGTATAAATGTGGAGTGGACATGGGGTCACAGGCTTATCCGGTATTTTTAGTTTTTAATGTACAATTTAGTTGTGGATAAATTAGCTGAATGTTATATTTAAGTTAACTGGGAATATAGTACTAATGATTTCTTTGTGTTTATGTATTTTTTGTGTGAGTTTTTTCATTTCAGAAAATGATATTGGTATGTGCCAGCTCTTCAGCTGAAGGAGCTTTAATCTCATTGGTTAACGCAAAAAAGGCGGTAAAACTGCAGTATAGAAGCAGCTGTTTGGGTCTTCAGCATCAGTTCAGCTGTGAGGAGGAAAACTATGGAAGAAGTTGATAATCTTCATAGCACTATTTTGTTGAGATGTTTTATTAGAGAGAGATCAGTGGTTACTGATCGGTCAAATGTTTTTTTGCGTGGGTAAAATCGCCCCAGTGAATTCGGGTCGATTGGTCCTTTAGTTGTTATTAAAGATTAAAAAAAAGATTTAAAATGATTTATTTGAGTTTTAAAAAATAAAAAATTTTGTTTTTAGTAATCTCTTAATAAAACCTCGGCCATTACTTTACCACACTTTGTTGTATGTATGAAATTATTTTATAGGTAGAAGGATTGGGCCTTGTTACATCATGTATGTGTTTCACTTTATGTATTGGATTACTGAAATAAATTCACTTTTTGATGATATTCTAATTAATTGAGTTGCACCAGTACCAGCAAGCATGGGCAGGCCTGGTACACTAGGTAGTAATCCAAAAGAAAAAGGTGCTCCAGTATTGTATAAAAAAAGTATTCAACTTTTATTTGGATACATATTAAAAATCCATGACAGACAAATACAGCATGATAGCTGACGCGTTTTGAGTAATACAAAGTGTAGCACCTTTTTTCTTTTGTAACCATACACAGTGGGTGAAATAAGTATTGAACAAAGTCACCAATTTTCTAAGTAAATATGCAGTATTTTTAAAGGTGCTATTGACATGAATTTCTCTCCAGATGTTGGTAACAACCCATCCAATCCACACGGGCAAAGAAATCAAATGATAGATGTCAGTAAATGTAGTGTTGTGTAATAATGAGAAATGACATAGGAAGAGGGATTAAACAAATTGGTGATGTGTTCAATACTTATTTTACCTGCTGTAGTGAAATACCTTAAAGTCTGTGTCTTCCCCATTTTTTAGCCCCCCCCCCCATAACTGAATTCCTATAGACATGAATTGAGGTTTTAAAATGTGACCTCTGTCTCATAACTGCAGTTATGTGGTGCTAGAGAAGGATTGAAAATAAATGAAGAAAGCTAGTGGTGAGTATATAACTACATGAATTACACTAACACACATGGTCCCTAACAAAGGGCTTAAAACAAAAATGCTGGAGTGGTGATTTCATTAAGCCCTGCTAATTTGATTATGTGTTCAAAATTCACAGCTGTTTACTTTTATCATTCATTTCTACATTTACTTTTCCTTAAAATTGTAAGTTGAATAATCCAGCCCTGCAGCTTGAAATGAAGTGTATATTTAAGTCATAAAACAAGTTCTAGGAATTACCTTTTATGATCTTCTTGTTTCACATTATACAGGAATTCCACACATTATGGACATTTTCTAGTTATGATAATAGATGCTCTTGTTCCATAAACTCACTTTCTGCCTGTAAAGTGCTTGGCCTTAGACAGCCTGCACGCCATTTATTGGCTTTAATGATTAAGAAGTCAGTAGAATGGTCGGCTATAGAATCACAAGTTTATAGGAACTGTTGCTTTGACTTCCTGAAGGCACTAAAAAGTTTAGTGTCTTAGAATAAATGAGAAGAAAACACTCCTTTATATTTTTACATAGAGTATCTTTCCCAGAGAAAGATCATAGCAGTGTCAGCTATTCCAAGACAGCAGCAATAAATTAGATCTATTTTCAAAACTTTGCAGAAAAAGAATGTACGACGCTGTACTCATCCACTGCGCAGTTTCTACACCAATCACGTTTCATATACGGAGAATGACAATTGTAATAAATGTTATTGTTACAAGGCAAATAATACTTTTAAGATTTGTGTTGACAGCGTGACAGCTTTATATCCGATGACGGTAATTGATCAGGAGAAAGAGTGAGATATGAACATGATTATTATGCAATCATTACCCAAGATGAAAACTTCGCTTCTTGAATTCATTTGTTATTCTCACTAACACTGTTTTAGCTCTTAACCCCTCCCAGCCGCAGTTTTCATCTTAATGACCAGACCAAATCTTACAATTCTGACCAGTGTCACTTTAGGTCTCGAGAGGGAAGACATGCTATTTTTGAACAATAGTTTGCAGACTCCATTTGCAGAGCCTCTGATGTGCCTAAACAGTGGAAGCTCCTCATCAAGTGAACCCATGTTAAAATTAACCCCTTAAGGACCGAGTCACTTTGCAGCTTAATGACCAGACCATTTTTTTGCAATTCTGACCAGTGTCCCTTTATGAGCTAATATCTCTGGAACGCTTCAACGGATCCTAGCGAAAAAATTAAAAATTTGGCAAAAATTTTGAAAATTTAGCAATTTTCAAATTTTTTATTTTTATTCTGCTAAACCAGAGAGTTATGTGCCACAAAATAGTTAATAAATAACATTTTCCACATATCTACTTCACATCAGCACAATTTTGGAAGAAAAAAAAAAATTTGGTAGGACGTTATAAGGGTTCAAAGTTCATCAGCAATTATTCATTTTTCCAGCAAAATTTACAAAACAATTTTTTTTAGTGACCACATCACATTTGAAGTCCCTTTGAGGGGGCTACATGACAGAAAACACCCAAAAGTGACACCATTCCAAAAACTGCACCCCTCAAGCTACTCAAAACTATATTCAAGAAGATTATTAACCCTTCAGGTGCTTCACAGGAACTAAAATAAAGTTGAAGGAAAAAATGGACATTTTAATTGTTGTAACAAAAATGTTCTTTTAGCCTCAATTTTTTCATTTTCACATGGGCAACAGGATAAAACGCATCCTACAATTTGTTGGGCAATTTCTCCTGAGTACACCGATACCTCATATATGGTCATAAACCACTGTTTGGGCGCACGGCAGGGCCCGGAAGGGAAAGAGCGCAATTTGAATTTTAGAGCCAATTTTCCGTTCAAAAAGTGAAATGGCGCTCCTTCACTTCTGAGCCCTGCTGTGCGCCCAAACAGTGGTTTATGACCACATATAAGGTATCGGTGTACTCAGGAGAAATTGCCCAACATATTTTGGGATGTATTTTATCCCTTTGCCCATGTGAAACTGAAAAAATGTAGGCAAAAAGAATTTTTTTTGTGAAAAAAAGTGTTTTTTATTTTTATGGATGAATTTGTGAAGCACCTGGGGGTTCAAAGTGCTCACTATGCATCTAGATACGTTCCTTAGGGGGTCTAGTTTCCAAAATGGGGTCATTTGTGGGGGAGCTCCAATGTGGAGACACACGGGGACCCTCCATACACGACATGGTGTCAGCTAACAATTTGAATGGAAAATGAGCTCAAATTGTTAGCGGACACCATGTCGCGTTTGGAGGGTCCCTGTGTATCTCCACATTGGAGCTCCCCCACAAGTGACCCCATTTTGGAAACTAGACCCCCGAAGGAACGTATCTAGATGCATAGTGAGCACTTTGACCCCCATATGCTTCAGAAATTCATCCGTAAAAATGAAAAAGCACTTTTTTTCCACAAAAAAATTTCTTTTTTCATTATTACGGATCAATTAGTGAAGCATCTGGGAGTTAAAAGTGCTCACTATGCATCTAGATATGTTCCTTTGGGGGTCTAGTTTCCAAAATGGGGTCTCTTGTGGGGGAGCTCTAATGTGGAGACACACAGGAACCCTCCAAACGCGACATGGTGTCCGCTAACAATTTGAATGGAAAATGAGCTCAATTTGTTAGCGGACACCATGTCGCGTTGGGAGGGTCCCTGTGTGTCTCCACATTGGAGCTCCCCCACAAGTGACCCCATTTTGGAAACTAGACCCCCAAAGGAACGTATCTAGATGCATAGTGAGCACTTTGAACCCCCAGATGCTTCAAAAATTCATCCGTAAAAATGAAAAAAACACTTTTTTTGCCACAAATAATTTCTTTTTTCATTATTACGGATAAATTTGTGAAGCATTTGGGGGTTGAAAGTGCTCACTATGCATCTAGATATAATCCTTTGGGGGGTCTAGTTTCCAAAATGGGGTCACTTGTGGGGGAGCTCCAATGTGGAGACACACAGGGACCCTCCCAACGCGACATGGTGTCCGCTAACAAATTGAGCTCATTTTCCATTCAAATTGTTAGCGGACACCATGTCGCGTTGGGAGGGTCCCCGTGTGTCTCCACATTGGAGCTCCCCCACAAGTGACCCCATTTTGGAAACTAGACCACCAAAGGAACGTATCTAGATGCATAGTGAGCACTTTGAACCCCCAGGTGCTTCACAAATTCGTCCATAAAAAATGAAAAAAGAAACTTTTTGTGGAAAAAAGTGCTTTTTCATTTTTATGGATGAATTTGTGAAACATCTGGGGGTTCAAAGTGATCACTATGCATCTAGATACGTTCCTTCGGGGGTCTAGTTTCCAAAATGGGGTCACTTGTGGGGGAGCTCCAATGTGGAGACACACCGGGACCCTCCAAACGCGACATGGTGTCCGCTAACAATTTGAATAGAAAATGAGCTCAAATTGTTAGCAGACACCATGTCGCGTTTGGAGGGTCCCTGTGTGTCTCCACATTGGAGCTCCCCCACAAGTGACCCCATTTTGGAAACTAGACCCCAAAGGAACGTATCTAGATGCATAGTGAGCACTTTGAACCCCTCAGATGCTTCACAAATTCATCTGTAAAAATGAAAAAAGCACTTTTTTTTCCACAAATAATTTCTTTTTTCATTATTACGGATCAATTTGTGAAGCATTTGGGGGTTCATAGTGCTCACTATGCATCTAGATATAATCCTTTGGGGGTCTAGTTTCCAAAATGGGGTCACTTGTGGGGGAGCTCCAATGTTCAGGCACACAGGGAGGGGCTCTCCATACCCGACATGGTTTCCGCTAACAATTGGAGCTAATTTTCCATTGAAATTGTTAGCGGACACCATGTCGCATATGAAGAACCCGTGTGCCACCAGCATAAGGGCAACTGGAAGAGTGTGGGTACAGCACCAGAAAATGCCGCCTATAATGAATGCGCTATTTTCTTGGGTGGCTGTGGGTTGAAATTTGCAGCTTGGGGGACCCACAACATTTGGGTCTCTCCACACTGAGGATTCCAGTCAGCCAGCTACCAAGTTGTACATGGTTGGCTATAAAAAATACAGCGAAGGCCTTTTTTTTCATTTCTAGAACTAATTCTAGAAAAAAAAATTACGTGGGGCTCCGCCATATTTTTGGTCCAGCCAGGTACAACTTGGCAGCTACAGACGGCCAGCAACCTCCAGCTGCCTCGTTGTACCTGGCTGCAACCAAAAATACAGCGAAGCCCATTTTTATTTATTTCTAGAACTAATTCTAGAAAAAAAAATATGACGTGGGGCTCCGCCATATTTTTAGTCCAGCCAGGTACAACTTGGCAGCTACAGACTGCCAGCAACCCCCAGCTGCCTTGTTGTACCTGGCTGCAACCAAAAATACAACGAAGCCCATTTTTTTTTTATTTCTAGAACTAATTCTAGAAAAAAAATTACGTAGGGCTCCGCCATATTTTTGGCCCAGCCAGGTACAACTAGGCAGCTGGGGGCTGGAATCCTCAGCATGGAAAGGCCCAAGCGTTCTGGGCCCCCCATGCTGCGAATTGCAGCCCGCAGCCGCCCCAGAAAATGGCGCATTCATTGAAGCGCCATTTTCTGGCACTGTACCCATGCTCTTCCAGTTGCCCTGGTGCCGGTGGCAAACTGGGTAATAAAGGGGATAATGCCAGCTTTTTATTGGCAGCTGGCACTAAGCCCGAGATTCATAATATTGGGCCAATGTTAGACCCGCCATTAGGAATCTCTGGTAAGTAGTCAATAAATGCACACAGAAAAAAATATTTTTATTTTGAAAAAAAACACAAACAAAATTGAGACTCCATCTTTATTATAAAAAGATCCGAAGTAGTCCACAACGAAGGTCCCACGATGCTCGATCGCCTCCGACATAGTCCACAACGAAGGTCCCACGATCGCCATGCAGGAGGATCAGACTGCAAAGTAGCGATCTGACAGCCCGGGTGCAGTGGATATGTGGATCACTGCACCGGGGCTGTGAGATCGCTTTCTGCAGCTCAATCTGCATGCAGACGGATCGGACTGCATAGCAGCGATCTGGCAGTTTAGGTGCAGCGCTGGGGCTGCGAGATTGCTTTCTGCAGCTTGATCCCTATGCAGGAGGATCGGACTGCAGAGCAGCGATCTGGCAGCCCGGGTGCAGCGCCGAGGCTGCGAGATCACTCTCTGCAGCTCTATCCTCATGCAGGAGGATTGGATTGCAGAGTAGCAATCTGGCAGCCCGGGTGCCGTGCCGGGGCTGCAAGATTGCTTTCTGCAGCTCGATCCCGATGCAAGGGGAATCCCCTGCATGGAGAGCAAGCTGCAGAAAGCGATCTGACAGCTTGGGCGCAGTGGTCTGAAAGCTCGGATCACTGTGCAGTGGATCACTGCACAGTTTGGACCACTGCACCCAAACTGTCAGATTGCTTTCTGCAGCTCAATCCCCATGCAAGGGAATTCCCCTGCATGAAGAGCAAGCTGCAGAAAACAATCTGACAGCTTGGTTTCAGTGAACCACTGGATCACTGCGCCCGAGCTGTCAGATTGCTTTCTGCAGCTCAATCCCCATGCAAGGGGAATCCCCTGCATGGAGAGCAAGCTGCAGAAAACAATCTGACAGCTTGGTTTCAGTGATCCAGTGGATCACTGCACAGTCTGGATCACTGCACCCGAGCTGTCAGATTGCTTTCTGCAGCTCAATCCCCATGCAAGGGGAATCCCCTGCATGGAGAGCAAGCTGCAGAAAACAACCTGACAGCTTGGTTTCAGTGATCCACTGGATCACTGCACCCGAGCTGACAGATTGCTTTCTGCAGCTCAATCCCCATGCAGGGGAATCCCCCTGCATGGGGATCAAGATGTAGAAAGCGATCTGACAACTTGGGCATAGTGATCTACTGGATCACTGCACCTGAGCTGTCAGATCTCTTTCGGCAGTTTGATCCCCATGCAGGGGGATCAGGGATCCCGCTGCAGGGGGATGGGGGATCAGGGATCCCCCTGCAGGGGGATGGGGGATCAGGGATCCCCCTGCAGGGGGATGGGAGATCAGGGATCCCCCTGCAGGGGGATGGGGGATCAGGGAACCCCCTGCAGGGGGATGGGGGATCAGGGATCCCATGCAGGGGGATGGGGGATCAGGGATCCCCTGCAGGGGGATGGGGGATCAGGGATCCCCCTGTAGGGGGATGGGGGATCAGGGATCCCCTGCAAAGGGATGGGGATCAGGGATCCCTGCAGGGGGATGGGGGATCAGGGATCCCCCTGCAGGGGGATGGGGGATCAGGGATCCCCCTGCAGGGGGATGGGGGATCAGGGATCCCCCTGCAGGGAGATGGGGATCTGGGATTCCCCTTCAGGGGATGGGGGTCAGGGATCCCCCTGCAGGGGATCATGCAGGGGGTCTTACCGGCAGCGGTGAGAGCGGCGGGGAGAGGAGGCGACAGGAGGAGCAGGAGCCAAGAGGGAGGCGGCAGCGGCAGGAGGCGGAGGCGGCGGCGGCAGGAGGAGATCGGCGGCGGCAGGAGGAGGTCGGCAGCAGGAGGAGGTGAGCAGAGGAAGCGGCGGGAAGAGGTGTTCACCGGGTTGGTGATCACCTCCTCGGTCACCAGCGGTGGCGGGGGGGCCCAGACACAGCAGGGGGCAGGTGGTACCCGGGGCAAAGGCGGGGGCAAGAGGGATGACCGGGGAGGGAGGGGAATGGGGGCGGACACAGGGGGACAAGCGGGGGGGAGGACGGACACAGCGGGGGTCAGGTGAAAGGAGCGGGGGGGCTGCGGACACAGCTGGGAGAGGATGGAGGAGAGCCGGCACAGGAGCAGGCACAGGCAGGGGGTTTGTGTGCAGGAGCCGGGCACAGCTGACAGCCCGTTTCCTGCAGATATCATGCAGGGAAGTGCTGACATTCAGCACTTTCCTGCACGATCATGATCTGATCGGTAAGTCAGATTGACTGACCGATCACATCACTCTGAGTGTGGGGACCACTAAAAAGGGTCCCCACACCCCTTCCCCTGACCCTTAGTTGTCACCTTAGCTGACAGCTGTTAGATTTGAGCTGTCACTGTTTGTTTAGAAGCAGTGACATTTCAAAGCCATGACGAGTATACTCGTCATGATGCGGGAAGTGACAGCTTTTCATGACGAGTATACTCGTCATTAGTCGTAAAGGGGTTAACACCCTTATGACAATTCATCTATGGGTGTAGTGATTTTTACAATATGAAACAAACATGCAGTAGAAGTTTCAAGTGAAAACTGCAAAATGCCATTGTAGAGTCCAATACATTGTAGCACTCAATGCATTGGGTCCAGCTTGTGATTCTGAAGCCACACACACATAAATAAATAAATAGGTTCGCCCTACTACGTTAATGTCAAATATGTTAATTCTAACTTTGGTTTAGGCACATTGTGGGGCTCAGAAGAGAAGGGGCATTTGAATTTAGAAGGGCAGGCTTCTCTAGATTTCTTTTGGCTGCAGGCAGAGCCATTGTGCCAATAGTAATTCGGACACTCCCTATATTTCTGTTAACAGATGATGGACTCATGTGGGGACTTGTTTTTTTTGTAGATTGCATTGCAGCATAAATTGGTAGCATTTTGGAATAGGGAACATTTTGGATTATGTATCCCATGATATATGCTGAGCTTACATTGGGGTAAATATCTAAAAACACGTGATTGAAATGAAGCCCCCAATGGATTCATTCACTAAAGAGGCAGGCGAAGATATTTCACACTTCATTTTGTCTCAGTTTAGTGGTGTCCGGCTTTTCAGAGGTTTACAAATCTGTGGCCGTCTGCACTTTTGTGCCTAAAAAGATGTCTATACAGTGAGACACTGTCTAGCCAATAAATCAGCTGAGTCAACAGTGTCTCCCCCTGCCCCATAATAGTGAATCTTCCATCAGGGATTCTGTCTGAATCACATATTTCTGAGATTTACATGGATGCCCCAGTGTAAGCGCTCAAGGTAGAGTGCAGGATAAATGTGAGTCAAGCCTTGCGATCTTTGGGAGGAAGACTGAACAAATCAATAACAGGTCAAGAATAGTTTTGATTTATTTTTTTACTGCATTCACTGTCCAGTATAAATGATTATATGACTTTATTGGTCAGTGCATTTACAGTGATACCAGAATTCTATAGTTTTTTTTATGTTTGGTTGCTATCAATCATTATATTTCTGCTGAAAGAGTCAAGTAAGGGCTTGATTTTTGAAGGACATGATTATTATTGGGACAATTTTCCGGCACATAGTATTTTAGTATTTTTTATCACTTTATATTTTAAGTTCTACTGGGCAGAATGAACAAAAAACAGCAATTCAGGATTTTTTATGCCGTTCTTCATGTGTTAAGTGTTAAGACAGCTTTATTCTTCAAGTGTCATGAGTAAATCCTGACGTAGGTAGACCATTGACGAATCTGGGACCTGAAGGTTACAACACAGTATTGATCACAGGTTTATACCGTATTTTTCGCTTTATAAGACGCACCTGATTATAAGACGCACCCCCAAATTTGGTGAAGGAAAAGAGAAAAAAATATTTTTTAATGTTAAATGGGGTCCATCTTATAATGTCAGTGTCCGTCTTACAAATCATATAGGGTATATGTCTCTCATAGCCCCCTCTTCCTGGTACATGGTCCTCATCTTTGGATATAGCTCCCCCATCCTAGATATGGCCCCCTTATTCTGGTTATGGCTGGCACACGTCCGCCAGGGCTGACACATGCCCCCCAGGGCTCTCACACATCCCCTAGTACTGGCACATGCCCCCCAGGGCTCTCACACATCCCCCAGGGCTGGTACATGCCCCCCCCAGGGCTCTCACACATCCCCCAGGGCTGGTACATGCCCCGCAGGGCTGGCACAAGTCCCCCCTCTGGTGCTGGGCACGGGGGCCCCCCTCTGGTGCTGGGCACGGGGGCCCCCCTCTGGTGCTGGGCACAGGGGCCCCCCTCTGGTGCTGGGCACGGGGGCCCCCCTCTGGTGCTGGGCACGGGGGCCCCCCTCTGGTGCTGGGCACGGGGGCCCCCCTCTGGTGCTGGGCACGGGGTCCCCCTCTGGTGCTGGGCACGGGGGCCCCCCTCTGGTGCTGGGCACGGGGGTCCCCCTCTGGTGCTGGGGCCCCCCCTCTGGTGCTGGGCACGGGGGTCCCCCTCTGGTGCTGGGCACGGGGGTCCCCCTCTGGTGCTGGGGGCCCCCCCTCTGGTGCTGGGCACGGGCCCCCCCCTCTGGTGCTGGGCACGGGGGTCCCCCTCTGGTGCTGGGGGCCCCCCCTCTGGTGCTGGGCACGGGGGTCCCCCTCTGGTGCTGGGCACGGGGGTCCCCCTCTGGTGCTGGGGGCCCCCCCTCTGGTGCTGGGCACGGGCCCCCCCCTCTGGTGCTGGGCACGGGGGTCCCCCTCTGGTGCTGGGGGCCCCCCTCTGGTGCTGGGCACGGGGGTCCCCCTCTGGTGCTGGGGGCCCCCCCTCTGGTGCTGGGCACGGGGCCCCCCCTCTGGTGCTGGGCACGGGGGTCCCCCTCTGGTGCTGGGCACGGGGGTCCCCCTCTGGTGCTGGGGGCCCCCCTCTGGTGCTGGGCACGGGGGTCCCCCTCTGGTGCTGGGGGCCCCCCTCTGGTGCTGGGCACGGGGGTCCCCCTCTGGTGCTGGGCACGGGGGTCCCCCTCTGGTGCTGGGGGCCCCCCTCTGGTGCTGGGCACGGGGGTCCCCCTCTGGTGCTGGGGGCCCCCCTCTGGTGCTGGGCACGGGGGTCCCCCTCTGGTGCTGGGGGCCCCCCTCTGGTGCTGGGCACGGGGGTCCCCCTCTGGTGCTGGGCACGGGGGTCCCCCTCTGGTGCTGGGGGCCCCCCTCTGGTGCTGGGCACGGGGGTCCCCCTCTGGTGCTGGGGGCCCCCCTCTGGTGCTGGGCACGGGGGTCCCCCTCTGGTGCTGGGGGCCCCCCTCTGGTGCTGGGCACGGGGGTCCCCCTCTGGTGCTGGGCACGGGGGTCCCCCTCTGGTGCTGGGCACAAAATAACAAACATTTTATACTTACCTCTCCGGCGCTTGCCTCAGTCTTCAGTGCCTCTCTCCCTGACTGCCGCAATCTTACCTCCGAGGTCACGGAGAAGCCGGTCATGTGATCGGGCGCACACTGATGACTGCAGGGCGGGTGATGTCATCAGTGTGCGCCCGATCACATGACCGGCTTCTCCGTGACCTCGGAGGGTGATTGCGGCAGTCAGGGAGAGAGGCACTGAAGACTGAGGCAAGCGCCGGAGAGGTAAGTATAAAATGTTTGTTATTTTATGCCCAGCAGCATGGGGGGACTGCAGGGACATTTAATATGCCCTGCTCCCCTGTCCATACCTCGGCGCTAGCTTCAGCACCGAGGTGATGGACAGCGGCAGTGCAGTGCATATTAAATGAGTTAATGAGCGGGGGTCACGTGACCTCCCGCTGCCTCCTACAGCCCGCAGCCAGTCCGCCCCAGCCCCCGAACACAGTCCAGAGCTGCCCCCACTCTCCCCTGCACCGTACCTTCGTTTTTTAAGACGCACCCCCCACTTTCCCCCAGAATTTGGGGGAACAAAAGTGCGTCTTAAAAAGCGAAAAATACGGTAACTTGTATTTATATGTTTATACTTTCTTTTGGTACTGTAAGAGTTAAGGACTCCTTCATATCTGGTTGCTCTTTGTAAGCCTTAATCTCAGGTGCACCTTTTGATGACTACTCCTCTCCCCTATAGAAAATCATGTGTTTTATCAGCTGATGCTAGTGAGAGAATCTCATTTTATATGCTGATCACTTTGAAGGAGCCAGTCCCTGGAGAAGCAGTAATGTTGTTACAATTGCAGCTGTCTGTGCTTTGCTGTAATTGAGGTGTTTTGTGTTATATCCTTTTGTGTCTATTTTCCCTCAGTCTGTTTCACTTACCTTGTGTTGTATTATTATAGAGGTGAGGCTGGTGTCCTCACCGGCTTGCACACTAATTAGGGTGAGTCCAGGGTGAGCAAGGGCCTGGGCACGTGACAACGTTGGAGGGCAGGGACCCATATAGGGACGTTAGGGAGTGCAAGATTTAGCCTCAGGTTAGTGACAGAAGGTGACCCCTCTCCATATTGCCAGAGCTTTCCTTCTATACCATCCCCGTTGTCACCTCTGTGTTGCGTTGCAAACAGGGCGTCCGTACGCCCTCATGTGACATCTGGTCAGTACGATTACAGAAAGACCATACTTATATTAGTTTTCATTTTTTGCTGGTTTTGCACAAAAACAACTATTTTAGAGAAACAAGAATTGTTTTTTGCATCACTATATTGTGAGAGCTATATTTTTGTTATTTTTTGCTGATGGAGCAGTTAGCAGCTTGTTTTTTGCGAACAAGATGACATTTCCAGTGATGCAATTTTTATTTACATTTGTTCTTTTGATTGCATTTTATTCCATTTTTTGTTGGGCGGTTTTATGAAAAAGCAAAGTTTTATGCCACTTTTTTTTATTTTTTTTTAACAGTGTTCAGTGAAGGGTTAAAACAGTGTGATAGTTTTTTATAAATCCGGTTGCTCTGGGCATGGCAATACCAAATATGCTTACTGTTGTGTTATTTATTTGTACATAAAATAATACGTATTTATTGGTATAAAGTTTTTTTCCTTTTTTTCAATATTTTGTGATTTTTTTTCTAATTTTTTTACTTTCTAGTGAACTAGAAATGCCATTACCCTGGTCACTGATATAATTAATTGCCATGCACCAGCAGGGCAATGCAGTACACCTGTCAGTGATGCAGACACAGAGGCTCCCAACTTGTTCTAACAGGCTTGCCAATTGCCATAGCTTGTTGACCTGGATGGTTGTCATCTCAGTGATTTGGCCCTTACAATGACGTCGAGGGGGCGTCTACTGGATGGGATTGATATCAATCACAATGTTTAGGAGGCTGGAACAAGGGAAGGAACTCCCTGTTCCAGCCTCCTAAACATTGTGATTGATATCGATCATAGCATTTAAGGGGTTAAAAATCCAAGGGCATTGCAAACACTGCTCATGGTTGTGAGAGGTGGGTCTCAGCTGTCACGATCGCATTGGCGCAGCTCCTGTGTCCTATACGATCATCATGACGTACCCATGTGTCATTGGTTGGAAACGCCTTAGCAACATGACATATGGGTACATCATAGATCATGAAGATATTAATCCCTTTATGACCAAGGGCGTATCTATACTATTTTTCAAGTTATAGTAATCTATTTAATACATTGTTGGATTCAGGACTTCTTTGCCTACACTATGCTGCTCTCAGATGAGGTAGGGAAAGCTTACTGAAAAATTCCCTATAATCTCTTCCCAACATATGATGTACTGGGTACGGTCATGTGTCAGGTGCCCGCCTTTGATGTGAGTACCCGCGGTGAGCTCACATTGTACACCCGACATCTCAGCTGATTCTGACTCCAGCTTGTATTTTGCCTACCTGCTTATCTCTTGATTTTGCACCTGACACAACTTTTCGGCAGTGACCCTGCTTGGTTACCATTCCTGCCTCTGGATGGCAGTTCTTCCATGGTAGTTTTCCACCAGATAACATTGTAAAACCCAAAATCTGTATTGTGCTAACTCTGCACAATGTGGTCTTTTTGAGCTTGTGGCCTCTGACAGATGTAACTCTTCTCACATTAGTAAATTTTTTTAACGATTATTTGCAGTATTGTAGTATGTAGTGAGAAAAAATAAAATAAACATCTGTTATTAACAAACTATCTAATATATAAAGCTGAATGTGTGTATGTGTGTGTGAATGTGTGTGTGTATGTCTGGGATTGGCATCTACACCGTTGCAACTACAGCCACAACATTTTGCACAGTCACACGTCTGGACCCCGAGAGCGTCATAGGCTATGTTGTGAGGTGAAATTTTAACCCTGTGCGTTTCAGTTCACCAAACAATTTTACCCCTATCTACATAATGGGGAAAAAGTGAAAGGAAAAGTGTTGGAGGAAAATCGACAGCTGCCAGCTACAGCCACAAAATTTTGCACAGTCACACGTCTGGACCCCGACAGCATCATAGACTATGTTGTGAGGCAAAATTTTAATAAAAGTGAAAGGAAAAGTATTGGAGGCAAATTGACAACTGCCAGATGTGAACAAGGGGGACTTAATGAATGAGAGCGATGGCCCAAAGAGTATATACCGTACAGTTGTTAAGGTGGGGCCCCGACATAGGATACTCACCACACACGGGGATATGAGCACACACACAAAATGCGCCACACACTACCACGTGCATGAACACATATACCACCCTCAGCACACATTTCACCACACATACACTAACCTCATCACATAATCGCCCTAAAACACACACAAGTCTGGTATTATCCTTCAAAAATATAAATCTGATTAACAAGCAGCAAAACTACAAGAGAAACAAATGTACCATATCTAATATATAAAGCTGAATGTGTGTGTGTGTGTGTGTGTGTGTGTGTCCAGGATTGGCATCTACAGCCACAAAATTTTGCACAGTTCCACAGTCCCACATCTGGATCTCGAGAGCGTCATAGGCTATGTTGTGAGGCGAAATTGTAGCCACGCGCGTTCCAATTCACCAAACTATTTTGGCCCTATCTACATAATGGAGAGAAAGTGACAGTTACCAGTTGACAGTTGTGAATGAGAGGGCTTAATGACAGCACCAAAGACTAACAGCATATACCAGCATATAGTCACTAAAGTGGGGCCCTGACATGGAATATTCACCACGCACGGGGACATGTATACACACCACATGCACACAAAGAGTAACAGCTAAGGTGGAGCCCCAACATTGGATACTCACCACGCACCCGAACACAAACACACACCACAAAGAGACACACACAACACAGAGACACACACCACACAGACACCCCCCTCACAGAGACACACACACATACACACCCTATAGGGACACATGCACTCATCCCACAGGGACACACACACTACAGGGACATACAGGGACACAGAGACACACACATACCCCACAGGAACACACACCACAGAGACACCCCTCCCCCCCACAAGGACACACACCACAGGGACACCCCTCCCCTAAAAGGACCCACACCACAGGGACCCCCCCCCCCACAGTGACACACGCACACCACTGGGACACACACACAGCCCAGGGACATACACACCCCAGGGACACACACACCACACAGACAGACACAGATGTGCACAAATCGCCTCACACAAGTGCTATCTTTAATTTCCAAAAGTATACATCTGATTAAAAACAGCCAATGTGCAACACATGTGCCATATAGGGAATTAAAAATATGCAAATAGAGTCTGTGGAGCCTCGGTTAGGAGTCTCAAACACAGTACTTACCAGATATCTCTCCAGCACTGGTCTCCCTGAGATCAGTGAATGCTTTGTGATATAGGGAATTAAGGCAGATGTCGGTCACATGAGCTGATTTTATGTGTATGTGTGAGGTAATATATACTGCCCGGCCGGGGGGAGGGTTTACTGTTGGCTGGAGATTTATGAGGCTGCCTATAACAACCAATCACAGCTCAGCTTCTATTTTCCTACAGGTCATTAATATGACATATTCAAATTCTATTTTGTTATAGCTAACAGCAGTTATTAATTAACCCGTAGCCGGGTAGTACAGCTAGTACTGAATAAAGAGACAGAGTTAAACTGACTACACAAGACAAAAAAATGTAAAACATATATAATTAAAACATAACACAAGTATCAACTTCTACATGATTACACGTTTTGATCTGTTCTCATCTCCTGATAATACTAAGAGCATTTCTAGACTCAGAGACATCACATCCATTGATGTTTCTGCCAAGATCACATATCCCATGAAGCAGTGAACTTCAAGACTAAGACCTCATAATAAAAAAGGACATATTTTTTAGACACAGAAACAGAAATGTAGAATGTCCTCGGATATTGTTTATTATTGTAAAATTGTAAAAACATTCTCTGTTTTTCTGAAGGTTTCTGTATTGCTGAGAAAGGTTACAGCCAAAAAGAAATATGCCTTAACAGACAATTTTTTGTTAGTTTGTGTTACCATTTAATTACTAGAGGACAAAGAGAAAAGGAATCAAAATTTTGACATTTATTCATGTATTGTGCTTGCTTTATACTAAGCAGTTTGAGACAGCGCTCACTGAACATGTCGGGGTACACTCATTTGACAGTAGTGTTAAGCTACATAGCAACAGTTTCTATTTGAATAGTCCATTCAGGGTTATTAACACAGCCATAAATCGCTTGTCAACACATAGTGTGCAGTATATGTCAGCTTCATAACATACATTGTGTAACATCTGTTACTTCTGTGGATATGTCCGCACAGTCTAAGTCAGTAAACAAAGTCCCATTCTCTGGGGTTACCTGCTCAGCAGCTTGGCAGGCTTTAGACTGGCTCCAGCCAGTCTCATTGTCAGCCAGTCTCATTTACTGGGATCACCAGCCAGGTACCTGGACTTGCTCCACATTGGCCCTGTTAGTAGTCCAGGCCCTCAGTAGCTTCGGTCGCTTCCTGGACTCTCAGGAGCTCCAACCAGCTCCAGACTCACACATAGTCTATCCACCATGTGCTCAGATAGGAATTCTGTCCTTCAAAGACCTGTCTGATATCAGAGGTCACGTGACATAACAGCAGACTCACTATATGCATAAGACACAGCTAAGGGAGGTATGTGGTTAGCCAAACAGACCCGCCCAACACTTTCTGTCTAACCTATAAATGCAGCCCTTAATACACTGGAAAGCAAAATAACAAAACTTCCAAGTTGAAGTGATCGGTGCCTTTATTCCATGCCTAGGTGTTTCATGGCTGTCCCAGCCTCTTCCTCAGGAGCTTATTGATGGTCATGCTCCTGAGGAAGAGGCTGGGACAGCCTTAAAACATATAGGGCGTGGAATAAAGGCACCTATCACTTCAACTTGGACGTCTTGTCATTTTGTACTCAGCAGCGCGGACCGTGCCTATCCATCCATATTGATGTTTATTTGCCACCTCGAGTGGGGGTCCTGTGGCAGCTGATAACTAAGCGTTGATACCAGTTGTGGGTCTCACAACTGGATAGAGTGAGAAGTTTGATGTATTAATCTTCCCAGTTTACTTGGGCGATTCGACCCATTGCACCCTTGTCTACCCCAATTTAGGTTCTTTTTTGTTCCTGTACTGGGGGATCCTGGACAGAGGGGCAACCAGGACCCTCTTCACCCTCAGCATGATCAGGGGGACTAATACCCCCACTTTTTCTACCAGCAACACAGCCTCCATCAACTGCACCAGCCTGGGGGGAACCTTAGGGGGCTACCCCCACCTCCTATGGATTGGCAAAACGTCCTTGCTTCCCTTCCCTCTAAGGAAGACTTTAAAAACCTCATTAATGAGTTCAAAGACATATGTAGGTCAGAGATGGCTAGCGTGAGAGGTGATCTACGGCACTTAAAAGGCAGAATTGAGGCCTTAGAAGATGAACACGATTCCACCAGAAAGCATGTAGCAGAGTTGCACCAGCTCATGGTATCCCAGCAAAAAGATATGCAGGAAATGCAGTCCCATTTAGAGGACTTTGACAACAGAGGGTGCCGGTGTAATATCCGTGTGCGGGGAATACCCAAAGCTGTGGATGCTGAATACCCTGGCTCAGTTCTGCAGACCATCTTTAATGAGGTCCTGGGTCCTCCCTCTTCTAATATCACTAAGCTGGACAGGGCACACAGAGCACTGCAGCCCAAAAATATGTCAGCACAACCTCGGGACATTATATGTTGTGTCCACGATTTTGCTACTAAAGAGTTAATCATGTCCAAGGTCAGAATGAGGAACCATGCCCCCACATATAATAGTGTGGAGGTCCAGCTGTTTCCAGACCTCTCCCGCATCACCTTGCAGAAGCAGAGACACCTTAGGCCCCTTGTGGTTCTGCATTACCATCAGATACCATATCAGTGGGGATTCCTATATGCCTTGACTGCCAGGAAGGAGGGGAAATCGGCTACCCTACGCATCCCAGAAGATGTCCCAGCTTTCTTCGAAGCCCTGGAGATTCCGGTTGTCCACATTCCAACCTGGATCTTGAATATCCCTAGAGGTCCCCCGCTCCTGGGGTGGTCAAAAGTTGGGGGTGGCAGGCGCGGGCCAAAAGGGGGAGGATGGGGGAGTGGTGGGAACACCATGTCTTGCCCTCGTTGAGGATGCTTTCTCCTTGGGCTTGTATCATCTGTTGTGTTCGTGGGGATACTGTTGGCTGTTTGCTGCCTGATTCAATGACTCTCTTGGGCATTTTAAGCAGCTCCTCTTATGGGGGCATTTATGCTAGGGTCCTGTGGGATGGTGGTTGGCGGAAGCTTCATCCAGTTTTTTTCACCTTGACTACCCTGTTGGTGGAGTTGCTCGCTGGACTGGACTCGGATTTTCTGGACACTAACCCCTCAACCCACTACAGAGACTCTGCCAGAGACTAAGTTTGGTTTTTCTATTTTCTCTTTAGTGGCCTTGTGTGGCCCTAGTATACCCTCTCGGGAGATCCCTGACTGGATTAAATCACGGGCAATGTTGATTGCTGGTTATGCAAATTTTACGTTTATCTTGATCCAATTATCTTTTATCGTTTGCTCTTGTCTCCCCCTTTCCTCGTTATTCTTTCCTCTTGTGTTTTTCCAGACCCTGCTCACCTCCTTGGCACGAACCCAGTTAGACTTCAATTGGTTGGTCAGTCCTGCTGCAATAATTCTCATAGGTTACTGCATCCACACAGGTACACCTGAGAACTTTGCTTTATCACCCCCATTACTTTCTCACTAAGGCTCGTATTATATCTCTCTGTGAGCGGTATTAACTCCACTCATAAGAGGAAACTAGTTCTTCTCTGCTCCTCCAAGGCTCCTCCAAGGCAGAATCACTTTCCTGCAAGAAACACACTTTGACTCATCGAGCTCATTTAAATTTGCGGCACACAATTTCCCCCATTAAAATTCGGCTTACTCAGATTCTAAGAAAGGAGGGTGGCAATTCTCATAGCTCCTAGCTGCCCTATCCAGGTTATTGCTTCTCACATAGACACTAATGGTAGATATGTAGTTTCGGAGGCTCTTCTGGAGGGTTCCTCTGTTATACTAGCCAACATATACACTCTGAATGATGGTCAGATCCGCTTCCTGAGGGGGATCCTCTCTTTAATTTGGGGACTTCCTTCTGCAGCAACAATATTGGGTGGTGATTTTAATCTCCTGTTTTCGGAGTCTCTGACAGGTTCTCTGTCACGGGTCATTCACCCACTGAGGCTTTAAGGAAGTTATTAAATCTGAAGCCTTATATGATGCTTGGAGTATGGAGCACCCGGGAGAGAGGGCCTTCTCTTTCTTTTCACACCCCCACCAGACCCATACCAGGATTGATTATTTCTTTGTAAATTTCCTTTTGCTGGGGCACCTGGAGAGAGTGGAGCTGGGTTCCCTTATATGGTCAGATCATGCTCCCCTGATCTTGGATCTTAGGGGGACTACAGCCCGGCCTAGGTCTGGCCACTGGAGCTTGAATGAATCCTTGTTCAAAGACCCCATCATCAGGAACTCCCTTCTGAACCAGCTTGTGGAATTCTTCCAGCTTAACGTGGACTCAGTTTCCTCACCGGCAGTCCTATGGGAGGCTCACAAGGCAGGATGAGGGGCCACTGTATCAGAGAGGGTGCCAGGACCAAAAAATTGGCTGAGGCTCAGAGGGTCTCCCTGGCCACTCAATTGAAACTTCAGGAAAGGGAACTCTTGCTATCTCCCTCTTTAACCATTTTGAGGGAGGTTATCAGACTAAGGGAGAGCTTTAAGGATCTGGCAATGAGGGGAGCAGAGAAGCTCTTGACTTTATCTAAGCAAACGTTCTATGGAAGAGGTAATAAGGCTCATACTCTCCTTGCTCACAAATTAAAGGAACGCTCCATAGCTTCCTGTCCCCAAGCTCTACAGGATAAGGGCATCACCCACTACACCCTGACGCCATAGCAGAGATTTTTTACAACTTCTATAACAAAGTTTACAATTTACAAACCCCGCCAACCATAAGTTCCCATGTATCAGCAGCGATTGAGGACTATCTCTCCGCCCTAGACCTTCCTTCACTGCCTCGGGAGGCAATCAATGCACTTAATGGTGTGGTCTTCCCTGACGAATTGGAGGGGGGCCTGGAATCTCTACCCCAGGGGAAGTCACCGGGCTCCGACGATTTGGCCTATTCTTATTACAAATCATTTGCTAAGGAGCTCCTCCCCCATATGTCCACTTTGTTTAACTCTTTCCTTCAGGGTGATCCAATTCACCCACAATGCAACACTCCCACTTAATCCTTCTCCCTAAACCGCCAAGGTATCATTTGGATTGTGCAAATTACGGGCCAATGGCTCTCCTGAACTCTGACTTGGAGATCTTCACCAAGCTATTGGCCTCCAGGCTTAACATCTGGTTGCCCCAGCTTATTCATAAAGACCAGGTGGGCTTTAACCCCTGTCGTTGGGGGGAAAAACACTAGAAGGGTAGTGGACTTGGTGGATGTCTCGAATTGGAGGAAACAGCAGATGCTAGCGTTGAGTCTTGACGCGGAGAAGGCTGTTGACCGCCTCTTCTGGCTTTTCCTCTTTGGGACATTAAAGATCTTTGGCATCTCAGGTGGCTTTATGTCAGCATTAAAATCGTTAATAACCATCCCACAGCGGCTATTAAACACCCCCTTAGCACCTTCAAAACCTTTTCCATCTGAAATGGCGCTAGACAGAGGTGCCCCTATCACCCCTTCTGTTCGCCCTCTGTATAGAGCCCCTAGCAGCAGCAATCCGGCAAGATCCCGACATCTCGGGGGTTATGGTTGAGAGCAAATCATTTAAGATTTCGCTACTCGCGGATGATGTCCTCCTCACGCTCACCAACCTCCATATATCTCTCTTAAATCTTATGCGTACTTAGAAGAACTATGGAGATCTCTCTGGCTACAAAATCAATTCAAGCAAAACGGAGGCCATGCCGCTGAACATCTTACCCAAGATACTGGATCATTTGTGCCTGAATTTTAAATTCCGGTGGAAGTTGGATGCTGTGAAATATTTGGGGGGTCAATATAACTTCCTCTTACGACACTCTCTATAAACTCAACTCTCCTTCCCTTTTTAGAGACTTAAAATCCTGTCTGATTAAGTGGTTATCGCTCCCTCTTTCCTGGATGGGTCGAATAGCGGCAGTTAAGATGAGATTACTCCCTAAATTGATTTATTCCTTCAAGACACGCCCTGAAATCCCATCAGGCAGCCATTATACATGTCATTTGGTGTAACAAGCGCCATAGGGTGGCCAGGGGGGCCTGACGACCCCTAAGACTAAAGGGGGGTTGTAAGTCCCAGATGTGCTGAAATATTATTGGGCCACCCACCTTAGGGGAATACCTTGTTGGGGGTCCCTTTGGGCCTACAGCAAGTGGAATGAATTGGAGAAATTGTGGATTGCCCTGATACACCCTAACTCCCTCTTGTGGTCACCTACGCAGTGTGACTCTTTCCCCCCTCTCTTGTACCCCATGCAATTTACACGGGATCTCTGGCTCTCCTGTACAAGAAGATTTGCTCTTACATCACCCTGTTCTCCCTTGGTGTCCTTTCTCTACCAACCGCTACTTTCAAGTAGTCTAGAATCTTCTATGGTTTGTCCCTGGCTTAAAGCAGGTTTGTTTAGATTTGCCTTCTTATAGACTCCATGCAGATTCATTCCTCTGATTTCCTTAAGTGGCAATTTTCCCTCTCCAATTGGGAATTTTACCAATACTTGCAAATTAGAGACCTAGCCAGTTCTCTGTTTGGCAGAGCGGAAGCCTCTAGCCCTACGGAATTTGAGAGGCTTTGTAGGAGGGGCATGGATACCAAGGGTCTAATTTCTGAAATCTACAGATTGATATCTGATCCTCAGGGGGGAGTCTGGTGGGACACTTACATATATGCATAGGTAGGAGTCCTGTTTGGGGAGGTGGATTTTCCCTCGGGAATGGGTCGTCATTTGGAGGAATGCCACCAAATCATCAGTGTGTACCCTCTACAAGGAAAACATTTACAAAATTCTAATGTTTTGGTACTACACACCGGAGCTCCTCCACATGCTGAATCCATCTATCCCCGCCACTTGTTGGAGGTGTGGAGGGGGTACGGGGTCTCTCTTCCACTTATTCTGGTCATGTCCGAAGATTCTTCCCTTTTGGTATCAAGTTCGAGTCCTTATTAATAAAGTATTATATGTTGATGTTGAACTTGATACTTTTGGTATATCTCCTGGGCTCTAGGGCATGGGGCATGGGCAAATTGCCTTCTAGACTAATGTGTCATATCCTTACTACGGCTAGGTGCTTAATTGCATGATGCTGGAAACAGACAAGTGCCCCGTCGCTCCAGAGCCTCATAAATAGAATTTTGGACGTCAGATGTATGGAACACCTTACAGCTTTGTTGAATGACTCGGTAGAACGCTCCTTGGCAGTTTGGTCCCCTTGGGATTACTATGCAGCAGGTGCCAACTTTTAGGACTCCTGGTCTTGGGAGCCATTACCTTTCTTCCATGCCCCTCCTAACCCTTCCCTCCCTCTACCCCCTATGTCTTGTCTATGTTCTTTCTATATACATGGTTTAAAGTAGTTGTAATTTTCCCTTTCTCTTTTTTTTCTTTGCCTTTATAACTCTTATTATGGACTAATGATTTATTTAGTGACCTGTACTACCTTGCATTTGTCCACTAGAAGAACTTGCCTACCTGAGCAGGGGTTCATTATCGCCCCCACGCCCATTTTTTCCAGCTTGGCTACGCTAATGTGTAGGTCAGTCCTATCATTATACTTCTATTCCAGTTTGGTTGTATGCTTCATGTGTACCCTTGTTATTTTTACTAAGTGCTCAATAAAATTTTATGGTTGAAAAAAAACAAATTTGGTGACATGATTGCTTTTTGAAGCCTGGACCCCCATCACATAGAATGGTATATCAGGGGCTGGAGTGTATGTGTGAACATGGGGCCATACAGAATTATGAGGGGGTGTGAGTGTAGGCTGATCTTGCAGCCCCCAGCATCCACGCCCCTGACACACCTCCTGCTTTTTGCTTCTACATGAAGCTCTCAGACAGAGATTTTGGTTCCCTGACGTGGGGGCTAGAGCAAAGGAGCAGGTATGATTTTATCGATTTATAAGGCCACGTGCACACGCTGAGTATTTGATGAGTTTTTTACCTCAGGATTTGTAGACAAAACCAGGAGTGGAGCAATCAGAGGAAAAGTCTAAGGGTACCTTCACACGCGGCAATATTGCTAGGCAAATTCACTGGCAATTTGCTGGTTGCAGTGAAATCATGGACACATTGTTCCATTTGTACACAACAACAAAATAAAACACGTGTGAAGGTACCCTAATAGAAACACGTCACCACTTCTGTATTTATTCATCCACTCCTGGTTTTGGCTACAAATCCTGAGGTAAAAAACTCATCAAATATTCAACTTGTGCACGTGGCCTAAGAGATCTATAGATCCTAGAATTGCAGTATACTGCTCTGCTTCATCATGTAGGAGGGCAAGAACTGTACTAAAAAGATTTCTCTCACTGGAGTTCCCCTTTAAGATGTTAGTAACATTTTGTGGCACAAAACATATAATTAGAAATTTCATTCATTCTACTTTGTGTTAATTCCTTTAAAGCACCTGAAGGGTTAAACTACTTGCCAGCTTTTTTAAATACTATGATGGGTGCTGTTTTCAAAGTAGTGTTAATAAAGAGGGGTTCCAATGTATAGGTCCCTCAATGTCACTTCAAAACTGATTAATCGTCTAAAAAAACAAACATTATGTAAATTGACTAATTATAGGTACATTATTATTATTATTTATGATCTAGCATGACAATCTGGTTTAAAGGGTATAAAACCTTCAAAATTTGAAAACTGTTTTTTTTAAATATTTATGCAATTATTGAAAATTTGATGAACACAAAAAATACGAACCTAACATAACTACTAACAAAAAAATAAAATTTGTCATGAAAAAACATGTTAAAGAATCACTGGGATATGTTGAAAGATTCCAGAGCTATTACCACATAATGAAAAGTGAGATACTAAAGGGAATCTGTCACCAGCTTTTTGCCATCCCATGTAAAAGCAGCATAATGTAAAGACAGAGATCCTGATTCTAGAGATGTGTCATTTACTGAACTGCTTGCTGTCATTTTGATGAAATGAGTTTTCTCTGCTGCAGATTTATCAGTTCATGAATATTCTGGACTACCTGGCAGCAGGTTTACTAGTCCTCTAATGATAATCTCCAACTGTGGAAGGAATGGTGATACATAATTACAAAAACTTTTCAAACCCATAAGGATAATCACTTATTCTGTACCTGGATTTTTAGCTAAACAATTTTTTCCCAGTACTTTTCCAAAATGCACTTGTGTAGTGGCATCTGGACCTCCTGACTGCATTCTACAGCATTTGTACTATATTCTTTATTTGTCCTTGTTACATGTTCTCTTATATACATTAAGGCCCCTTTCACATCAGCATTTTTTTTTTCAAATTGCAGCAGATCAGCAGATTTACCGCATCTGCCGCCTAACGGTCGCACTTTTGGCACACTTGCAGTAAACCCCCTTGCATTGTCTATGGGGCTTGCAGCAGGTGCGGTATTGCCACGATCTGGCACTTGCGGCCGCAAAAAAAAATGCCAACTGCCACACCTGCCGCTAGCCCCATAGAAAATGCATGGGGCTTGCCGCAAGTGTGCCGAAAGTGTGACAGATGTGGTAAATCTGCAGGATCTGCCGCAATTTGCAAAAAACGCTAATGTGAAAGGGGCGTAAGTTTTACTCAAATGCATTATACTTCTTTCACTTAAGATCCTACTTGATGTAATAAGTTATAAGTGAAGATGATCGAACACAATTTGATGTGAATTTAAATCTAGATGAATTGTATGAAATTTGCAAGTCTCGACGAATTCAAACAATTTACTATTCGATTCATGCAAATTACCAAAAAATATCCGCAACCTACCCGTATATACTCGTGTATAAGCCGACCCGTGTATAAGCCGATCCCCCTACTCTTGCCCCCAAAACCTGGGAAAACCTATAGACTCGTGTATAAGCCGAGGGTGGACCCCAGCACAGGTATACAGCCCCCAGCAGTGTGGTATACAACAGCCCCAGAGGTATATACAGCAGCCCCAGTGGTAGTATACAGCAGCAGCCCCAGTGGTATATACAGCAGCAGCCCCAGTAGTTAGTATACAGCAGCCCCAGAGGTATATACAGCAGCCCCAGTGGTAGTATACAGCAGCAGCCCCAGAGGTATATACAGCCCCAGTGGTAGTATACAGCAGCCCCAGTGGTATATACAGCCCCAGTGGTAGTATACAGCAGCCCCAGAGGTAGTATACAGCCCCCCCATCAGTATACAGCAGCCCCAGAGGTATATACAGCCCCAGTGGTAGTATACACGCAGCCCCAGTGGTATATACAGCCCCAGTGGTAGTATACAGCACCCCAGAGGTAGTATACAGCCCCCCATCAGTATACAGGCCCTCACGCCTTGTGCACAATCCTGTAAAGGAAGAGATTAGTATACTTATCACTGTCCCGCTGCCGCTGTCCCGCCGCCGTCATCGCGCTCCTCCGTCTTCTTCCGGTTTCCTCCTCGGTCACGCAGACAATGACGTCATTGCCTGCAGCCAACCGGAGGAAGCCAGATGAAGATGGAGGAGCGCGATGACGGCGGTGGGACAGCGGCAGCGGGACAGTGGTAAGTATACTAATCTCTTCCTTTACAGGATTGTGCACAAGGCAGGGGGGCCTGTATACTGATGGGGGCGGGCCTGTATACTGTATACACTGTATACAGTGTATACAGTATACAGTGACTCGCGTATAAGCCGAGGGGGGACTTTTCAGCCCAATTTTTGGGCTGAAAAACTCGGCTTATACGCGAGTATATACGGTAGTTACACATTTCCAAAGTTTGCATCCGTTACACAAATAATAGAAGGTCCAGTTCACCGCAAAATTTCTGATGCTCCAGTCTGGAGCAAGGGAGCGTTTCTGCCCCAGAACGTGTGGTATGAGAGAGTGAAGAGAAAGTCCACCTTCACAGGGGCAGTCTTCTTTATTCACAAGAAAATTTAAAACCATAGCTAACATAGTAGAGGCAACCCACTGTTGAAGCCATAAAGGATTACCCTGCTATTTACCTATAGTTTTGTATTATAATAATTATAGATAATTATCTAGCGAATAAAACAGACTGCACTGTGAAGCTGGACTCTATTTTCACTATCTATTATAGAAAAAATCCTTCAAACATTGGACAAATACTCTAGACAGTAAAGTGTTGTATAACTGCAGCACTTAAAGACAACCTGTCAGGTCGTTCTACCCCCCTCTGCTATCACTACCTGTCCCTTCACCTTCCTAGCTGATCCCTAACCATTCCTGTCTGCTCTAAAAGTGCCCTATAAAATTGAGAAAATGACTTATATACTTCCATACTGTCTCCATCCAAAGACTGGAAAGGTGGGCTCCGGAGCTCCATTCTCCCTCCTCACCCCGCTGGGTATCATCAGTTTTTCTTATGTTCCACCTCCTGTTTGAAATTACTGCCTCCTCTGCTACTGTAAAGCCCGGCTGGAACATTATATCCGGCCCGGTGCATGGTGGGGGCTGATCACGTGGTACGGCCTGACTCTGGCGCATGTGTAGTGGGCATATTAAAACCAGTCCATACCATGTGATGAGCCCCCACAATGCACCGGCCGGATATGATGTTCCAGCCGGACATCACAGTAGCAGAGGAGGCAGAAATTTCAAACAGGAGGTGGAACAGAAGAAAGACTGATGACGCCCAGCGGGGCATGTGGAGAGCAAGTGAGGAGGAAGAATGGAGCCCATAAGCCTGCCTTTCCGGTCTCCGAATGGCGACTGTATGTAAGTATTTAAAGCGAACCTGTCACCCCCCCCGGGCATCAAAAGCTAAAATAGCCACCTTCTGCAGCACTAAGGCTGCATTCAGAGAAGGTGGCTATAGCCTTTTGATGCCATTTATACTATGAAATATGCAGTTAGGTAAATGCTCACACTTCTGAAGACCAAAGACCGGGAGGCGGGGTTTCATGCTCCTCTGACCCGCCCCTCTTGTCCATCATGGTGCTCGCCTGCTGCCTCCCCTGACTGTGTAAAATGAACGCGCGTCTCCGTTCTCCTGTATGGAGCCAAGCATGCGCTGTGCGCGCTGCCCGACGACTTCCTGGACACCGGGCGCACAGCGCATGCGCGGCGCCGTGCAGGAGAATGGAGGCGCGCGTTCATTTTACACAGTCAGGGGAGGCAGCAGCAGGCGAGCACCATGATGGACAAGAGGGGGCGGGTCAGAGGAGCGTGAAACCAAGCCTCCCGATCTTTGGTCTTCAGAAGTGTGAGCATTTACCTAACTGCATATTTCATAGTATAAAGGGCATCAAAAGGCTATAGCCACCTTCTCTGAATGCAGCCTTAGTGCTGCAGAAGGAGGCTATTTTAGCTTTTGATGCCCGGGGGGGTGACAGGTTCGCTTTAAGTAATTTTTCTCATTCTTTATAGGGCACTTTTAGAGCAGACAGGGATGGTTAGGGATCAGCTAGGAAGGTGCAGGGACAGGTAGTGAAAGCATAAGGGGATAAAATGAGTTGACAGGTTACCTTTAAGCAGATGTAGTAGTAGTCTGTAAATAATAATGAAATCATTTACCAGGCGCAGCGCCAGACTGTGCGGTTGATCAGTGATATGGTTGAGCTGGCAGCTGTCCTACTGCATTTGAATGAAAATTACCTATTTGTTTTCTTCATTCTTAATGTAATAGAAAGCAGAAGCAAGGCTGCACAATCGCCTTTGCAGAAATAATAATCTGAATTCAGTGTCAGTTAGAAATGGTGTTTTTGCTTGTCCCAAGCAACAGTACTGATATTTTTCATTTCTTGTGCAATAGTTTTTGTCAAGGGGGGAGTAACTATTTTTGGGTAAGGATTTTTAAAACAAAAGAAAACTCCCTAAAATGTAGACTTTTAACTGCAACTATCAACCTCACAAAGGATGAAAGTTGTAAACGCTTTTTTTTCTCTTTTAACAATGATATTTTACATCTGTACACCATGTTGCAGGTGTCGGCATTTTAGTTGTGCTCGTACTGAGCATTTAATTTTTTTCCATTTTTCTAAAAGGAAAACCAACAATCATGAAAAAGTGCTCATTTAATTGTGCTTGTCTGTTTTTGTATACCTGGTTTACTAATCCAATTTGACAACCATACCTATCCTGATGTCATATTTTGTTTTGTCTACATTTACCTGCATAACTGGCATTTCTTTTTAAGTCCTTTTTTGGCAAAAGTTGAATAATTGCGCTTGAAAATATTGTCAAAAATGATTAATTGGTAATTACATATTGTATGAAATGTATGATGAAGCATAAAATGGCAAAGAAAATGGACAGTATAGTGAAAACTCAAAAAAAAACTCCATAAGAAAGGCTAAGAATGTAGGAGCCTCCAGCAGCACCATCAACAGTGTTAGCACCAGGCAAAAATACTACCAAAACAGGTCACAGTTGTCCTCAGGCATATTAGTGAGGAGGAAGTTGAGGGCATTATGGAAAACATCACTTGACTCAGTCATAGCAGGATGAAGATACCTCTAACAGAGACGCTGTCAGTTACGGTAGTGTTCTAAACAAAACAGTCTGCCTGATCAGACATGGCTACAAAAGATCATTTTTCCACCATTTTATTTTTCATTTTAAAATATATGAAAAATTTGTAAGTGCACTGAGTTATTAAAGGGACTGCTGGTTCCAAGCACGCTATCATTTGTTTTTGTAGTGAAGTCACTTTAAAGTCAACTATGTCTGTATCCAACATTTTTCATTGTGATTTGCGGCAAGTTTATTTGCAACAATTCTAAATTTCTGGAAAACTTGTCTGAAACTGTCAAATCTCTCATTTTTCGTTATAAGTCTCCACAAAGGCTACTGTCCAAACATATGCTTTTATTACTATATTAATTGAATTCATATTCTGATGTGCTCCATCCTGCATCAACAATAGCACCACGGATACTTGATGACTCAGCCTTCTCATTTGTTTGAATTTGCCTTTAATTTTATCATTGTATTGTATTCATATTTATTATCTCTAATAGGAGGTATATAATAGTTAAATATCTAAAAAGGAAGATACCAACTTCAAAAATATAGAAAGAAGTCTTCATTGAGATGTGTCCACATGGAGAGACTATTTAATAGCCTCAAAATTCTGACTGAACATTGTGCCCAGATATAGGATAATTCCTGAATCATAGATGGGCCACAACATAGTTGGATATTCATCTAACCTAAAATAACGTCTTCCACTGATCTATCACGCCATATGATGGATGTCAGAGTTTGAACTATCTATACTTATGTATATAGTACCATCTTCCTCCATCAAGATTTCTATCAATCAATGGAGAAGTATCCTATTAACTGACTGCACTAAATAGGATCCCAAATGAATCTAAAACATCTATAGCAAACCTCTTTTTATCCTCCTTCTGATAAACCCTAATATATTGGGGAGACATGTGTCAAGCACTGGATACATTTTAAGTCTTCTAAGAATTGTCAAAGTTTCAACTGGAACACCTCTCAACACTGATGACCGTTTGATTCATTCATGAGATAAGTTACTCTAGGGACTATTGTCTACATAATATTTTGATGTCTGTTTTTTCTTAATTATCAAGGACATACCGAGGGCAACCCGCTGAGGAATGGGGGCACCACAAACTTAGGGTGTAACCACCTTCATTGTGCAGGTATTTGCAAGTGTTTTGAGGGAGAGTCTATGAACCGTTATTTTATTATTATTATTTATTTATATAGCGCCATTAGGTTCCATGGCGCTTTACATGAGGATAAGGGAGACAAGAAGAAGTACACTAAGTCTAGGCGATCAGGACGTACAGGTACAGGAGGGGCAGGGACCCTGTCCACGAGGGCTCACAGTCTGTGAGGGGAGGGTTAGGATACAGTAGGATGGGGGAATGTCAGGTATGGGGCGGTCGCCTGGGTCTCATGGCAGGTTGACACCAGTCCACGTTACTTGGTGATCTTTTTGATTCTTCTGTCCATGTTTTAACTTTTAACTTTTGTTTAATAAAATTTATTTTTTATCTTATTATATTTTTGAAGTTGGTATCTTCCTCTTTAGAGATATCTATTATCTCTTAAAATTTCTACATGTAATTACTATTTTTGTCTATACTCACACTTTGAGTTTGTAGCTTTTAATCTTATAAATAAAGTAAAATAGGGACTTCTTATTTTGGTGTATCCATTTGACCCCTTCTTTCAAAGTCTTATCATACATAATGTTTTAATTAACATAAACATATTTTCAGAGATATAATAAAAAAAGACTATAACTACTGTGAAGAAGCAGCTTATGCGCATCACAGCCCATTAATAATTAATATGTTATTCTAACTAAATTGTTCAAAAGCACAAATCAGACAGATCTTAGATCTAATTTACTATAAATATTTTCTGCCAACATTGAATTATTCTAATTCCGTATTTTGAGTAAAACTAGAAAAAAATATTGTCAGAAAGCAAACAAGACAAAACTCTTGGCTGCTCCTGATTGACGTGTTAGATCTATTAATCTGATGTTTGTTTTCCCTTTTATTTTCCAATCATTTATCCTGTTTGATCTTAAATGAAAGCCCCTTTAAATGAGTACATTTCTATAACCCTTTCAATCGCACCTACTGTAAAAAAAAACAAAACAAAAAAAACTAGATTATGTGTGCAAGAACTTTCTGGTAATGAGGCCTGTGCTCAGCATGATTTCATTTATCTTTTTTGTGCCTTTTTTAGACTTTTTTAAAGGCTATGTAAATGTTCTTTTACTTTTAACAGCAAGGTACTTTCCTATATAATTAGTACATGCCCCAGATATTGTGTTCATGTCACAACATCATGATGCCTAGGCAATTAGAGAAAACAATTTACTAACTTGAATGTTTATATAGTAGGTCCTGTTCTCTTTTTCCATGAAAATATGTTTCTGCTAATTGAGACAATATGTGCTCTGACAATTTAGTTATTGCACAATAGTGTCCTAGCTATGGCTTGCTTTTCTTATTTTTTTCCCTTGTTTTTTATTTTAAAAAAATGACCACATTCTATATTCTGCAAATCAATTTATTTCAATCAAACAAGTATTTCTTCAAATACCTTATTTTTTCCTTGTTACCACTGGGGGGCGCTATCTCTGCACTCTCAGTGCTGATCACATGACCCTGGAATGCCACCTGAGCTCATATCCTGTGATGTCGGTACAACTTCCGGGCTCAGGTAGTAGACAATACATCACAAACATATGACTCGTCTCACTCAGACTGTGGCACGTCACCCTGATTGACAGGGATGCGGCTGGGGCTTCTCTGCACATCACGGCCCAGCGGCCACCATCAAGTCCAGAGGACTGTGTGTAAAAGCTACTGTGTGCTGGGGGCGCTGTATAGAGAAGGGATAATCTGGCGTGCTGGGGGGGGGGTGTAGAAAGAGGTACTGCTGCTTGCTGGGGGCTGTGTGTAGAAGGGGGTGAAGCTGTGTGCTGTGGAAGCTGTGCAGAAAAGGGTCCGATATTCCTTGTGTGGTGCTATATGCTTGTGGCCTGTGTGTGCAAGCAGATGATGCTGCATGATGGAGTGATGCATGAAGCTGAATGCTTGGGAGCTGTGCAGGGAATAAGGTAATGTCACTTGAGTAGTGCTGCATATTGGGGATCTGCTCAGTGAATAGGGGAATGTCACTCTTGTGGCATTGTATGCTGGGCAGCTATGCAGGAATGGGGGTGATTTGATGTGTTACTTGCTTTCATAGTCACTTATCCCCAATGTGGCTTTCTTCTACATAATGATTTGTAAAATTCATTGTTTTACATTTGTAAATATACTGTATTTATATCTTTCTTATTTTTGCTAACATTATATACAGTATGTGTTTGGTGTGAAATTAGTGAAAAGGAACTACCAGTTGGATCTGTACCAAGATGTGGTCACACATTACTACTTGTTGGAAAAAATATCTGCAGCAAAGTCTTCATCACCAGTAGACGCACACTAAATCATTCATTTTTCGCTGAGAATTCACTTCCTGTCTTCAGCAGCTTTAAAGGCTTCACTCCAGCACTTCTTTTATTATAGCGCTGAAGTGGTGCTTCTAATCTAAATTCCCTGAGCTTAGTCTTTTACTTACCAGACAAATTTTTCTACTTCTACCACTTTTCAAGACTATGAGAGCATCTTTCTGGCCTTGTTCTGGCTCTCATACACTTTCATTGGGAGCTTGTGACTGTTGCCTCAGACTTCCGGCCAGTCAGAAGTTGCAGTCACAAGATGGTGCTGCGGGACTGGAGCGCCATTAATAAAAGATAAAGATGGCAGCAATTAATTATAAGAAATAGGACAGGGACCTTACATTAGTAGCACCACTTCATAGCTGATAAAATACAGCTGAAGTGGTGCTTTAACCCATTTCAAACATTCGTCGTACATGCACGGTGATATGGTATGGCGTTCCTGCAAACAGATGTGAATGTGTGGAGCAACGATTGCGCCAGCTTACTAGCTGAGCTAGCAAAATCTTCAATGGGTGTCACCCTGCAGTAATGCCCATGATCTCTGCAAGCATCAGTTGCGGGCATTTAACCCCTTCATCCCCGAGCCTGTTTTGACCCTTATAATCAGTCCATTCTTTGCAATTCTGACCAGTAACTTTATGAGTTAATAACTCTGGAATGCTTGAACAGATCCCAGTGATTCTGAGAATGTTTTTTTTCGTGACATATTAGACTTCATGGTAGTGGTAAATTTAAGATGATAATTTTTGCATTTATTTGTGAAAAAAGTTTAAATTTGGTGAAAACTTTGCAATTTTCAAACTTTCAATTTTTATACTGTTAAACTGGAGAGTAATTTCCCACAAAATACTTAATAAATAGTATTTCTCACATGTGTACTTTACATCAGAGCAATTTTGGAAATAATTTCTCATTTTTCCAACAAAATTTACAAAGGCTCTCTTTTTTAGGGACCACATCACATTTAAAGTGACTTTGAGGGGCCTGGGGCCTGGAGGGGACTTGGAACTTGAAGAGACTCCCAGCACTCCAGCTTTAAAGAAAATATTGAACAACAACTACGACATTTTTTATCCTAAAGTTAAAATGTGAGTAATCACTTTGACAACTCACTTTATCTACTTGCCAGCTCCAACTTGGTGAACCTTACCATATTTTGCGAACCTTATGACGCATTGCTTCACCCAAAATTTTGAACAAAAATGGGAGTTTGTCTTATATTCCGAATGTAGCTTACTGGAGCTGAGATCACAAGGGTCACAGCTGCAAGAAACTGCAGCCAGTGGCAGAGGCTAGGCAATGCTGGAGGCCCTGGGCTGGGAGGAAAAGGTGTCCCAGAGGTGTGAGCAGGAGCTATTGATCTTCCGGCGATGGGATTCAGGGAAATGTCGACGATACAACGTAAAAGCCATTGATCTCAAGGCAGAGGGCCTCAGGGAAATGGCATCGGAAGCAGAGCATGTGCAGATTGAATTCTCGGCTCAATGACGAGCTGAGATCTTAATCTGCACATGCGCAGCGTCTGGTGCCATTTTCCTGAAGCTCACTGCCTGGTGATCAATGGCAATTTTAAGAGTGACCCGACAAAAACAGATTTCAGAGTTTCCTCACAGAAAAGCATTTTTAATAAAAGCCCCCTAGAGAGCCTGTTTTCACAGTTGCCCAACACAGCCAAGATAGGCAGAGTTCCCTCACAGAGCAATAATTATAAAAAAAAAGGATTTACAGAGCCTGTATTTAAGCAGAAAGCCAAGATTGGCATAGTTTAAAAACAGCAAACATTTTCAAATAGTCCCTACAGAGCTTCTTTTCACAGTTGACCCAAACTGAAGATCGACAAAGGTTAACTACAGAGCACACATTTTTAAAATAGGTCCCAACAGAGCCCCTTTGCTTAGTTGACCCTCACAGCCAAGATTGGCAGAGATCCACCACAAAGCACCAATTTTAAAAAATCTAGAAAAGTGAGACAAATGCGCAATAGGGTCTTATCTCCAAGATATAGAGAGGTGTATGTATAGCGGCACAAGGCCTGCTCACCTGATCTGGTTGTGTATACCCACAACCAGTATGAACGTTTAGTAGGTAGCTGCTGCTGGATCACACATCCACGGGTCACCGCGGTCAGAAATCAGCATCCAAGGACAAAGTGTCAGTCCTGAGGAAGGAGCTGGGAGAAATGGCTCCGAAACACAGCCCCCTGAAGAACGAAGGGAAACACATGTCGGGGTTCTCCTGACACGCAGCTTTGCCAGCGATCACAATGGGTATAGATCTCTGATAGTACTCTTAGGAACTGCAGTTGGTACGAGGTGATGTTAAACTGGACCTTATGGTCATTTTGGGCTTTGGTTTTGCAATGTGTTGGATGTAATACTGGCTATGTTGTAACCTTGCCCAGCCATATATATGAATTGTCTTTGTTTACATTGCTCCATATATTTTGTTTGTTCACAGAGACAAATATGTTTACTGTGTACCCTGTGATCTGAATAACGGCACTGTGTGTCTCTCACCTCTTCCTTTGTGCCTGATCTATCCGCGTAATTTAATCACAACGTCATGTAATGTTGTTCTGATGCACTGCACTTTATATTAAATTTAAATTTTAACTGCATCTAAACTTTACTGACATTTTTTATGGGATGCATTTGTACATGTTCTTGTTCGTCGAATCTATAAAGCTGAGATGTAGCATCCAATTATTACTAAGATCCGGGCGGCTCCCTATTAAGATATTAAGCCTCTTTATCCTGCTGACCCTCACAACCAAGTAATATTGGATGAGGAAATACACAGCAAAATCTCTACTTGTAAACAGGGTGCAACATAATGCATGGAAAGTTTTGAACAATGCTAAAGAGGGGAAAAGCCATGCATAAGAAAATGTGCATACCAAGAATATGGATAAATGAAAAATGTTATTACAAAAAGTGGCAACAACACAGCATACAATAAAACCAATGAATCATGTTAGACATTTGATAATGTGAGCTGGTCATGGTTAAATCTAGCCCTGGATACAATGGGGTTGATAGGGGCATTTAGAATTTTTTAGAACATTATATTCCAACCTTTAGGCAAGGGTTTATACTCTGGAATTCCTCTCGGATTCCTCTTGGATTCTTTTATATTAGGTACAGGTACTCAACAGGGTTGCCCGTTATCACCTCTGCTATGAAATTTAGCCATTGGGCCACTATCTCGATATCTTAATGATAGCAGTGCTTTTGAGGGAATTGAGATATGAAATAGAATGATAAAATCAGCCCTTTTCATCGATGATGTCATGCTGTTTATGAATAGGTCGGAGAGACCCTTACCAGATCTTTTACATCACTTAGATTCAGAAACTTTTCTGGCTTCAAACTAAATAAATCCAAATGCGAGGTTTTATTGTTAATAAATTGTCACAAGAAAGGGGGAGGGAGAGATAGAGAGAAGGAACTTTATGGTGTTAAAATAGCACCTAAGAACATAATATACTTGGGCATACACTTAGGCAACATGTCAGGATCCCTGTACTCTTTGAACTATGGCCCATTGATTACAAAGATAGAAAAAGAGTTGGAGGGGTGGGGGGGTCTGCCACTATGCTTTGCTAGATTATTGTACCCTCTTTAGACACTTCCATTGTTACTCAAACATACCGACATTAGAAGATTGAATAGAGCGTTCTCAACATTCCTTTGGAAGTGGAAAAGACCTAGGACAAGTAAAAAAATGCTAATGTTCCCAAAGAAAGAGGAGGGCTTGGCTTACAAGATGTAAGAGGTTACAATTTGGCCTGCCTTATGAGGCATGTGGTTGACTGGTTAAAGAAAACTAATAGGTACTCCAACTATGAAGAGGAGGTTGAATTTTGTAAACTCTGGGAACCGGACATGATCCTACATGCGTCCGGGTCACATATTCCGCAGAATATAAAAAACATGTTAATATATAGAGACACCACAATGCGTTGGAAGGCGGTGAGGAAAAAGCTTGACCTGGCCTAGAGAATACCTAAATATTTAAATCCTTGGGCCCATGCCGCTTTTGACTCGGTAGAAACAACACTCTGTTAAAGGAATGGAAAGAGATAGGTGTAGAGAAGGTGGGGATTTATTACATGAAAGAGAAAGACATTGAATAAGTGGTCCAGAAGTACTTGAGAAATTCAATCTAAAAAATGTTCATGTTACACAGTATAATCAACTACAGTTTTATGTCATGCATAAATTACAAGACATTTCCAATGAATGTGTCACCAACGAATGGGATGAACTAATCAATAAATATTGGTAATATTAGTATATCCTCCATATACAGGTTGATCAGAGAGAGACTGCTCCCTTCAGGTCCCAAGAATATATTTAAAGCATGGGAGAGACAGATCCAGGATGTTGACTTAGAAGAGAAAATAATAAGTGAATGTGGAAAACTTAGGCCGGCTTCACACCACGCTTTTATCAGTTCCAAGGCTCTCCAGTGTGAATCAGATAGCCCCGAATCCGATTTTGGCCCCATAGTATTCCTACGGGACCAGATGGCAGTCATTTACCATCCGGTTCCCTGCTGTCAGGGAGGATATGTGCAGCGTTTTTGTGTCCGGGGCAAAAATCTGTCAAAATCGGATCCAACAGAAAATCGGATTCGGCAGCCGGGTGCTGAAGTTCAGTGGCACCCAGCGCTGAACTTAAGCACCTGGAGAGCACCCGGCTGAGATTACAGAACCACGGCTAGTGGCCGCTAGCTGCAATTTTGAAATTTCAGCAAGGGACAGCTCTTGACTGACATGTATCATGGTCTCTGGGAATGCAAATGGTGGGAAAAAAAAACTATTCCAAGGGAGTGGTTGAGACAGAGGGCCCCGGAGGCGATAGCTGTATTATCTGACATGAAGGAGCTGATGAGAGTGGAAAGACTAGAGGCCGACTGAAATAAGGATAAAACAACAAAACTTTTCGGAACCTGGAGAGCTTTAATAACAACAAAATTATCCAGAGAGAAGATCAAACAAACTGTATTACTGTTCAAGAACTCAGAATGGTATCTGTTGGAAGATATACAAGATACTTTGGGAAAATTTTAGGTCTGAGATATAGAGGGAAGTGAGGAATTTGTAGAGGGATGAATAATTAGGTTATACATCTACAACTGAAGAAGAGGAAATAAGCTAAGCAGAGAACAGGTAGTGGAATCATTTGTTGGTTATTGCAAGTCTATTTTATATATCAGGGGTATTCATATCAGATATGTATGTTATTGTTTTGGTTGAAACGTAAAAAAAAAAACATGTGGGTCCAGTGCGCGTAGTTGCAAAATTATGGGTTCACTGTCCTCGATCCAGCTGGTACCGGCATGTTCATTTATGTATATGGATGGTGGATCATTATAAACTTATCATCCACCATGTATGTAACATATATATATTGTAGGTGCCTTGTGCAGGTTCCTATTATGAACTCTATCCCCTATGCACTGCGGTTTTTTGATCCCACAAGCAGCTACAGTTGTGGCCAAAGGTATTGACACCCCTGCAATTCTGTCAGATAATACTTAGTTTCTTCCTGAAAATGATTGCAATCATAAATTCTTTGGTATTATTATCTTCATTTAATTTGTCTTCAATGAAAAAAACACAAAAGAGAATGAAGCAAAAAGCAAACCATTGATCATTTCACACAAAACTCCAAAACTGGGCCAGACAAAAGTATTGACACCCTCAGCCTAATACTTGGTTGCACAACCTTTAGCCAAAATAACTGCGATCAACCGCTTCCGGTAACCATCAATGAGTCTCTTACAATGCTCTGCTGGAATTTTAGACCATTCTTCTTTAGCAAACTGCTCCACGTCCCTGATATTTGAAGGGTGCCTTCTCCAAACTGCCAATTTTAGATCTCTCCACAGGTGTTCTATGGGATTCAGGTCTGGACTCATTGCTGGCCACCTTAGAAGTCTCCAGTGCTTTCTCTCAAACCATTTTCTAGTGCTTTTTGAAGTGTGTTTTGGGTCATTGTCCTGCTGGAAGACCCATGACCTCTGAGGGAGACCCAGCTTTCTCACACTGGGCCCTACATTATGCTGCAAAATTTGTTGGTAGTCTTCAGACTTCATAATGCCATGCACACAGTCAAGCAATCCAGTGCCAGAGGCAGCAAAGCAACCCCAAAACATCAGGGAACCTCCGCCATGTTTGACTGTAGGGACCGTGTTCTTTTCTTTGGATGCCTCTTTTTTTCTCCTGTAAACTTGATGCCTTTGCCCAGAAAGCTCTACTTTTGTCTCATCTGACCAGAGAACATTCTTTCAAAACGTTTTAGGCTTTCTCAGGTAAGTTTTGGCAAACTCCAGCCTGGCTTTTTTATGTCTCGGGGTAAGAAGTGGGGTCTTCCTGGGTTTTCTACCATACAGTCCCTTTTCATTCAGACGCCGACGGATAGTACGGGTTGACACTGTTGTACCCTCGGACTGCAGGGCAGCTTGAACTTGTTTGGATGTTAGTCGAGGTTCTTTATCCACCATCTGCACAATCTTGCGTTGAAATCTCTCGTCAATTTTCCTTTTCCGTCCACATGTAGGGAGGTTAGCTACATTGTCATGGGCTTTAAACTTCTTGATGACGCTGCGCACAGTAGACACAGGAACATTCAGGTCTTTGGAGATGGACTTTTAGCCTTGAGATTGCTCATGCTTCCTCACAATTTGGTTTCTCAAGTCCTCAGACAGTTCTTTGGTTTTCTTTCTTTTCTCCATGCTCAATGTGGTATACACAAGGACACAGGATAGAGGTTTACTCAACTTTAATCCATGTCAACTGGCTGCAAGTGTGATTTAGTTATTGGCAACACCTGTTAGGTGCCACAGGTAAGTTACAGGTGCTGTTAATTACACAAATTAGAGAAGCATCACATGATTTTTCTAAGGGTGCCAATACTTTTGTCCACCCCCTTTTTATGTTTGGTGTGGAATTATATCCAATTTGGCTTTAGGACAATTCTTTTTGTATTTTTTCATTGAAGACAAATTAAATGAAGATAATAATACCAAAGAATTTGTGATTGGAATCATTTTCAGGAAGAAACTGAGTATTATCTGACAGAATTGCAGGGGTGTCAATACTTTTGGCCACAACTGTATGTGGTAAATGCATAAGTTCATCCTTGGCATAGTAGCTGTGCTGTTCACTTTGCTGCTGGTTAGTTGCAATCATGTATATCATGCGCCATCATATAGAATTGGCTTCTGAGTCATATTACAGAACCGATATGTTGTTCAAATATATGTGGCATGTGATTTTCTGCACTTTACTTTTGATATTCTATTTCTCATTGTTAAAAAGAACCTACCCTTAAAATTATAGACTGTTCATGTCTTTGTCAGTAGGAAAACTTACAAAATCAGGAAGGGATGAAATAATTATTTACTTCACTGTCTATCTACTTTGTACCATTCCCTAATTCACGAATCCAAGTATTTTCAACATAAATCTTCTAAATCAAACAGAATATCTTATTAGTGGAATATCAATTAAATACTCAAAGTCCTTTACATGTACAGTATATGAAATGATTGATTCTTAAACTGAGCAATTACATTTGAATCAAGACATGTATAAAGAAACTGTCAACATTACACCCTAAATCTATACCTTTGTAAACCATAATATGTTCCATTTACACTGTACAGAATTCAAAGACCTTGTTATTATGTTTATAAAGATTAACTTTTGCTAGATTAGTTTATTAATCCTTTAAGGTTGCTGTATCAAGCCCTGGCTATCACCCTCTCCAGACAGAAAAAAAAGGATTATTTTTTACTGTTTGACTAATGAAAATTAGTTCACTGGGGTGCACTACCTTCAACCAAGGGGCGGTTGAAGGTAGCACACCCCAGCGAACTAATTTTCATTAGTCAAACAGTAAAAAATAACCCTTTGTTCATAAAGATTATTTGGAACACTGTAGTTTATCAAATAGTGCAATGATTATAGAGAAGGTCACAAAGTTGAAATCATAAGAACAATTTTTGTTTTCATCTTCCTATTTTTGTGATACTGAATAAACGTAGGCTGCAAGAGGATCCCCAGTGTGCCGTCATCTGCCAGTTTATTGGCAGTTTGCATACCTACTATGCAGAGACTGGCAGCCAGCAGAGATTTGAGGCTCTGCAGGCAGCACAGAAGATGAAATACTTCTCAGCAGGGGCTATGACGCATCTTTACACTTTTACCATATAACTCTGCACATATGCTGTATTGTACAGCTCGCGCCAGGCACACTGATGGATTGAAAACAGATGGATACCTTTCAAAATTCATATTTAACAAATTCTAATTATTAAGGCTAGAGCTGAGCAGATGAGGCAAAACATTTGAATTTGACTTTTGCGTATATTCTCCGTTATTTGCAGAGAAGTAATTCTCCGTGAATGTAATATCCACTTTATGCCAAGTCATCTCTCTAGTCCCTAGAGCATAACCAACGTAATATGTTTAAAATAAAAAAATCCTTATACTACATCACTGCTCATCTTTCTAGCCACTTAACTCACTGTTACCTGTGAAGTCCCTGTCAAATCTTCTCAGCCCCACAGTTGACACTGAAACTCTCAAGCCCTCGTCACACGCGGCGACATCGTCGCCCATTACAGAGGCGACGTGGGGGCGTGCTACGTCTCCTCATGTAAAGGGGCGATGTTGGCGGTGCCGGGCGGTCGCCTGGTTTCAGAGCAGTGCTCTGAAACCAGGTGACTATCATGGGGCGATGTGCACGCATTCCCCCATGTAACTGGCCGCCGGCGACCTGTCAGGCGATGGGAGCCATAGGCTCCCATTGTCCTGCATCGCCGCTGGGGTTTCCATACACCCCGGCGGCAATACCGCCTAACAGCTCGCCAGCGCGGGGCTGGAGGTGTCGCCCCGTGTAAACAGGGGATGGCGATGCTGGCGGGGTGCCAAAAACGTGCGTGCACCCGCCAGTGGCCGCCAACATCCCCAACCCCGTCGCCTGGTGTGACGGGGGCTTCAGGCCTCTAGCAATGAGCAAGGACTTCCAGCTGTAAAAAGGCCCAGGAGGGTTCTGCACAAGGCCATACTAAGTCAAGACGTAATGACGCAAAACTACACTGGGCCTCTCCAGAGCCAGAAGTCTGAACTCAGTGTTAGAGGCCAGGGGATTTCAATGCAAGTCGAGGGGATCAGGGGCCAGGGGATTTCAATGCAAGCTGAGAAGATCAGAAGATATGAGAAGGACCAGACAGGTAAGGGCAAGGAGCAGAAGAGACAGAGAGATAAGCGGTGAGTATAAGTATTATTTTTAATCTTTTGATGGCCCTTTATGATTCAGAAAAATTATGGCCAGTGGAAATGAATCACAAAAAAAAACAACTGTATTTTGGTGAATGCATTTATTTTTAAGATCCAAGTAGAATTGAACTGCACTCTAATTTATTTTCTTATTTCTACCACAATTGTATCCAGAAGTATTTTTTTCATATGAGGCTAAACTCTATGCACAAGAACAATGAATTGGAGACACCGACATTAAGATGCAATTAAAAAGTTGTTTTCCAGCTTTAATTCAGAAGTTTTATAAAGCTATTGCCAGGTTGTCGTAATGTAGTTTTCAGCTACATGTACTTGTACATCCCACTCTTTGAAACCATACCCTAACCGTTTAGAAATTACATTCATTTTTATGGAATTCCTTTATTTTTCACAGTCTCAAATAAGACCCATCAGTTGAAGGAAAACTTCAACGAGTAATAGAAAACTAAAAAAATATTTTTCTCTATTTAAACAGTATATGCAGAAATGTTAATAGTTTATCAATTAACAAAATGTAAAGTGAGTGGACAAAGGAAAACCTAAATTAAATCAATATTTGACCACCCTTTGCCTAGAAAAACAGCATCAAAGTATCGATTCTTCTAAGTACACTTTTACACACAGTTTTTGAAGGAACTCAGCAGGGATGTTATTTCAAACATCTTTAGAGAACTAACTACACATGTTCTGTGGATGTAGGCTTATGCTAATCTTTCTTTCTCTTTCTGTAATCCCAGAATGACTTGATAATGTTGACATCAGATCACTGTGGGGGCCATATCAGCACTTCCAGGATGCCTAATTTTTCTATACATGGTTCTTAATGACAATGGTATACATATCCCAAACATACAGATTGGGGTAGCAGTCCAGCCCCAGACAACATTTTGAAACACTCAGACGCCCTCTCGATGACATAATGGATAACTATCTGCTCTTATCAGAATTGAAGACATCATGAATCTTGATGAAAACTACAACTCCCCATCCTTGCAAGGAATATTCAGCATTATTCACTGTTGCCTTCATACACTCATTATTGTACCTCTCTCCATAAAAAAACTGCCTACTATTACAGCAGAACATTTCAGATTTTCACTCATGAGTCCAGAGTATGTGCTGTCATCTTTCTGCACCCGGTTCATATGTTTTTGTGCATACAGTAATTGAGTCACTTGGCCTTGTTTCTGTCACAAGTATCTCCTGTCATTAGGAAACTTGTAGGCAATAGAATAAAGCGATGTTTGGGTGAGCGCTGGGATATGAAGACAGCAACACTTCAACAAGTATTTTACCTGTAAGTTTATTGTTCAATTCACACTAGGTCCTCTCCCACAACATGTTTCAACGCTCAGGGCGTCTTCCTCAAGTGGATCACTTGAGGAAGACGCCCTGAGCGTCGAAACATGTTGTGGGAGAGGACCTAGTGTGAATTGAACAATAAACTTACAGGTAAAATACTTGTTGAAGTGTTGCTGTCTTCATATCCCAGCGCTCACCCAAACATCGCTTTATTCTATTGCCTGCATATCTATCTCCCTCAAGGAGAGCGGTGGAGCAGCTCCGGAGGAGAAGACAAACCTAACAGAGGAGAGGAAAACACGTGAGGGATCACGTGCAATTACACAGACGGACACCGAGGAAAAAGGGAAATAAATCAACACCGCACAGAGAGAGACCCCGTGCACTCACTACGTGAGCCCCCCTGTTGTGCGGACAGCACAACAGGTAAAGGTGAGTGTAACGGTGATTTAACAGAGGGTGGACATAAAACATAAAGCAGCGTGGCGCAACCAATTTCTATATCTCATTAGGAAACTTGTGACAGCTCTGGATTTTAAATGTGATTAATTTCTATTGTACAAGCAAGAGTTAATGACAATTTCCTTGCTGGTGGCTCCAGGGTAGCTCATTTCAGCTTGCACTTGGTTTGTGACCTCTCCTACTTTCCTTTAAGTAGTCACATTATCCATAAGCTGATGCCAGCAATAGATTATTTCTGTACTAAACTGTGGAGTAACGAAGTGCCTTGCTGCTCCTGGAGTTCTACTGTTGAAGTTGTATAGTCTGCAGTCCTGGTGTTTTGCTGCAGCATTCAAGTTTGCTGTGTATCCTTTTGTCTTGCGTCCATCTACCTTCCCCTGTGTTTTATTACTACAGTGGTGACATCTAGTGCACTCACTGGCCTATGCACTAGCCAGGGTGGGTAAAAGTGACAGCTAGGAACTAGGGATGTGAAGGTGGGGGGGATGAAGGAGCCGCTTAAAAATGTTAGGGGAGATCAGGAGCAGACACAGGTTAGTGTCAGGAGGTGTCCCATCTCCAGCTTCCTATCATCAGGGTCTTCCTCTCTGTGTGTTGCGCCATGTGCCAGGCATTCCCTTGTGATGGTTTCTATGTCAATTGTATGGTACTTGACAATTCTTCCATGAAGGCTACTTTTTTGCTAGATTTCTCTAAACAGTATATGGAAGTACTAAGTCTCTGGCGTCTGATGGTTGTTGCCAGTTATGAGCTGATGGCACTACTGAACATATTACGATTTCAAAGTAAAGCATGATGTGTTTTTCCTTGGCCAACCACTGGTCCTCATTATTTCCCATTTCTTGGTGTTCTTAAGGCAAACCAACTTCATTGTAAAGAAGAAAAATATCTGGAAATCATGATATGATAATTACAGAGTTCTGATCTCTGTGGTTTGGGTAGAAGAAAATGGGTTCACTTTGCACCACCAAGTAAAGGATACGTCCAGATACTTTTTTTTAGAACTTTATTGGAGCTCCAATAAAGTACTAAGAAAAGTATGTGGACTTATCTTTTATTTGGTGGTGCAAAGTGAACCCATTTTCTTCTACTCAAACCACAGCGATCCACCACAAGGCTATCTGCAGCAGCCATACATGTCTTCTAAGTTGGTAGTGACTCGTACAACCAAAGGAAGTGAGTTGAACCACAGATAGATTTAAGTTTTATCACAGATAACACCTTATGTGTGCTTCCTCCTTTTTCCTTTTACAGTTCTGATCTCAACATTATTAAGGCTAAGATTACATGAAGCGACATAAGGATTTTCATAAGTCTACATTCACAAAAGATCTCACTGACTTCGTTCACAGGAAATACTGTCATATAAATGCTGCTGTCAGAGACTGAAAGCAACTTTCGAGTGGTTATATCACAATGCTCAGCAAAAGCTCTGGTCTCAGTAATTACAGGCAAATGCTGGCTATGTAACACAGTCAACATCTGCAATGTATGCAGCAGGTTAAGCTCCTAAACCAGTTATATACTTTCCTGAGCATCCTATGATAAAAATACACACCATAAGTAATTAAGCCAGACTTCATAATATAAACTACAGATATTACCGTTAGTGACCAACAATACATCTTCTTGCTGACCTGAGACATAAGTGAATAGTATATTAGTATCAATGAATGACAGCCCAATCCAAAGGGTTAACAGCACCAATCGGATCACGAATCCGATAGGTGCTGTTAGCCCCATATCTCAGCTGATGAGATCAGCTGATATGACGGGTGAATGATGTGAGCTCACCGCCGTAGCTCATATTAAAGTGAGGGAGCCGACATATGATGTATATGTATGTCATTGGTCGTGAAGGGGTTAAAACATAATGACAATCAAAAACATCCAAATGACCCTGATCAAAAGTTCACATACCCCAATTCTTAATACCATATATTGCGCCCATAACATCAATGACAGATTAAAGTCTTTTGTGGTAGTTGTGGATGACGCTCTTTATTTTCTCAGATGGTAAAGCTGCCTATTCTTTTTTGCAAAAAGCCTCCAGTTCCTGTAAATTCCTGGATTTCTTGCATGAACTGCACACTTGAGTTCTCCCCAGAGTGGCTTAATGATATTGAAGTCAGGCGATGGAGATGGCCACGCCAGAACCTTCACTTTGTTCTGCTGTAGCCAATGACAGGTCGACTTGGCCTTGTGTTTTGGATAGTTATCATGTTGAAACATTTATATATGTCCTATGTGCAGCTTCCGGGCTGATGAGTGCAAATCTGCCTTCAGTATTTACTGATAACATGCTGCATTCATCTTTCCTTCAACTCAGACCAAGTTTCCTGTGCCTTTAGGGCTCACACATCCCCACATCATCAGTGATCCACCTCTGTGCTATACAATAGGAATGGTGTTCCTTTCATCATAGGCCTCGTAGACATCTCTCCAAATGTAGCGTTTATGGTAGTGGCCAAAAAGTTTGATTTTGGTCTCATCACTTCAAATTACCTTGTTCCAGAAGTTTGGAGGCTTGTCTTTGTGCTGTACAACATATTGTAGAAGAGATACTTTGTGGCATTTGTGCAGTAATGGCTTTCTTCTGGCGACTCAACCATACAGCCCATATTTCTTCAAGTGCCTCCTCATTGTGCATCTTGAATCAGCCACACTGTTAGATTTCAGTGAGTCCAGTACTTCAGGTAATGTTATTTGGGTTTTTCTTAGCATTCCGAAAAATTTTCCTGGCAGTTGTGGGCGAAATTTTGGTTGGTCTACCTGATTGTGGTTTGGTTTTTAGAGAGCCCCTGATTTTCCATTTCTTAATCACAGTTGGAACATTGCTGACTGGCATTATCAATTCCTTGAATATCTTATTGTATCCCTTTCCTGTTTTATACAGTTCAACTTTCTTTTCCCGTAGATTTGTTGACAATTCTTTTGCTTTGCCCATGACTCACAATCCAGAAATGTCAGTGGCTGGATGAAAGATGCAAGAGTCTGTCTGGATCCCAGAAACTCACTCAGCTTTTATGCACACACACTGATTACAAGCAAACAGGGCACAGGTGAGAATGCTACCTTTATTAGCCATTTAAACCCATTTGTGTCAATTTCTGTGCATGTTATCAGGCCTAAATCAGGGTATATGAACATTTGATCAGGGTCATTAGGGTGTTTTTGTTTGTCATTAAGATTTAAAAAGAGAAAACATAGTAGTTTGACAATCAATGGCTTTACCCAACCACTAACCATGAGTGGAAAAACATTTTTGTGTTATCATTCATATTCTCTGAAAAAAGGCCAAGAAAGCAAAATATCTGCTGGGGTATGTAAACTTTTGAGCACAACTGTAGATTGCAGAAACCATGTTGCAATGTAATGGTCCCTAAGGTACCTAAAGATTAGAAACCCCTGAAAAAATTACCAGTTGGCAACTATATCCCTCAAAGATTTTATCTAAGTGAGCAGTGAGCATTTTGAATCCAAAGATACCATACAGAATTTGATAACATTAAGTCGTTATATTGAAAAATTACATTTTTTCAAGGAACTGTTGTTTCAGCCCAGAATTGTTCAATTTTGCAAGAGGTAACTCAAGAATTTGGATATCACAGTGCTTTACCCACTTTTTTCTAAGCATGGTGATACCTTAGCTACAGTGGGTATGGAAAGTACTCAGATCTCTTTAAATTTTTCACTCTTTGTTTTATTGCAGCCATTTGGAAAATTCAAAAAAGTTTTTTTTTTCTCATTAATGTACACTGCACCCCATCTTGACTGAAGAAAAACAAAGTTTTGCAAATTTATTAAAAAAGACAAACTGAAAAATCACATTGTCATAAGTATTCAGACCCTTGGCTCAGACACTTATGTTTAAGTCACATGATGTCCATTTCCTTCTTGAGGGCTTGGACACACTTTCCTACTTACATCCGAGTTTGACTGAGGAGACTCTGAAAGGGCTGGAGCATTGACCCTGAACGGCCTCTTCCTCTCTGGACGGGGAGTCTGGAGCTGCACAAAAACACAATCAGCTGACAGCCCTGTCCAGATAGGGAGAAGCCATTCAGGGTCACTGGTCCAGCCCTTTCAGAGTCTCCGCAGTGAAACTCTGATGAGTGTGTCCGAGCCCTGAGATGGTTTTACACCTTCAATGGAGTTCCGCTGTGTTTAATTAAACTGATAGGACTTAATTTGGAAAGGTACACACCTATATATAAGAACTCACAGCTTGCAGTGCATGTAAGACCAAATGAGAATCATGACACCAAAGGAACTGCCCAAGGAGCTCAGAGACAGAATTGTGGCATGGCACAGATCTACTCAAGGTTCCCAAGAGCACAGTAGCCACCATAATCCTTAAATAGAAAAAGTTTGTGACCACCAGAAGTCTTAGGGTACCGTTACACGAAGCAATATTGCTTGCAGTTTCACTAGCAATTTGCTGACTAATGTGAAATCATGGACACATTGTTCCATTTTGTACACGGCAACAAAATAGAACAATGTGTCCATGATTTCACTGCAACCAGCAAATTGCCAGTGAAATTGCAAGCAATATTGCTGCATGTGAAGGTACCTTTAGTAGACCTGGCCATCCAGCCAAACAGAGCAATTGTAGGAAAAGAACTTTGGTGAGAGAGGTAAAGAAGAAACCCAAGATCACTGTGGCTGAGTAGAGAGTAGTGAGCCCTTTATATACTATAATAAAAATAATTATGTGGCTCTTCAGTGTTCTCTATAATAGTAAGTATCTCAATTTGCTAAAATGAGAATTCCAATGTCTATATTTCTATATGCTATTGAACTGTGCTGCTTAGCCTTTTGTTTAATGTTAAATGTGTGTTTAAGTGGACTAGGATGAATGCCACATAATTATTTTTATTATAGTATATAAAGGGCTCACTACTTCTTATGTAGGCACCTCCTGATAATAACTATTCCAGTTGTCAGGCAATGCTATTGCTTTCTGGTATCAGTCTTGCTAGCCGTAAGGGGTAAACTTTTTTCCAAAGGCATTAATAATGAAAGCACCTGTCCTCATCTATTTGACTATAGTCTTCAGTGTTCTCTTATATCAGACGCCAGTAGAGGAAAGACCCAGCAAGACACAGGCAGTGAATAGAGTAGGACCCAGTTACGAGATACGCCTCAATGTCGGCAACTGGGTGGACTATTGAATTGGCCACTTCTATAATGCTAAGTATCTCAATTTGCTAAAATGAGAATTCCAATGTCTATATTTCTATAAGCTATTGAATTGTGCCGCTTAGCCTTTTGTTACATTTGTGTTTAAGCACACTAGGATGAATGCCACATAATTCTTTTTATTATTGCACATAATGAACATAAAGATGCTTCACAAAACTTATTAAAATGTGGATGTGAAAACAAAAATGTTACTTTTCTTGCTAAAATTTAGTTTTACTACAAATTTGTAATTTTCACAATGGATAATGGGAAAAAGAGGACCCTATAATTTGTTACACAATCTTACCCAAAAGCAATATTTGTGGTCAAAAAGTGCTGTTTAGGCACTTGGTAGAGCTTGGAAAGGAAAGAGTGCTATTTAGTTTTTGGAGTGTAAATTTGCTGTAATAAATTGTGAATACCATGTCACATTTGCAGAGCCTAAATAGCAGAAAGCCCCTAAACGTAACAACCTTTTTGTGGAAAGTAGACCCCTTATGGAATTAATTCATCTAGTGGTGTACTGAGAATTTATTACCATTTAGATGTGAAAACAAAACTTTTATATTTTTTTCCACTAAAATACTGTTTTAGCACCAAATTTATAATTTTAATGAGGGGGTAATAGGAGACAATAAACAGCACAATTTGTTATTTTTTTACTGAATGTGGCAGTACCCCATATGTGGTTGTAAACTGCAGAATAGGATGAGAATGAGAGCTACTTGGCTTTTAAAATGCAGATTATATTTGAATAGTTTGTGGGCTCCATTACCCAAGCCCCTGAGGTGGCAGAACAATGGAAATCCCCAAAACTGACTCCATATTGAAACCTCGCGGTTTAAGGAATTCATCTACAGGTATCGTGAGTATTTTGAAATCACAGGTGCTTCACAGAATTTTATAACATTGGCAAGTGGAAATGTAACATTTTAGTGGTAAAAATTAACATTTTTACTAGCTGCAATGTTGTCAGTTACTCTAGTGTTAAAAGGTTAATCTGGACCCCCAATTTATTGCACAATTATCTACTGAATGTGGTGATGCCATATATGTAGTCAGAAACTACTGTTTGGCTACACGGCAGTTCAATCAGGTGTAATGTGCTATATGATTACTCATGGATCTATTAGCAGATGGGAGCCCAGACAAACTAAAACCAAATTTAAAGGTGTACAAGTTTATATTTATCACATGTGGCAGATATAGTGTGAAGTGCAGTTCATCAAACAGGTAATACTGAAAGTCTCTGGAAATAGTTCTAGAACAATAACGTAAATAAGAAAGTTTCTAATAATAATTCTCACGGGGAAAAAAAGTGGAGAAAACACAGTCTAAGAATAATAAAACACGCAGAGGCCTGAGAATGAAAATCCACAGAAAGACAAGTCCAATACTTATTAGTGCAATGCAACTTTTACCAGAGTCCTGAATGTCCAGAGAGCTGCATCTGCCTAATAAACAGTAGTTCAGTAAGTGCTGGCAGGGCACACAAAGCTTACATGACACTGGGTTTGGTGAAACAGGAGCAGAGTCGAGGAATTAAACACTGGCAGCAGGAGATTGCTGGAGTCAATGGAAGTTGCTGGAGAGTCAGGAACAGAACAGCAGGAATTGGAGCAGACTGCTAAAGCAACAAGGAGCAAGGAATTCAAATACCGTATATACTCGTGTATAAGCCGACCCGTGTATAAGCCGACCCCCCTACTTTTGCCCCCAAAACCTGGGAAAACCTATTGACTTGTGTATAAGCCGAGGGTGGACCCCAGCACAGGTATACAGCCCCCAGCAGTGTGGTATACAGCAGCCCCAGAGGTATGTACAGCAGCCCCAGTGGTAGTATACAGCAGCAGCCCCAGTGGTATATACAGCAGCAGCCCCAGTGGTATATACAGCAGCAGCCCCAGTAGTTAGTATACAGCAGCCCCAGTGGTATATACAGCCCCAGTGGTAGTATACAGCAGCCCCAGTGGTATATACAGCCCCAGTGGTAGTATACAGCAGCCCCAGAGGTATATACAGCCCCAGTGGTATATACAGCCCCAGTGGTAGTATACAGCAGCCCCAGTGGTATATACAGCCCCAGTGGTAGTATACAGCAGCCCCAGTGGTATATACAGCCCCAGTGGTAGTATACAGCAGCCCCAGTGGAATATACAGCCCCAGTGGTAGTATACAGCAGCCCCAGAGGTATATACAGCCCCAGTCGTATATACAGCCCCAGTGGTATATACAGCCCCAGTGGTAGTATACAGCAGCCCCAGTGGTATATACAGCCCCAGTGGTAGTATACAGCAGCCCCAGTGGTATATACAGCCCCAGTGGTAGTATACAGCAGCCCCAGTGGAATATACAGCCCCAGTGGTCGTATACAGCAGCCCCAGTGGTATATACAGCCCCAGTGGTAGTATACAGCAGCCCCAGTGGAATATACAGCCCCAGTGGTAGTATACAGCAGCCCCAGTGGTATATACAGCCCCAGTGGTAGTATACAGCAGCCCCAGTGGAATATACAGCCCCAGTGGTAGTATACAGCAGCCCCAGAGGTATATACAGCCCCAGTGGTATATACAGCCCCAGTGGTAGTATACAGCAGCCCCAGAGGTAGTATACAGCAGCCCCAGTGGTAGTATACAGCAGCCCCAGTGGTATATACAGCCCCAGTGGTAGTATACAGCAGCCCCAGAGGTATATACAGCCCCAGTGGTATATACAGCCCCAGTGGTAGTATACAGCAGCCCCAGGGGGTATATAGCAGCCCCCAAATGCTGGCACTCGCCCCCCTTGTAAGGGCCCCCCCCCCGCTGCTTATCTTACCATCCCGGTCTTCTGCTCAGCGCCGCTCCTTGGTGCTCCGTTCTTCATGCTCCGTCCTCGCTGCATCCGGGATCCCTGGCCGTCGCGCGATAACGTCATATGCCTGCGACGGCCGCAGATCCCGGATGTAGCAGGACGGGAGCATGAAGAACGGAGCACCGAGGAGCGGCGCTGTGCAGAAGACCGGAATGGTAAGATACGCAGCGGGGGGGGGGCCCTTACAAGGGGGGAGAGTGCCAGCATTTGGGGGCATATATGCACTGCTTCCCCCTGCCGCTGATTGACAGGGGGAAGCAGTGCATATATAATGAGCGGCCCTACCGTATTGATCCATGTATAAGCCGAGGGGGAGACTTTTCAGCCCAAATTTTGGGCTGAAAAACTCGGCTTATACACGAGTATATACGGTAGTTTTTTTTTTTTAATCAGATATTTTTTATTGCCATTTTCAAATATAACAGATCCTTACAAAACGTAACGAAACATACCCCAAACCACCCAACCCCCCACTCCCTCCCCCAACCCCTTGAAACCAGGTCCACCAGGAATAGCTTGATATAAACTAAGAATCTATACATAAAAAGCACTGTCCAGAGATAAGAAAAGCTGGATACTATACAAACACAGACAGATGAAATTCGTAAGCTTTAACAAAAGACGAGTAGTTTGAAAGGAAAAATAAAAAAATACGAAAGACAAACATTAGGTAGCTAAATTTGCAGATGGCAAGCCAGGAGCACCCAACCAGCCCGCCAAAATCTTATCAAAAACATTAGGGCAACACCTTTTGGTATAAATAGCCTTCTCCCTATACAGTATAAAATTAATTTTATTAACATATTCCGCAGAGGGGATTTTATCCGAGATAAAGTATAAAGCTATAAGTTTCCTGGCCACATATAACATTCTGGCCACCGCCACTTTAAGAGTCTCATCACCCCCCACATCCTTCCATGTAGCCCAGAACACAGACCACCGGGTCCCGTGGGATATCCTGCCCCGTGGTCAAATGTATCAATTGGAGAACTAGGATCCAGAAAATTTGCAGGCAGGGGCACATCCACAACATATGCAGAATATCCGCATCGTCTAGTCCGCACTTAGGACATCGTGAATCTGATCTCAATCTCATATCGAAGAGCCATTTAGGGGATCTATAGACCCTATATATGATATATAATTGAGACAAACGGCTGGGCTCTCTGAGAGACAGTCTGGGGACCATCTGGAGTATTGCGTTCCACTGGTCCGTGGACAACGGGCCCAGCTGACGTTCCCAACTAGCCAGCGCCCCAACCGGATTTCCCAACAGAAACACCGAAAGAAAGCAACCATATACAAAAGAGATCAGATCTCTGGTGGAAGCCTGCAAGTCAAGCCTGCTGACAATGGCATCCTGGTGTATAGACATATTCTGCGTTTGCATCTGCACAGAGTAAGCGTGCCGTGGCTGAAAATATTGATAAAACGTATGATGTGGGAGCGGGAAATCCCGTCGTAACACCTCAAATGACTTGACTGTCAGTTGTGATTCCCATCTAATTCCTATACGCCTCCAGTGTGCAAATCCCTTGAGCTTCTGCAGTTGTGGTAAATGAGAGTTGTCCCAAATAGGGGAATATTTCGTGAGGCCAGCAATACCTCTTAATTGTTTTATTTTATCCCACACTTTAATCATGAGCTGGACCGTAGGAAATCCAGTTGCTAAGGGTCAAGGAATTCAAATTTAATACTCTAGCATGGGTAGACAGTAGGCTGAGGTTTATAAAAGCAGAGAGGAGGATCACATGAAGCAGCAGACACCATCTTGTAAAGAGACAAGAAACACAGAATGCCAATAGAAGATAAAAAAGTTCTAACAGCAGGAAGGAGCACTATTTGGCTTTTGTTGCACATATCTTGCTAGAATAGTGTGTGGGTGACATTTGCTGAGCCCCTGAGATGCCAGAAACAGCATAAAACACCCCAAAGTAACCCTGTTGTACAAATTGCTTCTCTCAATTAATTCATCTACATTTGCAGTGACTATTTTGTAACATCCTCAGCTTGATTTTCTTCTGGAGAATTGCAAATATGCCAGTTTTATGCCCAAATATTGTGCCCAGCTTGTGCTTCCTGTATATTGAAAATTAGGCTCTCACCTTAACAATAATGTCAAATATTTGGCTGCCTATTTAGGCACAATGGAGATCAGGAGGAGGGGGGCATCTGCATTTGAGAATGCAGATTTTACTGGATTATAATTATTTATTTATATAGCGCCATTAGGTTCCATGGCACTTTACATATGGAAAGGGCAGACGAGGAAAAGTAAAACATGTATGGACAATCAAATCGTACAGGTACATGAGGGAGAGGACCCTGTCTGTGAGGACTCACAGCCTACGAGGGTCGGGGCGGAATAAGTAGGAGGGGGAAGTGCCGAGCGTGGAACGGTGAGGTGGAATGGGACTCATTTTAGGTTGTAGGCTTGTCGGAAGAGGTGAGTCTTCAGGTTTCTTTTGAAGGTTCCCAGGGTGAGTATTTGATATGATGGGAGAGAGTTCCAGAGTATGGCAGATGCACGGGAGAAATCTTATATGCAGTTGTGAGAGGAGGAAATGAGAGGGGAGTAGAAAAGGAGATCTTCAGAGGATCGCAGGTTGCGTGAGGGTAGGTATCGGGAGACCATGTCAGAGATGTACGGAGGGGACAGGTTGTGGATGGCTTTGTAGGTCATGGTTAGGGTTTTGAAACGGGATCTCTGAGAAGTGGGGAGCCAGTGAAGGACTTGGCAGAGGGTGTAGACGGGGGAGTAGCGGAGAGACAGGTGGATTAGTCGTGCAGCAGAGTTTAGGATAGATTGGAGAAGTGTGAGGGAGGAAGCAGGGAGGCCGGTGAGCAGGAGGTTGCAGTAGTCAAGGCGGGAGATGATGAGAGCGTGAATAAGTGTTTTAGCAGTGTTGTGGTCGAGGAAAGTGCAGATCTGGGAAATCTTTTTGAGCTGGAGTCGGCAGGAGGTGGCGATGGCTTGGATGTGTGGCTTGAAGAAGAGGGAAGAGTCCAGGATTACTCCGAGGCACTTGGCGTGGAGGACTGGGGAGAGTGAGCAATCGTTGACAGTGATGGATAAGTCTGGTAGAGGGGGGAGTGACTTGGGGAGAAGACGATGAACTCCGTTATGTCCATATTCAGTTTGAGAAAACGAGCAGAAAAAAAGGATAAGAAGGGGGACAGGCATTGTGGGATTTTGAATAGTAGGGAGGTGATATTGGATCCAGACAAATAGATCTGGGTGTCGTAGGCGTAGAAGTGGTACTGGAGGCCGTGGGACTCGATGAGCTGTCCTAGGCCGACGGTGTAGATGGAGAAGAGTAGTGGTCCCAGAATCGAGCTTTGAGGGAAACCGACAGAAAGTAGATAGGGCGAAGAGGAGGTGTGGGAGTGTGTGATGCTGAAAGTCCGGTCCGTTACATATGAGGAGATCCAGGAGAGGGCTAGGTCAGTGATGCCAAGGGATTCCAAAATTTGAAGTAGGAGGAAATGGTTAACGGTGTCAAAGGCGGCAGATAGGTCAAAAAGGAGGACGGAGTAGTGTCGCTTGCTCTTGGTGGTCAGTAGGTCATTGGTGATTTTGGTTAGGGCTGTTTTGGTGGAGTAGTGAGATCGGAAACCGGATTGTAGGTGGTCAAAGAGGGAGCAGGAGGAGAAGTGGGAGGACAGTTCAGAATGGATGTGTTGTTCAAGTAGTTTTGAGGCGAAGGGGAGGAGAGATATGGGGCGATAGTTAGTGTCACGCCCTACTGACCGGACCCCACACGTGGACCCACTGGACCGCTTAGTGCGGATGCTGATACCGGGATGATAGAGAGACGGACCAGTACAGTAGAGTCAACAGGTTTATTGAACAACACAAGAACCCACGCCCCAGGGGAGGGCCACACGGCCACAGCACCGGAACACCACCGAAGGAGGCCCGGAGCGCTTGATCCCTATACAGGGATACCGCCGGTACCAACCTCGGAAGGAGCAATGAAGCGGACACGGGTGTTAAACCGACCCAAGGCAACGTGGAAACAACACAGCAACCGGGTATAAGATAGGACACGGAGAACTGGAAACACGGAGAATCCGGAGCAGGACCTGAATCAGCAATTTCAGCTTGGAATAGATCCAGGTGGAAGGCCCAGAACACGGGAGTCAGCAAGGAGTCGGCAGGGCGGAGATCTGCAGGACGTAACACACAGAAATCAGATAACAAGCAAAATAAGGAACAACCTGGCCAGACCAGGAATAGCAACTCCACTAGGTAGAAGTTGCCCTGGCCAAGACTGACAGGAAACAGGAAGTTTATATCACAGCAGGGCAGTCCTGATTGGCAGGACACAGAGGCATGGTGATTGGCTGAGGGGAGGAGCATGATCCCTGCAGCCTCTCCAGTATTCACTGATTTGGAGATGGAGTTTCATGCGCTCAAGCAGTAGCCCCGGAAGTGAGGAGACGAGCAGCGCTATTCCAGCAGAGGGTGCTGGAACCCTGCGGCAGACCCTGAGGGGTTACAGTTAGAGACAGATGCTGGATCGAGGGAGGGTTTTTTGAGGATGTGTGTTTGAAGGATGAGTGGAAGATGCCGGTGGTGAGTGATAAGTTGAAGAGATGGGTTAGGGAAGGGATGAGGACTGTGGCGAGGTTCGGGATGACGTGGGAGTGAGTCGAGGGCGCAGGTGGTGAGGTGTGATCGTGACAGAAGGGAGGAGAGCTGATGTTCTATCATGGTGGAGAAACTTTCTTTGGATGAGGAGGGTTGGGCGGTAATGGGGGAGGGTTCTAGGGGGCAGTGGGTCAAAGCTTTTTCTGATTTTGACGTTTTTCTGTTTGAAGAAGGCAGCAAAGTCATCGGCAAAGATGAGGGTAGAGGGAGGAGGTGCAGGGAGGTGGAGTAGAGAGTTGAATGTTTTGAATAGTTGTTTGGGTTGTGGGACAGGGCGGTTATTAGAGAAGAGAAGAAGGCTTGTTTTGCGGCAGTGAGGGGAAGGGAGCTGCTTAACCAAAGGCTTTGTTCTACATGTAACATGGGAACCTACTATATTTCCAGTAAGAGATAATGGATCTAAATAGGGAATGGTTTTCTGTGGGTTAAGTTAAGGTTTTTATTTACATTTAGAGGGACATAAACATTTTTGATCATTTTCAGTATAAAGCTTATGTCAAAAAATGAGATTCAGGCGAAGCACCCAATGAAACCATTCACTTTAATGAGGCAGATGGAGATACTGTGGACTCCGTTTTGTGTCTGTTTCAGTATTATCCATCTCTTTTAGGCATGCACACCTTTCTTGCCATCCACTAAAAAGCTGCCTAAAATGACGTGTCACCGCCTGATCAGACAACAATAAGAGTCAAAAGTGGCTCGCTCTGCCTCATTATAGTGAGTGGGGGTGGGAGTTGTCTGATTCGTGGTTTTTGGAATTTACACAGAAAACCAGATGAAACAGTTCAGCAGAGAACAGAGGATAAACACAAAACAAGGCTTATTCTGATTTTTGGGAGGTAGAATGAACAAAGACAGCAATTCAAGAATAGTTCTTATTTTTTATTTTTGAACAGTTCACCATGCGGTATAAGTAGTAGTGCGGATTTATTATTCAGGTCAGTACACTTACTACGATACCAGGTTTGTGTATTTTGTTAATATTTTGCTACTGTAACAGAATAAAAATATTTTTAATGATAAATGTGGTTCCCCTGCACTGCTGCTGAATTGACCATTTTTGACCCAGCCACAGAAGAAGAAGTCTCCAGGCTCCTCTCGTCCTCACATCCCACTACATGCATCTCTAACCCCATTCCCTCACACCTACTACAGACCCTCTCTCCAGTGGTCACCACTCACTTAACCACAATCTTCATTCTCTCCCTCTCTACTGGCATCTTCCCCTCCTCCTTCAAACACTCTATTATTACTCCACTACTAAAGAAAACATCCCTTGACCCATCGTGCACAAATAACTACAGACCTGTCTCCAATCTCCCCTTCATCTCAAAACTCCTGGAGCGCCTGGTCTACACCCGCCTCACCCATTACCTCGCCACTCACTCTCTTTTAGATCCATTGCAGTCTGGCTTCCGCCCCTTACACTCTACAGAAACTGCCCTTATCAAAGTGACCAATGACCTTCTGACAGCAAAACGTAATGGTGACCACTCTCTGCTTATTCTCCTTGATCTCTCTGCGGCTTTTGATACTGTTGACCACCATCTCCTACTCTCTATGCTGCACTCCATTGGTATAAAGGACACGGCTCTCTCCTGGTTCTCTTCCTATCTTTCTGACCGTTCTTTCAGTGTATCATTCTCTGGCTCCACTTCCTCCCCTCTTCCCCTCACTATTGGGGTCCCTCAGGGTTCAGTCCTTGGAACTCTTCTCTTTTCTCTCTACACAGCCCCGATCGGACAAACCATCAGCAGATTTGGCTTCCAGTACCATCTCTATGCTGATGACACACAACTATACACTTCAGCCCCTGACCTTACTCCCGCTCTAATAAAGAACACCAATGACTGTCTAACCGCAGTCTCCAATATCATGTCCGCCCTCTATCTGAAACTCAACCTTTCCAAAACTGAACTAATTCTGCTCCCACCCTCTGCCAACCTCCCTAAACCTGACATCTCTCCCGGTGTGCGGCACCACGATAACGCCTAGTCAGCAGGCTCGCTGTCTCGGTGTTTTGATGGACACTGATCTCTCCTTCACCCCATATATACAATCTCTCACCCGCTCCTGTCGCCTGCACCTGAAAAATATCTCCAGAATTCGCCCTTTCCTGACCATGGAAACAACTAAAACCCTCACTGTGGCCCTGAGTCATTCCCGCCTTGACTACTGTAATTCTTTATTAGCTGGCCTCCCCCACAGTAAGCTTTCCCCTCTCCAGTCTATCCTCAATGCGCAGCCAGGATCACCTATCTAGCAAACCGTTACTCAGATGTTTCTGCTCTGTGCCAGTCACTACATTGGCTACCCGTACACTATAGAATCCAATTCAAATTGCTTGTTGTTACCCACAAAGCTATTCATGGTGCGGCACCTCCTTACCTCTCCACCCTCATCTCTGTCTACCACCCCACCCGTCCCCTTCGCTCTGAATGTGACCTCAGACTAACATTGGCATTAATCCGAACCTCCCATTCCCGACTCCAAGACTTCTCTCGAGCTGCACCAAACCTCTGGAATGCTCTACCCCAAGAAATTAGGACCATCCACAACCTGCATAGCTTCAGACGCTCCCTAAAAACACACCTCTTCAGGGCGGCCTATCCTTCTCCCTGACAGTAGTCACTTAGACGTAAGATATTCATTGTTATAAGCCCCTGTACTTTGTGTTCCCATCCAGTCTTAGATTGTAAGCTCCTTCGAGCAGGGTCACCTTCATTTTTTCCCTATTTATTGTATTTCCTAAGTTGATTCTATGTTTATTGTATGTAGCTACTGTTCTGTATTACCATTCTGTACCGTATATTTTTCTTATATGTACCATTGTACTGTAAAGCGCTGCGGAATATGTTGGCGCTATACAAATAATGTATTATTATTATATTATTATTATTATAATTGACGAAGTTGTTCAGAAATGAAGATCAAATTGAAAAGTGATTTTATTATCTACGCGTTTCGAAGTCATCAGACTTCTTCCTCAGAATCTTACCTGACAACATATTTAATACACATATATGTATACAAATAATACTAAATATACACAAATAAAACAGGCACTAAAACAGGGGGAAGGACACGTGTGTGTCCACAACCAGCAATGTCAGTTCTGGCAAAGTTCATCACCAGCAAAAAAGAGGATGATGATAAAAATAAAAAATATAATTTGTCCAAAACACTAAAATTATTAAAGATGTTTCACATGATGAGACTCAAGCCTACAAGAAACAGACAGTAGTAGTAGTCTTTGTGAAATTGCAGTGAGCCACAGGGGTCATGGGCATTTTTAGGAGAATGGAAATATATCAGAAAAAAAAGAATTCCCCATAGGATATATAGCAAATATAGCAATAAACACATATGAAATAAAACCTGAGTAGACTATTATTAATACAAGAAATCGAGGGTATTAGCAATGAAATCCCCCATAGGGAAAAAATAAATGATATATATATACAGAGAGAGAGAGTGAGCACAAACTGCTTACAAAGACTATTACTATTTTCTGTATTTTTGTAGGTTATAGTTTCAACATATGAAGTATCTCAAAATCATTTTTCAATTCACATCGTCCTTGAATTCTTTTTATTCTTTTTCTTCACTAATGTTTGATGATTTTTGTGATTCAATTCTATTTTGTCAAATGTTATTTTTTTCTTTTTTCATCTCTCTCTTTTTTGTTGGAGATGAACTTTATTGGAACTGACTGTGCCGTTTTGGACACACACGTCTTCCCCCCTGTCTTAGCGTCTATATTTGAATGTGTATGGTAAATAAGAATATTTTGTAATTATTTTTGTGGTTAGATCCTGAGGAAAAAGTCAGGAGACTTTGAAACCCATAGATCAATAAAACCACTTTTCACTTTGATCTTCAGTTCCGAGCGACATTGTCAATTCATCAGCAGAGCAGAGGTTACACATTTCTTCCTACTTCCTGTACGTTGTTTGGCTCGTGAAGTCCGTTGATCTGGAGCAGCTCACATCACTCCTTATTTAAGCCTTTGTTCTATTAATTCAGGTGAACATAACCTACTTACTCACCTATCATCCTTAGATAAGACCCTATTGTGCTATTACTTTTCAGCATTATCCTTTTTACAAACAGTTTTCTGTTGCCATGTATTGAGAGCTGTAACTATTTTATTTTTTGGCAAACAAAGCTGACTGATAACATCGTTTTTGCACACCATGTTTAAAGAGGACCTGTCACCCCCCTGCAGCATGGCAATCTAAATGCAGCACTGAATGCAGCATGTCTGCTGCATTTAGGGAAGGGATCCCCCAGTGTCTGTGTGCTGTGTACCTCGAGATATAGGCTTTGTAAAACTTACAGTTAGAAGCCATGGAGATAGTCACTGTGGCTGGAGGGTGCTTGATTGACTGTGGCCATTCCCCCTCCCCCCTCTGCCTCTCTGTGTGCCGCCTCCTGTTGTGTTGTTTATGTTTTGTCAGGGCAGGAATCTGGAGCTGACTTCAGGACACATAATTTGCATTTTGTGAGTGACAGAGAGGAGGAGGGCAAAGCCAGCACAGCAGAAGCAGCACAGTGATACTGATTTACTCACTTGGGTATGTATACAGCTTTTTCTTCAACTTTACCTACAATTGTTCACTTGGGTTGAGACCTAGGGACTGTGAAGACCAATCCAGCACCTCTACTGTATAGTACCGTATTTTTTTGGATTAAAAGGCACACTTTTCTTCACAAAACTTTGGGAGGAAAATGGGTGGTGCGTTTTACAATCCAGTTGTAGCTCAAGGAGGGATGTGCGGTGGAGTGGGGTCACAGGAGACATTGTCACCCCTACATGGAACCTGTTGGCAATGACAGAAGTAGGGTGTGAGTGAACTCCCAGCAATGCAGTAGACATTCCGGTGATGTTGCAAGGCAGGAGCCTTCCAAGTGGTTGCATGCAAGGCAAGTAAATGTCGGAAGTGCAGGTTTCAAAGAAATGGTACCCAGAGGCGGCACATGAACGCCTGTGTGTGCCTATGGGAGACTCACTGCACTGTCCACAGAGGCATCCTACTTCTGTCATCGCCCGAAGGCACCTGCCTCACTACCCCTGAAACATCAGAGGGACGTCACCTACATCGCCGGGAGTCCGGGACCTCCACTGCACTGCCCGTAACTCTGCTTCCTGTGACTCTGCTCCATGACTGCTGCCCCCCCCCAGTAAAATGCAACCAGATTAAAAAACTCACCCAGTCATAATCCCAAAAAAATATTTGTACCTATTTTCTCTCTCTAAATTTGGGGCATATTTTATAATCCGATGCGTCTTATACAATGCAAAATACGGTGTATAGTACAGAATTTACTGTATCAATAATGACAACTTTTATTCCTCTATTTTTAAAAATGTTCTTTTTTATGGTCAAGTAAACAAAGTATAAAGAAAGCTTTTTGTGAAATTCCCTGCTGACTGCACTGCATTGATCCGTAAATAGTTGATACTTATTCTCTGAACATAAAAGGTTTTGACAGAAAGTATTTCACTTTTTTCGAATGTGGAACAAAACATTTGAAAGAGAGCTGTATATGCTCACCTTCTGTAAAAGGTTACACTTCCAAACGCAATTAGACTATCGGTTTACTACAGACATCGCTAACATGACAAAAAATTAGTATGCAGCAGCAGATCCTAATGATTCCCTGGGAGGATTCTCAAACCAAAAGGATTCTCATTTTCCGCTCTGTGAGGCGTACACATACATATATATATATACAATAAAACCAGCCATTTCTAGCTGCTGTATACTGCCATTGTCTGCACTGATAAACACACCAAAAACATTTTTTACTGCAATTATCCTCCTTATTTTTTACTAGAGCAAATAAATATAAATAAAATTTCCTTAGAATGGGCATTATATAAACTGATGTTCAGAATTGCAGGGCATTCTACCAGTATTGATCCCTAGGGCTATCACTCTTCTGACTTGTATAAAATCCCTAGTGAAGAAGGAAATCTGTTCCTTATTAAATCCATGCTCTGTCCTTCACGTTTTTTTCCAGAGCTGCCGTGACATGAAAGAGATCTGAGCATTGCTATTTACAAGTGGATGGCAGTAATAGCAAACAGTTACGATTCATTAGTAATACCAGAATGCCTCTTCAGTTTGTTAAGTTTACAGCTGGTTCAGTAACAATGAGTGGCCTTTACCAGCAACACAAAAGAAAATAAATAATTGTAAAATGTACAATTCTAAGGATATCACTGCAAGCTTTTTCTTATATAAAAAATGGTTTATATCATGTTACATGTATGCTGCCACTGTGAGGTAGCGCCCCTGGGGTACTCGCTTGCAGCATAATGAAATTACATTAGTGACTAAATTTTTAACGGATAACATAACACAGCAGTTTATTTAACGCCATAAACCACTGGTAACACACAACACCCTTTACATTTTCACATATAATATAACACTGTATTTACATCACATGACATTACATTACATTCATATGAGAATCAACGGGACAATATCATGACCTATTGTCTGTCCCAATGTCAGTTACCTCCGCCTGACACCCTGACAGGGATCATTCCCCATCCTATTGCACACGAATCATCACACATGGTACTTTTTCATGAACCATTATGACTCAAGCATGACACAGCATTCATGGCATTTTTACATAAACCAATATGCTACATACTCAGAGCCCACAATAGTAACAGGAACCCTGTCACTCAGTACACACAAGACCACCACGGATCCACCGGGATCCAGGACACTAACATCTGGATCAACGGGACCATATCATGACTCACTCAGTCAGTCCCAAAGTCGGCTGGGACCGCCTGGCCCTTGAGCCGTCCTCGGTCCTGGACACTGGCTGGCATATACGCATCTTTGTGCCACCGACATGGAGCTGGCAGGCTACCTTCACTTCCCCCACCGGGGACGGATCACTTCCAGCATATCCTCACATGGCAGTGGTCTGGACTGCTCTGATTCCCATCGTCCTCTCTTCATTCAGACACCTGGCAGGTTCTTATCCAGGCTGCCTCACCCACAGCTGCAACCCAGTGAGTCAATCAGCACATCTCACTCACACACAGACCTGAGATGTGATTAACCCCCTGTGCACCATTCAAGATTAGCCCAGCAAAGCACTCATACACACAGGTTCAGCCGCTCATTTGGCTCATGAAAACCCTACAGCTGTTAACCCACTGTACACCGGACAGGTGAACAGAGACCTGCACTGATAACCCGTGCGATGCACCCGGCCAGGGGCCACATCACCACACCACATACAAATAAAAACACTGCTGTACATAAGTTTTGCTGACTACAAAAAAACGTGATCTTCATGAACTTTGATGTTTTCTCCAGGTACGACCACTTTTTCCATCAAGTGTTTTACTAAGGAACTCTTAAGGTACCGTCACACACGGAACAAAATAGAACAATGTGTCCATGATTTCACTGCAACCAGCAAATTACCAGTGAAATTGCCTAGCAATATTGCTGTGTGTGATGGTACCTTCAGGGTAATAACTTATTATACTAGTGCACCTCAATGAATTAGAATATCATCAAAAAGTTAATTTATTTCAGTAATTCAATACAAAAAGTGAAATACATATATTATAGAGAGTCTATTTCCAAACAGAGTGATCTATTTCAACTGTTTATTTCTGTAAATGTAGATGATTATGGCTTACAGCCAATGAAAACCCAAAGGTCATTATCGCAGAATATTAAAGTAGGAGGATGAAGGGTTAAAAATCACGCTGCCATATTCCACGAGACATCAAAGGGTGAATATAATATTTATTAGTCAATGCGTTTTAGGGCTCCCAGAAATGCCCTGAAACATGGTAATAGCACATTGATTTTCGATTGTACGGAAGTATGTCTTCTCTCCTCCTCCCTTAATGAGGTGCTCAGGTTAACATTTTTTAGACAATATCAAGGATATTCCTGGCACACTTCTGAATGAATAAAGTCCAAACCGTGAAGTATGATGCAAAAATAAGTTTTATTTTGATCCAGTCTCAAAAATAAAAGCTGTTTATCCACAGCGTTACGGCTTTTTTCGCCTTGATCACGCTACAGCTGACACCAAATAATATGAAATGAAACAAAGACATAGAACATATATTAGTAAAGTATAATGACAGGGGATAACTCTCAATATCTTGTCATATTAGCGTATCTTAAAACTAATATCACCATAATTTGTTAGTAGATAATCTCTATCTTTTTCATAAGTACATGTAAAATTTCAAGAAGGAACTAATTAATCCCTGGTGAAAAGGGCCAAAAAGAAAATAAGTAACATAAGTATACCTTCTGACTTGAGGTAACAAAGAATAATCCTATAGGGATTATATGTATTGGGTGCCGTTTCTTCACCTGGAGGCTATAAATCGATAAATGAGCATAACTGGAATGCATATGTCAATACTGATAGACAAGCTAGGTAAATATCGCTAAATATTACCTTTAGGTTCATATGAGTATCCTAGGATGGGTAAGCCTTTTGTTAAGATTGTTACTATGGAAACTTGTAACAAAATGTGCATACACACCTTAATTACATCCTATAGAAAGGAGTGAGAGCTGTGAATAAAGTTGTGACACAAATTACCAAGTATCCATAAATAAGAAAATGACCCAGGTCTATATCCCAGCTTGATACCTACTTGCCATCCACAAAGGCAATGTCTATACAGAGACTCCGCTCTGCACCTGCGGTCACACTGCCATTCACTGCTACCCATTCGGTCTGGTAAAGTGCACCTCTTGTGGACTTCCATTCACAAATTTAGGGTCAATTGAAACTCATTGGATTAATGTTTTCATTATAGTGGAGCCAAGCAAACCTGGGGCTGTAATCTCCCCTTTACATTACCTATATGGATGGCAAGTAGGTGTCAAGCTGGGATATAGACCTGGGTCATTTTCTTATTTATGGATACTTGGTAATTTGTGTCACAACTTTATTCACAGCTCTTACTCCTTTCTATAGGATGTAATTAAGGTGTGTATGCACATTTTGTTACAAGTTTCCATAGTAGCAAACTTAACAAAAGGCTTACCCATCCTAGGATACTCATATGAACCTAAAAGGTAATATTTAGCATGATTACCTAGCTTGTCTATCAGTATTGACATATGCATTCCACTTATGCTCATTTATCGATTTATAGCCTCCAGGTGAAGAAACGACACCCAATACATATGTGTATACAGGCCTCCCCAGTGGTAGTATACAGCCCCCAGCAGTGTGGTATACAGCAGCCTCCCCAGTGGTATATACAGGCCCCAGCAGTGTTACAGCAGCCTCCCCAGTGGTATATACAGCAGCAGCCCCAGTGGTAGTATACAGCAGCCCCAGAGGTATATACAGCAGCCCCAGTGGTAGCATACAGCAGCCCAGTGGTAGTATACAGCAGCCCCAGTGGTAGTATACAGCAGCCCCAGTGGTAGTATACAGCAGCCCCAGTGGTAGTATACAGCAGCCCCAGAGGTATATACAGCAGCCCCAGTGGTAGTATACCGCACCCCCAGAGGTATATACAGCAGCCCCAGTAGTAGTATACAGCAGCCCCAGAGGTATATACAGCAGCCTCAGAGGTATATACAGCAGCCCCAGTGGTAGTATACAGCAGCCCCAGTGGTAGTATACAGCAGCCCCAGAGGTATATACAGCAGCCTCAGAGGTATATACAGCAGCCCCAGTGGTAGTATACAGCAGCCCCAGTGGTAGTATACAGCAGCCCCAGAGGTATATACAGCAGCCCCAGTGGTAGTATACAGCAGCCCCAGAGGTATATACAGCAGCCCCAGTGGTAGTATACAGCAGCCCCAGTGGTAGTATACAGCAGCAGGGCCCCCAGAGGTATATACAGCAGCCCCAGAGGTAGTATACAGCAGCCCCAGAGGTATATACAGCAGCCCCAGTGGTAGTATACAGCAGCCCCAGAGGTATATACAGCAGCCCCAGTGGTAGTATACAGCAGCCCCAGTGGTAGTATACAGCAGCCCCAGAGGTATATACAGCAGCCCCAGAGGTAGTATACAGCAGCCCCAGAGGTATATACAGCAGCCCCAGTAGTAGTATACAGCAGCCCCAGTGGTAGTATACAGCAGCCCCAGTGGTAGTATACAGCAGCCCCAGAGGTATATACAGCAGACCCCAGTGGTAGTATACCGCACCCCCAGAGGTATATACAGCAGCCCCAGTAGTAGTATACAGCAGCCCCAGAGGTATATACAGCAGCCTCAGAGGTATATACAGCAGCCCCAGTGGTAGTATACAGCAGCCCCAGTGGTAGTATACAGCAGCCCCAGAGGTATATACAGCAGCCCCAGTGGTAGTATACAGCAGCCCCAGAGGTATATACAGCAGCCCCAGTGGTAGTATACAGCAGCCCCAGTGGTAGTATACAGCAGCCCCAGAGGTATATACAGCAGCCCCAGAGGTAGTATACAGCAGCCCCAGAGGTATATACAGCAGCCCCAGTAGTAGTATACAGCAGCCCCAGTAGTAGTATACAGCAGCCCCAGAGGTATATACAGCAGCAGCCCGCCCGCCACCCCCATCAGTATACAGGCACCCCCCCATCAGTATCCAGGGCCCCCCCCTTGCTCCGCAAACCTGTAAAGCAAGATCATTATACTTATCACTGTCCTGTCGCCGCCGCTGCCATCGCGCTCCTCCGGCTTCATCCAGCGTCTTCCGGCTTCCTCCTCTGGCGCAGACAATGACGTCATTGCCTGCGCCGACCAGAGGAAGCCGGAAGAAGACGGATGAAGCCGGAGGAGCGTGATGGCAGCGGCGGGGACAGCGGCGACAGGACAGTGATAAGTATAATGATCTTACTTTACAGGTTTGCGGAGCAAGGGGGGGCCCCTGGATACTGATGGGGGGGCACCTGTATACTGATGGGGGTAGCGGGCGGGCTGCTGCTGTATACTCAAGCCGTATGACTCGCGTATAAGCCGAGCGGGGGACTTTTCAGCCCAAATTTTGGGCTGAAAAACTCGGCTTATACGCTAGTATATACGGGTATTATCTTTTTGGCCCTTTTCACCAGGGATTAATTAGTTCCTTCTTGAAATTTTACATGTACTTTGCAATCCCTTTATGAAAAAGATAGCGATTATCTACTAACATATTATGGTGATATTAGTTTTAAGATACGCTAATATGACAAGATATTGAGAGTTATCCCCTGTCATTATACTTTACTAATATATGTTCTATGTCTTTGTTTCATTTCATATTATTTCGTGTCAGCTGTAGCGTGATCAAGGCGAAAAAAGCCGAAACGTTGTGGATAAACAGCTTTTATTTTTGAGACTGGAACAAAATAAAACTTTTTTTGCATCATACTTCACGGTTTGAACTTTATTCATTCAGAAGTATGCCAGGAATATCCTTGATATTGATTTTCGATGATATTCTATTTCATTGAGATGCACTAGTATATTATTAATATTATTAGTATTTATTCCATGGTGCTGTACATGTAAAAAGGGACAACCATAGACAAGTACAATAATTAGGAACAATACAAGGTGCACACAGGTACAGGAGGAAAGAAGACTCTGCCCACCAGGGCTCACAGTCTACAAAGGATGGGCGAGGATACACTAGGAGAGGGTAGGGCTGGTCATGTGGCAGTTTTGTGGACTGAGGCTCACTGCAGGTTGAAGGCTTATTGGAAGAGGTGGATCCTCAGATACCATTTTGAAAGTTTCCACGGTAGGCTAGAGCCTGTTGTGTTGGGGCAGAGAGTTCTGGAGATGTTCAGGAGAACTCTTGTATGTGGTTGTGGGAAGAAGAGATAAGAGGGGAAAAGAGAAAGATCTTGAGAGGATCACAAGTTGCGTGTACATAGGTACCAGGAGACCATGTCACAGATTTATGGAGGGGACAGGTTGTGGATGGCTTTGTATGTCATGGGCAATGGGAAGCTAGTGAAGGGCTTGGCAGACAGGAGAGGCTGGAGAATAATGGGGAGACAAGTGGATTAGTCAAGCAGCCAAGTTTAGGATAGATTAGAGGGGTACAAGAGTGCTAGAGGGGAGGCCAGAGAGTAGGATGTTGCAGTAGTCAAGGTGGGAGATAATGAGGTCATGCACGAGTGTTTTTGCAGTTTCTTGGTCAAGGAATGTACGGATTCGGGAAATATTTTTGAGTTGGAGTCAGCAGGAGGTGGCAAGGGCTTGAATATGTGGCTTGAAAGAGAAGGCCGAGTCAAAGATTACCACGAGGCACTGGGCATGCGGAACTAGGGAAGGTGAGAAGCAATTTACTTTGATGGCTAGGTCTGGTGGTGTAGTAGAGTGAGATGAGGGAAAAGATGATGAATTCTGTTTTGTCCATGTTCAGTTTTAGACAGCGAGCAAAAAAGAGGAAATAAACAACAGACATTATTGGATTTTGGTTAGTAAGGAGGTGATGTCAGGTCCAGAGAGGTAGATCTGCGTGTCATCAGCATAGAGATGATACTGAAACTATGACTGTCCCAGGCCAAAGGTATACATAGAGAAGAGTAGGGTTCCTAGACAGATAGCGGGCGAGGTGAGGAGGTAGTGTGGGAGAGAGAGACGCTGAATACCCAGTGTGTTAGATATGAAGAGATCCAGGGTAAAGCCAAGTCTGTGACACCAAGAGATGAAAGAATCTACCACAAGAGGGAATGGTCCAAGGAATATATTTGATGTACAATTATTTATATATACTGTATGTATGTATATATATATATAAATATATATATATATATATATAATAATGTTATTTAAGTATTTAACAAGCTGGTATAACTAGATGAGAAGCTTATATGCTGCATTGATGTCAAAGGGCTTATTATGTCAGTGGAACACAGTGGCTTGCAAACGTTTTGGCATTGTTGCAAAAAATTACTGTTATTGTGAACAGTTAGGCAAGTTAAAGATGACCTCTAAAAGGCATAAAGTTAACTTTTATTGTATTTTAGTTAAAAATAATTTTTTTTTAACGACATTTTTGTTTTAAAAATTACGAAGAGTAAAGTGGGCTGATGCAAAAGTTTAGGCACCCTGCATGGTTACCACCGTAGCACCCCTTTTGTGCAAGTATCACATCTTGTAAACACTTTATAGCCAGCCAAGAGTCTTTCAATTCCTGTTTGAGGGATTTTCATCCATTCTTCCTTGAAAAAGTCTTCCAGTTTTGTGAGATTCCTGGGTCATCTTCCATGCCCTGCTCTTTTGAGACCTAGCCACAGATTTTTAATGATGTTCAGATCAGGAAACTGTGAGAGCCTTTGTAAAACCTTCAGTTTGTGCTTTTTGAGGTAGTCTATTGTGGATCTTGATGTGTGTTTAGGATCATTATCCATTTACTTCAGTTTTTCTTACAGCCAATATTATGCTTGCATCAAGAATTTATTGAAATTATATATAATCCATTCTATGCTCTGCCTGTGAAATGTTCCCTGTATCATTGACTGCAACAGAGTCATAAAGCATGGTTCATCAACCCCCTTGCTTTATGGGTTAGCGAGATGTTCTTTTCCCGAAATATAGTGCCCTTTTTTCTCAACACATACCTTTGATCATTGTGGCCACAGGACTTGTTTTCAAAATGCATCCAGTTTGTTTAGATGTTCTTTTGTATAGTTCAAATGCTGAATTTTATGGTGAGGATGGAGGAGTGACTTTTTTCACAACTCTTCAATGAAGGCCATATTTGTGCTGGTGTCTCTGAACAGTAGAACAATATTACCACAACTCTAGAGTCTGCTAAATCTTCCTGAAGGTGTTTTGAAGTCAAGCAATGGTTCTGATTTGCCATTCTAGCAATCCTACGACGAGCTCGCACTGGTCTTCCAGACCTTATCTTGACCTCCACTGTTCCTGTTAACTTCCAATTCTTAATTATATTTCTAACTGAGGAAAGGGCAAACTGAAAATGCTTTCATAACTTCCCTGCTTTGTGGGCCTCCACCATTTTCTTCTTTAGGGTACCAGGCAGCTGTTTAAAAGAATCTATGGCTGCCATTTTTTGACACAAGGTTAGAGGAGGCTGGGATTTTATAAAGCTGTCATATTTGCATTACCTGGCCTTTCCTAATGATGATAGTAAACAAGTCATACCTCTAATAGGCTAATTAAAGTTTGAAACCTTGGTCAATCTTATCATAGCTATCTGAAACACAAATCTCAAGATACTCATATTTTTGCATTGGCCCATTTTACTTTTTGTAATTTTTGTGTTCCAAATAATTTTGATTGAATTTTAGTATAAGAAAGTGAGTAATACAGTATTGAAGGAGAAATCTATACAAAGTTGTTGTTAGAAGTATAACATAAGGCAAGAATAACACAGTATAACGTAACTATATGTAGTGTAAATGTAGTCTAATTTTTAAGATTTTAAAAACCATGAAAATATTTTTTTTTCCAAAATACAAAGGAAATGAGTCATCTTTAACTTTATTCTTTTTAGAGATCATTTCATCTTCAACTTTTTTAACTGTTCAAAATAACAGTTATTTTGCTAGGGGGTGCCTAAACTTTTAAAGGCCACTATATTTACCTAACTGGAGGCTTTTTCTTAGGATGGAGTCACGCCACTATTCTCACACGAGAATTACATTGCACTGCCCATCAGTTGTCCTGACACGAGCGAAAGAGCTTTATGTCTTTCTACGCAGCTGTCACACTAAGGCCAGGACAGCAACAGCCAGCCCGGGCACTGTGTTGCAATTCTCACTCAAGTGATATGCTGGTGTGACTCCATCCTTAAGAGACCTGTAAAGTTTGCATTACCGTATATACTCGTGTATAAGCCGACCCCCCTACTTTTGCCCCCAAAACCTGGGAAAACCTATTGACTCGTGTATAAGCCGAGGGTGGACTCCAGCACAGGTATACAGCCCCCAGCAGTGTGGTATACAGCAGCCCCAGAGGTATATACAGCAGCCCCAGTGGTAGTATACAGCAGCAGCCCCAGTGGTATATACAGCAGCAGCCCCAGTGGTTAGTATACAGCAGCCCCAGAGGTAATATACAGCAGCCCCAGAGGTAGTATACAGCAGCCCCAGAGGTATATACAGCCCCAGAGGTATATACAGCAGCCCTTAGGTAGTATACAGCAGCCCCAGTGGTGTATACAGCAGCCCCAGAGGTAGTATACAGCAGCCCCAGAGGTATATACAGCCCCAGAGGTATATACAGCAGCCCTTAGGTAGTATACAGCAGCCCCAGTGGTGTATACAGCAGCCCCAGTGGTAGTATACAGCAGCCCCAGTGGTGTATACAGCAGCCCCAGAGGTAGTATACAGCAGCCCCAGAGGTATATACAGCCCCAGAGGTATATACAGCAGCCCTTAGGTAGTATACAGCAGCCCCAGTGGTGTATACAGCAGCCCCAGAGGTATATACAGCCCCAGAGGTATATACAGCAGCCCTTAGGTAGTATACAGCAGCCCCAGTGGTGTATACAGCAGCCCCAGAGGTAGTATACAGCAGCCCCAGAGGTATATACAGCCCCAGAGGTATATACAGCAGCCCTTAGGTAGTATACAGCAGCCCCAGTGGTAGTATACAGCAGCCCCAGTGGTGTATACAGCAGCCCCAGAGGTAGTATACAGCAGCCCCAGAGGTATATACAGCCCCAGAGGTATATACAGCAGCCCTTAGGTAGTATACAGCAGCCCCAGTGGTGTATACAGCAGCCCCAGTGGTAGTATACAGCAGCCCCAGTGGTGTATACAGCAGCCCCAGAGGTAGTATACAGCAGCCCCAGAGGTATATACAGCCCCAGAGGTATATACAGCAGCCCTTAGGTAGTATACAGCAGCCCCAGTGGTGTATACAGCAGCCACAGAGGTATATACAGCCCCAGAGGTATATACAGCAGCCCTTAGGTAGTATACAGCAGCCCTAGTGGTGTATACAGCAGCCCCAGAGGTAATATACAGCAGCCCCAGAGGTATATACAGCCCCAGAGGTATATACAGCAGCCCTTAGGTAGTATACAGCAGCCCCAGTGGTAGTATACAGCAGCCCCAGTGGTGTATACAGCAGCCCCAGAGGTAGTATACAGCAGCCCCAGAGGTAGTATACAGCAGCCCCAGAGGTATATACAGCCCCAGAGGTATATACAGCAGCCCTTAGGTAGTATACAGCAGCCCCAGTGGTGTATACAGCAGCCCCAGTGGTAGTATACAGCAGCCCCAGAGGTATATACAGCAGCCCTAGTGGTGTATACAGCAGCCCCAGAGGTAGTATACAGCAGCCCCAGAGGTATATACAGCAGCCCTTAGGTAGTATACAGCAGCAGCCCCAGGGGTGTATACAGCAGCAACCCCAGGGGTGTATACAGCCCCAGCCCCAGGGGTGTATACAGCCCCAGCCCCAGAGGTGTATACAGCAGCAGCCCCAGGGGTGTACACAGCAGCAGCCCCAGAGGTATACAGGCCCCCCCATCAAGATCCAAGGCCCCCCCCTTGCGCGGCAAACCTGTAAAGTAAAATCATACTTATCACTGTCCTGTCGCGCTGTCCCGCCCCTGCCGACATGACGATCCAGGGCTTCATTCAGCATCTTCCGGCGGCTTCCTGTGGTCGCGGGCAATGACGTCATTGCCCGCGACTACAGGAAGCCGTGGAAAGAAGCTGAATGAAGCCCGGGATCGTCATGTCGGCAGCGGCGGGACAGCACGACAGGACAGTGATAAGTATGATTTTACTTTACAGGTTTGCCGCGCAAGGGGGGGGGGGCCCTGGATCTTGATGGGGGGCCTGTATACCTCTGGGGCTGCTGCTGTATACTCGCGTATAAGCCGAGGGGGGACTTTTCAACCCAAATTTTGGGCTGAAAAACTCGGCTTATACGCGAGTATATACGGTACTTTACAATAGCAATAGACCAGTTTCCATTTCTTTAGTTAATGTTTAGAAAATGTAGGTAAGAGGTAAATTTTTCAAGGTTCAATATGCATAATTACCACCTTCAAAAGATATATATAAAAAGAATATTTGAATTCCTTTAAAAAGGCATGAAGGACCCAAAGTGTGTAAACAATAACACAAACAACATAAAAACAAATTGGGTTGCTACGGTTTTACAGAGCATCTATTTTACCCCTATAGCTGTCTCTACCTTACAATGGAGGTTTTTACACCCTAAGGTTAGTGGTGCCCCCACTTTGTAAACAAATCTATACAATATCTACATCTTCTGATGAGCCTTGTAGAATAAGACAAGGTGAAAAGCGTAAAGTTTGGAGGAATCTTTAGACCATTCACCTTGGGTCTGCAAGCGAGCTGTATGCAGACACCCCTGACGGTTAATACACTTTTGGACTGCATCATCAGTTAAGTCCTACCTCTGGAAAGGTTTGTCCCTATTGTATAATTTTGCTGCACACCAAGACATCTCGGTAGGGTCAGTCCTAGGGAGAGTCTTCGTGGAGTGGGGGCACCACTAACCTTAGGGTGTAAAAATCTCCATTGTAAGGTAGAGATAGCTATAGGGGTAAAATAGGTGCCTCTATAACCGATGCAACCCAATCTGCTTTTATGTTGTATGTTTCATTGTTTACACACTTTGGGTCCTTTACACCTTTTTAAGGGAATTCAAATAAAGATTCTTTTTTTATATACATCTTTTGAAGTTGGTAATTATATATCTTGATCCAGTTTCCATTTCTATTGCTTAATCAGTAAATATGAAAGAAACTTATGAATTAATGAGAGCTATATTCCAAATAAAATCAAATATAATGACCATTGCTCAATTTTATGTGGCAACCTGAAGGTTATATCGATTCTCCTAGGACAACAAAGCAGACTCACAAAATTTCTTACCTTCTTTTCCATTTTGAATAGCCTAGCAAAGACAAAACATACAAGGGAAGAATGGCCCACCAGAGAGAAATTGGTAAAAATTATATCAAGAATGAACCTTTTATTAATCATCAGAAAGTGTTGCTCATCCCACTACATATAGAATTGGGACTAATAATACAGTTTGTCAGGGCTTTGGATTGAGATAGTGAGTAATTCAAGTACATTTCTAACAAATTTCCTGCTCTTTCACATTAGAAATTGAAAGCTGGAATATTTGATGACTTGCTCAAAGACAAAGACAAAGAATTCTTAAATATTATGAAAAGATAGATAGATAGATAGATAGATAGATAGATAGATAGATAGATAGATCGATCGATCGATCTTACTCATCTCCCGCTACTTGCTTCTGGGGCCACTCATTAAGTTTCATGAATATTCACTGCACTGAACTGCAATGGCAAATTACAGATGCTCACTCTCAGTGACGGCATCTGTGATTGGCTGTTGCATTCAGACTGCGACCCCACAATCTGTACCAGTGTCTGTTTGGTTGCCATATACATTAGTGTATGGCAACCAACCTGTTGTCATATGTGGGTAAAATAAATAATAAAGAAAAAAATGCGTAAGGGTCCCACAGACACTGAACAGAAAATTTAATTTCATTTGAGAACATACTACCTGTGTGCAGATAATGAAAGTTGAAAAAAGTCAAGGGCACACAAGTAACATAACAATAAAAACAAACTGTGGGTTTGATTCAATAAGACTGCTGTTTTTAGGATTAAGATGCGTCAAATTCACTAAAAGGCATAGCATACAAAAAGCCAGACTTAATGCATTTTCATGTAGATAAATAGTGTTGTGGGGATTTATCCTCTACAAAAATTATACTAGCCATGTGCCTGTTACTGGTACAGTGCCTGAGAAAATATCTTTTCATTCATATAAAAATGTGCACCCTTGTATATATCATTTGTATACTTTCGTGACCTCCTCATTAGTATATTGCAGATTTCTCCCTCTTATGATTGACAGTGCTCACTCCCGGAATACTGACAGCCTGTATGCGCATGCACGCTATCTGTTCTCATCTGCTCAAAGTGGCAGGTTGCATTCTCCTGCATGTATCATTTCTGGTGATACAACTAATACACCCAGAAATGTAACGAGCTGTTTTAAACAAGATGAGAGGGTGGAGAACAATTTTGTGTGACTCTGAGTTTACTCCATTATTGAATAGGTTATTATCTCCACTTCCACCAAACATAATACACTATACAATATCATCGTGGGTGGCATTGGGGATAATCAACTATAATCTAGTAAAGTCAGGAGCTGCACATATTAGCTTTCTGCAGTCTTCTCTTCTCTGAGCCACTCATTACACTTCTGGGTTTATTAGTGTAGTAAGCAGCATAAGCAGAAAAAAGTCAGGGAGGAGAACAAACTGCCCACTGTGCAATATTTGGCAGCATTCAGACAGTGCTTGCTCTGGGAGGCAATCATTGTCAATGAAAAGCCAGAAAAAAATGTATGGATAATAGATGTAAGTCAGTGTTCAATACTTTTTTTCCCTGTGTAATTTCTCATTATTACAAATAACTAAATACTAGTGCATCTCAATGAATTAGAATATCATCAAAAAACAATGTCATATTGCCATGTTTCAGAGCATCTCTGGGAGCCCTAAAACATGTTGACTAATGAATCAATATTATATTCACCTTTTGATGTCTTGTGGAATACAGCAGTGTTGTTTTTATCATTTTATCATCCCTACTTTAATTTTCTGAATTAATGACCTTTGGGTTTTCATTGGAATCATCAACATTTATAGAAATAAACACTTGAAATAGATCACTCTGTTTGTAATGACTTTATATAATATATGCATTTCACTATTTGTATTAAATTACTGAAATAAATTAACTTTTTGAAGATATTCTAATTCATTGAGATGCACTAGTATACAGACATCTATGGTTTGACTTCTTTGCGTGTGTGGATTGAATGGATTGTTAGTGACATCTGGTGTGAAATCCGTGTCAACAGAACATTTAGAAATTATTTACATAGAAAGTTGGTGACATGTTCAAAATTTATTTCACCCGTTGTACAGTATGCCATCTCACGTTATCTACCTTCAATTCAGTTGTATCACTGATGATTCCTATTCTATTGTAGTTCTAAAAATGCTAGGTCAATAATTTAGGGGCTCCAACACACATTAGATGGCTCTTGTCCGAAATACGTTTTAGCCGATTGTTCAGCAGACAACCACTTCAGTCATCTGTCCCATACACAAGAACACTCGTTCGACCAAGCACTCCTGTGTTTTCTATGAGATAGAAGCTGCCAGACATCTCTTCCGGCAGTTTCTCTCTGGTAGAACAAGGCGAGTGGCATTTCAAAATCAGACATGCCCAATAAACATCTCCTCCACAATCAGTTGGCCAGCACTTTTCATATACATTTAAAATGTCACCCAAACCCTTCGTTAGCTCTGGGTGCAGCCAATATTAGTTTAATTAAATAAAGGATTTTCATCTAAAGTTAATGGCCAAAATATATTTTTAAATTTATATTCATTTCTGGCATCTAAAATCTGTTATTTTAATTCATTTTTGGAGGGCAATAAAGGCATTATATGCTGTACCACAATTTCAAAAGATTTATGATAAACATGGCATCAATTAAACAACAGGAAAAATGCAGTCTGGTTGTGTATTGCTTTGGGGTCACCTTACCTGAAGAAATTTAGGAATCATTGTATTATTGAATAGTTATACATATATTAGCATTTCAGTACCTACGTAGGGCTCAAAAATGAATTTCAGCTATTATTTATAGCGAACCTAGACTTTTTTGTTTTATAATATGTGGCATATGGCATCAGGATATAGCATTTCCTAAAGATTCATGGGGTCCAGCATCCTGATACTTATACTGATCACTCAAAACATTTGTTACATCTGCAGAGTTCAAGAATAAGGCACACCCTATACCTGAATGTACACGGTACAGTTTACAGGGAAAAAATGCTCAAGTTCCCCATTGACTTGCATTAGGTTTGTTCTCTGTGAAGAATATTGAAATAGTAACAGATATTCAGTACGAATAATCCGAACCCAAATATTTTACTATTGCTCAACACTAATATTATTGTCCAGACTGACTGTGGGTCTCTTGACTCGAACTTAGCATCCTCACATGCCTATTTGCTTGTTGCGCTCAGATCAGGGACCCACGTCCAGTCTGGACATCGCTGTCTGCACTTAGACTGTGAAAGTAGGATATGCATACAGGCAGATTATTTTTGAGACCCTTATTTTAGTTCTTAGCAGTACTGATTTCGGGAGTTGCCTTCAATTGCTACAACGTCCCAAACATTGATCAACACAAACAATAAACTTAGGACTCACACGCAATAAATCTTGCTCAGTAAGACTATTTTTTTTCTTACCAATTCTGTTTTCCTAATTGAAGTTAATACAATGGTTTAAAAAATGCCACAAAATTCTCTTAAAATTTGACAGGGATATGCCCGTCTACATGTGAGCATCACCTTGGGTGATTAGTTTTTATATGCACTTTTAAACAAAACATGCCATTCTTTTAAGATGCGTAATTAGGATTTGAGAACATTTTTGTAGTAGAGAACATTTACATTATTAACAAAAGAGTAAAGGAGCCAATATTACTTAGGTTTTCTGATTATTTCACTTCATAGTAACTTCATTACTTTTAGGTTTGCAGTTCCATAAGTACAAAGCATTCCTAAAAGATTTTGCAATATCTTTTTACTAACAAATTACCCAAATGATTCTTTCTGGCAGTTAATAGTAGAACTAAAATCCCATCTGATATAAAACCAGAAAGCAAAAGTACAAATGAAAAAAACATCCTAGCCAAAGTCTTGAATCGCTGATAATGCTCCATTATCATCTGTCACTCAGATGGGAAACCCATATATTATATTTTCCTCAGCAAAATCTCAAATCCAGATGGGGATTGTAAACTAAGTATAGGTTGCAGGTGTTGTCATAAAAAATCTTACTGTCTAAAGACAAGAAACAGCTTCTTCCTTAATGCATGTTTTACAGGGGACACCTAGAAATACAGATGTGCTTGAGATGGAGAAATATGATGGTCCTTTGCAGGTTAATGACAGGAGCTGGAGCATTACAGTTATAGATTTCATAGTTTTGACATCAAAAAGATCCTTTCATTACAAACAGCTTAAGCCACATTTGGTTAGGATATCTTACAGAAAGAGAAATATGTATTGAAAATAAGACCTGCACTTCATACAGCAGACATTATGTAATTCGAGAGGGCACAAATGTGGTTAAGTAACACAGGAGTAGGGTTGGTAATGACAGAAAGCAGTAATTAGTGAAATAAACTCGCTATATACATATTATCTATTTACTAAAGGATGGGGAAGGAAATCACAGAAGAGCTCCTTTAAGAGATACTGGTATGTCCCACAACTTGGAAATCATACAGTGTTGAATTTCCATTTTCTTGTTTTCTTGTTTTGCTATGCAACGGGTTTGCCTTTTTGGAATTTTGTTTCCTCTCTCTCCCTGTAGCTTCTCTGATGTCAGTTACTCCTCCCTTCCTCTTTATTTTGTGTTGTGTCAGCCATTTTAGTTGTATCACCTCTTTATAGTTCTGATAGAATGATCCCTTTTTACCTGCTGTAATGTGTATAACTCAAGATTTCAGTAAAAAACAATAAAACTACATCTTCTGAAGACTTCTTACATGCCTTGCAGTTGAGTTTCAAGCTGTCTGATGACTTCTACATACATGTCAGTAAACGGTCCATACAGGTGTCAAGAGAAATGATGACCTTCCGACGTCATTGCGCCCGGTCACATGGGACGTGAGGAGGCGGAGTCCGGATATTACTAGGAAGCGAGCGAGGACGCCGCAACCGCCCGGAGCTGCAGGTCTCCTTCCCCACTTCATACCACTCGAGACAGGAGGAAGATCGTTTAATTTCAAAAGTCTTCACCACTGTTGTGCATGGAATGCGCAACAATTTTAGGTTAGTAAACAAACAGCACACGGTTTCTAACTATACTGAGGATATTGCACCATTGCGCCCCCTATCTCTCTTTTGCTTTTACATACAGCAAGAAGGGTCTCTCAAGATCAGGTAAGCCTCGGATTCTGAGTCTGATAGCAGAAGATGGATGCCAATTTTTTCTGCTCATATAGCACACCTTGAGATGCGTGCCAAGGTCTCCAGCCAGAAGGGAGAGGATTGGTATTGGATGTGTATGGAGCCTCCAGCTGAGAATCAGATAGAGGTCAACTAATTTAGTAGCAGAGCAGTGGTAAAGATTCTGATGCTAATTTTAATTTAAATGGAGAAAACAGAAGTATTTTTACAGATTGAGCAGCTATCCTTCCTGCAAAATCACACCCCCTCTATTTTTTCTGACCTTATAAGCTTAGACCTGAAATCTGCTGCATATACAGTACAGACCAAAAGTTTGGACACACCTTCTCATTCAAAGATTTTTCTGTATTTTCATAACTATGAAAATTGTAGATTCACACTGAAGGCATCAAAACTATGAATTAACACATGTGGAATTATATACTTAACAAAAAAGTGTGAAACAACCGAAAATATGACTTATATTCTAGGTACTTCAAAGAAGCCACCTTTTGCTTCGATTACTGCTTTGCACACTCTTGCCATTCTCTTGATGAGCTTCAAAGCATCAAAGCACCCCCACACCATCACACCTCCTCCTCCATGCTTCACGGTGGGAACCAGGCATGTAAAGTCCATCCGTTCACCTTTTCTGCGTCACACAAAGACACGGTGGTTGGAACCAAAGATCTCAAATTTGGATCCATCAGACCAAAGCACAGATTTCCACTGGTCTAATGTCCATTCCTGGTGTTCTTTAGCCCAAACAAGTCTCTTCTGCTTGTTGCCTGTCCTTAGCAGTGGTTTCCTAGCAGCTATTTTACCATTAAGGACTGCTGCACAAAGTCTCCTCTTAACAGTTGTTGTAGAGATGTGTCTGCTGCTAGAACTCTGTGTGGCATTGACCTGGTCTCTAATCTGAGCTGCTGTTAACCTGCGATTTCTGAGGCTGGTGACTCAGATGAACTTATCCTCCGCAGCAGAGGTGACTCTTGGTCTTCCTTTCCTGGAGCGGTCCTCTTGTGAGCCAGTTTTTTTGCAGTGCTTAATAGTTTTTGCAACTGCACTTGGGAACACTTTCAAAGTTTTCCCAATTTTTCGGACTGACTGATCTTCATTTCTTAACGTAATGATGGCCACTCGCTTTTCTTTACTCAGCTGCTTTTTTCTTGCCATAATACAAATTCTAACACTCTATTCAGTAGGACTATCAGCTGTGTAACCACCAGACATCTGCAGAACACAACTGATGTTCCCAACACTATTTATAAGGCAAGAAATCCCACTTATTAAACCTGACAGGTGTGAGACAGTGCGGGGGATCAAATGCGAGGGGCGCTATGTCTCCCCCAGAATGCGCACTGTCACATATTGAGCCCGGTATAGGGTGTAGGAAAGAGGGACAGTCCACTCCCTCTGCTCCGGGTCTTGCAGGTTTCCAGGAAGGAGACACGGGGTTAAAAGACTGGTTAGGAGACAGGGCAGGGTTCCCTGTGGACAGTTTTGGCCTGAAGCTGAAGCAGCAGCATCTAACGACCGGACAGGTCAAGAGCTCCAGGGGCCGTGTGCGGTAATAACACGACCTAGCCTGAGAGGGCTGGGAGCTCGGTGCGACCTCAGCCGGAGGGCTCATAACCGGAAGGGACTGGGTTACTATCTGTGAACTGTATCCATTGTACTCGGCTGCGACCCGGATTCTGGCATCTTGTGCCACCGCTGTGTTTTCAGCAATAAATCCGGGTACTGTATGCACTACTACCGGGCTCAACGTTTTTCCTGTCTTGCAATCCCGGCGCTGCCCCACACAGGGCACACCTGTGAAGTGAAAACCATTTCCGGTGACTACCTCTAGAAGCTCATCAAGAGAATGCTAAGGGTATGTGCGCACTGGTCGGGTTAGGGCCGGATTAGGTGTGTAAACCGCCGGTCGGTTTACATAAATTTCATGCAAATTTATGTTAATCCAAACCGGCGTTTGGATTAACATAGAAACCTATGTAAACCGACACCCGCTGTCCACACAGCGGCGGTTTACACATGCTCATCCATTGCTAACCCGCTGGGTTCCCAGCGGGTTAGCAAAGAATGAGCTTGTTCTATAATCCGGCCGGTTCTGCAGCGGCTGCAAGCAGAATCATGTGCTGCTTCCAGCCGCTGCAGAACGGCCGGCGCTAACCCGCCCGTCTCCCGCCGCACATACCCGACAGGAAGCCGGTGGACGGCTGCGGAGCTTCCTGTCGGGTCCCGCCCAGCCGCCGCCGCCACTAACCCGCCCCCGTGTGCACATACCCTAAGAGTGTGCAAAGCAGTAATCAAAGCAAAAGGTGGCTACTTTGAAGAACCTAGAATATAAGACATATTTTCGGTTGTTTCACACTTTGTTGTTACGTATATAATTCCACATGTGTTAATTCATAGTTTTGATGCCTTCAGGGTGAATCTACAATTTTCATAGTCATGAAAATACAGAAAAATCTTTGAATGAGAAGGTGTGTCCAAACATTTGGCCTGTACTGTACATCCGAGGAAACATACCCTGAAATGTTGTTCCTTTTTTAATTAGGCTATATTTACACATTCTACATCAAAATCCTGGCACAATGTATACTGACATTTTGCTTTTTATGCAAGTGAATGGGGTATTTTTCACGACAATTGTATTCTTTTAATAAAAACAACTTTGAATTGTCCTATTTTGCTTCTTGCACTTATTTCATAGACACAATCAAAAAGTTTTTGGTGCTATCAATGTTTTTTCTTCATCATATTGCAGGGAGATTTAATAAAATGAACAAAATCTTGAAAGAAGAGAGCCTCAAGTATCTAGTAAATTGCATTGTTGAAGTATAGTTAAACAAAGTAGTAAATTCTCATAAAAAGGACCACCCGCACGTTATATTAATGCACATGGTTTGTTAGTTACTGTATTAATTGCCATTTTTAGTATCTGGCAGTTGCTCATGCCAATTTGTAGAACTATATAAAATCTGACTATGGCAAATGCAGATCTTAGATTCTACAGGTCTGGAAAAGCATTAAAAGCAAAATGACCCCAGATAATGAGCTGTGCAGAGAGGTACTATTTTAAGAAAAGCTATGACCCCATTTTCTCTACATTTTTCATGTAATTTTCCTCTGTGATATATTATATTATGTTATATATAACATGTTTATCACTATATGCAGTGGCATAACTAGAATCTGGTGGGCCCCGATGCCAAATTTAGGCCTGCACCCCTTCCCTCCCCCACGCACACGTTGGTCAGATGTATGGGCCCTGTGTAATGTTCTAAATACTTTAAAGACTCACAAATTGACCCCTCTCCCCCTTCATTATGTATTAATGTCCCTCATCCTGCTCTATATGGACCTCCTCCTGGAGTGTGGCCCTTATTGTGGTATATATGTCCCTCATCATGGTTTATATGGTCTTCCTCCTCCAGCCACCGTAGTTCTTCAATTGTTATAATGCATCCCCATATTCTTCCATGTATTATAATGTACCCCCATAGTCGTCTATGTATTATAATGCATCCCATAGTCCCCCATTCATAAGGTAGCCACTATAGTCATCCAATTATTATAATGCACCTCCATTATCTTCCTATAGTATAATGCAGCCTCATAGTCCTCCATATAGTATAATGCAGCCTCATAGTCTTCCATATAATATAATGCAGCCTCACATCCCTCCATATAGTATAATGCAGCCTCACAGCCATCTATATAGTATAATGCAGTCTCATATGCCTCCATATAGTATAATGCAGCCTAATATCTCTCTGTACAGTATAATAGAGCTTCACATCCCTCCATATAGTATAATGCAGCCTCAAAGCTCTCCGTATAGTGCAGATCCAAAACTCTCCATATAGTGCAGCCTCATGGCTCTCCATATAGTGGAGCCTCCTGGCTCTCTATATAGTGCAGCCTCATGGCTCTCCATGTAGTGCAGCTTCATGGCTCTCCGTATAGTGCAGCCTCATGGCTTTCCATATAGTGCAGCCTCAAGGCTCTCCATATAGTGCAGCTTCATGGCTCTCCATATAGTGCAGCCTCATGGCTCTCCATATAGTGCAGCCTCATGGCCTCTCCATATAGTGCGGCCTCATAGCCTCTCCAAATAGTACAGCCTCATAGCCTCTCCATATAGTGCAGTCTCATAGCCCTTCCATATAGTACATCCTCATGCCACTCTATATAGTGCAGCCTCATAGCCTCTCCATAAAGGGCAGCCTCATAGCCCCTCCATATAGTGCAGCCTCATAGCCTCTCCATATAGTGCAGCCTCATAGAATCTCCATAAAGTGCAGCCTCATAGCCTCTCCATATAGAGCAGCCTCATAGCCTCTCCATATAGTGCAGCCTCATAGCCCCTCCATTTAGTGCAGCCTCATAGCCTCTCCATATAGTGCAGCCTCATAGCCTCTTTATATAGTAGAATGCTCCCTCCTCCTCCCCCAGAATCTTCTGGCCACCTTGCCCTTCCATATAGTACAGCCTCATGCCACTCTATATAGTGCAGCCTCATAGCCTCTCCATAAAGGGCAGCCTCATAGCCCCTCCATATAGTGCAGCCTCATAGCCTCTCCATATAGTGCAGCCTCATAGAATCTCCATAAAGTGCAGCCTCATAGCCTCTCCATATAGTGCAGCCTCATAGCTCCTCCATATAGTGCAGCCTCATAGCCCCTCCATATAGTGCAGCCTCATGCCACTCCATATAGTGCAGCCTCAGCCTCTCCATATAGTGCAGAATCATGGCTCTCCATATAGTGCAGCCTCATGGCTCTCCATATAGTGCAGCCTCAGCCTCTCCATATAGTGCAGTCTCATAGCCCTTCCATATAGTACAGCCTCATGCCACTCTATATAGTGCAGCCTCATAGCCTCTTCATAAAGGGCAGCCTCATAGCCCCTCCATATAGTGCAGCCTCATAGCCTCTCCATATAGTGCAGCCTCATAGAATCTCCATAAAGTGTAGCCTCATAGCCTCTCCATATAGTGCAGCCTCATAGCCTCTCCATATAGTGCAGCCTCATAGCCCCTCCATTTAGTGCAGCCTCATAGCCTCTCCATATAGTGCAGCCTCATAGCCTCTTTATATAGTAGAATGCTCCCTCCTCCTCCCCCAGAATCTTCTGGCCACCTTGCACTAATTTATTAAAAAAATAAATAAATCTGTACTTACCTCTCCCAGTTTCCCCACTGCTCCGGTCTTATTGCAAACAGACTCAGGAGGTGGTGGTGCCGGCCTGCATTCCAGTGTGGAACGCATAAAGCAGGAAGTGACGCCTTTTATTGTAAGGAAGAAGGGGGGGATTATCACATGCTCTCTGGTGTCCCAGTGCTGAACACCTGGCCCTGAACACATAGATCTGTCACTTCTGATGAACCAAGTGACTACAGAATAAGGGGGAAACGCATCTAGTGTGTAACCTTCAGGAATCAGATAAGTACATGTGAAGCACATGTAATTTGAACTGTATATATCTTGCTCTGTATATGCTAGCCACTGGTCATTAAGGAACCCCTGTGTGGGCTAACTAATATTTGTAGTCCCCTGGTTCGGGTTGGACACCAGATTGCTTGACATTTATTGGTTTCACTCTGTGTATAGGAAAGCACTATTACTTGAATGCCTTTACATGTTCTTGTATAACGCTGCCAGGCATGTGAATTCAATTTGACTGAACATTCACTTGGCCAGCATATTGGGTTAATGTTGCTGTTTGGAAATGGAACAACACTGAGCAATTTTTCTTAGGCATACAAAGTTTGATTGTTTAGCTTGTCCTACACATGTTATATGACATGTTAGCAAATCTTCGGATTTGAATACCGAGTACCAGGGATAAAAAGAAAAAATAGTGTTGCGCCACCTGTGGACCTCTCCTGCCTTTAAAGCGGTCGTATTGTAAGTGAACTAACCTTTAAAGGTTTTGCCCGATCCGCACAACCAGATTGTGAGCGTAGTTTTGTGGTTCAGGCTGCCAGCCTTGGATCTGTAGTGCTCCTGTATCCTCAATCACCTCTGCTCCTGGCCTCGTGCTGTCCACGCTCTCTCTCCAGGGTTGGGTCAGGAAACACCAGGTTGATCCATTAACCCTATCCCGCCTGCAGCTCTGTCACCGCTTTCCCCAATGGAATTAGACTAATAGAATTCAGATAGAATATGCGGTTCTAAGGTAGAGCGCAGGTATGAAACGGGATACTTTAATCTTTATCTCCGTAACTTTATTCATAAAAAGCTCCAGACCAGAACTCGTTTCGACGTACAGACGTCTTCCTCAAGCGGATGAGGAGCTATTAATAACAAACCATTGTATACTTCCTCTAACCAATCAACCGTCAATGCAGCCTCCCTGACAGCCGAAAGGTGGGAGGTTACACAATTTTAAAACAATTTAAACAAAATTAAAAACCTTCAGTTACAGAGCTAATTATAAAACCAGAAACTAAATATAAAAACACCAGTAAAACAAATACACATAATAATACGATGAATTCTTCTGTTAATATTGATGATCATTTTGAACATATGCTCACAATTCCCGGATCTCTGTATTTTTCAACTTAAGAGCAATAATATAATTTAATTGTAAAGTTTTACTATCCCTAGTTATCTTATTTCTTCATTGAATTACTTTTCCAGGGGTTGGTCATTTATTTAAATTCTCATATCCTTACAAGTCAGAACTGTGCAAACAATAAATGAAATATAAATTCTGATGTTTATTACTGCCCTACTGGGCTATTTTAGTGACCCCTCTAGTTATCATTGTAATCTTGAAGGATCCTTTCTAAACCAGTCTTATAAACATATCACTAGCCTGATATTTCCAATATTATTCAGCAGATGTTGATGATTGTTTATCTCAGGCTGTTTCTTTCAATTAATTATTCATAACCACACACTAAATTAAATTAAAAGTAGGTAGCACCTAAACTCCATCACCGCTACTCCTCTCACTTACGTTCCTACTCAGTAAATTATTATCAATTACTCTATATTTAGTGCATATTCATCTTAATTCAGTCGACAATGATGATGATTATTATTTTTTTTTTTCAAGATTTTCTCCAGCCCTTACTTCCACACATTTATTCTATGTTATCTTTTTTATCTATTTTCAAGATTAAATCCCATCCTAGGGTATATGAGATCCACGCTATAATTTAGTTCTTTTATAAGGGCTTCCTCTATTTTGTCGGTTTCTCTATTGTTAAATTAAGGCCTTCAGGTGTTAATGTACCCAATTTGTATATCCAGAATGATTCTCTCTTACAGAGAGCTGCCATTCTGTTATATATCCCTTCTTCGATTTGGTCAATTATTATCAATTTTAAACTAGTGGGGTCCTTATCATGCACCTTTGTATAGTGACAGGAAACACTATGTGCCATGAAGCCTTTTTTAATATTGGCTCTATGTTTGTTGAGCCTAGCTTGCATACACTGTATTGTCTTGCCTACATATTGCTGTCCGCAAGGACATTCTATGAGATATACTACATAACTTGATTTACAATTCAACGATTGTTTAATTGTAAAAATCTCATTTGTTGTATTAGATTTAAATATTTTATCACCTTGACCCATACTTTTGCAGCATTTACACCTTATAGAGCCGCATTTGGACCTACCTGGTTCTCTCTGTATACCCAGCCTATTACATGTTTCGGCTGATTTCACGTTTCTCAATTTACTTGGTGCCACTATAGTCTGCAGATTTCTTCCCTTCCTGAAAATTATTACTGGCTTCTCAGTTATGCACTTAGATAATACCGGATCTTCTTTTAGGACTAACCAGTATTTTTTTAGAATTCCATAAATGTTCTTATGTGATTGGCTATAAGTTGTTATAAGGTTATTGCTGTATTCTTTTTCTTTAGTATTTCCTTTTATTCTGGGACTTATTTTATCCTTCTGATGATCCTCTATTTTCTTAATGCACTCCTCTTGTGTTAATTCTTTGCATTTTTTATATGCATCAGCCAGTAAACCTTTGGGATATCCCTTTTCTTTAAAACGTTTATTTAAAATTGCTGCCTCTTTTTTACATTCATTATCAAGGGTGCAGTTATTTCTTATTCGCCAATATTGGCCATATGGAATTTTTTTGATCCATTTAGGGAGGTGTCCACTTTTATAGCTGAGGTAACTATTGACATCCACTTTTTTGAAGTGAGTGGATGTACTCATCTTTCCTTGTTCATCGATACTAATCTGGAGATCTAAAAACTGAATGGCTGAGCATGAAGTATTCGCTGTAAATTTAAGACCCCAGTTATTATTATTCAGGTTTTCTGAAAAAATTCGAGCCTCCTCCTCAGTCCCCCTCCATATCATAAACAGATCGTCTATAAATCTTCTATAAAATAAGATTTACTTATTATAAAGCGGGGATTCAAGTATAGCAATTTTTTCAAATGCCCCCATGTAAAGGCCCGCATAACTGGGGGCGAAACGAGCCCCCATTGCACAACCCTTTATCTGTTTGTATATTGATTCGTCAAACATGAAAATATTATTTATAAGGACAAATCTTATACCCTCCAATAGGAAACCTCTTTGTTTATCCTTCATCTCCAAATCCTCAACTAGGAACTGTTCTATTATTGTTAACCCTAAATTATGGGGGATATTAGAGTACAGGTAACTCACATCTAGCGTCAAGAGTATACATCCTGGTATATTGGGATTCTCTTTATTTGCCCTATTAGTTGTGATGAATCTCTCAAGTATGAGTCCAACTTTAGATTATACTTCTGTAAAAATAAATCGATATAATGCGATAAATTACTCTTTAAAGAATTTACTCAAGAGATGATAGGGCGTCCCGGGGGGTCAATTGAGTTCTTGTGTAACTTAGGTAAAAAGTAAAAATGTGACTTCTCAAAACTCTTTATATTCAAAAACTGATATTCTTTTTTGTTCAAAACACCCTCTGACTTGGCCTTTTTAATTATTTTCTCATACTCCAGAAAGACGGTGTTCATCGGATCTGTCAGTAGTTTTTCATAGTATTCTTCGTCTGCCAACATGTTGTTCCCCTTTTTACAATACCATTCCCTACTCATTATGACTATACCTCCACCTTTATCAGCTCTTTTTATCACTAAATTGTGATTTTCTTTCAGATTTTTCATTGCTATTTTTTCTTCCTCAGTAAGATTGTCCTTTTTATAGTTATTTTTAAAAGTTCGTATTTCTTTCATTACTAGGTGCTGAAAAGTTTCCAGGTGTGGACCCCTATGATGCAATGGGTAAAAGTTGCTTGTCATCTTTGGATTAACATGTACATATTCTTTCTCTAGGTTTTCTCCTTGATCTTTCATCGTATCTTTTTCAGATCTCCTATTTTTTCCTTGCATTTCCTGTAATAAAAAGTGCCGTTTCACTGTGAGTTTCCTCATATATTCATTAAAATCAATATATAGTTCAAAGGGATTAACCTTTGTATTGGGACAAAAAGATAGTCCTTTTCCCAGCAGTTTTATCTCATCATGTGTAAGTTCTATTCCTGAGATACTGAATATACCATTTTCTATAGTTTCCTTATCTTCCTTAATTTCTTCCTGACCTGTATTCTCTATTTTATTTTTAATTATTATCTCAGGATTTAGTCCATTTTTGTTTTTTTTCTTTTGTACCAAGTCTTCTTTTGGGGAAAGATTGTCATCTTTGACTCCCGCTTCCTCTGCATCCTCTATATCTCTTTTCCTTTTTGATTTTCTTATCGGTACCACTTGAAAAAATTGGGTGATTTTCCTATTTCGTAATACCCTCTGTTCAGTTTCCTTTATGTCATTATTATTTTCCTTGCACTCATTAGTGGATTCCCCATCTAATTCTTGTATCTCATTCCTTATGCATTCATCTCGTGCATTCCGTGTTTTTTTTGTTATTGGTGCTAATTCTGTGTCTTCAAGTGAAGCTATTATCTTCGGTGACTCAGGTAAAATTTGATATATAGTTTCATCTAGTAGATTTATAAGTGATTCTTGTGACTGTAAGCGTTGTGTATTAGAAGTATTGTGCACTGTGAATAGTTCAAAAGATTCATTATAATCTGCCATTTGTGTGATTATCTCTTTATGTGAGTTATGATTTACATTTCCATCCAATTTATTTTCAATCTTCCCGGGACTAGAAGAATTTAGTATGTTATTCTTTTTAGGTTCATTTTTGTTATTATTGTTATTTTTTCCTGTTTGTTTTTCTTTCTTTTTAGCTGACCCTTTATTTTTTTCTTTCATGTTCTTTTCCCCTTTTTTGTTGTTTATTTCTCTACTGTTGTCTTTATCCTTTTCTTCTATGATGATATTTTCTCCATTTGTTTCTTTTATTTCTTTGTTTATTTCTTTCATGTTTTTATTACTAGTTGTTCCCTCTTTCCTTTTCTTTTTCATCTTTAAATCTTCTTAATTTTTGTTCGCTTTATTTAAGTTTTTTTTGTAGGATTCATAATGATCTCTTTGTTTAACCATTTTCAGAACCTCACAAAATTCTTTAGTATATTTTTCCTCCTCTAATTCTCCCTGTGATATATTCTTTGTTGTACTATCTTCTTCACTGTTGGTACTTATATCCATTATTTCTATGGGTGCGTCTTTTTCTGCGTTTCTTTCTGCCATTGTATCCCTTAGAAACTTTGCACCTTTCCTATTTATAGTTTCTTCCTCCAATTTATCTAATCTAGCTTTCAATTTAAGATCAAACTCCTTATATTCTATAGTGTACATGTATTTATCCAAAGTGGAATGTAACGTTATCATTTCCTGCATGGCTTTTTCAGCCAGGGAAAGTCTTTTTTTGTAACAATATTCGTATCATGCCCATAGAGCACTCTAAGGCTGCCTTCAGACTTGCAGATGCATCTGCAGCGTTTTGCAGATGCATCTGCAAGCAGACCGCGGCCCCTATGTTTATAATGGAGCGCACGGCGGTCTGCAGATGCTTGCAGACCGCCGTCCGCTCTCATTGCCCGCCATTAGTGATCTGTGCGCATGCGGATGCCTGCGCACAAATCACACACTCTCGCCCGCACCCGGGACGCAACATCTCGCGTCCCGGGTGCGGGCGAGAGTGTGTGATTTGTGCGCAGGCATCCGCATGTGCACAGATCACTAATGGCGGGCATTGAGAGAGCATGGCGGTCTGCAAGCATCTGCAGACCGCCGTGCGCTTCATTATAAACATAGGGGCCGCGGTCTGCATGCAGATGCTTGCAGATGCATCTGCAAAACGCTGCAGATGCATCTGCAAGTCTGAAGGCACCCTAACTTATAATTTTCCCAAATTTCAGTATATTCTCTATCTTGTGGGAATGATGATCCTTGTGAGATTCTCAATCCCTTTGGTACCCTATTTTCAAACAAATATATCCTCAAGTACATTGCATCAATATTACGGTATTTACAATCTCCATTCTACATTTCCCTTCATATTCATTCAATATCATTTGGAGTTGTTTCCTTTCTTCCTCTTTCATTAGGTGCTTACCATTAGAGTCATTCATTTCAGCTGCCTCTTTCTGACCTCCTCCCACAGCTTCTCTTATCAACAATTCCCTATGACCTTCCCTGTTTGTTATATCTGATGAAGCATCTGATGAAGTGATAACTGAGATCACGAAACCGGTAGGCAAATTACCCATTAAACAGAGTTTTATCTATCATGGTACCTTTACACGCAGCTACAGGTAACAGGTTTTCCACAGGTAACTTACTGGCTGCAGTGAAATCATGGAGACATGGTTCTATCTTGTTGCTGTGTACAAATGGAACTATGTTTCCATGATTTCACTGCAACCAGTAAGTTACCTGTGGAAAACCTGTTACCTGTAGCTGCGTGTAAAGGTACCATCACTCTGTTTGTCTTCACTGGAGGTCAGCGTGGTGAATCTATGAAATCCAGCACTTTCTGTTAACCCTTTGGATGCATCGCATTCTAAAACAGCAGAGCCCAAATTATTGTCTTCTCTTCTCTTTTAAGATTTTCGAACAGTTTCATAAAATTTGTGTTTGATAACAGACAGCTCTGCATATACTAATAGAATAGGTGGATGGGATCTACTATAAGGGTGTAGATGCCGGCGTACCCGATTATTCTTTAAAATAGAAAGTGCTGGCTGTGTTTTCCCTGAAGTATCTTCTTTGCTGTCTCTACTGTTGTTTTTGAAGTTGACCGTTTTTACTTTAACGTATATACAGTAGCGGTGGCTCCCAAGTAGAAGCTGACTAAACAATGCTCAGGTCACTTATTTGAGCTGCTTCATAGTATTTGAAGCCTGAAGCAGTTGCAATGAATATAAATAGATGGAAAATATGCACAGCAACTCTTTTTTTTTACATTGCTGTACTCATCCTGTTTGACATGTAATGTGTGCTATTGTAGTCAGAATCTAAGCAGAATTTGCCTGGAAAAGATGTCGTGCTCGTACCCTAATGGCCGCTTTACACACTCAGATATATGTGACCAACTTCTGAACAGATCTCTGGTTGCAGTGAAATCATGGACACATTGTTCCATTTTGTGGCTGTGTACAAATGTAACAATGTGTCCATAATTTCACTGCAACCAGAGATCTGTTCAGAAGTTGGACACAGAAGTTGGTGTGTGTAAAGCGGCCCTTAGGGTTCTAAGGACCAACTTATGGATTCTTCTTCAAAAGTGCAAAGTTGTCACAGTTTTCTTCCTACATAGTATTTAAGAACTCAAATTAAATATAAAAAAAAAATCCAGGGTTTAATCTGTATTGCATAGAGGCATTTTTTAAGCTAACCTTAAAGGCCACTTTACACACACCAACTTATCTGTCCAACTTCTGACCAACTTGCTGGTTGCAGTGAAATCATGGACACATTGTTCCATTGTACACAGCCACAAAATGGAGCAATGTGTCCATGATTTCACTGCAACCAGCAAGTTGGTCGGAAGTTGGACAGATAAGTTGGTGTATGTAAACTGGCCCTAAGAGTGTCTAGACACAATAGAAAAACCTTAACTAGTGGTCTTTTAGCACCATACATACTTAATCAAGACTGCATTTGTTACAATAGAGAGAAGGGAGTAAGCCACTGATAGGATAACACTGGCGGTGAACCTTATCCACAAGAAAACAAAATGATTGAGCAATGTAATAGAACGTGGATCATTGATGGCTGTCTGAGAAATGATCTGTCATGTTGATTTCACTTGGGCATGCTAATCATCAAGATCCACTGCTAGTAGCTCACTCTGCAATTGAAGACCAAAGATAGTATAGATGTGAGATGAGAGACAAGTCTCTTCAGGCAAGTCTGAAGTTTGCCATCAGGTCATGACTTTATTATGGTTAACCATTTACTTATTGCAAATCTCTCCCAGTTTGCATACACTGATGGTACTAAACATTACCCTGGAAGGTAGCAGCCTGCATTTATGTCTTTTCTTCTGCTGTTTTTATCAGGCACAAGTTTCCATTCCTGTTTTTATCCACACAGCTGTGCTTCATATGTGCTACCTGCCCCTCTTTATTGTCCGTCCTTCTTCATATCCTGCTTCCCTGGACCTAGCAGATCCACCTGTCATCCATCAGGATCCAGTCCACTGCATCATCACCTCCAGTCTGTGCTGTTCACCTAGACCTATGGCTTGATCATTCCACTTCACCAGGTGAGCCTTTAATACCTATAGACCACAGGAGCACATTTGTAATGCAATGCACAGATAAACTCTTTGATTCTTCCTGGTAGATAATTGCTGTTCCAATATGATGCAATTCTTTGGAGGGTTTTGACTTGTGCTACCGGTTACTATATATAATTCCATTTAAAATATTCAGATGTGTATTTTATGGAAAAGGCCACAATAAAGCACATATGCATCAGAATGAATACAATGAAAAAATACAAATGTTATGCCTGGAGCACTAGAGAAGAGAACAAGACCCTGAGGAAGTTCAGGATGCTTATATTTAGGATGGAATGTGCTGCATGGGAGGGTCAGTACAACAAAGAATACTGCTTACAGTAAGATTCAGGACAATAAAACACAAGGTTCAGATGTTGGACACATGCCTTGGAGGAAATGATCAAACACAAATTATGTAAATGAAGCATACATGACATTTTATTAGATGTCTTGGGGATACATGAGTCATGTTGGTCTTATGTGCCTAAAACTGCTTAAATGGAACATTTGGCTATTGTTTTTACTGCACGGTCCCATAAAGCTATCAATTACATTTTCATTAACTAATATAACAATAGCACACAAGGAAAGCATATGGATTAAGTACGTTACAGGTCTTATTGAGGAAAGTATCTAAATATGGGTTTAATTGAAACAGGATTAAAGGGATTGGTATAGGATTTGATTGGGTCTTAGGCGGCCGTCACACGGTTCAATTTTTTGAAAGATATCGTTTAAGTGATCTGCTTTTTGATCGCTTAAGCGATATTGTTTGTGCATCGCTGCGTGCGATCAAGCGATTTTACAATGTAAAATCGCTTGATCGTGACATCGCAGATATGAGAGCAGGACCTCATATCTAGCGATCATCGCTTGTTCAATCTGCATCATCGTGGTGTGTGACACCACGATGAACGATCTCCCAGCGGCAGAGCCTATGCTGGGAGATGGTATCTATGGTAAACGTCGGGTTTACTAAGCGCCGCGCGGCGCCTAGTAACCCGATGTGTACCATAGTTACCAGCGATCTCGCTGCTCCACATCACTGGTGAGTCTGCCTGTCAGCGATGTGAGCGATATTGTTAGCGATCGCCGCGTGCACGTGATCGCTTACAATATCGCTCACGATGTCGACACGTGTGACGGCCGCCTTATAAAGATTTAGGTAACAACAGTTTTTACAAGTCAAAAAGGAATGAAGTAATTTAATCACTGATGAAATGTGTCCCTACCAATATGAAAAGCATTCGTGTAATGGGACAAAAGCATGAAATGCTCTTATTCATCATACTTTAGACAATAGCAAATCTTTTTCTATCATTCTATTACCATATGTAAAATTTTTACCAAGCCACAGTCCTTCCTCATCATCCACTGCCTTAGCAAGTCTACCGGTGAGGCTGATGTGGAGTAATCAAAGTGCTAAGCACTCTTTCCATAGAGTGACAGCCTCTGTGCCAGGTATTAGTTTATCTGACAAAATTGCAATTATTTTAGGTTCTACTGCTGGTTTGAGCCTGCTGCAAGTGACTGCAATTCTCGAATTTGTCACTTTTATACAGATTTTGTTTTTCACTACTGAACTACGACAAACCATCCGATGACCATCTTGCCTTCTGTATTGTTGTTTGTGGATTTACTTCTGGTTATGACCCTTAGCCTAGCTTTGTTTCAGGTTGATCATCTGATATGCTGTTGTCTTAACTGATGAAAACCTTTGGCTTGAAGTATGCCTTGCACCAAACCAATTGCACTTCCAAGTAGACACAAATCAGATGAGCTATCAGCACTGCATGATAAAGATCAATTTAAGAGGTTTTGTCTTGTCTATTATAAAAGCGTATAGTATTATCTCATCCATTATACTACTAATATTCATTGAGCTATCTGTGCAGCTATAGTATGCATCAAGTTCTTTAATTTAAAAGCTATAGCTTCAAGTGAAGACTTACACTCTGGGAATCCAATACAAATTGTAAAACAGAGTCCACTACCTTCAATTTATCAGAACTAGTAAATCCTCATTTAGCTGAAGTCCGACAGCGACCTGGACACCTGTACAGTCCTGAGTGTGTCCATTACTAGATGTAATAATATGTATACCTAGTTTAAAAGTTGTTGTTTTGTCTAAATCTTCACAATTGCAAGAAGTTTGCGCTCAAGCACTTTGGGCTCATTTGCATTGTATGAGGCTGCACCCCTCTAGTTGGAATGTGGCCTGAGTATACATATCACATACTCATGGCCACATGGCGTTCCCAAACAAAGTGACTATAGATTTAAAGCACCAAATGATATAATCTATTAGGCAGAATAATTTTGACTTCAATAAGTGTTTATTAGAGTATCGAAAATAATGAACAAACAATACAAGTATGAGTACAAATATAAATATAATACTTCCCCAAACATTAAAGTCATAAGTGTCTATCATCGAGTAACAACTGAATTACCGACAATTGTTTCGAGGAGGGGACAGACAAAATGCGATTCATCTTCACGTATAATTCAATGCCGGTGTGAGTTCAGAGTCCAAGTCATCCAGGAACTCGAGTAGCCGTGAGGTGGGGTGGGGGGAAGATTGATAACATCAGGGTTCTGAGGGAAGGAGGAGGGGTCAAAAACTTCCGGGTGATCGGGGGGGAGAGGTGTGTGTGTGTGTGGGGGGGGTAATGGCCCCAAAAGCGCCTAGACTCGGGCGGGAAGTGGGTCCACTCCCAGGAAAGCGGGGGAGGGGGAGGGGAGGGGTAGGGGAAGAGGGGGTAGGTGGGGAATAATTTAAGGAGTTAAAGTTAAAGTAGGGGGGAGGGGTTAAAGGGTAACCGCTCCCAGAGGGCATAGGGAAAAAAGGTGTGGGGAAGTGACGAGGGAGGGAGCGAACAAGAGAAAAAAGAAAAGAAGATAGATGTAAAGAAAGAAAGAGGACGGAAAGAAAGAAAGATAGGAAGAGAGAAAGAAAGAGAGAGAGAACCATGCACTGACAGAAATCAGCTGCTCAACTTAACCTAGAAAGGGATCTGGAGAGCCATTGGGTGAGCTGCCCATAAGTCCCATGCCTCCGTGACATAACGTCTCGAGCCAACGTCCAAAGCGAGGTAGTACTCGTGGCAGAATATTGAGTTTAGTCGTTCTACCAGATCTGCCATGGAGGGAGGGGAGTCAAGCTTCCATTTTGCTGCTATGCAAGATCTAGCTGCCGTGAGTATGTATGTAAGAAGGTGACGCGGAACTGGCGGAAAGTCCTCGCATCCAATGTGTAGGATCGCCAGTTGTGGTAACAGTGAGATTTTAATCCCAGTAAGGGATTCTAGGAGACCTGTTACCGTCTGCCAAAACGGGGTCAGCCTGGTGCATCCCCACCACATGTGAGCTAAGTCTCCTCTTTTTCCACACTGTCTCCAGCACAGGGGTGAGGCACCTAGACCAAAGTTCGCCAGTCTGGAGGGGGGGGTATACCAGCGCAGGTGAATTTTTTTCAGGAGTTCCACATGGTTGATGCATCTGGTAGCCCTCATCGTGCATTGCACGGCTCCCTCCCACTCCTCCAGAGAGGCTGAGAAACTCAGGTCACGTTCCCACCTCTCCATATAGGGAGTCCTGGATGGAGAGACATCGTCTACTAATCCCTTATACAGCAGTGACAGGCCTTTAGGTCTCTCGGTTTCCATGGATATAAAGTGTAGCAAAGGGGACTGTCTCACTTGGGAAAAACTATGTTTACATCGTTTGGAACTGAGGAAATGCGTGACCTGATAAAACTGGAGAAATGTATTTTCTAAAGTTGGGCGAGTTTCCACAAATTCCGAGAAGGACATCAGAACATTATGTCGAAAGAGGTCACTTAGACTTCCCAGGTCGTGTACCTTCCAGCGGGTGAGGCTCAGTGAGGGGATGTGTATTTGGATTGCAGGTAAGGGGATCTCCGAGGTTGGTAGTTTAGTCCAACTATCTGTGAGACTTCCCCATTCCATAAGAAGTGCAGTCATTGACTGCAGGAGACCAGTCCTGTCCACCACTCCCAGAGACTCAGCCGCAAGGAGAAGTTTCAGTGAGTTCCCAGGGGACAAGTGGGTTTCTATTTGTCTCCACCCTGAGTCTACTCCCCCTCTCCACCACTCTCTAGCCGCTTCTAGGATCACAGCTTTAAGATACATACTGACGCTTGGGACCCCCCATTCCTTTGCCGGCCAGCCGGAGGTACATAGTGCTTCTCTTTACCCTATGCGGCCTTTTGGCCCAGATAAAGCTGTTGACCACAGACTGAAGACGCGCGATGTCCCTTGGTGAGTAAGTGATTGGAAGGCATCTAAATAGGTAGATGATTTTTGGGAGCCATAGCGTCCGCACGGCCTGCACTCTTGCCATCCAAGACAAAGAGGTTACTGGAAAGGTCTCAAGTGCCCCGCGCAGGTCCCCCAGAAGTTTAGTTACATTACGGGAGGCTATCTCCGCTGTAGGGCAGAGACAGATCCCTAAATATTGGATACCCTGAGGGCACCATTTAAATGGGAATGACCTCGCTAGACACTCGGCCATTTCCTTCGGCACGTGGACCGGATAAATCACCGACTTATTCGCGTTCAACTTGTAGTATGAGGTTCGGGCGAACAGGTCAAGCTGTCCAACTATCCTGGGAAGCGAGGATGTCGGATCAGTGACGGAAATAATGACATCATCGGCATATAAGCCCACCACATGTGTCCTGTCGCCCACCTGAATTCCAGAGATCAGAGGATCCGCCCTAAGGGAGATCGCTAGGGCTCCATCAATAGGGCGAAAATCAGGGGGAGAGGGGACAACCCTGTCTAGTCCCGTTTGAGATTTGAAAAGTTCGGGACAAGAAGCCTGCAGAAAAGACTTTAGCACAGGGGTGGGAGTATAAGCCGAGGATTGCCGATAAGATGGGGCCCGAAAAGCCGAGGGAGCAGAGAACTTCCCGAAGGTATCCCCAGTGAATCCTGTCAAACGCCTTTTCCGCGTCTAGGGACAGGAATACACAGGGGACCCCCCGTCTCTCACCCACCTCCATCAAATTTAACATTCTACGGGTTCCGTCTCTAGCTTGCCTGCTCAGCACGAACCCCACCTGGTCAAGATGGACCAGGGAGGGGATCACCGTCGACAGTCTGACCGCCAGCACCTTCGCGAACACTTTCAAGTCTACGTTTAACAAAGAGATAGGACGGTAATTTTCTGGACGATCCAACGCCTTACCCTGCTTGGGGATAGTCGTGATGGTGGCCTCCAGGGCCTGGCCGGGATGGATCCCTTTAATTGCCAGAAAGAAAACAAGCGATGCAGGTAAGGCGTAAGGACCGGGCGAAAAGTCTTGTAGTACTCGTTCGCAAGCCCATCAGGGCCTGAAGCTGAGTTGGATTTTAGTGATATGATCACCTTGTCAATTTCATGATGGGAGAGAGGCTCGTTTAATTTGTTCAGATTTTCAGCCGAAAGAGTGGGCAGGTCCAGGCCCCTCAGGAAGCTCTGAATCTCAGGAAGTGTTGGTTGGGGGTGTCTGTGTCATCTCTAAGATTATACAGCTTCTCATAGTAAGAGGCGAACACTTCAACCATCCCGGGAGGATCTCTGACCACTCTCCCATCTGAACGTCTCATTGATGAGATCATAGTCCTAGCGTCTCTTTTCTTTAAGCGACGGGCCAGCAACGCACCTGCCCTATCCCCCATCGCATAATATTTTGTTTTCAGTTTCCGTAAGGACTTTTCAAATTGTTGAAGGAGAAGAGCTCTCAGCTTGGTGCGAAGGGCTAGAATTTGGGACAACAGAGAGGATGACGGGCTCTTTTTATGAGCTGATTCCAAGACCCCTATCTCCTCTATCCAATCTTTTCTCAGCCGCTCTCGACGTCTTTTCATCTGCGAAGCTTTCTGAAGGAGAAGGCCACGGATGACCGCCTTGTGGGCATACCACAGCGTATCATCCGAGACCTCCCCATCATCGTTCAAGGAAAAGTAATCTTGTAATTTGGCATCCAGCTCCTCCACCACACAGGAGCCAGACAGAATGCCTGGGTTCAATCTCCAGCGACGGGGAGCACCAAATCCCGAACCCACCGTAATCTCCAGTGTTATAGGTGCATGATCCGACCAGGTGATGACCCCCACCTCTGAGGACCGACAGGCCTCCAGGGCGGCGTCGTTCACCAGGAAGAGATCAATACGCGAGTAGGAGCCGTGCACATGCGAGAAGAAGGAATAGTCCCTCTCCTCGGCATGCTGGTATCTCCATACATCGTGGACATGATGCTCCCGGCACACGGGTCCTAGAGTTCTTCCCCCCCGAGAGGCGGGGGAGGAGGAGTCCAGTCGTTTTTCCATTATTACGTTAAAGTCTCCACAGATAACAAGTTTACCAGAGGAAACCTCTCTAAGCTTATTCAAAAGGGACCTCACGAATTTGAGTTGTCCCGTGTTCGGGGCGTATACATTCGCCAAAGTGTAGGCCTCGCCTGCAATTTCACATCGTAGAATTAAGTACCTCCCCGCAGGGTCTACAATACACTCCACTAGTTGGAATTGAACGGAACCTTTTACCAGGATGCTTACCCCCGCCTTCTTAGCAACGTGGCATGTGTGGAACATATGAGGGAAAGAAGCATGTTGGAGCCTATGCGTGTCCCCCGTTAACAGGTGCGTCTCTTGTATACATGCAATGTCAGCTGTTGACGATTTAATCTCCCTCCATAGGAAGGAACGTTTGGCTGGGGAGTTCAGTCCTTTGGCGTTAAGGGACAGAAGTCTGAGAGTCATGGTGAATGAAAGAAAGAGAAGATAAAGAAAGATGAGAGAAGAAGAGAACCAGGAGGGAGGGGGGGAGGAAAGAAGGAGAAGGGAGAGGGGAAGGGGGGGGGGGAGACGGAGGAAGGAAGTTATGAGCTGGGCGAGAACAGGGTCCCCGCACTCCGGAGGCTGGAAAGGTAAATAAGGTGCGACCTGGATAGAGAACCCGGGGGGGGGGAGGGGGAGGGCTGTTTGGGTGGGGACAGGAACACACAGAAGCAATCAAGCTATACACAACAACCATGTAACATGTAACAGGTATGTAAACTGCGCCTTCTCTCAGGACCGGTATGGCCAAGAGAGAAGGAAAAGGGGGGGAGAGGGGAGGGATTAGAATCCCTTTCCACCTCAAATTTCTATGTGGGGAAAACCAATGCCTGACCAGGGCCTAACTCGAACGAGTCAGGGCCAGGCTCCGACCGGCACGGGTACCCGCCAGACCACACATTTCAGAAAGAACTAAGAGGGTGGTCTGAAAATAGTAGAAATAGGAAGTCAATATAAAGAACAAATAGAAAGAACAAATCATCCAGAGCCACTGGAATGTTGTCGGGTCAGGTTTGGGCCCTCACGATGCCTCAGCTGCGGCCACTTCTTCACCTTCTCTTTCGTTGGGGTCTCGACGCGGAGAGGGGCGAGCACTAGGAGATAACAGTCCCCATGATTTAAGTGTCTTCCTCAATGCAGTGGGGGAAGGGAACGAATGCCGTTTTCCCTTGTATTTAAAGTTTACTGCTGTCGGGGAGCCCCAACTGTAGAAGATCCCTTTATCTCTTAAAATCTTGCAACTGGAAGCAAAGTCTCTCCTGCGGGCAAGAGTCCCCGGGGAGAGATCAGGGTACACCTGCATTCCCGGGTAGGGCTCCGGTAGGGGGGTCCATTCCTCATTCGACCCAGCAGCCGGTCTCTAATCCCGGATCTCCGCAGGAACACCAGAATGTCTCTCGGCACCTCAGGGGGGAGTCTCGCTGGCTTAGGGATACGGAAGGCCTTTTCAATGTCCAAGTGTTCTAGAGGCAGCTCAGAGAGGGCCGCAGTCAGAAAAGCCTTGGCCATCTCTGTAGCATCTCCCTCTTCTGAAAGTCCCCGGAGTTTTAGGTTATTTTTTCTGAGCTGGTCCTCCAGGTGGCACATATTGGAGGAGACCAACCCCACTTCTCTATCCAGCTCGGCGTGGCTGTCTGCGAGGCTGTTATGTGCGGAAGCGAAGTCCGCCATTTTCGCCTCCAGGTGCTCCGTTCTCCCAGCCAGCACTCCCAAGTCCTCCCTCAGAGAGCCCACCAGACCCTTCATGTCTTCTAGTATGGATAGTCTTTGTGCTGCCAGTAGAGCTTTAATAACCCCCTGAGTCACTGGGGCTCTGTCGTTTCCCTCTTCATCCCCCATAGCCTCCATGATGTGCTGGGACCGTTGTGCAGCCGGGGAGGAAGGAGGCGGGCACTCCGGCGCCATGTTGTGGGGAGAAGCGCGCGCTTTGCCCGGCTCAAAGTAAGCCGTTACCTTAGTCTCTGTGAGCCGTCGGCGGGATGAGGTCCGCGGCATGCTGGGGACCGTGCAGAGCGGGATCGCCAAGTTTGTGGAGCCGCTGGAGGATCAGAGGGGCCGGGAAATGCCGTTGTAGTGGCTCTGTGTGAGGAGCTCAGTTAAGATGCGTCCGTCGCCATCAGCAGCTGGACACGCCCCCCAGGCAGAATAATTTTGATGAATAAAGTTTATGAACCGGGAGCTTACTCTTCTCAAGTTTACGTACAGTAATATTTTCCAATCAGCGTATTGGGAGCTACATGTGGTAGGTAAAACAGTATTAAGTGTCCCCAGCTTTTGGAAGCAGCTTGTACACTGACGAGCAAAAGCATATCAATGTTTTAAAGGGAACCTGTCAGCTACTTTATGCCCCCAAACCTATCACTATCTGTCCCTGTAGCTTACTAGTACATCCCTAAGCATCCCTGTCTGAGCTATATGAGTAGTACCATGGCTTTAGAACTTACATTTTCCACCCAGTTATGAGGCATCATCTAGATATGTGGGCGCTTTTTCCGAGTCCATTTTCCCCTCTCTCTCTGTGGTTATCATGCCCCGGTGGGCATTTGATATTTCTGTGGGCTCCCTGTTCGTATGACGCCGCAGCGCATCATTTCTGGTCCTGTGCAGTGTGGGGGTATATTGGGCATATTGGTCGGCTTCACGGCATGCGCAGTGCCCATTCTGAAGCTGGCGAGTACACCCAATTACTGCCGCACAATGCACAGGATTGGAAATGAGGTGCCGCGGCATAATATTAGGAAAGAGCAGATAGATTTCAAATGCTGGGAGAGTGCATGGAAATTAGGTTAGGGATTCAAGAATGTCATCAAAGCCAAAATCTAAACCCAGGTCTCTTCTCCATGTTTCCAATGTCAGTGTATACTGGTTGACTCACTTGGGTATGTATACAGCTTTTTTTTCAACTCTACCCACAGGTGTTCGATTAATTAACCCAACAATCCAGGAGCCTGCACGAATCACCAGGACAGACTTCAAGCCATTTGATGAGACTTGCGGAGATGTGGATGGGTTCTTTAAGGACTTTGAGCAGCAATGTGCTGTGATGGAGGTGCCCTACTCTGGATGGATGCCTTTGTTAGTGGGACTACTGAATGGAAGCATGGCGGAGGTTTATCGAACTATTGACTCACAGTTGAACTGGGATTATAACTTTGTAAAATGGACTATCTTGGATTACCATGCTATCATCCCAGACTCGTATAGGGCCCAGTTCCAATACTTCCCATGCACCATGGGTGGTTCGTTTAGGCTGTATGCCCATAAGATGTCTCAGGCATGTCGATGATGGCTGGAAACATAAAACGCCTTCACTATGGAAGATGTCGTACAAGTATTTCTTCTAGAACAATTTCTATAAGGGGCAATAAGTGCCCCTCAGAAATACGGGAATGGGTCCGGGAACGCATGCCATCCACATTGGATAGAGCTGCAGCCCTGGCCGATGAGGTTCTTGCTATCCGACCGCAGTGGAGGATACTACTGGATAATAAATCTCAGCCTGCTTCTGACCCTCCACCCAGCTGCAGACCGATGACAACCCCACCTCAAAATCCTGGGCCCGAACAGTACCGACCATGACCAGGGGGATTTACAGAGAGAAGATGTTATGAGTGCGGGAAACCTGGGCACCTGCAAGCTAGTTGTCCCTCGAGGACTTGGAGGGAGCCCCATGTACCCCCACCTCGTCCAGTGAATCTTGTGCAGTAACCTACAGCCTGCCCTCATGCCCGGCCCCCTCCAGTTATATCTGCCCCATCACCCAGCCGCAGATTGATAACCACACCTTACAATCCCGAGCCCCAACATTTCCAACCACAACCTTGGGAAATCACGGAGAGGAAATTTTATGACTGTGGGCAATCTGGCTATCTGCAATCTGATTGTACTTCAAGGACTCAGAAGGAGCCAAGCACACCACCAGGGCCGGCTCCAGGTTTCTGTGGGCCCCGGGCGAAAAGGTCTCAGTGGGCCCCCTTTAAGTACATATCGCGGACTATATATATATGTATATATATATATTGCCGCACACTTACCGCAAGCCCCATAGACAATGCATGGGGCTTGCCGCAAACGTGCAGCAAGTGCAGCTGCAAGACGGAAAATGCGGCAGATGCGGGTTTTTTTTTACAGTGCCTGCTGAAACCAGCAAGAGCTGTTTCTGACAGTGAGTATATTACACGTTATTAGGGCTAAAATGCGATTGCGTTACCTTGCGCTTTTTAAAAATACCCTTCAAATGCAAAATGTTGCATTTTTGTGCGTCTGAGGATGCTTGGTATATACACAACACAAGTGTGACCCTAGCCCTCAGGGGCCCGGTGGGCCCCCTCCAAGCAGTCGGGCCCCGGCACTTGCCCGGGTACGCCGGGTGCTGACGCCGGGCCTGCACACCACCACCTCGTTCGGTGCAGCATGAGCACTGCCTCCCACCTAAGGACTTACCACCACCCTGACCAGAGTGGACTGCCGACCGCTGCACCACAGATACCCCTTATGCAGTGTATGGACTCGGGTCTTTGTCCCCAAGCTACGAAGAGCAATATCAATGTCACCTGTCTCAACTGATGGATACAAAGCGTCAGGGTTTAGAGGCACTATTGCTGATTCCCATGTGGTTCGACCAGAGGCAATTCACCCAGGCTCCGAGTTCCCCATTGTCCTGGCGGGGGGTACTCACAAATATATACAGCGAGCTTGAGTACGTTTGAATTATGTTATGGGAAAAAACTGTGCTGCATTGGAATTATGGAAGGACTTCCCGCAGATATCCTCCTTGGAAATGACCTTGGGGAGTAACAGTGCCATTTTGTGGGAGCCAACACCCAACAAGAAGAACAATAGACTCCTTCAGGTCAACCTACCCTGCCAATATGCAAGGACTTATTGACAATTAAGCAATGTGGACTAATGTGAGATGGCCAAAGGTTTGTGGAGACCTATTGGCATGCTCACTTATTGAAAGGGGGAGAGGTTGTGATGGTAGATATTGTGGTTTATGTTGTAACTACATTGTTCTTGCAATACTGTGTATTCTCCACCTCCCCACTTCCTGTGTGCTCATTACAATCCAGAGGGTTGAACAATTGAATTGCTGCCTGTAAATGTTTGTACTGGCCCCCATGGACAGTCTCAATAGAACTGGTTTGATGATTGGGAGGTAGTTGGGGGGAGGAGAAGAAGTAAGATGTGAGTCTTTCTGTGGAAGGGCAGTTTTCAGTCAGTTTGTGTGTATGCAAAGCTGAGCTTAGACCAGCTCCACAAGGGATATGGAGAAACCTGGATTACATGGACATACAATATATATTGATAGATTGTTTTATGGAATTTTATGTTTTTTGAGCAATAAAGGTTCTTGGGATAATCACGCATCTCTTGCTCTGTTGATTGTGGGATACCGGAGAAGAATCCCGTGACACTAGGTGACCGGATTGACCCAACCTGTGTTTCTTCCTCATGTAGTCTTTGGTATCCCAGCCGAATCTAGCATTAGATGCTGAAGTCCATGTAGTAATACAATCCAGGTTCTGATCCCCTTGGTCAGCACCAAAGTGCCTAGGCTTCGGGTTATGGCCTGTCAATCGGATCCGCGGATCCTAGATTGGTATTAGTCCCATGTAGCTTAACTACTTGGTCAAATGAACAGTCCTTCTTATATACCCCTGAGCACTCAATTCAGAACATTGGGAACTTCACGATTACATAGTAACATAGTAACATAGTTTTTAAGATTGAAGGAAGACTTTAAGTCTATCTAGTTCAACCTATAAGCTAACATGTTGGTTTACTAAGACTGTGCTCTCGTTGGCTAAATTTCAAACATTGAAAGAGTCCATGTCGTCACACATAGTACTCAAGTTAGAATGGAATCCAACTCACTATACAAGTCTTCAATCCACATGGGGCGCAGATTTCAGTCCTGCCATGACCAGTCAAATGAAAAAAATATATGTGAATCCAGCTCTGAAATATGTGGAATTCTCTTTTTCTTTTCTTTTTGCTTAAAGTGCTTTACAAAATCAAAGTTGCATAATGAGCGTAACCCCCAGTAAGCAAAAAGAAAAGAAATGAAGAATCCACATATTTCGGAGACGGATTCTTTACGTTTATTTCTACATAGTACTTAAGTGAACAAAGTAACTCGTCTTCTAGGTTACTCACATATAGCTCAGCAATGAAACCAACATTGATCTTAGTCAAGTATCCAATGCTTTGGCTGTGAAACAACCTCATATCATCAGGCTTCCTCCACCAAACTTGACAGCTTTTTCAATTTCTTGATCCGTTAGCCCCTCTTTCTCTTCTGTCTTCCAGACTCATCTGCACCCATAAGAGTCTAGTTGATTGATTTTCATCTCATCACTCCAAATAATCCATTTCCAATCTTCTGCTGCACACTTGTTATACTTTTTTTTTGCAAATTCAAAGCGACACTTAATATGACAATACTGAAGTCAACTTCACCTTTTTTCAGGCAACCATTCCAGACTCGTGTAATATGAATCACATAGTGCTTGCATGGCTGTCTGTGATCTTATTATTACAAAGCATATGAGCCACGTCTAATGCTGTGTTTGTCACACCAGAACTGATACACTTTGTGATAACTTTTTACTGTGATATTTTCTCACCTTTTGGCTTTTAAATGGATGAACAGACTTAATTTTGCATTCATCCAACTTTTATGGCTCTCATATGATGCAGTTTGGCAATTTTCTTGTCCGAGAGACCACTATTGATTAGCTGGATGGTACAGTTTCTCTTATGGGGAAATTTTCATGGCTGCGCCTCAATTTGAACCAGTGAACTTTTGCTACAGAATGAACTTAATAACACACTACGCTATTCGGAAGTTGTTATTTGTAGTAAACAGGAAGAGAAAGAGTTTTCAAAAACCAGGAGAAAAAAACTAATATTACAAGACTCTGCCTAACAAATCATATGCTAAATAGATGCAAGTCAAATTTGTTTATGAGATAATCAAGATGTTCGTCTATAAAATGAAGTTTCATGCTCAAAGTTCTAGTGGATGGTGAGATATAGAGCCTTAAAATCAAAAGTTCAAAACATTGTTAACCTTTTGCTCATCAGTGTATACTAATCTACAGTATTTGTCATACATATAAGAAACATTCGATTCCACTGCTGAAACCTACATCAAATTCCAAGATGGGTCCCCAACGCAAACAGCTGGAAAAGGAATGGAAAGGTGGCCAGAAGTGTATCTCTCTATTCATTTGGGAGCTCTGCATATTGAAGAGCAGGTAGTTTACCCACTCAGGACTAATCCTGTGTATATCTATTGAAAGAACATAGTTATTATTGAAAGTATCCCATTGCTCAATCAATATGAATTTAAAAATAAGAGACCTGATATGGTAGTCAATATAGCAAATTAACTAATGCTTGTGATGGCAAATATTAACTACAACTCCCACCTGTCATATAACTTAATACTGTGCTTTATTAGACAATATTAAAACTGTCTTTAGATTTCTCCTTCAGATTAAAATATACAGAGAGAGAGAAGTCTAACTAGTAATATTCATAGAAGACCTATATTATAAATGATTAACGATTACATGTAAGTGGAATGTTATATAAAGTATTGAGGTCTGCAGTATCCACCACTTACATTGTAATTTGTAAGATAACTCCGTAAATAAACTAAAATGTGAGAAATTGGAAATTGCACAGCAAGTTACCCTTTTTTTCCCTGATGAAGCTATGAAGACAGTGAAACATGTAGTTAGGGGCAAAATCTTACACTTTATTTCATTGGGGGAGTTATCCTACAAATTACAATGTGAGTGATGGATTCTACAGACCACTAACACTAACACATTGTATTTACGTGTGATACTTTACCTTTCAAAAGTAATATAATTCTCCCAATGAGTATTTCTAAGTAGGCTTCTCTCTCTCTCTCTTTGTATATTTTAGCCTGCATATAGAAGAAATCAGTTAGTTTTAATAATGTCTAGTACAAATTTATGAGTTATGAAAGGTGGAAGTTCTAGGTAATTTTACAACTCACGTCCATTGGGAAATATACTATTGTTCAATTGAAATTACCTTTTCATATTCATTCCCTGCTCCAGCTTGTACTTAGTGTCCAGGCTGACCATTGCATCAAGTGATCATGAAATCCATTCTGCCTATTCCGTGTGTTCATTATTTGGCAGCAGAACTGTAGTTCCAGTTTCGTATGACCAACTGTGTCAAGCTGCCCAAGTGGCAGACCAGGCTGTTTATTTGTAAAGGTATCTAGGGGATGGTTGCCACTGGTATATGAACCTTTCATCCCTCAAATCTACTTGCTGATATCTAATTTGGCTTAAAACTACCATTTACAAATTAATATGATTCAAAACATAGAAAAGTTGTGGACACCAACTGACGGTCAGGAGAGATGTTGATCACACATGCCCTGATTTCAGACTGTCGATTGCATTGTTCTCTCTCAGATAAACCACTGGCTACTGGCTGACATGTTAGTCAGCATGTTTCTCATAAAGAACACTGCATTACTCAGTCACACAAATGCTCCTGCGTATAGGAGTGTTGGCTGGGGTGTCCAAACAATTGCCCAAAGCATCATTTAGTGCACAGATAATGTGCATGGCCAGCCTTAGTCTAAGTTCTCACTGGACCATTCTTGGTGCTGCGTTTTTTTTTTTTTGTTTTTTTTAAACTGCACCAAAAACGGATCAGTTAAATTGTGTTGTCAGCAAAGTGAATGTAATTTTCAGTTTGCTGTGCAGGCGTCAGCGTTTTTGACTGCTGCGTTAGTGATGCAGAAAGCACATCCAGAAAATAATGAGCATATCAATTTTTGCTCCATTTTTCTGGTGTGCTTTCTGCATCACTATAACATCTAATTACTTACCCTCTTCAGCGATCCCACGGTGAACTCCAGTGAGGTCTTCCTTCCGGGTATTGCAGGACCTGTCTGTAAGTAGTACGGTACTTCCAGGACCAACCACGATGTGACCTGAGAGTTACAAGGTGGTAGGTCCTGTAAGTATTGTACTATTCTCTAGATCCCCACTACTGCTGTTTAAAATGGGGCTAAAGAACAGTTCTGAATGTCCCAGATGCAGGGGAGATAATGCAGGAATCATTCATATGATGTAGACCTGTCCCAGGCTATCCCTTTTTGGATCACTGTCATCAACAGAATAGAGGGAGCATATGGATGTACCATCCCTAGGGAGCCACAGGTGTGTCAGTTGGGTTACGTAGAGGAGATTGTAGTTGAAATTGTAATTGAAAAAGGTTATTGCTAGGCTACTTTATGTAGCAAGAAAGCTGATAGCCAGGAATTGGATTCGGGAGGACCCACCGTCCAGGGGGGACTATATTAAACAGGTAGAACATATTGCCCATCTGGAGAGGGGTATTCATGAAAAAAGAGAAAATGTTAAAATGTATGAGAAGATGTGGACTCCTTGGTTGCAATATGTCAGGTGGTAATATGATTGCACAGTCATAAACTGATAAGGAGATGGTAGACTTCAGGACATTCTGGAAAGGAATATTACTTCTATAAGTAATTTTGGCCACTGTAATTTTATGAGTCAAGTGTTGGTAACGCTGTTGAGGAAGGGAGGGGATGGGTGGGTATAGAGATGGGCACATTGATATGATATGTTAACATGCTATGTAATATTGTTTTGATGGTATGATGTACATATATTTTTCAAAAAAAATGTATCTGATTTATAAAAATGTATAGTACTATTCACAGACTGGTCCTGCCAGTGCCAAGGAGGAGGACATCACCGGAGGTCACAATGAGATCATGGGGAGGGTAAAAAAGTGTATGTGTCTCTCTGTGTGTCTTGTCTGTCTGTGTCCTCTGAAAACGGAGCAAAAAAGCAGCACAAACGGATGATGCGTTTGGGATGCTTTTTTGCAAAAAAGAGGATCCGTTTTTTGTGCAGAACCTGCACCAAAAATGGATGAACAAAAAACAGAACACAGATGCCCTCTTTGAACTAAAGGCGGCGTCACACGCGTCAATATCGCGAGCGGCATCGCTGAAAAGTGACGCATCAGTGATGTGGTTCGCGATATTGCAAGTGCGTCGTGCTGTGTAACAGCGCGACGCTACTGCGATCTATCGCTGGTTGCAGGTTGACAGGTTTACGAGCATGAACGTAAACCTGTCAATCTGCAACCAGCGATTAGGCTGGATCGCGCCGTCTGACACCGCAATAGCGATGTTGGAGGTGATCCAGCCTATACCGCAGTATTGCTGCGGATCGCTTGCTGGACTGATCCCAGCGAGCGATTGCTCCACCCGCGTCGCTGTGGCGTCACCGGCAACATTCTGTCGTATGACACCAAGGCTGCGATGTCTGATGTGAGTGCGCACTTGCGCATCGCTTCCGACATCGCAGCTTTGGTTGCTGCGTGTGACGCCGGCTTTAGTCTTACTCTTTTTCTTGACGTACATTCAAAAGTTGATAGCTATCAGTAGACATATGCCAGGCTAGGGATTAGTAGAGCAGTCTATGCAAATTATCAGTAGATGTCACTGCAAAAAAACAAGACAGATTCAAAGCTAGATCAGCTGGCTGTTGTCATGATGTTATCTGAATAGAAGTGAAAATCTGCTGTTTCCTCATAGGATCATGTTTCAGCATGGCTATCACCACTCTCTTCCAGTACACCATTACAAAATCATACAAGGACATATGAGATTCAAGTGATATTTACCAATTTGGGATATGGTGGTGCCAGCAAAACATATACCCTATCACTGAGATGCAGGAACCAGATTGGAGCAATGACATAGAAGCAGTGCAATAACTAACTGTGGTCACTGGTCAATATTATGGAGGCAATGAAAAAGCGCCACATGTACCTGTACCTGGTTCCGTGGGTATATCACCTATTTCTCAAAATATTAACGGGAACATTTCCACACAGTCTTTTGTCTCAAGGCAAATTCTAAGAGGTTTGGATGTGTCATACTTTTATCTTTTAATGAGCATATTTAATGAGCACTATATGATAAATATGAAGACAGTTAGTAAACTGTGTTGATTTATGGCTATTAAAATATATATGTCAGGATAAAAGCGGTGATGTTTAAAGAGTGCTTAAAATTAATTGCCATCATTACTGGCTAAATATGAAAGTTCTTTTTCTCTTCCTATTATGTCTATTTTTTCTGTCCTAATTATTAAAGAGTAAAAGCATCAGGGAGGAAGTTAAGTTATATGTATTACCCAGCATCCACACATTTAGCATAGATTTTTTTAGAGTCTACAAATTCACAACTTCTCAGGATAATTTCCACACGCATAGCAAAGCATGAACATTAAAGAAATAAAAGAATTAATAAAAATATCTAAAAAGAGAAATTACATACATCACATTCAATAGTAGGCTGAATCTAACCTCATAATAACACGAGATTAGAGTTATTTAAAGAAGCAGAACCATGAACACTTTTATTGGCTAAACCTGTTTGAATGTACCTTTAATACATTTACTAAAAAGTAGGTGACTATATAGAATACTTGATCATCATCTTTGGTCGCTTCCAGCACCTGTTCAGTCCTCTTCTGGGTCATGGAACTACTCTTCCGACTGCCTGACTCATCCTGGGGTTTATGTGTGAGCTGGTAGTTGCTTTTACAATGTAATCCAAGGAACCATATTCTGACTTACATTTTAAAAAATGTAACAAAACAAAAAGAGGGGCGCAATAAGCAGCCCCTATGCTTTTTACCATGGGCTAAATATATGGGTAAGATAGCCGCTCACCTTAAGGTACCATCACACGTCGCCTCATGGCTTCCATATCGCTGGCGATTTGACGTGAGCGCGCACGTTCCAGGCACTTTTTTTCAGATCGCTGTGGAGTTGTCACACGTAGCGATTTCGCGTGCGATCACAGGCGATCCTGCGTTCCGGAAATCGCCTAACCAAGACCGGAAGCGATCTGCCCTTCTCACATTGCCCCGTCAGATGCCACAACCACATCAGCGATGTGGGTGTAGAGTTTGGCCGCGGCGAGGAGATAGGCGTGCCCCTACCACTCCGATTGGCCTACATAACTGCGTTACCACCAAGCCACCAATCTCTGCAGATGGGGCGCAAAAAAACAGTACGCTCCGGCACGCCTACGGGATTGATTCGAGAATGTCTGAGCTCGCTTTCTACATCGCTATCGCCCTGTCACAAGCCACGAAGCGCTGCGATCGACTGGTGGATATCGCCTGATTTCACTGCAGTGCAGAGCAATCAGGCGACGCTCCACCAGCGATTTCTCGCCGTAGAATCGCCCAATCTTACGCCACTACGCACATGCGATGTGGTTTCCACATCGCCGGAATCGGGAATTGCCAGCCATCTCGCCAGCGATATGGTGGCGTGTGACGATACCTTTATGGTGTTGTGCGTCCCCGCACATCCCCAGTGATGGTTTTTGGATGTTCCTCTACCGGGCTCTGCCGTACGCTTCTAGCCACTGCTCTTGCTGCGTTTCCGGATGTGGCAGTTACGTGATCCCGCTACCCAGAACTTCGTCACTGTAGGTCCTATTCCTGTTGCATTCAGTTGCCCAGCAACCAAGGGTCCTTCAGCGTTATGCGTGCTCCTTCCCTCACAGCAGCTCCTGCCGAGCTTCCCACAAGGGGAATTGGAAGCAATGAAAACAGAACACTGGTCTGATGGAGCGCTAAAGGAAGGGGCAAAGGGAAATCATATTGAAACATCCAAACCTTTTTATTGAAAGTCCCTTATATGCCACAACCATGCATTTATATGTATATGAACGCATTTATAAAACGTATACGCATTTATATGTATATAATGGATATACTATGAATGCATTTTATATGATTTATTTATTCATTTATATTGTTTTATGGATTTTATATGTATTTATATAAGGATATAATTTTTTATGTCAAAATTTTTCATTTTTTTCATTGCTATGTCTGCTTATTTTGTGTTCTTTTATGTCATATTAATGGTGGATAATGGTGTAATATGTAAACAAGGTTTACTATGGTTGAGGGAGTATTTGGGGTTAATTTTTTGATGCATTTTGTAATTAACCGATCATCAACTTAAGGGTGCGTGCCCACATAGTGGTTTAGTGACGTTCAAATCGTCAGTAAACCGCTGGAAAATTCAAGGAGCCTAGACTCCTGAGCTCAGAAATCTCCAGCGGTTTTCCAGCGGTTTCTCAGCGGTTTTCCAGCGGTTTTAAAAGCTGTTGAACAGCATTTTACAGTCGTTTTTCCGGCGGTTTTAAAAGCGGTTTTCTATGGAGGATTTTGTTCATGGAAGGGTAGAGTAGTGCCTCAGAAACGCTCAAAAACCGCTGAGAAGAATTGACATGTTGTATGCTGCTAAAACGCTAGGAAACTGCTCAACCTCTGGCAGATCCGCTCACATAAACCCACTATGTGTGCACAGCGTTTTCTAAATTACATAGGGTTACATGTAAGTCCTAACGCTGCTTAGGATTTACATAAATTTAAATAAAACCTATGCTAAACCGCCGGCGGTTTTCGCTGCTAAACCGACGTTAAACCACTATGTGGGCACATACTGTCAGTTTACTATTTCCCATATAAATCATCCCCTGTAACATTCCCTTATATCACCTGAGGAAGACAGCACATTGCCTGTCGAAACACGTTGTGACATTTAGGGGACTTTCAATAAAAAGGTTTGGATGTTTTAATATGATTCCCCTTTGCCCCTTCCTTTAGGGCTCCATCAGACCGGTGTTCTTTTTACATTACATTTTAAAAGAGATTTTCAGCTCGCATATCAGAATTGCAGTCACAGGCCCCAGAAGAGGAACTAGGGAAAATGGCGATTGGTGAGTATATTGACAAATCTACCCTACACTTGATATACATGTACACACAAGTCTAGCCAATAAAAGTTTTCATTGGAGAGCCTCTTTAAGTTACTAAAGTTTTTCAGGTAAATAAACTTATACTTAAAGGAACTCTGTCAGGTCATTATTCAGTATGATACCAATACTACCCTTGAATAGTGCCTGGGCAGCACTGTCAAAATATGTAAAAATCATTACTGTACTCTCTATAGTTTTCTTGCTATCTTCACACCCTGCAGGCAGCTGGTTGCACTAGTCCAGTCCCTTACTTGCACTGCCAACTAGTCAATAGTATTTAAATGTTAATGAAGTATTCACACTCAAGCCAGTAATTGCTCCCTCCCCCCTGACCTGAAGTTAGTCACTGAAAATCTCAGGCTTGTGCAAGCTGCTTCTGAGGGAGAGGTGTTTGTTGCTCTGAACACAAGCTGCAACTCTTGTAGTAACATCACCACAGTGTGTGCTGTCTGTGAGAAATTTCTGTGTTTATATGAACATTTGTTTTCCTGCATACATCTAATGTGTGTATCTGCTGAGCAAATAAACAAATTTTCATCTAAACACATAGAAATATCACAAAGAACACACACAACACATATGCCTCAGATACATACAATGACACTGCTTCATGCTGGAGGGAAATGAAGATGTCAGAGCTGCAGCTGCTCGGCTTCTGTTAAGAGGACACATCTTCCACCCCCTCTCTCCACTGCACTGAGTGTCGACAAAACAGGATCTGCCGCCCGGGAGAGCAGCACAGACAGGAGGATGCAGATGCCCCATGTGCACAGATTTTAGACATGTCCAAAAATTCAGAAACTATGGCATTCAGTTATCAAAATAATAGAAGACCTATAGGATATAAGTCTGACCCTATCACCCCTACTGATCTTATTTCATTATTGGGACATTGATTCCTCTAACTCCGAAAAATTTAAACACTACCACAACCATTAAATATAATGATATTATTGGTAAAACGTATGCTGTCGGAACACTGGCTGAGGCCATCAATACCAATGAGAAGATTCATGCTTAGAACAGATGAAAAACATTATGTACATAGAAAGATTAGATGCGGAATGGTAAAAAGAATACATACCAGTTTTATTTAAGAAATGGAGTTTATTTTTGGTAAAATTACGTACAAGTGAAAAAATCACTCAAATGATAGCCCCGTTTCTTACGTCTACATGCTATCTTACTGAAAAATTCAGTGGTAACCTAGACTGATAATCCCCTAGCACTAGATCAAAATGGCCCGGTTGGATATGGGAGAGGGCTCAGGTCTCTTGAGTTTGAGTTTGGGAATTCTTTAGTTCTTAAGGAGTACATACTTGCGATGTGCAGTAGTGAGAATGCAATTGTTATAAACTAAAGAACAAAAGTGCAATGAATGAGGCTCACTAGTGTCCGAAAGAATATTATCTGTAAAAAAGTTATTTCTTGTGTTGTTATATGTTGGAAAATTTTAATAAAAAGAAGTTGTTTTTAAAAAAAAGGTTAATTTATTTCAGTAATTCATTAGATAAAGTGAAACACATAATATACAGAGTAATAATGAGGCGGTCGACAGGGTAGGGGGTACTCGGGTACTGGGGCTGATGGCAACTTGGATGGGGATCACGGCTGGTGGGTCCCCGGTCCCGTGCCCTCAATGGTGGGGAATGGTGGGGGATGATGGTGGTGAAGGGGGATTGTTTACGTGACGCCACCTGTGGTACCTGGTAAAGAGTATACCAGCACTGCGGCCGGCCGCTGAGATGATGGAGGTGTAGCTCAGTGTAGTACAGCTCTCCACAGGCGGAGCTTTACTTCAGGGCAGCGGGGATGGATGAGGGGAGTTGTAGTAGTGTCTATGCAGTTAACGCTGTGGATGGCGGCGGTTAAACAGGCACATGTTTTGGTATCTTTTACTGGTGACAGGGTAACATGTACAGTCCAGAGGTACCCTGGTGACAGGGTAACAGGTACAGTCCAGAGAAGTAACCAGGTCCCCTGTGCAATTTGGGACTTTCACCTTGGAGAGTTGTGAGGCCTCCTCTGTCTCTGTGTACGGTGGTTTGGAGTAAGTCCTAAGAGACTGAACTCACCGCTCCTTCTCCCTCTCAGGGCTTTGCTCTAAACTGACAATGATTTCCTTCTGCGGGGTCCCTATTCTTCCCTTGGCCCCTGGTCCTGTGTTTGGTCAGTTTTGAGTGTCTCTTACTTGTACTCCTCAGGAGGTTTTGGTCCTCCTGGTCCTTCCGGGTTTTTACTGCTACAATGGATGCTGGCAGTGTCGGACTCTGGTGTCCGGGTGTGCTACAGGGAAACCAGATTTGTCCCCTCCTTTATGTCTCCTATTTGTCCACTGGCCTCCGACCCTCTCCCAAGGGTGCAGCACAGCCAGGTCAGTGTTCCCTGGTCCTGGGCCTGGATCGTTCCCAGCAACCAGCTCCTCCACTCCTGCTCTCTCCTCTGCCTGGAACTAACTGCTTCTCACTGGACTAACTGACTCCTCCCCTCAGGCCTGGATCTTTTAAAGGGGATCTGGCTTAAGGCAGCCAGTAGAGCTCCTCCTTCAGGTCTGGGGTGGAAGGTGTTGCGTGCTGTGTGTACCAAGGTGTAAATCCCTCCTTGCACCGGTGGATCCTGTGGCAATCCCCTGCAGGGGTGCCACAATAACAAATGGAGTGATCTATTTCAATTGTTTGTTCCTGTTAATTTTGATGATTATGGCTTACAGCCAATGAAAACCCAAAGGTCATTGTTTCAGAAAATTAAAATACTAAAAAAAAATACCTGCAAAGGCTTACTAAGCGTTTAAAAGAATCCCTTAGTCTGGTTCAGTAGCCTACACAATAATTGAGAAGATTGCTGACTTGACAGATGTCTAGAAGGCAGTCATTGACACACTCCACAAAAGGGCATTGCTAATACTCAGGCTGTTCACAGAGTGCTGTATCCAATCATATTAATGAAATGTTGAGTGGAAAGAAAACATGGACAAGCAACTGGAATAAGCGCAGCCTTGAAAGGATTGTTAAGAGAAGGCCATTTAAAAATTTGGGGGAGATTCACAAGAAGTGGACTGCTACTGGAGTCAGTGCTTCAAGAGCTACCACACACAGACGTATACAGGACATGGACCACAACTGTTGCATATCTTGTGTCGAGCCACTTATGACAAATAGACAATGCAAGAAGTGTCTTACCTGGGCCAAGGACAAAAAGAACTGGACTTTTGCTCAATGATCAAAGGTGTTTTCATATGAAAGTAAATTTTGCAATTCATTTGGAAATCAAGGTCCTGGAGTCTGGAGGAAGAGTGGAGTGGCACACAATCCAAGTTGCTTGAGGTCTAGTGTGAAGTTTCCACAATCAATATTGGTTTGAGGAGCCATGCCATCTGCTGGTATAGGTCTACTGTGTTTTATCAAGAACAAAGTCAGAGCTGCCATCTACCAGGAAATTTTAGAGCACTACATACTTCCCTCTGCCAACAATCTTTTTGGAGATGGAAACATATTTTCCGGCAGCTTTTGGCACCTGTCCACACTGCCAAAAGTACCAATACCTGGTTTAATAACCACAGTATCACTGTACTTGATTGTCAGAAAACTGGCCTGATCTAAACCCCATAGAGAATCTATAGGGTATTGTCAAAAGGAAGATGAGAGACACCAGACCCAACAATGCAGATGAGCTGAAAGCTGCTATGAAAGCAACCTGGGCTTCCATAACACCTCAGCAGTGCCACAGGTCAATCACCTCCATGCCACACTGCAGTAATACAGTAATTAATGCAAAAGAAGTTCCGACCAAGTATTGAGTCCATTTACTCTATATACTTGTCAATAGGCCAACATCTATGAGTTATTAACCATTTTTTTTAGTTAGTCTTATATAGTATTCTCATTTTCTGAGATAATGATTTTTGGGTTTTCATTGGCTGTAAGCCATAATCATCAACATTTAAAGAAATAAACACTTGAAATAGATCACTCTGTTTGTAATGACTCCATATAATACATGTATTTCACTTCAAGTATTGAATTACTGAAATAAATGATATCATAATCTGAAGAAAGAAAAAAGCGGCACTCACCGGTTTCTTTGTGCACTTTTTATTCCCCTATATCCAGGTGGACAGTATGTGCAGGGAGGGGGTGGAGGAGAAAGACGACGGCACCGTTTCACGAGGATTCTGCTTCTATGGATCTGCACAAACCCATAGAAGCGGAATGGTGCCGTCGTCTTTCTCCTCCACCCCCTCCCTGCACATACTGTCCACCTGGATATAGGGGAATAAAAAGTGCACAAAGAAACCGGTGAGTGACGCTTTTTTGTTCATATCATGATATTGTTGGTCTAAATGTGGCTGAGCAACACTGGTGGTCAGTGTAACCTAGGCAAAAGGTGCATTCAGTAGTGCCCGGTAACCTCCGTTTCTCACATTGAAATAAATGATCTTCTTCATGATATTCTAATATATTGAGATGCACTTGTATATTAGTATGTGTATATATAAATATATATAATATTTTCATGGCTTGTACACCGTTATGATATGTACATGGCTCAAATTTTCTTGTTTTGAGTATTCCTTGTTCTTTTTGTATATGATGATAAACACCAATAAACATGATGTTATAAAAAAAAAATATATATATATGTATATATATATATACACATACAGATTGACATTCATATCAAATGTTTCAGGTTCACCTGAATCCAGTGTAAACTTCGTCTTCTGCTGCACCCATAAAAGCGCAAAAAGTCTGTTTAGTTGCCAAGTCAAAGATTGGTGCAACCAAAGATAGGCCTTTGAAAACAAATACCATTCCTTAAAAGTGCTTCCCCACTGTGCCCAACCTACAAGTTCACAAATTTATCTAAATCTGTGAGCACTTCTTTGCCAACATATTTCATCCACTTCACAGGTGTGGCGCGTGAAGATGCTGGTTAGACAGCATGGTGATTGCACAGGTGTGCCTTTCGTTGTCAACTCTAAAATGTGCAGTTTTATCACAGAGCACAATACCACAGATGTCACGTGTAGTGTCATCTATATATCTATAGGGGTTATAGAGAGCTCATGAATATGAGGGACTACCAGGCAGCAGGTTCTCTAATGAAAAAAATCACAGTTTTATCAGCAGTACATTATCAAAATGACAGTAATCCCAATAAGTAACACATTGGTAGAATCAGGGTCTGTCTCTATATTATGCTGCTCTTAAATTTGAAATTGACTCAGATTTCCTTCAAGTCATTAGACTCAACTAAATCCCATTCCCTCTTCTGAATGTACATGTGGCCTCTAAAAACAGATATGTAAATCTGACAGCAACTTTCCCAGCAGTCTGATAACCTTTGAGTAATAACTGCTGCACTCTGTGTGAGAACCTGTCCTGGTTACATATTCCAGTCAATATTTTGTAACTGCAAAAGAAAGCTATCTTAACTATACCACAGCATTAAAAATACTAAATGACATGGATTGAAGCCGTATAGCAAATCATGGTAAAAAGGTGCCACGAGGAGTTTTGGGAGAAAAGGAGGAAAGGAACCTGGACCCCTAAACTGCCCCTTAGGCTAGGAAAAACCTGACTCTCCTTAACTCAGGAGTACCCTTTATGGTAGAGAGGCCTGAGTTGCCCCTCACTTCTGTCCAGCCTTGAGCTAAACCCCAACCCTTACCCCAGGAGGTGTACCATAATGGGATAAAATAAACATCACCACACAGCAAACAATCAGGAAGATACAATATGTGTGCAGGGGGAACACAAATACAAATAGGGAATGAAAAAACAACAAGGTATACTTCACCAGACAATAAGCAACGATTAGGGTCTCAACAGCAACTCCAACACAGGACCGATATGCAAGAGGCACGCTAATGCTATAGTCTGCATCCAGGAATGTTCTGAGTCATACTTAAAGGGTGAAGGCATACCAGCAGCCTCAACTTTCAATTGACACAATCAAAAAGTTAACTACTTCAAAGCTAACATCAGTGAACAAACCACCGCGTCATGTAGAACACTTGGAAATAGGCGCGATATTTCAAACTCCGGCACTTACATGCTGGTGTTTGAATGTGCTCGGGAGTCCATACCCCATAGGATTCCATTGGCAGCATTAAGGCAGCGTTCCATTACAGTTACGCTGCCAGAATCTATCTTTTTGAAGGACCCCCTTAAATGGAACCCAAGCGCTAGTGTTTCCCTAGCCTTACTCAGAGCAACAAGGAGGCTTAAGGCTGCACATCAGATTTCCCACTGTGAACAGAGTCTAAAGCCAAAAGGACTCACCAGTATTTCTCAAATTGCAAGGTATGAAGTTTCATCAAGTAAGGCTACCTTCACATTAGCGTTTGTGTCTGCATGCTGATGGCATGCAGACACAAACGCAGTCAAAAGCAGGGTCTAATGATGTGTCCGCAGCGGAGAATGTCCGCCTGTGGACACATCACTGTGCCGGCTGGCCAGCCAGTCAGAGGTGTCCTGGGGTGGAGATCAGCGCCGGAGATCTCCTCCTCCCCACCGCCGGTAAGCTCCGGGACATGTCGGCGGGGAGAAACAGCTGATTTGACAGCTGTTTGAATCTCCCACGCTGACACCGAGAGGAGATGTCGGCGCGGGAAGATTCAAACAGCTGTCAAATCAGCTGTTTCTCCCCGCCGACATCGCTAGGGTATTACCGGCGGCGGGGAGGAGGAGATCATGAGAGGCTGAGCTGATCTCCCGGTGGCTGTCGGTGATCTCCTGTGACATCACCGGCGGCCACAGGGAGATTTTTCAATGGGTCCGCAGCGTTCTCCTGCGCTGTGAAGCGCAGAACACTGCAGACCCATTGAAGACAATGCAGGTTTTGTGCGCTTGGGGACGCTTGCTGATTTTCCAAGGTCCCCGAGCGCACAAAAAATTCAACATGCTGCATCCCGGGTGCGGACGCAGGACCCTGGAAGGAGCAGATATCGTCCGCATCCGCACCCGAACGCAGCAAACGCAGACACTATGCGTTCCTATGTTAAACATAGGAACGCAGTGCGCATGCGTGTGACTGCGTATGGGAACGCAGCATAAGCTGCGTTCACATACGCAAATGTGAAGGCAGCCTTAGAGGAGCTTTATTCAACATTGGACTGCAGGAGTTGATTACAAAGTAGAAAAAAAGTGGTGAGTGAAAATATACCGTAACTTCTGCAGCTCAGTTCCCAATTATGTGAATGGAGGGAGCTCTAATCCTCCCATAATAATGACATATCACCATGAAAACCTGATGCACAAGGTCCATCCGGCACCGGTGAGATCCAGCACTGACAGATCTAGCACTGTGTTGTGCATGATGCAGATGTGATACATAGGCTAAGAACTGATAATGCTATTTTATGTTAATGCAACTTCATGTGCACACAGTAATTAGGAATAAAAAAATCAAGTAACATGCAAAACATACACACACAGAAGCATGCGAGAGAATTACTGAGAACGTGACAAAACCTATGGTTGATACAGGAGAATAAAAACAAAGCTCAAGGTTCTAAAATAAAGTAATACGGTAATTCTCGCACGTGTTCGATAAGTCTTGGTGACCCTTTGCCAGATTGAATGGAGTTAAAATGCTCCCGGAACCGATGAAACACAGGACGTATGGTCTTACCAAGATAAAACCTGTAGCAGGGACAAAATATCACATATACCACCCAACTGCTCCTGCAGTTGAGGAAAGAAGGCACTATATGATCCGTGCCACCGATCCTTATGGACTGACCGGCCAGGTAATACTTGCACCAATTACATTGAAGACATTTAAAGTTACCCCTTACTGGCACGGAAGATAACCAGGTGTTTCTAGTAGGAAGTGTTTTTAGGCGTTTTTTCACTAACATGTCCCCCAGGTTCTTACAGCGCCTATACGTCACCACCAACTTGGGAGTGCCAGCCTTAGCAAAATCCCTATCTGTGGCTATCACGTGCCAATGACGTTTAATGGCCGCCATAATTGTTTTAAACATTGGGCCGTGCTGGAAACTGAAATAAAACTTTCTATCGGGAGGAGTTGTTGCGGCACGTGTTACACTCTGAACCTGCGTCTCAGGGGTGATCACTCTACGTCTAGCATGTTCTAAAGAAACCAGATGGTGGCCTTCCTGCCATTCTATCTGGTCCACCCTTTTCAATAAATCACCGGTATCCTTCACCAGACACGGCAGATTTGCCATGAATGGATGAAGGAACCAGTCGATATATTTAGAAAAGTAGATCTGTCATATAGTCAGTTTTTGAGACTCTTTAGGATAAATAACACAGAGACAGGATGAAAAATGCAGGCGGACGAGTTGGAGCGAAATTTGATCCATCGTGGCTACCCAAAACGAGTTTTAGAACAGGCTAGACGCGAAACGGCGTCGTCGTCCGTTGGCCCCCCGTGGCCTCCTCCCTGCACCCTGTCCGTTTCTAGAATTGCGGAATAAAGGACCATCTATACTACCTCAGTGAGTGCTGCTTCTTCTTATACCTAAATTATGAAAAGGTTGCCTAGTACAACATTGCAATTGTGCAATATGTAAAATCAGAGGCTGGAAGAGAAAGAGGCGCAAATAGAGTCATCATTTAAAAAAAAGAGAATTTTTAGTAGTTTGTGGCTCAACTGGAGGGATTGTGAGAGCCACAACCACTTTAATAGCGTGTACCCACGACCACTGCAGCCATTATGGGGAGAGATGAAATATGGTGTATACACCGTGCTGTCAGGGATCAGTCTCCAATAATAGTTAAGATGCAAAAGTGATTCTTTGTTACGCGTTTCAGAGCATTAACCTGTTCCTTCTTCCTTCTTCAGATAAAACCACAATATCTGAATAATAGTGGTTTTATCTGAAGAAAGAGAAGGTTAATGCTCTGAAATGCGTAATAAAGAATCACTTTCACTATATAACCATTATTGGAGACTGATCCCGGACAGCGTAGCGTATGCACCATTTTTTACTACCGGTTCAATTGCATAATATGCAAACAACGATGCCAATTTTCACATTTCAACTGAATATACTGTACCAATATGCAAGAAATGAGAACTTGTGAAAACTTGCAGAATATAGGACATGGGAAAATCCAAAAATATCAATGAAATACCAATTGGTATGTAGACTTCATGATAGGATTCACTAACAATTTAAAGTGATACCATTAGCAATACACAGTAACAACTGCGTAACTTGAGGCTCCTGAGCCTCAATGCAAAAGCTCCAGTAGGACCCTCAGTCATTGATCTTTTGTATAGGCCAAAGAGATTTTTGGGGCCCTATGGGCTCCTGTCATGGTAAGTGGAAGAGACAGGCAGGGACGGAGTGGCAGCAGTACAGTGATCCTGATCTTATTTGGGGTAGTGCAACACCATTCAGCAACATCATCATAATACTTACATTAATCTTTGTATTATTATACAAGTGACCCAAAAGGGCCTTCGCCCGAAACGGACCCGTTGTCACCTCAGCGCCCCCTCCCTGCACTTTGTATGTTCCCGCAATAAAGACCTTGTTACCTGCTGACCTGGTGAGTGCCGTTTTTCTTACATTTTTGACCTTACATTGGTTTACCATTGGTGCCAGCTATTACTAAGGTTACCTAGGAATTCTGTATTTAGCTAACAATACTGGCACATCAGTGGAGAACAAAATCTTCTATACTCTACAGCAGTGATGGCGAACTCCAGGCCTCGAGTGCCACACACAGTCCAGGTTTTCAGGATTTCCATTGTATTTGACAGTAGGCAATCAAATTACTAACTGTCAAACTCTGAAGGTACCGTCACACAGGGACATATCGCCGGCGATGTTGCTGGCAACTGAGGGGCGTGGTCAGGTTGCGGCGACATCGCCGGCGAATTGCCGCGTGTGACAGGGCGATAATCAGGCGATGAATCGCCTGAGTAACATCGCCAGGTTTCCCAACAATGTTGGGAAATCTGGCGATGTTGCTCAGGCGATCATGCCTGATCGCCCTGTGTAACGCGGCAACCAGCAATGTTGCGGGCGATTCCGCCTATGTACAACATTGCGAGTTATCGCTCACTGGGTTGCTGGGCAACCCAGCGAGCGATAGCCGCGGCAACTAGCCGGCGACATTGCCGGTAAGTTGCTCCGTCTGACAGCTCACCGGCGATGTTGTCAGGGATGCGCGCTCCCGCGATACCCGGCAACATCGCCGGCGATATGTCCCTGTGTGACGGTACCTTGAGGAAATCCTGAAAACCTGGACTGTGTGTGTGGCACTCGAGGCCTGGAGTTCGCCATCACTGCTCTACAGAAATGACAGGAATCTTCCATCGGACCAATCAATGTCACATAAAGTAAAACATTTCCATATGGCGGCCCAAAAAGTTAAAAAAATTTAACTCTTGCATCAACTGTAAATTTGGAAATGATGACATAAATACTCGTTACTGTTTTTCTATTAACTCACAAGCAAGTCTCCTATAACAGACAAAAAATGATTGAACTAGCACAAGTGTTTGTTGTGGCAGTCAGTGGCCATACTGCAGGTAATATATTACAATAAATAACTGATACTCTATAAATCCCCAAAGCTTTAGTGCCACGATTGGGGTGGTCCCACTTGTCTTTATAATCCTTCCTGTAGTTATGCCATATTCTGACTACCATAAAGTGTAACTGCCGTTTAAATTGGTATTTACTAATAATGTCAAGCAAGTAATTATACTAAATTATTAAATATACAGTGTGGCCTAGCCAGCAATGTGAGCAGACGTGCGCCTTGAGCTCTCCCACCGGTGACCGCTGCAAACGCCGACATTGCTGAGCCGCAGAGCCCCATAAGAAACCCTGTGAGAGGAGTCCCTGACAGCCTTGAGAGCAAGCCTGGCTGCACAAAAGGCCGCGATGACCTGCATGAGGCAGCGGGATCTCGACGCCGGCAAGGGAGGAAGGAGCCAAGATAGCGCTGATGCGCATGAGAAGGCGGCCAAAGCAAACTCAGCGTGTTATAAGAGGATGGCCACAGCGGCTTGATTGGAGAGATTTGCAAGGGTGGAAGCAGGGGAGCAAAAGGCTGGAGGTATGGAGAAGGAGACTGGGGTAGAGGAGGAAATGGAGGTGCAGGACCCTAATGTGAAAGGATGGGAGTATGGGACATCAGGCACCCAGCAAGTGGAGCAAGATGAGTAATTGGATTCAGATGTGGACACTAATAAGGGGGAGCCCACCCTGAGTGACATATTTTCTGTAGTGTCATTTTGTAAACAAAACCTCACATCTTTGACCCATCAAGTTACTGGGATACAAGCTGAGATCATCAGCATAAAGGTTGCCATGCAGAAAGCTGAGGTGCGCACAGGAGACGTGGAGGAGCATGTGAGCACTGCAGAGGACAGTATTGTGACCATACAAGCAGCTCAGAATAAGCTTGATAAACAAATGGCTGAAGTGATGGCTCAAAATGACGACTCAGAGAACAGATCATGTTGAAATGTCAGGAGAGTGAAAGTTCCAGAAAAAGCGGAAGCAGACAACTCCACAGAGTATATTGAAAACTGGATGCTGGAAAATTTTGGAGTAGATAAATTGTCCAAAGTATTTGTGGTGGAGATGTGGCACCCCAGGGTTCATGTTCCACAGTAACATCACCAAGGGTTAACTCCCCACACAACCCACAACACTACACTAGAGCCTCCATGCCAGAAGGGGGAGCTAAAGCTGCTTCCCTATATATTCTGGTGTGGGGAGGAAGTGGGCAGTTAGTCCAGTTCCTGAGAAGACTGAGGAAGAAGGACCTGGGTATAAAAGAGCTGCGTTAGGCTCAACCCACGGTCCACTCTCCAATTCCAGGTCGGCCAAGGTCTGAGGAAAGGAGAAGGAGCAAAGAGGAACACACCTGGGAGACTGAGTTCCCTGAGACTCACCCCAGAGAAGCGCATAGAACGAAAACCGGATCCGATGCTGTGCCTTACACAAACAGCACAGTGAACACCGGAATAGTGAAGGTCCAACATCTTCACTGTACCACAGTGAAGCAACATGGCGGGGTCAGGAACATAAAGATAAGACCCAACTTGCCTAGCAAGTTGGTACCCGTGAGGGGAGACAGGGCCAGCAGCTTAGCTAAAGTGTCAGAAGGGCCACACACACAGCGCAGGAACAGGGATCCAAAGGACCCGGCCAGGGTGGGAGCAACCCGGTCCCTGTACAGACTCCGTGGACAGTACTCGGCTGAATTACCATCTGCTTCAGTAAAGACTTGGAAAACTACAAAACCGTGAGTCTGTGTAATCCTTGCAATCCCTGTTCTCCCTCACAAACTGTCATTATCTCTACTGACCCCCGGGACTAAGCTCTGCCCGTGGAGAGCCGTCACATCACAGGCTGCCATCCATTATCCCCGAAGGTTCTGCAGCAGCAGTGGTCACCCTGATCACATACCACGGGTGGCGTCACGACTTTGTCCCCTGTCCTCTGTCACCAAGACCGCCGTGATAACCCCCGTGATACCCCGGTCCGGTACCCCGTCCGAGTGGGCTCCACAGAGAGAGCCCATAGGGTCCCACTCAGACCCCAGCCTTCAAACACTGCTCCCTGGGCTATACTGGCTAAGCTGTTAAATTATAGAGATAGAGACACCATTCTCCGTACAGCCAGAAATATCAAAGATATGACGATAGACGGGCAGAATATTTCATTTTACTCAGACTATTCGCCGACTGTGCAGAGGATGCGTATGAGATTTATGGAAGTGAAGAAAAGACTGAGAGAATTGGGACTGAAATACTCCATGATGTACCCAGCTAAACTTAGACTGGTGGCACTGGGAAAGGTGCACTTTTTACAATCCCTGGAGGAGGCCATGGATTGGATTGAAAAGAATAGCAGAAGAGCCCGGGAATACAAGGACAGTTGAGATAATGTGGAGTGCAGTTTGCGCATTTAATGTTTCTTGTTACAGGATTTGCAGGAGGATGTGGACCTGAGCAGTTCGGTAAAGGTGTATGCAGATAAGAAATGTTTTAAATAGTTATTTGTATATAAGGCGGGACAGGTCTTGGAAAAATAAACTGTTTTACTTTTTGTTGGTGTTGTGGTGGGACTATACGGCTGGAAGGATAGGTCGGTTTAATTTCACCCACTCTCTGTTTGATGGGACAAAAACGAAGGAGTTGGAGGAGGTGGGGTGAGGAGGATAGGAGATCAAGGGAAGTTGGATATCGGTACATGGGTAGAGGTGAGAAGAGCGGGGGGAGGGGAGGTGGAGGGGGAGGGGAGAGGGGGAGACAGCATCAAGATAATTTGAGAGGATAGTTCTGTATAAGAGCACTGATTTTGTTGCAAGATGGCGGTAATACTTAAAATTCTGAGTTGAAATATCAGAGGGTTGGAGGACCGAGGAAAACGGCCAGCCATTTTACAAAATGTTATGGTTTATAAAGCTTCAATATTATGCCTTCTAGAAACACATCTAATAAAAGAGAAAACTGGAATCTTAGCGAGAAAATGGATCCAAAGGCGTACTACGCTACATATTCTGCCTATGTGAGGGGGGTGTCGATGCCATTTGAAGAAGTGGAGGTTAAAGTAGACAAAGACAGACAGACAGTACGTCTTTCAGGTGTGCCGAATATATGGCAAAATTATATGTTTGATAGCAATTTACTTTTCACCACTATACACCGAGATGAAAATGCAAGAGCTTATGGATTTAACTAGACATTGGACGGGAATCCCTCTGTTATTCATTGAAGATGTTAATAATGTCATGAATTTCATGTGGGACAGGAGTAGTAGACAACATGGCGGGAATGATAGAGACGAGGATACACAATTTGCCAAATATGTGACAGAAATGGGCCTGATAGACCTATGGAGAGTGAGAATTGTGGGGGTGAAGAGATACTCCTGCTATTCCTCTTCCCATAACTCTATGTCCTGGATTGATTTGGCATTGGGAAATAGATTGTTAGACCTAAACGTAAAAAATATAGCGTATTTGCCAAGAATAATATCTGATCATAATACTTTGACAGTGGAGCTACAGATGGGCATACGTGGAGAACAGAAAGGAAGAGAATGGAAGGTACACCCTAAGTGGCTGGGAATTGTAGACATGCAGAAAAAAGCGGGAGAGGTGGAGAATTTTTTCAAAATAATATGGGAAGTGCAGAGGTAGGAATAGTATGGGATACAATGAAGGTGTATATTAGAGGATTATTGATAAGAGATATATCTAGATATAAGACCCAAAATAGAAAGGTGGAAACTGAGGCACTAGAAGCACTGAGAAGAGAAGAGGAGGAGTTGGTAACTAGACCCAAGACGGAGGTGCAGCAGGCTCAATAGGAAGTAGATAGGATACATATGTCTAATGCTGATAAAAAGAGGGAATTTCAAAAAGTGTCATTTTATGAAGAGGGAGAGAAAGTAGGGCACTTGCTGTCAACCATAGCAGCAGCACAAAGGGAATCAGGCTATGTATATGGGCTATCAGATTTGGACAGCACATTAGTCACAGAAACAAGGGGAATTTTAAAGATATTTGAAGAGTATTATAGTGACCTATATACTTCTAAATTAAGGACCTCAGGGGAGGGCACAGACCGGTTCCTGATGGGAGCACAGTTGCCAGAACTTAGCAAGGAGGACCGGGACACTTTGGAGGCCTCTGTCAATGGAAGAATTGCAAGAAGCTATGACATCCATAGCCAACAATAAGGCCCCCGGGGCAGATGGCTTGCCTATAGAAGTATACAAACACCTTGGGGAGGTATTGTTGCCGAAATTGAGGGAAGTATTATTGTCAGCATTGGAGGAGGGACAGTTACCGAAGTCTATGAGGGAAGTGACGGTAGTGGTTATATCTAAAGAGGACAAAGATGTGACAAAGCCAGATTCGTATAGGCCCATTTCTTTACTGTCAGCTGATGTCAAATTACTAGCAAGGGCAATGTCGAACTCGGGTGATTACAGGTGTGATACACTCGAATCAGACAGGATTCATGCCAAACAGGTCGACAGCCATTAACTTGAGAAGACTGTTTTTAAATATCCAATTGGCTGCTGACAATGTTAGGCATAGAGTGGTAGTGTCTCTGGACACAAACAAAGTGTTCGACAGTGTAGAGTGGGAATATCTCTGGTGGGTAATAAATCGAATGGGCTTTGGTCCAGTTTTTACAGCATAGGTACTGCTATTATACTCCTTCCCGATGGCCCGGATCAGAGTAAATGGAGAAAGGTCGAACAGATTTAATTTGACAAGGGGAACAAGACAAGGTTGCAGTCTCTCTCCATTGCTATTTGCTCTGGCCATTGAACAGCGGGCGGCTATGCTGAAAACTGAGAGCTAAATACTGGATAAGAGCGGAACCCCCTTCTAGGCAGTAATATATTAGGCATGTAGACTATGTGGTACAACTGGAGGAAAAAATATGTTATAAAAGGAAGAATACCAATCTTCAAGATAGACTCTGGGTGCCATGGAAGGAATAGTTGCGGATACTGAAAAGGAGAGTAATGTATGCCACATGGATAAAAGATATGGAATAAATGGTGATAAAGGAGAGGATGTAAGCAATATATGCTAAGTTACAGAACTGTACATTATGGATGTATGAAAAGGGGAAGATTGCTGTCCAATAGGGGGGATGGGGGAAAGGGAACTTTCTGTTATAAGAAAATGTAAAATTTTCATGTGTGAAATTTGTATATGATTACTTTGAGTATCAATAAAAATCTATCTGATTAAAAAAAAAACTTTTACATATACATATACAGTGGGTACGGAGACTATACAGAGTCCATTCATAGCTGAAGTCCCTAACATCACATACAGAAAACCAAGGTCCCTGAGAGATAGACTGGTACATAGCCATCTAATGGCACAAAATAAGAACTGGATAAGAAGCACGGTACCTATGATATTAGGTCATTAATTAATTGCGGGACAAAGGGTGTAATATATAAGGCCAAGAGTCCCTGCAATTTGAATATGTGGGGAAAACAATCAGAGAGTTCCGTAAGAGGATCGGGGAACACCGAAGTGACATCCGTAATAAACGTGATAAGCCAGTGGCCAGGCACATCAATGCTTTCCATGGAGGGGATGAAAACTGTTTAACATTCACAGGTATTGATCATGTCCCACCACCAGTACGGGGAGGAAATTGGGACAACAAGATCCTTAGGAAAGAGGTATTTTGGATCTATACCATGGATACAGTGGCCCTCAAAGGGATGAATGAATCATTCTCCTATTCTCTTTTCATTGGGGCACCTTAGTGGAGGGATAGGATAGGAGGGAGAGTCAACGATGAGCAGGGGCGCCACGGGCGGGGAGGTGGTAACATAGGGTGCCAACCTCCGCAAGTAGGCAGGGACAGATGGGAGAGAGTAGGGAAGTCATCTGATTTTGACTATCCCTTCTTAAAACCAGTCCTTTTCTCCTTGTGATCCAGGAACAAGGGATAACCCTCTGAAAAGCTTGTAATCCCCTAAGAATCTAATATGACAGAACCCCAATTCAAAATTTACCAGCCTGTATCATGATAAAACAGGACCCGAAATAATGTCTGCCCCTATGGGGTTAGTTTTGAAAAATTACAACAGGATAGACTCCATCTAGGGGGAGATTTATAAACATGCCATAACGACGTATATCTGCTCTATTGTGGAAAGAAGTAGTATAAGTGACTTAAAACCGCTATGCACAGCATGTTTTGGATAAAAGGAGACATCTGTATTATGACAGAACCTCCTATAATATGGAAGGCAGGGTTTTGATAAAGAAACCCTCCTCTTCTAGTGACCTCACACCATAGGGGAGGGACCAAAAAGCCCCAAACTACTCCCATCACTGAGAGTGAACTAGGAAGGAGGTATGGAATGCATGAGAGCGTTCCACAGAATCGCCGGACCGGAGGTGATATCGCGGAATAACGTGCGCGTCACTTCCGGGGGCGGGGTACACCGCATGTCTGGAAAAACACGATCATAAAGAGCGGCAGAGCGGCCGCGGCGGTGTACTTCAGGATAAGGGCCACTGGGCTACGCTGGGGGAGAACCAGGGGGCAATAGTACCCATGGGGGCCAGTAGCTATACAGGTAGATATCGGTGCTTTGCACCACATGACATATACAAGAGAAGTAACATGTTGATATGTCTTATTTACAGAGAGACATACCATCATAAGGAGGGACCTATGAACAGGACCCCACTAAGAACTGAGCCACACATCCCCTGATGAGGATATAGCATCCGAAATGCGTCAGAAGTGGAGCATGGTGGTAACATAGAAACAGTTCTAAGAGTCTAATACCAGGCTGTCATTAGCAGAAAGACCTCCTGGATACTAAAGACTCGTCATGTTTCCTGTTTTGAAGGAAGAAAGCCGGTGAGACCTTTCCTATATATAGGGGAAGTGGGCTTTTTTACTTTCCATATGCAGGGATATATGCCAGGTGATGCTAAGTGACATGGGACGATCTAAAAGTATCTTAACCTGACATATATGAGGTTTGAAGGTGAACTGCAATTAAGGGCAGGATAAGCTCTGCAGATATCATCATAACCTAACCACAACTTCTAAGAAAATAAGGGAGTTTTTAATTTGTGATATAACTCTTGGGCACTGTGGGATATCACGTGTGTAGTTTGTGTAGACAATCTAGTCTTTTAAAAGTTTATTATTAAATGTTAAGTTTAACCTCTTAGCACTAATCTGTGTACGTAATTTGTTTCATTGCAGCCATTTGGTAAACTCAAAAAAAGTTCATTTGTTTCTCATTAATGTACACTCTGCACCCCATCTTGACTGATTATTATTATTATTATTAATTTATATAGCGCCATTATATTCCATGGCGCTTTACATGTTAAAAAGGGCAGACTAGGACAAGTAACATAGTAACAATACAAGTAACAATAAATGTTGACAATTCAGTTGTACAGAAACAAGAGGGGAGAAATCCTGTCCACATAGGCTCACAGTCTACGAGGGGCGGGTGGGGATACAGTAGGAGGGGGAAATTCCAGTCATGAGGCGGTGTGGTTGACCGGGTCTTATTGCAGGTGGTAGGCTTGGCGGAACAGGTGGGTCTTCAGGTTTGTTTTGAAGGTTCCCAGGGTAGGAGAATGTCTGATGTGTTGGGGCAGTGAGTTCCAGAGTCTGGGTGAAGCACGGGAGAAATCCTGTATGCGGTTGTGCGAAGAGGAGATGAGGGGGGAGTAGAGGAGAAGCTCTTGGGAGGATCGCAGGTTGCGTGAGGGTAGGTAACGGGAGACCATGTCAGAGATGTATGGAGGGGACAGGTTGTGAATGGCTTTGTATGTCATGGTTAATGTTTTAAACCGGGATCTCTGGGAAGCAGGGAGCCAATGAAGGGCTTGGCAGAGGGGGGAGACAGGGGAGTAGCGGGGAGACAGATGGATTAGGCGGGCGGCGGAGTTCAAGATAGATTGGAGAGGTGCAAGGGAGGTATAAGGGAGGCCGGTGAGCAGGAGGTTGCAGTAATCGAGGCGGGAGAGGATGAGAGCGTGAATAAGGGTTTTAGCGGTGTCGTGGTCAAGGAAAGTGCGAATCCTATAGATGTTTTTGAGCTGGAGTCGGCAGGAGGTGGCGAGGGCCTGGATGTGGGGCTTGAAGGAGAGGGAAGAGTCAAGGATAACCCCGAGGCACTTGGCATTGGGGACTGGAGAGAGAGAGCAGTCGTTGACGACGATGGATAGGTCAGGTAGTTAGGGGGAGCGTCTTGGGGGGAAGACTATGAACTCGGTTTTGTCCATGTTCAGCTTAAGGAAGCGAGCAGAGAAGAAGGATGAGATGGCGGACAGGCAGTGTGGAATTTTGGATAGAAGGGAGGCGATGTCAGGACCAGACAGGTAGATTTGGGTGTCGTCGGCGTAGAGGTGATATTGGAGGCCATGGGACTCAATGAGTTGCCTAGACCGAGAGTGTAGATTGAGAACAGTAATGGTCCAAGAACCGAGCCCTGGGGGACCTCGACAGATAGGGGGTAGGGCGAGGAGGATGTGTGGGAGTGGGTGACGCTGAAGGTGCGGTCCGTTAAGTATGAGGAGATCCAAGAGAGGGCAAGGTCCGTGATGCCAAGAGATTCCAGGATCTGTAGTAGAAGGGAGTGGTCAACAGTGTCGAAGGCGGCTGACAGGTCGAGGAGGAGGAGAACAGAGTAGTGGCGCTTGCTTTTGGCAGTCAGTAGGTCATTTGTGAGTTTGGTCAGGGCTGTTTCAGTGGAGTGGAGTGGTCGGAAGCCAGATTGCAGGCGGTCAAAGAGGGAGCAGGAGGAGAGGTGAGAGGACAGCTCAGAGTGGACGTGCTGTTCAAGTAGTTTAGAGGCGAAAGGGAGGAGAGATATAGGGCAGTAGTTGGAGACAGTTGTGGGATCGAGGGAGGGTTTTTTGAGGATGGGTGTGATCAAGGCGTGTTTGAAGGCTGAGGGGAAGGTGCCGGTGGTGAGTGATAGGTTGAAAAGATGAGTTAGGGCTGGGATGATAACGGAGGTGAGGTTGGGAATGAGGTGGGATGGGAGCGGGTCGTGGGCGCTGGTGGTGAGGTGTGATTTTGACAGGAGGGAGGAGAGCTGGTCTTCAGTTATAGGGGGGAGGCAGTTGATGGAAGTAGAGGGCAGTATAGGTGAAAGGGTAGGCTGTGGGGACAGTGGATCAAAGCTGTCTCTGATTCTGTCAATCTTTTCTTTGAAGAAGGAGGCAAAGTCTTCTGCAGAGATAAGGGGAGAGGGAGGGGGAGCAGGCGGACGGAGTAAGGAATTGAAGGTTTTGAAAAGTTGCTTGGCATTGTGGGACAGGGAGGTTATTAGGGATAAGAAGAAGGTTTGATTGGCGGTGGCAAGTGCAGTCTTGAAGACGATGAGGGACTGTTTGAACAGTGCAAAATGCTCAGTGGAAGGTGATTTTTTCCATCGCCTCTCGACGACCCTGGATGCCCGTCTCAGGTCTTTAGTGAGGGTGGTGTGCCAGGGTTGCCTATTAGTGCGTGGAGCGTGGTGTGTGAGGGGGGCTGCTAGGTCGAGTGCCTTGGTTAATGTGGTGTTGTAGAGGGTGGTGGCAGTGTCTGTGTCATGTATAGATGTTATGTTGGCGAGAGGGAGAAGGGATTCTGAGAGTGAGTGTAGATCAATGTGTTTTAGGTTTCTGCGGGGATGATCAAGTTTGCGGAGAGGAGTTGATGTAGTAGGGGAGGAGAGGGCGGAGAAGGTCAGCAGATAGTGGTCAGACAGGGTGAGGGTTGAGTTTGTGAGATTAGTAAGGGAGCAAAGATGGGTAAAGATGAGATCCAGCGTGTGACCATCTTTGTGGATGGCAGAGGAGGACCATTGGGAGAGCCCGAAGGAGGAGGTCAGGGAAAGAAGTTGAGAGGCGGTTTGGTGAGCAGTGTCAATGGGGATATTAAAATCACCCATAATGATGGTGGGGATGTCAGTAGAGAGGAAATGAAGTAGCCAGGTGGTAAAGTGGTCGAGGAAGGTGGGGATGGATCCAGGGGGGCGGTAGATGACGGCTAGCTGGAGGTTACAGGGGGAGAAGATGCGGACAAAGTGGGCTTCGAAAGATGGGAGAGTAACAGAGGGGGGTAATGGAATAGGGGCGAAGGAGCAGGTGTCGGATAGGAGTATGCCGACACCTCCGCCATGTTTGTCAGAGGGGCGGGGTGTGTGGGAAAGATTGAATCCGCCGTAGGATAGTGCTGCAGGTGAAGCCGTGTCGGAGGGGGTGAGCCAGGTCTCTGTGATGCCAAGGAATGAGAGTTTATTAGAAATAAAGAGTTCATGGATGTCTGTGAGCTTATTACAGACTGAGCGGGCATTCCAGAGTGCGCCTGGCAGGGAGATTAGAGGAGCAGCGGCTGGGGGGATGGGTCTAAGGTTGGTCGGGTTGCGAGGGTGGGTGATGGTGGGGTCATGAGAATTGGTGATGTGACGTGGGGGTGGGGTGTAGGTGACTGTGGGGATGTGGCGGGGGGGGGGCCGGGATTAGGGGACATGTCGCCAGCGAGTAGGAGGAGCAGGGAGAGGGTTAGCAGGTGGGAGCATGAGAGTTTACGTGGTGGCCGTGTCTGATTGGAGATGAAGGATTGAAAGTGCATGAATAGTTCAGAGGAGTGGGTGAGGTGGTTAGGTAGGATGGAGGGTGAGAGAAGTACTTTGTTGCTGGGTGGATGGATGAGTGGGGGTAGCAGGAAGTGGAGAAGGATGGGAGTGAGAGTGCAAAGGAGGGGATACATTGTGGATGGTGAGCAGGGGATGGGAGTAGCTTGGGTCAGATGCAGCGGGAAGGAGAGCTGTAGTGGTGGGTGAGAGGTCAGTAGTGATGAGGAGTCAGGGGTTTACATAGTGAATACATAATTGCAGTACAAGTGAACTAATTGCAAATCTGTTTGTTTGTCTTCCATGACTTACCGTTTCCTGCCCCGTTTAACTGCCCGCTGTAACTGCACTTGTACAGTTGGCACTTATGCTGTTGGCATGATTGCAAGACCCCGCATGATTGCACCCCTTTAGGTGGCTCTACATATATAGTGAGTTTCTACTTAGATCTGGGACTAGTACACTTGTTAATCAATCAAAGAAACTCAGCACAGCAGAAGGTAATAAATGCAAGACAAATAAACAAGAGTTTCTGGCCATCCTGGGTCATAAACACTTTTAAACCAAAGATGACCTCTGAACATTTCAGTATATTACATTATTAAAAGACAAGTATATTGTTGATTGAAGTGATAGATTCATATACCCCTCATGTGAAGAGAGCCAGGCAGGAAAGATGAGTGAATTGAAGTGATAGATTCATATACCCTTCTTGTGAAGAGAGCCAGGCAGGAAAGATGAGTGAATTGAAGTGATAGATTCATATACCCTTCTTGTGAAGAAAGCCAGGCAGGAAAGATGAGTGAATTGAAGTGATAGATTCATATACCCCTCTTGTGAAGAAAGCCAGGCAGGAAAGATGAGTGAATTGAAGTGATAGATTCATATACCCCTCTTGTGAAGAGAGCCAGGCAGGAAAGATGAGTGAATTGAAGTTACAGATTCATATACCCCTCATGTGAAGAGAGCCAGGCAGGAAAGATGAGTGAATTGAAGTGATAGATTCATATACCCTTCTTGTGAAGAAAGCCAGGCAGGAAAGATGAGTGAATTGAAGTGATAGATTCATATACCCTTCTTGTGAAGAAAGCCAGGCAGGAAAGATGAGTGAATTGAAGTGATAGATTCATATACCCTTCTTGTGAAGAAAGCCAGGCAGGAAAGATGAGTGAATTGAAGTGATAGATTCATATACCCTTCTTGTGAAGAAAGCCAGGCAGGAAAGATGAGTGAATTGAAGTGATAGATTCATATACCCCTCTTGTGAAGAAAGCCAGGCAGGAAAGATGAGTGAATTGAAGTGATAGATTCATATACCCCTCTTGCGAAGAGAGCCAGGCAGGAAAGATGAGTGAATTGAAGTTACAGATTCATATACCCCTCATGTGAAGAGAGCCAGGCAGGAAAGATGAGTGAATTGAAGTGATAGATTCATATACCCTTCTTGTGAAGAAAGCCAGGCAGGAAAGATGAGTGAATCGAAGTGATAGATTCATATACCCCTCTTGTGAAGAAAGCCAGGCAGGAAAGATGAGTGAATTGAAGTGATAGATTCATATACCCCTCTTGTGAAGAAAGCCAGGCAGGAAAGATGAGTGAATTGAAGTGATAGATTCATATACCCTTCTGATAAAAACAGAAATGTAGACATTTTTGCAAATGTATTAAAAAAGAAAAACTGAAATATCACATGGTCATAAGTATTCAGACCCTTTGCTCAGTATTGACTATTGGGTGTGAACACTGTGTAGACCCCACTCCCCCTAAAATGGCCGGATTCAGTGTGAAGAGCTAAAGATGGATTTCCCTGACAACCAGTATATGTCAGGTTTAGAAACAGCCTAGTGGGGACATCTTCTGGAAGGTTTTTGAAAGTTTTTCTTAAAGATATCACTAATGAAGTATATTGGAAAGTTTATTAAAATCTCTTGCTCTACATTATTATGAAATAAAAATGTAAACGGTGATTACACTTTAAGTGAATGTCAGAGACAATAAACGTTAGGTCACCAGATCGTAGTTACTGCAAGACTGCTAAAAAAGGTGGCATGGAGGTAGATTTCATAGGGGAGTATGCTTTATTTTACTACTTTAATTCATCTTATGGATTCTTGACATTTCAAAAACTCTTGGGCAAAACTCAACATCAGAAAATTATTTTCTTTTGTCGAAAAGTTTACTTAAATTAAGATAAATTAAATTCAAGATCCCAATTGCAAAATGGATGTTTAATTCTTATGCTCTCACAGAAGCTTACAAAAAGTGAAAATCTAAATCCTGAGAAGTTTTAGTTTCTTTGATATAAACAAAGCAATTTCCATGTTAGCTGTCACTTTCTCATTCTTCTAAGTTTATCTTGTGCACATCTCTGGAATGAGACTTTATAGAAAGTCATAGTTTAAGAGTGTAAAATACACATTTCCATAAATATTTGCTTTTTTAGAAAGGATCAGGATAGACTTAAAAATAAATGTTTATACTTTGCATTTTCTTTATAAAATGCTGGATTTCTATATTATTGTTTTAAACCAGTAGAGAAGTAACTAGATAAAGGCAATCACAATGCTCTAGCTTGTCAATTTTTATTTTCAATGTAATGCTACACAGAAGATTGCTTTTCTCCCAGCTGTGAAGAAATAACTAGGCTCAAGAATTGCTATATAAATTTCTCCCTCCCACTTGTCCTCTGTATTGTGCAGACTGGATCTATTATAACATGCATGACATAAATAATTGGTAAAACGATGGTCTGGCCATCCTATGCCAGTGCACACTGGTAAGGGGGCAAACTAATACAATTATAGATTTTCCTCTTTAGCTGATTCAAATTATAGCCTTTTATTCTCATAGCTTTTTTCAAAAAATACCATTAAAAATAGCATTAGATTGTTCCATAATACAGGGTGGGCCATTTACATGGATACAGCTAAATAAACTGGGAATAGTTGGTGATATCAACTTCCTGTTTGTGGCACATTAGTATATGGGAAGGGGAAAACTTTATCAGATGGGTGGTGACCATGGGGACCATTTTGAAGTTGGCCATTTTAGATCCAACTTTATTTTTTCAATGGGAGGAGGGTCATGTGACACACAAAACGTATTGAGAATTTCATAAGAAAAAGAATGGATTTAACATAACTTTATTCTTTCACGAGTTTTTTTCAAGTTTCTCTTTGTTTACAGCCATTGCATGTCACAGAGGTTAACACCTGAGGAGTGGATAGAAATTGTGTTGATGTCTGGTGAACGCAGTACCCGGGTCATTGCAGCAGATTTCAATGCAAGATACCCTATGAGACCACTCATCTCCCAAGCTCCAGTTATCAAACTGCTTGCCAAATACCGTGAAACAGGTTCAGTGTTGGATTTGCCAAAATGTGAACGCAAGCAAACTGTCACTAATGAAGAAACATCAGTGGCTGTCCTAGCTTCATTCAGCAAAAGCCCACAGCGTAGCACTCGCCGCATGTCACTGGAGAGTGGCATAAGTCGAACATCCCTTCGGCGGATATTAACTATTCACAAATGTCATCTTTACAAAATCCAGCTGCTGCAGCATCTCAGTGAGGATGACCCAGATTGGCGCACTGAATTTGCAAAATGAGAAAAACAAAAATTGGAACAAGACCTTCAGTTTACACAGAACATCATGTTCAGTGATGAGGTAAACGTTTTTGTGAATGGTGAAGTTACCAACCAAAACCACCGCTATTGGTCTGACACTAACCCACATTGGATAGATCCCTCCAAGAATGTTGGAACACAAAAAGTGATGGTATGGTGTGGTATATGGAGTACAAAGATAGGTGGGCCATTCTTCATCAATGGAAACCTCAATGCCAATGGATATCTGAAATTGCTACATGATGATATGTTGCCCTTTTTATGCACTGAAGATGGCATGTTCCCTGAGTTTTTCCAACAAGATGGTGCACCACCACATTATGAGTGTCAGGTCCGAGCATTCCTACATGAACAGTTTCCTGGAAAGTGGATTGGTCATCGTGGGCCAGTTGAATGGCCACCAAGGTTTCCTGATCTGACCTCCTTAGACTTTTATCTTTGGGGTCATCTGAAGGCAATTGTCTATGCTGTGAAGATACGAGATATGCAGCATCTGAAACAACGGATACTGGAAACCTGTGCTAGCATTTCTTCTGCGGTGTTGCTATCAGTGTGTCAAGAGTGGGAGAAGAAGGTTGCATTGACAATTCAACACAATTGGCAGCACTTTGAACACATTTTATAAGTGGTCATAAACTTGAAAATAACTCCTGAAAGAATAAAGTTACATTAAAACCAAGTGCACCATTGTTTTTCTTATGAAACTCTCAATACGTTTGATGTGTCACATGACACTCTTGTTATTGAAAAAAATAAAGTTGGATCCAAAATGGCTGATTTCAAAATGGCCACCATGGTCACCACCCATCTGGAAAAGTTTTCCCCCTCCCATATACTAATGTACCACAAACAAGAAGTTGATATCACCAACCATTCCCATTTTATTTAGGTGCATCTAAATAAATGGCCCACCCTGTATATTACATTACTAGCTGTACTACCTGGCTACGCTCGGGTTAATAAATAACTTATGTTAGCTATAACAAAATAGAATTTGAATATGTCATATTAATGACCTGTAAGAAAATAGAAGCTGAGCTGTGATTAGTTGCTATAGGCAGCCTAATAAATCTCCAGCCAACAGTAAACCCTCCCCCCGGCCAGGCAGTATGTGTTGCCTCACACATACACATAATAGACAGCTCATGTGACTGACATCTGCCTTAATTCCCTATATGGCAAATGTGTTGCACATTGGCTGATTTTAATCAGATGTTTATGTTTGGAAATTAAAGATAGCATACGTATGAGGCGAGTTGTGTGAGGTGATTTGTGCACATCTGTGTCTGTGTGGTGTGTGTGTCCATGGGGTGTGTGTCCCTGTGGGGGTGAGTGCATGTGTCCCTATAGGGTGTGTATGTGTGTTTCCCTGTGGGGGGGGGGTCTGTGTGGTGTGTGTGTCTCTGTTGTGTGGATCTCTTTGTGGTGTGTGTGTGTGCGTGTCCCTGTGGGGCGAGTGCATGTGTCCCTATAGGGTGTGTATGTGTGTGTGTCCCTGTGGGGGGTCTGTGTGGTGTGTGTGTGTGTCTCTGTGTTGTGTGTGTCTCTTTGTGTTGTGTGTGTCCCTGTGGGGTGAGTGCATGTGTCCTTATAAGGTGTGTATGTGTGTGTCCCTGGGGGGGTGTCTTTTTGGGGTGTGTGTGTCTCTGTGTTGTGTGTGTCTCTTTGTAGTGTGTGTGTCCCTGTGGGGTGAGTGCATGTGTCCCTATAGGGTGTGTATGTGCGTGTGTCCCTGTGGGGGGGGGTCTGTGTTGTGTGCGTCTCTTTGTGGTGTGTGTCGCTGTGGGGTGAGTGCATGTGTCCCGATAGGGTGGCTATGTGTGTGTGTCCTTGTGGGGGGGGGTCTGTGTGGTGTGTGTCTGTGTTGTGTGTGTCCCTGTGGGGTGAGTGCAAGTGTCGCTAAAGGGTGTGTGTGTGTCCCCGTGGGGGGTGTGTGTGTGTCTCTCTGTGTTGTGTGTGTCTCTTTGTGGTGTGGTATGTGTCTCTGTGTTGTGTGTGTCTCTTTGTGGTGTGTGTGTGTTCGGGTGCGTGGTGAGTATCCAATGTTGGGGCTGCACCTTAGCGACTATACACTTGCTGTTACTCTTTGTGTGCGTGTGGTGTGTATACATGTCCCCGTGTGTGGTGAATATCCCATGTTGGGGCCCCACCTTAGTGACTATATGCTGGTATATGCTGTTAGTCTTTGGCGCTATCATTAAGCCCCTCTCATTCACAACTGTCAACTGGTAACTGTCACTTTTTCCCCATTATGTAGATAGGGGCAAAATTGTTTGGTGAACTGGAATGTCTCTATCCTCTACTAATCACTACCATATCTTTAACTGCACTGTTTGTGTTTCTATGTGCCATCACCACCAACTTGTTTCACCCCATCCCCCCTCCAGCACCACTCATCCACATCAGCCCCTCTCTCCTGCCCTACCCTATGTACAGCACCGATGCCATCTTCAGTTTACTGAAGATTCTCAGCCCACCATATTCTAACATTTGTCATAATAAACCAAGTCCAAAATCTACAAACTATCTGCTCTTCCTCTTTTTGCTGCTGCTCCTCTCAGGTGATATCTCCCCCAACCCTGGACCGCCCTCCAACCTCAACTCCTCTCCCACCACACATAGAAACCCCACTAACCTCATTACCATCACTTGCACTCCTTCATCCCTCTCTTTTAACTGCGCTCTCTGGAATCCACGATCTGCATGCAACAAACTTCCTTTCATTCACAATTACTTCCTTACCAACTCTCTAAACCTGCTGGCCCTCACAGAAACCTGGATCCAGGATTCAGACACTGCTTCCCCGGCTGCTATTTCTCACGGCGGCCTACACTTCTCTCACTCCCCTAGACCTGGGAACAGACGTGGCGGTGGAGTTGGCCTCCTCCTGTCCCCACAATGTACTTTCCAGGTCATTCCTCCAGCCCCATCACTCTCATTCCCTTCATTTGAGGTCCATACCATTAGGCTATTCCATCCCCTCCACCTCAAAGTAGCAGTGGTATACCGACTTTAACATTCCCATAAAGAGTCCCATCTCCCCATCTGCATCCCAGCTCCTATCTCTAACTACCTCTCTTGGCCTATCACAGCTCTCAACCTCTGAGACGCACAAAAACGGTAACACCCTTGACCTGGTCTTTACCCGGCTCTGCTCATCCTCCCCCTTGGATAACTCACCTCTACTCTCTGACCACAACATTCTCTCCTTCTCACTCACTAACCCTCGGCCAACACAGCCCAATCCTACCTATCACACATCCAGAAATCTACAGGCCATTAACCCTCAAGCACTCAGAGACTCCCTCATCTCATCTCTGTCCCCAATCTCTACAATCTCCTGTCCAGATCAGGCAGTAAATCACTACAATGACTCTCTCAGAAGCTCCCTGGACCATGTAGCGCCCCTCACCCTCAGAACCTCCAAACAGAGAACAAAACAGCCCTGGCTCACACCACAAACTCGATTCCTCCAGCGATTCTCTAGGAGTGCTGAACGTCTATGGAGGAAAACTCGCTCACCAGGAGACTTTATCCACTATAAATTCATGCTAAAAACCTACAACTCTGCCCTTCACCTTGCCAAACAGACCTACTTCACCACCCTGGTCTCCTCACTATCCAACAATCCAAAAAAACTCTTTGACACCTTTCACTCTCTCCTCAGTCCTAAAGTGCAGGCCCCCATCACTGACCTTTGTGTTGATGACTTGGCTTCCTACTTCATGGAGAAAATAGACAACATCCGCCAGGAAATCAGCTCTCAGCCTCCAAGCACTGCCACCCCCATTCTTCCCCACATCTCCTCTCACATTCGACCCAGTCACAGAAGAAGAAGTCTCCAGGCTCCTTTCTTCCTCTCGTCCCATCACATGCACTACTGACCCCATTCCCTCACACCTGCTCCAATCCCTCTCTCCAGTCGTCACCACTCATCTAACCAAAATCTTCAATCTCTCCCTCTCTTCTGGCATCTTCCCCTCCTCCTTCAAACACTCGATCATTACTCCATTATTAAAGAAAACCACTCTCGACCCAACCTGCACAAATAACTACAGACCAGTCTCCAATCTCCCCTTCATCTCTAAACTCTTGGAGCGCCTGGTCTATTCCCGCCTCACCCGTTACCTCTCCGCTCACTCTCTTCTAGATCCATTACAGTCTGGTTTCCGCCCCCTTCACTCTACAGAAACCGCCCTCATCAAAGTGACCAATGACCTTCTGACAGCAAAACGTAATGGTAACCACTCTCTGCTTATTCTCCTTGATCTCTCTGCAGCTTTTGACACTGTCGACCATCAGCTCCTACTCTCTATGCTGCATTCCATTGGCATAAAGGACACTGCTCTCTCCTGGCTCTCCTCCTATCTTTCTGACCGCTCTTTCAGTGTTGGCTCCACTTCTTCCCCTCTTCCCCTCACTATTGGGGTCCGTCAGGGTTCAGTCCTTGGCCCTCTCCTCTTCTCTCTCTACACGGCCCCGATTGGACAGACCATCAGCAGATTTGACTTTCAGTACCATCTTTAAGCTGATGACACACAACTATACACTTCAGCCCCTGACCTTACCCCTGCGGTATTAAAGAACACCAATGAGTGTCTAGCTGCAGTTTCCAATATCATGTCCACTCTCTATTTGAAACTAAACCTTTCCAAAACTGAACTTCTTCTGCTCCCCCCATCCACTAACCTCCCTAAATCGGACATCTCTCTCTCAGTTTGCGGCACCACGATAACGCCTAGGCAGCAGGCTCGTTGTCTGGGTGTTATGCTTGACACCGATCTCTCCTTCTCCTCCCACACACAATGTCTCGTCCGCTCCTGTCGCTTACACCTGAAGAATATCTCTAGAGTCCGTCCCTTTCTCACCCTGGAAACCACAAAAACCCTCACCGTGGCCCTAATCCATTCCCGCCTTGACTATTGCAATTCTCTATTAAGCGGCCTCCCCCTCACCAGACTTTCTCCTCTCCAGTCCATCCTTAATGCAGCAGCCAGGATCACCCATCTGGCCAATCGTTACTCAGATGCCTCTGCTCTGTGCCAGTCATTGCACTGGCTGCCCGTATACTACAGGATCAAATTCAAATTGCTTGTTCTCACCCACAAAGCTCTTCACAGTGCAGCACCCCCCTACCTCTCCTCCCTCATCTCTGTCTATCACCCCACCCGCTCTCTACGTTCCTCAAATGACCTTCGACTAACATCTACTAATCCGATCCTCCCACTCCCGGCTCCAAGACTTCTCCAGAGCTGCACCAAACCTCTGGAATGCTTTACCCCAAGAAATCAGGACTATCCACAACCTGCATGGCTTCAGACGATCCCTAAAAACGCATCTTTTTAAGGCGGCCTATCATACTCCCTAATAGAAGTCCATTGTACTGTAGACAGTGAATGGACTATCCCTCTGGACATTACTCTTCTACAAACTCCACCAAACCAAAAAGGCCTACACAGACTGTATAATGACCATCCATGTAAGCTTAGTCCTATGCCCCACTTCCTCAAGATGCCTGGACCATCAGTGCAATAGGCCCCTGTACCTTGTGCAACCACCATCCCGTTGAGCAGGGTCACCTTCATTTCTTGCTTTATTTCTTGTATTTTTTTTTACGTTGATTCTATGCCTATTGTTTTGTATCCAATTATTGTACTTTATTTGTTCTCTACTCTAATTACTTACTGTATATTTTCTGTACTCTAACCCTACATTGTAAAGTGCTGCGGAATATGTTGGCGCTATATAAATAAAGCTTTATTATTATTATTATTATATTATTATAATGTGCGGGGTTAAAATTTCGCCTCACAACATAGCCTATGACGCTCTCGGGGTCCAGACGTGTGACTGTGCAAAATTTTGTGGCTGTAGTTGCGACGGTGTAGATGCCAACCCCGGATATACATACATACATACATACATACATACACACATACAGCTTTATATCTAATATATAAAGCTGAATGTGTGTATGTACAGTATGTATGTGTATGTGTGTGTGTGTCTATCCGGGATTGGCATCTACACCGTCGTAACTACAGCCATAAAATTTTGCACAGTCACCCATCTGGACCCCGAGAGCGTCATAGGCTATGTTGTGAGGCGAAATTTTAACCCTGCGCGTTCCAGTTTACCAAACAATTTTGCCCCTATCTACATAATGGGGAAAAAGTGAATGGAAAAGTGTTGGAGGAAGATCGACAGCTGGCAGCTATAGCCACAAAATTTTGCACAGTCACATGTCTGGACCCCGGGAGCGTCATAGGCTATGCTGTGAGGCGAAATTTTAACCCCGCGCATTCCAATTCACCAAACAATTTTGCCCCTATCTACATAATGGGGAAAAAGTGACAGTTACCAGTTGGCAGTTGTGAATGAGAGGGGCTTAATGATAGCGCCAAAGACTAAAAGCACATACCAGCATATAGTCACTAAGGTGGGGCCCCAACATGAGATATTCACCACGCACGGGGACATGTATACACACCACACGCACACAAAGAGTAACAGCAAGTGTATAGTCGCTAAGGTGCAGCCCCAACATTGGATACTCACCACGCACCCGAACAAACACACACACCACAAAGAGAGACACACAACACAGAGACACACCCCCACACCCCCACGGACACACACACACCCTTTAGCGACACATGCACTCACCCCACAGGGATACACACACACCACAAAGAGACACACACAACACAGACACACAGACACACACACCACACAGACCCCCCCCACAGGGACACACACACATACCCTATAGGGACACATACATTCACCCCACAGGGACACACACACACACCACAAAGAGACACACACAACAGAGACACACACCACACAGACACCCCCCACAGGGACACATACACACCCTATAGAGGCACATGCACTCACCCCACAGGGAAACACACATACACACACCCCAGGGACACACACACCACACAGACAGACACAGATGTGCACAAATCAAATCACACAACTCGCCTCATACGTGTGCTATCTTTAATTTCCAAACATAAACATCTGATTAAAAACAGCCAATGTGCAACACATGTGCCATATAGGGAATTAAGGCAGATGTCAGTCACATGAGCTGTCTATTATGTGTATGTGTGAGGTAACATATACTGCCTGGCCAGGGGGAGGGTTTACTGTTGGCTGGAGATTTATTAGGCTGCCTATAGCAATCAATCACAACTCAACTCAGGTCCTGCTACATGATGCAATAAAGGATTTTGGATATACTTCACCTACCCGTGTGTTTCCTTGGAATAAGTGGACCTTGGCAGCGCGGACTGTAGAACACCGTTTTTTTCCCGTACAACGTCTGTGATTCCACGTGCTAGTGGTAGGTGGGAGTCCAGCAGCAGCCATCAGGATATAACACTACATGTCTATATACCAGTTGTGGGTCTCACAACTGAAATAGGTGAGTAGTTCCCTTTATACCACCTACATTTGAAGTGTCTGAGTGATAGGGCACTATTGCGCCTCTTGTTCCCCTTCCCTTTCTTTTATTTGATATAGGGAATTAAGGCAGATGTCAGTTACATGAGCTGTCTATTATGTGTATGTGTGAGGTAACATATACTGCCCGGCCAGGGGGAGGGTTTACTGTTGGCTGGAGATTTATTAGGCTGCCTATAGCAATCAATCACAACTCAACTTCTATTTTCTTACAGGTCATTAATATGACATATTCAAATTCTATTTTGTTATAGCTAACATCAGTTACTTATTAACCCGGGCGTAGCCGGGTACTACAGCTAGTATTAGATAAAGTTTGAGACTTCATCAAATTTGGGTTTACAAATAGATTCCTGCTTCAATGTTTTTATATCTATAAGGGTATGTGCTCACCTAAGTGAAGCCGCGGGTGACCGCAGGTAGACCGCAGCTGCCCTGTACTCACAATGTGCGGCAGGTGCGGGGTGGCTTCTCCCTGCAGTCACCTAAAGGCAGCCGCTTCCGACTCCGCAGCATGAAATAAACATGCTGCAGAGGAGCAGAATGTCGTCAACCCGCACCGCAGCTCCAAACACGCTGCGGGCGGGTTAAGCATAGTGAGGATGGGATTTCTAGAAATCCCATACACTATGCTTATGCTGTACTACGCAGCGTTTTGGACACAGCAGCAAGACGCTGCGTCCAAAACGCTGTGAATACTGACTGTGAGCATGCACCCTTAGAGAAATGTGTCTGTTGTATACTGATGTATACACATAAGCATTTCATAAGCTGTTTTTAATAGATTTTAATAGGCCATGTGCACACATTGAGTACTGTATTTGGAGTGAACCTGGAGTGAAACAATCAGAGGAGATGTATAATAGAAAGATGTCACTACTTCTGTATTGTTCTCCCACTCCTGGTTTTGGCTTTCAAATGCTGAGATAAAAAAACTCACCAAATACTCAACATCTGCACCTGGCCTTAAGAGTGTTGAAGCATAAGAAGTACAGATTATTGAAATTTTAATTAAAAAAAGAGAAGGAAATGTCTGCATTACAACTACATAGGTTTAGAGAAATCCCCCCCAAAAAAAGCTTGGACTCCCAACTTGTTTTCATACAAGTCGTATAAAATACTGTAGACATACCATTACTTGCATTCTTCTTCTATACATAATATCTAATAGCCTTACTCTGTAAAAATAGGATGGCAACCTTATAAGGGGCGTCTGCCTAGATTTTCTGCAATTTCTACTTGTAAACTACCCTGTAAAAGTACCGTATTTTTCGGATTATAAAGCGCACTTTTTGTACCCCAAAATTTTTGGGGAAAGTGTGGGTTGTGAAGCACCGCTAGCATGGTCCTCATGGCCGGGGCGCATCACATGCAGGATCAAGGTATGATCCTGTGCACACTGGCCGGTTTTACTGTGATGATGCTGTGTGAACTCAACCGGAACACAAGGGGTTAACTGTGAGTGACTGCTATAGACGTGATACAATCATGAGCCTAATGAGCGGCAGTGAGAGTGGGATGAGATCGAGGAGGCCCTAAGGAATGAGGGCTGAGTGCTGACAACCCGGAACACAGGGAGTTAACCTGAGCTGTGTGAAAGCTGATTACCAGCAGCTAAGGGGGTGTGTTCATGTGGGCGTGGCTGGCACGATAAAAGGCAGCCAGCTGAGTGATTGAGAGACTCGTGCTGAGAGATTCATTCAGAGACTGGAGATTGTGCTGAGACCAGCCAAGTGCAGAGCAGGCCAGAGGCTCTGTGTGAATGAATGGAGCATGCTAGCTCCATGCCGGTGCCGAGGTCCGCGGTTGTGATAGCACCTGGTGGGGAAGCCGTGGCTGAACCCGGTGGATACTGGTCCGGGCGTGGGGTGAACCACGTCCGGGAAAGGAGCCTTTGGGGGACGCTTGGTGGACCCGTTACACAGGTAGCGAGACCCGGATCCGTGCCCGGTAAGAAAGCAGTGCCTGAAAGTTGGTGTGAACTGTGTACCCGGCGCGTGAAATGTGCCCGGCGGGCATAGCTGCCCAAGGTCCGACTAGATAGTCCGTGAGGGACCTGTTGTAAACAATATGTATATGATGGCTTAGATAGAAAGGCCATGTGCGGAGTCTGTGGGAGAGCCCCAGCTGGAGTGGATGATGTTGGAGGCGTTCCGTCCCTGTGGGAAGAGAGGGAGGCTTGCCTGCTGCTTGCAGTGGGTACCTGTTCCCTCAACCACGACCTCTAATGGTGTGGGTGTGCCTGTGGCCAGAGACAGGGGTCATGAAGGCTCCTAGTAGGGTAACGGATGGTTAGCCCGGATACTAAGGTTGACCAGGTCCCTGTTATGGTCATGGAGGAGCCACAGTCCATGGATGTATTATGATGGGCTGTGAGCAGGTGTGAGGATGTGTGTGTGATCCATGGACGTTTGAATGATGGATCACATACGGTATGTAAGGACCCGGTCAGGCAGGAATCCTGACTATGGGATATATATATGGAGTCATCAGGCTGGGTGACTAAAGCCAGGCGGCAGGAACCGCCATTGGGACCCACAGGGCCCGTTGAGGCGTATGTAACGAAGGTCAGAAGCAGGGGTTAAAAAGGGCTCCTAGAGTGGGGAAACTGTGGTTGAACCAGGTGGGCGCTGACCTGGACGTGGGGTGAAACACGTCCGGGAAGGAGCCCCTTGGCGAGGCATGGCGTACCCGTGACTCAGGTTGCTCAATCCCTGTTCTGAACCCAGAGGAATCATCGTGGATAAATATACATATGGTGAACTAAGAAATGTATGGGTAAAGTGTATATAGGCCGGAGGCCGTAGCCACCACGGGAGCTGTTAGTAGAGCTCCAATGGGGACAGAGAGATGGTTACAGGTCCCGGGTTACTATAAGCGTTATGTGCAATATATATATTATGTAATGTTATATGTAAATGTATGGTGTATTTATGTGAAGTGTTTGTAATCAATGTGCAATGTGGCAAACATGCTACCCGGGTTATGCTATTAATATTGTGAAAATAAACGGGTAGACATTGGTTACCTTATAAACACGTGTTTGTTGTCGTTTTGCAAGCGGGTTCCCCAGTTGCTACCTCACAGGGTGCTTATTATAATTTAAATCTAATGTTGGTTCATGGTTACAATGTTTTTCCCTCCCTTCTACCCTCTCCGCTACCTGCAAGTCCAAACGCAAGGTTTTTGTACTATGACTTTGATATCTTGATCTGCAGAGTACCCATTTACCCCATATATATACCGGAATACGAGTATTTCGACAGTATCTATAAATGTTAACGGGCTGAACTCGCCTGGAAAGCAGGCCTTGGTTTGGCAACAATTGAAAAAGTTGAATAGTGATGTCATATTTCTTCAAGAGACTCGCTTTCTGGAGAAAGATAACCCCAGGATGGCCTCATCGGTGTATCCGATTCAATTTTTTCGCCAATGGTTACTGTAAAAAAGTGGGGTTAGCCATCTTTATTCACAGAGCCATATCTTTTAATCTAATTGAGATTATTTCAGACCCGTTGGGGTGGTTCCTCATTGTAACCTGTCTCCTGAATAACACACTGTTTACTTTAGTGTCAGTATATGCTCCTAACGCAGGTCAGATTAAATATTTAAGAGGTTTTTTTGACAAACTGACCATCCATGGTTGTGGCTGTAAACTGATAGCTGGGGATTTTAATATTCCTATTAATAAATGGCTAGACTGTTTTAACTCTGACCAACATAGAGGAAAACTGGGTCAATTGATTTATTTCATTATCATGACATTTGGCGTTATTACCATAACGAAGAAAGAGATTATACTCACGTTTCGCCTAGATTTCGGACGTATAGCAGACTTGACTATTTTCTAGTAGATAATTCCTTGTTAAGTCTCTGCCGAAGAGCAGAAATTGGTTCCATCACATGGTCAGACCATGCTCCAGTCACACTCAAAATAACCGACTCTACTGCCATCCGACCCCCCTAGCAATGGAGACCTAATGATTATTTACTATCTTCTGCTGTCAAACATATTTCCAAACATCTAGAGGAATATTTTCAGAACAATGACATCGAAGATATAGCACCTGACACCCTCTGGTTTATAAAGCGGTGGCTTTAATCAAATTATCAGCCCAAACTAAAAAAGCATACAATGCCAATATGCAATCTCTTCTCTCAAAGATCAAAATGCTAGAAACCCAACATAAGACCACACCCTCTAACAGAATCCTAACTGATCTACTTTCCTCCCAACAGGAACTTCGTGCCCTGCTCCTGACAAAAGTCGAATACAATTTGACCAAATCTAAAGCCAAATTTTACAGAATGGGGGATAGAGCCGGAACGCTCCTTGCAAGACGAATTAAAAAACGGGAGGGACTGGCTAAAATCCCTTATCTCCTTAAACAAACTGGCTTTCAAATTCATAATCCTATCCAGATTGCGGAAGAATTTAAAGCTTACTATGAATCGCTTTACAGTCTTAAGAACTCTGATGTCACTCCCCAACCTTCAGCTGAGTCAAATAAAACCTTCTTTGATAAGGCCAACCTACCTGCGCTCTCTAGTGCCCAACTACAAACATTAAATGCCCCATTCACAGAGTTAGAAATCCTAAATGTAATTCATTCTGCCAAAAAACGATCCACACCTGGCCCAGACTGCTTTTCCTATCACTACTATGCTAATTTTGCCCCCCTCTTAACTCGATTCTTGTTAAAACTCAAATCAAAAGAGAAGGCTTGGCTGCAGTTATAACTACTTTCCAAAACCGGGAAAACCCCTCACCATCCCCAGCAATTTCCGTCCAGTACCTCTCCTCAACTGCGATGTCAAACTATTTGCTAAAATGGTAACCAATGGTCTTATGCAAGTGTTACTATCAGTGATCGATTTAGACCAAGTTGGGTATGTCCTGTAAAGACAGGTAAGCGACGGGACAAGAAGGATTATAAATCTGCTGGAGATATTGGACTCCCCTGGTGCACTTCTGTCCTTGGATGCTGAAAAAGCTTTTGACAGAGTGCACTGGGGGTACCTGGATGAGGTCCTCTGAAGGGTTGGAGTGGTGGGTAACTTCATACATTCCATCATGGCTTTGTATTCCTTTCCTTGTGCCTCGGGATTCATGTCCTTTAGTTTTGACTACCAATGGCACGCGGCAGGGCTGCCCCCTTTCTCCTCTTATCTTTGCCTTAATAATGGAACCCTTAGCAGCAGTAGTCAGAGCGGACCCGAATATTAAGGGAATTAAACTGGGCTCTATGGAACATAAAATTGGTCTGTACGTGGACGATGTCATATTTTCTTGTACGGACATCACCTCTACTATTCCTCAAATCATGTCTACTTTAAAAGAATTCTCTTTGGCATCTTTTTATAAACTGAATTTGTCCAAATCTTCTCTCTTTCGCATAAATATTTCCTCCACAGACCTAACAACCCTTTGTGATCGGTACCCTTTTATATGGTCCATGCAAGGCTTCCTCTACTTAGGAATCCATAGCACTAAAATCTCCAAAGTCATTCAATATAACTGTGACCTCCTGCTTAAGGGAACCAAAGTGGAACTAAATAAATACTCAGCCCCCCAGCTTTCTTGGATAGCTAGAATTCAAGAAATAAAGATGGTCTTCCTCCCTAAAATATTATACCTGCTAAGATGTCTCACACTCCACTTTCCAACCAAATATATAAATCTCTTCCAATCATTATTAGGGCGGTTCATCTGGAATAATAAGCCTCACCGGATAGCTTCCAAAGTACTGACCCTTCCTTACTCGGCTGGAGCCTTGGGAGTCCCGGACATCCGCTCATATTACAAAGTTGTGCTTCTCACCGCAGCAAAATCTTGGTGAAAATCTTCCTTCACCCCCCCAAAATTCTACTAAATTATTGCTTGAAATTAAGTTTCTACAGCATTCCCCTTCCCCCCCAATACTTGAGTACAATGTTGACATTGATAAGGATTTAGTCTCAAATAAGCAGGGAGTTTTTCCCATTTCTATACCATTATATTTGCTTAACTGCAGTGGAACACATAGTAGACTCGCTCTCACTATTCCACTGGAAAGCCAGAGGGATTTTACTCCCGGAAAACGTGATAGACCAGTCAGGCCTGCTTCCATTTGCCGTTATAGCATCCAAATACTCTCTGCCTAACACCCTATTCTATAGATATCTTTAGCTGCGTCACTTCCTTAACTCTGTCTTTCTCCCATGAGTAGATGCAATACGCTTTGATAACTCCCTGCAAAGCTTCTTTAAACCAGGAAGTGTCAATTGCCACGGCGTGGCTATCATTTATAAAACTCTCCTGAATGTGGGGGGAAGTTCTAAACTGCCTTTTATGGCAAGGGGGGAGACGTATCTATCTTTCTCTTACTTCGAAGAAAGTGACAAATATAAAAAGGCGATCACCAGAAGTTACAAAACCACAATAATTGTATTAATTTAATTCTCAAAAAACCACATACAAAGCACTCTATTTAAAAACAATTAAAAAACAATTAAAAAGGGCCTCATGGCCACATGAATGAATAGGGTCCCTGCAGATGGACACAGATAGCTTGTGCCTGAATAAACAAGTCATATGTACATCAAATGAGAAAAACACAATCCCCATATATCAGGCTATACATGTGAATAGCATGTGGAGAGGAATATTTGGTATGCACGTAGCGGCCACAAGGAATTTTCCCTAAAGCTCCTATTTCTGTACACCCAATGTGCTATATCACTATAAGGGAGCAAAGGGCAGGAAGGGCCATCCAGCAATTTACATACCCAAAGAGAACCTCACGCCGGTTCAAGACCTGATATGCCTGTATGACAGTCCGCTGTCAAGCAGGGTACCCTATCCCTACGCGTTTCGCTACCAAATGGTAACTTCGTCAGGGGAGCAATGTACATGGTTAGGGAAAGAGTTTTTATATATATATATATATAATACATTACTAAGTGAAATCACCTGTTTGATTGTAGAGGCAGGGGCCCGCATCACCGCGGTTCTCGCCGGCATCTCAGCCCGGAACCATGTGACCGGAAGTATGGCAGAGTTCGTGCCTCTGCTAGCGCGCATGCGCTGGGTGTCCATGGCTTCATATGCAGTGTACCAAGATGGCTGCGGCGCATGCATCGTTAGCAGCCATATACTGTTGGCTGTAAAGCCAAAGATAGATATAATTGCTGGCACTTGCGCCACAGATGGTGTAGTGTAAATGTAAATAAGAGAGGAATGCACTGGGGCATACCACCTGGGCTAGGTTTTAACAATGGGGTTTGAAAATTATTTTTTATATAATGTTGTGAGAAACAATAGAAGAAATTAGAAAGCTTGTAAATGCTTTTGAGGCAATATTAGAAAAGAATTTTGTGCATATTGTGGTGATGTGACCGGCATGAGCCCATGGGTGCATCACACGGGTTATCAGCACAGGTCTCTGTACACATTAGCCGGTTTTCCTGTGTGTGAGTGCTGTAAACCTGTCCAGTACACAGTGGGTTAACATCTAGAAGGGGTAGATGAGCCTAATGAGTGGCTGAACCTGTGTGTATGAGTGCTTTGCTGGGCTAAACCTGAATGGTGCACAGGGGGTTAATCACATCTCAGGTTTGTGTGTGAGTGAGATGTGCTGATTGACTGAAAGGTGTCTGAGTGAGGAAAGGGCGATGGGAATCAGAGCAGTCCAGACCACTGACATGTGAGGACGTGCTGGAAGTGATCAGTCCCCGGTGGGGGAAGTGAAGGGAGCCTCCAGCTCCATACCGGTGGCACATGATGCGTGCATGCCAGCCAGTGTCCAGGACCGAGTACGGCTCAAGGGCCAGGCGGTCATATGAGTGATGAGGACCGAGGATGGCTCAAGGGCCAGGCGGTCAGATGTGCGGTGTGAGAGACCGAGTACGGCTCAAGGGCCAGGCGGTCACAGCCAACTTTGGGACTGACTGAGTGAGTCATGATATGGTCCCGTTGAGCCAGATGTAAGTGTCCCGGATCCCGGTGGATCTGTGGAGGTCTCGTGTGTACTGAGTGTGTACTGAGAGTTGTGGGCCCTGAGTATGTAGTATATTGGTTTATGTAAAAATGCCATGAATGCTGTTTCATGCGTGAGTTATAATAGTTCATGAAAAAGTACCATGTGTGATGACTCGTGTGCAATAGGATGGGGAATGATCCCTGTCAGGGTGTCAGGCGGAGGTAACCGCCATTGGGACCGACAATAGGTCATGATATGGTCCCGTTGATTCTCATGTGAATGTTCTGTAATGTTATGTCATGTGATGTACTAATGTGGAAGTTATGTCATATGCAAATGTAAATACGGTGTTATGTTTTATGTGATGAAAGCGGTTTATGACAGAAAAACAATAAATCTGCTGGTTATGTTCCGTTGAAATGTAGTTGCTGATGTTTTTTCCCAGTGCCAAGAGGGTTCCCCTGGGGCGCTACTTCACAATATATATAGGCTTCCCCTGACAGAAGCGAAAAAGTGTGAGGGAGTTATATATTATGCCTATAATGGTTTCGATGGTTTTAAGGAGACAGATCTATCTACAAGCTGAGGGCCATTGACAGATCCAGAAGTTATCACGAGTGCGCAAGAGTATGAGTGGCTTCAGTAGTGAAGTACAGTAATGGCCGCGGCAGGGGTGCCGTGGGCAGCTATTTACAATAATTAAGACATCAAGCAAAGAAGTTAAGTCTGACTTCTAGACCTAAGGCGGCGAAGTGCGAAAGAGAATCTATGAATAATACAAGCACGGGGACATGAGAGCAATGGACATGGCTTATAGATGAAGGTTTAAATAAGAGGAGGGGGGCAGCACATAGGAATGGATTAGGGATTATAGTAATCATATTATAGTAATCATAGTGAAAAAATGATGAAAAGGGATTCCAACTAAAAGGAGGATGACCATAGATGGAATTGGCCGTTTTTGCATTTATCTGTCAAATGCTACAGCAATACTTGAAAAAGTATCTCTTTCTCGGCACCCCTGGAAACATGGCATTTAGCGACTAGGCATGCTTCCTTTTTCTCTTCATGTAATAACCATCTGGAGCAAGCCAAAAAACATCAGATGGGCTGGTATCTCACGCCTCAACGTATAGCCAAATTTGGGAAAACTAGATCAACTGTTTCACCCTTATGCTGGAAGAACTGTTCCCAATTGGGCTCCACCCAACATCTCTGGTGGGAATGCCCTAAATTACAAACTTTTTTGGGGGAGGTGGAGTTCCTTATTAGACAAATCATAGGTATCGCCTTCACTATTGGGGGCCCATTGGCCCTATTGGGTGTGGGGTTGGAAGACTTGCCGGGTACTCTGCGTCCCATAGTTACCAACATTTTAATTGTTGCTCGTCAATGTATTGCAAAGCATTGGATGTCTCCCTCCACCCTGAAAAAAGAGGAATTATTAGCTTGCATTAATCTACACTTACAATATGAGCTCATTCTCTCTCACGACCTACCTCAGAAAACTAAAATTCTTAAATGGAGGGACCTGTGGATGGAATCACAATTAAATACAATCCCTATTGTCCCCTGACCTCCTGCAGGAATTTTATGCTTTGTTTTGTATTTGCAAATTATTATTGTTCAAAACATGTACTGAATGCATATTTTATCAATACTCTGTATACTTTTGAAGACATAGTACACTGCACTCCCTTTATCCTCCCCCTTCCTTTTGTTTCCCCTATAATCACCTGGCACTACGTTGCCAGTATTCTTGCACTGTTTTTTTGGTTATGTCGTGTTTCATGATTGTTGTAATTTGCTATCCCTTTTTTTTTAAAAAAGAATGTCCTCATTGTGGGTCCTCAAATATCTGATCAATCTCCAAATCTCCAAATTACACAATACTTAGGCATTTGTAATTCTGGCTAATACAATTTGTATGAACTAACTACAAAGAAGAAACTCATTGCGCAACAGATGATATTTCATTTTGAGTTCAGAGACATTTAGATATTTCTTCTTGAGTATAGGTTTCAAGTGTCACTAACTTGATGCCCTTTTTTCCTTTCAAATTTTAAGTAGACTACGATCCTTACCTTGTTAAATAAGAAGAGTAGCTAAAATATTTCTCTACTGGCTTTCCAGGCTACTATGATCAACAAACTACTTTGAACTTTTCTGCGAAGCTTAGAGAATTGGGTATGCGGCAATGAATCTAAAAATCAAGTAAAAACTAGATTCTTATCTGGAGGTAAATTAAAGCAACAATTATATGGTTTTAGCTAATCAAAACAATGTCTCAATATACTGGCAATAGGGTCATTCCATGTCAAGTGATCCAAAAATGAATATTTTTTTTCCCTGACGTCCTCAGATTTTTTACATTTTTTTTCTATATGAAGAACAACTTTATCTAATTACAAAAAAAAAGTTTTGAATTTTTTTCTTTATCAGTTAATTTTTTACAGATTTTTAAAGTTTTAAAAAAGTGCAAATTTTGGCCTGGTATGGCTTTACATTTTCTATCATATCTCGGGCTAGAAATAAGATAGAGAAACAAAATAAACACCAATCTACTCAGAACTGTCCAGGCTTTCATCAGATATGTCACAAGAGGATCTTTGTTAATATTTTACCCATGTGATCGCAAGCGCAAAACTTTAAAACGCATTTCCGAAAAATCGGCGCGCTTTAAATATTTCAAAAACTGCCCATGTGTCTGCTTTGCTCTTAGCCACATCTGTACCAAATTTCAAGTTGGGATCGCAATGGGATCATATTTTAACATATTTTACTAGTAATAGCGTCAATGGGTCATTCCATATCAAGTGATCTAAATATGAATATTTTTTTTACCTGACGTCTTTAGATTTTTTTTTTTTTTCCTTTATGAAGTACAACTTTAGTTAATTACAAATTAAAAGTTTAGAATTTTTTTCTTCATCAGTTAATTTTTTACAGATTTTTAAAGTTTAAAAAAAGGGTGAATTTTGGCCTGGTATGACTTTACATTTTTTTATCTCAGGCTAGAAATAAGATAATGAAGTGGGAGAGGCATCATTTTACTCAGAACGGTAACAGCTTTCATTTGAGATGTTACAAGACTATGTTTCTTTATATCAAATTCAAACTATTGACGGGCAATTGTGCAAAAATGACTGATTGTGTTCTTGGTGATTTTTGAATTGACACTATAATAGTTAAATATTTTGCACTTAGGTCCAATGAATGCGTCCATGGGGTCAAGCTGGGACAGAGTCATCACAAATTAGCCTTATTTGCAGATGACCTGCTACTTTACATCTCCCAGCCCCTGGTCTCCATCCCTTCGGTCTTAATGGAGTTTGAACGGTTCGGACAATTGAGCAACTTTAAAGTGAATTGCTCCAAAACCGAGGCACTCAATATTTCTTTGCCTGGAGAATTGGTTTCTCATCTATCTAAACAGTTCCCATTTAAATGGAAAGTAGAAGCCATTAAGTACTTGGGAGTCCTTATACCAAAAGATCTTAAACAAATATTCAATTTAAATTATCAACCCCTTTTGACTAACGCGGAATCGGCATTTACCTCCTATAGACAATTAAAGCTATCCTGTTTCGGGAGAATAAACGTAGTCAAGATGGATGTCTTGCCCCGACTCTTATATACTTTTCAGACAGTTCCTGTTCTATTGGATAGAGGCTTCCTCTCCAAAATGCAATCTATGATCCTTAGATTTGTCTGGGGGGCAAGAGGTCCAGGTTGTGAATGAATATCCTATCCTTGCCCAAGACCAGAGGAGGGGTTGGACTACCCAACATACGAGCGTACTTTGTGGCTTCCTCTCTTGTTAGAGCTCTAGATTGGCATTATCATGCGTCCTCCAAGAAAAGGGTAGGGGTGGAGCAAGAGGGTTTGGGGATTCCGCTGAAACACCTGCTTTGGATTTCCCTTAAAGACTCCACAGACCTAGTACCTTTGACAGACATGACCAGAAACACCTTGAAGGTATGGCACCTAGTGACGAAAACCCTCCGCTTAAACGACAGACTTAGCCCTTTGACTCCCCTTTTTTCCAACCCATCTTTCCCACCCAGATTTGACAGGCAGAGATTTTTATGTTGGCGGATTGTGGATGACACCCGAGTAGGACAGACTCTGTCCAGTGGTGGTTTGCCCCCGATGGCAGAGCTACAACTCAAAGAACCTACGAGACCTCTTAAGTGATTCGAATTTCTCCAATACAGAGCATACTTATATTCAGCTGACCACTCTTGCAGGGTAAGATTGACGCCCAACGTATTGGAGAGGTTATTCCAACTGGAGGCTCCACCGAGGCGCAAAATATCAGTTCTATACCAGGCCTTAGGGTCCATGAGAGAGCAGGGCACCCTTTACTTCCAACGTGCTTGGGAGAGGGAATTGGGGTGTAGCATTTCAGAAGCTAATTGGCAGAAATGCTTTATATTTACTCACTCACTAGCTAGCGCTTGTTCTGCACAAGAAAGAAGCTATAAGCTGCTCACTAGATGGTACTTGTGCCCGACGACACTCCGGAACATGTTCCCTGGAATCCCTGATACCTGCTGGCGCTGTGGGAAAGAGAAGGGTACAATGATACACATTTGGTGGAGTTGTGGGGAAATCCGGTGGTTCTGGTCTGAGGTTTTCAATGCATACGCCCGGATAACAAGGAAACAAGCCGAATGCTGCCCAGAATCGGCAATGTTATCCATTTTTCCAGGTCCTATTGGGCTACAGAAGAGGGATATTCTCCGCTTTTGCATCTCGGCTGCTCGTGCTGTGATCCCGAGGTTCTGGAAATCAAGCCGGGCTCCATCTCTACTTGATTGGTTCAAAGAATTGATGGACATATATCGAATGGAGGAGCTCGCAGCTGATGCGTCGGGATCTCGGAACAAATTCTTAGGGATTTGGGTTGAATGGATTCTTTTTCACGACTCTGCAGAATGTAGGAGTATCTTTTCCAGCACAGATAATATGGCTCGACCTCTGGCTGATGGGGAGCCAGTGGGATGAGTACCCTTTCTCCTTCCCATACCTCACCCGTCCCCCCCCTCCTTTTTTTCTTTTTTTCTTACGTGGCTTTTCTTTCCCAGTATAACTTTTTCTAATGGTTTTTGTTTCTCTTCTCTCTCTCTTCTTTTCTATCTCTCTTTTCTTCCCATCTGATACATTCAGTCTAGGTATTTCCTTTCTACACCTATACCTTCAGAATTCTAGTGAACATTAGACAGGTATCGGAAACTCTGAGCTGTGAGTAGATCATTAAAATTTCGGCCTTCCTTTCCGGTACACCAGTCGATAGACTATTCCAACTAGGCCTCAACGGGTAATGACCCACTTACGTGGTCAACCTGTTAGAAGGGGCCAAGTGATAAAAATCATTCTGCTGGGGCTGCTTGTCCCCTTGACATCAGAACATCTCAAAACCCTGAGAAAGGTTGTATACTTGAGTGTTTGGAATTATATTTAGATTGTAGTATATATTGCACCAGAGATAAGCGCAAAAGTAAATTTGCAGCTTATCTTAAAGTTACTAATAACTTTGTGAATTCTCTTTTTGTATATTTTACATGTCTCAAGATTTTGTTAAAAGATTGAATGTATGTCTTTCATATGTTTTTTCAAAATTTAATAAAAATGAGATTAACCATAGTTAAATATTTTAAAATATGATCCCATCACGATCCCAACTTCAAATTTGGTACAGATGTGGCTAAGAGCATAAAAGACACATGGGCAGTTTTGGAAAATTTTTATTAAAACGTTTTTTCGGAAATGCGTTTCAAAATGTTGCATTTGCATTCGCATGGGTAAAAAATTAAAATTAACAAATATACTCTTGTGACATATCTGGTAAAAGCCTGGACGGTTCTGAGTAGAATGGTGTTTATTTTGTTTCTCTATCTTATTTCTAGCCCGAGATAAACAAATGTAAAGTCATACCAGGCCAAAATTCACCCTTTTTTTAAACTTTAAAAATCTGTAAAAAATTAACTGATGAAGAAAAAAATTCCAAACTTTTAATTTGTAATTAACTAAAGTAGTACTTCATAAAGGAAAAAAAAAAAAAAAAAATCTAAAGACGTCAGGTAAAAAAAAATATTCATATTTAGATCACTTGATATGGAATGACCCATTGACGCTATTAATAGTAAAATATGTTAAAATATGATCCCATTGCGATCCCAACTTGAAATTTGGTACAGATGTGGCTAAGAGCAAAGCAGACACATGGGCAGTTTTTGAAATATTTAAAGCGCGCCGATTTTTCGGAAATACGTTTTAAAGTTTTGCGCTTGCGATCACATGGGTAAAATATTAACAAAGATCCTCTTGTGACATATCTGATGAAAGCCTGTATAGTTCTAAGTAGATTGGTGTTTATTTTGTCTCTCTATCTTATTCCTAGCCTGAGTTATGAGGAGAAACGTAAAGGGTATGTGCACATCAGTCGTTTTGTGGGCTGCTTTTGGACGTTTTCCGTCGGCGTTTTCCGCTCAGTTTTATGTTAATTTATGTTAATCCTACCCTCCGGTTGGATTAACATGCTAGTCAATGGATTTTAGAAAACTCTGTCTACATTACAACGTTTTTCTTCTGGTCGTTTTCAGTCAAAACTGAGTTTTTCCACCGGTTTCCAAAAATAGAGCAAGTGACTTCTTTCCTCCGTTTTTCCACCGGTTTCAGCTGAACAAGTGCACTAAAAACTCAGTTTTAAAACCGCTCAGAAAAAACGCCGACAAAACGCTGTAAAACCGGGCGGAAAACGAGCAAAAAACGAGGGACACTGCTGAGCACAGAAAACTCAGTTTCTGCCAGTGTCCTCCGGTTCCCGGTCGGTCTGCAGAAATGCAGAACTGACTGATGTGCACATAGCCAAAGGCAGGCAACAGTGAAATTCACACTGTTTCCGAACTTTGAAAATCATTTAAAAAAAAAATAAATTTTTTAAAAAATTTTTCTCTTCACATTTTGCATTGTCTGACATGCTATTATCAAATAACAAAATCTCAAAAGAATTAAAAATATAGAGGTAATAATCATTGGTTCACTTGACATGGAATGACCCAATCACAATTGCGTTCACACACAATTTGGACACATTTTGTGTCCCTAAGCCGGAATCTGGCAACCAGATTGCTCTGAATGTGCAATCCGGTTGCCAGATACTTGGTTCATACATGCTGCCGCAGGAATAAACAAAGGGTTAATGTTGTGAAAAGATGTGGGCAACATGTCTGTAGGGAGTGCCCACCCTCCCTACAGACATGTTGTCCCATTAGGTGGGCATAGCAAGTTTTAAACTGCTTTAACCCCTTTTCGTTTTTCATTGTTTGCTCCCCTGCTTCCAAGAGCCATAACTGTTTTATTTTTCCGTCAATATAGACATATGAGGCTTGTTTGTTGCAGGCCGAGTTGTACTTTCAGATGCAATCATTTATTTTACCATATAGTGTACAGGGAAATTGAAAAAAAATTCTAAATGCTGTGAAATTGCAAAAAAAGTGCAATGACACGTTTGTTTTTTGGATATTTTAGTCGCCATGTTCACTATATGGTAAAACCGACATGATGTGGTGATGCCTCGGGTCGGTACGAGTTCGTAGACACCCAACATTTATACCTTTACTGGTATCTAGGTGGGGTCATTCCATGTCAAGTGATCCAAAAATGAATATTTTTTTTCCCTGACGTCCTCAGATTTTTTTAGTTTTTTTTCTATATGAAGAACAACTTTAGTTAATTACAAAAAAAAAGTTTTGAATTTTTTTCTTTATCAGTTAATTTTTTACAGATTTTTAAAGTTTTAAAAAAGTGTGAATTTTGGCCTGGTATGGCTTTACATTTTCTATCATATCTCGGGCTAGAAATAAGATAGAGAAACAAAATAAACACCAATCTACTCAGAACTGTGCAGGCTTTCACCAGATATGTCACAAGAGGATCTTTGTTAATATTTTACCCATGTGATCGCAAGCGCAAAACTTTAAAACGCATTTCCGAAAAATCGGCGCGCTTTAAATATTTCAAAAACTGCCCATGTGTCTGCTATGCTCTTAGCCACATCTGTACCAGATTTCAAGTTGGGATCGCGATGGGATCATATTTTAAAATATTTTAATATCAATAGCGTCAATGGGTCATTCTAGATCAAGTGATCTAAATATGAATATTTTTTTTTACCTGACGTCTTTAGATTTTTTTTATTCTTTTTCTTTATGAAGTACTACTTTAGTTAATTACAAATTAAAAGTTTAGAATTTTTTTCTTCATCAGTTAATTTTTTACAGATTTTTAAAGTTTAAAAAAAGGGTGAATTTTGGCCTGGTATGACTTCACATTTTTTTCTATCTCAGGCTAGAAATAAGATAATGAAGTGGGAGAGGCATCATTTTACTCAGAAAGGTAACAGCTTTCATTTGATATGTTACAAGACTATGTTTCTTTATATCAAATTCAAACTATTGACGGGCAATTGTGAAAAAATGACTGATTGTGTTCTTGGTTATATTTGTGCAGAGATTCAACTTGGGACCTGTCAAATTTATATATTTTTTATTTTATGGTTGTATGAGTTATCACAACTTATTGAATAAAACATTTATATGCAACAAAAAAGAAACACAAAAAACAAATCCCATAAGTGCCAGGATAAATACATCTTAATCATCAGAACACAACGCTCAGCATTTTCAACTTGAATGTATTGAACAAACCAAAAGAAGAAAGGTGATCATATCCTCAAGTTTGATTAAACAAGATTAAAAGAACCAAAAATGTTAACCCCTATTTGTACATATAAATTTGTTTTCTATTCTATCACTAAACATGTGATTTATGAAGTGTTTAATAAGAATAGTACAGTAGTAAAATCATCGTTCTATAAATTATGAACTAATCAAACAATTAATAGTATGTTTTTAAAGTGGCATTTTATCAATTTGTCCCTTCTAGTGGATGAAATGTAATCTTGTCCATAAACGCTTACTAGCAATTGCCATTTCCTTGTGTGTCAAAGAGTATGTCCGGCCTGTCACGGTGTTAGGCTCCGCCTGAGTTAATATCTGATTTTTGTGCACTTTTAAAATGTCTGGCTTTCTTGGATACACAAAGGATGGCGCTGGACCAGAAGGATGCAATAAAGTCAATTCTACTTCTTCATTTTCACAATCTTTGGAGAGTACAGTAGCCAGCCACCAGCGCCAATCATATTCATATTTTTTCAAAAGGATTGCAACAGTGTCTATGATAAAATACTGTTTCTTGAGAAGTAGCAGCCATTGCTGTGTGGGAAAAATACAGTTAATATTAAGTAAGGAAGATAGGTAATAAAAATAAAGATTTACAGTACACTTGAGATAGAACTGTATTACTATAAAGTGAGTTTTAGGGCTAGCGCGCACAGTTTTTTCTGTCTGCAGATACACGCTGCAGTTTTGGCAGCTTGTTTTTCTACCAAGTTTTTACCACATATGCGTTAGTTTTTTTAATCGCTAGTGAAAAAAATGGCAGCTTTTTTTATATAAATGATAAATGCTGCGTTTATTGCAGCGATTAAAAAGTAGTTCAAGCAGTGATTTACTCACTCTTGAGTGTTTCCAAAAACACTGCATGTGGTGAACCCCATAGAAATCAATGGGGCTGTTTTTCTGAATGATGATCCCTAAGAATAGCACTGTGTGTATTGGCCCTTAATAATAAAAGCATTAAACTATTAATATATTTACTCACCCATATTTTAGTACACAGCCTTGATGGCTTTGTACAGACTATTGTTTGTTCAGGAGTGAAGATGTCCAGACATGTCAGGACATGAAAGGTCTGAACGAGCTGTCTTACTTCCTGAATGCAGTGGGTAGACACTTAAAATGATTGACAGAGCTGCTGGCCTATCATCTGCTCTGCATTCACTGTCTATCCCTGTGCTTTCTCAGGTTGAGCCCTAACAAAGTTTTTTCCTATATGTCCTCTCCTGCTTCTAAGCTGTAACATATCAAAATAATACAGTAATGTCTAAAAATAATGGATTTGATAAATATAGACCCCACGCTTTTAGACCACATGTTGAACAGATCTGAATTCAAGATTTTTGAATTGACACTATAATAGTTAAATATTTTAAAATATGATCCCATCACGATCCCAACTTGAAATTTGGTACAGATGTGGCTAAGAGCATAAAAGACACATGGGCAGTTTTGGAAAATTTTTATTAAAACGTTTTTTCGGAAATGCGTTTCAAAATGTTGCGTTTGCGTTCGCATGGGTAAAAAATTAAAATTAACAAATATACTCTTGTGACATATCTGGTGAAAGCCTGGACAGTTCTGAGTAGAATGGTGTTTATTTTGTTTCTCTATCTTATTTCTAGCCCAAGATAAAAAAATGTAAAGTCATGCCAGACCAAAATTCACACTTTTTTAAACTTTAAAAATCTGTAAAAAATTAACTGATGTAGAAAAAAATTCTAAACTTTTAATTTGTAATTAACTAAAGTAGTACTTCATAAAGGAAAAAAAATAAAAAAAATCTAAAGACGTCAGGTAAAAAAAAATATTCATATTTAGATCACTTGATATCGAATGACCCATTGACGCTATTAATAGTAAAATATTTTAAAATATGATCCCATCGCGATCCCAACTTGAAATTTGGTACAGATGTGGCTAAGAGCAAAGCAGACACATGGGCAGTTTTTGTAATATTTAAAGCGCGCCGATTTTTCGGAAATGCGTTTTAAAGTATTGCGCTTGCGATCACATGGGTAAAATATTAACAAAGATCCTCTTGTGACAGATCTGGTGAAAGCCTGTATAGTTCTGAGTAGAATGGTGTTTATTTTGTCTCTCTATCTTATTCCTAGCCTTAGTTATGAGGAGAAACGTAAAGGCAGGCAACAGCGAAATTCGCACTTTTTCCGAACTTTGAAAATCATTTAAAAAAAAAATAAATTTTTAAAAAAAAATTTCTCTTCACATTTTGCATTGTCTGACATGCTATTATCAAATAACAAAATCTCAAAAGAATTAAAAATATAGAGGTAATAATCATTGGTTCACTTGACATGGAATGACCCAATATTGTATCTGCGCATATTTGTTAAATTAATTGAGCAGTTATTAAAAACTCATAATTTTCAAAAGGTGGCATTCATGGTAATAATGATAAGAGCAAATGTAACCAGCTTTAAATTTTAGATAAGATTTTACAGTTTAATGGTGAGTTTCATAAGTTTTCAAACTAATGATGATGAATACATCATGTTTATGCAAAGACTCAATGTTTAAAGTGTTGACCGTAATTTTTTAAGGCTTCACGACTGATAGCAGCCTTTTCTTGCCTAACCTGTGCTAGGAATTCATTACAATTTCTGCGGTTTTTGAGATGTCGACACACGTTATCAATGGAATGGAGATATAGGGTGTTTCCTTGTTATGGACTCAACATTATCACTTTTGCCTTGTGACATGGTGCTCCACCATAAAGCTGGGAAAAGCATTGTTCATCACCAAAATACTCCTGATGGCAACACCACACATGAATTGACTCAGGATGCTTTACAATTGGCATGACACAAGACTCGTAGTAGATCTCACTTTTTCTTCTCTGGACATTCTATCAGACATTCCAAACAGTTTGAAGGAGGCTTTATCAGAAAAAAACAACTTTGCAGGAAGAACAGATATGGACTACACATAACTGTGGTAAAGATATTTTCTCTCATGAAAACGCCTTCAAATTCATTGGAAAATCTGGAAGAAAGACTAACCAGAGAAGGAAATGTTGGTACTACTACGAACCCTGTGTAATGCCAGCAGTGCAGCATTTCTTTTTTTATCATGAATATTTTTATTAAAGGTTTTGTATTTGACATACATTTAAAACAGAGATGATAACAATCAAGTGGACAGTATTGAACTAGACAGTAAGTAAACAGTAAACAGTAAATCTACCGACACACTCAGACTTTCATTCTACTTGGTCATGTGATTAAGGCATTTTGGAGGATTTTTTAAGGCTGTGTCATGCTGGATAAGTTCCTCAACGAATTTTGAATAGTCTCTGTTATCTTATAGGTCGAATAGTCCATTTGCGCCGATAATTAGAGATTCGTGACGTTTTTATGTTAATCTAACGTCCTCTTGTGCCATTTATAATGGTCAGGTATACATCCTCACATTTATGTTATTGTGCGTCGGTAGTAAAGAGTAAATCGAAAAGAGAAAGGAAAAGAAAAGTAGGAAAGGGATAGGTTATGTGTTCAGAGCTGTAGATTTAAATCAGATAGGTACATTACAGAAGGGACCGAGGACTTTAGAGAAGGAAGACGTATGGGAAAGGGCATAGAGAGATCAGCTGGGTCAATTCCCAGCTTCGGTTGGTCTGGTATTCATCCATATTTCGAGCCGAGGGGAGGGAGGGTCCCGGGGGGGGGGGGGGGGTTTGGGAGCACACCAACCACTGTTGTCTGACAACGCAACACTGCAATAATGCAATAATGCCATTCTCCTTGCTACCTTCACAATGAAATATTTAAATTCTCATTAAAAGGGGATCTGCATTGCCAAAGGGTGTTTCGCCCACATGTCCCACGCCTCCGCAACGTATCTTTTAGCGCCTCTGTTCATGGCCAGATAGTACTCGCTGCAGAATATGGAGTTAAGTCTGTCCGTCATGTCGCTCATGCCCGGGGGAGCCTCACTCTTCCACCTTGCAGTTATACAACTCCTCGCAGCCGTGTATATATATGTCATAATGTGTCGCAACACAGGTGGAAACGCCATTAATCCTATGTTCAGTATGGCTAGCTGTGGACACAGGGGGATTTCAGTGTCCGTAACCGACACCGTCAGACGTTCCACCAGATACCAAAAGGGTGTTATTTTGGGACACGTCCACCACATATGTGCCAGATCCCCCTCCTGTCCACAACCCCTCCAACACTGCGCTGAGGATCCTTTTCCGAATTTGGCGAGTTTGGCTGGAGAAATGTGCCAGCGTAAGTGGATCTTCTTTAAGAGTTCTATATGGTTTATGCATCTGGTAGCCGCTAAGACACATTGGATTGCATCCTCCCAATCATCTATGTCCGCCCTAAAACCCAGATCCTTCTCCCATTTGTCCATGTGATCTAATTTCAAAAGGGGGTCGTGGTCCCCTATTTCTGCGTATAATAGGGAAAGTCCCCTTGGGTGGACCTCATCCGATAGCAACCACCTTCTCAGGGCCGAGGGCTCGGTCGGACGGCCTAATGCCGGACATCTTAGTCTGGAGTTGAGAAAGTGCGAGATTTGGAGGAACTGGAGGTAAGAGCTGGGCACCGCAGGGTATCTGGAGAGGAATTCTTCTAAAGAAAGGACTTTCCCCTGTAAAACCAGATCCTTCAAAACGGTTGGGCCTGCCTCTCTCCAAACAGAGAGGTTCAACGATGGGATGTGCCATCGTAACGCTTCTAGTCGTATTTCTTCCAACGGAAGAATGGGTTTTTTCTTTATCATCAGGTCCCACACCGTTAGCAGCGCTCTAGCTGTTCCCAGCAGACCCCCTCTTCGCACTACTCCTAAGGTTTCAGCAGACAGGAGGGTTCGGAGTGAGCCCTCTCGTGCTTCCTCTCTCTCAATTTGTAGCCAGCCGATCGCTCCCCCGCCCCTCCACCAATGTCTTGCCGCCTCCAGGATTACTGCCCTGTGGTATGTCACCACGTCAGGTACCCCCATGCCGTTTCTGTTAAATCGTCTATACATAATTTTGCCTTTTACTCTTGAGGGCTTCCCTGCCCACACACATTTGTTAACCGTAGACTGCAGCCGTTTCAGTTGACCCTGCGTGTACAATAGTGGCAGGCATCGAAATAGATATAATATTTTCGGTTGCCACATCATGCGTACTGTTTGTACTCTCGCAATCCACGACAATGAGGTCAAAGGAAATTCTTTCAGTGCAGCACTCAGGGCAGTTAGGAGATGCTCAATGTTCCGAGCGGCAATCTCTTTGGTCCGACACAGCAGAATCCCCAGATAAGGGATCCCAGATGCGCACCATTTGAAAGGGAGGAGTCTCCTCATGTATGTTATACTCTCTCCAGACATTCCCACCGGGAGGATCATGGACTTGGACGCGTTTAGTTTGTAATATGAGATTTGTGAGAAGAGGTCAAGCACCTCCACTACTCTGGGGAGAGAAGATAGTGGATCGGTTGTGGCTATTATCACGTCATCGGCATATAGGCCCACTACGTGCTTTCTCTCTCCTACTAGTATACCCCGAATCACAGGGTCCGCTCTTAGGTAAGTCGCCAAAGGTTCCATTACCAGAGCAAATACTAGAGGGGAGAGAGGGCATCCCTGTCGGGTACCGTTTGTTATTCGAAAGGTTCTAGAGATGTAGCCCGCCGAGAATACTCTAGCACACGGATTGGAATATAAGCTGAGGATGGCTGAAACAATTGGGCCTGAAAGTCCAAAGGCGGAGAGGACTCCCCTGAGGTATCCCCAGTGCACCCTGTCGAACGCTTTTTCAGCGTCTAATGACAGGAACGCACTGGGGCACCCCCTCCTCTCCGCCACCTCAATCAAATTCAGCATCCTCCTGGTTCCATCTTTTGCTTGCCTCCCCTTCACAAATCCCACTTGATCAGTGTCCACTATCAAGGGGACCACCTCTCCCAGCCGATCCCCCAGGACCTTGGAGAAAATTTTTAGGTCGACATTGAGTAAAGATATCGGCCTATAGTTTTCGGGACGGTCCCGCTCCTTCCCGGGTTTAGGAATTGTTATTATTGTGGCTTCAAGAGAAGAGGCCGGAATAAGGCCTTTGTCTTGCCACATTTTAAACACTCTGAGAAGGAACGGGGCCAAGTCTTCCGAGAACATTTTATAGTACTCTCCCACAAAGCCATCCGGTCCAGGGGCCGAGTTAGATTTCAGCCCGCTAATCACCTTGCTCACCTCATGCAAAGTGATGGGGCCGTTTAATTTCTCCAACAATTCCAACGGGATCGTCGGGAGATTTAGTTTTTCCAGAAATTTCCTGATCCCCTCCTCGGTGGGTTGTGGGGTGTGACTGTCGTTCTTTAGGTTATACAGCCCCTAGTAATAAGTGGCAAAAGCTTCCACTATCTCGGACGGTTTCCGTACCACCTTACCTCCTGGTGTTTGTAGTTCAGTGATCATAGATTTGGCCACTTTCTTTTTGATTCTACTCGCAAGGATTTTCCCGGCCCGGTCTCCCGCTTCATAATATTTAATTTTGAGTTTTCTGAGACTAGATTCATGTTGTCTCAGCAATAAGGATCTCAGTTTATTTCGCAGCGTCAATATTTGCGAGAGAAGGAGCGGGGAGGGAGAAACCTTGTTTGACGCCTCCAGCTTGGCTATCTCAGATGTCCAGTTCTCTAATAATTTACCTCTCTGTCTTTTCAATTGCGCTGATTGTTGCAGCAATAGGCCTCTCATGACCGCTTTTTTTGCCTCCCACAAAGTTTCATCCGAAACTTCTCCATTATCGTTTAAGACAAAATAGTTTTTCAGAGAAGCTCTCACCATGTCTTCAACTCCACTCTCTAGCAAGAGACCCGGATTGAGCCTCCAGCATCTGGCAGCACCCCCCCCATCGTCTAGAGCCACTTTAAGAGTGATCGGGGCATGGTCCGACCAGGTGATCACCCCAAGCCCCGATGACTCACACCTCTCCAGAGCCAGGTCGTTGACTAGAAAATAATCTATCCTGGAGTAGGTTTTGTGTACATGAGAGAAGAAGGAATAGTCCCTCTCCTCTGCATGGTGGTATCTCCAGACGTCATGGAGGTGGTGCTGCCTACACAACAGGCCCAGAGAGCCTCCCCTCCCCCTGGAAGGAGCAGAGGAGTCAAGTCGCGGGTCCATGAGTGAGTTGAGATCCCCTCCAATTATTAGTTTACCTTGGGAGCGTTCCCTGAGAATTTTGAGAACTTTTTTCATGAATTTCAGTTGTCCCTTGTTTGGGGCGTATACACTTGCTAAAGTAAATGGGGAGTTTCCAATTTCACCTATGATTACCACAAAGCGGCCCTCCGGATCCGCTATCACTTCCCCCAGTCGGAACTGGACCGAGTGACTGATCATGATGCACACTCCCGCTCTTTTTTGTTGTGCATTAGCGTGGAAAACATGGGGAAAGTTGTCGTTTTTCAGCCTCTCTTTGTCAGTGGCTAGGAGGTGGGTCTCTTGTAGAAACACTATCTCCGCCTGGGAGGATCGCATTTCTTTCCATATAAAAGAGCGCTTGGCTGGGGAATTAAGTCCCTTCACGTTCAGTGAGAATAGTCTTAGGGCCATGATTGTTAATGGGACTGTCCACTTACCCCCCTTTCCCCCCCCTCCGCCCGACCCTCACCGTCCGGGAAGGACAGACCAATCAGTACTGTCTATGATCTCTCAAGGGGGAATTTTCAGTATAGTAAAAGGGGAAGGTACTGGAAAGAACAGAGCAAGAAATTTAAGAAGGATTATAGAAAAAGAAAGAAAGTAAGTGAAATGAAGAAAATTATTTTGAAAGAGAAATTGGAAAACATTAAATCTTAAACAGTTACTTGAGCTACGTGATCTAACAGAGGTATCCTCTCAATAATAGAGGAACAAATCGGGGGGTGGTAGTCAGCTCTCTCGTACGTATCTTTTCAATAAAAGAGAGACAGCTGACCACGCTCCCAGTTTAATAGAACTGTAAACCGGGTGACTCTTATAATAAAAGGATATCTGAAGCAGGTCGGCTTAGACCTGTGTAGCTGTCCATGTCCAATTATGCGACCGTTGCATCTTGCAGGCCGGAGATCTCAGCGCCGTCTTCAGTGCGAGGGGAACGTCTGGGCGATGGTGTGGTAAGGTTCCATCCTCTCAGAGTTCTGCGCAGCAACGTCGGAGAGAAGAACGACTGCCGTTTGCCCTGGAACTTAAAATTCAGGGAAACCGGGGAGCCCCACGCATACATTATTCCCTTTTCACGCAAGATTTTACAGCTGGACGCGAATTCCCGTCTCTTCGCCAGTGTCCCGGGTGATAAGTCTGGGTAAGTGGCTAGGCCTTTATACGGTTCCGGTAGTGCAGGACCCCGTCTCATCCGCCTCAAGATTTGTTCCACTGCTTCAGGGCAATTTGTGTGGACCAAAATGTCTCTAGGGACTGTGTCTGGGAGGTGTCTGGGTTTAGGGATTCTGAAAGCCCGAACAATCCCCTTCTTCAATGCTGGGGCATCTGGGAGCGCCACCGCCAGGAATTCCCTTATCAACGCAGGGACATCACTTTCTGCATCAGTTTCAGGAAGCCCACGTAGTTTAAAGTTAGAGCTACGTAGTTTATCTTCTAGGTGATGTAATGTAGCCTGCATCGCTCCCACCTCCCTGTCGAGGGTATCATGATTGTCAGCAAGGTCGTTATGGGCCTTGGCAATGTCAGTCATTTGTTCCTCCATACGGTCTGTCCGTTCTCCCAGCACCCCCATCTCTTCTCTGAGGGATCCCACCAGGTCTCTCATGTCCTCCATTATAGAATGCCGCAGGGAGCCCAGGAGGGACCGCAACATGCCCAGGGTCACTAATGCCTCGTCTCCGGTCCCCTCACCTTCCCTAGGCGAGCGACCGCTCCTCTCTCTCCTATCCAGCGTCGGCTCCTGTAGCGAGGCTGCAGCTCTAGCCGAGGAAGAAGGAGCCTCTCTTTCCCGCTCCGGCGCCATCTTGGGGGAGAAGCTCTCCGCGCTCCCGCGGCATAATAATCCGTCACTTTGTTGTCTGTCTGACGGCGTTTAGGGGCTGTGCGGGGCATCTCCCCGGTGTCCGTAGCTTCCCCGACCTGCGGTATCAATCCTGTAGTCTTAGCTGGTCGTTTTGGTGCCGTTTTCCAGATCTAAGCCGAGAGCTCTCTTAGACTGTGACCGGCGCCATTAGCAGCAGGACACGCCCCCCAGTGCAGCATTTCTGTGACGATTAGCTAAATTTTGTAAATTCCAAATTCCATTTTTTTCATTAAAACTAAAAAGAGAAACAAGCGCAGATAAAGTCTTATCTTTTTAACAATCGGTGGCTTAAGAGCCGTAGTAATCACTGCTCACCTGTTCTAGTTGTGTGACACACAATCAGTATGAAAAGCATATAATGGCGGCTGCTGGTGGACCCACACCTCCACGTACTATGTGGTCAAATTCCAGAAATTTCCAGGGACAATGTGTCGTCGGTCCGCGCTGCCACAAATGACTAAAATCCAAAATTCACTCTATACATTTATTGGATCCATCCTCCAACACGTTTCGGAGCCTGCTATGCTCCTTCCTCAGGGAGTGTATGAGGTCAGTGTATGAGGACCTCATACACTCCCTGATGAAGGAGCATAGCAGGCTCCGAAACATGTTGGAGGATGGATCCAATAAATGTATAGAGTGAATTTTGGATTTGAGTCATTTGTGGCACCGCGGACCGACGACACATTGTCCCTGGAAAAAAATGTTTCATTAGACTAATGAGCAAGTTTATAGCATGCCTGTTTATTGCATTTTTGATGCTATGGTTTCATGTTCCTTTTGAGTATGTCACATTTTAAATAAAGCTTCTTTACTTTGATGTTTTTGATGCTGTTGTTGATGCTCCTTGGCATATGGCTTTGACAAAATCTGCACATAAAATGCAATGTGCCAGCAAGAGTAACTTACCAATTTATATGTTGCACTTTTCCAGTCTCTTTAGACAGCATAAAAAAATACAGGAGGCATGAGATTTTTTATAAATCTCATTCACTTTCCTGGAACAATAAGAACTATACAACCCTTCAATTTTTTTGCACATTAAAAAATATGTGGCGTCAAAAACCCATTATGGGAAGTTGGCCTAATGTTACAGAACATTGAGCAGGTGTAGTGCCAGAAGCCTGTCGACATCATCACCACCACACACCTCCTTGCAGAAGTGAGCAATGCTAGATCAACCATTTAGCTATCTGTCGTGAAGGATAAGATGCACATATAAGGACCATCAGCTATTATAGCTATTCAAGTGCCAGAGGCTGCTTATTGGGTCAAAATGGTAATCACAATATTCGCTAATTTTAAGTCTTGTGAGCTGGTCCAGGGACCATTGCAATAGCAAATTACACTGTTGCTTTTTGGTTCAGATTACAGTTCTCCGGGTAATTGCTTTCGCTAGAGCTGAATAATATTCTATTAAAATACAAAAAATATTGCTCCTAACTAATAGATTTCATAGACAAAATATCTTTGGATGAAACTATCATTTACTTTACCTTTGTTCTTAAACTTTTCAGTTAACTTTAGAAAACTTTAGTAGCCTCAGGAGTAACAAAATTGCAAATTAACTGAATAACATTTACAAACATTAATTCCTAACTTCAAAAAGTTGTTTTCCCTGATCAGATCTAGCAACATCTCAGAAAACGATCCTCACTAGACGTAAATTCACAGGTTTCTAAACTCTCACTAATCCTCCTTGCCAGGCAATGGGCCTATTCAGAACTGCAGGTTCATTTTGATCCCCTGTGGTCCCCCAAATTATTTAACCCCACTGGCTTCTAAACAAGCAAAAACCAAACCTAAATTTATTGTATCACCAGCATAGCGTGAGATAGTTCATCAATAGAGAAATAAGCCGAATCCCATAACACATTAGCATTCAGTAATACAAAATGGATATTGTGTACTGAAGCATAAAACCGCTCTGCAGTTACACCGATTTTGTGTTTTAGCTAAAGCAAATTATAATTGAAATTTTCAGAGCAATAGCTTACAGATTTTATTTTAGAATTCTTTATTAGGGGCGTTTGGTTGATTACACTGTAAGACCAAAGCTTTAGGCGTCACAGCATGATAAGCTATACTAATACAAAGTTAAAAGTGGTTATTATGGCAATAAAAGGTCACTTTCTCCTTTGCATGCATGATTTAATAGAATTTGTCCATTGCTAAAAGAAACTTACAGAGTTGCTAAAACCATACGCAAAAAAAGCTAAAATCATCGTAAAATCACATAAAATTTGAATGGGTTATATTTCGATCATGGTTACACAAGTTTTTTCCATAGATAAATTTCACTAGCAGACAGATAGATATAATATAAGTAAATTGGAGTCAGGGTCGGGACGATAGGTAGGCGACCCTAGGCGATCGCCTAGGGCGCCATCTTGTGGAGGGCGCATTTTAGCCGCATTAGGGGCCCATTGTCCGCCCCCTGGGGGGGCCCCGCACCCCCTGGAGGGCCCCATGCTGGCCGCCGGCGGCCGCGCCGGCCAGAGAGGAGGGAGGAGGGGACTTCCTGTCCTGCAGCTCTGCCCGGTGCCCGCCCCTCCTCTCCTCCAACATGGGGCCTATGGAGCGCGGATCCGAGGAAACAGCCGATGTCTCCTCGGACCCGATCTTAGTGTACTGAGCATGCTCAGTACACTAAAATCGCTCTGTGCCATATATCACTTCTGCAATGTATATTCATACATTGCAGAGGTGATATCCAGTGAAATGAAAGGGTTAAAAATAAAAAAATCATTATTCTCACCTCTCCACGATCCAGCGATGCCTCCTGCGCTCGGCTCTGTGCTTCCAGGACCTGGCCTGACGTCACAGTGCAGTCACATGACCGGTTACCGCGGTAACCGGTCATGTGACTGTGACATCACGCCAGGTCCTGTGCATCAGAAGAAGAGAAGCTGGAAGCAGCGCGGGTGTCGTGGAGAGGTGAGAATGATGATTTTTTTTATTTTTTAAGCTCTGCAAAGAAGGAGGACAAAGAGGGGGGCAAAGAGGGGCTGCAAAGAGGGGGTCCAAAGAGGGGCTGCAAAGAGGGGCTGCAAAGAGGGGGTTCAAAGAGGGGCTGCAAAGAGGGGCTGCAAAGAGGGGGGCAAAGAGGGGGGAAAAGAGGGGGTCCAAAGAGGGGGTGCAAAGAGGGGCTGCAAAGAGGAGCTGCAAAGAGGGGCTGCAAAGAGGGGGGCAAAGAGGGGGTCCAAAGAGGGGCTGCAAAGAGGGGCTGCAAAGAGGGGGGCAAAGAGGGGGTCCAAAGAGGGGGTGCAAAGAGGGGCTGCAAAGAGGGACTGCAAAGAGGGGGTCCAAAGAGGAGCTGCAAAGAGGGGGGCAAAGAGGGGGTGCAAAGACGTGCTGCAAAGAGGGGGGCAAAGAGGGGGTCCAAAGAGGGGGTGCAAAGACGGGCTGCAAAGAGGGGCTGCAAAGAGGGGCTGCAAAGAGGGGTCCAAAGAGGGGTTGCAAAGAGGGGGGCAAAGAGGGGGTCCAAAGAGGGGGTGCAAAGAGGGGCTGCAAAGAGGGGGGCAAAGAGGGGCTGCAAAGAGGGGCTGCAAAGAGGGGGTCCAAAGAGGGGCTGCAAAGAGGGGCTGCAAAGAGGGGCTGCAAAGAGGGGCTGCAAAGAGGGGGTCCAAAGAGGGGGTGCAAAGAGGGGCTGCAAAGAGGGGGTACAAAGAGGGGGTCCAAAGAAGGGGGCAAAGAAAAGCTGCAAAGAGGGGGGCAAAGAGGGGCTGCAAAGAGGGGGTCCAAAGAGGGGGTGCAAAGACGTGCTGCAAAGAGGGGCTGCAAAGAGGGGGGCAAAGAGGGGCTGAAAAGAGGGGCTGCAAAGAGGGGGGCAAAGAGGGGGTGCAAAGAGGGGCTGCAAAGAGGGGGGTAAAGAGGGGCTGCAAAGGGGGGCAAAGAGGGGCTGCAAAGTGGGGGGACAAAGAGGAGGACAAAGAGGAGGACAAAGAGGTGACAGGAGGAGCAGGGAGAGGATCCAAACTGATGCTGCAAAACATCGGGATCGGATGCCTATTTGGCATCCGATTGCAGTCATCAGTTTGGATCAGTTGCTGTCCGAGGGGTGCTGCAAAAAGTCTGATCCCCTCGGACAGCACAAAAACGCAGTGTGAAAGCAGCCTTATTTGGCACGGATCAGGTCGGATCCAATTCGGTCCGATTTGACCCGCCGTGCCAAAAATCGCAGCAGGCTGCGATTTTGGGCACAGCAAAAAATCGGCCAGAATCGGATCCGACAAAAATCGGATGCCAATAAGGCCAAATCCGATGTGATCCGTGCCCATAGGATAACATGGGGCCAAAATCTGATCCGTGGCTGTCCGTTTTACAACGGACAGCCACGGATCACAGAAAAACGCAGTGTGAAAGCAGCCTTACAGCAGACGCACGGTGACTGCGGCCGCGGTGAGTGTGCAAAGGCGCGCGCCTCCCCCCTCGGCCCCCGCATACTGGGCCCTGTATACACCACTGGGCCCTGTATACACCACTGGGTCTTGTATACACCACTAGGCCCTGTATACACCACCACTGGGCCTGCTATATATACTGCTGGGGCCTGTATATACCACTGGGGCTGCTGTATATACTGCTGGGGCCTGTATATACCACTGGGGCTGTTGTATAACCCCTGGGGCTGCTGTATAACCCCTGGGGCTGCTGTATAACCCCTGGGGCTGCTGTATTACCCCTGGGGCTGCTGTATTACCCCTGGGGCTGCTGTATAACCCCTGGGGCTGCTGTATAACCCCTGGGGCTGCTGTATTACCCCTGAGGCTGCTGTATTACCACTGGGGCTGCTGTATTACCACTGGGGTCTGTATATACCACTGGGGAGGCTGCTATATACCACTTTGCTGGGGGCTGTATACCTGTGCTGGGTCCACCCTCGGCTTATACACGAGTCAATAGGTTTTCCCAGGTTTTGGGGGCAAAAGTAGGGGGTCGGCTTATACACAGGTCGGGTTATACACAAGTATATATGGGTAGTAATCCTACAATGTCTGCTGGACATGGTATGAGGAGGTTTATGGCTCAGTCAGTACACACTCCATACTTCATGGTAAGGGGAGGGTTTATGGCTCAGTACACACTCCATACTTCTTGTTATTAACGAGTTAATGCTCTCCTGTCCACCGCACTGCAGTGTCAAAAGAGGACAACAGCGAGACAAGCAGCAACATGGCATCAGAGAGTCCCTGACCTCGAAATAGAAGATCCTCAGATCCTGGTATTGTGACATAATATTAAGAATAATACTTTTTGCATTTATATTACACTATGAACTCTACAGCACTTTACATACATCATGAACACTGTCCCCATTGGGGCTCACAATGTAAACAACCTATCAGTATGTCTCTGTAGTGTGGTTGGACGAACCTTTTATAGGTCCCCGTTAAATTAAATTTACTTTCAAAGTATGCTGACATTTTTATTCCCAGACATATTTCGGGGGGGGGCGCCGTTTGCCTTACCTGCCTAGGGCACCAAAATGCCTTGTCCCGGCACTGATTGGAGTTTATGGTTGTGTTCATATGTTGCATAAATGCTGCATTTTTCTGCGGCTATCCATCTCCATGTTTTCTGCTCGATTTTTATGTTTCGCACTTGAAACTCCATTTGATGCTTTTGATGGACAGTTGATGCGGTGGTTTATATATACATGTACAAGATAAAGAACTACAGCACTCTTCTCTATGAAACAACCGCCCTTATTTGGCCATCAGGCGGCACCCCCCACCTGATAAAGGCAGCTGTTCCAAAAAGAAGAGTGCTGCAGTTCTTTATCTTGTATACTTATACAGCAAGGAGGAGAGGAGCTGTGACTGCTGTGCACCAAGGGGAGCTGTGCTGCACCAATATACTAATCAATATATATACATATATATATATACATATATATATATATATATATATATATATATATATATATATATATATAGGAAATAGGAGCAGCACTTTTCCCCTTTTAAGGTTGGTGCAATTCAGTCTAGAGTGGGGTTCATTCACTCCTTGTATACAGACCAGTAATGAAGACTGCAGCACTCCTCTTTAGATCCAAGTATCCTTTAATGGCCTTCAGGCATATTGTGACGGACGTTTCGGTCTCCAAGACCTTCTTCCAACCTGGAAAAGTCCGTCACAATATGCCTAAAGGCCATTAAAGGCTACTTGCATCTAAAGTGGAGTGCTGCAGTCTTCATTACTCGTCTACATATATATATATGTATATGTGTATATATATAAGTATGTACATACGGTGACACCTCGGTTTTCGTCGACCGGACGGATATCATCGGTTTCAGTTTTCGTTTATTTATTTCAATCAAAAACGTGTCGTCGATTTTCGTTTTTTTTTTTGTCCGTACATCGCTACTAATTTAGCCATAAAAATGAGATTCCCCTTCCAAAAAATAAAATGTGCACCCCCTCTCTCCCCTCCTCGGCGTCTCCCATACACCAAAAAGAGCTTTTTACAAAATAAAATAACATAAACATGTTTATTTTTCTCTTTAAATTAGTGTTTCATATTCTTTTTACAGTCATTTCTGAGTGATTCCATCATTAACTGCTATCTTTATTCACTAAAAAACCGAGGTATCGCTGTGTGTATATACTGTATGTTATATATGTATAAATATATATTGAAAAAAATTAAAAACAGCACCAAAATTAAAGTGATATGGACCTTTAGTACCCAGTGGTGCGCTGACATTTCGGATACAAAAGCTTTGTATCTGAAATGTCGCCATGCCACTGGGCAATAAAGGTCTACATCACTTTAATTGTGGTTTTTCATTTTTTTCAGTATTCTAAATGGACACTTGGTAGGTGTTTGAAAAGCGTTGCACTACTAAGCTTTTATGTGTGTGTGTATTACATATATATATACACACACACACACACACACACTAAAGCTTTTAATATACACTTAAAAGTGTATCCACTATTTTCAGGCTCCCAATAGAATATATAGAGAAAATGCACAAAAACAGATAGACGAATGGCAGGCAAAAGTTTTCATGAACTCATATCCATTTTGCTTGGACAATTATACACAGCAGATTTTCTTAACTACAAAAGCAAAAGAAAAAAAGATAGCATTTAGGGCCGCTTTACATGCTGAGATATCTGAAACGATATCGTTGAAACGTCACGCTTTTCGGATCGTTCAAACGATATCGTTTTTGAATCGTTACGTGTAAACGGATATCTGAAGGTAAAATCGTTGGATTGTTCATCATAAATTTGAGCTCCTGACCTCAAATCCATTGTTCATTGTCCAATTAAGGATCTGTGAAGCAGCAACATCGTTCACCTTTTTGAACGATGTTGTTCATATTTCTCCTATTCCTTTCACTTTGTTAAATCATTCAAACGTTCTTCTCCAAATAGCTGGAGCGTTGCCAAATTTAAGATCGTTAACGATATCCTTGCTTGTAACAACGCACTAATGATGTCGGAAGGATCGCAGTCACGTGACATAACTAACGATATCATTCAAAGATATCTGAGCGTGTAAAGCGTCCCTTACACTATGTGGGAATATGGCCTTTAAATTCATACTTTTATTTTTCCTGCTGTGTATTGCATCTCTAGGTATCACATTTTAGGTGTTTTTTTTCCTTATGACAACATAGAAAAAGAAATATATATAGAAACTAACATTTAAAATGCTTGTGAAGATTTTGAAGAACTGCCACTACAGTGTGAATACAAAAGAGCAATCTGCACAAAGTACATTTTGTAGGGATACATGCTCTCAGGTAGGCATTAGGTAGCGTTCACATAGGTAATGTGCTTTGATTTAAACATTCACAGTTTTATAGATTTCATAAAACTCCAAAGGATTAAACATTCAAAACAGCCTCTTCTGGACATAACAGCAAAGACATAAAGCTTCCGGCAACAACAGAAGTATTCAGCTCTTTGCACTTTTACCACATTGTTAGCTTTCATCACTTAGTACATAATTTGTGCAACAGGAATCATCCCAGGGTAAGGTTACATTCACACAATGAGCATTTTTTTAGAGCTTTTTTTGCTTGGGCGCTTTTTGCCGCATTTTGCACCTGCGCAAAAAAGCGCCGTAAAAAAACGTGGTCCATTCAAACACCGCATTTTTTTTACGTGCACACTTCTCCCCAAAAAGCGCAGGGGAGAAGTGATGTCACACAGGGGAGGAACAATCCTCCCCTGTGTGACATGTATGCCAGCCCCATTTGGGTTTCGCAGTGTATTAATATACACTACAAAACCCAAAATAAACTAATCCAAATGTGTTAAAAATAATAAAAATTGAATACTTACCTCTCCACTGGGTGTTACGAGAGCCGACACAACCGCAGGTATCGACCTTCCGGGACCTATCAAGATCGCTGACTGGCCGTTCGCAGTCATGTGATATATGACGTGCAGCGATCTTGATAGTCCTGGAAGGCCGATACCTGCGGTTGTGTCGGCACCCGGCTCCTGGAACACCCAGCAGAGAGGTAAGTATTCCAAACGTAAGTAAGCCAAAAGGTACTGCATATCACCTCAAAAACACCATACCAACAGTGAAGACTGAAGGTGGTAACACAATGGTCTGGGGCTGTTTTTCAGCCTACAGTTTTTGGAAAAATTCATGTGATTAAAGGAAACATGAATGGATAAATATAACGAGACATTCTTTATAAAAGTTTGTTGCCATCTCTCAAAATGATGAGAATTAAATGAGGGTGGATATTTTAGCAAGAAAGTGATCCATAAGACACAGCCAAGGGAACTCTCAATTGGTTTCAGTGAAAGAAAATAAACCTGCTAGAATGGCCCAGCCAATTACATGAGTGAATCAAATAGAAAATGTATGGAAGGAACTGAAGATCAAAGTTCATAGAAGGTGCCCACGAAACCTTCAGTATTTTAAGAATGTGTGAAAGAATGGGACAAAATCACACCTGAGCAATGCATGCGACCAGTTTTTCCATGCAACAAGCAACTTGAAGCTGTCATCACCAAGAACAGCTTGTACAAAGTATCAAACAATTTTTAGTAAGAGAGTTCAATATTTTTTCCCTGTGTCATTTCTCATTACTACACAACTTAATTTATGGTCATCTATGGTTTGATTTTTTTTGCCTGTGTGGATTGGTTGTTTCCAACATATAGTGAGAATTTCATGTCAATAGCTACTTTAGAAATATAGTTACATAGAATATTGGTGACATGTTCAATATTTAATTCGCCCACGCTCCTATGACCATCCTTGCATATATGTCCCATATCCGAATATATATGGCTCCCATCCTAGGATTCCCGGTGCCGTCATTGGCCACACAGCCCCAAAGCATGATGGACCCTCCCCCAAATTTGACACTGGGTAGCAAGTGTTTTTCTTGGAATGCTGTGTTTTTTGTGGCGCCATGCATAACGCCTTGTTGTATGACCAAACAACTCAATCTTTGTTTCATCAGTCCACAGGACCTTCTTCCAAAATGAAACTGGCTTGTCCAAATGTGCTTTTGCATACCATGTTTGTGGCGTGCATGCAGAAACGGCTTCTTTCGCATCACTCTCCCATACAGCTTCTCCTTGTGCAGTGTGCGCTGTATTGTTGACCGATGCACAGTGACGCCATCTGCAGCAAGATGATGCTGCAGGTCTTTGGAGGTGGTCTGTGGATTGTTCTTGACTGTTCTCACCATTCTTCTTCTCTGCCTTTCTGATATTTTTGTTGGCCTGCCACTTCTGGCCTTTACAAGAACTGTCCATGTGGTCTACCATTTCCTTACTATGTTCCTCACAGTGGAAACTGACAGGTTAAATCTCTGAGACAACTTTTTGTATCCTTCCCCTGAACAACTATGTTGAACAATCTTTTTTTTCAGATCATTTGAGAGCTGTTTTGAGGAGCCCATGATGCCACTCCTCAGAGAAGATGCAACTAGGAGAACAACTTGCAAGTAGACACCTGAAATAGCTTTTCTCATGATTGGATACACCGGGCTATGAAATACAAAGCTCAATGAGGTTACCAAACCAATTTAGTGCTTCAGTAAGTCAGTAAAAAGTAGTTAGGAGAATTCAAATCATGAAAATCTGAAGGGTGCCCATACTTTGGCACCTGTCAAATTTTGAAATAATGCATATTTCACATTTTCGGTTAGTACAACAAACCTCATTTCAAACCTGAAATATTACTGTGTCCATAAGTTATTACATATATCACACTGAAATAGCTGTTGCAAAAAAACAATTTTAAACAAAAAAACAAAACAGTAAGATTAAGAGGGGTGCCCAAACTTTTTCATATGACTGTATACAGTCTGAACCTTTTTACCTATTGACTAGTAATAAATCAGCTAAAATCGGATGAAACTCAAATTGAACTCTTAACTTGGAAGTACAAAGTATGTCTCTAGTGTGTTACTCGTTTTAAACAGATCCACAAAGTCTTTAATGGCAGAGTCTGAACCAGAAAACGTATGAGAATATGAGAATAGGACATACTTTGTGTATCCTGCACCAAACACACAGAATTGATTTTAAAACTGATTTGATTATCAATGAAATTGAATAGGTCAGTGTGCTATCCAAGAGAAAAACAGACAGCACATGAATGTGTGAATGCAGCCTAACTCCACAGATACATTTAAAGGCTGGCAACTAAATGTCTTGAGTGGCTTTTCTACTTTCTGCTTCATTTATGTGACAGGTTTGTCCTAAATGAGTGTATAGGAAGCGACCTGTCACACAGGAAGTAGAGCAGGGAGAAGTCAGCAGAGACAAGGGCTCAGGAGTCGGTACACCAAACATCCGACTCATCAATTTCTCTGAATCCGACACCAACTTCAACTCCATCAAAATAACATCGACTCTGACTTCACAACTCAGAATCAACAACCATGCCTGTGACGTCAGTAAGCCAAAAAACATCAGACTTCTCAATTTCTCTAAATCTGACTCCACCAAAATGGACACAGACTCTGATTCCACAACTCTGACTCCACAGCCCAGGCAGAGACAGACCTTTTGAACTGGTCAATAGAAAACCATATATGTTGGATAGCTTTTAAATGTAGTTTTTTTTCTGAAACACCTTAAATGCCAGAGCAGGTGTCAAAGTCAGGCTATCCATGGTTCCGAGAGCTTGAATTAGTTGTCAGGTTTTTATTAAACATATCTTTGACAAAACAGCTTTTTTCAATGTGTGTCGTGGGTTAATGTTCTTAATTTGGCCAGACATGTTGTTTTATATGTTGATTCATGGGAAGTGGGTCATGTTTCTTATCAGACTGCTCTGAGCCTTCAATGTCTTCGTTTGTGGATTGCTAACAAAATGTAAATGATCTCAGCCCCCTTCTGACTACATCATTCAGAGGAAAATTATGCAGTTGAATCTGCCAACTAATAAGTGAGAAGCCTTGTCCCACAAATCCTGTAAGAACACACTATACCATGAGGTGAAGGCTCAGAGTATTTAAAAGGACTTGCTTCAGTTACCAGGATATATTTGCGACATGACCTCAACCTAAGGAGTTGGGTCCTGGTTAGGGAATAATAACCTGGATCATATTCTACAGGACCTCAACTTAGGACCTTCGGTCTCTGCTAGAAGACCATAACCTGGATCATATTCTACAGGACTTCAGCTTAGGACATTCGGTCTCCGCTAGAAGATCATAACCTGGATCATATTCTACAGGAGTTCAACCTAGGATCCTAGGATTTGGCTTTAGGATACTCAGATTGGGACAATTCGGTCACCTGTCTACAGACTTTGTTGTGCTCAGTCAGCTTCCTAAGCTTGCCTCTACCCTATTCTCAGTTGGTGTCTGCCAAACACATAATGCTGCTGGAGTGGGATAGTTGGCACTAGAAGCACAGAAGGCCTGAAGATTATAATCCCTGGTGAGCCAGCGGAAGGATGAGACTCTGTTGCTATTTACTTTGTGCGTTGTTTCTGGGTATGTGTTACATGCGTTGGACTGCTGGGGATCCAATAAAGTGTAATAAATGTGTGGTTCCCTCACCCTGTGATGTCTGAGTAGTGTTCTGCCCAAGAGTAATGTGTTTGTGGGTTTAGTGGGATGATCCCTGGTCACTGCTGTCCTTCTAAAGGCAGTCAGGCCTGCGGACAAGAGCATCCTCTGATCCTGTTTCTCCACAATATCTATAAGCTTAAGATCACCCATCAAAGCCCAAAAGTGTGCTCTTTAATATTCGTTCGGCCAGTATGAGTTGGAATGCCTTATTTGACAATGGTTTAGAAGTATACAAAGGGCCACTGAATAGAATAACTTACCATGTACTATACATTCCTGATTTTTTTCACAAAAGGGACTCTATGGTTGACCTATAGCACTGTATAATGATACAGGAGGATAGCGTATTTTTTGGATTATAAAATGCACTTTTGTTTCCCCAAATTTTGGGAGAAAGTGGGGGTTGCATCTTATAATCTGAATCTTCTGTCTGTACTGTAGGGGGGGGAGCCACTTTGGAGCAGTGTCCGGGGGCTGGAACAGGCTGCAGAGGCAGCGGGAGGTCATATGTTCCTGCTCATCAGCCTCATGAAATATGCACTGCACCCGCTGTCCATCACTTAGATGCTGAAGCCGCACCGAGATGTGGACAGGGGCGCGGTGCATGTTTCATGTGCCTGCACTCCCCCTCATTCTGGATATGGCACCCCCATCACTCTATATGGCCCCCTGCTGGCATGCACATAATAAAATAACAAACACTTTTAACTCACCCTCCGCCGCTGGCTCAATCGCTCCCAGCTCCTCGGTGTCTCTTCCTGTGTCTGTTGCGGCATTGGATTATGTGATTGGCACAGCACAGTGATGCCATCACTGTGCATCCCGGTCACATAATCCGATACCCGGGACCAACCCAGGAAGAGATATCGAGGAACTGGGAGCAACGGAGCCAGCAATGGAGGGTGAGTTAAACGCATTTGTCATTTTATTATGTGTGTGCCAGCAGGGGGGGCATATAGAGTGATGGGGCCATATCCAGAATGGGGGTCACAATGTGCCAGCAGCACAGGAGGGCAATATGCCAATGTGCCAGCAGCACAGGGGGACCATGTGCCAGCAGCACAGGGGGGCAATGTCCCAGCAGCACAGGTAGATAATGTGCCAGCAGCACAGGGGATCATGTGCCAGCAACACAGGGGGGTCAAGTGCGAGGATCGGGGTTATGTATATACCAGAATGAGGGACATGTTTATGATTTGTAAGATGGACATTGGCATTATAAGGCGGACCCCATTTAACATTAAAAATTATTTTTTTTTCTTTTCCTTCTCCAAATTTGGGGTGTGTCTTATAATCCGGTGCATCTTATAAAGCGAAAAAATATGGTATATCTGGGACTTCCTTTTAAGTTATATAATATGGTCGAATACCAATGACAGAAGGCTTGAATGAGGCATATATTGAATCTTATTCTGTGAAAAATCTCAATGTCACTGAATGTATTATGTTCACAGAGTTAAATTATACATTAGGAACAGACTGAAGACTTCACTCAATACATTTATAGTATACCAACTTATTAAAGTATCTAAAAGAGTTTTTTATAAATATCTGAGCTAAAAGCTGTCAGTAAATTACTTACAATGAATGTATTAACAGTGGGATATGTTCTTGACACCTAGTTAAAAATAGATGTTATAAAGGAGCTGAATATTATTTTATATCCGAACATATTACCAAAGGGAATACATTCAATAACTCAAAGATGTGGGTCTGTTCTCTTGATAGTCTGTGTGACAGACAGCTCAGCTCTGTATATAATTACTGCATAGTGCACAGATATATGAATTCCAAACACATTCGTACAAGACCGAGTTAAAAACCAACATTGTCTGAACTGATCAAGATGGTAATGATTCTGCATTTCACCGTTTAAACGCTCAATACTAGTACAAGTTAAGATTTAAAACTAATAGACAATATAGAGTAATAGACTGTAAAGTATTAGGCAAGCCAATATACAGCTGGAATACATAGTTGACAAAAAATTGCAATAACTCTCCAATATCAAGAAATTCCTATAATAAAAATAGTAGTACTAGGTAAAGTATATGGGGGTGCTCACATCTGCGTTTAAACTCAGTGAGTGCAATCTGATAAAATATTGGGTTGCACTCGCAACAAGGTTAAACTATAGTGCAATCTAGAATAGGGGTGAGAATGCGCAAATAGGGTCTTATCCTTAGGAGACAGTTTTAATATGATGAAATCTAGGAACTGCTCACCTGGTAGGGTTGTGTAGCACACAACCGGTGTGATTGCTCAGAACAGTACAGCTGCTGCCAGGACCGTACCTCCACAGGTCACTGTGGTCACGATAAGCGTCTGCAGGACAAAGTACCTCGTGATCCGAGCTGCTGTGATAGAAAACCAGATACAGCGGTATGTCTGGGTATGGTGGTAGCTAGTTTATTTCCAATGGTAAACTAGCTACTACCATACCCAGACATACCACTGTATCTGGTTTTTCTATCATATGAACACAGCAGCTTGGACCACGAGGTACTTTGTCCTGCAGAAACTATAGTGCAATGCCCTCTGCATTTTTTAATCAGCTAGAAACTTGCTGAGAAAAAATTTGCAGCTTGCTGCATATGGTAGTAGATCTCGCCGAGATTTCCCTAGTGCAAGTGAGTGGGTGTAATAAAAAAGCCATTCGTGCGTCCTGTGTGCGCAGTGCAATTTTTTTTAACATTGTTTTTAACATGCTATAAAAAGTTAAAATGGATAGATAGATAGATAGATAGATAGATAGATAGATAATAGATAGATAGGATGGGTTGATTGATCTTACCAGTCTCTCGCTACTTGCTTCCAGAGCCGCTCATTAAGCTTCATGCATATTCACTGCCAGGGGCTGGCTGGCGACACTAACTCCGGATGGCAGTTATATTCTGCCAGCCCTCAGGTGAGGACGGGGACGGGGGGGTGCTATCAGTCTTTTTTTGTTTGGGATGCTGCTATCATGGTGCTGTTGCTGTATCACAGTGCCGGCCGTAAGGCGCCGCGCCTGCTGTACTTTCATAGCGCCAGCCAGAAAGCGCCGCCGGCCCATTTCTGTGGGGGGCGGCCCTAGATGAGGGCTACACCACCAGCCCAGGGGGCACTTGCCCCCCTGCCACCTGGGCCAGTACGCCCCTGTTCACTGCACTGAACGGCAAATCACAGACGTTCACTCGTTGTGACAGCATCTGTGACTGGCAGTTACAATTAAGCTGCGCCTCCACAATCTGTATGGTGTCTATGCTTGGCTGTAACACAAATTAGTGTATGGCAACCAACTTGATGTCATGTGTGTATTTAATAAATAAAAAATGCACATGTGACTATCTCCATAAACAATAAAGAGTACCTGTGCTCCATCTGGGAAAATCTCCTTGAACATGTGTGATAAATGTACATCTGAATGAGGCCCGAGTTAAAATATTTATTAAATTATATAAAGTATAAAATTGTGCAAATAGTTTCAGGATTTTATGTTTTTTTATTTGGTCTATTGTTACACTATTAAGGCATCAGGGCACTTTTTAGTGAGTAAATTATGACCATTTGGCGAAGACAGTCATAGGTTCCATTAAACACTTTCACATTGGCAGAGGTATGCACTATGCAGATACATGCCAAGCAGAGAAATCATGTGCAACTGGAGAAGCATTGAGAAAAACTGGGTCACATTGTCACCTTCTGTCACTGATCATACAATAGGGAAATATAAAACTTCAGCATATAAAACAGGCTGAGTCCCTCTTACAGATGGTATTTCAGCATGTATATATTAGCAGGTATGAGGCCATCCACCCACTATGTCCCCCAGATAATAGATCTTTTTCTGGAAATTGGTATTTAACTACAGGACACAAGACAAAGTGTAAAATGTAACTCTATCCAATAAGGAGAGTTTGGAGTGCCAAAACATGGCATGACCCATTCTCCCATTGTCATAGCTGCTCTTTGTTCTTGGTTGTGTTTGTTTTGTTTGCCTTTGTCATTTCAGTCAATTAATTCACAATAATTAATTATGACAAAAATCACAAAAATATTCTAAAATGATGACTAATAAATCTTGGTGAAAGAAATGATTACAGCCAACATTTATACTGTATTTTAAATCTCTCCTTTTTCATTCTACCTGTAATATGTTGTCATCTTATGACTTATTCATGGAAAATGTTTGTCATTATTTTTGTATGTATTAAACAAGCTATTTGAAATAGAATTTTTGGGAAATTTAAAAGCACAGCATTAGTCTCAAACTTTCTACTTTAAAAGGAACCTGTCAGTCAACTCTTGCTGTCCAAACCTTGAGCAGCTTGAATCAGAATAAACAGTAGTAGAAAGCCTGCTCAAACGCTGGTTTCTGGTATGATTAAAGGGAACCTGTCAGGTAATTTTTCCCCTCCCAGCTATCACTATCTGCACCTGCAGCTTCATAATACTATTCTAATCATCCCTGTCTGAGCTCATAGTGTAATGTGAAAGGTGAAAAAAAGCATTTATACACTTACATTCTCTTATGGAAATGAGGCACAGTCTACGTCTTGGAGGAGGTAGACTGTCTGGCAGGTTAATAGTTAACATTTCAGCCGAATGTCAGAACATGCTGGGAGACCTGATGTCATGTCACAACCATGTGACTATAATAGGCGGAGCTAATTCTTCATATCAAATAATGATAGTGCTTGCTTAGCTCTGTTTACTATGGTCACATGATAATTACATCACACAGGTCCTTATGAAGATGAAGTTAATATTGAGTTAACTATTAACATGCCAGATAGACTACAGTCTTCAAGATGTAGACTGACTGCCTCATTCACATAAGAAAATGTAAGTGTATAAATGCTTTTTTTCACTTATAACATTACACTCTGAGCTCACACAGGGATGATTAGAATAGTACTATGAAGCTACATGTACAGACAGTGATAGCTGGGGGGCATAAACCACCTGACAGGTTCCCTTTAAGGGTTTCATACCAGAAATGCTTGGAGAATGCTAGGTGCTCATCTGTTGTGTAATGCACCTTTTCTAAATAAAAAATCCCTTGTGTTTGAGCCAGATTTCTACTATTATTTATTTGGATTTGTGGGCCATGGCGAGGCTGATGTCCGGGGTCCACCGCTGAAGCTAAGGCAAATGGTGAGCTGAACTTCACTTCCCTTTTTATGAGCTTGAATCAAGTCTAGATCCATGATTGCAGCGAGCTGTTTTTCTTTGAAGTGTTTCAGAGAAAATATAGTTTGAAGAGCCAACCAGGAACTGTATGGAAAAGTGAGGCTAATCCAGCATCACCTCTTGCCAGCTTTTCAACTTCTCATTCTCCGGCCCATTGCACTTTAGTTGGTTGACAGGTCTCTCCCTGGATTTATATATATATTGGCTAGTCAAATTATATACTTGGCTACAATCATGTATCTAAACTTTAATTCACGCTGGCTGTGGTTGGGGCAGCATGAATCAACTGACAAGTTTCTGTGGCACCCCTACGGTTCGGTTGCCACAGTAACACCTGGTGCCAGGAGGGATTTCCACCTCAGGTAAACTTACACATGCAACACCTTCCACCCCAGACCTGAAGGGGGAGCTCTACTTGCCGACTTCAGGCAAGGACCCCTATAAATTCAGGTCTGGGGGAGGAGTTAAGTAGTGCAGTTCCAGGGAGGACTGTGAAGACATCCTGGTGAACGGAGCCACGCTAGGCCCGTGCCAGTGAAGAAGCTTAGCCAGTGTGAGGGACCCAAGAGTGAGGGTCGCAGACAAGGCGAACAAGAGAGGGGAAAGAGGAACCAGTCTGGTTCACCCCAGAGGAGCAACAGAAGCAACCCGGACGCCGGAGTCCGAGTCTGCATGGGTCCAGTCAACCCAGCAGAGAAGACCGGAGGGCCAGGGAGACTTCAGGCTCCTGGTCTAGGAACACTTGTAGCACAGCCACCAACAGAGCCAGGGGCAGCAGAGGCGTTAGCGGTGCCCAGCAGTAAGACTCTCATCGCCTGCTATACAAGTGAGGGACACAGGAGAGGTCAGGGCCAGGTTTCAGACAGGCCAGGACTAGAGCACACACACACAGCTATTCTCCACAACTGCCCCAGGGATCCCGCTTCACCTATGGGGAGCGTCATCAGCTAGCTGCATCATCATCACCCAGGAGGTCTGCAAGCAGCGCCGGTATCATTACCAGGAACCGTAGGTGGCGTCACAAACACTTTTTATCATTATTTTTCCCCTTTTTCAGCGACTACCAGGACCACGGGACCGGGCAACAGGCCCCATGACATCCCCAACTAATTCAACATCTGGGACTGAGTACCCCACGGCCCTGGGGTGGGTCAGCTTTTGGCGTCATAAGCAGGATCCCGTGCCCATACTATGTGTCATGTATTGACTTTATTGAACTGTTAAAATTGGGCCGCCATAACTGCGCCACAGAGCGGGAAGAAAGGGGGCATAACGGCTGAAAGGGTATGAAGACAAGCCCCGCCCTGCGCTCTGCCGAGAGCTGACGTAGTGCCGCGGCCTGATCCAAAAATACCCAAACCGATCAACCCCCCGCCTGAGCAGCCACCGACTGCTTTCTTCCATTGTAAGAGACTGGCTAAAATTAACAAGGGGGAGCGAGAATGGAAGCGCAGGGAAAGCTGATGCAACAGTCCCAAACTCATATCTTGCCCGCAATGAAACACCAGCGGGACCTCAGCCGGCGGAGCATCCGCAGCACCTGGAGCTGTTGCAGTGATCATGCCAATCTCACTGCCGTATGTCCCGGGAGTGGCGTGGTTACTGCATTACAATGGCAAACCAGATACCCTGGCTGGGTTCAAGAAAATGATTTGTAATGTACTGGACATGTATGTAATGACTGACAAGCGAAGAGGGTCTGTTAATGGCTGCAGCAGAGCTTGAGGTTGAGTCCTGGTCGGATGCAGATCAAGAATCAGTAGCTAAAATCTTTGATAATCTGAAAACTGCCTTTGAGACCTGCACTGAGGCTGAACTAAGAATAAGGTTTTACCACTGCAGACAAAGGCCACAAGACAGTATAAGAGACTATGCCTTATGCCTCTAGGAGACGCTGCGCGCCTTAAATCAGATAGACCCTGCAGTGTGAGTGAGGAGGATAAAATGTTGACTGAACAGTTCATTCAGGGGTTACAATCATCCACCGATCGTAAGCAATTGCGCCTGTGGGCCCTAGAACAGCCAGATGCAGACTTTGTAGTCCTGAAGGACCGGGCCATTAAAGCGCTGCAAGACCCTGCATCCAAGTCGTGGCAAGTCAGCACCTCCCCTCTGAAAGTGGTGCCCTCTTCTTTGACCGCAGCAGAGGTTAATGAACAGGCTGTGACACCTGATGCCCCTGATGACCTCCGCTCCCAGGTGCAACAGCCAAGTAAAGATGTAGCCATGATCTTAAGGCCATGCAGCTCAAGCCGGAGCCCAAGTCCCCAGGAAAGATTCAGCTGGCCGACAGCCCTGAGGGAGTCCCGTGGATGCGAGGAAGGATGACCGCTATGACTCATCAGGACAACCTATCTGCCGTCGCTACAACAAGGCCGGTGACCTTGCCAGGTCGTGTACTTTAAACCAGCAACCCCTGGGGCCGAGGGCCAACCCCCAGGAATAAGACGAACAGGCCCGTCTGACTGGCATGATAGATATGTGGGAAAACGGCCAATCCTGTCTATCACACTGGATGGCATTCCCACATCTGCACTACTGGACACTGGCTCGCAAGTGACAATAATACCACATATCCTTTATAAGATGTTTTGGGACGATACTAAGCTCACCCGTCCAGATCCTGACCTCACTAAATATGCTGTAAATGGGTTACCAGTTAACTAAGTCGGGTTTAAGGAGGTAACAATAAAAGTGGGGAGGATGGAGCTAAAGGGCCAAGGACATATTGTCGTTGAAAGAAATTCACAGATGATACTAGGTACAAGTGTAATTGAAAATTGTCTTGGTGAAATGCTGTTTTTACTCCAACAGATTGCTGAAACCGCCAGCATCGGGCAGCAGAGGGTCCTACAGAAGGAGATCAGAGCTCTCCTGCAGAGACAACAGGTAAACCTGTCCGGTGGAGAAATTAGCAGTGTATGGGTGACAGACCAGATCCCTATTGTGTTACCCCCGAGAAGTGAAATGATGATATGGTGTCGGGCAGCAGTAGACCTCAGAGGGAAGGTTTACCAGGCAGTAGTCAAGCCCATGTATTCAGAGAGTAGGCCTACAATCCTGACAGCCAGGGGGGTGGTTGATGTACGCAAGGGAAGGGTGCACATACGTGTATTAAACTGTGTATCAGCAACAACTCCATCCAGGCAGTGGAACCCTTGACCCCGCCAAACCCGGCGGAGGACAACAACTCCAAGGGACAGCAGGAGGACTGGTGTCAGCAGCTGCATGTAGGCACTGATTCCACCCCTTCTCACCAAAAGCACAGAGTTTATCGGGTAGTACAGGAGTATGAACGGGTCTTTAGTAAGCATCCACTAGATTTTGGGCAGATAAAAGGGGTACACCATCACATACCCACAGGAAAGCAAGCACCCATTATAGACCTTTACCACCAGCTCACTATCAGCATGCCAAGGAAATGTTGCAGGACATGAAGAAGGCTGCGATTATTAGAGATAGTTGTAGCCCCTGGGTAGCTCCACTGGTCCTAGTTAGAAAGAAAGATAGCACCATGAGGATGTGTGGTATTACAGACAAATAAACCATATAACATATAAGGATGCTTACCCGTTACCCCGCATTTAAGAGTCACTTGCTGCACTGAAAGCTGATAATTACTTTTCCACCTTAGATCTTACTAGTGGATATTGTCAGGTTGCAGAAGAAGACGGGAGAAGACTGTGTTCACAACACCAATGGGCCAGTGTGAATTTAACAGCATTTCATTTGGACTCTGCAATACACCTGTAACATTCCAAAGACTGATGGAGTGTTGCCTGGGACACCGAAACTTTGAGACCATGCTACTCTATCTGGATGACATCATTGTGTACTCCAAAATCTATGAAGAATATCTGAAACACCTGGCAGAGGTATTTAAAGCATTGTCACAGTTCAAGATGAAGCTGAAGCCCTCAAATTGGCATTTTCTAAAGCCAAAAGTTCAGTATCTCGGGCATGTAGTCAGCGCAGAAGGAGTGGAACCAGACCATGAAAAGATAACTGTCATTAAGGACTGGCCAAGACCAACAACCGTCAGAGAGGTATGTAAGTTCTTGAGGCTGGCTGGATACTACAGGAAGTTCATAAAGGGCTACACGAAGATGGCAGCGCCTTTGCAAGATCTCCTGGTAGGCCAGACCAAGAAGAGCAAGACCTCGGGTCCTCCATTTGAATGCAATGAGAAAGAAGAGAACTCCTTCAGGCAGTTGAAGTGGGCCCTGACCGGAGAAGAAATCCTGGCCTATTCCGACTACAACTTACCGTTTGTGCTGTATACAGATGCCAGCAACTTGGGATTGAGAGCTTTCTTGTCACAGGTGCAGAAAGTTAAAGAACAGGTGCTTGCCTATACCAGTAGGAAACTCTGTCCTACCAAGAGGAACCCAGAGAACTACAGCTCGTTCAAGCTGGAATTCCTGGCCATGGTGTGGGCTATCACCGAATGGTTCAAGCACTACCTGGTGGCTGCAAAATTCACTGTCTTCACGAATAACAATCCACTTACCCACCTGGATTCTGCGAAGTTAGATGCACTAGAGCAATGCTGGATGGCCCGGTTGTCAAACTATGACTACACCATCAAATACCGGGCAGGCCGCATGAATGCCAATGCAGATGCACTTTCAAGGATGCCTCACTTACCAGATGTGGGAGAAGATGTGGATGAGCTAGAATAGAGCTGCCAGCCTTCCACCACCACAGTGCATCCCATTGTCAGCAAACTTGCAACAAACGTCAAGAGACCATGCTGAACCCATTACATCACCATGGGTGGAAGGAGAAACAAGACAGTGATGTGACCCGGCCGTTAACTTAGTCAAGGAGCTAATAACCCAAACAGACTCACGTCTTAGCTCAGATGCTCCACCAGATGCACAACACCTGTGGAAAGAGAAGAGCAGGTTGTCTATCTATCAGGGTAAGCTGTGTCAACGTTTCATCAATCCTAGAACCCACGAGATGGTGTGGCAGATAGTGGTACCAAAGAGAGATGTCCAGATGGTGTTAGAAGCATACCACAATAGAGCAGGACACTTCGGATGGAAGAAGCTCCAAGTTCTGTTACGTGAGAGATTCTATTGGATTGGCATGAGGAGCACCATAGAGAGTTGGTGTAGTAACTATGGCAACTTAAGAAGACCGTGAAAGCCAAATAGCACCACTACAGCCAATTGTCACCAAACAGCCCCTAGAGCTTGTAGCCCTGGATCATGTGAAACTGACACCCAGCCGATCAGGTTACACATATGCCCTCACGAGGGGGAACACTATTACATATTCCTAGTGGTAGCCCCTGTGAAAGACTTAACAGTGAAAACTGCAGCGAGAACCTTTCAAGCCTACTTCTGTAGACCACACGGGTATCCAGAGAAGGTGTTGACAGACCAAGGTCCTGCGTTTGAAGCTGAAGTGCTCCAGGAATTTTACAACTTATATGGGTGCAAGAAAATCTGTACCACGCCTTACCATCCACAAACCAATGGCATGTGCGAGAAGATGAATCAGGTAGTCATAGACCTGTTGAAAACCTTGCCTTTGGAAGAGAGAAACATGTACAAACAAAGTTACCTGACTTAGTGGACATGAACAACAACATACCAGTAAGTTCCACCAATTGCATGCCATAATGAGAGCAAGACCCGGAAAATTACCAGTTGATCTCAAGACTAGAATTGTCGTACTTGATGGTGACGCATGACCTAATGCTGATTGGGACTCTAAACACCAAGAACAGTACAAGAAAGTACAAGAGTACGTAGAAAGAGGTCTAAATCAAATTAGAGAAAAACAAGAAAAATATTACAACAAAATTGCACAAGCTGTTCCCTTAACACCCGTAGAAATGGTTCTCAAGAGAAAAAGAAGAGTCCTTCTTGATGACCAGTGGGAAGCAGAACCTTACACCGTGCTGTCCTCTAACTTTGATAACAGAAAGACTTGTTTAATCAGCAAACATGAAGGAAGAACAACAGCAACAGTTTCCAGAGACCACCTGACTAAATGCCCTGAGCAATTAAAACCCAAAGAAGTAATCCCCTGTACGACTCAACCGGAAGAAAAGAAAGAAAAGGTGGTACATACTGTACTTGGAGACTTTCCTGAAAATTGGCCTCAGTACAACGGAGCCATAGTAGTGCCTTTGATCACTTTCCCGCAACCAGTGGAAGAGCAAGAAAAACTGGAAGAACCCGTTCAAGTTCAAGAAGAACCAGCCATTGTAGCAGAACCAGAGGATTCTGCAATCGGTGAACCTGCCAGTCCGCTAGAAAGACTACAGCAATACTACAGTATTTCAGAGTCACATAGGTCTACCAGTAGACTAGTGGATCGTGCATGCACAACACTAGCAGTAGACACTAGTGTACAACCTGTATAGACACCAGTACTACGCAGGTCAACCCATAGTAACTTTGGGCAACTACCACCTAGATATACTGTAGAAAATAAGGTGTGAAATGAATAAGTGTAAATATGAGTAGTTGCATGTAAATAGACAGTAAATAATAGTGTACAGAAGGACTGAGGAACTGGACTCACCTCCATGCACATTAAGTTAGGAAAAGCAAGTTCCTAGGGGTGGGAGATTAAACCCAGGGCTCCTAAGCCGAGACACCCATAGGTAAATGTGAATGTATTTTTGTATTTTATTGATTGCAACAAGGAAACCTGTAACCATTAAGTGTAATGTGCCTGCAGGACTTTTGCATGAACTTTTGAGCTTTCTTAAACAAGGACCTTTAGCCACGAGACTGGTTTTGGCAAAAAACGTCTTTTCCAGCCTGTAGCTGATGGACTAGCGCCGTATAGACTGCACCTTTTTCCAGTTTTATTGATTTTTGTAATTTTTTTTCATTTTGAGACTTTCTTATAATGATTATTAATGTTTATATTATTTGAAAAATGTTTCTCAGTCCAAGAGTACTGAATTTAACTAGGGGGGAAATGTGGCACCTCTATGGTTTGGTTGCAACAGGAACACCTGGTGCCGGGAGGGATTTTCACATCACGTAAACTTACACATGCATGGGGAGCTCTACTTGCAGACTTCAGGCAAGGTCCCCTATAAACTCAGGCCTGGGGGAGGAGTTAGGTAGTGCAGTTCCAGGGAGGACTGTGAAGACATCCTGGTTAACGGAGCCGTGCTAGGCCCATGCCAGTGAGTAAGCTTAGCCAGTGTGAGGGACCCAAGAGTGAGGGTCGGAGGCAAGGCGAACCAGAGAGGGGGAAGAGGAACCAGTCTGGTTCACCCCAGAGGCGCAACAGAAACAACCCAGATGCCGGAGTCCGAGTCTGCATGGGTCCAGTCAACCCAGCAGGGAAGACCGAAGGGCCAGGGAGACTTCAGGCTCCTGGCCTAGGAACACTTGTAGCATAGCCACCAACAGAGCCAGGGCAGCAGAGGAGTTAGCAGTGCCTAGCAGTAAGAGTCTCATCGCCTGCTATACAAGTGAGGGACACAGGAGAGGTCAGGGCCAGGTTTCAGACAGGCCAGGACTAGAGCACACACAGTGACAAGGACGCCTCACAACTCATCAGGTGTGGAAATCCTGAACTGCCACCCGAACACCTGGACTGTACCCTGGATGTTACCTTGCAACATCAACAGTAAAAGGTACGGAAACAAACGCCCAGCGTGTGTGTGTCTGTTATTGTCGCCCCTGATCATGCCCTTATCATTGACTGTTTGCCCGCACCTCTACCTGCAGAGCCGCCTCCCTGTCTAAATCCCTATTCTCCACAACTGCCCCGGGAAACCCGCTCCACCTACGGGGAGCGTTATCAGCTAGCTGCATCATCATCACCCCGGAAGTGTGCAAGCAGCACCGGTATCATTACCGGGAACCATAGGTGACATCATGAACACTTTTTATCTTTGATTTTTCCCCTTTTTCAGCGACCACCAGGGCCACGGGACCGGGCAGTAGGCCCCGTGACATCCCCAACTAAATCAACGCCCGAGACCGAGTACCCCATGGCCCTGGGGTGGGTCATTTCCCTTAATCTGTCAGTTATGTTTTGTTTCAGATTACCTATGTAACAGCACGCACCTTACATTCTGTCACGATTCCTCCATGCAGTGCATGTTGGATGCAATGAGAGTTGTTGCTGTGTATTGTGTCTGGTGTGCTGAGCTGTCAGTGGTTGATTGACAGCACAGGCTTCCAATCTGGATCTGGGAGGTAATGGGTTGCTCAGGTGTTCATTTTCCCTGTGATTGCTCTGCTATTTTACTGAGCAACTCCCAGAATCCTGCCAGTGGTACATTCTATGTGAAGTTCTTTTTGGCCTGCATTCCTGTGCCTGTCTTGTTCTGTTCTCTGTTATCTGACCTCAGATTGTTGCTTGATTTCCCCTTTGTTTGCTCCATGTACTTGTGATCTTCTGGTATTTAGACCCTTGGACCATGGACCTGAATACACCTCTGCTGACTGCCTGAATCCTCTTCGTGCTTTCCTGTAAACCTGACCCTGGACTGTTGAATGACTACGTCTCTGTGTACTCACTGAATACTACAAGGTCTCCTGGAATCTGACCCTGGATTACCTGAATTCCCTGCTGTCTACACTCCTGTATCTGGTGAATGTGTCACACTCTGGCTATTAGTAGTGTCTAGCACCACATTCAACTTAGCTATTAGTAGTAACCTATGTCACATGTTCCAAAACACTGTTGAAAACCAGGAACTTAGAACACCACTTCAGCATTTTGTTTTGTTTTTACCTCTGGAGTGGTGCTTTAAATTTACATCCCCTTGCCCCTAGGATCATGCTCGCCCTCTGAAGTCTTCCACCTTTTTTCAGCATCACTCCAGTCCTGTGGTGTTCAGAAATTAAGCCCGGGTACACGCAGCGACATTGCTACCGATGTCGCTGCAACGTCACAGGTTTTGTGACGTTGCAGCGACCTCACCAGTGAAGTCGCTGTGTGTGACATGCCGCAACGACCAGCTCGCTGATTGCTGATAGTTGAGGAATGGCCGGGACCATTTTTCAATCGCTGGTCTGCCGCTGTCACACATGCATCAGCATGTGTGACAGGGGCAACAACCAGCGACACCCAGTCTGGGGCCCAACCCTGTCCATACCCTTACCTTAACCCTGCCATCTACTAGGTGATTGACAATTGGCTAGGCCTCATGAAGACGTCCATTCTTGTTCACGTTCATAATAAAAGGTACAAGTGTCATCACTGTTTACATCTGAGATTCAACAGGGCTTGGTTGGGGTATCAGTTATTACCATTAGTGTTTCCTCAATGATTTTCCCATATAGATAAATAATTCAATTACACATCTTCTCCTATACATTGCAATGTTATTCACAGACCGTACACGACTGTGCACTGATGCCATTCATGTGCTTCCATGTTTTCCACATAGAATTGTACTTCCATTGATGACACTCGTAAAAAATGAACGTGTTCGAAATTTTTGCACTGTCCGTTAAAAAAAAAACCAGACGTGTGAATAGTACCATAGAGTATAATCAAAGACAGAACACATAAGTGAGCAAGAGACATCTGAATGAGGCGCTAGCACTGCAGCATGTCAATCACCTAACAGGGAGCTGAGTTAGGGTTCGTTCACATGACCGCACTTTCAGTCCAAGTGCTGTTCGTGAACAAAAAAACAGACAACACTTAGCCCAATATTATTCAATCGGGGCAGTGCAGTTGACTGATTTTTTTGACTGACAGAATCTGCATGTGAAATCGCAGCATGCTCGATTATCCTCTGGAAATCAGACGAGACTCACCCACTTAAGTCTATGGGTGTGAGAAAAAAATTGTATGCCACAGAATTATTGATTTTTACAGATACATTGCAATTCTGTAAAATAGGAAACTGTAAATAGCTCTGTAAATTTTTAAAAGCTGCTACTGTAAAAAAAAATTGGATTGTACACAGATGACTAGTGAGTAAAAATGGTTCCACTTTTATGAATGAAAATCAGACCTATTTTTATTTGCTCATGTGAACCTACCCTTAGGCTGAGAATGTAGCTGGCAACCGAAGCAGTGGAAGTGCTTCATCCAGGTCATTTACATGTCAAGAATAGCACCATCTCTTATGGTAGGTGCTGCCAGCACACCAAGTTATACAATGACTAATGTTGCGAGATGTTGCGTCCCTGGTGCGGGCGGGAGTGTGTGATTTGTGCGCAGGCATCCGCGTGCGCACAGATCACTAATGGCGGGCAATGAGAGCAAGCATCTGCAGACCGCCGTGCGCTCCATTATAAACATAGGGGCCGCGGTCTGCATGCAGATGCTTGCAGATGCATCTGCAAAACGCTGCAGATGCATCTGCAAGTCTGAAGGCAGCCAAAAACCAGCAGCAGCTTGTTATATATGAAAGAGTTGTATGATAGGTTGCAATACAATCATACTGGCATTTTTTCAGTAAGGAATACATGTATGTATTCATCTCTGTATCTGTCAAATCTGAAGGAGAACAACAAATGTGATGATAATGATACCGACTGGTCATTCCACTCCTAATCCGTTCAGCATCAATGCATTTGACAGATGATCAGACTAGTCCTGTGCTTACTTTTGGACCAAACACCAATGTACCAGCCATCAAAATGTAAATCTCTCTGCTCTTGGTATTATATTGGAAATGGTAGCATACACAGCTCCCAAGAACAGTTTTCCTCTCTGTACACCGGTCTACATGTAGCAGCTACCACTTGCATAATAATGACAATGGTCGAACAGATGGTTATTTATACGCCTGACTTACATACATCATATTTCTCTTTTAATCTTCATGGGCATGTTGCTTCCTAAGAACAATCTGTCCAAGAATAATTGCCTCATTAAAATAATAAAAAAAGGTCCTAAAATATGCTCAATTGCATTTTTTCCTCTACATTTGCAGGACAACGCCAGCAGCCGACACTTCTCTTATATCTGTAAGGCACAGAAACTCCCAAGGTTCTCCTGAATATTTCTGCTATGATATCAAAATGAGAATTAAAGATGAATTAAATATTTGTAATATCAAAACTATATAGCAATAGGAACCTAATGGCACAATTTTCTAACATTTTGCCTTTCTGCAAATGAATACACCCTAATTTTTCTACTATGTTTCCGTAATGAGTATTTGTGGAGTTCCTGATGTTGCAGATTTTCTGCCCCTTAATTAAATTTAAGCTGTATATATTATATATATATACACACACATACACTGTAGGTAATCAGGGCTCTGGTAAGCAATGGCAGGAACGCTGTAAAGAGGCACACAGAGGTTTAGTCCAAAAACTCAGCGGTTTATTCAAACTGGTAGCGAACAGAAATACACAGTCTTACTTCAGACAGGAATTCTAAGCAAAAGTCCAACTTGTCAATTAGCACAGTATAGGGCCTGAACCTGCCAGTTCTGTTCATCCTCACAAAACCTGCTTCAGCTTTTCACTTCGTCCTGGCCGCAACGCCATTTTGGACCAATATATTACCGATATTAGATAAAAAGTCAATAGAAACATCTAATATCAGTGTGCAAGAGAGAAAGGTGATTCACAGCATGAAGAACAACAGGCAGATCCCTATTAAACTTGCAGATAAAGGTGGTGCCATGGTTTTCCTGAATACAACGAATAACATTAAAGAAGCACACAGACAGCTGATGGATTAAAAGTACTACACCAGACTTAATGAGGACCCAAATCCAAAATATATGAGGGAGTTGAGAAGAGTCATCAAATGTTTGGGTACAGAATCCACAAACCTTCTGGACTTAATACCTGAGGATCCAAGGATGGGAATCTTCTATATGCAACAATGTAATTGATCTAGGCCGCTGTACACACATACAGCGGCCATACCCTGCCCATAGGCTCTGCTTGATTGTTGCACATGTGTTTGGGCCTGTTCTACCCTCATCCATGGTTGCTGGTTGGGCAGTGTGGGGGTCAGATCTGATAATGTCCGGATGTCATGTCCGGACCTGGTCTGCCTTCATCTGCGCTGCTTTTCTGGCGCCATGGGAGTAGTTCAGTAATGCTTCAGGTACGTGTGCATTTGATATGGTTCTGCTTTTAATGCATTCAGGAGGCCGTAATGGCACAGCGTATTAAAAAATGTAGAGTAGGACTGCCCCATCTGAGAATGCCGTGACGTGGCGGGGTAGCTCAAAGAATTGATCAATTGTTTGCCAAATGTCTCAGTTTAAAGTACAGTTAGAAATTATGTGCACATGCACTTTTTGTATTGCGTGCTAACCGTAGGCAGCGCTGGCTTCTTGGCTTTTTTATTTGTTATAGGTTTGTGGCTGACCAACACTTTTTGCCGTGCGCGCTTGGTTGTGCATGCCATTCTATCTGTCTTTAATGTAATTGATCTAGGCCGCTGTACACACATACAGTGGCCATACCCTGCCCATAGGCTCTGCTTGATTGTTGCACATGTGTTTGGGCCTGTTCTACCCTCATCCATGGTTGCTGGTTGGGCAGTGTGGGGGTCAGATCTGATAATGTCCGGATGTCATGTCCGGACCTGGTCTGCCTTTATCTGCGCTGCTTCTCTGGCGCCATGGGAGTAGTTCAGTAATGCTTCAGGTACGTGTGCATTTGATATGGTTCTGCTTTTAATGCATTCAGGAGGCTGTAATGGCACAGCGTATTAAAAAATGTAGAGTAGGACTGCCCCATCTGAGAATGCCGTGACGTGGCGGGGTAGCTCAAAGAATTGATCAATTGTTTTGCCAAATGTCTCAGTTTAAAGTACAGTTAGAAATTATATGCACATGCACTTTTTGTATTGCGTGCTAACCTTAGGCTGCGCTGGCTTCTTGGCTTTTTTATTTGCCCTGGGGGCCTGCTGTATATACCCCTGGGGGCCCGCTGTATATACCCCTGGGGGCCTGCTGTATATACCCCTGGGGGCTTGCTGTATATACCCCTGGGGGCCTGCTGTATATACCCCTGGGGGCCTGCTGTATACCATGCTGCTGGGGCCTGTATACCACTGGGGGGGCCTGTATACCTCACTGCTGGGGGCTGTATACCTGTCCTGGTGGCTGTATACCATACTACTGGGGCCTGTATACCACTGGGAGGGCCTGTATACCACACTGCTGGGGGCTGTATACCTCACTGCTGGGGGTTGTATACCTGTGCTGGAGTCCACCCTCGGCTTATTTGCGAGTCAATAAGTTTTCCCAGTTTTTGGGGCAAAAGTAGGGGGGTCGGCTTATACACGGGTCGGCTTATACACGAGTATATACGGTATATTCCTATTTCTTTAAATGTTTTGTCAGCCCATGCCTGATGAAGAGACCTGAGACATCTTGAAAGCTCGCCTTGTAACATCACTTATTTTATTTTTGTTAGCCATTAAAAGGTATCACAACTACAAGATTATTATTTTGTTTCTCACACTGAGAGCAATCAATCTTTCTTTCAACTGGCTAACATGGTACTAAACCTAGCTTTTCACCCCAAACACCTATCTCTGTGAGGAGTTAAAGCTGTGTATTCATGTAGTCTTAATTGCTGCCGCCATGCAAACCCAGCTTTCTGACACTTGGAACTACAGTGAAGGAAATAAGTATTTGATCCCTTGCTGATTTTGTATGTTGCCCACAGACAAAGACATGAACAGTCTATAATTTTAAGGTTAGATTAATTTTACCAATGATAGAATATCAAAAATAAAATCCAGAAAATCACATTGTCTAAATTATATAAATGTATTTACATTTTGAAGAAAGAAATAAGTATTCGACGACATACCAACCATTAGGAATACTGGCTCCTACAGACCAGTTATATGTTTCTAATCAACTCGTTACTTGCATTAAAGACAGCTGTTTTAAATTGTCTCTGGTATAAAAGACTCCTGTCCACACACCAATTAATCAGTCAGATTTTAAGCCCTACAACATGGGCAATTGTGACCACTGTCATCAAGAAAACCACTGGAAACACATTTCGCCGTAATGGATTAAAATACTGCAGTGCCTGCAAAATCCCACTGCTCAAGAAGGCACATCTGCACGTCCATTTGAAGCCTTCCAATGAACACCTTGGTAATTCTGAGAGTGATTGGGAAAAGGTGCTTTGGTCATGAGACAAAAATTGAGCTCTTTGGCAATAACTCAACTCACCGTGTTTGGAGGAAGAGAAATGCTGCCTATGACCCAAAGAACACATTACCCACTGTCAAGCATGGCGGTGAAAACATGATGTTTTAGGGGTGTTTCTCTGCTAAGGACACAGGACTACTTCACCACATCAATGGGACAATTGATGGAGCAATGTACCGTAAAATCTTGAGTCACAACCATCTTCCCTCTGCCAGGACATTAAAATGGGTCTTGGCTGGGTCTTCCAGCATGACAATGATCCAAAACATATAGCCAAGGCAACAAAGGAGTGGCTCAAAAAGAAGCACATTAGGGTCATGGAGTGGCCTATCCAGTCTCCAGACCTTAATCCCAAAGAAAACATTATCGAGGGAACTGAAGCTCAGAGTTGCTAAGCGATAGCCTCAAAATGTTAATAATTTAGAGATCACCTGCGAAAAGGAGTGGACCAAAATTCCTCCTGACGTGCACAAACATCATAATTAACTACAAAAAAAGTCTGACTACTGTGCTTGCCAACAAGGGTTTTGCCACCAAGTATTAAGTCTTGCTTGCCAGAGGAATCAAATACTTATTTCTCGGTTCAAAATGCAAATACATTTATACAATTTGTGATTTTCTGGATTTTGTTTTTTATATTCTAATCTCTGTTAAAATTAACCTACCCTTAAAATTATAGACTGTTCATGTCTTTGTCAGTGGGCAAACTTACAAAATCAGTACATCACTGTATATTGTGACCCCAAATCCTTTGGTAATCTTCAGATTTCATGATTCTTTTTACCCACTCAAGGCTCACAGTGCCAGAGGCAGCAAAACAGCCCCAAAATATCTTTGAACCTTCACCATATGTGACTGCAGGTACTGAGTTGTTTTCTTTGTAGGCCTAATTCATTTTTTGGTAATCACAGGAATGATTTGCTTTATCAAAAACTTTACCCTGGTCTCCTCTGTCCACAAAACGCTTACCCAGAAGGATTTTTGCTTACTCAAGTAAATTTTGGGAAACTGCAATTTATCTTTTTTATGTCTCCCTTGTCAGCAGTAGGGTCCTCCTAGGTCTCCTGTCATAGTGTTTGATTGCATTGATATGTAGATGGATAGGTTGCACTGACACTTATGAACCCTGAGCCTGCAGAACATCTTGAATTTCCTTAGACTTGATTGGAGATGCTTAACCACCATCAGGTTTATCCTGCATTGCAACCGTTCATCAATGTTTCTCTGCCATCCATGTCCAGGAAGATTAGCTACAGTGCTATGGGTTGTAAACCTCTTTGCACACCATGGAAAAGGAATATCAATATCTCTGAAGATGGACTTGTGACTTTGAGATTGTTAATGTTTTTCCACAATTTTTGTTGATAGTTCTCTTCTTCTCTTTTTGTTCTTAATTGTTAGTGTGGCACACAGACACACAATGCAAAGAGTCAGTCAACTTCTCCCTTATATATCAGCTTCAAGTGAGATTTTCATATTGTCTTCACCGGTTACTTGCCACAAATAAGTTTGAACAACATCACATGCTTAAACAACATTATTTACCCAGAATTTTGGAAAGGTGGTGACAAATTGGTCCAGCCCATTTCTGAGGCTTTGTGTGATATTAAGTCCAATTTATCTTTTTTTCTCTGTTTTTCATTGTGTTGTACCAATACACACAAAGGAAATAAATGTGTATAACAAAACGTGTAACTGCAATAATATTCTGGGATCATGTTCTTGGGTAGTAAAATTGGAGGCAACCAATGTAACGTTTCTGGTTTAAGAAGATGATGGCATGGATTTCAGCCTATTGGGCTGTGTCTAAATGTCTGTCAAGTATAATGTTGACATTATACGGTTTAAACATCTAAGATTGAATGCACATCAACTCTTTCCAATTCATGATGAGCAAAGTTGTTCTGTGCAATCGTTCAAAGTACTACTAAACCAGCCTCACTCATTAAAGGGTTACATGAGAGGCGCTGACTGAGCATTTTTAGGTTTAATATGTGGGTGGTTTAATGAACTGAGTGTGACTGTGCAATGTACTGCATCAGACTAATCATTCTCACACTAGCATGGGAATTGAGACATTGTATTGAAACTTGACAGTGTCAATTGAATGGGAAAAGATGAAAAATCCCTGTGAGATATGGTTACAAAAGACTAGACCACTGAGGGACTGACTTGCAGTGATCTATTGACGGGATGATCAAGGCAAATGTGGAACCATTTTACTGCAGAGCTAATACAAATTAGAACTACAAAATGTATAATGAGTGTGTAAGGTAGAAGTAGGGTGTATAGAATGTCAAATTAAATGAGATGTTCACTACTTTGTTAATGACTAACAATCCTTAGGATAAATCAATAAGAGTAGATTGTTTGGGGAATGATCAGTGGGTGAAATGCAGTTCTCAGCACTTAACAGAGACTGAGCTGTGCTTTTCCTCTTAGTACATTATTTTCTTGTTGCCCCCGACAGGAATAACAGATACCCCTTCGTTGGGGGTAATAGGTATTCTACCCCCACCAGTCTGATATTGATGCAATTTAAGTCCAATGTCAAACAACTGAATACATATGTTTGTTGTTATCATTAATTTCAAAAGTAGTGGACAATTCCTTAACGCCTTTGCCTCTATAAGCAAATTTTCATTTTTGGACTTTTTTTCCGCTCCTCCTTTCAAGTGGCTTCATTTTTTTTTCTTTTTCCATCAACATAGGTATATGGGGCTTTTTTCAAATAGGATAACTTTGTTTCGATTGATATCAGTCATTTTATAATATTATCTACTGAAAAAATCATTGCAAGTGGGAAGAAATGGTGAAAAAGTTAAAATTCTGTCATTGTTTTTTTATTAATATGACGTTCATTGTATGGTAAAGATGACCCCCATCCGACAGGATAAACTCCCAGGTCAGTACGATTACGGCAATACTAAACTTGACCAGTTTTTTTAAATTATTAATTCTTATTCTAATGGTGGAAAAAAAAATTGAAATAAGTAAAAATAAAATTTTGGCTTGTGTTGCCATTTTCCAAGACCTTTAAAGTTTTTATTCTTCCATCATTAAAGCTGTGGATGGATTTTTTTTCATGGCAAGTCAATTGGGGTAAATACAATGCTTTGATCATTTTTATTGTATTTTTGAAGGAAAGTATTACCAAAAAAAGCAATTCCATAATTCTTTATGACATTATCAATTTGTATTAAAAGGAACCTGCCCTGTCCAACAATGCTATTAACCTTCAATTTTACAGTGGTTTGTTAGATTATTCATACCTTGTGAACGTTTCCACAATTTTTATGTTACACCCACAAATTTAAATTGAAATGTGATATACAGAGATCAGCAAACCCTTGGAAGTTTGGGTTCTGTTGGAGCTGCCGGACTATTTTTTTGTGCACTGTCCGAGGACCTGAACTATGCCAAACCTCATTGGAAGTCACTGATTGGTAGCTTGACACTCCGCCCGCATACAGCTAGCAATAAGTAAAACACTTTTGGGGTAGGAAGGCAGGAATATTGTTTTTTTTTTTTATTTTGGACACAGACTAAACCCAAAAACTATGCTTTTAAACCCAGTGTGAGCTGATCAAACACTGCACATGTTTCGCACTGTGCAAAGCACCAGCTGTACCCAACCACAGCGATGCTCGCTCCAGTGATTTAGAAATGTAAAGCACCCAAACTCCAGTCCCGAACAAGTCATTCATCTCTAGTGATATACCAACACAAAGTAGCAAGTATTTGTCAAGGGTAAATAAGTGTAAAGAAAGAGTAATATATGGTTTTCTAAATCTAAAGCTGTCACACTGGCATATACATCCAAAGTGAGAGCATTGGATGCATTATGCCAATGACCCTTGGCTCAGGTTCTGCTGCGAGCGTGAGCCGAGTGTCATGCAATTACAATCCAGTCCTGCAATCGGATCTCAGCTGCAGATGAGAGGGAGAGATTAATCTCCCCATCTCCTCCAGTGTGAGCCTTGGCGTATATCGCCCATATAGGCCTATAGGGTGTAGGGAAGAGCTCTGGCAAAGGGCAAGAATTGGCACATCTAATGAATGCGCCAAATCTTGGGAGCTTTACCAGCCTGGTAATACCAGCCTGCAGCTATTTGCTTTACCTTAGGTGGTCATCAAAAATAGGGGGGACTCCTTACCATGTTTTTAAAAAAATATGTATTTATTTAAATAAATAATAAAAAAGTTGTGGGGTCCCCTCTATTTTTAAGAACCAACCAAGGTAAAGCAGGTTTTTTTTTATTTCTTTATTTGGCTAAAAACTGTCTATCTATTTATTCTATCATCTACCTATCTATCTATCTACAATCCAAAGAATTTCACTGCAGCACTCCTCTCTGGCTTGACAAAGGGCGTGTGTGCCTGATACGTGGCCATTCCTGTCCATCAGATGCCTGAATAAAGACTACTGAGAACACACCAGAGAGGAGTGCTGCAGTGAAATTCTTTGGATGTATGTATTGAAAGGCTGTGAAGGAAGCCGAGCTGTCCTGCACCCGGAAGGCATTGCTGCTCAAAAGGTTCTCTATCTATCTATCTATCTATCTATCTATCTATCTATCTATCTATCTATCTATCTATCTATCTAATATAGTCTAGCTAGCTGTAAATCATCATTTATTTATCTTTGCACATCTTTTACATGCAACAAACCATTAATTTCAGTGTCACACATTTTTATATATTATGTGTCACATGGATGTTTCATAGATCACATTCGTGTGGCATCTGTGCTGCCGGTAAAAAATAGACATGTCTCTGTGTGTATAAGAAAGGCATGTGCGTGGTTTGAATGGATACTCAGTCTGTCTGAAAACACTGGAGTTGTGAAGATCGTAAGGCTCTGCAAGGAGTTTCTATGTTCTTCCCGTGTTTGCGTGGGTTTCCTCCGGGCACTCATTTTTCCTCCCACACTCCAAAGACATACTGATAGGATATTTAGATTGTGAGTCCCAATGGGGACAGTGTGTGGCAAATGTATGTAAAGCGCTATGGAATTAACAGCGCTATATAAATGAATACATTTTATATTATTATTTTCCCCATTGAGTTTAATTAGTATGCATATGAACATTTCTCCAGTACATGTGAAAAAAGACACCAAACATGCTGGACGTGTGAAACCTCATTCAATACCCAACACTTTTCACTAATAAACTAGTCCATAATCAATGTGTTTATTTACTACACTTCCTGTAACCTTTCATTTGAGAGGAGGCTGGGGCTACATTAATTTATCTGCATCATTTATCTCCCATACTGGAACAGGATATCTTTAGGAGATAGCACTGCAGATATCTGCTACAGTTTGTTGCCTCATTGCCCTCATAAGACATTCTGGATCTATGTTAATAGAAGCTGTGGGATAGGTGAGTGCAACACTGGCACTTTGCCCCTGTATTTGGTTACAAATCTTCTATCTGTCAAACAAGATGTTGTCAGTGGGTGGTGATAGATGCAGTTAGGGACAGCAGTACATCTTTAGAGGGCGGTAATGCAAGAAACTTTAGTAAGTAACTGCAGTTCCTCACTTTGATGATGTATGTATTTGATGTATGTATGTTCCAGGAAGGGTGATAGAGGCTGGAGGGAAGTGAGTGCAGTCCCAGCTTCCTGTGAAGTCCCATTTAGACTCCTCTCAAATAAAACATTACATGAACTGAAGGAGAGAAAAAACATTTAGGTATTAAGTAGATAGGAGTAAAGGAATTTTTATAATAAAAATAAGCAGTTAGATTGTAAATATTGAAATGGACATTTTAAGTACTGGACCAACTTTTTATGTATATGCTATCAATGTTTGTTAGGAAGCCCCCCCGCACTAAGAGTTTCCAATTGAGACTGTATTATACATTACATCTACATTATTTGACTATTGGTAATCCCATTTGAAATTCTGTGTAGTTTGATTGCGCGTGCACATTCACACTACACCATTCATGAATGCTCTGCCCAATTTAAAGTCTATAAATGCAGTGTGTCTATAAAGTGCTTGTTAAAAGAGTATTCCAAGCTTTTGCTTTATTAACTTAGCTTCTGTATCTAGGCTTCCTATTAAAAATTTGACTTGCCTCTGTATTGTGTACTCTGATTTCAGTTCTGCTTCATGTAACATTTGCAGTGGTGCTTAAAGGGAATCCGTCGCCAGGTTTGTAAAGAAAAAGTAACTTGGGTCGGCCCATGTGGTGGAGGTGGATCCATTAAACCCACTGGTCCTGGTGGACACACAGGCGCCAGAACAGCAGCCAGGTGGAGCATACAGAAAAAAAAAGTAAGGCACAAAATAATAATTTAAAAATGTACAGGAACCTGCAGATACATAGAAGAAAGGAAATACAAGGAGCGCTAAGTGAATACGTGGTGGTCTAGTGGAAATATAAACTTGTGGCCAATTGACCACTCACCTAACGGGGTTGTGCACTCCCACACGATCTTGGTTTAAAAGCCATATGGCAGTATTTATTGCCAGATAGTAAAAATACCCAATGAACAAAAATTTTTTTTATAAACGGCCATTTTGTTTATTCTTGATAACAATGTGTTCACTTTTGAGAGGACAATATACTGGCAATTGAGGGGCTACACAATGAGGACGAGATTTGCCCCAGTTATGCTAATTTATACATAGTGGCATTCGAGTCTGTCTACATTGCGCAATCCCTCCTGACAAAAAAGCATGTGATATTCAATTGCCGGTATATTGATGACCTCTTTATCCTGTGGAAGGCTCTCAAGCAAAAGCCCTTGGGTTTGTGGAGGAGCTCAACACTAACCCTAAGGGATTGTCTTTCACAGCAGCACTGTCTTTCACTGCCCTCCAGTATCTTGACCTGCTGGTGCAGTTTGATGACACAGGGAGAGTGTTTACATCAACTCACTTCAAACCACTAGATCTAAACAGTTACTTGATGTTTGACAGTGGGCACCTCCACAGGTGGACCAGCACTGTCCCGTATGGGCAGTACTGAAGGGTGAGGAAGAACTACACGGGAGAGTCTGACTTCATCTCAGAATCTAACATTTTTAAGAAGCGGTTTTCAGAAAAAAGTTATCCCAAAAAATTGTTACTTGACGCTTTTAGGAAAACCAAAAAACCCAAGATTCTTGCATCGCCAAGATGTCCTCCCCAACTGATAAAGACAATAGAATATCGGAAATGACTAAATGGAGCCTTGTCACTACTTTTTGTCCACTACGAGCCCTGATTAAAAATTTGTTAGACAAATAATGGTTTATTTTGAAGGGGAACCTTGTGTTATCCCAACACCATACAGATAGACCACAGATTATTTATAGAAAGAATAAAAGTCTACAGAATATGGTAGCTCCCAGCAATACATCTGTGAAGCCAAAACTAAACAGACCAACTGAATACAACAGTTTGGGTGTTATTCCTGTAACACGCCCAAATGCCTGTGCTGTGAGACGATAGTGAATGGTACAAGATCTTTTACTTCACGAACCACTGATAACACTTTTCCTATTAAGCACCAAGTTAATTGTCAAACAACATATGTGGTGTATATGCTGGAATGTACGTGCAGCCTCCAATATGTGGGTCGCTTGATACAGACCATGCATGCGCGTCTCAATAAGTACAAGCACATTATAAGGATGGGTTATCAATTACATGGCATTTCTAGACACTACAACGTTCTGCACAAAAGGGATCCTAAGCTGATGAAGCTCGTCATGATAGACCACATTCCTCATACTGACCCTGACAGACTAAGTAGCTTAATAAAAAAGGGAGAGCTTCTGGTTTTATAAATTGGGCGATATCTAACACTGGCGGGTACCGAGGACTCTCTGCCACAGCTATCTGGTTTACCCTATACAAAAACACCCCGACACATAGGTGTAACATCGCACTCCCAAACCGTACTAATAGTGTCGTGCTTACGCGGTGTCACCAGTGACTACACTTATGCCTTAATTCTTGTTCACTCTCTATTGATTGACTTCTACAGCATTTTCCTGTCCCTCTGATTTCTGTTGTACAATTTTCCACTTGTCTTGTCAAAACATTTATCCAATAAAAACTAAATGATGGGAAAAAAATGTAGCCAAACACTAGTCAAAAAATGTTTTTGCTTAAAGGGGATAATCACAACTTTTGTCAGTATTTACCATCAGATCCATATTAACTCATTTTTAACGGCCTTGTTTAATTGCATTTTTAGAACTACAATTTTATAATTTTAGCATAATTCGTATTTTTTTTACATATATATATATATAAGTTTTAAAGTTTTTATTGTGCGGATGGTGGATAAAGAACCTTGACTAACATCCAAACAAGTTCAAGCTGCCCTGCAGTCCGAGGGTACAACAGTGTCAACCTGTGCTATCCGTCGGCGTCTGAATGAAAAGGGACTGTATGGTAGGAGACCCAGGAAGACCCCACTTTTTACCCCGAGACATAAAAAAGCCAGGCTGGAGTTTGCCAAAACTTACCTGAGCTAGCCTAAAACGTTTTGGAAGAATGTTCTCTCTTTTTAGGCAAAGGCATCAACATAGAGTTTACAGGAGAAAAAAAGAGGCATTCAAAGAAAAGAACACGGTCCCTACAGTCAAACATGGCGGAGGTTCCCTGATGTTTTGGGGTTGCTTTGCTGCCTCTGGCACTGGACTGCTTGACTGTGTGCATGGCATTATGAAGTTTGAAGACTACTAACAAATTTTGCAGCATAATGTAGGGCCCAGTGTGAGAAAGCTGGGTGTCCCTCAGAGGTCATGGGTCTTCCAGCAGGACAATGACCCAAAACACACTTCAAAAAGCACTAGAAAATGGTTTGAGAGAAAGCACTGGAGACTTCTAAGGTGGCTAGCAATGAGTCCACAACTGAATCTCATAGAACACCTGTGGAGAGATCTAAAAATGGCAGTTTGGAGAAGGCACCCTTCAAATATCAGGGACCTGGAGCAGTTTGCCAAAGAAAGAATGGTCTAAAATTCCAGCAGAGCATTGTAAGAAACTCATTGATGGTTACCGGAAGCGGTTGATCGCAGTTATTTTGGCTAAATGTTGTGCAACCAAGTATTAGGGCCACTTTACACACACCAACTTATCTGTCCAACTTCTGACCAACTTGCTGGTTGCAGTGAAATCATGGACACATTGCTCCATTTTGTGACTGTGTACAATGGAACTATGTGTCCATGATTTCACTGCAACCAGCAAGTTGGTCAGAAGTTGGACAGATAAGTTGGTGTGTGTAAAGTGGCCTTTAGGCTGAGGGTGCCAATACTTTTGTCTGGCCCATTTTTGGAGTTTTGTGTGAAATGATCAATGTTTTGCTTTTTGCGTCATTCTCTTTTGTGTTTTTTCATTGAAGACAAATTAAATGAAGATAATAATACCAAAGAATTTGTGATTGCCATCATTTTCAGGAAGAAACTAAGTATTACACAGGTCAACAAAAAAAATTTTTTTTTCTGGTGCCCAAAATATTTTAATGAATTTGGGGTATTTTTGGGGTGCTGATTCAGAATATGCTATCAGTTTTGCCAGATTGGCTCAAGTTTTTGAGATTTTTGGTATCTTATTTATAGCACTTGTTGGTAAATGCGACGCATCATCTCATTAATTTCTTTGGATTAGTACTTGAACTGAGCAGTTCTCAATATAGTTTTGTGTTAATTAGTGTTCTAAAAGTTTGTTCATAGCTTGATTTTTGCACTAACTTTATGTTGTTGTCTGTTTTCCAGTGAAAAGCATGAACTCATCAAGAAGAAGTTGTCTTAACGATCCAGACTCATTCTGTTACATTTGTGGTGAATATACACTGACAAAACATAGAAGAAACATAACAGACTTCGTTAAAAAAGTGTATTTTGCCTATTTTGGGGTTATGCTTGGGGACCAAGACAAGTTTTGGGCACCACACATAGTGTGCAAAGCATGTATCGAATTATTACGAAAATGGAGCAAAGGACAAAGAACAAGCTTCAAATTTGGTGTTCCAATGGTGTGGAGAGAGCAAAAAAATCATCATGATGACTGTTATTTCTGTGCAGTGCAAGTACAAGGATTCAATAAGCATAAGAAACGAAAATGGGAGTATCCTAACATGGAATCTGCAAGAAGGCCTGTCCCTCATTGTGAAGATGTGCCTGTACCTGTGTTTACCATGTTACCTGACCTTCCCCCACCTGATGATGATGATGAAATGCAGGGTATGGAGCTAAGCATTAGTTCTGGAAGTGAACTAGAATAGGAAGGAAGTTTCAGAACACCTACGCAATTTACCCAAGGAGAGCTCAACGATCTAATAAGAGACCTCAACCTCTCAAAAAGTGCATCCGAACTTTTAGCTTCAAGGCTAAGTGAAAAAAATTGTCTGACGCCTGGAACTAAAATTACATCTTACAGGACCAGAGAAGAAGCACTTCTTCCATTTTTCTGTGAAGATGACCTACTTGTATATTGTAAGGATATTCCTGGCCTGATGCTGCAAATGGGTTTACAAGTATATCGTCCTGTAGACTGGAGGCTTTTCATAGATAGTTCTAAAAGGAGTTTGAAATGTGTTTTGTTGAACAATGGCAATCAGTGTGCATCTCTTCCAGTAGCTCACTCAACTAAACTTGCAGAACAATACCAAAATGTCAAAATGGTCTTGGAGAAACTGTGCTACCATGAACATTCGTGGCTGATATGTGTTGATTTAAAAATGGTCAACTTTTTACTTGGACAGCAAAGTGGATACACAAAGTATCCTTGCTTCATCTGCATGTGGGATAGTAGAGCAAAACATCAGCACTGGGAGAAACTGAATTGGCCTCCAAGGGACACCTTGACAGTAGGAGCATCAAACATAGTGAACGAACCTTTGGTGGACAGGGAAAAAATCATTCTACCACCACTTCACATAAAGTTAGGATTAATGAAGCAGTTCGTCAAGGCATTAGACAAAGATGGTAATTGCTTCATGTACATCTGCAGATCTTTCCTGGTCTTAGTAGCGAAAAACTGAAGGCAGGAATCTTTGATGGTCCTCAAATTCGGAAACTCATTAAAGATTCAAATTTTCCTAAGGAAATGAATGACATTGAAGCTGCTGCATGGTGTAGTTTTGTGTTGGTAGTGAAGAACTTCTTGGGAAATCAAAAGGCAGACAATTATGAAGAACTGGTACAAAACATGCTATTGAGATTTAGAAATCTGGGTGTACACATGAGCATTAAATTGCATTATCTTCACAGTCACTTGGACAGATTTCCAGAAAACCTTGGAGATTTTAGCGAAGAACAAGGGGAGAGATTTCATCAGGATATCATGGTGATGGAGGAAAGGTACCAAGGCAGATGGGACAGACATATGATGGCTGATTACTGCTGGAATCTACAGCGTGACTGCCCCAATAGCTCACATAGAAGGAAATCATATAAAAAGCGCTTTTCCAGCGATTAAATGTCTATCTTTCATGTCTTGTTCATTTTTGAAGATTACTTTCTAAAACTAGTTAAAATAAACTAAAATCAACATTTACTTTGTTAAATTTATTGTATTCATGACAATATCAATAAAGTTAATGCGCGTGTAGCAAAAAACGTCTTTTTTTTTTTTACACATTTTACGAAAAATCTCAAAAACTTGAGCCAATCTGGCAAAACTGATGACATATTCAGAATCAGCACCCCAAAGTTACCCTAAATTCAATGAAATATCTTTGGCACCAAAAATGTTGTTGACCAGTGTTATCTGACAGAATTGCAGGGGTGTCAATACTTTTGGCCAACACTGTAATTACTATTCAACGTCCAAATGTTATAATATTATAAGTACGACATATTAACATAGAATGCCTACAAAATAACCATAAATAGTGGCAGCTGCTGCTGGATATTCGTTCCATGTCAGAAACCCTTTGATGAAAAATCCAATGAAATGAAGCATTTACACTAGATTTCACAGAATAAGGTGAGAAGTCTACCTACACATGAAATGTAGCTTCCCTAAAGGTACCTTTACAGGCCGCAACTATCACCGGCGATTGGAGGCAACCGAACGTGCGCGTGCACGTTTTTGACGGTTGCCTCCGAAAGCCAATGCCGCATGTACACGCCGCAATTGTGCCCTCAACCTAAAGGAACATGGTTCCCCGGAAGTTGAAACAGATCCTGCGGGAAACATCCGGTTGAATGCCGTCGCCGCTTCACATGCCGCAACCACTAAGGGAATGTGGGCGTACATCTTCAGCGCCGCAAGAACATAGGCGTGACAGAGTTGTGTATTCCGCGCCAAAACACGCTGATTAGACAACGCATTAGCGTCATGATTGGCCAGCCTGCACAGGAAGGCTGGCTAATACATGGCGCCATTGCAATTGTGTAGTGTGAATGGACAGCTCTTTAAATATGGCGCCATGTGAAGGGACAGCCAATGGAAACACAGTAGCCCCCACCAATCATCGCTGATGGGGTGCGGTATCCAGCACACCGTGGCACGCCTCTGGGAAATCACTAGGTGACGCAGATTCCATCCCTATCACCCGTTCACACGCCAAAACCAGGGCAATTCACCTACAGGGTTGCTTCTGGTTTTAGAACAATGCTCTTAAACCGCAACCGGGAGCAACTTCGAAAATCACCACCGGGTTCCACAATTACACGCCGCAACTTCGTAGCAATTTCAAGGCAACCGTGACAAAAATCCAGATTGCCTCTCAGTTGCTACACCACAGTTGCGGCGTGTAAAGGTACCTTTAAAGTGAACCTGTCACCAGTTTTTTTTTCATATAAGCTGAAGACACCAACAGTAAGGTCTTATCAACAGCATTCTGGAATGCTGTATATAAGGCCCCAGGCCAATCTATATAATGCAAAAAAAATACAGCTTTAATTATACTTACCTGGGGGTGGTTTGGTCCAATAGTGTCGCAGGTCCTGTCTGGTGCCTCTTTTCTTCTTGCTAATTTCGTCTTCTTCTCTGCTTCGACTCCTACGTCACCCACAGGATCCAGCATTGGGCTCCTGCCGCATGTATACTTCACTCTGCCCTGCTGAGGGCAGAGCAGAGTATTGTACTACGTACGCGCAAAAAAATGTCAAAGAACGCCCACATAGTGCACATGTGTGGGCGGTATTTGACCTTTCCCCATACCTGTGCAGTACAGTATTTTTCTCTGCTTTCAGCAAGGCAGACAAAAGTATGTATGTGCAGGTTTGCAATGCCTGAGACTAACTGTGGGTGACATAGGACTCGTCACCCCTTGAAGCAGAGAAGAGGACGGTATTCACAAAAAGAAAAGTGGAACCGGTCAAAGACCTGAAACACTCATCAGATCAAATTTCCCCAGGTAAGTATAATACAAGCTGTTGTTTTGCATTATACAGATCGACCTGGGGATTACAGAATTCTGTATATAAGACCTTACTGACGGTGGCCGCAGCTTATATGCAAAAAAACTGGTGACAGGTTCACTTTGAGCATTTTTTCCAAAGATGATTTTCCACTATCTGGAAGCCAATTATGCAACAGGGCCAATTGTGTTGTAGGTAGCCATGAATCCTCTTCTGCTTGTCAGACACGTCACTTAAGTAGCTTACCGTATATACTCGTGTATAAGCCGAGTTTTTCAGCCCAAAATTTGGGCTGAAAAGTCCCCCCCTCGGCTTATACACGGGTCTATACGGTAGACCCGTGTGGTGGGGGCTGTGTGGTGGGGGCTGTGGAGGCTGGAGGAGGCGGGGGGGGCTGCTGTATGAGCGGCCCCGTCACGTGGGGCCGCTCATTAAATATGCACTGCATCCCCCTGTCAATCAGCGGCAGGGGGAAGCAGTGCATATGGCCCCCCCAAAAGCTGGCACTGTCCCCCCTTGTAAGGGCCCTCCCCCCGGTGCTTATACATTACCATCCCGGTGTTCTGATCGGCGCCGCTCCTCGGTGCTTCTTCATCCTCCCGCGCTGGCTCCATTCGTGATCTCCGGCTGTCGCAGCGATGTGACGTCATCGCGCGACCGCTGGAGAACTCAGAACCCGGATGCAGCCAGCGCGGGAGGATGAAGACGCAGCACGGAGGAGCGGCGCCGATCAGAACACCGGGATGGTAATGTATAAGCACCGGGGGGGGGCACTTACAAGGGGGGACAGTGCCAGCTTGTGGGGGCTGTTGGTACCCCCTGGGGGCTGTTGGTACCCCCAGGGGGCTGCTGGGTACCCTCTGGGGGCTGTTGGTACCCCCAGGGGGCTGTTGGTACCCCCAGGGGGCTGCTGGGTACCCCCTGGGGGCTGTTGGTACCCCCATGGGGCTGTTGGTACCCCCTGGGGGCTGCTGGGTACCCCCTGGGGGCTGTTGGTACCCCCAGGGGGATGTTGGTACCCCCAGGGGGCCGCTGGGTACCCCCTGGGGGCTGTTGGTACCCCCAGGGGGATGTTGGTACCCCCAGGGGGCTGTTGGTACCCCCTGGGGGCTGCTGGGTACCCCCTGGGGGCTGTTGGTACCCCCAGGGGGCTGTTGGTACCCCCTGGGGGCTGCTGGGTACCCCCTGGGGGCTGTTGGTACCCCCAGGGGTATGTTGGTACCCCCAGGGGGCTGCTGGGTACCCCCTGGGGGCTGCTGGGTACCCCCAGGGGGCCGCTGTATAACCCCTGGGGGGTGCTGTATAACCCCTGGGGGGTGCTGTATAACCCCTGGGGGGTGCTGTATAACCTCTGGGGGCTGCTGTATATACTGCTGAGGCCTGTATACCACTGGGGCTGCTGTATATACCACTGGGGCTGCTGTATATACCACTGGGGCTGCTGGGGCTCCTGTATACTACCACTGGGGCTGCTGGGGCTCCTGTATACTACCACTGGGGCTGCTGTATACTACCACTGGGGCTGCTATATACTACCACTGGGGCTGCTATATACTACCACTGGGGCTGCTATATACTACCACTGGGGCTGCTGTATACTACTGCTGGGGCTGCTATATACTACCACTGGGGCTGCTATATACTACCACTGCGGCTGCTGTATACTACCACTGGGCTGCTGGGGATGCTATATACTACCATTGGGGCTGCTGTATACTACCACTGGGGAGGCCTGTATACCACTGGGGGGGGACCTGTATACCACACTGCTGGGGGCTGTATACCTGTGCTGGGGTCCACCCTCGGCTTATACACGAGTCAATAGGTTTTTCCAGATTTTTGGGGCAAAAGTAGGGGGGTCGGCTTATACACGGGTCGGCTTATACACGAGTATATACGGTAATTGGATTCTGCAGCAATTGAAAAAGGAAAAATAAATTGATATGATATCCCATGTGATCCTGAGCTCCATTCACTCCATACTGAGAAGTATGGTGGAAGGCTGCAACTCCTCTGAGACTTTAGAAAGAAGTCAAACTAGTCCTTCTCTTACCTTCAAAGGATAAAAATAGTAATAGTTATAAGGAAAACCTTTTTATGAAACCTGGTTAAATTTAAAAATTCATAGCTTCAGCATGCTCAAAAGTCACACTAATAAGTATATGCTTGGAGTAATGGGGCCAGCATAGAAAAATGAAAAAGCATCACAAGAAAAAGTGTTAAAATGGGAGCTACTGTTTGTAAACACACTAGACCTCGCATCTTCTCTGTCTCCAATTAACTATAATGGGGAATAACCAATCATGTATGCCCCCTTCTCCTTTGGAAATGTGGGTTCTACTCACAACTGTAACAGGTTTAGTGAAGGTCCAAACTACCAGTACCTGACAGATACATAAATTACATTCGCAATGTCTATTGTGAGAAAAAGTCTTTACCTACATGACTAGTCCCATCCACATGACACATACCTGCAATACATCAGTTAGACAGTGAACTCTGCAAAGTGGCACACAGAGTCCCTACAGATTTCTATTAAGGTAATTCTTATAAAGAAGAATATCTACATAATAAGACTTTTGTAAAATTAAAGTATAAAGTAAAGCTGGCCCCATAATAGCATATTGCCACCATAATATTGATACATTCAACATAAATCCATAACATGGCTTTGATATAATGAAGGGATATGTATGATATCATGTTTCCCAGAAAATAAGACCTAGTAGAGGTTTTGCTGGATTGCTCTGCTCAATATAAAACCTCCCCCAAAAATAAGACCTATCAATTTTTTTTAAGCATGCCACCGAAAATAAAAACGAGGCAGGGCATGCAGCTGTCATTATACTGGTACAGTAGCCCCGTAGCCCGCCGCCTTTGTCCAGATGACCGCTGCTGAATGTATTTCGGACGCTGCTCTGAGCTCTCTCCGGCCGTAGATGTATGGAAGGCTGCTGGCCAATGAGAAGCCAGCAGCCGCCGGCCAAACAGAGGCCAGCTTCTGGCCTCTGATTGGCTGGCGGCATCCTGTGCATCTACAGTTATGGCCAAAAGTATTGACACCCCTGCAATTCTGTCAGATAATACTCAGTTTCTTCCTGAAAATGATTGCAATCACAAATTTTTTGGTATTATTATCTTCATTTAATTTGTCTTCAATGAAAAAACACAAAAGAGAATGAAGCAAAAAGCAAAACATTGATCATTTCACACAAAACTCCAAATATAGGCCAGACAAAAGTATTGGCACCCTCAGCCTAATACTTGGTTGCACAACCTTTAGCTAAAATAACTGCGATCAACCACTTCTGGTAAATATCAATGAGTTTCTTACAATGCTCTGCTGGAATTTTAGACCATTCTTCTTTGGCAAACTGCTCCAGGTCCCTGATATTTGAAGGGTGCCTTCTCCAAACTGCCATTTTTAGATCTCTCCACAGGTGTTCTATGGGATTCAGATCTGGACTCATTGCTGGCCGCCTTAGAAGTCTCCAGTGCTTTCTCTCAAACCATTTTCTAGTGCTTTTTGAAGTGTGTTTTGGGTCATTGTACTGCTGGAAGACCCATGACCTCTGAGGGAGACCCAGCTTTCTCACACTGGACCCAACATTATGCTGCAAAATTTGTTGGTAGTCTTCAGACTTCATAATGCCATGCACACGGTCAAGCAGTCCAGTGCCAGAGGCAGCAAAGTAACCCCAAAACATCAGGGAACATCCTCCATGTTTGACTGTAGAGACCGTGTTCTTTTCTTTGAATGCCTCTTTTTTTCTCCTGTAAACTCTATGTTGATGCCTTTGTCCAAAAAGCTCTACTATTGTCTCATCTGACCACAGAACATTCTTCCAAAATGTTGTAGGCTTTCTCAGATAAGTTTAGGCAAACTCCAGCCTGGCTTTTTTATGTCTCGGGTAAGAAGTGGGGTCTTCCTGGGTATCCTACCATACAATCCTTTTTCATTCAGACGCTGACGGATAGTACAGGTTGACACTTTTGTACCCTCAGACTGCAGGGCAACTTGAACTTGTTTGGATGTTAGTCGAGGTTCTTTATCCACCATCCGCACAATCTTGCGTTGAAATCTCTCGTCAATTTTTCTCTTCCGTCCACATCTAGGGAGGTTAGCCACAGTGCCATGGGCTTTAAACTTCTTGATGACACTGCGCACGGTAGACACAGGAATATTCAGGTCTTTGGAGATGGACTTATAGCCTTGAGATTGCTCATGCTTCCTCACAATTTGGTTTCTCAAGTCCTCAGACAGTTCTTTGGTCTTCTTTCTTTTCTCCATGCTCAATGTGGTACACACAAGGACACAGGACAGAGGTTGAGTCAACTTTAATCCATGTCAACTGGCTGCAAGTGTGATTTAGTTATTGCCAACACCTGTTAGGTGCCACAGGTAAGTTACAGGTGCTGTTAATTACACAAATTAGAGAAGCATCACATGATTTTTCTAACAGTGACAATATTTTGTCTACCCCCTTTTTTATATTTGGTGTGGAATTATATCCAATTTGGCTTTAGGACAATTCTTTTTGGTTTTTTTTTCATTGAAGACAAATTCAATGAAGATAATAATACCAAAGAATTTGTCATTGCAATCATTTTCAGGAAGAAACAGAGTATTATCTGACAGAATTGCAGGGGTGTCAATACATACAACTGTATGGCAGAAGAGAGCTCAGAGTGTTGCCCGAAATACATGCTGCGGCGGACTGATGAGAAATGAGGTGTATGTGTGCGTGTGTGTGTGTGTGTGAGTGTGTGTTTTTTTTTTGCATGCACCGTAATGGCGATATTGGTGGCTGAAAGGGGACGATGGGGATATTGAGGGCTGCAAGAGGATGATGGGTGCTGCAAGGGGATGATGGGGATATTGGGGACTACATCGGGATGATGGGAGCCGCAAGGAGATGATGGGGATATTGAGGGCTGCAAGGGGATGATGGGTGCTGCAAGGGGATGATGGGGATATTGTGGACTGCAAGAAGATGATGGGGGTTGCAAGGGTATGTTGGGGATATTGGGGGATGCAATTGGATGATGAGAGCTGCGAGGGGATGATGAAGATGATGGGGCCTATAAGGGATGATGGGGATATTAAGACATCCCCTAAAAATAATCTATCAGGATACCCTGGCACACCACTATAATGTTATGAAAAAATACACTGGAGGTTTTTACATATGCTTCAAATGAAAATGTATTTATCACATACTGAAAACAAGAACCAACGTTTCAGCCTAAACATGCCTCCATCTGGGATTTGATAGATACATAATCCAAATACAGAACAAAACATAATCAGGTAATCCAAAATCAATAGTTCATTACATCAAAAGTGTATAGTGATGCCCGTCACGTGATATTCTGTGACAAGGGACAAAAAAATGGTAGAGATTGAGTGGTGATAATGTGCGCTTATGGTGTTCACATATGTCGTGATGTGTGAACCTGAGTCTTCAATATATGGAGTTCATTCAGGGTTTGGAGGTGAGTGAGACAGAAAGAGAAGAAAGAGGTAATTAATTTCAAGGAATGGGTTTAGATCAATTTTCTAGAAAGAAAAGATGGAGAAAATTTAAATATTTTTAATTAAATGACATATACCTATATTGGTAATCAGGGTGAAAGCAGTGACCATCCATGTTTTTTGGATTTGCAGTCTTTCTAAAAAATTGATCTAAACCCATTCCTTTGAGTTATTTACCTCGTTCTTCTCTTTCTGTCTCACTCACCTCCAAACCCTGAATGAAGTCCATATATTGAACACCCAGATTCTCACATCATGACATATGTGAACACCATAAGTGCACATTATCACCACTCAATCTAGACAATTTTTTTGTTCCTTGACACAGAATGTCACGCAACAGGCATCACTATACACTTTTGATGTAATGAACTATTGATTTATTGATTTTGGATTACCTGATTATGTTTTGTTCTGTATTTGGATTATGTATCTATCAGATCCCAGATGAAGGCATGTTAAGGCCGAAACGGTGGATCTCGTTTTCAGTGTGTGATAAATATATTTTCATTTGAAGCATACGGAAAAACCTCTAGTGTATTTTTTCATAACATTATAGTGGGTTGCCAGAGTATCCTGATAGAATTTATACTTAATTCACCTGAGCACCCATAAGGCCCTGTCACACCTGGTGACAGGGCTGGAGATGTCAGCGAATGGAAGGTGCGCGCACGTTTTTGGCGCCCCGCCAGTGCCGCCGTCCCCCATTTACATGGGGCGACACCTCCAGCCCCGCGCCGGCGAGCTGACAGGCAGCATCACCACCGGGGTGTCTGAAAACCCCAGCGGCGATGAAGGAAAATGGGAGGCTATGGCTCCCATCGCCTGACAGGTCGCCGGCGGCCAGTTACATTGGGCGATGTGTGCACATTGCTCCAGATCGGTTGCCTGGTTTCAGAGCACTACTCTGAAACCAGGCGACCTCACGGCGGTGCCGACATCGCCCCTTTACATGAGGCGACATAGGGGCGATGTTGCCGCCGATAAGCCATGCCCCTGCGTCGCCTATGTAATTGGCGGCGATGTCGCCCCGTGTGACGGGGCCTATAGAGGTGAGCCAAGCCTGTTCTCAAATCCTCTGAAAATAAGACCTAGCGCAACTTTGGGAGCAAAAATTAATATAAGACACTGTCTTATTTTCGGGAAACAGGGTAACAATGAAGTAAAAAGATTTACTATTATGCATAGCCATAGCCAGTAAGTGTGAATCATTCACGATTTACACAGAATGCACTGGTAGGGATTGCCTTGTGGTCTCAAAGTTGAGATTTCTTTACACTGCACTTTCCATCTCCTTACATTAAATTGATTTTGATAAATTGTTATGAAAAAGAGGTAGTTACTTTGTAAAGGGTAATACAAAACACTGACATTTCCACATGATGAAAGTCTAGCTGGTTCCATTTACATTTTGTAATAAATCAGTACGTGATTTATTATGGTACTGAGCATAAAAGATGGCAATGATAAATTTATACCGTATATGAAACAAATGTGCATTTACAGTAAATGCCCTATGAACCCATTACTTGCTTTGTTAAGGTTTTAGAAAAAGATACTTATTACAAGAAGAAGCAGATCTGAGACTATTTTAACAAGGGAAAACATAAAACTAAAATGTCATCAAAGTAATGATACTAGGCTTTCTGATGAAATAACATCAAAAGATCACTGGGAGATGCCAACATTGACCACCCACTGTACTCCATATTTTACTATCTCAATACAGAGCCACCAAAATATTGCCAGACCATGTCAAACTTCTGTCTTTTCACCAACTGTTATTGTTGTACATACGGTAATACAAGGATTTCAGCTAGAGAATAAAGCTCCCCTTTGATCTTCATACATGCCCCTGCAGCTGAGTTGACACTGTTGGACAAAGTTCTTGCTGTAAGTACTGATTCAGTATACACGTTCATAGAAATAGTCTCAAGATCCCCACAATCTCAGCCCAGTTATGGAGTCAGAATATTGGTTGTGTTAGACATTGCAGCTCAGCCTGCTGTATTTACAGTGAGCAGCTGCAATACCAGTTCATCAATTCAAGTAGTGTATTTTCTGGGAAAAAGTGACTCCTTTTTGATTAGGATAGCTACCCTTATTGGGTGGCGTTAAGAGTTTTTTCACTTCCTCACTGAAGTGACCATTTGCATATTTCCCAGAGGAGCATTGTGGCTATAAGACTCCTTATCAGCTTATGTCTCTGCTTATGGTGGCAGGCAGATTCCTCTATATAAGGTAGAAAGCTAGTTCCCCAGACCTTGTCTCGGCCTCTCATACAGCCAGATCAGAACTCCCCCACACTGCACTGATGAGGGGCAGTTACCCTGAAACGCAGCGTCTGCAGTTTGGGGTTCTGATCTGGCACAAATCCTAAGTCATATTAAAAGACTTGTTAAAGAGTCGATTATGGCCTTAAGGATTGCTACCTTTATTGGGTGGCATTAGATTTTTTCACTTCCTCACTGAAGTGACAATTTGCATATTTCCCAGAGGAGCATTGTGGCTATAAGTCTCCTTATCAGCTTATCTCTCTCCTTATGGCAGCAGACTGATTCCTCTCCATAAGGTAGAAAGCTAGTTCCCCAGACGTCCTTTTTCATTACTAATCCCAGATAATCTCTTTATTAGGTTCACATCTATTTATGAATTAATGTATGGCCATACAAAGAAATTATTGGGCCCCATAGCGAACGTTTCAAATGGGATTCTCCCCCTCCATTAAAAATAAATGTATTCCTTGGAGTAAGGCAAAGCTCCTAACTTTTAAAGACAGACACATGTATAGCAGCACATACACAGTTGTGCCCCTACTAAATCCTCTTCATGTTCTCACCTAATACAATGCCCCTTACCTGACCCACCTTGAGTTAGGTGCCCCTAAAAAAGCCCACCACCATAGAGTATGGTATCGCCACAGTCAATTTCAACACAAAATTTCCCCATAAAGTACCCAAGACACACAGTATGATGATTTCCCAGTGCCATCAACTATGTATGATGCTATAAAGCCCCAACACAGTATCTCCCCACAGCCTCCCAAAATAGTATTCCTCTAAGGTGCCTCATCCCCACACAGACTGTTGTCCCCACAATTTAAAAAAAAGTTTGATGCCCCCACCCACAGTATGAGTTCCACTACAGCTCCCCACATATAATATGATTAACCCTACAGACCTCCACACTGTAAGAGGCCCCACAGATGACTTCCACAGCACCACCCACATAGCATGATGAACCTAATAGCTCCACCCAATGTGCTTCCACAGGCCTCAACATAGTATGACGATCCTCAGAGCTTTTTCACACACCATGATGGCCCATTCAGTCTCCCCAACAGTATGATGCCCTCACCATGTTGTGCTCCTACAGTATCCCACCCCATGCAGACAGTATGTTGTCCCCAAAGCATTGCCACACAGTATATCCCCAGATATCATCTAAAGTCCCACCCTTTTATCCCATGACATCCATAGTCTGCCACCATCAGTGCTATGCAAACTAATATATTCAATATATTCTTAGATTGAATATGAGTAGTTCTAATCAATGGCATTAAAATTAGCTAGGACCATGGGGTTTTAGAGAAACCAATATATCATGTGAAAAATCACATGATCCTCTTGAGAGATCATGTGATAGGTGACCTGATTAATACACAGGTACTCTGGTACACATCTGCAGATGCAAAACACACAACAGCGTGCTTAGCGCACCCCACAATTTTTATCTCAAATGTACAGAGCTATAAATAACATTGTCCTATATAATAAAATACTAGTGAATGCCCTCATCAGCTCTGGTCACAACTACTGAAACCTCCTCCTCTGTGGCCTCCCTGCTAACACTCTCGCACCTCTCCAATCTCTCCTTAACTGCTGCCTGACTAATCCATCTCTCTCCTCTTTATTCTTCCACTTTTCCCCTCTGCAAATCCCTTCATTTCCTCACCATATCCAATTCAAACTACTAACATTGACTCACATAGCCGTCTACAATTTGTCTCCCCATATATCTCTGAACTAATCTACTGATATCATCCAACTCATAATCTTTAATCCTCCCAAAGCCTCCTTCTCTCCTCCACACTTGTACGTTTATCATCCAACTGCCTGCAAGACTTCACCAAAGCATCCCCATCCTCTATAACTCTGCACCTCAACATGTCCGACTATTCCCTACACTCAGAACTTTCAAGTGGAACCTGAAAACCCATCTCTTCAGAACATATTACAGCCTGCAATGACCCTACTGCCACTGGACCTGGCGCTCCACCACCTGACCTGGCACACCCTCACTGGAGCCGATGCTTCACCACCATAGGAGCTGTCCCAACCTATTGTCTCTCTCCCCATCATTCTATATATATATGTAAACCCACAAGGGCAGGGTCCTCTCTCCTCTGTATCAGTCTGTCACTGCTAGTTTAATGTATTTTAAAATTGTTCTGTATGTAACCCTTTCTCATGTACAGCACCATGGAATCAATGGTGCTCTATAAATAAATAATAATAATATGGGACAGCGCTAAACATAAGACAAGGGAACACTTTGTAGTACGGGACAGTGCAATATACAGTATATACACATTTGTTTCTTAAATAAGAAATCCCCCACACTGCACCACTGAATACAGACATGCACCACACCAATAGTATTATTAGCTATTATGTAACCCACCATTCCAATTGTAAACCGATAATCCCCCACTTTGCCCCTGTTAACTATCAAAAACTACTTTTCCCTGATCAATGAATGTATACATTCTTTAGCCACTGTATTCTTTCCCCCAATTCATTACCATTCACTCTCCTGCCCCTTCAATGCCCCACCACAGTGCACCTCTTGCTCTCCCAATTCATTATATTTACATCAAACTCTCATTTAGTCATTACGTAATTTCCTCTCACCCCCCCACCCTCAATTCATTCCACCCCCTCCCTCAAGTAATGGTAGTTTCCTCTCACACCCCACCCTCAATTCATTCCACCCCCCCTCAAGTAATGGTAGTTTCCTCTCACACCCCACCCTCAATTCATTCCACCCCCTCCCTCAAGTAATGGTAGTTTCCTCTCACATCCCACCCTCAATTCATTCCACCCCCTCCCTCAAGTAATGGTAGTTTCCTCTCACATCCCAATCTCAATTCATTCCACCCCTCCCTCAAGTAATGGTAGTTTCCTCTCTCCCCACACCCTCAATTCATCCCACCCCCTACCTCAAGTAACGGTAGTTTCCTCTCTCCCCACACCCTCAATTCTTTCTAATTTCCTCTATCCCACCCTTAATTATTATAATGTCCTGTTTACCAACTCCCATTCACATTTCATTTACTTTATTTAAAAGAAAGTTTTTAATACTTACCACTCCATAATTACCATAGACAGATTTTTTCTGCAATCTATGTAAGAACCTTAGATTTTGCTTACCAAAAGAAAGAAAGAAAACATCAGTATTAAAGTGTCACCTTTAGCGATATTAGAGCACTTGTACAATCCAGCTTTATCTAGGTTCAGTCTTAGATGGATAGCAGTGTAAGCTTCGCGTCTATAACAGAATTTCCAGTTACTGAAGAATAATTCTTTCTGAGAGCTTTCTCCTTGAAGGTAGGCAAAATGAGAGCTCAATCTTCCTTATAGGACCGGTGGCTACATATAGGTTAACTGTACAGGATTTGAAATTCATATTTGCCTCCTGCTGGCGGCGTCTCTGTGTTTTTGCTGCATAAGCTGACTAGTTACTATAGTAACCAAGGGCTGCCGCTGATTCAAGCAAAGAACTTATAGCTTGTGCTGCTTCTTGAACTTAACATAGAACAATACCTATTTAGAAAACATGTCATAGTAATATTCCACCAGCCAAGCTTACCCATTAGGACCTCATGTGGTTTATTATGTAGGCAAAATACAGAACATTGGCAACACAATATTTGGCCTTCCAAGGGTATAGAAATATGCCTGAAAGATCATCTGATATAAAGAGCTGCTATGAAAATTTTCTATTTTTGTACTAAAAAATTTACATATTTCCCTGTGGCATTGGGCAAGTTGACAAATACATTGAAAATGTTTGGTTTATCTTAAAATTATTCTCTCCGCTGTTGTTCAGGACAGTGCTTAGGAGTGCATACAATATATCAGTCTGTCAAAACTTTACATAAAGCACATTTAGGCCAATTACCTGATACCAATTGCAATGCTAGCATATAATTAGCCATAAGAAGTACATAGCCATAAGGCAGCTGCTACGGCAGTGAATATTAAGGCTTATTTTGACCAGCAAAGGGATCTACCGTTATCTGCAGAACCCATTAAGATTTGAAGGCTGGAAACAGACCTAGTGCTTATGCCACCATTTTCTCTTCTTCTAAGGTAATGAAAAGGAAGGAATAACAAGCACAATCTTATATGTTTGGTGGAGGTCCTGATTTTGATTGTTGTTTAAAGTTTCCATCACTTCTATGCACTCCCTTGTAGGACAGCAATATTTGTTTTTTGTCTCTAAAGTGTAAAAAGTAGGCATTAAAGGGATGGCTTTAATAAACCTCATATTAATAATAACTCATAAATTCCCTTGGCTTCCAGTATCACCTGTACGCTGATGACACTCAGATCTATCTCTCTGGCCCATCTCTCTGCTGTCCAGAATCCCAGAGTGTCTATCAGCCATATCCTCCTTCTTCTCCTCCCGCTTCCTAAAACTCAATGTAGGCAAAACTGAACTCATCATCCGTCGTCCATCTCACACTTCTTCCTTACTAGACATATCTATCACAATAAATGACATCACACTTTGCCCTGTACCTGAAGTCCGCTTCTAGGAGTAATCCTTCACTTTGCTCTGCCCTTCAAACCGCACATCCAAGCCCTTGCCACCTCCTGCCGCCTCCAACTCAAAAATATTTCCAGAATCCGTCCCTTCCTCAACCCTCAATCTACTAAACTACTAATGCATGCCCTCATCATCTCCCATCTTGACTACTGCAACCTCCCTCCTCTGCGGCATCCCTGCTAACACTCTCACACCTCTCCAATCTGTCCTTCACTCTGCTGCTAATCCACCTCTCTCATCGCTATTCCTCCACTTCTCCCCTCTGCAAATCCCTCCACTGTCTCTCCAATTCACCAACGTATGTAATTCAAACTACTAACACTGACTTAAAAACCAACCACAATCTGTCACCCCCATATATCTCTGAACTAATTTCCAGATATCATTCAACTCAAAATCTTTGATCCTCCCAAGACCTCCTCCTCTCCTCCAAACTTGTATGTTCCTCATCTAACTGGCTTCAAGACTTCGCCCGAGCATCCCCCATTCTCTGTAATTCTGCACCCTGAAACGTCCAACTGTCCCCCACACTCAGAACCTTCAAGCGGAACCTGAAAACCCATCTCTTCAGAACAGCTTACAATGACCATAGTGCCACCTCACCACCCCTGGACCCCGTGCCCCACCACCATTGGACCCAGCGCTCCACAACCACCAGAGCAGACCCAACCTACTGTCTCTCTCCCCAATTCCCTGTAGAATGTAAGCCCGCAAGTGCAGGGTCCTTGTTTGTATGTAACCCTTTCTCATGTACAGCACCATGAAATCAATAGTGCTTTATAAATAAATAATTATAATAATAATAAACACATTGATTGCTGAATAGAAGGTCTCCTAACAAGATGATTAGTTGTCAGTTTTTTGAGGTAGCTCCTAAATTGTGCATTCTTATATATGACAGTGTGACATTCATGAGAAGCGATTTTAAAGCAGCGTAATTTATAATATAATGACCACCCTCTCATATTACACAGATTTAGGATACCATTTCAACAAGATCTGTGAGAAATTCGAAAAGGAACATTTTGGCTACATATACAATTAGGAAATGAATAGTAAGGCTTGCTTTGGCCAGCAAAGGGTTCTACCGCTATCTGCAGAACCAGTTAAGAGATGTAAAGATTGGAAAAAACCTAGCGCTAATCCTGCCATATTGTCTTCTTCTATAGTAAGGAAAAAGAGGGAATAACAAACACAATCTCATATGTTGGGTGGAGGTCCCGATTTTGATTGTTAAAAGATTTTGATGTCAACAAAAATCACATGGTCCATTTATTCTGATTTCATTTACGGTTGATTTTCCAACCACTTTGTTGATGGAGTAGAATAATATTTACCAGGATAACTTCTGATTTGTCCCCCAACTAACTTTAGTTTGTAACCTCTTGTTCTTGTGTTTATTTTCAATTACCGTAAAATCACTTCCCTTGAAACTTATTTCAACCTTAAACATTTGTTAAAGGTTTTGATCATGTCCCCCCCTTTTTCTTAGTTTTGGAAGGTGATAAAAATTAAGTCTGACCATATAAATTACTCTCAGCTCTCTTGGGCCTAGGTCATATGATCCTCCATCATTACCAATTTTGAGAACAGAAGTACTGTGCAGTCTGCGAGGAAGGCTATACTAATAGGTGTAGGAAGAAAATCTGTACTACTTATACTACTTGAAAGTGTAAATAAAACCTTTGTCCCGAACACATGAGCTAAAATAAACTGATCGACCTCTCTAAGAACTTTACATTTATATGTATAGTAACATAATATATATTATTATTATTATTTATTTATATAGCGCCATTAGGTTCCATGGCGCTTTACATGAGGATAAGGGAGACATCTCATATGTTGGGTGGAGGTCCTGATTTTGATTGTTAAAAGATCGATGTCAACAAAAATCACATGGTCCATTTATTCTGATTTCATTTACGGTTGATTTTCCAACCACATCTGTTTGAACTTTGTTGATGGAGTAGAATAATATTTACCAGGATTACTTCTGATTTGTCCCCCAACTAACTTTAGTTTGTAACTTCTTGTTCTTGTGTTTATTTTCAATTACCATAAAATCACTTCCCTTGAACCTTATTTCAACCTTAAACATTTGTTAAAGGTTTTGATCATGTCCCCCCTTTTTCTTAGTTTTGGAAGGTGATAAAAATTAAGTCTGACCATATAAATTACTCTCAGCTCTCTTGGGCCTAGGTCATATTATCCTCCATCATTACCAATTTTGAGAACAGAAGTACTGTGCAGTCTGCTAGGAAGGCTATACTAATAGGTGTAGGAAGAAAATCTGTACTACTTATACTACTTGAATGTGTAAATAAAACCTTTGTCCCGAACACATGAGCTAAAATAAAGTGATCGACATCTCTAAGAACTTACATTTATATGTATAGTAACATAATATATATATTATTATTATTATTATTTATTTATTTATATAGGTTCCATGGCGCTTTACATGAGGATAAGAGAGACAAGAACAAGTACACTAAATCCAGGCAATCAAGACGTACAGGTACAGGAGGGGCAGGGACCCTGTCCACGAGGGCTCACAGTCTATGAGGGGCGGGTTAGGATGCAGTAGGATGGGGGAATGTCAGGTATGGGGCAGTCGCCTGGGTCTCATGGCAGGTTGTAGGCTTGAGGGAATAGGTGAGTCTTCAGGTGACACTTGAAGCTTCTCAGGGTAGGAGAGTGTCTGACGTGTTCGGGCAGGGAGTTCCAGAGTAGGGCAGATGCCCGGGAGAAGTCCTGGACTCGGTTGTGCGAAGAGGTGATGAGGGGGGAGCAGAGGAAGAGTTCTTGGGAGGAGCGGAGGTTGCGTGAGGGTAGGTATCGGGAGACCAGGTCGGAGATGTATGGTGGGGCCAGGTTGTGTATGGCTTTGTACGCCATGGTTAGTGTTTTGAATTGGGATCTCTCGGAGGCGGGAAGCCAGTGAAGGGCTTGGCAGAGGGGGGAGACAGGGGAGTAGCGAGATGACAGGTAGATTAGTCGAGCAGCGGAATTGAGGATAGACTGGAAAGGTGTGAGGGAGTTAGCCGGGAGGCCATTGAGAAGGAGGTTGCAGTAGTCAAGATGGGAGATGATAAGAGCATGAATGAATGTATTAGCGATGTCATGGGTGAGGAAGGAGCGGATCCGCGAGATGTTCTTGAGCTGGAGCCGGAGGGATGTGGTGAGGGCCTCGATATGGGGCTTGAAGGATAGGGAGGAGTCAAGGATTACCCCGAGGCACTTGGCTTGGAGGACTGGGGAGAGGGCGCAGTCGTTGACGCAGATGGATAGGTTGGGAGGTGGGGTGGAATTTCTAGGGGGGAAGACTATGAATTCAGTTTTGTCCATGTTGAGTTTAAGGAGGCGAGCAGAGAAGAATGATGAGATGGCGGAAAGGCATTGTGGGATTTAGGAGAGTAGGGAGAGGATGTCAGGGCTGGACAGGTAGATTTGGGTGTCGTAGAGGTGGTACTGGAGGCCGTGGGACTCAATGAGTTGCCCTATATATTATAATTATTATAAGTATAGTAGTAATAGTAGCAATGAAATTTAAAATAATCCATCTATGCGATGTGTCTATCATTCGACCATTGAATTGTAGCAGATAATGACAAGGGATTTTTTCTTTGTGAAATACTTGCTTCTGAATTCGGTATTAGTTTTCTCCGACATCAAACTGAGAATAGTTTGGGCTATCAGTGAATGTTAATTTTAAGAAAAAGTTAGAAAATAAATACCGTATATACTCGTGTATAAGCCGAGTTTTTCAGCCCAAAAATTGGGCTGAAAAGTCCCCCCCTCGGCTTATACACGGGTCATACGGTATGCTGTGTGGGGGGGGGCTGTGACCGGGGGCTGGAGGAGGCAGGAGGGGGCCGCGGTGACCGCATGCGGTCACGTGGGGCCGCCTCATTAGTGCAATGAATATGCACGGCATCCCCCCGTCCATCAGCGGCGGGGGGATGCCGTGCATATTGCACTGCACAGCCCCCCTCCTTAATATGGCTCCCCCGGTAGTAATAAACAGCCCCCCTCCTTATCACGTCCCCCCCAGGCTGCGGCAGCTGTTAAAATAACAAACACTGTATACATCACCTTCCGACGCAGCTCTCCGCTCCTCCGGTCCTGTGCCCTCCGCTCGCCGGCTTCTTCTTCCTTGATGTGCCGGTGTCATGTGACCGGGCGCAGGAGATGACGTCATTTCCTGCGCGCGGTCACAGAAGTCGGCACATCAAGGAAGAAGAAGCCGGCGAGCGGAGGGCACAGGACCGGAGGAGCGGAGAGCTGCGTCGGAAGGTGATGTATACAGTGTTTGTTATTTTAACAGCTGCCGCAGCCTGGGGGGGACGTGATAAGGAGGGGGGGCTGTTTATTACTACCGGGGCTGCTGGATACTACACTGGGGCTGCAATACCACTGGGGCTGCTGTATATAGGGGCTGCAGTACCACTGGGGCTGCAATACCACTGGGGCTGCTGTATACAGGGGCTGTATACTACCACTGGGGCTGCAATACCACTGGGGCTGCTGTATATAGGAGCTGCAGTACCACTGGGGCTGCAATACCACTGGGGCTGCTGTATACAGGGGCTGTATACTACCACTGGGGCTGCAATACCACTGGGGCTGCTGTATATAGGGGCTGCAGTACCACTGGGGCTGCAATACCACTGGGGCTGCTGTATACAGGGGCTGTATACTACCACTGGGGCTGCAATACCACTGGGGCTGCTGTATATAGGGGCTGCAGTACCACTGGGGCTGCAATACCACTGGGGCTGCTGTATACAGGGGCTGTATACTACCACTGGGGCTGCAATACCACTGGGGCTGCTGTATATAGGGGCTGCAGTACCACTGGGGCTGCAATACCACTGGGGCTGCTGTATACAGGGGCTGTATACTACCACTGGGGCTGCAATACCACTGGGGCTGCTGTATATAGGGGCTGTATACTACCACTGGGGCTGCAATACCACTGGGGCTGCTGTATATAGGGGCTGCAGTACCACTGGGGCTGCAATACCACTGGGGCTGCTGTATACAGGGGCTGTATACTACCACTGGGGCTGCTGTATATAGGGGCTGCAATACCACTGGGGCTGCAATACCACTGGGGCTGCTGTATATAGGGGCTGCTGTATACACCACTGGGGCTGCAATACCACTGGGGCTGCTGTATACAGGGGCTGCAATACCACTGGGGCTGCAATACCACTGGGGCTGCTGTATATAGGGGCTGCTGTATACACCACTGGGGCTGCAATACCACTGGGGCTGCTGTATATAGGGGCTGCAATACCACTGGGGCTGCTGTATATAGGGGCTGCAATACCACTGGGGCTGCAATACCACTGGGGCTGCTGTATACACCACTGGGGCTGCAATACCACTGGGGCTGCTGTATACAGGGGCTGCAATACCACTGGGGCTGCTGTATATAGGGGCTGCTGTATACACCACTGGGGCTGCAATACCACTGGGGCTGCTGTATATAGGGGCTGCAATACCACTGGGGCTGCAATACCACTGGGGCTGCTGTATATAGGGGCTGCAATACCACTGGGGCTGCAATACCACTGGGGCTGCTGTATATACGGGCTGCTGTATACACCACTAGGGCTGCAATACCACTGGGGCTGCTGTATATAGGGGCTGCAATACCACTGGGGCTGCTGAATATACCACTGGGGGCTGCTGTATATTATACTGCTGGGGCCTGTATACCACTGCTGGGGGCTGTATACCTGTGCTGGGGTCCACCCTCGGCTTATACGCGAGTCAATAGATTTTCCCAGGTTTTGGGGGCAAAAGTAGGGGGGTCGGCTTATACACGGGTCGGCTTATACACGAGTATATACGGTATGCTATGGAGAAATAGTTTTCATAATTATAATTAATGTACCGACATGTCAAACGTAAAGGGAATCGGTCAACAGATTTAAGCTAGGTAAACCAATAAGACATATAGAGTACCCTAAAAAACTTATACTTGTCTGTCTCACATCTCATTTCTTGCTGCAGAGAAATCATCAAAGAAAATGCTGCCTCCTCACTTCATTCACTTGTGACGTCGCAGCAGCAGTTTCCATCTCCCTTCGTCCCTCCTCAGTGTTCTGCCCTTCTAACGGCCCAAGAATTTATTTTACTTTGGGGCAGGTGCAGTTAACTGATTCTTTTTACCCTCCAATCAAAACTGATCCAGTGAGCAAAATATGAATCCTTTACATATAAAAGAAAACTTGATGACTAAATAGCAATTAATTAATAGGTCATATCTCCATAGACTCCCATCTTAAAAAAAATGGATCCTGCAAAAATCAATTTTTTTCCAAAAGGCCAAAAAATTTGTGTTTGCACAACTTTTTTACCAATGGATCGCTGCTGAATCCATTCTAACGGATGATTAATGGCAATGTAAACTCAGCCTGCCACTTCATTATGTATATAGTCTCCATGGTTAGACCTGTGATGATGTCAACAGGGTCACATAATGACAGTCACAGGTCCTGTCAGCCTGAATGTGCCCACACCTCAGCTGCTACAGAAACTCATACTATATTCTCAGCTGCTGCAGGACTTCATATTGTATTGGTCACTTCAGCTGCTGCAGAACATCATAATACACTTTAGCTGCTGCAGGACCTTATATTACCAACTTTAGCTGCCTAAGAGCCTCTTAATACAGTTCTGCTGCTGCAGAACTTCATAATATCCTGCAACCAAGAGATTACGACAAAATGATGTCCGTGAATAAATGTTGGCTCATATACAGTTGAAAACAGCAGTTTACATACACTAAAAAGACACATATGCGTTTTTCTCACTATCTGACATGAATTCAGAATACTACAGAGGTAAGTATGCGTTTTTTTGTTATAGCACATGAATCCAGCATCCAGGCATAGATTATCCTTTTGGTAAAACTCCTTTATTTAACAAATGTAGCTCTCACTACATGTTTTGGCAGCTCACCCGATGAAGTGGTGACCTGCCGGAATATGTTGAGAGAGGCACATTTGTTAAATAAAGAAGCATTACCAAAAGGAAAATCTGTGCCTGGATGCTGGATTCATGTGCTATGCAAAAAACCCGCATACTTACCTCTGTACCATTGAAATCCCCCTGGGAGTGGTAGGAGCTGCAGCCTACAGCACCGGAGCATAGAGAGTGAAGGACCTGCGGCGACATCATTCCCACACGACCGACCCAGCCTGAACGCCGGAGGATCGTGCGGTGTACGATTACACACCGAAGGCCCACACTTTAGTTGTGCAGAGGTGCACAACCATGAAAGGCAAGTGATCTCACAACCCATCCCCCCAAAAATCCCCATTAGATCACCATGTATACACAAGGGCGCCTCTCTGTATGTTTTTATTTTTCATGAAATCAGAATAAACCTTTCCCATTTTAGGTCAATTAGGATTACCATAATTATTTATATTTATCAAATGCAAGAATAATGAGAGAGAGAGAAAGAATGTTTTAAGGCATTTTTATTACTTTCTGCAAAGTCACAAGTTTACATACAATAAGAATACTATGCTTTTATACAATTTGGGACAGCCCATATGTGTTGTTATGTGTTTTGAAGCTTCTGATAGGTTTATTGAGAATATCTGAGTTAATTAGAGACACACCTGTGGATGCATTTTAATGCACACTTGAAAAACACTGCTTCTTTGTGTTGCATCATGGGAAAGACTAAAAATATCAGCCAAGACATCAGGATTAGAATGGTGGACTTGCCAAGCTACTTACAACTTAAAAGAAACCGAAGAGAAAATGTGGGCAATAATTCAACGCATCTTTGTAAGATATAAATTAAATGTTTTCATTCCCCAAAATGTGATTCAAATGCTAAAATTCCCCCAGAGTACTATGTTCTGAAAAACAGGAAATATCTACCAAGACCTGAACCAGGATTCAACCTTTTTAAGATCATCCAACATAGAAGCTTGGGAGAAAGAATTAAAGCTTCCTATACATGCTGAATCATTAGGAAAAACTTTGAACAATGTGTATGCTAATATGCCATGTATCTCCCTCATTGAAACCTATTATAAAGTCTATTCACAATGGTAACTTGCCCCCTTGAAACTTAATTTAATACAGGAGGACCACCACTCACCTCTCTGCTGGCGAAATTGCAACCGCGTAGGAAATCTGAGCCATATATTCTGGGACTGTAAACATCTTAAGCCTTTTTGGAAAGAGGTTCAATCCCCAATTAGAGACATAACTAAAATTGACATTCACCTCTCCCCAGAATTGGCAATACTACTAATTGGAATTGATTTCCTACCAAAGAAACTTAGACCCATCACGGTTCATATCCTTCTCACAGCCAATAACAACACCGCCTCTCTCTGGAGAGATCCCCAACCACCATCAATACAAAATACCATAGAAAAAATTGCTACTCATAATTCATATGAATATTCTTTCTCTATTAAGAACCTACAAAATCAATGGGGCAACTGAAATGTATGTTTTCCATCTCCATTCCTTCAGAATGAATCTTACACACCTTGTTGACACTAGCCTTACATGACAATTAAACTATAATCATTAACTAAGACTAAAGGCCCAGTTACACACACAGAAAATTGTGCAGCGATTGTTTGCAGATCTCTGGTTGCAGTTAAATCATGGACACATTGTTCCATTTTGTGGCCGTGTACAAATGGAACAATGTGTCCATGATTTCACTGCAACCAGAGATCTGCAAACAATCTCTGAACAATTATCTGTGTGTGTAACTGGGCCTTAACTCAGATAAATCATATAAACTTGAGCTAACTACCCACACTAACCCCTCGCCCCTCAACCTTCCCTTCATCCTTCCGCCCTCCCTCCTCTGTGTACTTCTGCTGTTGTAAATAACTTACCAAAACCTTTGACTTTATTCTGTTTGTTAATTAATACTTGTTCTACATATTAGAAGCTTAACCTGTATCAGAATACATTCAGAATATATTCAAACTAAATTGAAACAGAATACATTCAAACTAAATTGATATTAGATATAATACATTCATTTACTATGATGTCTTACCTTATGTTATACTTATAATAAGAATTCTGTACAAATTATGCTGTATTAATGTGTTATTCATATTCTCCAATATTAAAACTCAATAAAAATTATATGAATATAGAATTATGGACTTGCAAGTCTGGTTCATCCTTGGGTGCAATTTCTAGATACCCGAAGGTTCCTTGTTCATCTTTACAAACAATAATACGCAAATACTAACAAGATGGGAATGTCCAGCCATCGTACCGCTCAGGAAGGAGACAGGTTCTATGTACCAGACATGAACGTGCTTTGGTCCATATGCATATCAACCCAAGAACAAAAGCAAGCTTGTGAAGATGATGGCAGAAGCTGGTAAGATTGTGTCATTATTCACAGTAAAACAAGTACTGTATCAACATGGGGTGAAAGGCTACTCCGCCATGAAGAAGCCATTACTCCAAAAGAAACATAAAAACGTCAGATACATTTTTGCAAATGCACACAGGAACAAAGACCTGAATATTTGGGAACACGTCCAAAACATGTCTGACGCAACCAAAATGTAACTGTAGACAGTCCCTCTGGGTCCATTCTCTCCCCCTCTCCCTGGTGGGCATGATAATTCATTCAGGAGCACGTTCCTGACTTAAAATTTATGGCTCCTCCTTCTGGGTATAATGTGCTGGCCGTACGTCATTTCTGGTCTGGTGCATTATAGGGTATTATTGGCTGTACAGGTCGGGTTTGATATGCGCATATATATTTTATGGCCTGCAAGGTTGTTTGTTTGTCTTTGCTCCTTATTGCCTCCTGCTGTCTTAAGTTGATTGTTAATTATATTGGACCTGGATTTAAGCACAAACCTTCCTTTATGTCTAGAGAGAGCTAAGGGGAAGTGTCACGGGGTGGTATAGCAGATAGGGAATCAGGAGGCAGGATGGTAGGATGGGCAAAGGCGAAGTGGAGAACTAGTCTGCAAAGCAGTCGTCAACAAGTGACTGTATTCCCCTCCCCCTTTACGAGAGGCCTATGGACTCTAAACTGGGCATGTTCGTTAATGGTCTAAACTACCTGAGTGAGCTGTGGAAGATATTTAGCACTGGAGAAAGTTCAAGATGGAACAACACAGGGTTGCAAATGGCCAATATCCTAAATGGACCAATAACTCCAGAAATAGGAGCTCCAGCTGAACACTTCCACCTTACATGCTTTAACAACATCCACACAAAATCATCCACACTCAGGATCTGAACTGTTATCACCATTTAATCGGTTACAGACATCCATTCTCAGGGGGACAAATAGTGCAGACATTTCCCTGTCTCTTCTCTTGAAACTTTCTCACAAAAGGCTTAGTGGGTGTCACCACCCACCTCCTATCACTCTTCTCAAGTGAACACCTGAGCCCAGCATCAATCTAAGGTGTAGGCTGGACTCTACCCCTACTCTCCACCAGAGACATAGGAGTAGGCCTGACCAACGCGGTAGAGACAGTAGTACTCAGGCGCTTATCCTCAAAGGACTTCAGCGGCTGAGAAGCGGATTTAGAGCGGTGTGGACAGACTCTAATAAAGTCATCATTTTTAACACAAAAGAAACAAGACCTCCCAACTGCAGATGGGCTAGTACAAGAAGTTACATTTCCCAAGTGCTTAGGAACGTGTAACCTCCCCAGCAGGGGTGGCCAACAGGTGCAGGGTTGGTTCAGGACTTTCTCTCGGGCGTTTGTCTAACTATATAGCAAGAGCCATAGCAGCCTCCAACGACGGAGTAGTGTACTGAATTATAAGGTACTGTTACACGTCGCAACATTGCATGCAATTTCACTTGCAATTTTCTGATTGCAGTGAAATCATGGACACATTGTTACATTTTGTACACAGCAACAAAATAGAACAATGTGTCCATGATTTCACTGCAACCAGCAAATTGCCAGTGAAATTGCATGAAATGTTGCGACGTGTAACGGTACCCATAGAGTCTTGTAGAAGATTTGACAAACCCAGACAGAACTGACTCCTTAGCACAGGGTTATTCCACTGAGTGTCAGTGGTCCATCTCCTTAACTCAGAGTAATACTCCTTGGTCAATTGCACTCCCTGCCTGAGCTTATGCAGTTTTGACTCAGCCAAGAAGACTGCATCAGGGTCACCATACACCAGGGCCAGAACCATAAAAATCTCGTCCACAGACTGAACAGATGGAGAATCAGTTGGCAGAGAGAAGGCCCAGGCCTGGGGATCGATCCCCCTTAAGAAAGGAGTGTATAATCCCTATGCACTGTTCCTCACTCCCTGAAGAACAAAAGCAGAGCCTGAAGTATAGCTTACAGACCTCCCTGAAAATGATAAATTTATCTCTCCCTCCAGAAAAACAGTCAGGGAGGGATATATTTGGTTCTGGTATAGCCAGGGCATGAGCTGCAGCGAAATACCCAACAACGTTTTGAAGCTGGTTATGCAAGATAGAAACCTCCTCAGAGAATTCCTGCACCGGGTGTGCAAAAGCTCATGTTGAAGCCATAGGACTTCAGGGAAAATGGTGGGTCACAGATAATGTCACGAGGTGGTATAGCGGATATGGAATGAAGAGGCTGGATGGTAAGATGGGCAAAGGTGAACTGGGGAAATAGCCTGACCCTGACTGGGGATCCCTGGCTTACCTTGTTCCTGGAATTACCTGAATCCTAAAGTTGAGGATGTCCAGGCTGCAACCCTTGCCCTTTGCTCCTGACCAGACCTAAGCTAAGAGCCCCTACCTTCACCCATGGACCAGGAAGACACAGCAACCCCTAAGGAAGGGAACAGCAGCACAGCACATCTTTACTGCATGGGGTCCTAGTCGAGACTGAACTCTGGAGGTGTAAAAGAAATTAAGTCCGATTAAACTACAGTAACATTACATGTGAACAGCAAAGCAGTCAAAACGTGACAGCAGCATTACATGTGGCCTGCAAAGCAGTCAACACATGATGGGAAGGAACTTGTACAGGGGAAGATTTGTTCTATCAAAGTGCTATAATTCTATAAGTGCCAGGCAGTTAAATAACAAGTTGTAGGGAAACAAAATGGTGTATCACAATCCGCGCTGCCAGAATCATCCGCTCCAAAAGTAATGCACATGAAGATGGAACTTCAACATAACTCCTTTATTTAAAGGAGTTATGTTGAAGTTCTATCTTCATGTGCATTACTTTTGGAGCGGATGATTCTGGCAGCACGGATTGTGATACACCATTTTTTTTCCCTACAACTTGATGTGTTTCCACACTTGTGTGGACGGTGGAAATCCTGCAGCAGCCATCTGGTAATAAGCATTGAATACGCCTTCAAGCCAGTTGTGGGTGACACAACTGCCTCAGGTGAGTGAACTCCCCTTTTTCACCACTTTGTACTCAGTGCCATAGTGATAGGGCACTATTGCGCCTCTTGTTCCCCTCCTTCTTTTATTTGAGGCAGTTAAATAAGACTTGAATCTGACACTCATCTCTCTTCTCTTCATATAGGTATATATTTTTATGGTATCTTATTGAGTTTTGTCCCTGATGCTGTAAAGTCATATCACTTGTATAAAAATTTTATGATCCATGGTGACCTTCAAGCTTGCTTGTTTTTCTTTGAATATTACTGCCTCCTGGTGTCATATTCTAGTTGATTGTTAATGAGTCAATTTAGACCTGGATCCAAGCTTAAACAGGGGTGAACCTAGCCTCTCTGCTGCCTGAGGCGAGCTGCAGAACAGCGCCCCCCCCCCTCCCCGCGTAAATTATTTTTCAATCAGTATAATTAAATCTGGTTCATACAGATCTATATCTTTCTTATCAAATGACTACATTAGTGGACATTTAAATTTAGAGAGATAGAAAGAAGTTGTCCAAATACAAGGATATCATCACATGCAAACACAAGAACCACACAGAAGGGTCCAGAATAAGGAGCATCAATGGCAATGGTGGCTTCGCGCAAGCTACAGACACACAATGACGACTGGCAGAGCTGTGGTCCTGTAGGCAGACACAGTTCTCCATCAGTATGTGCGGGGACTAATGCGTGCTCAGCATGTGAGCGTGTTTCAAAGGTAGGGATACAACATTTGATGTATATGTAAATGTTCATCATAGGTGGTGAAGGGGTTAAATTACATTATATACATGTATACAGCACACACATACTGGACAACACATGCTCCTTACATACACATAATACAGTTACACAGACATCATATCACACAAGTCCTTAGTACACACATGCTATATAACAGATACACAGCAAGTACACATGATATACACAGAACATGCATGCAGGACAAGTGTATATACACACACTTCAATATACTCAAAAGATATCTAAACATACACAGAGACAACCTACACACACAGGAATGCAACTCACACAGACATACAACTTACACACACATGCAACTCACACAAGGACACAACTCACACACAGAAGACACAACAACTCACACAGACAACTCACACAGAAGATACACATACATACACACACCAGGCACACAACATACACAGAAGACACAACTCATGCATAGAGACAACTCACACAGAAGACACACAGATACACAACTCACACACAGAAGACACACACACAGACAACTCATACACAGAAGACACACATACATACCCACACCAGGCACACAACATACACAGAAGACACAACTCATGCACAGAGAAAAACTCACACAGAAGACGCACAGATACACAACTCACACACAGAAGACACACATACACACAGGCAACACACATACACACAGCTCACACACAGAAGACACACAGACACACAGGCACACAACTCACACACAGACACACAGGCACACAACTCACACACAGAAGACACACAGACACAGAAGACATACGGACACAACTCACACAGAAGACACAGGCACACAACTCACACACAGAAGACACACATACACAGGCACACAACTCACACACAGAAGACACATACAGACACACAACTCACACACAGAAGACACAACTCACACACAGAAGACACATACAGACACACAACTCACACAGAAGACACATACAGACATGCAGAAGACACATACAGACACACAACTCACACACACAGAAGACACATACAGACACACAACTCACACACAGAAGACACATACAGACACACAGCTCACACACAGAAGACACAACTCACACACAGAAGACACATATAGACACACAACTCACACACAGAAGACACATACAGACACACAGAAGACACATACAGACACACAACTCACACACAGAAGACACATACAGACACAACTCACACTCAGAAGACACATACAGACACACAACTCACACACAGAAGACACAACTCACACACAGAAGACACATACAGACACACAACTCACACACAGAAGACACATACAGACACACAACTCACACACAGAAGACACATACAGGCACACAACTCACACACAGAAGACACAACCACACACAGAAGACACACAACTCACACACAGAAGACACAACCACACACAGAAGACACATACAGACACACAACTCACACACAGAAGACACACAACTCACACACTCATTTTACAGATAGATACCTCTCACACACACTCCTCTCTGCTGCAGGAGGGGGGCACATGTGTAGCTTCCTCTGCTCTCAGCAGTTGGATCCCTGCCCCTCCCCCACTCCCTCCTTCTCTCTGCCGGGACTGTGCACAGCAGGAGATCTGTCACCTTATGACTGGGGCTACTTCTCCCCCTCGTCTTCCAGCTCCAGCACAGGTGTCTTCTCTAATCTTCTTTGCCGACTCTCACTTCTTCCCTCCCTGCAGGAGGAGAACACTGGCCAATCAGCTCTTCTATCATTCTGATATGAGAGCGTTCATTGGCCAGTGTTCTCCTCTGCAGGACACGCCCCCTATCTGATTGTTGAACCCGGCAGGTGAAAGCTGCCGCAGATTCCTAATCAGTGCAAGGTGCACTAGTAAGCGGCAGCGCAGAAGACAATAGGGTGTCCAGGAGAGAAGAGAGGCCCAATGCAGGCACCGGGCGGCATCTGATAGAGCGGGCAGCATCTGATAGAATGGGTCCCGCAGATGCCGCCCCCATTTTATGAACAGGTGCCGCGCCTGAGGCAGTGTACTCAACTTGCCTCATGATAGGTGCGGCCCTGAGCATAAATCTTCCTATAATTTAGACAGAACTAACGGGAAGGCACTTGTACAGATTTTATTGAAGTGCCCTATTTTAATGAGTGCCAGGAAGTGAAAAGTGGCAGTTGGACAGAGCAGGAGACAGGTAGGTGATGCAAGACAATAAAACTTGTTCCTAGATTCTTTATGCTGCAAAATTAATTCAACAAATGTATTTGTATTATTTTCTAGCTGCTTCAATCACTCATACCTATAGCCCTTTCACACATTTTCTGAACTCTATCTAGATCAGCCTCCTTCCCTCTAATATGTACATTTCTCACACTCTTTTCATAATTTTAAACCATATAGATCCATTTACTCCTGCCATACAACACAAGAGGCACTCTCCCAAATCACTTAACCATCTGCTCACTCTTTCTATTTTCCTTCTCCTAGCCACAGGAGATATCTCCCCTAACCCAGTTCCTTTTTGCAATGGTAAGTTTAACTCCTTACCTGCTGCGGTCAGAAACCTTACAAATCTCATTAATATTCTTTGCATGCCTGTTGTCTCATTTAACTGTCATGTCTGGAAACCATAGTCAGTATGTTAGATGTTCTCATACATCATTGACTTTTTCCTTTCAAATTCCAGTCCCCTCCTTGCTGATCCTGCAGTTGTACATTACAGTCGCTGCTTCCTTATATCATGGCCTACAACAGGGGTCTCAAACTCGCGGCCCGTGGGCCGCATGCGGCCCCTGGGGCTCCCCTGTGCGGCCCCCAACACCTAGGACAATTGACCATGCTGGCGGCGGTCCAGTGCATCGGGCCGCCGCGGTGTCCTCTTTAATATTACTTCCGGCCACTTCACTGTCTCTGCCGCTCGCTCTGCCGCTCTGTAAGCTCAATACAAGCCCTCAGCCAATGAGAGGCCCGCAAATGACGTCATACGGCCACGTCACATGCGGGCCTCTCATTGGCTGACGGCGGCTTGCATAGAACTGACACAGCGGCATAGCGAGCAGCAGAGTGAAGCGGCCGGAAGTAATATTAAAGAGGAGACCATGGCGGCCCCATGCACTGGACCGTCGCCAGCATGGTTAAAGTAATAAAAGTGTGTGTTAATGTGTGTGCCTGTGAGTGTCTGTGAGTGTGAGTGCCTTTGAGTGTGAGTGCCTGTGCCTGTCTGTGAGTGTGAGTGCCTGTGCCTGTCTCTGAGTGTGAGTGCCTGTGCCTGTCTGTGCCTGTGAGAGCCTGTGAGGGTCTGTGCCTGTGAGTGTCTGTGTCTGTGAGTGTCTGTGCCTGTGAGTGTGAGTGCCTGTGAGTGTGAGTGCAGTGAGTGTGAGTGCCTTTGAGTGTGAGTGCCTGTGAGTGTCTGAGTGTGAGTGCCTTTGAGTGTGAGTGCCTGTGCCTGTCTGTGCCTGTGAGTGTGAGTGCCTGTGAGTGTCTGTGAGTGTGAGTGCCTTTGAGTGTAAGTGCCTGTGCCTGTCTGTGCCTGTGAGTGTGTGTCTGTGAGTGTGAGTGCCTGTGAGTGTGAGTGCCTGTGAGTGTCTGTGAGTGCCTTTGAGTGTGAGTGTCTGTGCCTGTGAGTGTCTGTGCCTGTGAGTGTGTGTGAGTGTCTGTGCCTGTGAGTGTCTGTGCCTGTGAGTGCCTGTGAGTGTGAGTATCTGTGTCTGTGAGTGTGTGTGTCTGTGAGTGTGTATGTCTGTGAGTGAGTGCCTGTGCCTGTCTGTGCCTGTGAGTGTGAGTGCCTGTGAGTGTCTGTGAGTGTGAGTGCCTTTGAATGTAAGTGCCTGTGCCTGTCTGTGCCTGTGAGTGTCTGAGTGTGAGTGCCTTTGAGTGTGAGTGCCTGTGCCTGTCTGTGCCTGTGAGTGTGAGTGAGTGTGAGTGCCTGTGAGTGTCTGTGAGTGTGAGTGCCTTTGAGTGTGAGTGTCTGTGCCTGTGAGTGTCTGTGAGTGTCTGTGTCTGTGAGTGTGTGTGAGTGTCTGTGCCTGTGAGTGTGAGTGCCTGTGAGTGCCTGTGAGTGTGAGTATCTGTGTCTGTGAGTGTGTGTGTCTGTGAGTGTGTATGTCTGTGAGTGAGTGCCTGTGACTGTCTGAGTGCCTGTGTTTGTGAGTGCCTGTGTTTGTGAGTGCCTGTGAGTGTGAGTGCCTGTGAGCGTCTGTGAGGGTGAGTGTCTGTGTGTGTCTGTGAGTGTGTGTCTGTGAGTGTGAGTGCCTGTGAGTGTGAGTGCCTGTGAGTGCCTGTGAGAGTCTGTGAGCGTGAATGCCTGTGACCGTGAGTGCCTGTTAGCATCTGTGAGGGTGAGTGCCTGTGAGTGTGTCTGTGAGCGTGTGAGTGCCTCTGAGTGTGAGTGCCTGTGAGTGTGAGTGCCTGCGAGTGTGAGTGCCTGTGAGTGTGAGTGCCTGCGAGTGTGAATGCCTGTGAGTGTCTGTGAGTGTGTGTCTGTGAGTGCCTGTTAGTGTGTGTGTCTGTGAGTGAGTGCCTCTTGAGTGCCTGTGAGTGTGCCTATGGGTGTCAGAGTGCGCGAGGGTGTCAGAGTGCGCAAGGGTGTCAGAGTGCGCAATTTTGTACAGAAGTGTGTGATTATAACAGAAGTGCTAGAGCACAGGAGGCACACGTTTAATTACCTTTAATATACCACAACGCGTTTCCTTGGCGGTCCGCCGTCTTCATCAGGTGGATTTACCTGATGAAGACGGCAGACCGCCATGGAAACACATTGTGATATATTAAAGGTAATTAAACGTGTGCCTCCTGTGCTCTAGCACTTCTGTTATAATCACACACTTCTGTACAAATATCATATCTCCATCCGAGGGTTGCAGCAGGAGCAGCTGTGAACCAGAGTCTCCGCTAACAGAATCCAAAGGACCTGCGGTGACGTAACCGAGAACGTCACAGGGTCAGGTGATTGGCTTGCTCAAATCACCTGACTGGAAGAAGGAGCTGCTCGTGGAGGAAACCCCGACCGCTGGAGTCCGGAGCCTTCCACTGCGATACGCCAAGGTTGTGCAGGGTTGCAGAACCTCCAAAGGTGAGATGCGAACCCCCCACATCTGTTATTGACTACTCCACTAGACCACCAGGTACCGCTCATGGGTTGTGCTTTCCCTCCCTTTTGTTCCACATGAGTGAGTGTGAGTGAGTGTGAGTGTGTGTGTTAATGTGAGTTTGTGTGTGAGTGTGAGTGGGTGAGTTAATGTGTGAGTGGGTGTGATTGTGAGTGAATATATGTGTGTGTAAAAAGAAGGCAGATCAGGTTGGGGACATCATTAAAAAAGGGGTCCAGCATGGGGGACATTACTGCACTATGGGGGTGAGGATGATGACATCACTACAAAAGGGGACCAGGATGGAGGACATTACTACACTATGGGGTCCAGGATGGGGACATTACTACACTATGGGGGCCAGGATGGGGACATCACTACAAAAGGGGACCAGCATGGGGGACAGGATGGTGACATCACTACAAAAGGGGACCAGCATGGGGGACATTACTACAGAAGGGGATCAGGTTGGGGATATTAGTACAAGAGGGGGATCAGGATGGGGACCAGTATGGGGACATTACAACAAGAAAGGGACCAAGATGGGGGCATTACTACAAGAAGGGGATCAGGATTTGGATATTACTACATTGACCAAAAAAATCTGGTATTACTAAAAATGTCACTTAGGGTACCGTCACACCAGGTGACATCGCCGGTGATTTTGCAGGCGATGCAGGGGCGTGGCCTATCATCAGCGTCATCGCCGGCGAGTCGCCCTGTGTAAAGTGGCGATTTTGCGCTGAAAAATCGGCTGAGAGTGGTTGCCTGGTTTCACAGCACTGCTTTGAAACCAGGCAACCACTCTCAGGCGATGTGTAAGCATCGCCCCGTGTAACATCGCAAATGGCGATGTTACAGGCGATGGGAGCCATAGGCTCCCATGTTACAGGATCCCTACTGGGGTTTCTAGACACCCCAACAGCGACGTCGCCTGAAACATCGCCAAAGCATCGCCGAAGGTATCGGCGCATGTAAACACACGACGCTGGTGAGGTGCCAAAAATGTGCGCGCTCCCGTGCGTCGCCTGCAATATCTCCAGCGATGTCACCTGGTGTGACGGTACCCGTAGTCCTACAAGCAATGCGGCCCCCCGATAAAAAAATGTTTCTATGTGCGGCCCACCAACCCAGCCGAGTTTGAGACCCCTGGCCTACAATCTTACCATATCGCCAAACCTGAGAACAGACCAGGTGGAAGTGGTTTTCTGCTCCTTTCAATAAAATGTACTTTTCAGATAATCCCTCTAGTACTCTTACTTATAAGATAAGATAAAATACACTTTATTGATCCCAAGTGGAATTAGTTTCACAGCAGAAGAACCTATAGACATGAATTACAACATAACAGTAGACAATTGACTATGGAGTCTTGTACATTTCTATTTATGACAGGTCAGTACAAAATACTACTAGAAGATCAATAATACACAGGTCACTTGGATAGTTTAACACTTAGGTGGTTATTATGCATTCCCATAGCAATCGGCACAAATGATTTCCTGTTTCTTTCCTCCTTACACCTTAGTGGGATTAGACAGTTCCTGTAGGTGCTCCCCTGTCTCATGAACAGCTCATATAATGGATATGAATTATTGTTTATTATCGCCACACATCTCTTCATAGTTCTTTTCTCTACTACCTCCTCAAAAGTGTCAAGATGGTGGCCAACAGCCGAGCTTGCCTTCTTGATGAGCACATTAAGCTTATTAGTATGCTAAATGACCTTAGTTTCCATAGTAAGTACAGTTTGCTCATCCTTTCATAGCTCTCGGCCTGCTCCATCTCCTGACCAGCGATAGTGTCCAGTAAACACTGCAAAGCACTGCAAAGGAAATCTTTGGTTGGATTTGAAGAAGACACAAATCTAAGGGCCGCTTTACACACACAGATATCTGTGACCAACTTCTGAACAGATCTCTGGTTGCAGTGAAATCATGGACACATTGTTCCATTTGTACACGGCAACAAAATAGAACAATGTGTCCATGATTTCACTGCAACCAGAGATCTGTTCAGAAGTTGGTGTGTGTAAAGCGGCCTTAAGACTTATGGGCTAATTCAAACGGTGGTGAGTTTGTGAATTTTGAGAATCAACCTAATTTACAATGGGAAGAAAAAAATGTATTGCTACTATAAATATGAAAATGCATGTTTGGGAATCAATAGAAGGATCCAGCTCCATGTCTTCAATAAAACTTCATAGTTTATTACTTAGTTAAAATTTACACATATTTAAGGGTTTCGAGCAGCATCATAGTCTTAACAATAATACATTTAGTAAATTGTATCTTTTTATATCCACCCCCTCAGGTGGAGCAGTAACTGGTATAATGATCTCATAATTTCAGGTGGTAAATGATCTGCATGTTTGTGAGTATGTTACATTAAAGAAAAATATAACCGTTCCTCTATCCATATATGATCTGAACAGTGCCCAGAACTTTGCTTATTGAGATAACATTCACACATTCAATGTGTTAGGGTTAATTGAAGCTGGAAAACAGTAAGAAGCTTAAGAGAAAAATAGCAGAGAAATAAAAATCAGTCAGTCCCAAGATACATGACATTTTCTATGCAGCTTAGGCATTGTAGAAGTGACCTTGAAGATAATGATGCTTGGGTGGTATGTAACTCAGAGAAGTATGACAAGTGTTCAGGCTTGATAGACATATTCATGCCAAGTCTCCCATTCAAAAATGATGTACTATTTTTACTTAAACATTCAAATGATACTATGTTGCTTTCCGATCATTAAAAGACTGTAACAAATATTAATATATATTTAGAGGGAATCTGTCAGGTTTTATCACCACTAATGCTACCTGTATTGGATTAGCACCAAAAAGGTTTTAATATCGGTTGAAGGTAATTTTGTTTAAAAGACATCTTTAATCCCTGCACAAGAAGAATACTAGTTACTTTTTACAATCAATGAGCTAGAGCCATTGGGGAAAGAAGTCAAGATGGATATGCTCCTGCCCCACCTAATCATACGTGATTACCATTCCTGAGAAATAAGGCATGAGAAAGAGCATCACAGAAAACACTGGAACTTTTTCCAAATGTGGGGCGTGGTTTTAAATGGGTTATCTAGCACTTTTAATATTCTTTTTACGTATGAGGGTAAAATATAACAGATAGGCAGTTGCTATCTACCTGCCTGATCTGCCTAGTACTGATCTCTGCTGGCTCAGAGCTGGCTGGTTGCTCATGGACAGCTCCTGCGACATCAGAGCTGTGACGTCAGCTGATGTCACCTTAATACAGCATCTTCTCCTTTGCTTTGCTCTGTTGATGGGGTGTCTCTCCCCATGTCATGCTGCTGACAATCAGCAAGACGTCTGACGTGATGTCTTGTCAATAGAGCAGACCGAAATAGAAGGCACTGCTCTATTGACAAGGAGAAAAATTAAGCAGGGGAATCACTGGCTGAATCAGCAGAGATTGTCCATGTGCAGAACAGGCAGGTAGTTAGCAACAATATTAAAAGTCATTGATAACCCCTTTAATGGATTCTAAATAAAGTATTAGATTTTATTTATTGGATGTGTTGATGAATTTTAATGGAAAATTGATTCCATCATCATAGTAGGCACAATCTGACCAAAACGCATGAAAAATACATGTCGGTGTCAGGTCCCATGGACTTCAGTTACACAGTATTATAATATGATTGTATTACTGCTTTTATACTGAGATTGAGTCTGTTTGCTGTGTTACATTTATCCTTTCTCCCTATATGTAGTGAAGCTCTGATGCAGGTAACTCCTCCCTTATTCTTGTACCTAGTTTAGTATTTGTCAGCCATCATTTTCTTATGTCCTATGTGCAAAGCTGGAAACAGTCATCTTTTTATCTGCTGTTGTACATAACCACTAGAATCTTTGTACATGCCTTTGTGGCCAGGTTGTTACTCCCTGACAAACTCCATAGTATGAGTTTGGGTTCCATAAAGACATAAATAGTAGAACTGTCTCAGAATCCCCAAACTGATCACCTAGGTATGGAGTCAGAATAGTCAGGAAGGGCAGTGCTCTGAAACTAAAACTAATGTGTGTACTTACAGTATCCCAATCCTGTCTGCAATCACATGTTCCATTGTCTCCTCGCTCTGGTGATGTGAACTATTCTACAAAAATATAGCACTCATTCTGTTAGTATTTAGTCTTACCTTAGCCTGTAAGACTGACTTTGAAACGTTTACCCACTGGGTTCCATTCTAAGCAAAACCTTTAACCAGGGCCGCCATCAGGGCTTGACTAGTCTGACAGCTGTCAGGGGTCTGGCGGTGATTGACAAGAAAGGGGGATCCCATGCAAGATGTGAGGGAGCAGGCCCCGATCTTCTCCGTTCCCTGCCCTCTCACACCTTGCATGGGTCCCCTTTCCTGTCAATCACTGCTGGGCCCCGCCCCCTCACCTCTTGAGCAGGTCCTGTCTTTTGTCCATCACCGCTGTTGCGGCCCATAAATCGGAAGTCACGCGGGCCTGGAGGAGAGGTGAGTGGTTGGGCCCTGATGTCCTCACCTCTAGAGCGGCCGGTCCAAGTCTCCTGTCCATCACCGCTGTGGCCCACAAACCGGAACTCACACAGGCACCAGCAGGATGCAAAGGACTGGAGTCAGGATGGAACTGCTGCTGCTGCCGCAGCCGCTACTGGTGCTGGTGTTGAGTATGCTCATCTGTCTGTCTATCTCTGTCTCTCTCTGCCTCTGTCTGTGTGTCTGTCTCTACACAGCACTATACTCTATATACAGGTCCACACTACATGCTGTATTTGTGTATCTATATACTGTATGTATATAGTGTGAACCTGTATATACAGTAGAGTGCTGTCTGTGTATACCAGATATACAGCCGGCAGTCTCTGCATATGGCCAGCAGTCTCTGTGTATACGTCCTGCATAGTCTCCAATGTGTATACATCCCGCAGCAGTGACTAATGTGCATACAACCTGCAGCAGTCCCTAATGTGCATACGTCTCACAGCATTCTCCAATATGCATTGGTCCCGCAGCAATCTCCATTGTGCATTTGTCCCACAGCCATCTCCATTGTGTATACGGCCAACAGCAATCTCTATTGTGTTATGTACAGCCAGAAGCAGTCTCTATTGTGTATTCTTTACTGTGTGCATAGCCAGCAGCCATCTTCATTGTCTATAGGGCCCGCAGCCATGTCTAATGTGTATCCTCAATTGTGTATTGCCAGCAGCACTTTTTATAGAGTATTCTCTAATGTGTGTATAACCAGGAGCAGTCTCCATTGTGTATACGGCCCACAGCCATCTGTATTGTGTATACAGCTAATAGCCATCTCTATTGTGTATTCTCTATTGTATACACAGCTATTGTGTATTCAGCCCACTGCAGTCTCAAGTGTGTGTGTGTAATATATAATAGAGAAAGAGAGAGTGTAAAATAAGGAAAAACAGTACAAAAATATAGAAAAAAGTGGACTTTATTGCCCAATAACATGGTGACGCCATAATGTGCTTACTTGCTTTAAAAGAAAAAATGATTTAGCAAGTTATAATGTGAAAGGCTAAGGAATACAACTTCCATAGAAATTCCATTTTATACTTAAATGTGTGCAGCAAAGTAGCATTACACATTTAGCCAATCTCTCTCAAAACTACAGCAAACCATTATTAGAGCTCATGAGATGATCTAGAATCGGAAGCAATTCTACTAACGGAAATCAGCCAATACGTTTTATAGTATACTTCAGAAAGTGAATTCTCTCTATCTAAAGCATAGCAGTCTGATACAAAAGCATCTCACTTATTTGCCCCTATAATAAAGTTACTTTGTATTACCATTGACTCAATCTGTTCTTAATAAGTCGTTTGTGTGCTGAGATTCAGCTGGCACAAAGTTTTTAGGGGAATGCTGCTTGAGAAATAGTATGCAAAATATCAAACCTCTAAAACGAATATAATTCTTTCCAATATCACCTAAAAAACACGAAAAGCCAACCACTACCTACCCATTGGCAGTACATAAGGCATCTCACACAGTCAACATAAATTCAATTCTATTTATATGAAGCAATAGCTCATGAGATGAGGGAAACTGCTTTTTGCTTATAACAGTCACGTCTTGACTGCTGTGCAGTCTATGAGTGCTGTGTTTAAAATGAGTTTTATTTTCCTTTGTCTATGCTATGTGCTACAGCCCAGCAGGTGGAGTAGTGAGTCATAACATTTGGGTGGAGGTGAAAGGGTGTGTCTTAGTATTCAGATCTCCATTCCCCCAGCCTTGAAATAACTCCACTAGGTGTCGCAGAAAGATTTAATTTCAGACTCTGCTTGGACACCTTACAGTAAAGACTTTCTGGTGCTGTGCTTGCTTCCATAGGAGCTGCTAGCTTTTTGTGGTCCATGTGCGGAGGTAGGGAATTTTAGCCTATGGTTGATCAGACGCAAAGGGTTAGGGTGGCAGCCTAGATGTCCTCACCTTCAGAGTTAATTCTAGAATCAGAGTGAGCCAAGGACCCCCAGTCTAAGAGTCAGACTAGTTCCCCAGTTCGCCTTGCCCATCTTATCATCTTGCCTCCTGATTCCATATCTGCTATACCACCCTCTGACAATAACCTAAGTTATGTTTCAAGGTTCTTGAAAGGGTTGGATATTATCTCTTATAGCTACCTATAAGGGACTGTTTTCTTCCTTCTGGAAACGAATGATGTTGCATCAACTTTTGCTTAACAGCTTTTACTTTGTGATGCTAAAATAAATTTTGAAGACCATAAAAACATTCCTATAAAATTTGCACATTCTAAGGAAAATGTTTATACTGCTGGTTTTTGGAAATCTTATTTTTGCCCAAATATCTGTATTGAGTTTTCAGATTCAGGAGCTGGAGTGTCAATATAGTTAGCTTTCACACAGTTCTGGTGACTGTTGTCATGCCTTGTCTGCCTAACAGTGTCTCTTTACACTCATCTCCAGTGATCAGACCAGAAAAATGTTTAAATAACTCCTTGACCATGGGCATGTGGAGCAGTGATAATTCACTTTATTTAATAGCAGACACATGATCGACCCAGCTGCTACAAGAAGCTGTCTTCTGGGGCAAACGTGTGTTTACTATTAAAGAAAGTGAATTCACTTTATGCCCATAAACCCACCCCTCAATGCCAGCTTCAGTTCAGAGAAATAGGGAGCTAATAGTGAGAGAGCAGTGAACATTCTATTGCTTTAATAGTGGGCACATGTATTAAACCCAGCAGTCACTGTAGACTGTTCCTGCCTCCTGTGACCTCGCTCCACCACCACCACCACACCCTAATAATAATAATATAATATAATAATAATATTTATTCATAAGCAGCAAATCAGGTAAATCTGGACAACTAGACGTATCCTCCACTTTCCCCAACAAGAGATGGGAGGAGAAAGTTTGCCTTATACTCCAAAAAATACATAATCTTATTTTGCTAGAAATTTAGAAGGGTTAAAAGTTTATCAGCATTTTCTCAATTCTCCAGCATACTTTCCAAAACTATTTTTTCTAGGGACCATTTCACATTTCAAGTGACTTTGAGGGGCCTATATGACAGAATACCTCATTAGTGACACCACTTTAAAAACTGCACCCCTGGAAGTGCTCAAAACCATGTTCAAAATGTGGCGAAAAACTACTTTTTGGGCACACTGCAGAATTCAGAAAGGAAAGCACGCTATTTGAATTTTGGAGCGCTATTTTGGCTGTAACAGATTGCAGACTCCATGTCATATGTTAAGAGCCCCCAACATGACAAAACAACAAAAACCCCAAAATGTAATCCTATTTTGTAAACTACACCTATTGAGGAATTTATCTAGCCGAGTAGTGAGCATTTTTCATCCTTCGGCAATTAACATACGGTAACTGAATAACATTAGGCTGAGTACATGAAAATGTCCTATTTTCTCCAATAAAATGTTGCTTTGACCCCAAGTTTTAATTTCATAAGTGGTAATAGAAGAAAATGAATGGTATACTTTCTTATGCAAGTTCTCCTATGTCAATAGCCCCTATATTGTCGAAAATTACTTTTGAAGTACAGTGCAAAGCTCAGAAGGGAAAGAGTGTCATATTGCTGGAATAGTTTGCGGGTGCAATGTCACACTGGCAGAGTTTCTGAGGTGCTAGAAAAGCAGATCCCCATAAGTGACCCCATTTTACAACCTACACTCCTCATTTAATTGACTTAGGGGTGAAGTGAGCATGTTGACACCATATGTGCCTCACAGAATTTTATGTCATTGGGTGGTGAAATAGAATAATAACATCTTTGGTATTAAAATCTTGTTTTAGACCCAAGTTTTTAAGTCGTATAATGCTTAAGAGTAAAAAAAAAAAACACACCGTTTGTTGTACAGTGTCTCCTGAGTGCGCCAATATGTACATGTAATTGGTAACTACTTTACAGGCACAGTGGAAAGATCAGAAGAGAAGGAGTGCCATATTATAGCACACATTTTGCCATTATGTTTTTTGGGTGCCATGTCACATTGGCAGAGCCCCTGAGGTGCTTCAACAGAACAATTCCCCCATAAGTGACATAATTTTACAAGATACACCTCTCAATGAATTCATCTAGGGGTGCAGTGATCATATTAATATCACAGAAGACATAGAATTTTATACCATTGTGCGGTAAAGAAAAAATAATTATATTTTACCACAAAAAATTTTGCATTGTCACCAGACTTTACATTTTTACATGGAAAATGGATAACAATGGCACCAAAATGTGTCACACAATGTCTGCTGAGTATGGCAATACCCCTTATGTGGCTGAACAGTACTGCTGAGCCACAGGGCAAGACTTGCAAAGAAGGGCAGGGATCAATTTGACCCTTGTAGCGAAGATTTTCATAGAATAGTTTGCAAACTCCATATACAGAGCCCCTAAGTGCCAGAAGGGAAGAATTCCCCCTCAAGTGTCCCCATTTCGGAAATGACACCCCTCTGTGAATTAATCCGCAGGTGCTTTGACCATTTTGACTCCAAGGGAGTTTTCCCAAAGCAAGCAGCAATGGATGTTGCTGAGCGAAAAATACAAATCTGCCACTAAAGTGCCCGTACGTTGTAGTGCCCATACATTGTGCCCAGCTCATGCTTCTGGAGACATGCACCTGGTAAATGAAGTGGACGTTCCTTACTGCAGAAATGCGAAACATATGTATGCTAGATTTTGTTTAGACACACTGTGAAGTTCGGAAGGGGTGCATTTTGATTTGGCAATGCAGATTTCGCTGAATTGCTTTTTGGAGGAAGCCATGGCGCTTTTCCAGGGATACCAGTAATGTGGAAGCACCTATATTTTCATTAACAGATGACAGACCTGAGAGATGACTTGTTTTTTTTTGTGGAATGAGATGGAGCTTTTATTGGGAAACATTTTACAAGACATTTTGGATTACATTTATCCTGTGTTGTACACTGAGCACTTTCTTTGGGGTTTACATCTAAATCTCCAAATTACATGATTCAGATGAAACCCCAAAGGTATCTATTCACTATAATGAGGCAGCAGAGTTACTCTGGACTCCATCTAGACTCTGCTCAGCAGTGTCCGTCTTTTGAAGTGCTCAAAACAGTGGCCGGCCATGCTTTTATGAATGCTTAAAAAGATGGACACTGCTGGATTATATGCAATAGACAGTCTACAGTGTCTGCACCTGCCTCTTTATAGTGAATATTCAGTCAGAGGTTCCATCTGAACCATGTGTTTAAAAAATATCATGGAGACACCGAAGTAAGCGTTCAGCATAAAGAGCATCATAAATGTGAGCCAAGCCTTACTGCGATCTTTGGGAAAAAGAATAAACAAATCAACAGCAGCACAAGAATTTATTCTATATATTTTTATGCCATTCACAGTGCAGTGAAGTGTTAAGGTGATTTTATTCCTCAGGTCAGTGTGATTATAGTGATACCAGGCTTTTATGTTCAGCTCCTATTACACATTAACCTCCCTGGCGGTCTGTTTAGTTCTGGAAATTGTTGCTAAAAGCGGGCTACCCGCGTTCGCGGTAGATGCGGTTAAAAAACCGCATCTGCCGCACTTGCCGCATAGCTGCCGCACTTGTGCCGCACTTGCGGCGCGGTTGCGGCGCGGTTGCGGTAATCTGCATAGGAACCAACCACCTCTGATGACCCTCATACATTGTTAATATGTGCCCCTGCAGCCTAGTAAACCATTAGCAGCACTGTTGTTGTGTGCTAAGTGGCTGCAGTAGAAGTGCGATAATGATTTTAGACACTTACATGCCTGGTACTTGAGGCCGTCTCCCTGTGTGTGCTGGGACTTGTTGTGCTGTGCTCATCATGTCTGCTCTCCCCCTCCCTTATGCACGCCCCCTCTCAGCCTGCTATACTGTGTGAGGCTGATTGCGTCATAAAGGGGCGGGGCTACCGTGATGCCGCGATTTAGCCCCGCCCCTTTATGACGCAATCAGCCTCACATCACTATAGCAGGCTGAGAGGGGGCGTGCATAAGGGAGGGGGAGAGCAGACATGATGAGCACCGCCCACACGTCCCATCACACACAGGGAGACGGCCTCAAGTACCAGGCATGTAAGTGTCTAAAATCATTATCGCACTTCTACTGCAGCCACTTAGCACACAACAACAGTGCTGCTAATGGTTTACTAGGGTGCAGGGGCACATATTAACAATGTATGAGGGTCATCAGAGGTGGTTGGTTCCTATGCAGATTACCGCAACCGCGCCGCAACCGCGCCGCAAGTGCGGCACAAGTGCGGCACAAGTGCGGCAGATCCGGTAGATGCGGCAGATGCGGTTTTCTCACCGCATCTGCCGCGAACGCGGGTAAGCCCGAGCCTGACTCGGGGTTAACGCTTCTGGTAGTGAATGTTAACCCCGAGTCAGGCTCGGGAATAACGCTAGGAAGGTTAAAACAATGCTTTAAAAAAGATTTTTGCATCACCATATGTTGACAGCTATAACGTTTTCATTTTACTGTTGACAGAGTCATGTAAGAGCTTGTTTTTTGCAGGATAAAGTTATTGGTACCATTTTTGTGCACATAACATTTGTTGACCACTTTTTATTCCAATTTTTGTGTTGCAATTCAGAAATTGTTTTTTTTTTTATGTTGTTCACTAGTTGGTAAAATTGATAAGATGGCGTTATTCCTCGGATCAGTACAATTAGATTACGTTTTTTTTATGTTTTGCTTCCCACACACACAATAAAAACAAATTTATTAAAAAAAAATTGATTTTGCATCGCTACCATCTGACAGGTGTAGCTTTTTTTATTTTTACACTAATTGAGCTGAATGGTGGCTTGTTGTTTGTAGGACAAGATGACCTTTTCAGGGATATCATATTTATTTATATATGATGTTTTGATTGTGTTTTATTCCACTTTTTTACTGGCAGTTTGCTGAAAAAACCTTATTTTTTTATAATTTTTATATTTCTTTTTTTAAGGCCTTTACTGAAGGTGTAAATAGTGTGACAGATTTATGCATAAGGTTGTTCTGGATGCAGCAATAAAAAATTTAAATTTTTGTCTTTATAGCGTAATATTTGTTTTTTTGTTCTTTATTTTGAGGGCTTTTTTTTAAAAAACTTTTTTTCACTTAGTCTTTTTATCAGACTAACTTTTATTAGTCTGATTGCTGGTGTAATGCCATGCAATGCAATGTCTCTCCTTCTCTCCCCACATCCGGTCACTTGCTCGCTCATATCACCTACACCTCAAAAACATCTCTAGAATTCAACCGTTTCTTACTGTTGATTCTGCAAAAACTCTAAGGGCCCCTTTACACACGGCTACATTTCTTGGGTGGCTACAGGTAACTTACTGATTGCAGTGAAATCATGGAGACAAGGTTTTATCTTGTTGCTGTGTACAAATGGAATAATCTCTCCATGATTTCACTGCAACCAGTAAGTTACCTGTAGCCACCCAAGAAATGTAGCCGTGTGTAAAGGGGCCCTAAAGGTACCTTTACACACCACCACTGAGGTGTAGCAACTGCCTGGCAATCGGGATTTTTGTCACGATTGCCTTGAAATTGCTACGAAGTAGCGGTGTGTAATTGGGGAAAGTGATCGGGTTGTTCGCAGTTGCTCCGGGTAGCGGTTTCTGAGCCGTGTTCTAAAATCCGAGACAACCCAAACGGTGAATTGCCCTGGTAGTGGCGTGTAAACGGGCGATAGGGATGAAATCTGCGTCACCTAGTGATTTCCCGGAGGCGTGCCACAGCGTGCTGGATACCGCGCCCCATCAGCAGTGATTGGTGGGGGCTACTGTGTTATTTTTGGCTGTCCCTTCACAGGCTGCCATATTTAAAGAGCTGTCCATTCACACTACACAATTGCAATGGCGTCATGTATTAGCCAGCGTGTTAGCGTCACGGAATACTCAACTCTGTCACGCCTATGTTCTTGCGGCGCTAAAGATGTACGCCCATATTCCTTTGTGATAGCGGTGTGTGAAGTGGCGACGGTATTCAACAGGAAGCTATCCGCAGGATCTGTTTCAACTTCCGGGGAACCATGATACCTTGAGTTGACGACGCAATTGCGGCGTGTACATACGGCATCGGCGATCGTTAGCAACCATTAAAAACGTGCATGCTCACGTACGGTTGCTACTGATTGCCAGTGATAGTTGCGGCGTGTAAAGGTACCTTAAGGGTATGCAATTTCACTTGCAACTTACTGGTTGCAGTGAAATCATGGACACATTGCTCTATTTTGTGGCCGTGTACAAATGGAACAATGTGTCCATCATTTCACTCCAATCAGTAAGTTGCAAGTGAAATTGCATGCAATGTTGCAACGTGTAAAGGTACCCTTAACTGTGGCCCTTATTCATTCTCGCCTGCATTACTGCAATTTTCTACTGATTGGACTCCCTTTTACTTAACTCTCTCCTCTCCAATCCATCCTCAATGCAGCAGCCAGGATCATATTCCTCTCCAACAGCTTCACTGATGCCTCTATCCTGTGCCAGTCATTGCACTGGTTGACAAACCGCTACAGAGTACAATATAAAATTATCACTTGACCCACAAAGCCCTCCACAGATCTGCACCGCCTTACATCTCCTTTCTCATCTCTGTCTATGGCCCTACACTAGCCCTCCATTTTGCAAATAACCTAAGACTGATATCAGCTACAATCCGAACCTCCCATGCCCTTTTCCAAGACTTCTCAGGAGCTGCACCAATTCTCTGGAACGGGTTACGAAAAACAATTCAATTAATTTCTAATACCAATAGTTTTAAACGAGCCTTAAAAACGCATTTCTTTAGACTGGCTTATCCCTTCACCTCACTTGTCTAACTTTCTTCCCTTTTCCAAATCTGGCCACTTGTGTCATCTGTCTGCAGCTGCAGACTGTCTGTCTGTCCCCCATGCATAATTATAGCACTTTATCTGTACTTGTACAGATCCTGACCGGTGACAGGTTCAAGCAGTGTTACATGAATCCCCTATTTATTATACTCATGGCTGGACCATACATGCCATGATGGCACTTTTTACCATTGACCTTTTGTGCCTCCCCTATTTCCTCATAGATTGTAAGCTTGAGAGCAGGGACCTCACTCCTCATGGTTTTTGCATTTTTGTTACTCTGTATTGTCTCATACTGTTTGTATATGTCCCCTCTGAATTGTAAAGTGCTGTTTAATATGTTGGCTCCATATAAATAAAATTATTATTATTATTACATTACACCTATCACTGTGATACTTGCAGAACGCCTGTTAGACCATGCTCCTGGCTTGTTCTAACAGGTCACCATAACTGACAGATCAGGAGGTCATTATTTGACCTTCTGCTCTCAAAGCAACCATTGAGCCCTGGTGATCACATTGAAGGAGTCACAATCAGGGGAGAGAGGGAGCCCCCTTCACCTCTATCAAGTTTGGAAATGCTGTGATCACTATTGATTGGGACATTTAGAGGAATAAACAGCCAGGAACGGTCCGGGCCAAAGCTCAGCTATCACTTAGGCCGAGCTCCTGGTGGCTTCTGTGCACCAAGATGCTTGAATACGTCCATTTGCAGGAACAAACTGGAATAGGATGTACTGGTACTTCCAATATCAGGAAGGGGTTAAGCAGTATGATTATTAGTTAAGCACTGTATAAAGTGATAAGTGGCTTAATTCACACATAATTCAAATTACGCTACACCCAATGCATGCCACTACTGCATCATCCTCTAAGCTGCTCTATCAGGTTCACTTCTCTGCTACCATCACGCTGTCCTTCATCCCTTAAAAACAACAGAAGTGGGACATGAACATAACCATGAAATGTAACCTTTTCCTTTGTAGTCTCCCTCTACCGCGACATTTCTGCCTGTCTGTGCTCATTAATTTTACTATCTAAATAAAGGAAATCACCCCTAGAAAGTGATGATAATATTCCACCTGTCTACCCCGGTTACGTGGAATATGTATTTTCATCAATGCTGCAGCTAAACAGGGTCATCAAAGCTGCAGGTATGAAACAGGAAAGGGTCTCCTAGCAACAGCAGAGAAGAGCCTGCCAGACGGCCAGGAATCCTCCCCATAGTCACACTTGTTTGTTATACTGATGGCGTACCTCTGCCCCTTATTTAAGGTCGACTATTGCTACACATATAATGAAAGCCAAAATGCAGAAGGTCAGATGGAGATGTGAGCCTCATCTCATGGAGACATTTTCCGTGACAACAAATATAATTCATTTTCTGTGTTGTTTTAAGTCATGTCGTTTGAGACACATAAGCAGGATATCAGAACAATTAACCTGGATGATTCATCTGGAGTCTCATTGCATCCCAATGTCCAGGCTGCAGATGTAACACAGTTATCATAGTGGGAGCTCCTGTTAAGTAAAAGTAGATTTACGCTGTGTTCACATTGAGTATTTGCTGCATTTTCAGCACCAGTTAGTGTTGTCAGGTTATTTTATTGCGCCCTTTTTTACATAAAATTTTAATGCATTTTTTCAGCTGAGCTCTCTGTTTCCTTTTGTTATGTCATCTTTTACATAAAAAACGCTTTGTTTCAAAATACTCCCTGTTACTTAACTTAGACAAAATGTAATTAATAAACTCATATGTTGATTTCCAGTGTGTTTTCATATGTGTTTCCAATTCAGAAACGCAAAAAAATGCAAATGCAATTTTATCTTCAAACTTTCCTCATGTCCTTCAACTCTATGGGGAAAATGAGCAACAAAAAATACATTTACTACAAGAGAAATTGACATGGTGAAGATTTAAAAAGCCGAACAGGTCAGTTTACGCTGTGTAAAAAAAAGCACAATGGGCATAAGATTTCTATAAACCCCATTCACCCAGCTCGATGAACTTTAATAAGCTGCATTTTTGCCCAGCGAAAATGTGCAGCATAAAAAATGCACCAGATACTCATAATGGGAACTTAGCCTTAGGGCAGAGACACCCTATGCGAGATGTATGCGAGATACTTGCATGAGTGTCACATGACTCACCCGACACAGCCCCTGTCTCTCTGAACGGGAGCATGTCGGCTGAGAAACACAAGCAGCTGATGAGCTTCCATACAGAGAGGCAGTGGTCGTGCCGGGTGAGTCATGTGACACTCAAGTATCTTGCATGCATCTCACATAGGGATGTATCTGCCCTTAGGCTCAGTGTTTTTGACACATGTATCTGTCAAGTTTTTCATAGACATACACTTCAGGACACAATGTTGTCTTTTGATCTGAAGTGTCTTTCTTGGCGTTTTTTTCTACCATATTTGGCAATACTCTATGTTGAAAAAACTAAAGAGTGGTTTCCAGAAGTGAGATACCTGAAAAATGGTGCACATTTTCATTCTTTTTAACGTTTACTTAGCATGGAGTGTACCTTATGCATACAAATTTGGCATAATTCCTTTTAGCTTAGCCTCATGCATATGGGCTTGCTTCAGAATTCAGCCTCTCTGCTGTAGGCTTGGATTGGCCTCATGATAATATGCCTGTACCTCATGCTCCTGAGATAAGCCTCATGCCTTTGAGTTTAATTTGGCATCACATCATGTCTCTGGGCTTGGCCCCGAGTCTCTTGGGTTGCTTGGTCTTGTGTCCTATGCCTTACTCCTCAGAGCATGTTGTTATTGCACTATGCCTCTGGGCTTGACCCCAAGCCATATTCCTTCAGGCTTGGCCTAATTTCTCTGGGCTTAGCTTTGTTCATGTGTTTGGGCTTGGCCTCATGCATAATGGGACTCTTCAAAGTTTTTGTACCCTGATTCATCATTACCTTTGCATTTAAAATTCCAGATATTTTTGTCATATTCTCCAACTAACCCCTGAACAATTGAGCCAATTTCTGTTTTTGCACTTTTACTTCTTCCTCTTCTTGTTTTAAGGGCCATAACTTATTTTATTTTTCTGTCCACATTGACATTTGAGGGCTTGTTTTTTGCAGGACGAGTTGCACTTTTGAATTACACCACTCATTTTACCACACAGTGGACTGGAAAAGAGGGAACAAATGCAAAAGGGGAGAAATTGTGAAAAAAAAAATATTCTGACGTTATTTGGGGAACCGTTTTTACAATCTACATTTTGTGGTTAAAATTACCCAACAATAACATTCTCCTCTTCAGTACTAATACAGTGACACCAAATGTGTCAATTTTTTTAACTATGGTATTGGTGGAAAAAAAAATCAGAATTCACAAGCAAAAAAAAACAGGGGGTTGTATTAATCATGCCAATTACAATTATGCAGCACTGGCCTGATCACTTAAGTTCTTTGTAATGGGCAGTTTGACCTCAGAACACCTGCGCTAAGAAACTGGAATAAACCCCTTTCCAAAGAACATGCAGATGGATCGATAGGATTCAAGTTATGCATCCCTATGACCTGATATGTCCTATACATGTATTAGTGATGGATAGTGACCTAATTTCAACCCAAACGTATTATTATTAATTTATTTATGAAGCACCATTAATTGCGTGGTGCTGTGCATGAGAAGGGGGTTACATACAAAGCAATATTAGAAGGGGTTATATACAAAACATAAAAATACAACCTACACATATTTCTGTTGAACATAATTTGTGGTGTGAATTTGTATGGTTAAAATTGGGTGCTGAAAATGTATTGTTCTGTTGTTCAACTTTAATTTTGTTTACATATAGAAAGCACATGCAATATCTTAATATTTAGGAGTCATAACATGTCATTGTGATAAAACAATATGGACTTCTAACCTATCCACCAGGATGTTTCTTGCTGCTCATATTTGTTTTGTAGTGAACATTATTCATGTATTTACAATGACCTGCCAGTGATTACTGTTTGAAACTGATTCCCTGTACATCCATCCATCAGCATTCACATTGGTTCTTAATCAATCGAGCATATTTATGTGATAGGGGATTACTAGCTGGACTCTGGGTTTGTTTTACCCAATACTACCAATACGGTTTTCCTTAGAAAGGTCTCATGGCCTAGGCTGGATAGAGCCTAAGTGAAGATAGCCACACCAGCATATAATTAAGGAGAAATCCAGATGTCTAGTAATCATCCATTAGACCGGATCCTGCAGAGCTCCATTGGCAAAAAAATTGTGTAAAAGAACCTCTTTTGTCCGTTTTGAAAGGTTTTATAACAGATCCGTTAACAGATTGATACTTAGCAATCAGTTTTTCTTTCATTTTTAATTGTCCTTTTTTTGCTTACTGGAGCAGTTTCAAATGGAAAATAAAAGCAATCAGTTAGCAGATTTATTTTGCATAGATTCACCTTGTTAAAAAAAACGATCAAGCAAAAAACAATTTTTGATAAATGGACAATAAAGCTGTGTCCTCACAATGTTTTTGCCAACAGATCACTGCAGGATCCGTTGTAACTGATGATTACCAGACATGTGAACTTGGTCTAATTCTGCACCTTATCCTTTCAGATCTTGAGAACATTGCTAGACTATACAGTCTGGACACTGCTTCTCTATGATCTGTTATTGATTGGAACATTATGTACCTGCTGTGTTTGAAGTTGGTCATTTGGTGATTTGATTTTGACAATCAAAACTACGGACAATTAACGAGCATCTTACCTTAACTGGATCATCATTATCATAATATAAATGACAACCTGATGACCTTGATTGAATAAGCACAATATTCATTGGCTGAAATAGAAAGTGGTAACTCACTCCTTGGGATGGGGTACGGTGCTCATTCTTTTTTACAGCATACAAAAAATTAATTGAGCAATGGGTTAACATGTGGTTGCAGGTAGGAGCTTTGATTTTACAGAATGAATAAACATAAAGTGCTGGCATGCACTCATTACTAAGGATACTCCAAGGCTACAATTTAACTGGTGCTAACCTCTGTTGCTTAGCACCTTGCTGCTAAATACAAATAATGCAAGACTTTAGTTGTTGAAGGGCACATAGCTAGTTAGCTAATTACTGTATATACTCAAGTATAAGCCACGTTTTTCAGCACACTTTTTGTGCTAAAAAGTGCCCCTCTCGTCTTACACTCGAGTCAGTGTTCAGTGTCAGTGAAGAGGGGTGACTTTGAAGGGCGACCGGGGGCTCAAAGAGGTTGGCACGCGATGCAAAGGCAGCGGGAGGTCATATGGGCATGCTTATTAGTGTAATGTAGTGTAATATGCACTGAACTCTCCTCACCCATCATCTTTCAACCCTGGTGCTGAGAGGTGGTCAGGGGTAAGTGCTGCATATTACATCACAGTTGGTATACACACCCCATCACTGTATGTGAATCCCATGCTGCAACACACAAGAAAATAATAAACAATTTACCTTTAACTCTGCCGTTGTCCTCTGCAGCACCATCCCTCCTCCGGTCTTCCTGTCTGTGCCTTCATGTGAGCAGCGCACAGTGATGACGTCACTCTGGTGCACTGCTCACATGATCAAATGCCCGGAACAGACAGGAAGACCAGATGAGAAATGATGCTGCAGGTCAGCATCAGGGAGGTAAGTTAAATAATTTATTATTTTCTTGTGTGCGGCAGCATGGGGGCCACATACTGTGATGGGGGTCACATACTACACTATATACAATGAAGGGAGTTATGTACCAAGATAAGGGGCTATATTCAGTGAAGGGGTTATGTACCAGGATGGGGAGCTATATACAGTGGTGAGGGGAGCTATATATTAGGATGGCTGGCTATATAAAATGTTGAGGGGGCTATATACCAGGATGGGGAGCTTTATACCATGATGAGGGGCTATGTACAGTGATGAGGGCCTATACAGTGATGAGGGGGCTATATACCAGGATGGCGGCTATATACTGTAATGAGGGGTTGTATACAGGGATGAGGGACTATATACCATGATGAGAGGCTAAATACAGTATTGAGGAGGCTATATACCAGGATGGTGGCTGTATACAGTGATGAGGGTGCTATATACCAGGATGGGGGCTGTATACCAGGATAGGGGTTGTATACAGTGATGAAAAGCTATATACATTGATGAGGGGGCTAAATAAAGTGATGATGGGCTATATACCGGGATGGGGGCTGCTCCATTTTCCACCCTAAGCTTATACTCGAGTCAATAAGTTTCCCACTTTTTTGTGGTAAAATTAGGGGCCTCGGCTTACACTCGAGTAAATACAATAGAAATAAAAAGAAAGGGAATATTGACCGCGCTACCATATATGACAATCAAAAAATGTGTGGATTGATTGTGATTTTTATCTTCTACGTGTTTCTGTGCTCTCTGGCCCCTTCATCAGGAAAAAAATGTACATCTGTGATTTTTCTCCTGATGATGGGCCAGAGAGCACAGAAACGTGTAGAAAATAAAAATCATAATCAATCCACAAATTTTTGGATTGTCATAAATGGTAGCGCGGTCAATATTCCCTTTTTTTATTTCTATTTTATTGACACAATTTTATTGGAAAGACTGCAGCAAACCTTCTAATACACTTTTGTGGTGGTTGTGGCTTACAGAACCCTGTTAGGTGAGTGTGTACCTATTGACCACTTCCAATTGTTATACTGGTAACACCCTAGATTGCGCCTTTTCCATTCCAGCTTTTCTTCTACTCGAGTAAATACAGTAGTTTTTTTTACAAAGTAATCTTTTTTTTTTTTTTTTTTAAATTGTGTTTATTAAAATTTTGTTTTATCCAATAAAATACCGTCAGAACAAACATTGAAAAGTCATCAGTTGTCACAAAGAGTATAACAAATGAATTCCGACTTCGTCAATAACAAAAAATCAACTGTAACAATCCCCTCCCTCCTCCCCCCATCGCCCCTCGTCGTCTTATTTAGGCACTTGATTGTGGTATAATAATTATCCTCAATTTATTAGACTTCTAATCTAAGCTTTCCTAATGTGCCCCCCAGCTCCTCCAAACAGTACCATTGAGTATTTTGGAATGGTAGCATAAATTCTTCTAACTCTGTCTTAGATAATTGATATTCTATGAAGTATCGCCAGGTAGCGAAAACATTTTTCGTCTTATTCTCTTTATCTGTCAGAGCCTCTAATCTCTCCAGTCTCATGACATATTCCAATTCTATTCGTAAAGCCTCGAGTGTAGGCGGGCCTGAATCTAACCAGTGTGGTAGAATGAGGCGTTTGAATGCAAGCATGACTATGTGCAGGAATGCTCTCCATTTGACAGGGATGCCATATTCCGCGAAATCATGGAACACCCATGCTTTTCTATCCAAAGGCACTCTTAGGCCCAGAACGTTCCCAACCCATCCTTGAACCAAGGACCACTTCCTCCTGATCACTTCACATTCCCATATTCCGTGAAAGAGGTCAGGTCTAGGTGATGTGCATTTCGGACACGATTGTTTTCTGTCCGGATTATTTATTGATGAAGGTATATTAAAGCCCAATATAGCTTTGTGGATCAAACGGTAGTGTGTATCTCGCCACCTTTCGTCTATCACATGCCTTCGTATCTCCTTCCATCCCGCGAGGATCATCTCCTCCACCCCCTCTTCACCCAGTCTTGTCTCCCACCCTTTAAAAAGATTTCGTGGGCCAGAGGGAATCAGATTGTTTTGGAGGCTAAGGTATATAAAAGAAATATTGGCCACAGGAGCCTCTTGAGACAATAGAGTATCTAATGCCGATACACGACATTCCAATGTTAAGTCCCGTAGCCTCGAAAACAAATGTCCCTTGATTTGAGCATATTGCAGAACAAAAGAGGGACCCAAACGCCATCTCGTGTCCATTTCTTTTGCCGTCATCCATCTACTATCAGGTGTCCAAATTAGGTCTCCCATATTCTTGATCCCTCTGTCTCGCCATAATGAAAACAATGCATTGTCATGTCCTTGGGGGAAATCTGGGTTGCCCCACAGCGGAGCATATTTCGTGACTCTCCAAGCTAGTCCCATCTTGCATCTGATAGCCTTCCACGCTGCCCTCGTATCTCGGAATATAATAGAATGTTTGATGTGTGGGTCAAGCACATTATTCGGGGCATGGAGAATCGCGCCTAAATCCCATGGTGCACACCACTGCGACTCGAGTTCGTAGTCCGAATGCTTACTCGTGCCTCTTAGCCAATCTATTGCATGTCTAAAGACACAAGCCAGGTTGTATCCCCGCATATTGGGGAAGGTCATTCCCCCCTCCTCTTTGGAAAACATTAGGGTGCGTAATTTAATCCTGCTTCTTCTCCCTCTCCAGAGGAAACCAGAGGTATTGTCTGTAGAGGGTAGAGCAGGCGTTGAAAACTCACCATTTTAACAAGATGTATTCTGCCCATTAGAGACAGCGGGAGAGATTTCCAACGTTCTAGTTCCCGTTCAATTTTCAGTATAATAGGTTGAAAATTTAGGCGATAGATGTCTCTGGCATCGCTCCCCAAGGTGATGCCTAAGTATTTGATCTCTTTTGTAGCCACTGTGATCCCCTGGTATGTACCTTGCCCCCACTCGTCCCGTAAGACCCTTCTGCCCCTTTCATTGAGGGGCATGATCTCACATTTTGTTAAATTTAGACGGAACCCCGAAATTTTCTTAAATTCCTCAAACCTCTCCAGAACCCCCCCAAGGTCCCCCGCAGGATCATCCATATAGAGAATGATATCGTCTGCGAACAGGTTCGCCTGTAGGGTCGACTTTCCCACCTGTATTCCTGTAAAACTGCCAGGACTATTGAGGTATCTCGAGAGAGGTTCAATCGCCAAATTGAACAAGAGCGGGGACAAAGGGCACCCTTGTCTCGTCCCCCTCTCCAAGTTAATAAAGTCAGATAGAAAGCCCGGTGTGTGTATACGCGCTCGTGGGTTTGCATATAGGACACCCAGGAACCTCCTAAAACTGCCTGTCAGCCCCATTCTGTCTAGAACCTGCTCCAGCCATGGCCAAGCCACACTATCGAAGGCTTTCTCCGCATCTAGCACGACCATGGCCGGAGCCCTCCCTTCTCTATTCCTGCCCAATCGGACCGCCTCCAGCACCATCAGTGCCCTACGGACATTACATACAGTTGATTTACCTTTAATGAAACCTGCTTGTTCCTTCCCCACCCACCTTGGGAGTATGTCCGCTAGCCTGTCTGCCATAATTTTTGAAATGATTTTAAGATCTTGATTGATCAGGGAAATTGGTCTGAATGAGGCCGGATCATCCATTGGTTTGTTTCCTTTGGGCAGAAGCTTAATGTAGGCAGTGTTCATGTGGTCAGGAATTTGCTCCCCCCTCAAGAAGTCATTACACAGTAATTTTAAATGTGGGACAATCTGTTCAGCTAAGATTTTGTATAGACTTGCACCGAAGCCATCTGGGCCCGGGCTTTGTGGATATTCAATTGTTTGATGACATTTGTTATTTCGGACTCCGACACTTCCCTATTTAATTCCTCTAAGTCATCCTCAGACACCTCCGGCACCGGCCACTCCTCCAGCCACTTCAAACCTTACATTCTGTCACTTGATTTTTTACTATACAACTCTGAATAGAAGTTGCCCAATATGGAATTGATCTCTTTGGGGTCGGATGTGTTATCCCCATTTTGGTCCTTCATACTCGCTATTTGTGAGACTTCGTTCCTACCTTTGGCCAAATGCGCCAAAATTCGTCCAGCTTTGTCCCCATATCTATGTAGGGTGGCCTCCCTGGCAGTTTTACCCATGACCTCTCGTTTTCGAGCCCACACATCAAAGTTCTTTTTGGCCTCAATCCAGGTTGTCTTATTATTACCCGTTGGGTCTTGTTGGTAACGTCTAAAGTTATTACTTACAGAGTGGCTGGCCTCCAGATAAGCTGCGTGAGTCTTTTTCTTAACAGTCGCTGCATGCGCCAGGATTCTACCACGTAAGACCACCTTAGCCGTTTCCCAAAACAAAGACGACCTCATCGCCTCCGGTGGGTTACAATTCACATAGTCAGTCCACCACTCCCCTAGTAGTCGATGGAAATCTTTGTCTCCCTTCAGAAAGTGTGGGAACCGCCAAATGAAGTCAGAACCCCTGGGGAATGAATCGCTCAGCGTTAAGACCACTGGGCAGTGATCTGAAATCAGCATGTCTAAAATCTCAGAATTTTCAATCTTTGGAAGCAGATCTCCGCTGGCCAGTAGAAGATCGATTCTCGACCATGTCCCATGAGGGTGCGAGAAGTGTGTAAATTGGCGGTCCTCCGGATGTTGGAGACGCCAGACATCATGCAATTTAAGATCCTCCACTAGTCCCCAGAGAGGCCCCAGGTGTGTCACCTCCAATCCCACTCTCCGTGCTCCCCCTAGTCCAGATCTGTCCTCCCCCACCTCCATGACCTCGTTCATGTCACCTCCTATAATTAGTGATGTCAACTCCCTCTTCACCAAATCCAGCCCCAATTCAGTAAAAATGATGGTCCGATCCACGTTGGGTGCATATATATTATGTATGTCTAGGGTTCCGCTGGGTGTCTCCAGTACCACCCGCACATGTCTCCCTTGATCATCGTGGTGGCAGTGCTTTAGTTTGTACTGAAGTCCCTTATTTATCAGTGTGATGACCCCTGCTTGGCGGCCCGTCGCTCCCGACCCGCATACCTCCCCCACCCACATCCTATGCATTCTAAATAAGTCGTGTTGCGGGAGATGAGTCTCCTGTAAGAGTGCAATGTCTGCCTTTAATCTACGTAAGTGGCGAAGCACCATCATATGTTTCTCTGGGGATTTTAATCCCTTGACGTTCCAGGTTATGATTCTAACCATTGTTTAGCGTGTAGTGCTGAGCAAGATGTCTCCCATTTTCCCTGCAATAAAAAGTCTTAAAGCGACAAAAGCGAGCAACCTCATAGATCATATTATACCTCAATTTGTCTCCCACCTGTCTACCTTTGGCGAGAAATTCTATTAAGTCCTCAGACAGACGACTATTACCCAATTCCCCCAACATTTCTAGAATTATCCATAGAACTACCCCCTTAACACCCCATCCCTCCCACCTCCCCCACTTCATACCCAATAACATCTTTAGTCCACCTGACTTCCTTTTTTTCCGAGGCAGACGCCAACCTCAAGGCGCCAACCAAGCCTCTTGCATTAATATGGTATCTGTCCCTGTCCGCACGGACAGCATCCTATGTAAAAAAATATGAGGAGAAAAGAAAAATACAAAAGTCAAGTTAGCCTGTGTCAGCCAATGTCATCATTCCGGGGCCGTCTCAGGGGTTGCTGGGCTCTTTCTCCCTGGCGGTGGGCCATTCTGCCCCGAATGCGGTGAGCCCTTTGAGGATCTCATGAACACCCTCATTGCTTCGTCAGGATCCTGCCACCTTTGAAATGATCCATCTTCATTCCTCGTCCTAAGCACTGCAGGATATTGCACTTGGAACTGGATTCCCCTCCGGTATAGCATACCGCAAACGTCACTGAAGGCTCTGCGTTGTCTAGCCACCACAGCAGAGAAGTCCTCATGCAGGACCACCTTGTGTCCCATAATTTCTAGGGGCCTCCTCCTGGCCCTAAATGCCCTGAGCACCCTGTCTTTGTCTTTAAAGTCAAGGAATTTGGCTATAGCCTGCCTTGGACCCCTGGATCTCCTGTCAGAGCGGCTGGCATCCTCCGTATTGGGTGGTCTTTCACTGCCGCTTCGTGGGGGCCCCAGCCTGTGTGCTCTCTCCACCTTGCAGACTCCCTGTATGCCCAGAGCCTCCGGCAGCAATTTTTCAAATATACTGTCCAGTTGTTGGTTAGAGACAGATTCAGGGAGGCCAGTCATGTGCAGATTGCTCCTCCTAGACCGATTCTCTAAATCCTCCAATTTGTCAGCCATCCACATATTATTTTTTCGGACCTCTGTTAATTCCTGCTCTTTTGTCAGTAATCTGTCCTCCAAATCAGAGACCCTCTGCTCGAGCTGGTCTAGTCTGCCCGCATGTTCAGCTGCTGTCTCTTGTAGATCCTCCACTGCCTCTCTCACTGCCATTCGCACAGCGGTCGTTATCTCTCCCTTCAGGGACTCAAACATGTCCCTCATAGTTGTGGAGGATTCACTGTCCATGCACCGGGGTGACGTGCCTCCCCCTCCATGGGCCCTGGGCTGCCCCTGGCTGGTGCGGGCTCCCCCCTGATCCCTTCGGTCTGACCTTTGCGGCTGGGGGGGTTCCTGAGCTGCGCTCTCCTTCCTCCTCGGCTGCTGTGCAAGCGCCGCCATCTTGGGCTTTCCCGCCACCTTCTCCTTCTGGCTCGGCCCCGCTCTCTGGCCGCCTCCTCCGTTCCGCAACCAGCGCTCCACTGTTCCCGGGAGTCGCGGTCGTCACACGGTGCCTCCTGCTGCTGTCCGCCCGATCCCGGGAGTCTGTAATGACGGTCTGTGGCCCGTTGGCGCCCGGAGCTCCCTCACTCCGTGGTGTCCACCGCGGCGCCGGAACCGGAAGTACACAAAGTAATCTTTTTAGTCTTTGTTTAGACTCTTATTTATCAATTTTCTTCACATTTCCTTCTACCAATTGCTAAGGGATAAATAAAATCAATATTCTGGATCAATATTATACCTAATGATAAAGTTGAGAATCTGCAGGCAGATTGTGGGTTGTATCATATAAATCTGCCCATTACCTACTCAGTTCTTATTTCAAGTGTCAATTTTTTATGAAAATCTAATAAACGTGACGTATTTAATAAAAGGAAACAACTTTTAACGATAGAAAAGAGCCAAATTATGCTCCCTAAAGGTGATTTCACTACTATGTTGAGACTTCACGCGAGACCCACATCCAATCACTGCCAACTCTTCTCGTCACACCTTCGGACCAAATGGGTTAGTCAATAAGAAGTGATATTGCAGCTGCTGCTCACTTCGTTTTTTTTTTGATTCACAATAAATAACCTAAAAATGATTTTCATTCTCTGATTCCATTTTTCATTCAAGTGTGCCGAGGTTGTCTTTTTCATATTATTTTGGACTGGAGACTCAGACTCTGTAAGGTTACTTGGGGAGGCTGAAAGGACTACGTGGTGAACGCTGCCCAAGACCTCTGGAGCAGGGGCGGACCCAGACTGTAGTGGGCCCTGGTGCAAGAAATTTTTCGGGGCCCCCCCCTCTCACAACTCAGTGCCAGAACAGTGCCGCGGGTGTGCAGCACAGCTGACACCCGACGGCACCCCCCCAACCCCCCTGGAACTCAGTGCCAGAATAGTGCCGAGGGTGTGCAGCACAGCCAGCGGCGTAGCAACTGTTTGTGGCTCCCGGGGCGGTCGAAAAATTTGCTGCCCCTTTGGTTGTTGATAATCTGGAAGTATACATAGTATACACTGTCTGCCCCTATATACAAGAATATAACTACTGTATTAAAACACAAAGAGAAGGGTTGCAGTTGCCACCTCTGCACAACCCCAGTGCACGGCAACAAGCAGGACTCAAGGAGGGCCCGGGGCCGGAGCAATTTTCGCCGCCGTGCTGTGGAGTTCATAATGCAATATAAATGCAAAAAACCTTTATTCTTAATATGATGTCACAATACCGGGATCTGAAGATCTTCTATTTCGAGGTCAGGGGCTCTCTGATGCCATGTTGCTGTCTGTCTCGTTGTCTTCCTCTTTTGACACTGCAGTGCGGTGGACAAGACAGCATTAACTGGTTAATAACAAGAAGTATGGAGTGTACTAACTGAGCCATAAATCCTCCCCATACCAGTAGGATTACTATATGGATTTTATTATTAGGGTACGGACACACTGGCGGGAAGCTCTGATGAGTGCAATGTGTGGTTTTCTCACATTGCAATCAATCTCTGAGAGCACACTGGTGAGTGTCGGACGCTTTTTTCTCATCCAGATTCAGGATGAGAAAAAAGTTGCAACATGCTGTGACAGTCTGCGATTCACGTGCGAGACTCACCAATGCAAGTCTATGGGTCCGACAAAAATCACTGACCGCACACGAACCATTCGAGAGGCATCTGTTTTTTTCACGGATACATTCTCATTCTGCAGCTGAGAACACTGCAAAATGTTCCTGTAAATGATTCTACAGTAATAGCTGCTGAGGAAAGAACAGATTGCACACGGATGTGATCTGAGAGAAATGTCGGACACTCGCACAGCAGTTGCCAAATGGACCAAAAAACAGATGCCACTCATCCGACTCTCCTGGATGGGAAACAGACCGATTTTAAGGTGGCGGGAGACAGTGTACCACCATGTCCTCAGCTCCCTGCTGTGCACAGACAGCGTACGGTACACTGTCTGTGCACAGCACGGGGCTGAGGACATCCCAGAAGAGGCACAATAACCACAGACAGGCGGCGGGAGAACATTGAGCCCGCCCAGGAGAACTACAACTCCCAGCACCCAACAGACTACCCAGAAACCATACAATAACTCCCGAACAGGTAGGAGAACTACAATTCCCAGCATGCAACTCCCTGCCAACACAGGAAGGTGGAGGCTGCCGCATGGAGGCAGAGACACCTGGTACAGCCGCCATTATCACCACACACTGCCCCACTCCTCCTGCCCCCCTGTCCTCCTCTCCTCTGTCCCTCCTGCTGCCCCCCCTGTCCTCTTCTCCTGTCCCCCTGTTCCTGTCCTCTTCTCCTGTCCTTCTGCCCCCCTGTCCTCTTCTCCTGTCCCCCTGTTCCTGTCCTCTTCTCCTGTCCTTCTGCCCCCCTGTCCTCTTCACCTCTGTATGCTGTATATAGTATATGGCCCATATGCAGACTAATATATGTGTGTGTGTGTGTGTATATATCTATTATATAATCACGAATGGGTTTTTTGCCCCTTTTGAGACCGCTCGCGCTGCGAGTCAATGTCGTCATGTGGATACGACCGAAGCATTGGCCGCGCAGCGGCCATTGCGAGCAGTTCTAAGGCGACTCGCTATGCCCGCGCAGCGGGCATGGCGACTCGCCTTGGCAGCGCGAAGCATTGGCCGCGAAGCGGCCATTGCGAGTCACAGACTCGCTCTTCTAGAATCCCGATGCATCTGCATCGGGCACCCAGCTAGTATATATATATATGTATATACATATATACACACACACACACACATACACACCCCTTCTCCCACAGATATAATCCCTCTTATTCAGTCTCTCCCCCCCACGTGTACCGTCTCTCCCACCCTGTGCCTGTCACCCCATGCACTCTCTCCCCTCCTGTCTATGTCTCCCCTGTGTGCAGTCTCTCACCCTCTGTTCACTCTCCCCCTGCACCCATTTTCCCCCTGTGCACTGTGTCTCCCCGATGTGTGCTGTGCACTTATCCTGTGACAGGGGGGGCCCCTGTGTGATGAGCCCCTGTGTGATGTGCCCCTGTGTGATGAGCCCCTGTGTGATGTGCCCCTGACCTGACAGGGGGGGCCCCTGTGTGATGAGCCCCTGTGTGATGTGCCTCTGTGTGATGAGCCCCTGTGTGATGTGCCCCTGACCTGACAGGGGGGGCCCCTGTGTGATGAGCCCCTGTGTGATGTGCCCCTGTGTGATGAGCCCCTGTGTGATGTGCCCCTGACCTGACAGGGGGGGCCCCTGTGTGATGAGCCCCTGTGTGATGTGCCCCTGTGTGATGAGCCCCTGTGTGATGAGCCCCTGACCTGACAGGGGGGGCCCCTGTGTGATGTGCCCCTGTGTGATGTGCCCCTGACCTGACAGGGGGGGCCCCTGTGTGATGTGCCCCTGTGTGATGTGCCCCTGACCTGACAGGGGGGCCCCTGTGTGATGTGCCCCTTGCTATGGTCCTCTTAGTGCCGTTTTTCCACCCTTTTTCTCTCCCTCCTAATCTGAGCCGAGCAGCAGCAGCTGATTTCTGACTCTGTCTCCTGCATCATTGCTGTGCAGGAAGTAGAGATCTGCTGCTGACGCTCGGCTCAGATTAACAGGGAAAGGATGGGGGCAGTGCTCAGGAGCCCCTGCAAGGGGAGAACACATACAGAGCTACCAGGGGGGGCCTACCTGCCAGACCAGGGCCCCCGGTGGCGAGTGCTGACGACTGGAGCACATGGAGAGTGAATGATCTTCCTGCTCCTGCTCCACTGTAGACCGCAATAGAAGAGAAATGGAGGAGGCGGAGCAGGGGCGCTTTACTATGCGTTCCAACAGTGGTAAGCACAAAGGAAGCAGAAATGACGCGCCGGAAGCGGGGGCGGAGCGAGGGCTCACTGGGCTGGCGGCTAGCCGGCCACTGGTTTTAAAGTAGCCACCGTACCGCGCTGCCGGTACAATAGCAATACCGGGCGGGCCCCCGACGCCGGCCCTGGACAGAATAGTGCCGCGGGTTTGACACCCGACAGCACTCCCCCCCCCCACCAAGAACTCAGTGCCGCGGGCGTGACAGGGGAACGTACTTGCCGCTGGAGCCCCAGGGGCCCCCTAGCTGGTCAGGGCCCTGGTGCAGCTGCACCAGCTGCACCACGGTAGTTCCGCCCCTGCTCTGGAGGGATAATGGACTTGAAATCCATGTCTGAAGACTAACGGGGGTCAGTGGAATCATAATGGATGTTTATGTTTATGATGCGGTATAGCCAATGCAAGGCTCACCCTATGTTATGTTGCTGGAAAGTGGTTTATGAAGCTGTAAATAAACCATTTGGACTGTGAAGTGGAGTGTGTCTTTCCTATTGCTACCTCAACGACCGGCAAAAGTGAGTGGGTAACCCCGTACTGTAACATGAACTGTTACACTACATTAAGGTTCCATTAACCTGTGTGTGTGTGTAATATAGGGCGTAAAGTATTGGTGATCACTCTAATATCACCTAAATATTCAGATTTTGATTCAAAATATTATATGTAATCTGAAGGGACCAAATAATAGTTACAAATTTCTTGATGATATTCTCAAATAGATTTGAAACACATTTAAAATTCAGTTATGATAATTTATGGTAATATAAAATTTAGATTAGTTAGCATTTAAGCGGATTCACAGTTACAATTTGCTAAAACACTGCATTAGAAATTACAAAAAAAAAGGAAATTAAAGTAGGAGAAACAAAAATACCTGGCTAATTCTAGTTAGCAGGTCATGAATGATCTTACATATGAGTATTTATTCTGTAAATCTACTATTTCAATACATGAGAACTAGCAAAAGTAGTCTATTGAATTCAGAGTGAGATATCTGTGGGGGTAGAGAACCTTCCCTCCTATCTTTGAGATAAAACAGATCTTCTGACCCCTGGAATAGTGGAGACCTCTTTCTGTCGTGATTTCCCCGTGACACGTCCCCATCAATTATCCCTGATGGCGCATTTGTGAAAAGTGTGTTGGGTGTTGTGACGAAATGGACTCCTTCAATGTAGAGCATATGATGATTTCTTATGTAATCCAGACAGTTTTGTATTTTGGTTTGCAAACTTTCATGGGTTAAGTCGTTAAACTCTAACCAGACAGTATTTTGTAGATGACCGTTGTGTTTAGTTTAGCATGGTAATGTAATTAACTTGTTTGTCATAGAAGGCCAGAGAACTTAATTATGCTAATCGTCCATTGTATGTTACCATGTGGATCGCTGACTCTATGTACATAGCCTCAGCTACTATTGTTTAAATGTCATTGATTGCAGACTCAATGTCTCCTACTAACATTCCATTGTATTACTGCTAGGTGCTATACCAATCAGTATTTGGCTCTCCATTTCAGGACTGCAATACTACTAAAAAATATGTTAAGTGAGGCTTGAGGTCCAGCCAATGAAAAGACAGTGTTATTCCACCAATCGTGAAGTCCCCCAATATCCTGCAATGAGGGCTGAGGGTATATAAGGAGGACTGTTCACTTTGACCAGCAGATCGGATATGGTGGCTAATCTAGGATCTTCGGATCCGATTGGCCGGCCATAACCCCAGGCTTAGGCATTCCGGTGCCGACCAATGGGGATCAGAACCTGGATTATAAAACCACAAGGACTGCAGCATTGAATTATCGGATTCGGCTGTGATGACAAAGACTGCATAAGGAAGCCACACAGGTTGAGACAATCCAGTCACCTGGATATAGACTTTGCTGTGCTATATTCCAATCCCTGGTGAGCCAGCGGAAGGGTGAGACTCTGTTGCCTGTTACATTGTTGTGTTTTGATGTATATGTGTCATATGCTGTTAACTGTTTGGGATCCAATAAAGTCTTACTATTGTTGTTCCCTCACCCTGTGTTGTCTGAGTAGTGTTCCACCCACGGTTAAGGAGCTCGGACGTTCAGTTGGGGATGAGCCCTGGTCCATGTTGTCTTGCTAAAGGCGGCTGGGCCAGCGGACGAGAGTACCCACTGACCCCCGGGTCTCCACAGGTGTTTTGTGGTTGAGCTCTACAATAATGCACCTACTTACGGGTTTCAGATGTATGACTCCTGGACTTCATCTGCAGTATTGTTGTTATTTTTTTGTCCCAAATCATTATTCTTTGCTCCTACTATTAAATTAAAGTGATGACTCTGTATGACTGCATTTTGATAAACCTTTAAATATTTATATGCTATTCTGGTTCTGTGAAAGGTGTAGTGCTGGATGGAAGGTATACTTCTTCCAGCAAGATAAAATGTGGCCTGGATTTTCACTAAGTCTCCAGGTTTTTAGGGCAACACCTGGCATACACAGCTGCAGCAATCAAGCCTGCATAAGCCAGTTAGTGGGGACTCTTAGTGAGTGAGGAGCTAGGCTGGTATAAGCCTGTGGGTATTGTTGTCTGTATACATGCTGAAAAGGTCTGTGACAAGACTCAAACAACCCTGGGAATGGCACCTGGTGGTTGCCTGTAACTAATCACATCGCTAGTGGTGACCAGGCAGCCGCTTAGTTAAGCCCATCTCAAGCAAGGGCGAGTCTGAGACCAGTGGGTCTCCAAGTTGGAGTACATTTATGTTGGGTTTTTTTTCTGTATGCCACCTGCTGTTTTAAAGTGTGAATAAAAGATGGAAGTTTGGAGTTTAAGCCTGTGTGTTGCCTCATTACTGAGTCCCTGCTGCTGTCTAGTAGAGCAAATCCCTACAATTAGTGATTTCAATGCAGGCATAAGCAGTGAGACCTGTGCTGTTTTTGTTTATTTTTTGCTCTTGACTGCAGTTCATGTCTTGGGTAAATGGAGTGGCGCAGACCCAGTCAGGGAACTCTGCAGACATGGAGACCACGTTAATGGTGTTTATGGAGGCGATGCAACAGCAGCAGCAGGCTATGCAGCAGGAGTCCATGCAACAGCAGTTGATATTTAATCAACAGCAGCAGGAAACCAATCAGTTGTAGATACAGCATATCATAACATCGCAGACAACAGGAACTCTGTGGGGAATCCATGATGTCCAGAAAGCATTTCGTGCAGCGATCCCCAAAACTGGAGATATTTGATGATGTCAAGACATATCTGGAGATGTTTTAAAGAGTCGCTGAGAGTAGAGACTATCCAGGGACCAATGGGCAGAAGTCATTGCTCCGTTTCCGGCCCCAGGACCTATGAAAGCCTATCAGGACTTACCCCCTGAGCAGATGGCGGACTACACGATTGTCAAGGGTGAGATACTAGCACGTCTTGGGTTAAATGTGTTGGACCGGGTCCAGTGGGTACACCAGTGGGAGTTTAACCCAAGCTGGCTCGGTCCCAATATTTTGACTTGTTGCCCTTAATACAAAAGTGGTTGCAACTTGAGGTACTGTCTCCCACAGCCATGCTGGACCGCATAGTGGCTGATAAATTTTGGAGGGCTTTGCCCCACTCCCTCCAATCCTGGGTTGGTCAGGTGTTCCCTACTAATGCGCTCCAGATGATGGACCTCATAGAACGGTATGAGGCTACCAAAGAGCTCAAGGGAGGGGCTGCCCGGAAGGTGACAGGAAAGTCCCCACCCATTACCGGTGAGCGGAGCCCAGGAAGGCCGCTCAAGACTTTTCTGAGGGGAAAGGGGCCCCATAATCTGATGGCAATGTCAGGAGCCAGGTCATTAGGAGCCAACTGCTCCCACCTGCTGAGCCCATGGACACAAACTTTCGGTACCGCCAATCCCATTATGCTGAACGGATTTGCGCAACTGGCACCCCGGAGGATCCCAGTAATGGACATGTATGTAAAAGTGATATAAAGGGCCCCCCGGATGTGGCACTACTAGACTCAGGGACTCTAGTGACTCTGGTACGAGCCAACCTAGTACAAACCAGTGAGTACACTGGCCGGAAAGTTAGGGTGTTGTGCATACATGGAGCCTTAAAAGACTATCCTACTGCACTATTGGTGATAAACACGCCATCAATGAGGCGGTGCCATGAGGTGGGGGTTGTGATAAATTTACATTATGAACTGATACTTGGAAAAGACTTTCCTTTATTTTCTGAGCTTTGGCCAACAGTTGTCTCACCCAGTGAACAACAGCTGGCACAGGTAGCAACCAGGATACATGCTCCAGAAGTGGGGTAGGAACCTAGTGGCCCAAAGAAAGAGGTCCGGACAGTACGGGTAACCACCACTTGGATGGGGGAGGGAGAAAATTCTCCCATAGTAATGTTGGCCGGAGATGTGAAATACTTGTTGCTGGGAAATGTCAGACTTAAATGTCTCTGGTGACAATTTTGGCATGGCACAACTCCAAGACCCTACTTTAGCTCAAGCCAGGGAAAATGTGCTGTTTATTGATGGGGAACCCCAACAACCTGGGGCAGCCACAGTGTTGCCATGCTTTGAGGTTACCTGAGACTTGTATTGAGTTGAAAAAATATGTGAGGATATGGTAGAGCAATTACTGGTACCACAGGCGTATTGTAGGCTGGTAATTGACCTAGCACATGCCTATGTACTGAGTGGGCATTTGGGCCAAAAGAAAACCCTAGACAGAATTTAGCAGCAGTTTTACTGGCTAGGCGTCTATGAAGAAGTTAAATGGTATAGTCCCCGGCCACACTTTCAGAGTCCTCTGGTGCCTCTGCCAATTATTGAAGTACCTTTCAAATGAGTGGCAATGGATCTGGTCAGTCGTGTCAATAAGGGGTCACGAAAAATCCTGGTAGTTCTAGATTATGCTACCCGTTAACCTGAGGCAGTTCCACTGCTCCATGCGTCAGCTAAACTCATAGCAAAAGAACTCGTGTATGTTTTCTTGGGTGGGGATTCCTCAAAAGATTTTAACAGACCAGGGAACCTCTTTTATGTCAAAAATTATGAAAGAACTCTGCTGCTTGTTAAATGTTAAACAGTTGCGCACATCAGTCTATCATCCCCAGACGGCCTGGTAGAAAGGTTTAATAAGACAATAAAGAGCATGCTAAAATAGGCAGTCTCCAAAGATGGGAAGGACTGAAATCTCTTACTGCTATATTTATTTTTTGTAGTGTGTGAGGTACCCCTGGCATCTATGGGGTTCTCGCCCTTCGTACCTTTGTATGGCAGACATCCCCAAGGCTTGCTCGATATAGCCAAAGAGGCTTGGGAATACCAACCGATCCCACACAAGATTGTTATAGAACATGTTGCAAAAATGCAGGAAAGAATGGAGTCAGTCCTACCACTAGTCCAAGAACATATGGAGGCAGCACAACAGTCTCAGAGTCGGGTGTATAACCAGGAGGCTCATGTAAGAACCTTTAGTCAGGGGGATCGGGTGTTGGTAATTGTATATATTTGCCTAAACCATGGAAAGATAGAGACCATCCTGGGGGACATTGTCCACTGCCTGCATTTCCTGCGGAGAAGGTTCCATCACCCCTTGGGATGTCCAGAAAACACTGCACCGTAGTTAAGATAGCGGATACTCTGTCCCCTAAACAGGTTCATGAGGCCCAGGAGTTCGATAGCTGAAATACAATGTTTTCTCTGAACTCCCTGGACTTACCTCCATAATCCAATATGACATTATCACGGAGCCTCAGGCAAAAATCCAACTAGAGCCGTATTGGGTGCCTGAGGTTTGGCGACAAGCCATATCAGAGGAGGTGAAAGCTATGCTGCAGTTAGGAGTCATTGAGGAGTCCCAAAGTGAGTGGGCTAGCCCAATAGTCATAATACCTAAGCTTGATGGGACGCTACGATTATGTAATGACTTCAGAAAACTTGATGAAGGTTCAAAATTTGACGCCTACCCTATGCCCCAGGTGGATGAATTGATATAATGGTTTAGGCAGGCACAGTACTTTTCAACCCTTGACTTCACAAAAGGGTACTGGCAGATGCCTCTAACAAAGGTGGCTAAGGGAAAAAACAGCCTTTGTGATGCCCGAAAGGCTATTCCAGTATAACGTATTGCCTTTTGATTTGCATGGTGCACCGGCGACGTTCCAGCAGTTAATGGATATTATTCTCTGTCCCCATTGGTATTATGCCTCAGCCTATCTTGATTTCATTGTTGTGTACAGTGCAGACTGGAAAAAGTCACATACCGAAGGTAAGGGCGGTAATAGATTCCCTCCGACAGGCAGGGCTAACTGCCAAACCATAGAAATGTTCCACAGGATTGAAGGAAGCTCGGTACTTGGCTTATGTCATTGGGAGAGGAGTCCTCAAACCCCATGTAAACAAAGTGGAGGCGATTTAGTACTGGCCTCGACCACTCACAACAAAGCAGGTGAAAACTTTTCTAGGTTTACTGGGATATTACCACCAATTTTGCCACCTTGTCAGCTCCTTTAATAGACTGCTTGAAAGGACGGAAGTCAGTGATGGTCTGCTGGAGTGCTCACACAGAGGAGGCATTTGTAAAATTAAAGTTGGTACTGTGTGGTAAGTTAGGCTTACTCTGACTCAGTTGTTAGTCTTCCACATGGCTATTTCTGTTTCAGCTAATGAGTGTGGCATTATTGCTTACTCGTACATCTTACTATAATAATTTTGCAAATTCCCTGACTTTGTACAAGTGTACTCACAATAATTTATGTTGTTTTGAAGGCAAATGGTGGTCATAACAAATAGTGATCTAATTTATATTTAATCTAATTTAATTCACTTTTCATTTTGTTATTTGATAAAAATACTCCATTAATCATGCAAAATACTAGTAATTTGACTTGGATTATATCTAGAAATTAAAAATGTGGGAGCAAGGCTTACACAAATGGCCACAAAGTTGTTTGAGCAGTGCACTGAGGCTTAGTGGCACTTTAGTACTAAGAAATTATCTTCTACACATTGAAGGATATTGACGTAGAATTGTGTTCCTTTTTTTTAGCAATTATGTGCACCAAATACTGAAATAAATGCCAGTTACAGTATGTCCTCATGTAGATTTACCCTAAAATGTATGTTTTTTTCTTGTGTAAAATAAAAGTACCGTAACCTATAGTTAACCAACTTCCTAAAAGTTTTTACAAAAGTATCAAAGGGGTGGAAAAAAAGTAAAGTCTCAAAGATCTATACAAGTATTTATGCAACTTTATGACACAATTCTGGCATACAGCTCCTTGGAGTTCAGTGACACTTCAGTACAATTTTTTTCAATCGGATTTCTATGGAATCTATCATAAAACTACTAGAATTCTGAAATACTGGTAGGATTTCATAAATAAACTTAATATTTTAGATCTTGTCAATACCAAAACTGGTTAATTCAATCTAAAATGTTCTATTGGTTCACTCACTTCTAGACTTAAAATCAACTTCAGTTACTAAAGAAAATTCATGATATATTCAACTATTATTAATTTCCTGAGCCACAGTGCCACTATTATTGTTGCCACTTTGTGGTGTCTTCTTAATTTATGACAAATTTAGCATAAGAAATTGTGATTCAATAACAGTTAATGAATATAATTGCCATGTTGTATATGGGCCATCAAAGCATTCTTTTGGTTAGGATCATGTCCTATTATCATGATTTGTATTGGTTTGTAATTTACATTAACATTATCTAAAAATGTTGTCCTTTTATGTGGTTATATCAAAAAGCTGAACATCAACATTAAGGGGCATTGACCCATACACTGAAGTAATTAACAAGATTACAGTAGCAAGCTTTTACTATGTTCCTATTGTATAAATCATGATAAAGTTCTGAAATGTGAATAAGGCTCTCTTTAAAATATGGCATCACATTCACCCTCATACAACTATTCAAAGAGTTTATAGATTTGTATCTTATTACACTTGAACCTGAGAAGAACAGGGTTGTTACATACATTCCACAAAGATTATATGTAAACAATATGAGTAAGCAAGCATTAAAATGTATTTCAATTTAGCAAGAGTTGATTAATGGGATTAATTATCTCTCTCAATTGTATCATTTAGAGAACTTCAATTACATGAATAGTGTTAGAATGTGAGAGGTAAGTTGCAAAAATAAGTTCTTACCGTATATACCCGTGTATAAGCCGAGTTTTTCAGCCCAAAAATTGGGCTGAAAAGTCACCCCCTCGGCTTATACACGGGTCTATACGGTATATGGGATTTTTTTGCAGGTGCTGGGGAGGCTGGAGGAGGCAGGGGGGAACTGATGAGTGAGCGGCCCGTCACGTGGGGCCGCTCATTAGATATGCACGGCTCCCCCGTCCATCACAGCAGCAGGGGGAGCCGTGCATACAGCCCCCCAGTGTATACAGGCAGCCCCCCAATGGCACTAGCCCCCCCATCATGGAAAGAGCCCCCCACACTTTGCAGAGCCCCCCCGCTGCTTTATCTTACCATCCAGGGTCTTCGCCGCGGGTCCTGCGCGCTGTGTTCTGGTCTCACGTGACACGGCGCGATGACGTCATTCCACTGCGACCGCCGGGTCACATGAGACCGGGAACACAGCACGCGAGGATGGACTGCAGGACCCGCGGTGAAGAAGACCCTGGATGGTAAGATAAAGCAGCGGGGGGGGGGGGGCTCTGCAAAGTGTGGGGGGCTTCTTCCCATGATGGGGGGGCGAGTGCCACTGGGGCCTGCTGTATACCTCTGGGGCCTGCTATATAACCTCTGGGGCCTGCTGTATACCTCTGGGGCCTGCTGTATACCTCTGGGGCCTGCTGTATACCTCTGGGGCCTGCTGTATAACCTCTGGGGCCTGCTGTATAACCTCTGGGGCCTGCTGTATAACCTCTGGGGCCTGCTGTATACCTCTGGGGCCTGCTGTATACCTCTGGGGCCTGCTGTATACCTCTGGGGCCTGCTATATAACCTCTGGGGCCTGCTGTATACCTCTGGGGCCTGCTGTGTACCTCTGGGGCCTGCTATATAACCTCTGGGGCCTGCTGTATACCTCTGGGGCCTGCTGTATACCTCTGGGGCCTGCTGTATACCTCTGGGGCCTGCTGTATACCTCTGGGGCCTGCTGTATAACCTCTGGGGCCTGCTGTATAACCTCTGGGGCCTGCTGTATAACCTCTGGGGCCTGCTGTATACCTCTGGGGCCTGCTGTATACCTCTGGGGCCTGCTGTATACCTCTGGGGCCTGCTATATAACCTCTGGGGCCTGCTGTATACCTCTGGGGCCTGCTGTGTACCTCTGGGGCCTGCTATATAACCTCTGGGGCCTGCTGTATACCTCTGGGGCCTGCTATATAACCTCTGGGGCCTGCTGTATACCTCTGGGGCCTGCTGTATATACCTTTGGGGCCTGCTGTATATACCTCTGGGGCCTGCTGTATATACCTCTGGGGCCTGCTGTATATACCTTTAGGGCTGCTGTATATACCTTTAGGGTTGCTGTATATACCCTTCAGGGCTGCTGTATATACCCTTTAGGGCTTCTGTATATCCTTTTAGGGCTGCTGTATATACCTTTTAGGGCTGCTGTATACACCTTTTAGGGCTGCTATATATACCTTTTAGGGCTGCTGTATACTACCACTGGGGAGGCTGCTGTATACTACCACTGGGGAGGCTGCTGTATACTACCACTGGGGAGGCTGCTTTATTCTACCACTGGGGAGGCCTGTATACCACACTGCTGGGGGCTGTATACCTGTGCTGGGGTCCACCCTCGGCTTAAACACGAGTCAATAGGTTTTACCAGGTTTTGGGGGCAAAAGTAGGGGGGTCGGCTTATACACGGGTCGGCTTATACACGAGTATATACGGTATTTAGAAGCAAGAATTTATATAAATATGCTTCAGGTTCAAGGAAAAATGTAATAGGTAGAACTAAAGGCTCATTAAGAGGTCAGGTTTTCATTTAGGATTTCTTTTAATGCTCTTTCAACAGTGGGATCCTCCTGGGTTTCCTGCCATAGCATTTAATTTTAGTCAAATGTCTGTGGATAGTTTGTGCTGACACTGATGCACCCTGAGCCTTCAGACCAGCTTGAATTTCTTTGGAACTTAATTGAGGCAAAATCTGATCAAAAATACAGATGAAACTTGGACCATTTTTGCCAACTGAAAAAAACACTGATGTCTGACTGAGGCCTAAATGACAAACTGAAAACAATTACAGTGGCTTAAAAAACTGACATTCCCAACACCCAGACTTTAGCCAGGGAAGGAACAACACACTCTTTAAAGGGAACCAACCACCGAAAAAACCCTATATAAATATCTGTCCCTGGAGCCTAAAATGACTATTCTAACCATCCCTGACTGACTAAATCTACCTAACTACATGCCTAATAAATGACTTTTTATACTTACCAAATCCTTGTCGGATGGGCGTTCCTCCAGTCTCTTTATTAGCGAGGCGGGTCTCCTCGCTGCGCTCGCACCCGCCTCGCTGCTGTCAATCTACTACTATGATTCAAATTACCCGCCCATCGCGTCCTCGCAATGAGCGGGTCACGTGCTGCAGGCCCCGTGTCACTTCCGGCCGCCGCATCGCCTGGTCTATGACGTGTCCAGGCCGGCTTCAGCATGCCATCTGCACATGCTCTAAAGCCAGCCCGGGTGTACCAATGACGCAGCGGACGGAAGTGACGCGGGGCCTGCAGCACGTGACCCGCTCATTGCGAGGACGTGATGGGCGGGTAATTTGAATCATAGAAGAAGATGGACAGCAGCAAGGCGGGTGCGAGCGCGGCGAGGAGATCCGCCTCGCTGACAAAGAGCCTGGAGGAATGCCCATCTGACAAGGATTTGGTAAGTATAAAAAGTCATTTATTGGGCATGTAGTTAGGTAGATTTAGTCAGTCAGGGATGGTTAGAATAGTCATTTTAGGCTCCAGGGACAGATATTTATAGGTTAGATAGGGTTTTTTCGGTGGTTGGTTCCCTTTAAAATCTGGAGACCTAAGGGCATTAAAACACTACAGGACCTAATGCAGATGGCGAAGAGGAGGTGGTTGACAGCTACAGAGACATTCAGGAAGTGGCGACTTAACCATTCCCATGCTCTACAGTTTGAACAACTGAGGCTACATTTATTCTATTGCTTACATGACTTAAGAAAGGAATGCTCAAACCACGGACTGTAAACCCTACTAGCTAGGGACGTAGCGGACACTAGTGTATCCAACATATAAGCCACCCTAAAGCAAGACCTAATCCCCTCAGGGCCGTGCAGGATTCTCAAAAGATGGGAGGCAAGACTACAGGACGAGGAGATCGAAGGGAAGATCCTGGAGGGTTGGTGCGAGGTTTGTAAGAATATCATAAGCAAAAAGTGGAGGGATACCTATTTCAGAGTGATGCATGGGGCAATTCTGGGGTTCAATATACCACCCAACAAGACCCACCCAGACAGAAAACAGTGATGCCCAAAATGTGGGGACAAGGGGGTAGACATGTTTCATGGGATATGGGAATGCAGGGTTATCCTCTAATCCTGGAAAGCAATGAATAACTGGACACAACACATACTACAGTTTCATGTACCACTTAACTGCTTATTGTGGATATTCCATAATCTAGGGGACAGGGTCTTGACAAGGTGCAGAGGAAACTAATACACACCATCATGGTACTACACAAATGACTGATACTACGACCCTGGCTGACAGCAGCGACACCGAACAATTAACGGATCTGAAGGGGGCAATGCTGGTTGATAAGGTGGAAGCAGAAGGGGACAGGAACACCAAAACAACTAAATTCTTTGCGACATGGAAACCTTTCATAATAGATCAACTTTCTGGAGGCGACATACATCAATTATATACTCCTTCCGTAACACGACATGGTATAACTCAGAAGACTTACATGGCACATTGAAGGTCACGGGCAATATGAGAAACAACCATAACACATAACCGGTATTGTTGGCGGTGGTTGCTGGGTGGGGTGGCAAAGCCAGCTATCAAGAAATGGAATGATTATCAGTATTTTTACAAGGAGGGAGCTGAGGGAAGGACAGGGGGTGGGTGAAGGGGTCCTCTTCATTTCTATTTACTCTTTTTTCCATCTTCCTTTCTCTTCTTGCTTTTCTCTTCTTCCCGTTTCTTTGTTTAATGCCCCATCCTGCTTCCCTGCTACTATTCTTATGGTAATGCCCCATCCTGGTCCCCTTCTTTTAGTAATGGTCACCTTTTGCTCCTATTGTAGTAATCAGTGGCGGACCTTGACCCCAGAGGGCCCTGGTGCAGCAGCTGCTGGTGAGAAGCGGGGGGGAGAGGGAAGAGCGGGGGGAAGGGGTGCTAGCGAACATCGGTGAGGGTCGGGGGGGGGTTGCGCTGGGTGATGCGGCTCCTACCTGCTGCGCCGAGCCGCGCTTTGCAGTCCTGGTTGCCGGGGGGGGCGGCAAAGGAGAGGAGGGGCGGGATCAGCCAGGGGAAGCTTTCCTTTGGGGGGTCGGCTGGGGGCCCCTCTGCAGGTGAACCAGCTGCACCACGGTAGGTCCGCCCCTGGTAGTAATGTCCCATTTTGCTCCCCATCTTATAGTAATGCCCCATCCTGATCCTCTTCTTGTAGTAATGTGCCTCATTGTGCCGTTTTGCACATACATACATACACACCATACATATATGCACACCCACACACACACATACCAGACATACAAATATACACAAACAAAATTCTTCTTACCTTTCCTCTGTTCTGTCAGCATTCTCTGTTCTGCACATGGTGATTGCACCCCAGATGTTTGTTTGCCGGCGCTGTCAGGATCAAACTCTTCTCAGCACACTAATGGCAGCCGCCGACCAAACAAAAGCCAGCAGCTGACATCATACATCATAGGTATAACTGAGCAGAGCTTGTTCCTGCTGGTGCCGGAAAACGCACATTCATCTGAAGTAAAACACATACGTTGAATGCCCCCTGGAACGGGCAATGATCGATAAGGGCTCTGCTGTGCCTGCTAGCCACATGAAGCATCCTCCAGGCCACATGCGGCCCGTGAGACACGTGTGTGAGATCCCTGGTCTAAGTACTCATTTTGACATAAGTGATTTTTCACAAACACAAAAAAGATATGAGTGACAGCACCGTTTTGCATCCAATTTTCATCAGTGTTTGGTCAGTGTCAGTTTTTGCCATCAGTGTTTTATTAATGATTTTAATTTGTAAAAAAAAAAATGACAAAGCTTCTCCAATTCATTACAATGATAATCACAGATAGCACATAAGATTGCACAGTGATGCCATCTGCATACTGTCTGTCTGATTTTCATGGACCCATGTGTATTTATGAGTCTCATCGGTGCCAGCGATGAAAAATGGACATGTCTCCATAATTTTTTGCAGACTCACAGTCTGGAAAAAAAAAACAGACATTTGAAGAGCCCCAGTGATAGTATTGTTTGTGAGTCCTATTCATGAAAACCATGGATAAAACACATCTATGAAAGACTAAAGTCTGAAAGACCCTGTATAGGACGAAGTGCCACTTGATCCGCGCTGCTGCCAATAAAAGACAGAAGACAGAAGACAGTTGTCCCTAAGGAAGGAGCAGAGTTTTTGCTCCGATACGCGTCAGATTAAACAACACCTTTATCCAGATACTCCGGTCTTCTGGTTTTTATTAGCAGTAGCGCGGATCAAGCGACACTTCGTCCTATATAGGCTATTTCTTTACCGCGGATACCTCTGTGGATGTGTGGATCCTGCAGCAGCTATCTTCTGAGCGTTCAAACTGGTTGTGGATATACACAATCATACCAGGTGAGCAGATTCTGTCAAATATTTACCTTGCCTCCATATTAAGGAGATAAGACCCTATTGCACATTTTATCTCACATCTTAGATAAAGTCTGAAAGAGGCCTAAGGCTGGGTTCACATTGCGTATTTTTTCCTGTGAGTGCGATCCTACTTTTTGTAGGACCCCACGGACAGGAACGGACACCACAGGAGACCTTTTCTGTGTCCAGCTCCGTGATTATCACGTGTCCGGAGACAGAAAGCGCTATGCAGGGCCCTTTCACTTCTGCAATGTATATACATATATTGCGGAAGTGAAATGTAGTAAAAGAAAGGGTTAAAAATAAAAAAATCTCTATGCTCACCTGTCTGAGATGGCTCCAGCAAGCTGTGGTGTGACTACAGGACCTGCCATGACGTCACAACCTGGCAGCGTCATCGGGTCACATGACCGCAGTTACCGCGGTAACCGGTCATGTGACCCAATCAGCTGATCGGGATGTGACGTCACGACAGGTCCTGTAGTCACACCGCAGCTTGCTGGAGCCATTAGTGGATCCCGGACAGGTGAGCATAGAGATTTTTTTTATTTTTAATAATTTCTTTTACTTAATTTCTCTTCCGCAATGTATATATATATATACATTGCGGAAGTGAAATTAGATGGTTAGGAGCAGTTTTAGTGTACTGAGCATGTTCAGTACACTAAAATCGGGTCCGAGAAACGATCCTGTCTTTTCTCGGACCCGTGCTCCACTGGCCCTCATGTTAAAGGCCGAGGATCGGATTGGATTTGGTCTAATTGCCATCCGATTTTGTTAGATCTGATTTATGTCCGATTTTTTTCTGTGCCCAAAATCGGAGCAGTGTCCAATTTTGGGTACAGCAAAAATCGGACACAAATCGGATCCCACAAAATCGGATGGCAATTAGGCCGAATCCGATCCGATCCCCATAGGATAACATAGGGGTCAAATTGGATCCGTGGCTGTCCGTTTTACAACGGACAGCCATGGATGCTCCAAAATCGCAATGTGAAACCAGCCTAAAAGGTGCATATAAAGTCTGGTGTCATAAAGATTCCTGTCCCTTCACATGTACTGACTATTAATGTGAGTAACGCTCACCTAAAGCTATGAGAAGATCTATTAACCATGCTTGAGTATCCTAGGATTTATATTCATACATTTACACAGCTCATTAAATAAGAGCTCAGATTCAAAGCATTTTTAAATTAGATTAATTAATTAATTAATTAATTAATCTGAAATTAACTATTATGTAGCCTTATCACACAATCATTAAGAGTAAAACAAAGCCATTTTATAAATATTGCAGAAAGCCTGAGCTGGAAGATGTAAACCAAATGCATCTATCGAATTATATGGAATTATATAACATTAAACTATAGTTAATAATGAACACGGCATATTATAGCCTCGAGATTCTAAATAATAATAATAATAATAATCAATGCACAAATCACAGCTCTGATTATTTGTTCGAAATTCAGCTGCCACAACACATGGAAAATAGCAAACAAAACATCACACTGAATAAATCCATTGTTCCGTGAATATTGTGTAGAAGCAATGCCGCAGTATGAGCCACTAGGTTTTCAATTGCTTTCTTACACAGGGCTGAAGGTAGAAGCGGGAATTGTCTGCACATGCCAAGAAAGCTTGGTAATAATAGTGCACACCTTAATGTTTCATGCTGTGAGCTCCAACCAGATATAATGCTTGAGCTAGGCATTATTATTAAAATTGGGACTGTCACCATAGTGCAGCCGTAGATGTGTTCTAGTAGATCAAGACACAGATAAAAAATGACTGATGGCCTCAGCGTTCTTGGTAATGTTGCAAGTGATCAAGTAACATTGCTAAAAAAAAACATTAAGGGACCAATTCAGAATTTGTGATTTTTTTAAAGTCATTCTTTCATTTGTGCAATGTTATTCGCTCACTTTTGTGTTCATTTATTCTAACTGACATATGTAGTGCATGAATTTTGTGTGAAAGTAAAAACGCACAAAAGACTAAAATTTCGCAAAAATTGCAGAAGTCCTAAAATCACTCCAGGAGGGGACTGGAGTACATTAACACAAAAATATAGTGTATTTTTAACAAGTCACAATTGATGAATCAGTCAAAAGCATCTGGAAACCCCAAATAATGTCCACAAAATTAAATATGAAAAGGACAGGTCAGCAAATATGAAACAGGCTTAAAAATGGAGCAAATCATAAGAAAAATTTAGTGCACATCAAAACCAGAAAAGCATACATTGGCATTCACTCAGACTAATAAGTCTTGGTGATGAAGGTGAAAATGAGGGGATTGGTTTAGGATCCTGTAATTAAGGAAAAATAATCAAATGCACACTCCTGATGATTTGAAACGAAAACATTAAATTTTATTCATGCAACAGAGCAACTTTTACAATTAACGCATTTCGGCCGCAACTAAAGTCTTGATCACAACAGTTGTTGGTCAGTGAAGGTTGAATGACAAGAGCAATGCTCCTGTAGAGTGAGAATAGAGGTCTGTGTAGACAGATCTAAACGCCAGTGTCCACTAGGTAAGTTCTAGGCATTACATCCTAAGCTGCGAGGCCAACCTTTTCTGAGCTGAGAGATCGGTGCCCAGCATGCAACCCAGGGTGCACAACTTGCTGATTCTTGGCCAGGGGGCTGGTCTCCACTGAGCAGGGAGACCAACGCCCATCATGCGGTTCCCTGCAGCCTGCTCCGGTCCCCATACAGCCTTCCAACCCAGCCTGCGGTCTTGAGCCATACTCCTGTGCTCCCTCCACCTCCTTTTGCTCCCGGGGCTTGCATTCTGTCTGCTGAGCCCTTGCTCAGAAGGCATGAGCTTTCCACTAGTTAAATGTAAAGGGTCTGTACACCTATTCCTAATTTCGCACTCCAGCCTATCAGTGGAGGGCTACATATATAAGGCACCTTCTCCTTCTGGGTGGTGCCTGAGCAACATTGCCTGTCCCTAGTTGTGTTGCCTTCCTCAGATCCCTGTCCCAATCCCTGCCTTAAAACTGGTCTTGGCAATTCTCATTTGCTTATATCTCTTGTCTTGCTTTAGAATTTGCCATGTGTACCTGCAGACCATCTTGACTGTACGCCACCCGCCACATTGCCTCGGAACCCGTTACACAAGCGTGGGCCTGTCCAGAGGTTACAACATCTACTGTGCCTATTCCATCGGCCCGAGTGCCGCTTCTCCACCTCCGGCGTCTCGTCTCCTGGACTGTCTCCTAGTTGCTCCACAGTCCTAAGCTTCGTACTCCTCATAGACTGTGACCTATCCATGTGCATCGTACATTACTGTATTGGCAAGACCTCTCATTAAAGTCCCTTTGCTTTATCACTACCGGCATATCCAGCCTGTTCCTGTCTACGGGTCAGCCTCCACTTCGGAGGTCCAGTGAATCCACATCTCCACTCCCACACCTCTGTGTGCCTTACACTGGGTAGGAAATTACCTTTGGGTTTTAACCTTGTATCTGTATGGAAAAGAAAATGGTCGACCAGCTCTCAATTGTCCTCAGCTCGGGAGAGCCGGTTGTCCGTTTTCTTCTCTACACAGATGCTAGGTTAAAACCTCAAAGGTTATTGCCTACCTAGAAGATACCTAGTGGACACTGATGTTCAGATCTGCCTAAGTCTACGTAGACATTGCTCTCGTCCTTCAACCTTCACTGAAACCAACAACTATCGTGATCAAAGCCTTTGTTGTGGCCCGAAACGTGTTAATTGCGAAAGTTGCTTTTTTGCATAAATAAAATTATATTTTTGCATTTCAAATCATCAGGAGTGTGCTATTGATTATTTTTCTGGACACAAATCAAAAACAGGGTAAAAAAAAACACCAAAAGCAAAACAATACCTTTGAGACTAATTCATCATGTGCAATTTAATTCACTTTCCCTTTTTTGCATTGTTGTATTCCCTGATGTTTTTGTATCAAAATCTTAAAAATGATGCACACAGTTCACTAATTTGATGCAAAATCAAAAATGCTCTTTAAAAAAAAAATTAATAATAATAATTATTATTTGCTACTTTTGGTTGTGAAGAGTTTTAGAAAGGTAAATGTTTGTATTTTTTCTAAAATGTGTTAATTGTAAACTCCACCTGAAATTGCATTCCTGGCAGGGACTGGAATGAGATGTGGGGAAAAAAATGTGAAATTTGGCAAAATTTATATTTTGTGATTTTAAAACATCTGGAGAAGCAAAGTTGTCGATGTGTAAAAAAAAAGTTTTAAAAAGAAAAATATCTTAAAACATGGCACAAACATATAAAGAATTAGGTACAAACTAGTGATGAGCAAGCACTAAAATGCTCGGGTGCTCGACTCGAGCACAGAGCCCAATGCAAGTCAATGAGTGATAGGCTCTGCCCACAGACATCCGGCTATAAAATGAGTGCTTCTGGGAAAGGGCGGGAGGGTGGTCTTTTTCAAACCGACGCAGCATACAACACCTCGCTGTGCCCCCAGAGGGACCCTAACAATCAATCTGCTCTCTGTGAGGTGCAAGCTCACTTTGTGCACTGTAGGGAGCAGTGTATTTGTGTCACATTGATAATGTTTAGTGATGAGTCCGAGAACCTTGGAGGTGCTCGGTGCTCGCCGAGCATCCCGAGTATCGGGATACTCGTGCGAGTACCGAGTAGCTGCGAGCATGCTCGCTCATCACTACTACAAACACTAAAGCTACTAAAAAGGGGCAAATTACCCCAGAAAACTGGAGAAGCTGCAATGATGAATCAAGGCCCTTATGTCTTCTGATGACATGTCACGCTGGGAGCGGGAGAGACACTCAGCGTAGGACAACGACGGGGGGGGAATAAGGAGTCCCTAAAGCTATGGGCACAAGAGGGAGAGGGTGACCCCTAGTCTTACTGGGGCTGACCCTGTCTGCCCTGACGTCCCTATACAGTTTCCTCAACTGTCGCCGACCACGAACCTCGTCCCTCTCTGATCCTAGCACTACCTTATCTAAGGATCAGATGGAGAGGTTCACTAGACCCCTCCACTAACAACTAAAGACAAACACAAGGAAAAACAGACAATGGGGAAAGAAAACACTTATCTTGCAGCAGAGCACAGCAACCTCCACAACCTCAGCTTCTGCTGGAGCAAGGATAATGAGTGCACAAGGAAATATCACCTGCACCGAGGGAGGGCAATGAAACTCCTTATAAAGGTGGGAAGAACCTGCTGGGTCCTAGTGACCCAGAATACTGGTGTAGAAACCAGACCGAGCACAAGACCTTCCCAGCCGTCTCCCCATGATAGGGAGATCTTATCATACCTTCTCTCTATCTACACAGAAGGTAAATGCCCCTGAAAGACGGACCGTCCTCAAACATTATGGCTGATTGGCCAAACGCTGGGACCGTCTGCGCGTGGCCTCTACCCTGTCATCCGTGCCACCCGTGACAGTACCCCCCCGTCCACGAGTGGCCCCCGGACACTCAGGACCAGGCTTATCCGGATGGGAACGGTGAAAAGCGCGGACCAGCCTAGCGGCGGAGACTTCCGACGCCGGCACCCACATCCGCTCCTCAGGACCGTATCCCCTCCAGTGCACCAAATACTGAAGAGAACGGCGCAACCTGCGAGAATCAACCACCTTTGAGATCTCAAATTCCAAATTCCCCGCCACGCAGATGGGCTCCGGGGGCAAAGGAGACGGGTTAGACGACGGCACATACGGTTTGAGGAGCGACCTATGAAATACATTGTGGATCTTAAGAGCGGGAGGTAACGCAAGACGAAACGCCACGGGATTGATAACGGCGGTTATCTGATAAGGGCCAATAAACCTGGGCCCCAACTTCCAAGAGGGCACCTTCAACTTCACATTCTTGGTAGACAACCACACGTAGTCATTCACACACAGGTCCGGACCTGGCGCACGCTTCCTGTCAGCCATACGTTTGTACCTGTCGCCTAAGAGCTTCAAGCTACTCTGTACCCCCCGCCAAACCGAGGAGAGGGATGAGGTAAATCGGTCCTCCTCAGGAACTCCGGAAGGACTAGTACCACTAAAAGTACCAAACTGAGGATGAAACCCATATGCACCGAAGAACGGTGACTTGCCAGTGGACTCCTGAAGACGATTATTAAGGGCAAATTCGGCCAAGGGCAGATAACTCGCCCAAGTCTCCTGATTGTCAGAGACAAAACACCTCAGATAAGTCTCCAAATTCTGATTCATACGTTCGGTCTGCCCATTAGACTGAGGATGAAAAGCAGAAGAGAAGGACAAAGCAATTCCTAAACGTGCACAAAAAGCCTTCCAAAACTTGGAGACAAACTGAGTACCACGATCAGAAACCACCTCGGAGGGAACTCCATGAAGCTTCACAATCTCACTTACAAACACCTGTGCCAGTGTCCGAGCATTAGGAAGTGCGGGCAGTGCCACAAAGCGAACCATCTTACTGAATCTATCAACCACTACCAGCACTACCGTCTTGCCTGCAGACGCCGGAAGATCGGTGATAAAATCCATTGACACATGTGTCCATGGCCTCTCAGGAATAGACAATGGCAAGAGAGAACCAGCCGGACGGGTATGCGGGACCTTAGCCCGTGCACACACACTACAGGCAGATACGAATTCCGCTACGTCCTTCCGCAACCCCGGCCACCAAAAGCGGCGAGATAAAAGATCGAAGGTGGCCCTACTGCCGGGATGCCCTGCCAAAACGGAGTCGTGATGCTCCGACAGCACACTGAGACGCAAAGACGATGGCACAAAAAGTCTCCCAGAAGGACAGGAGGCAGGGGCGCCCCCCTGGACCTTCAACACCTCCCCCTCCAGATCAGGGCAAAGAGCAGAAACAACCACCCCCTCCTGTAAGATGGGAACGGGACTTTCATGAGCACTACCACCCGGGAAACTACGCGACAACGCATCAGCCTTCACGTTCTCAACCCCCGGACGGTAAGTGACGGTAAAATTAAATCTCGTGAAAAACAAGGACCACCGAGCCTGCCGGGGATTGAGACGCTTGGCGGACTCAAGGTAAGACAGGTTCTTGTGGTCGGTAATAACCGTGATGGGATGGACAGCCCCCTCCAGCCAGTGACGCCATTCCTCAAAAGCCAACTTAATAGCCAACAGCTCCCTATTACCAACATCATAATTCCTCTCGGCCGACGACAACTTCTTGGAGAAGAACGCGCAGGGCACCCATCTCCCAGGCGAAGGGCCTTGCGACAATACAGCCCCCACCCCCACCTCAGACGCATCCACCTCCACAACGAAGGGCTGAGAAAGATCGGGCCGACGGAGAATAGGTGCGGAAACAAAACAACGCTTTAGGGAGGAGAAAGCCTGGCGAGCAGACTCCGACCATTCGGAAAAATCTGTCCCCTTCCTAGTCATGTCCGTAAGAGGCGTCACCAGCACCGAATAGTTCCTAATAAATTTACGGTAAAAGTTGGTAAACCCCAAAAAACGTTGCAATGCCCGTAGATTGTCCGGTTGTTCCCAGTCCAGCACCGCCCGGACTTTTTCCGGATCCATCCGAAAACCCAACGGCGACAGGAGGTACCCCAAAAAACGTACCTCCTGAACGGCGAAGACACATTTCTCGAGTTTAGCATATAGCTTATTGTCCCGTAAGACCTGTAACACCTGCTTGACATGGGACTGATGCGTCTCCATATCGGGGGAATAGATCAAGATATCATCCAAGTAAACAACCACAAATCTACCCACCAAATGATGGAATATGTCATTGACAAAGTGTTGGAAAACCGCAGGGGCATTAGTGAGCCCGAACGGCATTACGAGACTTTCAAAATGGCCGTCCGGGGTATTAAATGCCGTCTTCCATTCATCCCCCTCTCTGACCCTAATCAGGTTGTAGGCCCCCCTCAAATCCAACTTGGAGAACCATTTAGCACCCACTACCTGACTGAATAAATCAGGAATCAGAGGGAGGGGGTACGGATCACGGACAGTAATCCGATTCAACTCCCGGAAATCCAAGCAAGGACGGAGGCCCCCATCTTTTTTCTTAACAAAAAAGAAACCAGCCGCAACCGGCGAAGTTGAGGGCCTGATGTGACCCGTCTGCAGACTCTCGGAAATGAAATCCTTCATCGCCTGTCTTTCCGGACCCGATATAGTAAACATCCTAGCTTTGGGCAGTTTAGCTCCGGGAACGAGGTTGATCGGGCAATCATACGCCCGATGAGGGGCAGGTCTTGGCACCCCTTCTCTGAGAACACATCCTCATACTCCGATAGGAACGGGGGCAGAGATACAGCAGACACCACCGAAAACGAGGTAACCAAACAATTCTCAGAACAAAAATCACTCCATTCCACAATGTCCCGGGACTGCCAATCCAATACGGGATTATGTTTAATCAACCATGGCAAGCCCAGGACAATGGGAGCGGGGAGACCGTCTAGAACATAGCAAGATATCGTCTCTTGATGTTGGGATCCAACCGTCAACTTAATGTCATGTACGATATGTGTGAGACTACCTTGAGCAAGAGGTGCTGAGTCGATGGCATAGATACGGATGGGGCGAGACAATAAACAGCAGTTAAGCCCATGAGCGTCTACAAAATGAGCATCCACCATGCTGACCCCCGCACCACTATCCACAAACACAGAAATACCCTCCGTTTTGCCCTCCAGCGTCACCTCCGCACTTAGGAGGAAACGGGAAGTACAAATGGAGGATACACACACCTCCCGCTCGATCACCTCCACACCCCCCATAGTCACATAAGGTCCAGGCACCCCAGTCCGTTTAGGAGTGTAGGGACAGGCCCCAATAAAATGGTCCCCTTTCCCACAAAAAAAACAGACCCCCTTCCCCTTGCCCCGGGAGGTACCGGAGGAGAACCTCGAGGCCGCCGCTCCTCCTAGCTGCATAGGTTCCTCCGCACTCGGGAGGAACGACTCACCCTCCGCGTGACCTCCCGGTAACCAGGAATCACCACGAGAATGGCTCCCAGTAACAGGAGGTCTACCCCTCCGCTCCTGGAGGCGTCTATCCATACGAATAGCTAACGACATAGCCGCCTCCAGGGACGGAGGGGTCTCATAAACCGCCAGAGCATCCTTCAGCCTCTCCGAAAGACCCTGACAAAAGTGACTCCTGAGCGCCGGATCGTTCCACTTCGTGTCCGTAGCCCACCTGCGGAACTCAGAACAATACGATTCCGCCGACCGAGTCCCCTGGCGGAGATCGCGTAACCTGGATTCAGCCAAAGAGACACGGTCAGGGTCATCATATATGAGGCCCAGTGCGTCAAAAAATTCATCCACAGAGCGGAGACAAGTAGAGTCCTGTGGCAGAGAGAAAGCCCAGGACTGGGGATCTCCCTGCAGTAGCGACATAATTCCTACACGCTGCTGCTCATCACCAGTGGAATAAGGCCTAAGCCTAAAATATAATTTACAGGCCTCTTTGAACACAGTAAACTTATCTCTACCTCCTGAAAACCTGTCAGGGAGGGCAACCTTAGGTTCAGGTCTGGCCTGACCCAATGCTTGATTCCCCAAGACACCATTTTGCGGTTGCGGGCCCTGTAAAGCCGACCGAAGGTCCGCAACCTCCAAAGACAGTGACTGCAGCTGCTGGGCCAAAGCAGACACAGGATCCATAAGGAAAGGAAGAAAAATCGGTTCCTCCCCTGTCCTTCAGTTACAGTATTGGCAGGTGATAATGTCACGCTGGGAGCGGGAGAGACACTCAGCGTAGGACAACGACGGGGGGGGGAATAAGGAGTCCCTAAAGCTATGGGCACAAGAGGGAGAGGGTGACCCCTAGTCTTACTGGGGCTGACCCTGTCTGCCCTGACGTCCCTATACAGTTTCCTCAACTGTCGCCGACCACGAACCTCGTCCCTCTCTGATCCTAGCACTACCTTATCTAAGGATCAGATGGAGAGGTTCACTAGACCCCTCCACTAACAACTAAAGACAAACACAAGGAAAAACAGACAATGGGGAAAGAAAACACTTATCTTGCAGCAGAGCACAGCAACCTCCACAACCTCAGCTTCTGCTGGAGCAAGGATAATGAGTGCACAAGGAAATATCACCTGCACCGAGGGAGGGCAATGAAACTCCTTATAAAGGTGGGAAGAACCTGCTGGGTCCTAGTGACCCAGAATACTGGTGTAGAAACCAGACCGAGCACAAGACCTTCCCAGCCGTCTCCCCATGATAGGGAGATCTTATCATACCTTCTCTCTATCTACACAGAAGGTAAATGCCCCTGAAAGACGGACCGTCCTCAAACATTATGGCTGATTGGCCAAACGCTGGGACCGTCTGCGCGTGGCCTCTACCCTGTCATCCGTGCCACCCGTGACATGACACAACCCTTTGTAGGATCACCTTTTGCGCCAATTACTGCTGTATGTCTTGTTGATTATGTCTCCACCATCTTTGCACATCTAGAGGCTGACATTTTTCATGGAAATGTATATATTTTAGATCTTATCTATCAAATGGGTAAAGAGCGTTGAGTTATTTTTTTTTTACGTTTAAACTATTTCTTCATATTTTTTAGCCCTCGTAGGGAAACTGACCCTACGTTTACTAAAGCTGAATTCACACGTTTTATGGGTTATAGCCCATCCTGAGACTATGTTCTGTAATCTGCTGATATTAGAATCCACTTGCACCATGTGCTTACATTGCACAGGAACGGGAGAACAGAAAGACACCTGCTAGCTCTGTCTGAACATTCAATTATACAGTTAGGTCCAAATATATTTGGACACTGACACAAATTTAGTTTTTTTTTACCTCTTTACTGAAACATATTCAAGGTATACTGTAGTTATATAATGGACATGGACATAAAGTCCCGACTTTTAGCTTTCATTTGAGGGAGTCCATATTAAAATTGGATGAAGGCTTTAGGAGTTTCAGCTCCTTTACATGTGCCACCCTGTGTTTATACAAATCGAGTCTGTGGATCCTCTGGCGCTGAACCCCGCTCTTCCAGCGGCCCTGGTGGCGGTAGCACGCTGGGTAATAAAGGGGTTAATACCAGCTTTGTTATACAAGCTGGTATTAAGCCCGAGATTCTTAATGTCAGGCCACGTTTGACCCAGCCACTAAGAATCTCCAATAAAGGGTTAAAAAAACATAACACAGAGAAAATTTTTTATTTGAAATAAAAAAAAAAAGCCATTAGGGACTCCATCTTTAATTAAAAAAATCCTCTTCCGTCCGACGCAGTCCAAAACGCGATGTCCTCTCTGCTACATCCCCTGTGCATAGATATAGATGTCTATGCACAGGGAATGAGCAGACTGAGAACAATCTCAGCACTGCTACATCATGTCTGTGAGCAGGCGGGCTCTAGGACCCTGGAGCTGCACAGAGAAGACAGCTGGACTCGGCTCGCAATGTAACAGCAGTTACTTTGCGAGTTTCCCTGCTATCACTGGCACAGTAGCCGAGTCTAATGCAAACAAAGGCAATCCTAGTTTTGTCAGCGTTTCTGACAAAACTAGGATTGATATTGATTTGCATTGGACTCGTGCGAGTAATCACTGGGAAACTCGCAGAGTACCGAGTCCTGCGAGTCCCTTACTACTCGCCGAGTAACGAGTCCTAGCGAGTAGATTCGCCCATCCCTAGAAACAAGCCATCCTTCATCTGCAAAAACAGAAAAAAAACATCTCAGAAATATCTACAATATTAGGAGTGGCAAAATCTACAGTTTGGTACATCCTGAGAAAGAAAGAAAACACTGGTGAACTCAACAATTCAAATAGACCTGGATGCCCACGGAAGACAACAGTGGTGGATGATCGCAGAATAATTACCATGGTCAAGAGAAACCCCTTGACAACAGACAACCAAGTGAACAACACTCTCACAATCTACCATATCATAAAGAGAAGACTGCATGAAAGTAAACACTGAGGGTTCACTGCACAGTGCAGCCACTTATAAGTCTCAAGCATATGAAGGCTAGACTGGACCTTGCTAAAAAAAAAAAAAAAAAATCTTAGAAAATCAGCATAGTTCTGGAAGCACATTCTCTGGACAGATCAAATTAAGATCAATCTCTTCAAAGATGACGGTAAGAAAAAAGTATGGTGAAGGCATGGTACAGCTCATAATCCAAAGCATACCACATCATCTGTTAAACACAGTGGAGGCAGTGTGATGCCTTGGGCATGCATGGCTGCCAGTGGCACTAGGTCCATGGCATTTATTGATGATGTGACACAGGACAGAAACAGGTGGATTAATTTTGGGTTATTCAGAGACATACTTTGTGCTCAAATCCAGCCAAATTCAGCCAAATTGATTGGTCGGCGTTTCATAACGCAGATTAGCAATGACCCAAAACATAAAGCCAAAGCAACCCAGATGTTTATTAATGCAAAGAAGTGGAATATTCTTGCATGGCCAAGTCAGTCACCAGATCTCAACCCAATAGACATGTACTTCACTTGTTCAAGACTAAACGTCAGACAGAAAGGCCTACAAACAAACAGTATCTGAAAACCGCTGCTGTAAAGGCCTGGCTGAGCATTAAAAAGGAGGAAACACAGTGTCTGGTATGTCCATGAGTTCAAGACTTCAGGCAGTTATTGCCAACAAAGGGTTTTAAACAAGTATTAGAAATTAACATTTTATTTACAATTATTAAATTTGTCCAATTGCTTTTGAGCCCCTGAAATAAAGATATTAAGTTTAAAAAAGGTTGTTTCTGTCCAAATATATATGGACTTAACTGTACAATTGATGATGACATCTACATGGTTAAAATACTAAGCTTAGCACTATTGCTGTGCCAGCTGTATAACTCAGCCAGCGCCTGCAGTGGAGGGAGCAGGACTTAAAGAGGACCTGTCACCCACGTGTATGCTGCATTCAGAGAAGGGGTCTCCCATGTCTCTACTCCCCCCCCACCCCGTAACCTGTAAAAAACACCTTTGAAAGTTTTAAGATAAGAAGTCCGGAGGAACTTACTAATTTCTCATTTCTTGCTGTTCGCAGGGTCCTCCCGCCCCCTGCCTTTCTGTTCCGCCTCCTGCCTGAGTGAGTCAGGTCCCAGCTGCTGGAATGGCGCATGTATAAATACAGCATAATCTTTAGCAGGGCAGGCTCTGGTGCTGATGTTCCCACCCATGCGCCGTTCCAGCAGCCGGGACCCGACCTACAGAGGCAGGAGGTGGCACAGAGAGGCAGGGGGAGGGAGGATTCTGTGAACAACAAGGAATGAGAATTTAGTAAGTCCCTCCAGACTTCTTATCTTAAAACTTTCAAAAGTGTTTTCTCACAGATTACAGGGGGGTAGAGACATGGGAGACCCCTTCCCTGAATGCAGCATACACACTGCATTCAGTGGTGCTTTCACTTTGGAAAGCACCAGGGGAGTGACAGGTCCTCTTTAAAGGGAACCTGTCAGCTCTTCTACCACCCTAACCTATCACTACCTGTGCCTGCACCTTGGTAGCTGATCCCTAACCATCCTGTCTGAGCTAAACGTGCCGTATAAAGTTTAAGAAAAATGCTTCATAACTTACAAGCAGTCTCCATCTGGAGACTGGAAAGACGGGCTTTGGGGTTCCATTCTCCCCTCCTTGCTGGCTCCTAGCATGCCCCACTGGGCGTCCTCATTCCTTGTGCTGTGCCACCTCCTTTTGAAATTCCCACCTTCTTTTTAACTATGATGCGCAGGGCCGGAGTGTCCTATCCGGCCCGATGCATTGTGGGGGTTGATCAAGTGTGCAGCCCGGCTCCAATGCATGCGCAGTACACATTGAAGCTGAGCCGTACATGTCATAAGCCCCCACAATGCCCCGGGTCGGATATGAAGTGTACGGCTTAGCTTCAATATGCGCACTGTGCATGTGCTGGATCCGGGCCGAACAGGTGATCAGACCCACAATGCACCGGGCCGGATAGGACGTAGTTACAAAGAAGGCGGGAGTGTCAAAAAGAGGTGGCACAGCACAAGGACACCCAGTGGAACGTGCTAGGAGCCAGCGAGGAGGTGAGAATGGAGCCCCAGAGCCCGTTTTTCCAGTCTCCAGATGGAGACTGCTTGTAAGTTATAAAGCATTTTTCTCAAACTTTAAATGGCATGTTTGGCTCAGACAGGGATGGTTAGGGATCAGCTAGCAAAATGCAGGGACAGGTAGTGATAGCATAGGGGGAGAGAAACGAGCTGACAGGTTCCCTGTAACTCCAACATACATCAACACCCAACATGTGAGATTTATGTACATTACATACAAGGAAGAGGATAAAAAGTTGCCTGCAATGAAAGTCTCCGTTGTATAAAACAAAATTCTGACAATAATTCAGAACTGAAAAGAAAATGTTAAGTAAAATGTTGTGAGAAAGCATGCTAACCATTTTTAAAGTTCCATATTGTATATTAGAAAGTTGTAAACCTCTGTTTTACAATGATTAAAGGGTTAACCCGAGGCCACCAATTTTTTCCTAACTTTCTATCTAATTTATCCCTATAATCCAAGTTATTTTCTAATATACTTGCTTTAAAACATTCCCTACGGTTCCCTAACTATGCTATCTAATAGCTAAGGTGTTTTTTTTCTATTTCCTAGATGATGAAGTATAGTGTTAGTGCCCCATTACATCCTGGGGATACTCACATAGAACGACATCAAGCAGGGTGACAGGCAGCAGGCACTTCCTAAGTACCTCCCAGAAATAAGGCATCACTGTGATGTTGCTTTCAATGGTCTCCAGTGTGCTGTCTCAGACCTTTCTTACCCCCTCCTTGCAGTACTCCTCGCTGTCTCTGCTTTCCCCATGCCTTGTCTCTCCCCCTTTGGAATCACATTAAAGTATCTGTTCACCATCGGTGCAGGAAAAAAAACGCCGCCCTGCATGTAATGTCAGTGGAAACTCTGGACTCCTATGTAGAAGTTGCCCAGGAGAGACCACGGACGTCACCTACGGGGTGGACCTAATGTCCTCCTGCACCAATGGTATACCGATACTTCAGTGCAATCACACAGCAGGAGAGACAAGGCACGAGGGAAGTTGCGGGGAGTACTGCAGGGAGGGGGTACGAAGGGGTTGAGACCAGGGGCGGACCTACCGTGGTGTAGCTGGTGCAGCTGCACCAGGGCCCCGACCCCCATGACCCTGTGACAGTGTTCCAGAGGAGAGGGGGTTAACCGAGTGAAGCTTCCTGCTTCCCCTGGCTGAGCCCACCCCTCCTCTCCTGCTGCCCCGGCTCCCAGGACTGTGCGGCTCGCTCGCAGGTAGGAGCTGACAGCTGATAGCACAGAACCAACCCCCCCCCCCCCGATCCTCGCCAATGGAGGATAACACCACCACCCCCGGGACCTCGCCGACGGTGGATAGCACCCCCACCCCCAGTCCCCCTGGTCGCAAGGTCCGCCACTGGTTGAGACAGCGCACTATGAAATAGGGGCAGGAGACCCTTGTGGACATAAGATTAATAGCTCTGCCCCTGAAACCAACATCATAGTGATGCTTTATTTCAGAAAGGGACTGAGGAATTGCCGGCGACCTCTCACCCTGCTCATGAAATTCTGTGCAAGTATCCCAGCATACACTGGGGTACTCACCAGATTCGTCATTAGACTAGAACTAGGTAAAAAATAAAAAATAAAAAACAGAATAGCTGTTAGTATAGTTAGAGAACCGTAGGGAATTTTTACAGCAAATATATTAGGAAATGAAAATAGAAGAAAAAATTCAGATACTCCTTTGACAAAATAAACATTGACCCACAATTTATCATTTTTGTCAGTATGTTCCCAAAATTAAAAAATAGCTCTCAACTTTGGAAGACCAGAATGAGTGAAAAATTAGATGGTGCACTAAGTGTTTTACATCAAAATTTTGACTGCATACATTTGCCTTTCTTTTTTTTGTATTCTGACAGGAGATGTCAGAGGAGCGATGGTAGTGAGGGACAATCAGCAGACACATAAGACTGAAGTGTGTACACTGTGTGCAGAATTATTAGGCAAATGAGTATCTTGATCACATGATACTTTTTATACATGTTGTCCTACTCCAAGCTGTATAGGCTTGAGAGCCAACTACCAATTAAGTAAATCAGGTGATGTGCATCTCTGTAATGAGGAGGGGTGTGGTGTAATGACATCAACACCCTATATAAGGTGTGCTTAATTATTAGGCAAATGACTTTCCTTAGGCAAAATGGGTCAGAAGAGAGATTTGATGGGTTCTGAAGAGCCCAAAACTGTGAGATAAAATTATATAGTATCTCAGGCACACAAGAATGAAAATGAGAAAATATTGCATCAATTCCTGTTTTTATTGTCTTGTCAGTAAGGAACGTTTCGGCTATAAGTAGCCTTCTTCAGCCAACTGACACTATATGGCATAAACATAAGAAACACATGTGTGTAAACAAATAGTCATGACAAAATTTCAAAACAATCATGTTATCAGGGAAAAGGGGAAGGGAAGTAAAACAACATATAGATATGCACAAAGACAAAAATATTCAGGATCATAAGGCTAGACCTCATTCAAAACATAGTCATCAGGGGTAACATTGATAATTCGACAGATGATGGTTATTCAGATCATTTCTATAAGATCCATAGTGATAAGGGATATGCTGTGAATTGTTCATGTTTATCAACCAGGACGTCTACCTGAGGAAAGGAATTCTCAGGAACAAAGGATTCTCATATGAATGTGAGTTCAGCCTTGTAATGAGAATCAGTGGTAACAGGTCTGAAAAACCTATAATAATGAAAAAAGTACAAGCAAGTGATGGAGAAATACAGCATCAATCTATAAATGTATTGAGTTTCTCAAGACCTCCTATATATGGAAATATCATTTCTGGCAGTTACCTATTACTCGAAAACAAAGAAGAGGACCACTCAGTGTATGAATGGTCGTAAGTGTACCCCTCGGTCAGTATGGACCTTGTGGAAGGGTCATATAGTCCTAAAAGTGATAAAGGGCACATGTGTCACTCTGTAAGGGGAAATACCGTATATACTCGTGTATAAGCCGAGTTTTTCAGCCACACAAATTGGGCTGAAAAGTCCCCCCTCGGCTTATACACGGGTCTATACGGTAATGCTGTGGGGGGGGGGCTGTGACCGGGAGCTGGAGGAGGCAGGAGGGGGCCGCGGTGACCGCAGGCGGTCACGTGGGGCCGCCTCATTAGTGCAATGAATATGCACGGCATCCCCCGTCCATCAACGGCGGGGGGATGCCGTGCATATTGCACTGCACAGCCCCCCTCCTTAATATGGGTCCCCCAGTATTAATAAACAGCCCCCCCCCTCCTTATCATGGCCCCCCAGGCTGCGGCAGCTGTCAAAATAACAAACAGTTTATACATCACCTTCCGACGCAGCTTCTCCGCTCCTCCGGTCCTCCGCTCGCCGGCTGCTTCTTCTTTCTTGTTGTGCCGACTTCTGTGACCGCGCGCAGGAAATGACGTCATCTCCTGCGCCCGGTCACATGACACCGGCACAACAAGAAAGAAGAAGCAGCCGGCGAGCGGAGGACCGGAGGAGCGGAGAAGCTGCGTCGGAAGGTGATGTATAAACTGTTTGTTATTTTGACAGCTGCCGCAGCCTGGGGGGCCATGATAAGGAGGGGGGGGGCTGTTTATTAATACTGGGGCTGTATATACCTCTGGGGCTGCTGGATAGTACCACTGGGGCTGTATACTACCACTGGGGCTGCATATACCTCTGGGGCTGATGTATACTACCACTGGGGCTGTATACTACCACTGGGGCTGTATACTACCACTGGGGCTGTATATACATCTGGGGCTGATGTATACTACCACTGGGGCTGCTTGGGCTCCTGTATACTACCACTGGGGCTGATGTATACTACCACTGGGGCTGTATACTACCACTGGGGCTGTATATACATCTGGGGCTGATGTATACTACCACTGGGGCTGCTTGGGCTCCTGTATACTACCACTGGGGCTGCATATACCTCTGGGGCTGATGTATACTACCACTGGGGCTGTATACTACCTCTGGGGCTGTATATACATCTGGGGCTGATGTATACTACCACTGGGGCTGCTTGGGCTCCTGTATACTACCACTAGGGCTCCTGTATACTACCACTGGGGCTGCTGGGGCTCCTATATACTACCACTGGGGCTGCTGGGGATGCTATATACTACCACTGGGGCTGCTGTATACTACCACTGGGGCTGCTGTATACTACCACTGGGGCTGCTGGGGCTGCTATATACTACCACTGGGGCTGCTGGGGATGCTATATACTACCACTGGGGCTGCTGGGGATGCTATATACTACCACTGGGGATGCTATATAGTACCACTGGGGCTGCTGGGGATGCTATATACTACCACTGGGGCTGCTGTATACTACCACTGGGGCTGCTGGGGATGCTATATACTACCACTGGGGCTGCTGGGGATGCTATATACTACCACTGGGGCTGCTGGGGATGCTATATACTACCACTGGGGCTGCTGTATACTACCACTGGGGCTGCTGTATACTACCACTGGGGCTGCTGGGGCTGCTATATACTACCACTGGGGCTGCTGGGGATGCTATATACTACCACTGGGGCTGCTGGGGATGCTATATACTACCACTGGGGCTGCTGGGGATGCTATATACTACCACTGGGGCTGCTGGGGATGCTATATACTACCACTGGGGCTGCTGGGGATGCTATATACTACCACTGGGGCTGCTGGGGATGCTATATACTACCACTGGGGATGCTATATAGTACCACTGGGGCTGCTGGGGATGCTATATACTACCACTGGGGCTGCTGTATACTACCACTGGGGAGGCCTGTATACCACTGGGGGGGGCCTGTATACCACACTGCTGGGGGCTGTATACCTGTGCTGGGGTCCACCCTCGGCTTATACACGAGTCAATAGGTTTTTCCAGATTTTTGGGGCAAAAGTAGGGGGGTCGGCTTATACACGGGTCGGCTTATACACGAGTATATACGGTACAAATGGAGGAACTACAAGAACACGTAGCTGAAACCGTATAATCAAAAACACAACCTTAGATGGGTCCAGAGTAACCCTCTATGGTACCGCTGCCCATATTTCAGAAGCAACTGAAAGTAAATAAAAGGAAAACACAGTAAAGGGTGAATAAGCCCAATGTAATCCCTCAATAAACAGCCCTTTATGGGACAGACTAGTAGTGTCTAAAAGTATGGTAATGTACCTTTAAGGTGAAGCTAAACCGGTCACTGGCAGAAAGAAACAGGAGAGAAAGAGAAATAAGTAAATAGAACAGTCTCACCCATGTCTATTCGTTGTGCCTCTCAGTGCAGGTGCCTACCGTCCGGTCAGGGGAGTGCGGGTGGCGGTAATGCTGCCGCTATAAGGTTTATATGGGCGTGGGGCGGGTGTAGCGCGGCTTCCTGTTTCCGCCCTTTGGAACGCAGGAGGCCGCCTGGAACGTAAGCCGCGCATGCGTGTTGATGCCGCGAGGTCTCCTATCTACTGACAGCCAGTCAGACCTAAGTAGTAGATCGCGGAAGAACGCAGACTCAATCAGAAGATCTGCAGAGAAAAAGAAACAAGGAAGAAAATGAAAACAATGCATTGGTATTATAAAATAAAACTACTTAACTGAATCACACTACTTTAGTATGTCAACCATTAAAGGGGCAAACAGGATAAAGATAATCCATGGTTTTTTAGGTGATAATACCTAATAATTAGTATCCAATAATGAATAAGTTATGTTAAAACTTACAGCAGTACAAAGGGTCCTATGGAAACACAAAGATATAAGACATCAAAGAAGAACATCAGCTAATAATCTTTGTGTGATATCTTAGATATTTTTAAGTTCGTACAAAACCAGGTAAGGCAGACCTCAAAGCCCAAAGGAATCAAGAATCTATATAAACATTGTTAGATCTCAATATTTAGGGTCATATTCCCTATTCAGGCCCAAAGGGGATAATGTCTGTAATGTATGTATCCAATACAGTTCTCTCTCTTTGAGTCTGGCTATACGGTCACCCCCCCGTCGGCTGGCAGGAACATGATCAATGACTTGAAATCTTAACTGTGCCACCCCATGATTGTGGGTCATAAAGTGATGTGGTAAAGGTAGGAGATTATGTCCGCACCTGATGGTAGATTTGTGTTTACTGATACGGTCTCGGATATGTTGGATGGTTTCCCCAACATACCCGAGACCGCAGGGACATTTGATCAAGTATACCACATAGCTTGAATTACAGGTAAAAAATTCCTTAATGGAATATCTTTTGCCAGTCCTAGGGTGGGTGAACGTGTCGCCCTTAGTCATGTGTGAACATTGGAGGCAACCCAAACATGGAAAATTGCCCCGCTTGGGTGTTGCCAAAAAGGTCTGCCTGGGGATTAATTTACAAGAGCCTATGTCGGCCCTAATCAATTTGTTCTTAAGGTTGGGGGCCCTCTTATAGCAGAAAAGTGGAGGTCTGCTAAACTCAGGGACCATCAGGTGCGGACATAATCTCCTACCTTTACCACATCACTTTATGACCCACAATCATGGGGTGGCACAGTTAAGATTTCAAGTCATTGATCATGTTCCTGCCAGCCGACGGGGGGGTGACCGTATAGCCAGACTCAAAGAGAGAGAACTGTATTGGATACATACATTACAGACATTATCCCCTTTGGGCCTGAATAGGGAATATGACCCTAAATATTGAGATCTAACAATGTTTATATAGATTCTTGATTCCTTTGGGCTTTGAGGTCTGCCTTACCTGGTTTTGTACGAACTTAAAAATATCTAAGATATCACACAAAGATTATTAGCTGATGTTCTTCTTTGATGTCTTATATCTTTGTGTTTCCATAGGACCCTTTGTACTGCTGTAAGTTTTAACATAACTTATTCATTATTGGATACTAATTATTAGGTATTATCACCTAAAAAACCATGGATTATCTTTATCCTGTTTGCCCTTTAATGGTTGACATACTAAAGTAGTGTGATTCAGTTAAGTAGTTTTATTTTATAATACCAATGCATTGTTTTCATTTTCTTCCTTGTTTCTTTTTCTCTGCAGATCTTCTGATTGAGTCTGCGTTCTTCCGCGATCTACTACTTAGTTCTGACTGGCTGTCAGTAGATAGGAGACCTCGCGGCATCAACACGCATGCGCGGCTTACGTTCCGGGCGGCCTCCTGCGTTCCAAAGGGCGGAAACAGGAAGCCGCGCTACACCCGCCCCACGCCCATATAAACCTTATAGCGGCAGCATTACCGCCACCCGCACTCCCCTGACCGGACGGTAGGCACCTGCACTGAGAGGCACAATGAATAGACATGGGTGAGACTGTTCTATTTACTTATTTCTCTTTCTCTCCTGTTTCTTTCTGCCAGTGACCGGTTTAGCTTCACCTTAAAGGTACATTACCATACTTTTAGACACCACTAGTCTGTCCCATAAAGGGCTGTTTATTGAGGGATTACATTGGGCTTATTCACCCTTTACTGTGTTTTCCTTTTATTTACTTTCAGTTGCTTCTGAAATATGGGCAGCGGTACCATAGAGGGTTACTCTGGACCCATCTAAGGTTGTGTTTTTGATTATACGGTTTCAGCTACGTGTTCTTGTAGTTCCTCCATTTGTATTTCCCCTTACAGAGTGACACATGTGCCCTTTATCACTTTTAGGACTATATGACCCTTCCACAAGGTCCATACTGACCGAGGGGTACACTTACGACCATTCATACACTGAGTGGTCCTCTTCTTTGTTTTCGAGTAATAGGTAACTGCCAGAAATGATATTTCCATATATAGGAGGTCTTGAGAAACTCAATACCTTTATAGATTGATGCTGTATTTCTCCATCACTTGCTTGTACTTTTTTCATTATTATAGGTTTTTCAGACCTGTTACCACTGATTCTCATTACAAGGCTGAACTCACATTCATATGAGAATCCTTTGTTCCTGAGAATTCCTTTCCTCAGGTAGACGTCCTGGTTGATAAACATGAACAATTCACAGCATATCCCTTATCACTATGGATCTTATAGAAATGATCTGAATAACCATCATCTGTCGAATTATCAATGTTACCCCTGATGACTATGTTTTGAATGAGGTCTAGCCTTATGATCCTGAATATTTTTGTCTTTGTGCATATCTATATGTTGTTTTACTTCCCTTCCCCTTTTCCCTGATAACATGATTGTTTTGAAATTTTGTCATGACTATTTGTTTACACACATGTGTTTCTTATGTTTATGCCATATAGTGTCAGTTGGCTGAAGAAGGCTACTTATAGCCGAAACGTTCCTTACTGACAAGACAATAAAAACAGGAATTGATGCAATATTTTCTCATTTTCATTCTTGTGTGCCTGAGATACTATATAATTTAGTCTGTTATTTTTCTCAAGAGCACCTGTACATACCAGTGAGCCGGGTTTACCCCTTGACAAAACTGTGAGATGTCTTGTTGAGGGATGCAGCAGTCTTGAAATTGCCAAACTTTTGAAGCGTGATCACCGAACAATCAAGCGTTTCATGGCAAATAGCCAACAGGGTCACAAGAAGCGTGTTGGACAAAAAAGGTGCAAAATAACTGCACATGAATTGAGGAAAATCAAGCGTGAACCTGCCAAGATGCCATTTGCCACCAGTTTTGCCATATTTCAGATCTTCAATGTTACTGGAGTATCAAAAAGCACAAGGTGTGCTATACTCAGGGACATCTATAATAAATGAAGGAGACACAGAGAGGCGCAGATTGTGCCTTATCACAAGTGACACAAAATTGACAGTGGTTGTAATGAGGCTCACTCACCTGATCAGGTTGTGAAACCCACAACCAGCTTAAGCGCTTAGATTACAGCTGCTGCAGAACCTCCACCGTCTCACATAACGCAGGAAAACAGATAGTTCAAACAGGTCCGTGCTGCTGCTTCAGAAAATACACTTGAAAGACATTGCTTTCTTCGTCTCCTCCTTTATTCCTCCACACAAACCTACGCATTTCGGTGCAACCCTCACACCTTCCTCAGGGTATATACAATATACCGTCTGTCCTGAGCCCGGTACATTCTGTCTGCAGCATTGGACCTTATGGGTAATATGTTTATATTTACAAACTATGTACTTTGGAGAATCTGCTCCCAATTTGAGGTTTTAAAGCAAATTAGCACCCAATGTACTATGGTCCAATAACTGTGGAGTTCTGATTAGAGTTTGTTCATGAACTATAGAATTTTATGCACATGGTGGTAATTTATGTTTTGTATAGAGAGATATATACAGGTGTACCTGAGACTATGGTTTACCATATAATGTTTACTTGAAGTACGTTTCAAAAAATGGCCATAGATTGTATGGTTTCAGGCTATGAGATTTGTCTTTTCTATAGGGATACTGCATCTGACCACGTGTGTTTATTTAACTGATAGTTCTGAATTTTTAAACTATTTAAACAGGTAAACTACTATAACTGCATTTTCATGCAGGACAATGCACCATCACATACATCCAACTACTCCATAGCGTGGCTGGCCAGTAAAGGTCTAAAAGAAGAAAAAATAATGACATGGCCCCCTTGTTCACCTGATCTGAACCCCACAGAGAACCTATGGTCCCTCCTAAAATGTGAGATCTACAGGGAGGGAAAAAGAGTACACCTCTCAGAACAGTGTCTGGGAGGCTGTGGTGGCTGCTGCACACAATGTTGATCGTAAACAGATCAAACAACTGACAGATTCTATGGATGGAAGGATGGAGTGTCATCATAAAGAAAGGTGGCTATATTGGTCACTCATTTTTTTTGTGTTGTCTTTTCGCATGTCAGAGAAGTTTTTTTTCTAAATTTTGTGCAGTTATATTAGTTTACCTGGTGAAAATAAACAAGTGAGAAGGGAATATATTTGTTAATTAAATACCAGGAGAAAAACTGGAGTTTATAGTGCAAAAATATCAAAATCCATCTATTATTTAGTTTGATAAAACTTTACAGATAATTACATAAATATATATACAATTCCAATGGAGAAAAAAGCAGGCGGCACTCACTATTTAAGCAGCGATGTCTATTTTATTTCAAAATGTCAGTGGACAAAGTTCATCCATGATGAGGTGCGAGGAGAGGGAGTGGAGAAGGACGGACGACGGCAAGCCGTTTCGCTGTGACTACAGCTTCAACGGACCTGTGGGTGGGGGAAGCAGCGCATATATTATATGAGCCTGCACTCTTTCCCCCCCCCCCCCCATCCTGGATATGGCCCCACCGTCACTCTATATGCCCCCTGCTGGTGCACACACACTAAAATAATAAACGCTGTAAACTCACCCTCCATCGCTCCCTTCTCCCAGCACAGCGGTGTCTTCCTGTGTCTGTGCCCAGCATCACTGCGCACCCCGGTCACATGATTGGATGCCCCGGAGACACAGGAGGACTCAGGACGCAAAGTGCGGCAAGTAGGGAGCAACGGAGGGGAGCAATGGAGAGGTAAGTTAACACTGTTTATTATTTCAGTGTGCGCGCCAACAGGGGGGCATATAGAGTGACGAGGAGGCCATATCCAGAATGGGGGTGCTATGTGCCAGGACAGGGGCCATATCCAGAACAGGGGGGACATACGCAGGATGAGGGGGGGTATGTACCAGGATAAGGGGGCCATATCCAGGAATGGGGAGATCCATATCCACGACAAGGGGCCATACGCAGGATAAGGGGGCCATATCCAGGATAAGAGGGCCATATCCAGGATAAGGGAACCATATGCAGCATAGGGGGGCATGTACCAGGATAAGGGAGCAGTATCCTTGATAAGGGGGGCATATGAAGGATGGGGGGGCCATATTCCAGGATCAGGAGGCTATGTACAAGGATTAGGGATATATATATACCAGGATAGGGGACATGTAAAAGGATCAGGGACATATATACTGATTGTAAGATGGACACTGGCATTATAAGACAAATCCATTTAACATTGAAAATTATTTTTTTTTCTCTTTTCCTTCACCAAATTTGGGGTGCGTCTTATAAAGTGAAAAACATGGTAATTGATTTAAATTTTTAAAAACAGGTTCCCTGTTTGCAACAGGGTGAACATGCCCCCAAACTACACACAAAAACACATGTTTTGTTTGCTCTATAAAACCCTAAAGCTGTTCTGCACACTACACCTGATGAAGGCAGGTTGCCGCTGAAATGCATTGTGATTTTAGAAAAAAGAGATTTGTTTAAGCTAATTTAACCACTACTAACTACTCCATTGCTGTACGTAGTGCCCCAATCTGCCAACCTTTATTTTTCTTCATTCCAGCCATTACATCCCTCTCTGAGGAGAAGGCGGCATCTGCGTTTAAGGACCTGGCAAACGACCTACAGTGACGTCATTGGAACCACATGACTGCTAATCCCCACAACCAGCCCAGCAGATCACAGGGTGTGTGGGACAAACCAGAGGCTGTCACCGGGGTTGTGCAAGGTTGCACAACCAGATCAGGTTAGTTCACATCCAGCCACTAAAGTTCTTCCTGGACCACCAGGTATTACCCAAAAGCATGCCCTCTTGTCTTTTTATCTCTTACCTAACTACATACAGTAACACTCCTTTCACTCATCAAAAATAAAAACTAGTGAAACCCAAAGGTACATTTTTCGGCCATTCTATTTAACACCACAGGTAACAGAATACCTTTCTGAGTACTGATACAGAGTAGGTGTTAAACAAGTATTTCATTAAATTATAGAATCTACCCAGAATGCTCAGCTTATCCAAACAGGATGAGAACAGATGCTCATCTAATAGCAGAAGTGGCCCTGCAAATATCAACAAGTGCTTTTTTCACTTTATCAACCTTGATAAGACCAAGGCAGCAAAGCTCCACAATTAATTGTAGCAGAATAATATCCTTTTCACCCTTCAACTTGATCAGGTACCTTGTGGCAAAGTGTGAAGAGGAGAGAGGAGCCCAGCTGCATTTACTGAATGCAGGAGAGAGCAGGAAGTGGAAACTTTTCTACTAGATCTCTGCTATATAGGAGACACAACAGCATAATAAGGTCTTATCTATGAATTAGTTACAGTTAATCCAAAAGGAGACTTGCTTGTCTGAGGAGGTTGCATCACAACCACTTCAATAGTGTAATAGCGGCTGCAGCAGTCCCAAGAATGTATAAATTATGGCATTGCAAAGTATGTTTAAATAATCATATATATAAAAATTATATATATATATATATATATATATATATATATATATATATATACCGTATATACTCACGTATAAGCCGAGTTTTTCAGCCCAAAAATTGGGCTGAAAAGTCCCCCCCTCAGCTTATACGCGAGTCACTGTATACTGTATACAGTGTATACAGTATACAGGCCCGCCCCCATCAGTATACAGGTCCCCCTGCCTTGTGCATAATCCTGTAAAGGAAGAGCTTAGTATACTTATCACTGTCCCGCTGCAGCAGTCCCGCCGCCGTCATCGCGCTCCTCCGTCTTCATCCGTCTTCTTCCGGCTTCCTCCGGTCGGCGCAGGCAATGACGTCATCGTCTGTGCAACCGAGGAGGAAACCGGAAGAAGACGGAGGAGCGCGATGACGGCGGCGGGACAGCGGCAGCGGGACAGTGATAAGTATACTAATCTCTTCTTTTACAGGATTGTGCACAAGGCGGGGGGGCCTGTATACTGATGGGGGGGCTGTATACTACCTCTGGGGCTGCTGTATACTACTACTGGGGCTGTATATACCACTGGGGCTGCGTGTATACTACCACTGGGGCTGTATATACCTCTGGGGCTGCTGTACACTGATGGGGGGGGGCTGTATACTACCTCTCAGTCAGGAACAGGAGTAACCTCTCTGGCGTAAGGGTGCCGTCACACGCTTCAATTTCCTGCACGATATCGCTTAAGCGATCTGCTTTTTTGATCGCTTAAGCGATATCGTTTGTGTGTCGCTGCGTGTAATCAAGCGATTTTACAATGTAAAATTGCTTGATTGTTTGATCGCAGATTTGTGAGCAGGAGCTCAAATCAAGCGATAGACGCTTGATCAATCTGCATCATCGTGGTGTCTGACACCGCAATGATCCATCTCCCAGCGGCAGAGCCTATGCTGGGAGATGGTAACTATGGTAAACTTCGGGTTACTAAGTGCCGCGTGGTGCCTAGTAACCCGATGTGTACCATAGTTACCAGCGATCTCGCTGGTCCACATCGTTGGTGAGTCTGCCTGTGTGACAGCTCACCAACGATGTGAATGATATTGTTAGCGATCGCGAGTGCATGTGATCGCTAACAATATCATGCAGGAAATTGAAGCGTGTGACGGCACTGTCACTCTTTACTCCCCACCCATGTTGGCACAACTGCCCAATGCTGGCAAATGCAAAAGGTTTTTGCACAGCTTTGCGTGTGAAAAACATATGCGAGTTTCCAAATGTTTTATGCCAGCTTTCAGTTTTAAAATATTGATTAATTGTCTCTACGTGCTTTCCTATGCTTGCAATACTAGGCTAAACTATACAACTAAATTGGCAGCCTGCTGGTTTTTAGAAAGTATCTGCACATTATACACACAGGACTCAATTTAAAAGCTTTTTTTGCATCCCACTATTAATGTTGCTAGCATAACATTTACACACAATTACCATATATAATTAAAGTGCACTTTGACAAACAGCAAAAGCTATGTCCGTATATTCTTGTTATCACACAAAACATTTCAATACACCTCAAAAGACAATGCTAAGTGATTATGTCCACAAAACAAGAATGCCCTTAAAAGGGTTATACGCTGCTACAATAGTCCAAACAATAACAGCAACTTTCAATAAACTAGGTACAATTATAAAGATCAAAAGTAATAAAAAATAAACTATCAGGAGCTACTTCTAAAATAATAAATAGTATTAGCATCTATTTTTTTTATATTACACAACAAAAAAAAGATAATTTGAGAAACCACCATAGCCCTGTAAAAGCAAAAAAAATAAAAAAATTTAAAAAACGAAACCCAAATAAAAATATTGTATTTTTGGTTCCAAACTGCAAGAATATTAATTGTGCATTTATAAGATTTCTGAAAACTGATATGACACTTTTTATTGTCACTTCCCAGTATAACAACATGTAATCAAAGAAATAAATCACTTTAATGAAAACCCTGAGGAATAAGCGTTAAATATTGGTACCAAACTATATACAAAAATTAACACACGTATAATTTCTCATAATGCATTTTAATAAGAACATACATATATCATCCAACAAAATAGATTTAACAATAATGGAATTAATGGGGATGGTCACTATAGAGCAAACTTAAATTTGTATAAGACAATATGTATGTTATGCACACGTGCCATCAGGCCAACTGCGATGCAGGGCAACCAAGAGAAAGAATGAACCCAAAGAGCCATGGAGGGAACCCGGGCCTACCAAGATTAGGTAGATTAGGTATACTCTTGCTTAGTATACATTTTTTGCAAAAAACGTATCAACGAAATACAAAGTTCACTACACAAGGTTTAGAGACAGAGTTAAAAGGTACAAGGAAAAAGAGAAAGGTAAACATAATCAGGACATTAGGGCAAGACTCCAAACTCTGGACATCAGAAGAAGAAAACATCACAGGTTGGCATCCTATAACGAAGACACGTAATGGAGATCTTCTTAGGTTGATGTCGTCACGGGATCATCTGGCACGGGCATAGTAGAAAGGCATCTTGGGTTGATGTCATCACAAGATCATCTTGAACGGGCATATCAGGAGGACCTCTGACACAGGCCTCAGACATAGCACTGTCACAGCAGGAGGACATCAGATACTGACCTCAGGCCAGGCCCGGCTCCAGGTTTCTGTGGGCCCCGGGAGAAAAAGTCTCATTGGGCCCCCTTTAGTACATATCATGGACTATAATATATATATTACCGCACACTTACCGCAAGCCCATAGACAATGCATGGGGCTTGCCGCAAACGCGCAGCAAGTGCAGCCGCTAGGCGGAAAATGCAGTAGATGCGGATTTTTTTACCGCAACTGCCACATTTTAAAAAAATGCCTATGTGAAGGCAGCCTTACAGGAACAGTGACTGCCGAAACCAGCGAGAGCTGTTTCTGACAGTGAGCATATTACACGTTGTTAGGAGACGGCTAAAATGCGTTTGCATTCCCTTGCGCTTTTTAAAAATACCCTTCAAATGCAAAATGTTGCATTTTTGTGCGTTTGAGTTTGCTTGGTATATACACAAGCATCCTCAAGCACACAAATAATGCAAGCAGCTCAATAGAGCCGCACTGCCATATGGGTGGCACCGCAGCCAAGCGGAATGTCTGGCCGTCCAGATCTCTCTTTCTCCTCACCTATCTTCTCGCTGCTCCGGTCTCCTCCGGTCGCTCTGCACATATCAGCACAGTCATGACAACATCGTGCCCCTCCATGCTGAGCTGCAGAATGCAGACAGCGGCAGAAGAGACTCTGGAGAAGAATGCTGCTGGCAAAGGTGGCTGAGACTATAGGAGCGGAATCCGCGGGGGGCTACCACTGGTACACATACCTCGTACACACGCGGCTCCGCTCCGTACGCCTCGTGCACACGCGGCTCCGCTCCGTACGCCTCGTGCACACGCGGCTCCGCTCCGTACGCCTCGTGCACACGCGGCTCCGCTCCGTACGCCTCGTGCACACGCGGCTCCGCTCCGTACGCCTCGTGCACACGCGGCTCCGCTCCGTACGCCTCGTGCACACGCGGCTCCGCTCCGTACGCCTCGTGCACACGCGGCTCCGCTCCGTACGCCTCGTGCACACGCGGCTCCGCTCCGTACGCCTCGTGCACACTCGGCTCCGCTCCGTACGCCTCGTGCACACTCGGCTCCGCTCCGTACGCCTCGTGCACACTCGGCTCCGCTCCGTACGCCTCGTGCACACTCGGCTCCGCTCCGTACGCCTCGTGCACACTCGGCTCCGCTCCGTACGCCTCGTGCACACTCGGCTCCGCTCCGTACACCTCGTGCACACTCGGCTCCGCTCCGTACACCTCGTGCACACTCGGCTCCGCTCCGTACACCTCGTGCACACTCGGCTCCGCTCCGTACACCTCGTGCACACTCGGCTCCGCTCCGTACACCTCGTGCACACTCGGCTCTGCACACCTAGTACCCACTCGCCTCTGCTACATTCACACTGTAAATCCCTCCTGACCCCACACATAAACTTCACCAAACTGCCATACCCCTAGTACACACTCACCTCTGCTACATTCACACTGTAAATCCCTCCTGACCCCACACAAACTTCACCTAATTGCTATGCTGGTCATCATGATGCTCAGTCCTGCATACACTGAGGAGCTGGTCATGTGACCCCTGACTCCACCCTCCATTGACATCATCACAGGTCCTGTCAGCCCAGAGTGTACAGCTCTGTCGGCTCCCACGGAGGGAGATCCCCGGAGCTGCAGGAGGCTAAGTGCGCCCTCCCTGCAAATGACCCCCCCAGCTGCCCCCTGATCCCTGGATATGGCCCTGGCTGTGGGGGCAGTGTGCTCAGGGGCCCCTGAGGCTAGGGTCACACTTGCATTGTGACCCTAGCCTGATGCAAGTATTTTCGGCTGCAGCACATAGCTTTTAATGCTATTCGCTGGAGCCCATAGAAACCCGATGTTTACCTTGCCAACCATTGGTTGTCAATGTAAACATCGGGTTTCTATGGGCTCCGTTGCTGGCAGCACATAGCATTAAACGCTCTGCGCTGCAGCAGACAATACTTGCGTCAGGCTAGAGTCACAATGCAAGTGTGACCCTAGCCCTCAGGGGCCCGGTGGGCCCCCTCCAAGCAGTCGGGCCCCGACACTTGTTCGGGTGCGCCGGGTGCTGACGCCGGGCCTACCTCGGGCAGTTATCACTCTATGGAATTTAAAAACCAGACCAAACAATGGGACACAAACTAGACTTGGAATTAAGGCTGAACAGGTCCAGGAACATAGGTAGGTAATCTTAGGAATGCAGGCTTGCCAAATTGTCAGGTGACAGATGGACAGAAGTTTATTCTTTCCAATTTGAGTAGGGTTTCTTTAGTGCTGCTTTTCAAGGTTTTTTAGAAAACCTTTTAATAATATAATATAATACTTAAAACTATAATAAGACATGACTAGCAGAGACTGAAGCAACAAGGACCTGACAGTAGGCAATAAGACTATAAATGAAAGTATAAGTATGGTAAGGCCGGCTTCACACTACAGTTTTATGGATCCAGGGCTGTGCGGTTCACTCCGGACAGCCCTGGATCCGATTTTGGGCCCATAGGAATACTATGGGGCCGGATGGCAGCTATTTGCCATCTGGTTCCCTGCTGTTAGAGAGGATCCGGGAGAATTATTTTTTTCCCCGGACACAAAATCGCAGCTTGCAGCGTTTTTGTGTCTGGGGCAAAAAGTTACACAAAACCAGATCCAACCAGATCCACCTGGATCTGGCGCCCAATAACATGGGAGTCTATGGGCGCCGGACCCGACAGAAAATCTGTCCGGTTCCTGGACGTCGGGTGCTGAAGCTCAGTGCTGGCCGATGCTGAACTTCAGCACCTGGAGAGCTCCCTGCTGCGATTTCAGAACCGCGGCTAGCGGGATTTTGACATTTCAGGACCTAGACAGCAGCAGCAGTTGTGCAGTCCTGAATCCGGCAGAAAACAGAATTGGAGGGCATATTTGCCCTCCAGTTCTGTCCTGTCTGGAGCTGTCAAGCTGTGTCCGGTGCTTCCTGCAAAACCCGGACACAGCCTGACACCACAAAACCGTGGTGTGAAGCCGGCCTAAAAAGAGGTAAGTGCTTCTACTTTTAGCTGCTGTTACATGTATTTTAAGGTTGTGGAAAGTGCATGAAAACGGGTCTAGTTAGAAAACTGGGTTGGCTTTAAAATGGGTGTGGTTTTAAAATGGACATCTTTAATGGGCGTGGTTTCTTAACAGTAATAGGGAACCTGTTAAAAATTTGAACCGCACCCCTGTGTTTTAACTTTCTTCAATGGTTTGGAATGGGCTTTTTTTTACATATTATAACAGTAAGTTATATTGGGGTGAGGAATAAACACCAAGCCTTCCCTGTCTACAAGTATATAGTGCAAAATCAAAAACCCATCTCTGCTCAGTAACCTTCTTTTAGAATCTGTCTTCAGAGTACTCAGACTTTATTATCTTTGAATGTTTTTTGGACAGATTGAGGAATCTTGTAATTGTCTGGTTCACAATTTCCAATGTAACAAAAAGAAGCAAGAGAATTGGGTACAACAATAAACTGAACATAGCAGATACTTAGTGATGAAATAAGACTGTGCGGTCTTCACATTTTCATTAGTTATTCCAGTGGTGATGGATGTGGACTGAATTTCAATGAACTAAAGACTGATGGTTCCTTTCTTTAAACAATACATGCAGACTGGAAGGATGTAATTTCGGTACAACACAACTCATTGGTAATTGCCTAGTTTATCCTTGCATTAAACACTGGAGCACTAAAAAGGAAATAATAATCTTCTGAGATTTACTGTTTCCTTCAAAATATTCAAATAAATAAATACGGATTCAAATGAGAGTCTGCTCGGCGGAAATCACAGTTGAAGATACATTTAATATACTCCGAGCCAAATGTACTGCTTTACAAAAGTGCTATGAGGCAGTACGAGCCTGACTATGCAAATTGTGATTTTAGGACTTGAATATTAATGAAACCTGAAATTCTGTTTTATACTCCTATCTTATTTCAGGCAATGAGTTGAATTTGCAGAAATCTTAAAAAGGTCCTATTTATTACAAAAAAAAGTATTGTTATCTTATTCAATCTATTTAATGCAATAGAGAGGAAATGGCTCCTATTGATAGAATAATAGCAGATTTCTAACTAGCAACACAAGCCTCCAGCTTTTAGATATTACACATTGCTATTGCAGTGAGCCACTGGGGAGGCGCAAGATGTTGCAGATGGGCCAGCAGGGATATGTAGTTCCAATGGCTGCAGATGGTAATGTCATGGTAGCTGAAGAAGGTTGCTGGACCCTTAAACACTTCCCTCGTGTCCACAACAATGGTAAAAGTGGGAGGTTGCACTTATAGTGATGGTATATGACCCCCCGGGGGCGCTACTGTAGAAGTGATGTCTGGGTGCAGTTGTTGTAGTGCCCGTGATGTTCGTGCAATTATAGGCAGGCAGATACTCCGGTGAACATGCAAACGTAACACTTTACTGAAGGGAATGATAGAATACAGTCTGTCTCTTAAAGGCCAAGTGGCGGTAGTTCACTGTATAGGGTACACTTAGTATTTTGTGTATGAAAGAAGGTGCGCTCTCCTCATAAAACAAGTAAATTTAGGGCCTCTCAGGCTGCTGGATTACAGATCTCTTCCCTTGTAATTAGATTAAATATTACATACTGTCTAGGTAATGTTACGCTGATGGAGGGACCTTTACGAGTTGAGAAAAAAAAACTAATTCGAAGCATGCACAATATGCATGTGAGAATCAGATGGCAGTTGCCTATTCAACTCTATGGGCCAATGGGAAAAAAAAAAACAGATAGTACTCTGATGACATTGAGTGCGGTTCTATTTTCACAGTCCTACAATAGAGAAGATGGGGAAATTATTTTTTCTCCACCACCAAGAAAATTGGATCACGCTCTGATCAATTACTGATCAGAGTGTGATTAGCATTTTCAGTCCAGTTTTCTCAGATGAGAGAAAAAAAGATGTCTGACCCTAATATAAAAATGAATGTACCGGTAAATTATGCAGTCTGCTGCATTTATAAAACTGCCATTCAGAACATAATTTATGATTGGGGGTAGTTTAAGGCGGCCTTCACACGGTTCAATTTAATGCACGATATCACTTAAGCGATCTGCTTTTTGATCGCTTAAGAGATATCGTTTGTGCATCGCTACGTGCGATGAAGCGATTTTACAATGTGAAATCGCTTGATCGTGACATCGCAGATATGAGAGCCGGAGCTCATATCAAGCGATCATCGCTTGTTCAATCTGCATCATCGTGGTGTGTGACACCACGATGAACGATCTCCCAGTGGCAGAGCCTATGCTGGGAGATGGTATCTATGGTAAATGTCAGGTTACTAAGCGCCGCGCGGCGCCTAGTAACCCGATGTGTACCATAGTTACCAGCGATCTCGCTGCTCCAAATCGCTGGTGAGTCTGTCTGTGTGACATCTCACCAGCGATGTCAGCGATATCGTTAGCGATCGCGCGTGCACGTGATCGCTAACGATATCGCTCACGATATTGTAGCATGTGACGGCCGCCTAATAGCGATATCCAGGATTAATAAAACCTTCCTGCATTCTTTCAAAAACAGCGCCACCCTAGTCTACAGGTTGCATCTGGTATTACAGAATAGGCCCATTCACTTAAATGGAGCTGAGCTGTAATATCATACTCAACTTGTAGGCAGGGGTGGTGATGTTTTTGAAAGAAAAAACATTTTCATAGAATTCTGAACAACCCCTTTAATAGTCTGAGTAGACAGGTATTTAATATGAGCACAGAACGATCAGTAATACAATGTTCTGCCTGTATATGCTGTTGGTCCTCGGCAGCACAGGTCACGGTTTACACAGGACAATGCGCTGCAGAGAAATATAATTTTTTAAGCCAGCTAAAACATAATTTTCCTTAACAAATGAGCGTTTTGCATGTTCATCAGGGGATTGGCCGCCTGTTCTAACTGCAAAATTATCAAGGAAAAGAGCATTCATTCACTTTGTTCTACTTGTTATTAAATCTGCTATTAATTATCTGATGAAGATTTTTTTTCTCAAAAACATGTTATTTTTAAGATAGTAAAAATATTTTGGTTCCATCCAAGTGCAAGTTACCTGTTTTTATCTATTATATGTCATGTATACAAATATTTAATACATATCATGTGAATAATAACGATTCTTTTTTTATCTACGGTAATTGGATAAATACCCTTTAGAAATATGGAAACTACTGTCATTTCAACAAAGTTTCCATAAAGCTATAGTGCAAACACATATACGAAACTCTGCAATATATCTCATCAGAGAAATATGCTTCACTCTCCACCTATGAGACCCTTATTTCCTTACACACCTCTGTAATTTAGCATCGTTCTGAGAAGTAAAATCTGCCTTGGTCAAAAAAATGTCAAATTGCCAGCCCACTGAAAAAAAACACAGTTATTAAATGTGATAGGAGGTAGAGGAAGGAACACTCAATATAGTCAGATGCAGACAGTTGCAGCAGTTGGCACTACATTTGTAATAAGTGATATTTACTCACTTCATTGCTGGATGCACAGGCTACACTGCTCAGTTCTGCTGTATAATATGTTTCAAAGAGAGAAAATGTCATGCCAGGGCATACGGACGCCCAGCATGTGGCACAATACAGGGGTGACAACGGGGTTGTTATAGAAGGAAAGCCCTAGCAATAGGGAGAGGGGAGAGTGGACATCTCCTGACACTCAACTGAGGCAGAACTGAGGCTCCCTAACAACCCTATATTGGTCCTTCCTCCCATCACGATCAGGTGCCTAGGCCCTTGCGCGCCCTGGACTCACTCTGGTTAGTGTGCAAACTTGTGAGGACACTAGCCTCACCTCAATGATGATATAACACAAGGCAAAGAACACAGACAGAGGGAAAATATACACTAAAAGATATAACACAAAACTCTTCAATTGCAGCAATTCACCGCCGCAGCAATTGTATAAAAAAAACACAACGTAAAAAAAAAACACAACTGCTTCTCTGGGGACTGGCTCCTTCAAAGTGGTCAGTATTTACTAAGGGGTACGTCACACACAGCGATATCGCTAGCAATATCGCTGGAATCAGCAACCTCGCCAGCAATATCACTGTGTGTGAAAAGCAACAGTGATCATGCCCCTGCTGTGAGGTCGCTAATCGCTGCACATCCTTCAGGTCCATTTCTTGGTCCTTGGTCTCCTGTTGGTCAGCACACATCGCTGCGTGTGACAGCGAGAGACCAGTGATCAGCGACCTCACAGGCTGGTAACCATGATAAACACTGGGTAACTAAGCAGCATGCGCTGCCTGGATACCCGCTGTTTATCATGGTTACCAGCGATGTGGAGGTGCCTGTTTGACATCTCCCCAGCAACCACACAGCGATGTTCCAGCGATCCTGGTCGTTGTCGGGATTGCTGAAACATCGCTGTGTGTAATGGCACCCTAAAGCTCTATCATCAGTCAGCTGACAAGACACATGATTCTTCATATGAGAGTGGTCACCAAAAAGCTGCGCCTATGATTAAGGCTTACAAAGAGCAACCAGATAGGAAAGAGTCATTAACCCCTGCAGTACCAAAAGAAAATATATACATTTAAATACACATTATAGTGCTGCGATCCATACAGTGTTGTAACCTTCAGGTCCCAGACTTGTCAATTGTCTACCTAGGGCGGAATAGAATTGTGACAGGACAGTGCAGGAATCCCTTATAACTCTATATGAGAGATGCCATAGCGGTTAGTCTCCACTCACTAGTTCAGAGACAATTGAAAATGAGTGTCTGCAAAAGGAAAAAGTGGTGAAAAATGCAGGAGTAATAAAAGGGGCAGAAATACGGTAGTTTTTGTTTAATTCATGGGGTAAGGGTTGTTGGTAGCAATAGTTTCAAAAACAAAATAATTTGTATTATACGAGTTTAGCATACTTCAGTTTATGTAGTCTTTAACATGTCTTATCTTGTCTCATCCTTATACAGTCAAAAACTTGTCCATTAGCCAAAATATATAGTCATAGCGTAAAAATACAGGATAAGCATTGTCTATAACCCAGTCAAATGCAAACATATATCTTTGTTTTTTTGTCAAAAGAATTTTAATTAAACTTTACTTTGATGGGGAAAGTAGAATGGGCTGTATCTACAATTGTAAATCATTTCAGTTAAGTGAAGCCAATTGACAGGCTTGCATTCACATTAGGCTCACAAAGGATTAAGCTACTTTGGATAATTCATATACAACAGACAGTATTTGTGACATGACACACAGTGTGATAACATCTTACAAATCCAAGCCAGAAAAACAAGACATGAAGCACGATTACAGTTATTAATGTATTGTACAAGCGGCTTAATTCAAAGCCCCATGCAAAATGATTGTTAGCAATAGCATAATACCAAGAGAATTAAGAAGAGATTTCCATCAACATTTTTCATTGGAATAATTTAGTCCGGACCTCACAAGTGAATGTGTGTGCTGTGCGACATAATAAGCCATATAACGAGCATCTGCACATGTATTTCACAGCCATTCATGATTTCTTTCCTGGTGTGTTATTGTTAAATAGCCAAAAAAAAAAAAGATCATCATCATCAAGATATTAGTGCCATAATTTAGCTGATCTACATCTGGAACACAATTTATATTAATATGGAGAACCGCCATCATTATCTGTTAGAAGCCCATGTTTAGTGAATGGGTTTATGTACTGAAATTAAACACTTTTTTGAAAAGGAATGACATACTCATTCTTTTCAAAACGCACATAAACCTGTACAGGTTTCCAAAACCGGTCAGGCGTAAAAACCAATGTAATTACAGACAAAAAACGAGTGAGAGCCAACTACTGTGAACTGCTAAAGTAGTAATTGAAGTGTACATGCTATACAGGCTTGTTCACACTAGTTCTCTCTGACTCAGTTTTTGTGTGTTAGGGCTCGGACACACTCATCAGAGTTTGACTGAGGAGACTTGAAAGGGCTGGAGCAGTGACCCTGAACGGCCTCTCCCTGTCTGGACGGGGCTGTCAGCTGCTTGTGTTTTTGTGCAGCTCCAGACTCCCCGTCCAGAGAGGGAGAGGCCGTTCAGGGTCACTGCTCCAGCCCTTTCAGAGTCTCCTAGTCAAACTCTGATGTAACTAGAAAATGGTGTCCAAGCCCTAATTCGACTTATCTACTTGACTCCTTGGAAAATTAGGGAGAGTCCTGTCCTTCCCTTGCTGAGCAGAAACTGTTATATTGCATCCCATCTGTGATTCATTTTGGGGATCGGTCACACACAGCATCCTGCTGCTTATGAGGTCAGTAGGCACAGTAGCAGGTTATAATATGATTAGTGTAGGGACCGTCCTTAAATGGGTCACCTTGTCGATGTGGGATAGCTTAAATACGTTTAAAAAAAGGTATGTACTAGGTGCCCTGTGTTTTTAAAAGCACTAGTTTTTATTTATTTATTGCAAGGTATTTGCATATAATATATATACTTTTTTGTTTTCTAGTTGTTTCTTTAAAAAAAACAATGTGTATGCATGGATTTTCCTGTTTCACATGGGTTTTTCAGGGATTGAAAAATGCAGCTATAGATTACCATTCATTTGCTTAAAAAGCACTAAAAAAAAGGCAACAAAAGTGCAGGAAAAAGGTACTGGGTGAACAGAATCTCAGAAAATGAATGTCAGGCCCCCCTAGGCTTCCAAACTGCCAAGAGTAATTGTCGGAGCCTTACTCCTGGATTTGAAACAAATGTTTGTGTTTCAAAAACTCTGCTCATTTTATTATTTTTTTTATTTACACTTTGAATATATGATTATATGCTAATTAGCAAACACTAGTCCTCTTGGGCGTTTCTTTCCCAGAATGGTCCAGCCTCAAGTGTTGTAATTACGCCCACTTTAGATGTTTGACATCATTTTCTCAGCCGCCCCTTCTCATAATTCCACTGCAGGAGATCTCACAGAGAGTTTCCACACATTAAACAGAAGTTATAATAGGGACAGTGAATGTGACATCAGTCATGCTGTAGGAGTAGATTGATAGCAGCAGAGGCCAGATTAGACCAAGGGAAAAGATGCCTTGCCGGTCTAGTCCTGGTTTATTAACATATCTTGAACGTTGATATAAAATTATTTTAGCCATCATATCAGCAGAGTTTTGGTAAAGCAATTACTTCCAGACTGCCCACAGAAGAGAAACCACAGGGCGGTCCATGTTCTACTTTGCAATAATGTTGTAAAACGTCACTACATAGTGAACAGATACATGAGATTATGCAGTTGAGGGATTAAGGATCCGGCTGTCCTACACAGTTTATCTCCCTATATAGAAGGCAAATTAATGTATACACATCACTAAACAAGCACTGTGTATGAAGTATAAAGGGAGCGCTGCCACCAATTTTGCACTTTTGTGTTTCCTTTCCCTTCTTCCAAGAGTCAGAACTTTTTTTTTTAGCATTATAGCCATATGAGGGATTGTTTTTGTGTGGACAAGTTATACTTTTTAATCCAAAGTTGTAGCAGCCAATAAAACTGTAATTCTGGCATTTTGATATTTCTTTTTTCACTACACTGTTTACAGATCATATTCTTTTATTTGATATCTTAATCCCTTCATGACCAAGGGCGTATCTATACACCCTGGTAGGGAGTTTGTTCCCGATCAAGGGCATATGGATACGCCATGGCAAACATGCGGCACCATGGCTGCGGTAATGGGGATCTCGGCCCGGTACTTACCTATTCTATAAGCAGAGTACTGGGACCTGATCTCCTAGGGGGGGTTGGTGTTGACACCCCCTACCCCCCGCAAACGCAATCACTTCTGAGCAGTCAATCACGGTAATTGTAATGATCAGGTGATGAAATTGCCTCAAACATAACGATACAGCTATGGCAGTGGCTGCTAGAGCCCCTACCATAAGCGGGAATTTGAGGAGGCGGCGTCATCCCCCTTCAGGCCTGATTGAGAGTGATCGTGCTGTGACGATCACTCCCATCATGGTGCAGAGGGGCGGTGATCTGCCTGTGCCCGTCACTGCGCTCACCTCAGCCTCATTACATCCATGGAAATCAATCTTGCACAGCTAGAAACACAATGCCGATGCATCCCTGACTAACAATCATAGACGTTATTGTATTGGGAGAGGGATAGTGCACCCTCTCCCCTCACTGTCTCCGGATATAGGTGCCATTGCAATATAATTGCGAACTCACGATCGTCGTCATGGTGACCTGACTTTGCGCTGGCAACTTGGTGATGCCATGGTGACATGCGGTCCCCTGCACTTTCAAGCCTCACAGATCATGTGATCTCTGAGGCTTCTGATTGCAATACTGATCGATCGTTACCATACAGTACAGCTGCATCAGCTGGAGATGATGATCCCATAAAGGGACTAAATAAAAAAGTAAAAACGTAAAATAAAGCAAAAACAAAAAAATGGAAACAATATATTCCATATTTATTGAAAAAAAAAAAAAAAAAACCTAAACACATATTTAGTATCACTGTGTCTGTAACAACCCGCTCTATAAAATTGTCACACTAGTTAGCCCTTTCAGTGAACACCCTAAAGATAAAAATAAAAAACGTAGAATAAATATGTATTTGCTCTACAGATGGCAAAAAAGTGGGATAAAACGCAATTTAATTAAAATGGTACCGCTGAAAACGCCATCTTCTCCCGCAAAAAACAAGCTGCCATAAAGTTTCCAACAGAGAAAAGATAAAGCTTAGCTCTCAGAATACAGCGATGTGAACACTTTTTTTTTTCTATAAAATATTATTATTATTATTATTATTCATTTATATAGCGCCATTAGGTTCCATGGCGCTTTACATGAGGATAAGGGAGACAAGAACAAGTACACTAAATCTAGGGATCAGGACGTACAGGTACAGAAGGGGCAGGGACCCTGTCCACGAGGGCTCACAGTTTACGAGGAATAGTAGTTATAGTTTTAAAGAAGAGAAACGTATAAAAAAATAAATAAACATGATATCACTGTAAGGGCACCGTTACACGTCACAACATTGCATGCAATTTCACTGCCAACTTACTGGTTGCAGTGAAATCATGGAGACATTGTTACATTTGTACACAGCAACAAAATAGAACAATGTGTCCATGATTTCACTGCAACCAGCAAATTGCCAGTGAAATTGCATGCAATGTTGTGACATGTAACGGCACCCTAAGGGTACTGACACAGTGATCGGCTTAAAAAAAAAAAACCAATTCCTGAATTGCTGTTTCTTAAAGTACCGTACTCGTCGGAAAATGACGAATAAAGCAAATTTTTTTTTTTTTTTTTTTTTTATACAAATGTCTGGATTTTTTTCATCATAGAATTAAAAAAAACATGTTCGGTATCTGTTTATTCTGACCTAGATAATCAACTTATGAGGTCACTTTTAACATAAGTTAACATGATAAATAAAAAACTAAAAAAAACATTGTGGAATTGCACTTATTTTGGTTAAATTAAATTTTATTCAATTTAAAATATATAACAATGTTTAACAGTATCAATGTTTAACAATGTGATTGACACTTCATAATTATAATGTGGTATATAGTAAGGCCCGTTGGCCAACTTGGAAGTGACCTCCAATAATATTTGGTATATTCCAAAAGGCACGATAGGTCATCTATATGTAAAATAAAAAAAAATAAAAAATATAAGAAAATAAAAAAAGGGAAGGTTATGAGAATGGGGCAACCTCTTGAAATCTCTCAAAGGGGAGATTTTGTTATTAAACAAACTATATGAGGTGGGAAGTGAGGGGATATAAAGAGATAGACAGAAAAGAGGGTAGGGTAGTAAGATAGGAGAGAAGGGAAGGGAGAATAGTTGCAAGAGGGGGAACCCAAGTGGATTTCCCCTTCACAGGGAGGAAAATGGGGGGTGGACCGGGGCAACACATTTTGTTATATCGCATGGTGTGAGTGCAAGAGGGGACGACAAGGCTACATATTAGCGAAGGAGGCATCTACCCTGACCTGCAAGACACCTAGCAGGTGTGTTCACTGGCATCATTGGTTAGCCACAGCTTCAGGGACTCTGAGTCTCTATGGAAGATCCAAGAACTCCATAAACGATAGTTTCTCTGTCCACACTGTCAGCGTCTGGTGAGCTTTGACTAGCTATTTCTTCTAACCTGCAGATCTGATTCAATTCAGCTACCAGCTCCGCTTTAGTTGGACTGTTCACGTCTCTCCATTTTCTAGCTATAATTTGTCCTGGTAGCCGACAAGACATACCTGGCCAATCCAGCTTTATACTTAGAGATGGGCACCTCCAGCAGATTCAGAAGGGCCACAGGTGCCGTCACAACCACTTCAGAGGTAGATAACATCTTAATCAATTCCGACACCTGTGTCCAAAATGGTTGGACAAGTCAACACCCCACCAGATATGTAGGTATGTGCCAGAGGTCTCCTCGCATCGCCAGCACCTATCAGATATCGATGGAAATATCGTATGAAGTTCTGCTGGGCATCGGTACCACCTGGCCACCACCCTGTAATCCTCTCTTGAGAGGTCGCTGATGTGGTTGACTTCCTCGTGTATAAATAGATTCTTTCCCACTCTGCCTGGGATATCGAGACCTGGAGGTCTTTCTCCCACTTGGTTTTAAATTTGGGTTGGTGAGGATCATTACCATTTCGTTCTTTCAGGAATATGGAGTATAGTACCGAGGTCATGTGTGGGGTCACTCCTCTCGACATGCACAACTGTTCAAAGGCTGTCAGAGGTCTACTGACTTTCTCCCATCCCAGTGAACCAATAAAGTCAGAAAGTCCGGCGTGTTGCAACCATGCCCCCTGTGGGATATAGTGTCCCCAGAACAATTCCGATAATGTTTTCACCCCTGTATGGGTAATATAATCGCTCACCACCGGGCTGGGATGGCGGGGAATACCCAGGAAAGAATTCCCACTAGATCCCAGCGTAAAGGATGGATTACCAAGTACGGGTGTCAAAGGTCCTGGTTGTGTCATCAAATTAAGAGTGGAGTTGTTCTTTTTGAGAAAGGAGAGCAACTGGTTCGATATAAAAGGGAGATGTGGGGGTGGACGAATGAAAACGCCAGATTGCTGCCAACGGACAAACCCCCTCATCTGACATCTCAACATCTGTCCACAATCGTCTCCCCTCCCGTCTGAACAAGTCGAGTACACATTTACCAAGGGATGCTGAGTGATTGTAACCGCTCCGCGGTCCAGCGCCTCCGCCCTGCACCCTGTCCTTCCCTCTTCTCGTGCAGTTACCCTTCCTTCTCGGTTCCGGGGTCGGGGTCCCAGGTTACAGGCCGTCCGCAGCCTATCCCGGGGCTCCAGGGTGCTTCATCGCGCACCTGCTGCTCAAGACCGTCGCTCCCTGACTGCTGCCCAGTTCTGCTTCCTCTCTGTGTGTTCACTAGGGGGCGGGGCCGCTCTCTCTGTTACCTTTATAGGGCCAGCTGGCCAATTAGTCTGCCCCGCCTTCCGGCCAATCCCTGTAGGGCAGCAGATATATAAACTGTGCACTTGCTTCTGGACCTTGCCGGGCAACTTCATTCATCCCGAGGTTGCCGGTCCTGGTCCTGTTATGTGCTGTTATTCTGCAGTATTTAACACTCATCTGTTTGTTCTTGTTGCAGTGTCGCTGTTCTACCTCCGTGCTGCTCCGTGCTGCTCCGTGCTGCTCCGTGCTGCTCCGTGCTGCTCTGGGTTACCCCGTGCTGCGCTTCTACCTTCTCCTTAATCTCGTCCCTGCCGGCTCCTGGTTGATCACCGTGTTCCTGGACTTCATCCTGGTTCCCTCCAAGCTGATCGCTGGTTCTCGCCCGGTACCGGATTCCCCGTGGTCCTGGATCTCCCTGGTTCTTGGATCCCCCTGCGTTCCTAGTTCCCCGTGTTCCTGGTCCTCCGTATTCCCGGTTCTGTTTCGTTACCACGTCGCCTGGGGTCGGTTTGAACACTCGTGTTCGTGGCATTGGCCCCTTCGAGGCTGATCCCGGCGATATCCCTGTATAGGGGTCAAGCGCTCCGGGGTCTCCCTCGCTGGGTCTCCAGTGTTGCGGCCTTGTGGCCCTCTCCAGGGGCGTGTGGTTCAGTGTTTTTGTTGTCTTTAATAAACCCGTGAACTCTACGGTACTTGTCCGCCTCTCTGTCAACCAGGCGTCAGCATCCGCTTTACGCGGTCCAGTGGGTCCACGTGTGTGTCCGTCAGTAGGACGTGACAGTGATAAATCATCAGATTGGGCAGTCCCACTCCCCCCTCCTCCACTCGTCTAGTCAAGAGACTTTGGGAAAGCCGAGGTTGTTTATGGGACCATATGAAGCGAGTAGTCATTGTCTTTAACCTGGAGAAGAAGGAGGCCGGGAGGGCTATTGGGATGGCCTGGAAGTGGTAAAGAAGTCGAGGCAACAAGTCCATTTTGATGGAGTGGACCCCCCCCCACCATGACAATGCAAGGCTGTTCCAGGATCTCAGCTCTCTCTCCAGCTTAGAAAGTAGGGGTAGGAAATTTCATGAGTACAAGTCACTCGGATCCCTAGTTAACTTCACTCCTAGATATGCGAGATCATCACGTCTCCAAGTGAAGGGAAACTGCGATTTTAATAGGGTCACCACCAGAGCGGGGAGGGAGGTGTTGAGCAATTCAGATTTGGAGGCGTTCATTTTGAAGTTGCTCGAAGAGCCATACATAGACACTTCCTCCACAATATTAGGGATAGATATCAGAGGATTCGTTATAAATAGCAACAAATCGTCTGCGAACAGCGCAAGTTTGTGTTCTTTGTATTTCGTCTCCACTCCTCTAATCTCCGGGTTAGACCTGAGAGCTCTCGCCAGGGATTCCATGCAGATAACATATATCAAGGGGAATTGCACTTTTTCTGACATTTCAAAGCACTTGAACATTATTTTCTCATTCTCCAGTATGTTTTGTGGTAGAATGAATAATGTCATTCAAAAGTACAACACGTTCTGCAAAGAACAAGCCCTGATATGGCTATGTGGAGGAGAATTAAAAAAGTTATGGCTCTTGGAAGAAGGGGAGGAAAAAAACAACAACGAACAATCACACAGTGGTGAAATGTATAAAATCCTTGTAATAGCAGCAGGAGATCCCCCCACAGACATTAATTTTCATGTGTTCATGATTGCTGTAATTAGAGTTAGGGGACCTCCTTAATTCCTAAATTTGAAGACAATTATCAAGCAGAATTTACAAGGCATTAAAGGGGATGTCCAGGATTAATAAAACTTTACTACTTTATTCTTTCAAAAACAGCACCTCCCCCCCTTTCTACAGGTTGCATGTAGTATTACAGCATAGGTCCATTCCCTTCAATTGAGCTGAGCTGCAATATCACACACAACCTGTAGACAGGGGTGGTGTTGTTTTTGAAAGACATCAATCATGTTTATAGAATTCTGGACAACTCCTTTAAGGTCAATATTTCCATTAATGACCCCAGAACAACACAAGACACCAGGATGGGCCTTAATTCAAATGAATTTTCTTATAATATAAAGAATATAGAAGATCTTTGTTAAAGATGACATATAAGTAGATGATCCTATGAGAACATTCTTCTTACTGACTCTACAGTTTGTAAAACCTATTTCATTGAACACTTGCAGGTAATTTTTAATCAATATAAGGAGTCCTGTGTTCAGAATTCCCATCTCTTGGTCAGAGGATGAGTGGTTAGAAAGAGAGACTTTCCCTGGAGGAGCCGTGCTGTATGACACAGACAGATAATGATGGGAATGGATATGTGTGTCTATATGTGTGTGCTCAGTGTATATGTGTAATATATAGTGTTTGCATCACATACTGTGTGTTGTGTGTATGTAGCATCCACATTTATAAACCCAAGCAGCACAGACGAGAGTTCCTAGATGTAAATATGTTGGAAATTGCCCAACAAAAGAGAAAAATGCGGCTCATCATCAGGTGATTAGACTGTTTATGGAGGAACAAAAACCCTTTCTCTCGGCAGCAAATCGCCCACTGAAAACTGCAGGAGTTCTGCTGATAACATGATACTATAGGGGCAGATTGCTCTACCAGTGTTTGTTCTGGATCCATCTTCATCATGATGGGTAAAAGGGGCAGAAACAAGCGCCGAAGGACTTGAATATTATATTTCGCGCTCATATACCAGTCTGAAATCTGCACTTGTAAATGTACTCTAAATGTCTGAGTGTGAAGGTGCAATATGTGAGCATTTAGGGCTCACTTTAACCTTTTGCCCAGGGCCCCACTTTGCCTAAAACCGGCCCTGGCCCCATGAAGAGGTTTTCCACTACTAATTTCATCCCCTTCCTTTTATGCCAATTCCTCCTAACAATTCCTAAGTTTTGTAAATAAATATAATATATATATATATATATATATATATATATACATACACATACATATACACATACATGGACAAGGCAAGAGAACCTGGATCTGATAAAATGCTACTAAAACAGCACACCAAATGAGAGAGGATATGTGAAGCGTATGAGGTAACTATGGATGGATACAAGATCTGCCTGTCCATTGACTGAGAAGCAACTAGTGACCTAACGCTTCAATGTCATAAAGAGAAAGCTATTACCACAACCGGAGATAGATCAACTGCACTGCACATCCACACCTCAGGAATACCTGGAAGAACAACACATGCAACCCCCTGAAAATCCTGATCCAATCCTGCAACTAGAGGGTATGTAGGCTGATCTGAAACAGAAAATCATACATAAACTAAATACTGTGAACCTTAGAGACCAGCTGCCTAGGCTCAGCCGATAAATACCACCAGACAGTATGCTAGAAGATGGCAATAGGGCACTTGCATCAATACCTACCACCATCATAACTCAAATGAATACAAAGGGACACAAAGGGAAGTAAGCCATCTAACAGAATTACAGAAGGGGGTAAAGATCAAGAATAAGACCAAGCTAGACTAGAACAAAGGAATGACTCCATCTGAAGCTCTAGAGACTGCTACACAAAGACTCACAGCACTTTATACAAGACGAGGAAGATACACTAGGGAAGCTGAGGCCAAGAGGACAAATGCCCTGTTCTCCAAAGAACCATCCAAGGTATTCTCCCAACTGCAAAATAAGCTTATCTCTAGGAGGTTGTAAATACCTTTATTGTGGTTGCAGCTTCCATCCTTCTGGGCTGCAGACAGGAAATCAGACCAACTGAGCAGGGCACGTCACTGGTGGGGGCTGAGAGGAGTTTGGAGTGTGATCTGGGCATGCGTGCATAGACTGCTGTCACTCACAGAGAGGCAGCCCCGCCCCCACTAGTGACGTGCCCTACTCTGTCTAACTCGAGTCTGTAGTTAAAAGGATGAACGCTACAGCCAAAATAAGGGTATTTATAGGTGTCTTAGAGATAAGATTATAGGAGCAGAGTAGATGTCAGAAGTATGTTAGGAAACAGGAAGAGATAGGACAAAGAAAGGAGCGAAAATTAGTAGTGAAAAAACTCTTTAGTAGCACCCCACCGGATCACAGTGTGTCAGAGCATCTCTATCCTGTGCTGCTAAATTGCTGAAGGTAGGTGAACTCAGAGAATTTTTTATAACTTCTGTCTAACTTCTGCTTTACATGTACAGTGCATCGGGAGGTGTCATCAAACAAATCACGACACATATAGGATGCATCAACATTGCCAGCTCACAAGCATAGTCTGCACCATCATTGGCAGGTTTCACATGTAAATAATAGCTGACACCCTGTTTACAAAGGTTCCAATCAGTATTAACACGAATTGCATCCATATAACCCCTTCGATACCATAGTCAATAGTGACTGTGGCATCTAGATACTTGAGGGAGGGGGCTCCCTATTTAAGCCTATCTACACCTCGTGATCTTGGGGCAGCAAGAATCTAAAAACAAAGTAAATGAAAAAAAAAAGGATGTTTGGCATTGTCACGATCAAAATGACCCAAGCTGAAAAACTGTACCATATGAGATTGAAATCATGCCAAAATTTTAGCTTTTTCATTAAAACACAAAAATGGAACAAAAAGTGATCATGAATTTGTAAAGAAATGAAAAATAGTAACACTAAAAACGTCATCATGCCCACAAGGAATGTGGCCCCCAAAATCCAAATTTTTTTCTGATGCTTTGTTTTATCCAAGCACAAGTTACCTGATCTTTACATATTATTTGTTTTAAATATTATTCATATATAATTATATAATTTATCCACACTGTGTGGTTTAGATTGATCATATAGAGAATTAATTACGCCCAGTTCTTAAATCAAAATTTACACATACCTTCATATGGAATTAAGAGAAATGTCATAACCCATAAAACTGACTGGCCCTGCACTGTAAGTTTGGCTGTTGGAAGGAAATTAACTTATTTTCTCCCTGCAGCCTCTGGCTTTCAGTCATAGAGGTGCAGCCAGAACACTGCTCAGTACATAGTGATATTATTCACATAACACATACAAATTTGCAGACAAGTGTTTCAAGGTCTTTTAACCTCATCGGTGCAAAACTGGAGGTCTGATTTGGCCTCTGATAGGAGGTCTAAGGGGGAACGTTTCTCCTTGTGGAAAGTGCCAAGTTGCCAAAAGAAGACTTATAGGACATGCAACGCTCCTCTGGGATTTTAAATATGCAAACAGAACTACATGCTTACACAAAGTGGGTGGTTGGGGAGGTAGCTTTTTTTCCAAGCTACAAAATGTCTGGCCTTGGACATAGTAGGACATGCCAAAAGAAATGTAGACTTCACATAATGAAAGAATAATTTTAAGTTCTCTTGTAATTTTTATGTATTTTGGGAGAACCATTTAATGACTTAAAACCTTCCAGAATTCCCAATTCCCATTGTCTATTTTCAAAAACAGAATCCAGGACAGACATATCAATGTTTTTCTGTCTAAATACGGACAGCAATGAAAGAACCGGCTCTAGGTCTCTTTATCTGCATGGGTTAGAAAATCCACAGACCGTGGGGTCTCCTAACATGAACGGGTCTAACCGGACATTGCAATCCATATTCAGACCGCAAAAGTCAAAAGTGTTAATCTGGCCTAAGAGGTGAGCGAATGTGGGCATTTTCATACAGTCCCATTCTGGTTGCCTTAACATGAAAAGTCCTGTCTTTCTTTATATAATAACAATTTGGTTTATTCATAAAATAAATTGCTATGTTCCACATGTTCTGGTTGCAAATAACAATTACCAGATATAATCATGAGACTGCAGATTTGAAAAGAAAACATGTATAGGTTAAACTATACAATCAACTCAAAATCTTATTTCCTGGCTTCCAGGTTATTTCAGATGGCTGAGAGTAATACATGATCAGAATACTACTTCTGCACCATTACCCAGAAGCTGGAGGAGATTTTACATGGCCCCAGTGGAAAAACTGTGAAAAATTAGCTTTTCAATATAACAAATTGCTTTGAGTTCTGTTACAGACTGTAATGACATTTCAAGGTGCATGTTGAAATATAAATAAGAATACATATGAGAACAGTAGCACAAAACTGCAGAATGAGTCTGTTTTTCCATTTATACTAGTAATATCAGTTATTCAGATAATGCTGGTACTTGCAGTTTACAACATGTAGGGTCAGTATAAAACTGAGGCAGAAGACTAATGTTGTAGTCACACAAAGCATTTTTTTTAGATTTTCCAAAAATACAATAAAAACATTGCAATTTTACCACTTTTTAGAAAATCATGACAAAAGGTAACGTATCATGTGTACTCAAGACTAAAGGCCACGTCACATGCATCAATCTAATGAACGATATTGTTAGTGATCACATGCACGCGCGATTGCTAACAAAATCGTTCAGATCGCTGGTGAGCTGTCACACAGGCAGACTCACCAGTGATCAGTGGACCAGAGACATCGTGGAAATGATTTAAATATCGTTTCCACAATGTCTTGCTCCCGCTGCCAGGCTGCGGTAAGCGGGAGCAGGCTGGTCTCCAAGGTAAACTGCGGGTATCTAGGCAGCGCGCTCTGCCTATATACCGATGTATACCTTGGTTACCAGCCTTCTCCGCTCACTGGCTGGTATCCAAGGTACACAGCGGGTAACTAGGGTCCCTAGTTACTCACTGTGTACCTTGAATAGCAGCCGGTGAGTGGAGAACGCTAGTAACCAAGGTACACATCGGGTATCTAGGCAGAGCGCGCTGCCTAGATACCCGCAGTTTATATTGGAGACCAGCCTGCTCCCAGCGCTTGCAGAGAGGCGCTGGGAGCTGGCTTCGATTGTCTCCCGGTGTCACACGCAGCGATGCTGCGTATCCACCGGGCGACCAACGATAGATTTAAGGTCCTGTCCGCAAATCAAACGATGAACGATCAGCCGACTGATCGTTCATCGTTTGTAGTGTCACACGCAACAATGTCGTTTCAACATCGTTCAGCGTCACAAAACACGTGACTTTGAACGATATCGCAACGTATTGTTACGTGTGACAGTACTTTTAAGGCCACTTCACACGCTTCCATATCTGTGAACGATATTGTTAGCTATGCCACGTGACAGTGATCCTTCCGACATTGTTAGTGCGTTGTCACACGCAAGGATATCGTTAACGATCTTAAATTTGGCAACGCTCCAGCTATTTTGAGAAGATCATTTGAACGATGTAAAACAGCGGCAGGAAAGGAGGATTGTGATCTCAAATTTTTGATGAACGATCCAACAATTTATCATTTGGAGATCGTTCGTTTACATGCAACGACGCACAAATGATATTGTTGGAACAATCACAAATCTGTGACGTTTCAACACTATCGTTAACGATAGCCTAGCATGTGAAGCGGCCTTAAGGCTCTGTTTCTATCTACATTATGTTTTTTTGTTAAAAATAGAAACCCATATTTTTTTATTTCTGTTTCTGTAACGAAAAATGTATGCTGTTGTGGCATTTTACTTCTGTTTTTTCTATGCCTTATTCTTTGCTTAATAAAAATATATTTACTAAAAAAAAATAGAAATCCATATGACTCATTTGAGGGAAGGGGCAGCCTCACTCGATCCATCATAGCAAAAGGGACCGGACCCCGTTATATTGCAGTACTGTACAATATATTACTTTACTCATATCGACCATTTAATATCTCTCCACTGTTAGCCTTGTGCTAGCTCTGACTGGGCTTATAGGTTTATGGGGTCTTATCATAGGCATAGCATGTATATGGGCAGTGTTTACCTTGAACCATTGTTGAACATGACATTCCTTTGTCTTTATGTAAATTGTATTTGACTTGTATGGCTCCACTAATCTTGAGAGTCCGATTGTGTATTATTTGTATTTTTTGTATTATTTTGTTAAATACCTGATTAATAAACAAAGATTTACCCGAAATAGAAAACCCCATCTTAAATCCTGGGCCTTTTAAATAATATGATAATCCTGAAGTAACATCTCAAGACACCAGCCAGGAAGTTACATCTTGGCTGGAAATGGGTCTTCCAAATGGACAATGACCCAAACATACTGCCAAACTGGTTACAAAGTGGCTTAAGGATAACAAAGTCAATGTTTTGGAGTAGCCATCGCAAAGCTCTGATCTCAATCCTATTAAAAATGTATGGGCAAAGCTGAAAAGGCAGGTGCGAGCAAGGTGACCTACAAAAATGCTTCAGTTACATCAGTTCTGTCAGGAGGAATGGGCCCAAATTCCTACCAACTATTGTGAGAATCTTGTGGAAGGATATCCAAAACATTCGACCCAAGTCATATATTTTAAGGGCAATGGTACTAAATACTAGTGAAATGCATGTAAATGTGTAACTTTGCAGAAAGTAATAAAAATGCTTTAACCCTATTGCAAAGTTGGGAAGGAAGAGGTGTATCACGGTCCGCGCTGCTATGTCCAAAGAAACACTCACATGGAAGTCAGGATTTCACAAGCAATTCCTTTCCTTTATTCCTTTAATAAAGGAAAGGAATTGCTTGTGAAATCCTGACTTCCATGTGAGTGTTTCTTTGGACATAGCAGCGCGGACCGTGATACACCTCTTCCATCCCAACTTTTCTCTGGACGTTACCACGTGCGAGTGGTCGGTGGAGGTCCTGCAGCAGCTTGCTTATTGATGCTCTTCAAACCAGTTGTGGGTACCACAACTGAACCAGGTGAGTGGATCCACAGCACCACCTTCACATCTTAGTGTCTCTAGTAATAGGGCTCTATTGCGCCTCTTGTCCCCCACCCTTCTTGCATATAACCCTATAACGACTGCCTAATATCTAGAGATGTCAGAAAAAAAGGGTATTTATGCCTGGCTGACGTCTGTAGATGTCAGCCAGGAATAAGCCAGTAGCGCCCCGGTGACCGAAAATCTCCGGGGTTTCAGCTACATGAAAACACATGTCGGATCAAAGTGAAAAATTAACCCCTTAACCATCCAAGACCCCCGGTACTGGTGCCGCCGGACCATCTCAAAATGGCGGCGGCACGTGTAAAAATGTGCCGCCTCCCCTGCAGCTTCATGCGATATGACGTGTCACAAGTCAGATCGCATAGGTAACACATCCGCCGATGCCCCCCCACACTTTCTGCAGCCTCTGACCCCCTCCGCTCCTCCAGCCACCCCATCTCCAGCCCTCCCTCCGCTCCTCCAGCTTCCCTCTCCTCCACTCCTCCAGCCCCCTCCTCCGCTATGCCAGCTTCCCTCCTCCAGCCCCGCTCCTCCGCTCCCCATAGTCCATCTCCAGCTCCTCCAGCCCCGCTCCTTTAGCCCCCTCCTCCGCTCTTCCAGTTTCCCTCCTCCGCTCCCAACAGCCCCCCTCCTCCACTCCCCACAGCCACTCTCTCTTAACTGCCTCCAGCCCCGCACCTCGATCCTGGGATCCCACGATCCTGGCACCAGCGGTCTCTCTCTCCTCTTCTGTGCTTGCCACTGTGTGTGCGTGCTCTCAGGGGAATGATAGGTCATGAACTCTGTAAGTTCATGACCTATCATTCTCTTGGGGTCACACAGGGGTTAACTGATCTTCATGATCTCTAAAGAAGATCACCATGAAGATCAGTTAACCCCTGTGTGACCCAGGATAGTGATGGGTCATGAACTTACAGAGTTCATGACCTATCATTCCCCTGGGAGAGTGCCTTCTCTTATAGCATATGGGGGATGACCCCATATACTATAACACTGAGAATTGTCGTGGGACTGCCCACTGGAGTACGTCAGACATGACCACCCACTGAACTACGTTGGATGTTGCAGAATAATAAAGACGGAGTCTAAATACGTGTTTGTGTTTTTTTCCAAATAAAAATATTTTTCACTGTCTTATGTATTCTTTACTATTTACTAGAGATTCCTAATGGCCCGGTCTAGAATTGGCCATACATTAGGAATCTCGGGCTTAGTGCCAGCTGCCAAAAAGCTAGCATTAACCCCTTATTACCCAGTCTGCCACCGCTACATGGCAGCTGGAAGAGATGGATACAGCCCCAAAAATGGCGCTTCTATGAATGCGCCATTTTCTGGGGGGCTACAGACTGCAATTTGCAGCAGGGGGGTCCAGAAAGCTTGGGCCTCCCTACGCTGAAGATTCCAGCCCCCAGCTGCCTAGATGTACCTGGCTGGCCCAAAAACATGGCGAAGCCCACGCTGTTTTTTTTATTATTATTTCATGAAATAATTAAAAGAAAAAAAAAGGGCTTTCCTATATTTTTGGTTACCGGCCAGGTAAAACTAGGCAGAAGGGGTTGGTGGCAGCCCGTAGCTGGGTGCTGTACCTGGCTGGACCAAAAATATGGCGAAAGCCCTATGTAATTTTTTTTTTAATTTAATTTAAAAAAATGCAGGAGAGGAGATGCACAGGACACAGTGTCTCCAGATCTTGGCACATGCCCTAAAAGTGAGAAATTGTGTGAAAAAAAGAAAATGTTCAATATGACGTCCTATTGTTAGCAAATTCTGTGAAGTAGCTGTAGGTTCCAAATGCTCACTATACCCCTAGATATAATCCTTGAGGCGTCTAGTTTCCAAAATGGAGTCACTTGTGGGGGAGCTCCAATGTTTTGGCACACAGGGGCTCTCCATACGCAACATGGTGTCCGCTAACAATTGGAGCTAATTTTCCATTCAAATTGTTAGCGGACACCATGTCGCTTATGGAGAGTCCCTGTGTGCCTAAACATTGGAGCTCCCCCACAATTGACACCATTTTGGACACTAGACCCCCAAGTAACTTATCTAGATGGTTGTTGAGCACTTTGAATCCCCAGGTGCTTCACAAATTAGTCTGTAAAAAGGAAAAAAGAAGATTTTTGTGAAAATAAAGTACTTTTTCATTTTTACGGAACAATTTGTGAAGCACCTGGCGGATCAAAGAGCTCACTATGGATCTAGATAAGTTCCTTGGGGGGTCTAGTTTCCAAAATGGGGTCACTTGTGGGGGAGCTCCAATGGTGAGACACACAAGGGCTTTCCATACGCGACATGGTGTCCGCTAACAATTTCAATGGAAAATTAGCTCCAATTGTTCGTGGACACCATGTCGCGTATGGAGAGCCCCTGTGTGCCTGAACATTAGAGCTCCCCCACAAGTGACCCCATTTTGAAAACTAGACCCCCAAAGGAACTTATCTAGATGCATAGTGAGCTCTTTGAACCCTCAGATGCTTCACAAATTGATCCGTAAAAATTAAAAAGTACTTTTCACAGAAAATTTCTTTTGGCCTCAATTTTTCCATTTTCACAAGGGCAACAGGATAAAATGCATCCTAAAATTTGTTGGGCAATTACTCCCGAGTACATCGGTACCTCATATATGGTTATAAACCACTGTTTGGGCGCACGGCAGGGCTCGAAAGGGAAGGAGCGCCATTTGACTTTTTGAATGGAAAATTAGCTCCAAAAGTCAAATAGGACTCGTTCCCTTCTGAGCCCTGCCATGTGCCCAAACAGTGGTTTATTACCACATATGAGGCAATGGTGTACTCAGGAGAAATTGCCCAACAAATTTTAGGATGCATTTTATCCTGTTGCCCATGTGAAAATTAAAAGAATTGAGGCTAAAAGAACATTTTTGTTGGAAAAATTAAAATGTCAATTTTTTCCCTCCACTTTGCTTTAGTTCCTGTGAAGCACCAGAAGGGTTAATAATCTTTTTGAATGTAGTTTTGAGTAGCTTGAGGGGTGCAGTTTTTGGAATGGTGTCACTTTTGGGTGTTTTCTGTCATTTACACCTCTTAAAGGGACTTTAAATGTGATGTGGTCACAAAAAACTGGTTTTGTAAATTTTGTTGGAATGAGAAATTGCTGATGAACTTTGAACCCTTATAACTTCCTAACCAAAAAAATCTTTATTTCCAAAATTGTGCTGATGTGAAGTAGACATTTGGGAAATATGACACAAGATAGTTAATAAATAACATAACTCTCTGGTTTAACAGAATTAAAATTCAAAATTAGAAAATTGCGAAATTTTCACCAAATTTTTGATTTTTTACAAAAATCATCGATCTAAATTTAACACTAACATGAAGCGAAATATGTCATTTCAGTTTCCTGTCCTTATAGACATATGACTGCTTGTATTTTGTGGGACTGGAAAATGGGGAAAAAAATCCTATTGCAGAGAAATGGTGTCAACCCCCCCCCCCCCCCAACAATTCTGAAATTACATTATTGGGAATTGTTTTTATGGCATACATTTGTGTGATAAAACTAGAATTCTCATCAGTACAATTACAGTGATACCAAACTTGACTTTTATTTTATTTTAGCGGTGATAAAAAAAAAAAGTAATATATCTCTATTCTCCAAGACAAAATCTTTTCATTTTTCAGTCAATGGAGCGAAATTGGAGATGAATTTATATGAGGAGGGACAGACTTTTTTTATTGATACCATTTTGGGATATTTTTATAGTTCACTACAGCAGTGTTTTGAGGTGTTGCAGCTACCAAAAAAAGTAATTTTAATGTTTTGATTTTTTTTTCAGCTTACATAATTTACTGATTGGGTTAATTATTTTAATGTTTTCATGAATTGGAAATTTCTGGTTGTGACAATATAACACGTGTACTTGTTCATTATTATTTTAGGCTGGAATCACACTAACGTACAGTACAGACCAAAAGTTTGGACACACCTTCTCATTCAAAGAGTTTTCTGTATTTTCATGACTATGAACATTGTAGATTCACACTGAAGGCATGAAAACTATGGATTAACCATGTGGAATTATATACTTAACAAAAAAGTGTGAAACAACCGAAAATATGTCTTATATTCTAGGTTGTTCAAAGTAGCCACCTTTTGCTTTGATTACTGCTTTGCACACTCTTGGCATTCTCTTGATGAGCTTAGTATTCTGGCCATAAATAGTCATGTCATTAGCCATTCTTGCTTTCCTCAAATTGACATCTCTGTTCTTGTAGTTCAAAATTCTTGCCAGCATGGCATGGGGAACTGCTCCAGGGTAAAAGGGTCTCATCGGGATTCTATGGGCTCTTTCTACCACAAAAACATTTGATAACGCTTCAGTGCCAATTTTTTGCAGAAGCCAATGCTCAATAAATTCAGTGGGATTAGCACCCTCCGTTTCTCAGGCACCCCCACTATTTTGATATTGTCCCACCATGAACAGTTTTCTAAATCATCATTCTTTGCAATGACTTCCCACAGTTGTTTAGCATATTGTTTATGGCCCTTCTGCAGCTTCACAATATCATCCTCCACAACGTTAACCCTTTCCTCCACCTCTCCTGTTCTGGAATCAGCTTTTTGCATCGCAGATTTCATGCTTCCAATTTCAGCCTGTTTGCCTTGCACTTGCTGGGTGAATGCAGTCAGGGTCTCTTTACAAAAATTTACAGCAGCAAATATGTAATTTAGTGTGGGCTCTGATACAGCAGACTCTGCCTGCAGCCCTGCATGATCTGTCCCAGCTTATCTCCTGGAACTAGCTGTGGCATTACCAGCTTCCTCCACCTGCTTCTTCCCAGACTGTTCCTGCTCATCCACCGAATCTTCGGCCCCTGAATCCCTCTCCCCTAGCCCCTGCTTGGATGCCTCTTCCACCCTTGCAAACCTCACCAATCTGGCAGCCCCGCCATCCTCTGAGCTCACACTGTGTTCTTCTTCTCCGCCTCCTCTACTGCCTTGGCACCATCTTGGGATCTGTGAGCACCCGGGGTGCCAGCGTCCTGCTGCTTCTTGCGGGTCATCGCTGCTTGTTTTTCCACCGCAAATGACTCCCTCAGGGTCCAGGGATCCTCCAGTGCACCTTTCTATCAGCCTAGATACTCAGCTAAGCGGCGGTCACAGCTCAACACAGATTCTCAGGCGGGAGAGCTGCAACCGTTCACATTGCTGGCTAGGCCACGCCTCAAGAGAGGAGAATTTTTAATTTATGCATTCAATGCCTGCCCCCAAGGAGGAGCAGTAAGGTGAGGTGAGAGTAAACTGGCACAAAAGCTCTGACTGGCAGGACAGCAAGACTGATTCCTCCGGTACAGTTCTGATTAATCCAAGATGGTTGGGAGCTATGGTTATGGAGAGTGAAGTTGCTGGTGTGTCTACCTTTCACAAAAAACATTGTCTTGGAAGGACCGTTCCAGCAAATCAATTGTTTATGGCATAAATCCGTCGGCAGGAAAGCAGTGGTTCATACATTGAGATCTTAATTATACACATTGTACACCTTGCAACCAGGGTTGGACTGGGACTGAAAATCAGATGTGGCATTTGAGAGCACACAGGCCAACCTGATATGAAATTAGTGTAGAAATATATTCATCGATTTGTGGATTGCTTGAGGTGCATAGCACATTACAGAATTCAAAGAGCTGGATAGCCAGAATGACAATATGTGGAATTTAAGTTGCCCTACAGAAAATTTAGATTGTTTTTAATAGGAGGCAGGACCATATTTGTAATAATAAAAACCTCTATGATCTTTATTACATTATGTGAAACAATAATTGTGCATATGTTGCACTCTCCCCACACACAGACACTCACTTCCCTAGAATTATAATTATGGCCCTACCTGACATTAGACGAAATCAGAAGAATTGACTTTTGTTTAATGACTGTATCTCTACACAAAGGTCATAACTTGTACTTATTCTGATTAAAGTAACTGAAAACTATGTGGCGACTCCCTGAGAACACAGAGGTTGAAGTTTCTCACACCTCTGATAGCTTCAAAAAGGATGTACCAAACTGTCAATGTGACAAGGTCTCACATTCTCTATTTCCAATATAGGAAGGAAAATATAAAAGGGGTGGGGGACAAGAAGCGCAATAATGTCCTATCACTAGTGACACTGTAGAGAAGGGTGGTATTGTGGAACCACTCACCTGGTACAGTTGTGATCCCCACAACTGGTTTGTAAGCGTGAAGCAATCAAGAGCTGCTGCAGGACCTCCACCTACCACTGACCAGTGGTGAAATCCAGAAAAGAAGATGGGAATGCAGGTGTGCCACGGTCCGCGCTGCTCCAAATGCAAAAACTCACCAAAGAGTCAAATTTTCCTTGATATATCCCTGATGAAGGTGCCAGGCTAGGCGCCGAAACGCGTAGGAGGAAGAAAATAAAGCTTGGAAATTTGCTCAAGGAAAATTTGACTCTTTGGTGAGTTTTTGCATTTGGAGCAGCGCGGACCGTGGCACACCTGCATTCCCATCTTCTTTTCCCAATATAGGAAGGAGGGTGCCTGTAAAACACATAAAAAAGCCAAGAAGCCAGCGCTGCCTGTGGTTAGCACACAATACAAAAAGTGCTATGCACATATTAATTTCTAGCTGTACTTTAAACTGAGACATTTTGCAAACAATTGATCAATTCTTGCCACGTCAAGGCATTCTCAGATGGGGCAGTCCTACTCTACGCTTTTTATATACGCTGTGCCATTGCTGTCTCCTGAATGCATTAAAAGCAGGACCATATTAAATGCACACGTGCCTGAAGTATTTCTGAACTACTCCCACGGCGCATAAAAGGGCAGCGCAGATAAAGGCAGACCAGGTCCGGACATGACATCCAGATATTATCAGATCTGACCCCCACACGGCCAGACCAGCAACCATGGATGAGGGTAGAACAGGCCCAAACACATGTGCAACAATCAAGCAGAACCTATGGGCAGGGCCTAGCCGCTGCATGTTCCTAGATCAATCACAAAGACAGAATGGCATGCATAACCAAGCGCGCACGGCAAAAAGTGGTGGTTGACGACAAACTAATTGTTTGCTAAATGTCTCAATTTAAAGTACAGCTAGAAATTCATATATATATATATATATATATGCACTTTTTGTATTGCGTGCTAGCCACAGGCAGCGCTGGCTTCTTGGCTTTTTCATTTGTTATTGGTTTGTGGTTGACCACCACTTTTTGCCGTGCGCACTTGGTTATGCATGTCTTTATTGTGATTGTCATGTCATGTCCGGACCTGGTCTGCCTTTATCTGCGCTGCCCTTTTTCTGGCACGTGGGAGTAGTTCAGAAATGCTTCAGGCAAGTGTGCATTTAATATAGTTCTGCTTTTAATGCATTCAGGAGGCCGTAATGGAACAGCGTATATAAAAAATGTAGAGTAGGACTGCTCCATCTGAGAATGCTGTGACGTGGCAGGGTAGCTCAAAGAATTGATCAATTGTTTGCTAAATGTCCCAGTTTAAAGTACAGCTAGAAATTAATATGTGCATATGCACTTTTTGTATTGCGTGCTAGCCACAGGCAGTGCTGACTTCTTGGCTTTTTTAGGTGCCTGTAAAACCCAGGATATTTGAAATATAATGTATTCAATGCTAAATTAATCATGGTCCAGTCACAGATCTGGGATTAGAATATTAAAATTAAAGGCTGTCTTGGAAATCCAACCTCAGGGCTAAACATATAAAAAGCTAGGCAGACAAAGAAATCTTGCTCACAGCTGGGGGATCAGTTTACTCTAATTGTGATCCATATTTCAATTCTCCTCCACAAGGATACAGAAGATAGCATTAGACAAAAAGTTTAGGTATTTCTGTAATTACCTCCATTTTTATTTAATAATTTTTGCGTATCTCTGTGTCATTTTTATATTTATCTTTTATATCTTTTTATTCTAAGTACTGTAATGTTATATTAAAGCTTAAAACTTGAATGAGTTTGATCCTATTCTCTAAAGAATCCATAAACTTATACCATAGAGAGTGTGTGACCTGACTGCCAGACAGTAGTATATTTTGGGGACTCATCACCCTGGGAGTTTGATGAGTGGTGGCAGCTTGTTTTGTAGCTGGGGTGTGTGGACTGTGTTGGGGTGTGATTTATGCTCACTCTACAGCAGTGTTTCTCAACTCCAGTCCTCAGGACCCACCAACACGTCGTGTTTTCAGGATTTCCTTAGTATTGAACAGGGGTTTGAATCATCCCCAGTGCAGGTGATTAAACTATCATCTGTGCAATACTAAGGAAATCCTGAAAACAAAATCTGTTGGTGGATCCTGAGGACTGGAGTTGAGAAACCCTGCTCTACAGCCTAGAACAGAGGTTGAGTGTTGGACTAAGTGAGAAGAGATAAATTAACCCTTGCAGGCACACCCTAAGTCAGATGGTGAGAAGTGGGTACGTGACAGCCCACATGAACAAGTTGTGCAAAGAACAGGGACAACTCTGGGAATAGTGTTTGTGTATCTATGGTTTGAATTCCTAATCCACCCATTGAAACTAAGGGAGGCTACACCAGAGAACGTTAGAAAAAACTGTTGTACTATGGGCGCCATCGATCAAATATTATCCAATGGAGATTAGAGAACAATATTTTATTTATAAAACTATGTGTTGCCAAGTTAATCTGACTTTATTTTTAGGCACCTGATAAAGAAGTCAACCAACTTGGAATTGTATTATTTTTCTAATAAATTATCATAATTTTCTCATCTATCTTGGATGGTCTTTGATCAACAGCGGCCATATTATTGCAGGTTTTTTTCCTTTTTATAACATTTTTATTTTCTGAACCTTCAAGAACTTAAACGCCCTTTGTTTTTTGTCTTATACTTTGTATTGCCCTTTTAAACCATATTGTTTATTTTTTTTTATTCCTGGACATTTTTTACCAGATAGTACGGGCTATTTACTGGATTCTAGTAATATAGCTTTAAACACTTCCCATTTTAATGTTGAAGAATGTATATAGTATGGCTGACGAAAATAATTTATTAAAATGTGTACTGCTGATTCAGTTTGGCCAGTTATTAATATTCATTCTTACATCTTACTGTGCACACATCTGTTATTTTGTTTTGCTATATTTTCCTCTGCTGTTTTGCTAATAAGAAAGAAATATTTCTAGAATTTGGCATTTTTTCCACAGTCTTTTTCTAAAATACCATCTGTGAATCCCTAGGTATTTTTTTCTTTACAGTAGTAAAGGATATAAGTTTGAAGGGAGCCAACAATATTGCTAAGAGCATTTTCCCCATATGGTTTGCAAATGCACTGACAGAAATTTGGAAGGAAGCATACAGCCTGTGGACTAAAAATGATGGTTCATTTTTTCTAAATAAACAATTCAAAATAAGCAAAGCTTTGATCATTGCAAGATCAAAAAAGTACAAATACAAAATAAAACTGTAATGTAATTGGAAATATCCATCTACATGAAGATAATCCCTTGACTCCATCCCACAAATGAACACTACTACAGCCTAACTGCAGTCTTCTATACCTGTGAGCTCAATCTTTTAGTCTTTTAGATATAACAACCATTGAATCTAAATCTGTCTTCTGCCTTTTAACTGTCAGCGATACACATGTATAGCATTATATGTGAGGTCAACACTGTTTCTAGCCATCTAGTAGTAATAAAAAAAAATGGGTTAAAAAAAAAATATTAAACCTCTTAATAGGGAATACCTACACAATGTGTTATGGCCAAGACATGGGTGTGAACACACTGGGCCACGGAGCTCAGGTTTACCCAGAAGAAGGGGCTTCCTGTCTTCACTAGAGCCTATGATGGTGCGGTTAGGCTTGCGCTACAGGTATTCATTAGTTATTACTCCTAGTTAGTCCGCAGTAACTAACCCGTACAGCAGAATGCAAGATGAAGGTCGGAGCCACTAACTTGAGTCTGGCATGGCAGCAAGAGAGACGGAGTTCGAACCACAGACTGCAGTATGGACTGACAACAGGCAACACAAAGTTGGAGCCACAAGCTGGACAGGTGAGCATAATTGATGGCTGGAACTGACTGGACTGATTCTGGGTCATTGTCAGAATGGGCACAGGAACACAGTCTGGACAGGTACTGGTACACAGGCTGTATGGGTACTGGTGCACAGGTGGGATAAGTACTGGAACAAAGACTGGATTTGATGGATACCTGAACACAGGCTGAATGAGTACCAGAACACAAGCTGGGGTGCAGGTTAAGGTATAGGCAGTACTGACAAGTACTGAGACACAGGGACATCACAATATACTAGTACACTTTAGACAGACTAGCAACTAACATTGAACATGCACCACAAGAAGGGGAAGATGGTTTAAATACACTGAGGCTCCCAGAATAGACTGGTGAAGACTAATGGAGTGTGCATGTTGCTCCTTTATGAAGCAGGGTCTATGTGTGCAAATGCCATACTAGGGGCCATACCAGCAGACGTGTAAATATATGGAAAATTTGCAAAAAAAATGTGAACATTTCTGAATTTTCCAACTTTTAATTTTTATGCCCTTAGAACGGATAGTTATACCACACAAAATATTAAATTAATAACATTTGCCACTTGTCTATTTCCTTTAGCACCATGGTTAAAATAGAATTCCTTTTGGTAATGGAGTTAGAAGAGTTAAAAGTTTATTAGCAATTTTTAATTTTTCCAAAGTATACAAAACCTATATTTTAGGGATCACATCAAATTTGAATTGAACCATTCAAAGTGCTCAAAACTTCATTAAAGAAGTTTATTAACCCTTTAGAAGCTTTTACAGAAATTCAAGCAATGTGGAAGGAAAAAAAAAAATTACTGCTCTAGCCCCCAATTTTGCATTTTCACAAGAGTAGCATTAACCATAAAATTTGTAATGCAAATTCTCCTGAATACACAAATACCCAATATGTGGTAAAAATCTACTGTTTGGTTGCATGGCAGGGCTCTGAAGGTACCGTTACACACAGAGATATATTGCTTGCAACTCACTGGTTGCAGTGAAATCATGAACACATTGTTCCATTTTGTACACGGCAAGAAAATGGAACAATGTGTCCATGATTTCACTGCAACCAGTGAGTTGCAAGCAATATATTTCTGTGTGTAACGGTACCTTGATGGGAAGGAGAGCCATTTGGTGTGCAAATTTGGCTGGAATATCAGACACCAGGATGCGTTTGAAGAGCCCCTGATGTACCTAAACAGTGGAAACCCCCAAAGCGACCACATTTTGGAAACTATTTTCCTTACAAAAATTCATCTGGAGATGTTATTGGCACCTTGAACCAGTTATGTGCTTCACAGAGTATTATAACATTGAGATGTAAAAATAAGAAATCACATTTTTCACACAAAATGTTACTTTATCCCCAAATTTTTATTTTCGCAATGGTAAAAAGAGAAAATGGGCCATAAAATGTGTTGTGCAATTTTTCCTGAGTATGCCAATACTCCATATATGGCAGAATACTACTGTTTGCACGCACAGCAAGGTTCGAAGAGGAAGGAGTGCCATTTGACATTTGGAGAGTAAAATTAGGAAATAAAGGACATGGTTTTAAAAAAAACTAATTAAAAAAATTAAAACAAAATGTAAGAGAGTGTGTTACCGGACTCCTGCCCTGACTAACTGCCAGGAAGTAACTGTAAGCCACTTAGCATTCAATGCCACTTTGCATGAGATGCCACACGTGCAGACCGAGACAGAGACATTATTTAGCATTTTGACTGTTTGGCCAAACGCTGCGACCTTCTGCAAGTTACCTCAACAGCCTCATCCGTGCTCCCAGATACAACCGTGACAGTACCCCCCCTTCTATGAGTGGTCTCCGGACACTCAGGACCAGACTTATCAAGGAGGGAGAAGTGAAAAGCACGGATCAGCCTCGCGGCATTCACCTCCGATGCTGGCATCCACATCCTCTCCTTGAGTCCCTCCAGTGTACCAAATACTGAAGGGAATGGCGCGACATGAGAGAATCCACAATTTTAGAAATTTGGAACTCTAAGTTTCCATCCAAACAGATCGCCTCCAGTAGCAATGGAGATGACTCTAACGAAGGCACATATTTTTTAAGAAGAGACCGATGAAAAACATTGTGAATCCTCAGTGCTTGCGGTAACTCCAGACGAAGAGCTACAGGATTAATGATGGCAGTTATTTTACAAGGACCAATAAACCTAGGCACCAGCTTCAATTTGATGTTTCTGGTAGACAACCACACAAAGTCATTCACACATAGATACAAACATATGGCTGACAAGAAGCATTTGCCAGGTCAAGACCTGTCACCCATTAGTCTCAAATTACTCTGCACCCCTTGCCATACAGATGAGAGGGAAGAGGTGAATTGCTCCTACTCAGGAACTCCTGAAGAACCTTTACCACTAAAGGTACCAAATTGATGATAAAACCCGTATGCACCAAAAAATGGTGACTTGCCGGTGGACTCTTCGTGATGATTGTTTATGGCAAATTTGGCTAAAGGTAAGTAAGATGCCCAATCCTCCTGGTTTTCGGAAACAAAACACCTAAGACAAGTCTCCAGATTTTGATGTGTGCGCTCAGTCTGCCCATTAGACTGAGGGTGGAAAGCAGAAAAATAAGCCAACTGCACCCCTAATTGAGTACAAAAAGCTTTCCAAAACTTGGACACAAACTGTGTACCGCGATCTGAGACCACATCGGAGGGAACCCTATGGAGTTTCACGATTTCACTGACAAACATTTGGGCCAGTGTCTTATGGTCAGTAATAACAGAGATAAGAATGGACAGACCCCTCCAACCAGTGACACCATTCCTCAAAAGCCAACTTAATAGCTAAACGTTCTCTATTGCCGACATCTTAATTTCTTTTAGCCGACGATAATTTTTTAGAGATAAAGGTGCATGGCAACCATTTACCGGGAACAGCCGTTATGACAACACAGTCCCCACCCCCACTTCGGATGCATCCACCTCAACAATAAAAGGCTGAAAAAGATCAGGTTGCCAGAAGATAGGTGCAATAGCAAAGCATCTCTTCAAGGAGGAGAAAGCCCGCTGAGCGGAGTCAGACCACCTAGAAAAGTCTGCCCCTTTTTTTGTCATGCCCGTGAGGGGTTTCACAATAGCAACATAATTATTAATAAAATCAACTTGGAGAACCATTTAGCTCCCACAATCTGACTGAACAAATCAGGAATCAGAGGAAGAGGGTATGGATCACGGACAGTTATCTGATTTAATCCCCGTGAATCTAAACAAGGACAGAGGCCGCCATGTTTGTTTTTAACAAAAAAGAAACCTGCAGCAACTGGTGAACATGAGGGTCTGATATGTCCCTTCTCCAGACTTTCAGCAATTAAATCTTTCATGGCTTACCTCTCAGGACCAGAAATATTATACAGCCTGTACTTGGGTAGTTTAGCTCCAGGTATCAGGTTAATAGGACAGTCGTATATACGGTGAGGAGGCAAATCCTGACAACCCTACTCTGAGTAGACATCCTCTTAGTCCGATAGGAATTCAGGCAATGTCACAGCACAGACTGCAGAAAAAGATGTGTTCAGACAATTCTCCACACAGAAATCACTACACTTCACAATGACACTGGACTGCCAATCCACCACGGGATTATGTTTAACCAACCATGGCAGGCCCAGAACAATGGGAGCGGGGAGACCCTCCAGAACATAGCAAGAAATCATCTCCTGATGTTGGGGTTAACCTTCAGTTTAATATTATGCACTATGTGCGTTAGACTTCCCTGAGCGAGTGGTGCTGAGTCGATGGCAAAGGTATGGATGGGTTTAGACAAAAAACTGCAGGTGAGCCCATGAGTCTTTACAAACAGAGCATCCTCCATGCTGACCGAAACTTCTCTATCCACAAAGACACAAATTTTTTTGGTTCTACTCTCTAGCGCCACCTCAGCTCTCAGGAGAAAATGGGAATTACATGTGAAAGATACACATACCTCCTGCTCGTGTACCCCCACATTACCCATGGTAACACGAGTGCCAGGTATTCCACTCCGCTTAGGAACAGAGGGACAGGCTCCAATGGTTGTTTTTACCACAAAAAAAACAGACCCCTTTTCTCTTCTTTTCATAAATGTCAGCAGATGCATGCAGGAAAACCTGTCAACACCCACTTTAACAACTATAGCAAAAAAAGAGAGGAAGGGGGACAAGAGGCGCAATAGTGCCCTTATCACTAAGACACTGCTTGGTACAATGGTGGAAAATCAAATCCACTCACCTGGTCCAGTTGTGAGACCCACAACTGGTTTGAAGGCTTATTGATAATATCCTGATGGCTGCTGCTGGACTTCCACCAGCCACACTCACGTGGAGCTGTAACAAGATACTTGAGGAAGAAAGGTGTACTGCAGTCCGCGCTGCCAGGATCACTCACTCCAATAAAAGCACGAGCATCAGATGTTCAGTCAAATCCTTCTTTATTCCGACGCGTTTCAGTGCCCTCCTGGTGAAGGTGCCAGGAGGGCACTGAAACGCGTCGGAATAAAGAAGGATTTGACTGAACATCTGATGCTCGTGCTTTTATTGGAGTGAGTGATCCTGGCAGAGCGGACTGCAGTACACCTTTCTTCCTCAAGTAACTTTAACAACTATCGTTGTTGAATCGAGCGTTTACACGCAACGACGCACCAACAATATTGTTTCAACATCGTTCCTGACGTCACTTTTGAACGATGTCGAGGAAGATGTTGAAACGTGTAATGGGGCCTTAAGTCTCTGCTGACAAATTTCCCTGTTGCAGGTGACGCAACCTGGATTTGGCCAAAGAGACTCGGTCAGGATCATCATAGATTAGTCCAAGTGCATCAGAAAACCCATCCACAGACCGGAGACAAGCAGAGTCATGTGGCAAAGAGAAAGCCCAGAATTGGCATGTCCGTGCAACAGCGACATAATAATTCCACCACACTGCTGCTCATCTCCAGAGGAATAAGACTGAAGCCAAAAGTATCATTTATAAGCTTCTTTAAATACAGCAAATTTGTCTCTGCCCCCTACAAACCTGTCAGGGAGAGCAATTTTAGGTTCAGGTCTGGCCTGACCACCCACTGGGTCCCCCACCACAACATTCTGCAACTGCTGACCCTGTAATGATGACTGAATGTCTGCAGCCACTAGGGTTGGAGTCTGGAGCTGCTCGGCCAAAGCAGAGACAGGATCCATAAAAAAGAGAAAAAAAATCAGTTTCACCCTTTAAATTTAGAGTAGTTTCGACTAGTGATAATGTCACGCTGGGTGTAGAGAGACACCCAGCGCAAGATGACGAGAGGGAGAGGGGAAGGAATCCTGATGCTAAGACCAAAAGGGAACATGGTGACCCCTAGACAAACTAGCGCTGACACCTGGCTCCCCTAACATCGATATACAGTTTCCGCAACTGTCGCCGAACGGGATACCTGCCCTAGCTGTTCCTGGACTACAACTACGCAGGGATCAGAGCGGGTGATCACTAGTCAGCCCGGCTAGTAACTAAAGAAACACACAAGGGAAACAAACAAAGAGGGAAGAGATACACTTAGCTTGAGCAGATCCAAGCAGCAAACCAACAGATTCCAGGAAACACTGCTTTGAGCTAGGATGCAACCAGAAACACCTGAACAGCTATCACCATCATGGGAGCCAAGAGGTATTAGTAGGCAACTGAAGAGAAGATCCGCTGGGTCCTAGTGACCTCCATCTATCACTAGGGCAGAGATGCCACTTAAAGGAACAGAGACATTACTTAGGATTTTGACTGTTTGGCCAAACGCTGCGACCTTCTGCAAGTGACCTCAACAGCCTCATCTGTGCCTCCAGATACACCCATGACAGGGGGTGCCCAATTAATAGAGAGTTGCAATAATCAAGGCGGGAATGGATCAGGGCCACTGTGATGGTTTTAGTTGTTTCCATAGTGAGGAAGGGGCGAATTCTAAAGATGTTCTTCAATTGCAGGTGACAAGAGCAGGTGAGAGATTGTATATAGGAAGTGAATGAAAGATCAGCATCAAACATAACACTCAGACATCGAGCCTGCTGCCTAGATGTTATCGTGGTGCTGCACACTGAGTGGGAGATTTCAGATTTAGGGAGATTAGTGGAGGGCGGGATCATAAGAAGTTCAGTTTTGGAAAGGTTGAGTTTCAGGTATAGAGTGGACATATTGGAGACTGCAGTCATTGGCGTTCTGTAATACAGCAGGGGTAAGGTCAGGGAATGAAGTGTATAGTTGTGTGTCATCAGCATAAAGGTGGTACTGAAAGCCAAATCTACTGATGGTCTGTCCAACAGGGGCTGTGTAGAGAGAGACGAGAAGAGGGCCAAAAGACTGAGGGACCCCAATAGTGAGAGGAAGGGGAGAGGAAGTGGGGCCAGGAAATGATACACTGAAAGAGCGGTTGGAAAGATAGGAAGAGAACCAGGAGAGAGCGGTGTCCTTAATGCAGATGGAGTGCAGCATAGAGATCAAGAAGAATAAGCAGAGAATAAGCAGAGACTGTTCACTATTACATTTTGCTGTCAGAAGGTCATTGGGCTCTGTGATAAGGGCAGTTTCTGTAGAATGTAGGGGGCGGAAACCAGACTGTAATGGGTCTAGAAGAGAGTGGAGAGGTAACTGGTAAGGCGGGAGTAGACCAGGCACTACAGGAGATTAGAGATGAAGGGGAGGTTGGAGACTGGTCTGTAGTTATTTGTGCAGGATAGGTCGAGAGACTTTTTCTTTAATAATGCAGTAATGATAGAATGTTTGAAGGAGGAGGGGAAGATGCCCGAAGAGAGGGAGAGATTGAAGATTTTAGTTAGGTGAGCGGTGACCACTGTAGAGAGACTGGAATAGGTGTGAAGGGATGAGGTCATTGGTGCATGTAGTGGGACGAGAGGCAGACAGGAGCCTGGAGACTTCTTCTGTGACTGGGTCAAATGTGGAGAGTGAGCTAGAGGAGATGTCAAGAGGGATGGGAGTAACAGCGCTTTGAGGTTGAGAGTTGATTTCCTGACGGATGTTTTTTATTTTCTTAGTGAAGTAAGAGGCCAGATCATCAGCACAGAGGAATGTGATTGGGGCCTGCACTTTAGGAGAGAGAGGAGGAGAGAGTGAGGAGAGAGTGAAAGGTGTCAAAGAGTTTTGTTGGATTGTTGGATAGTGAGGAGATCAGGTTGGTAAAGTAGGTCTGTTTGGCGAGGTGAAGGGCAGAGTTGTAAGTTCTCAGCATAAATTTAAAGTGAATGAAGTTTTCTAGTGTGCGGGTTTTCCTCCATAGACATTCAGCATTCTTAGAGCATTGCTGAAGGAATTGAGTTTATGATGTGAGCCAGGGCTGTTTTACTTTGTGTTTGGAGGTTCTGAGGGTTAGGGACGCTACTTGCTGCAGGGTGCTTCTGAGAGTCATTGTAGTGATTCACAGTCAGATCGGGACAGAAGGAGGAGATCGGGGACAGTGAAGAATGTAGATAGTCTGTTAGTGTATGATAGTTAATGGCCTGTAGATTACTCAATGTGTGATAGGTAAGGGTGCATTGGGATGGGTGAGGATTTGTGAGCAAAAGGAGAGAATATTGTGATCAGAGAGAGGAAGAGGCAAGTTATCTAAGTAGGAGGTTGAACAGAAGCGGACAAAGATCAGGTCAAGGGTGTTATCGTTTTTGTGTGTCTCAGAGGTTGAGAGCTGTGAGAAGCCAAGAGAGGTGCTTAGAGATAGGAGCTAATGTTTAAAGTCTCCCAAAATATGGGTTGGTAATTCTGAGGACAGGAAATGTGCCAACCACGTGGAAAAATGGACGAGGAACTGGGTGGGTGACCCTGGTGGACGGTATACTACTGCTACTCTGAGGGGGAGGGGTGGAAGAGTCTAATAGTGTGGACCTCAAAAGAAGGGAAAGAGGGTGATGGAGCTGGGGGCATGACCTTGGAAAGTACATTGCGGGGACAGGTGTAAGTCAACTCCACCACCATGTCTGTTCCCAGGCCTCGGGAAATGGGAGAAATGTAGGCCGCCATGAGAAATAGTGGCAGGGAAAGCAGTGTCTGAATCCTGGGTCCAGGTTTCTGTGAGGGCCAGCAGATTAAGAGAGTTAGTGAGAAAGTAGTTGTGGATGAAGGGAAGCTTATTGCATACAGACCGTGGATTCCAGAGGGCGCAGTTAAAAGAGGGAGATGAAGGTGTGCAAGTAATGTTGATAAGGTTAGTAGAGATTCTATGTGACGTGGGGGAGGAGATAAAGGAGGTAGAGGGTGGTCTAGGATTGGGAGAGATATCACCCAACAGGAGCAGCAGTAAAAAGAGAAAGAGCAAGTAGTTTTTGGATTCAGGACATTTTTTCTGATGCAATACTCTGGAATATGATGGTCTGAGCTTATTCAGTACAGTGAAGAGAGTATGGGAGCTGAAGATAGTAGAGGGGAGGAGAGAGGGGCTGATGTGAATGAGGGGTAATGGAAGAAGGATGGGGCAGTGAAAATAAATGGCAAAAGCACATAGGAAAATAGATATGGAAATAAAAGATATAATTAAAAGGGAGAGTGAAAGAGTGTGGGTTTACTGACTCCTGGCATGACTAAATGCCATACACAATCAAACTGGTGAGTGTTGATTATGGTGCAACAGATGACTCAGAGTTTACATCAATTACAGATATTGTACCATGACCATGACATTGTCGCCTATGAGACATTCCACTTTGCAAACCTACCTGGAATTAGTGTGCAGTGATTCTATATTTTGACTAAAATAACTTTAAAGGGATCCTGTCACCCCCAAATCAACTCCTAAGCTATCCAAACATGTCTCTGCAGCATAGTATCATTAATCTCACACTCCTTTTGGTGCAGAAAAGCATCCTGTGAAAGTGTAAAAAATGTTTTATAACTTACTCATTAGTGATGATAATGAGCAGTGGCTATATTCTTTAGTCACCAATGCTGGTCATCTTCGTCCTAATATCACACCTTAATAGGAGTGATCTTCTATGCATACTGTAATCAGCGCCTCGCTGCTCTCCTCGGCGCTGTAAAGGCTGTAATGGGGCTGTAATGACGCAAATCGCGTCATTTCCAGCATCGGGGTGACATCAGTACACATACGCCGCATGTGCAGTGCGAGGCTTGAAGCTGTAGGCTTTGAACATATTATTCAGAAATTTAAGATCCATGAGACTGTAGCCAACATCTCTGGACGTGGCCGGAGAAGGAAAATTGATGACAAATCAAAAAGATAGATGATACAAATGGTAAAAAAAAGTCCAGAAAAACTTCTAAGGAGATTAAAGGTGAACTTCAAGCTCAAGGAATATCAGTGTCAGATAAGACCATCTGTCGTTGTTTGAGCCAAAGTGAACTTCAAGGGAGATGACCAAGGAGGACACCATGGTGAAAAAAATCATAAAAAAGCCAGACTGGAATTTACCAAACTACATGATGACAAGCCACACAGCTTCTGGGAGAATGTCCTATGGACAGATGAGACAAAAATTGAACTTTTTGGCAAGGCACATTAGCTCTGTACAAAAATGGAAAAAGAAGCATATCAAGAAAAAAACACTGTCCTTGTTGTGAAACATGGAGGAGGCTCTGTTATGTTCTGGGGCTGTCTTGCTACATCTGGCACAGGGTGTCTTGAATCTGTGCAGGGTACAATGAAATTTAAAGACTATCAAGGGATTCAGGAGAGAAATGTGCTGTCCAGTGTCAGAAAGCTTGGTCTCAGTTGCAGGTTATGGGTCTTGCAACAGGATAATGACCCAAAGGACACAGCTAAAAACACCCAAGAATGGCTAAGAGGAAAACATTGGGCTATTCTGAAGTGGCCTTCTATGAGCCCAGACCTAAATCCTATTAAGCATCTTTGGAAAGAGCTGAAAGATGCCATCTTGAAAAGGCAACCTTCAAACACAAGACAACTGGAGTAGTTTGCTCTTGAGGAGTGGGCCAAAATACCTATAGAGAGGTGCAGAAGTCTCATTGACAGTTACGGAATCGTTTGATTGCCTCAAAAGGTTGTGTAAAACAATATCAAGGTTACCATCTCTTCTGTCCAGGCCAATTTCATGAGTTTAATTTTTTTTTTTTAATTCTGTGGAAGCAGGGTTAAAAAGCAATGTCTGACTTTCACTTGTTTATTTTCATACATTTTTTGTCAGATTGAAGTTATTTCTGTGACCATTGTGTTTTTTTCTGTCATTAAACAAGAGGTACCAAGAATTTTGACCACACCGTGTTCAGTGCTCTCCGCTGAGCGTTATGGTGGGAGTTTCTACTGGACTCCCTCAAAAAAAAGATTACCGTATATACTCGCGTATAAGCCGAGTTTTTCAGCCCAAAAATTGGACTGAAAAGTCCCCCCCTCGGCTTATACGCAAGTCACTGTATACTGTATACACTGTATACAGTGTATACAGTATACAGGCCCGCCCCCATCAGTATACAGGCCCCCCTGCCTTGTGCACAAACCTGTAAAGGAAGAGATTAGTATACTTATCACTGTCCCGCTGCCGCTGTCCCACCGCCGTCATCACGGTCCTCCATCTTCTTCCGTCTGCTTCCGGCTTCCTCCGGTCGGCGCAGGCAATGACGTCATTGTCTGCGCGACCGAGGAGGAAACCGGAAGAAGATGGAGGAGTGCGATGGCGGCGGCAGAACAGCGGCAGCGGGACAGTGATAAGTATACTAATCTCTTCCTTTACAGGTTTGTGCACAAGGCGGGGTGCCTGTATACTACCACTGGGGCTGTATATACCACTGGGGCTGCATGTATACCACCACTGGGGCTGTATATACCTCTGGGGCTGCTGTATACTGATGGGGGGGCTGTATACTACCACTGGGGCTGTATATACCACTGGGGCTGCGTGTATACTACCATTGGTGCTGTATTTACCTCTGGGGCTGCTGTATACTGATGGGGGGGCTTTATACTACCACTGGGGCTGTATATACCACTGGGGCTGCGTGTATACTACCACTGGGGCTGTATATACCTCTGGGGCTGCTGTATACTGATGGGGGGGCTGTATACTACCACTGGGGCTGTATATACCACTGGGGCTGCTGTATACAACCACTGGGGCTGTATATACCACTGGGGCTGCTGTATACTACCACTGGGTCTGCTGTATATACCTCTGGGGCTGCTGTATACTAACTACTGGGGCTGCTGCTGTATATACCACTGGGGCTGCTGCTGTATACTACCACTGGGGCTGCTGTATATACCTCTGGGGCTGCTGTATACTAACTACTGGGGCTGCTGCTGTATATACCACTGGGGCTGCTGCTGTATATACCACTGGGGCTGCTGCTGTATATACCACTGGGGCTGCTGCTGTATACTACCACTGGGGCTGCTGTATATACCTCTGGGGCTGCTGTATACCACACTGCTGGGGGCTGTATACCTGTGCTGGGGTCCACCCTTGGCTTATACACGAGTCAATAGGTTTTCCCAGGTTTTGGGGGCAAAAGTAGGGGGGTCGGCTTATACACAGGTCGGCTTATACACGAGTATATACGGTATGTTGAATCCCTGACACAATGCTCAGCAAAATGTACCATATATATGCAAACCTAAAAGATTCACAAAAGGAGATTTAGAAAACATTCCATACTTTATCAAAGGAAAATTGTATTACCATTTTAAATAATCTCAACATATTCAAGCTAGTTTCAAACTGAAGATGGAACTTCCATATCATCACCATTTCATTCATTAACCAGCACATCTAATGGTAGTCATTATGCAAAAGGCACAGATAAATTTGCTACTTTCTTTCAACAATTGGCGCTCTAGGCAAATGAATTAGAGCAGCAAATTGTAATAATTTAAAAGAGAGCAGACAATAAATGAGACAGGATGGAAATAATTAGTCCGCTTCAGGTCAGCAGATAAAGAAATAAAAATGATAGCAAAATGGAAGTTAACGAGACCAAGAGGTTTATTTCACTTGCAGAAAACATCAATGTAGTTCTTATACTGTTCCTATCCTTTTGCACAAATCATGAATACAAATGTATTATGTTTGTCAATTCTAAGTTGTGCAGTTTTGAATTCCAATATGGAACCATAATATGGAATAATTCAAAACCACCTGTTATTCATGGCTGTTCTGTGAAGGTTGTAGTTTAGGATAACAGTGCCAAAAGTCATCACAATAAATCACCAATCAATCTCTGATGTGAACTATTGCCAAATCAGCAGATTTTACAATAACTGTGATGATCCAATCAACCTCAACATCAGGGAGAGACAGATCGGGCAGTTGGATTATAAACTTCTCAACTCGAAAGGTTTGTTACCATCTTTTATGTCGCCTAATCTAAAAGCAGCACGATGTAAAGACAGAGACCCCGATTCCAGTGATGTGTCTGTTACGGAGCAGCTGTCACGAGTTGCTGGTCAGGTAATGTGGTTTTATTGACCACTCCCACCACACTTTAAATAGGCACATGATCCATCACCTGATGTTGTTTACAGACTTCATTCTACACTAGACCGGTGTGTGGAGCTCTCCTGTGTTTGCTGGAGATCTGCAGTCTACGAGCTGAGCATTTTGATAGCCTTGGATTTGGGCTGCTTTCTCAAGTATTTGTATCCTTTTTGTATCCCCTATCTGCCAACCTATCCCTGTATTTTATTACCTGCAGTGGCAAGGCTAGCACCATCGCCGCCCAGTGCACTAGCTAGGGTTACCTTAGGTAACAAAAGCTTGTGGGAATGGCGTGCACTCAAATTTGGAGTTCTTAAGGTGAAAGGATTACTGGAACCGGTATTCATATACGAAGGAATATCACTGCACTCTCAGAGGCGTTTATGATGCAAAGTGAAAGTTTTTGTTGTGAACAACATGCGACCACTGACGCCGTTTCGGTCCACAATTTTGGACCTTTCTCAAAGTGTCGCTAGAATTGAAACAAATGAAAGAAAGTGTCAACATAAGTGAAAAACTTTTTTGTAAATGTACATATATACAACTTGGAATACATCATCAGAATCACAGCACAAGTGAATATGGCTGGTTCTTAATATAGAGGCATGGTTTCAATTGTACATCGTCATTGTACCTTAGGTAACAGGCAGGGACTAGATATGTTACAGTGGCAGGGGTGCCCCCGTCTCCTTACTGCTAAGGTCTTCCTTCCTTTTACCATCCTGTAGTCCTTTTCTGTTGTGCCGTTCGGCAGACACCATTATTATCCATCTGTGACATTATAAACGACCCACTCATTTTTAGTCTTGACTGCTCAAGCTGAAGCCTTTATACTCTTGATCTAGACCTTCTCCAAGGAGGATACGGGTTTGCATACACAGGTGGTGCAACATCTTTGTTGTTCGTCCATGACAGCTGCTTGCTCTGGATTTTATAATATCACTGTTCCATCAGCAATAGTTTATCACTAGAGCCCTAGTAAATCTGCAGCCAGGTGTTCCTCCATGTTTAAGGGCTTTGTATAACCACCCTTGATTAGATTACTTATTAATTTATAAGTAGAAAGCTGCCAATCAGTGGTGTTGCTGGAGTTATAAAGACATCATCATTCAGAGAACTGGTAGGTCTTCAGCAGATCAAAACAGTAATTTAAAAAATGATTATTTTTATATAAATATATATAATAAACACACACATACACAATATGTGGCCTAGTAAGGCAAACCTTGGTGGAATCAGAATGTCTGCCTCTGCACTTACTGCTCTCAGATGAAATAGCAAAAATCTGGTGCCAGATTCCATTCAAAGAAGATATGCCATCATCACAGATGTCCAGCATCTGCATCATTCCCTCAATAACACATGCACACTAAGTTTGGCTGAGCATGAAATAAGTATGGGATTCAGGAGTAAAATATATCAGATGAAGAAGCAGGCAATAAAATATGAACACTAAGCTTCAACAATATTTACCGGTAGTTAAATTAGTTAACTCCATCGGTATCTACTCTCCCTCTAATCTCCATATTCTAACCACCGGGCTCAGCCACTGCCTGTATTGACTAATTCTCCACCTGGCTTCTTCATTTTCTCTCCGCTGACATTCCTACCATCATCATGGGTGACTTCAATATCCCTACTGACATCCGCCAGCCAGTAGCCTCCAAACTCCTGTCACTTACTTCATCCTGTGGACTTACTCAGTGATCCTCCACAGCCACCCACGCAAATGGACATACACTAGAACTCATCTTCACCTGCTTCTGTTCCCTATCTAATCTCACAACCTCCTCTCTCTCCCTGACCATCATTTACATCATTTACTCACTTTCTCACCTGCCCCGCATGTCCAGCCACTAGCACATCCTCGCGGAGACCTCAGAAACCTAGACATTCACAGACTCTCAGACACTCTTCTACTTCTGTCTTCGATATCTTCACTCCATGACACAAACAGTGCCCCCGCTTTCTATAACGGCACCCTCACATCAGCCATAGACGCGGTCGCCTCTATCGTGCATGGCAAAGTGCGACAAATCAATAGGCAACCCTGGCACTCTAATCTCACCAAATAAATTCGACAAGGGTACAGGGTCACAGAGCAGTGTTAAAAGAAAACACACCTGCCAGACGACTTCACTGCTTTCAAACAAGTTACACTTGCCTTTAAATCATCCCTCACCTTCCTAAACAGACCTACATCACAAACTTTGTATCGTCCTTACCCTACAACCCCAAAAAACCTGTTCAGCACATTTAACTCTCTTCTTCACCCATCACTGCCCCCTCCAACTCCCCTCATTTCTGCCGAGGACTTCACCACATACTTCAAAAATAAGTTTGACCAGACAAGACAAACTTTTTCTGTCCCATCACCCCAACCTCTCCATATACCAGACCTCTGCCCTTCCCTCACAACCTCCCTCTTCAACATCACTGAAGTAGAGCCCACTCATCTCCTCTGCAAATCACATCTCACCACTTGTGCAATTGATCCCATCCCTTCCCACCTACTCCCCAACCCTACTAACACACTCATCCCAGTCCTAACCCATCTCTTCAACCTATCACTACCTACTGGAATCTTCCCCTCTGCCTTCAAACATGCCACCATCACACCCATCCTCAAAAAATCAAACCATGACCCAACTGCCATGGCCATCTATTACTCCATATCACTGCTCCCATCTGCTTCAAAACTCCTTGAGCAGCATGTCCATGCACCACTTTCCTCCCACCTCTCATCTAGCTCTCTATTTGACAACCTCCAATCTGGCCTCCACCCCTCACATAATCTTCGATCCTCCCAAGACCTCCTCCTCTCCTCCACACTTATTAAGTCCTCATACAACTGCCTCCAAGACTTCTTCTGAGTATTCCCCACCCTCTCGAATTCTGCACCCCAACACATACGATTATCCACGATCTTTCAGACTGAACCTGAAAACCCATCTCTTAAGGAAAGCTTACAGCCTGCAATGACCATTCTGCTGCCTCACTCCCAGCAGAGCTACCACCCTCACCACCACCAGAGCTGCCACACCCACGACCTTCTGTCTCCTCACCATTATCCCATAGAATGTAAGTTCACAAGGACAGGGTCCTCTCCCCTCTGTACCAGTCGGTCAGTGTTAATTTGTTTACTGTAAACTATATATATATTATTATTTTGTATATAACCCTTTCTCATGTACAGCACCATGGAATTAATGATGCTCTATTTTAATAAATAATAATAATAGTAACAATATATCCAGGTGAGCTCTTGGAAACCTGTTGTGAAGACATATATTCAAAGATGTGAGCTTCAACATATCATCAAGTATACAAACTCTCATTTTGAAGTCTCCTAAACGCAATATCATGTAGCCACTCTGGGGAGACCTCAAGCACGCAGTTCATGCAAGGAAGTTCAGGAATTTACAGGAACGAGATGCTGTTTGCCAGGAAGAATGGGCAGCTTTACCATCTGAGAAATTAAAGAGCCTCATCCACATCTACCACAAAAGACTTCAAGCTGTCATTAATGTTAGAGGGGGCAATACACGGTATTAAGAACTGGGGTATGTGAACTTTTGATCAGGGTCATTTGGATGTTTTTGGCTGTCATTATGATTTAAAAATAAAAAGCACAGTAGTTTGACAATAATTGGCTTCACCCAAACACTAACCATGAGTGTAAAAAAAAAGTTTTTGTGTTATCATTCATATTTTCTGAAAAAAGGCAAAGAAAAAAAATCGGCCAGGGTGTGTAAACTTTTGAGCACAACTGTATTTATATAGTACCATTAATTCCATGGTGCTGTACATGAGAAGGGGTTACATACAAAAATATAGATATAGTAGTAATGATTAATTAAATAATTATAGAAAATTAAATACATTCTGTAAAAAATCAAGGTACTATGCAAACTGAGACAGAGAGACTCATTGCCAGAGAAAGTAAAAATAATCCAAAAATATTCTTCAACTACATAAAGAGTAAGTAAACTGAAAATAATTGTGTTGGCCACCTTATAGATAGTCTGAGTGAAATGGTGAAAGAGGATTAGGGAAAAACCAATATGCTAAAAGACTTTTTTTTGCCTCCACATCAGGACTGGTCAGAAGCAGGGCCAGGTCGGAGACTCAGGCCTCCCCATCATTAGTGGTACCACGAGATAAGGCATAGAATAGGACCTCTTAGCTTGAAGGACAGATCAGGCACCCTGGTTCCTGTGATCCAATAGGCACCATGATACCTTTTATGTATAGCACTATATAATGTATAGCACCATACATAAGAGAAAAAAAATGTGCAGTCTTTTTCATTTTATGAGTGCAGCCATGCACCTGTGAGAATTAATCACGTGACCTGTCTCTGAAAAAACAAAATCTTCAACTTTCTCTCTATTGTGGCTACCTGTTGTGACATGATAGGACCAAAGATATTACATACTAAGCCCAAAACCTTTTCTGAAATATTGCTGATTCCTTGGCAATTTGTGATAGCTTAAGCTTGGGTCACTGAGAGACCTAAACCAATGTAATCACCAGAGAGTTAAGTGATTTAAAGAAACTCTTTGGGACCATAAGTGACATGTTGCAGCAGTAAGGCCTTATATACAGCATTCTGGAATGCTGTATATAAGCCCCCGAACCGATCTGCATAAAAACAGTTTTTATTCTAATATCAGATTTCCAGAGGGGGGAATATGTTACATTACTCCTATGTGTAATACAATTTATGTGAGAATAATGGAGATGAGTTTTGACTGCATCTTTATTCAACGGCCAGAAACATACAGGGTGGGGCAGAGTTCCATAATAATGTGGAAATAAAGTTTTTAAGTTGCAGATAATTTTCCCTCTAGAGAAATATTTAATTATGTCTTTCCTGAAGGGCCGGGAATGGAATGATGACACCAAAATTTAATACCGTAGGTGGTGAAATCTAGTAATCACTAATGCAATCTATGAACAAAAATTGAGAGGGACTACATACCTGGGGTAAATTGAGAGTTGCTCCATAAAAGAAGAGGCAGCAAGGGGGAGACTAGAATAAAAAAGTATTTCAGAGAGTCTCAAATTTGAGGTAATGTAACATAATGGGGTTTGTAATTTGTTTGCGCTGGGTAGGGAGGAGCCATAACAGAGTATTGAGGGTCAACGGGTGGCACTCGGGAGCTTCCAATGAAAACTACAGGGGAGGTCCAGAGTAAGAAAAGCATAAAAGTTAGCTGGGCGGCCTATTAGTATTTTGATAGACTGGGAACTCACAGACCTGTCTTCAGATGGTGGTGATCAAGAGTTGCACTATAACCCCTAGGGGAGCCACCATTCCAAAGGTGTTAACTAAGCTTTGAGCTGTTTTAAGATAATAAGATGGGATGGAGATAGATAATACTCAAAATAGTATTTTAGTAATTTAGGGAATGAAGTCATTTTTAGTGCATGAATATGGCCCAACCTAGAAAGAAGTAATTTCTCCCAAGTTTGGATTGGTGAGCGAAGTTTAAGTTTAAATGTAATGGTAATTAGCTGAAAAGAGGGATTCTATATTGGCCATTAATTTCACTCTTATATAGCCTAAATGTTTAGTGGTCCATTGAAAAGGAAAATCTTGCTTAAGTTCTGAATCCATGACTGCACAGAAGAAGATGTTTATAGCGTACAATTTTGTTTGGTTAACCAGTGGGCCAGAGATTTCTTCTGAAGGCATTGGAGTAAGGCAGGAACTGAGGTCTGTTGGGCAATTAAGAGAAGTAAAATGTTGTCTGCATGGGACACCAATTCGATTTCAATACCTTGTATATCTGGGCTATGGTAAAGGTGCATTGCTAACAGCTCAATTGAGAGAAGGAACGATGATAAGGGAGTACCTCCTTTGATTTGAAAAAATGGTGAGGAAAAACCTTTGTAATGAATTTAGGAGTATAACTGCTGTATATAAGGCAATAATCCATGAGAGGAATTAATCAGGGAACCCCCATCACTGTAACATTGCAAAGAGATAAGTCCAGAACAAAGGATTTTTTAATAATCAATAATAATTTTTAATAATCAAGCAAATAGTATTTGCCAAGTTGTGTTGTTTGCAGTAATGCAGGAGATAGAAGACCTTATGTATGTTGTCTGACGTCTGTCTGTGAGGTACAAAGCCTATCTGATCTTTATATATTAAGGAAAAAAGATCAGAATTCAGCCAAAATTTAAAGTCGTTGAGATCTCTGTTAGACGAGTTGTACTCTACTTTTGAATTACACCATTAATTTTACCATACAATATACTGGAAAATGGGAAAAAAAATTTCAAGCATGTTAAAATTGCAAAAAGAGTGGCAATAAAAAGGTGCAATTGCACAACAGTTTTATTTTACTGTGCTCACTACATGGTAAAACAGACTGGACGGTTTGATTCTCCAGGTAAATAGGAGTATAAAGATACAAAATATGTTTTCTTTTTCTTTACTTTAAGTGGTGAGAAAGAAAATTGCCTTTGCCACCATTTTCTGAGACCCGTAAAGACCGATGTTGTTTGATGGCTTATGTTTTGTGCCCTGAGCTGACGTTTTTATCAATGCTATTTGGTAGATAGGATGTATTGATCGCCTTTTACTGTAGTGTGGCAACTATCAAATTCTGTATGTTTAATTCTGGAAAAAAAAAATTTTAAGCTGTGGCAAGACGACTCACTTGGCTGCAGTCAGAATTAGACACAGGAACAATTTTCGGCTGCAGGTTTATTGTTACCGCATAAATCTGGCAGACTTTAGCACAGAACAAAACATAGCCTCACTGGCATAAAAGGCAAAACAAAAACAACAAAGGATTTACAGGTGTACAGGTCCGCCTCCCTTGTTTGGCAGCAAACTCCAGCTACTCTTCAGCTGAACTACACAGTCTGGAGACTGCACACTCCGGCCTCATCAACAACAGAAAAAAAACAGGACTGAGCTGTCAATGTGGCTGGCCACACCCTCATTCCCCTAAAACCACATACCTATTTGAAAAATTAACCCCGCAATACATAACACGCTGGGAACATATACAGGTTTGAAGTCACACAGGCTAGTAACCCGCGTGACACGTACCTCCCCTCAACTACCAGGTCAGTGACCCTGGTATTTGTGTGAAATTCTGCCAAAATTGTTGGCCCCTCCCCCAGTGATGACATCATATGTAAACAGAACACACCCATAATTGCTAATGTAAGGGGCTATAAATTCCCTGCTCCTATGGCTGATGTAATATCCCTGAGGAAGGTGCCAGGAAGGGCGCCGAAACGCGTAGGAAGGAATAAAGAAGTATACTGCTACAACATCTTGCATCCCAGGTGATTTTGTGGACTCAGCAGCGCGGACCGTGGTACACCTTGCTTCCCATATTTTCAGGTCAGTGACCCTGTCACAAAGTCATATTTATTTTATATTTTGATAGATCAGCCACTTCTGATTGCAGCAATACCAAATACGTATATTTGTAATTTATTTTATTGTTCATTTTTAATGAGTGTAATTTGAATTTTTAAATTTTTTTTTTTAAACTTTTTACTTTGTTTAATAGTCCCCTCAGGGGAATGGAATTTACCACTGTCTGATCATCTGTACTATATATAGAAGTGCATTAGTACTGATATGGCTGCCATGACAACCCATCAGCGCCCTGTGATCACATCACGGTCAGAATGATGTGCCCTCCCTTCCAGAGACTGTTAAATACTGCTGTCAGAGATTGACACCCACGGCTGTTAAAGGCACATGATGGTTGATTAAGTCAGCCATCATGTGCGGGGAAAAATGTGGGCTCAGCATGTGAGCCCGCATCAAAGTCAGGTACATCAGTTTTTGCATACATTTAGGGGGTTAATACATTTAGGGCCCAAACCAAAAGAATCTAAGCACCCTATCAAGAATAGTCATTCCAGTGACTTGAAGTCCTTCATTGTCTCTAGCCACAGCCCATTAACTATTGGCAGCCCTGCCTAACTGAATCAACTGCTGTATTTATCTGATATCACATAGTGGACTTCCCAGGCATAAAGCCTGTCTGATATGGAGAGATAATAGAGAGGATAGCTCAATTAATATGGGCTGCCAACATTTTAGTCAGTATTTTGCAATCTATTATTATTGGTCTGTATGAGTCGCAATCTAAGGGATTCTTAGCTGGAGAAGGATGAACTTCTGTGCAGCACAAAAATCAATACACCTGTTGAATCTGTATTTTGGGGAGTATTATCATGTTTTTAAAGTATTCAGTGTGATATATTTTTAGCTATATCTACAGTTTCTCTCTCACTTAATTGCACAATGAAACTTTCATTTCCTCTTGATGTACGTTGCCAACATTTAATCTCATGTTATGTTGAACTTCAATCAATGAAAAACGTCAGACACTACATGACAAAGAAAACAATATTAAACCCAACTACTTTCATGTAAGTGAAAAGGTATATATTAAATTCACAATAGCTATTAAACTTTTATGATATCTGATCTCGCTTTAACTCTAGAAGGTGAACTTGATAGTTCTCAAGTCAGCACATTAACACGTCCTCACAGTTCACTGCTTTAGCACTATAACAGAGGTCAAAATATTAAAATACTACACAACACCGATCAACCAGGAGGTAATACATGCAAAAACATATACAACCAAATAAATAATTAGTAATTGGCAATGTGATCGAGATACTAAGGACCTGCCTTACTGGCATTATGAGTTCTGTTTCTAGAGGCACAATGACAGATGTCTTGAAATTATAAATCAGTCCAAGTGCTGTCTGTGAAAAACTGGAGCGGGTGGTCATGTGCCCCCGCTCATTAGTGCAATGCAATATGCACTGCATCCCCCTGTCCATCAGCGGCAGGGGGAGCGGTGCATATTACATTGCACTATGTAAGCGCCCCCCCATCAGTGATATACAGGCCCCCCTTGCTGCCGCACACCTGTAAAATAATAGATCATTCATACTTATCCCCGTCACTCTGTCACTGCGCGTCCTCCGGTCTTCTTCCTGCTTGTACACGGCGTCATGTGACCGGCACAGAAGCAATGATGTCATCGCTGCTGTGCCTGTTACAGGAATAGAAGCCGCTTACAAGCAGGAAGAAGACCGGAGGACGCGCAGTGACAGAGCGATGGGGATAAGTATGAATGATCTATTATTTTACAGGTATGTGGCAGCAAGGGGGGCCTGTATACCACTGATGGAGGGGCCTGTATATACCATTGATGGGGGGCCTGTATATACCACTGAGGGGGGGCCTGTATATACCACTGATGGGGACCTGTATATACCACTGATGGGGGGCCTGTATATACAACTGAGGGGGGCCTGTATATACCACTGATGGAGGGGCATGTATATACCACTGATGGAGGGGCCTGTATATACCACTGATGGAGGGGCCTGTATATACTACTAATGGGGGGCCTGTATATACCACTGAGGGGGGCCTGTATATACCACTGATGGGGGCTTTATATACAACTGAGGGGGACCTGTATATACCACTGATGGGGTGCTGTATATACCACTGATGGGGGACTGTATATACCACTGATGGGGGATGTAACCTCTGATGGGGGGCCTTTATATAGCACTGATGGGAGGCTTGTATAGATCACTGATGGAGGCCTGTACGTACCACTGAGGGGGAGCCTGTATTCCACTGATGGGGGCTGTAACCTCTGATGGGCGGGAACTGTATACCAGTGATGGAGGTCCTATATACCAGTTATGGGGGATTATACACCAGTATTGGGGGGCTATTTATCATGATGAGAGGGGCTGTATACCGTGATGAGAGTCTGCTTCATTTCCCCTCTAGGCTTATACTCGAGTCAATAAGTTTCCCTAGTTTTGGAGGGTAAAATTAGGGGCCTCGGCTTATACTCGGGTCAGCTTATAATCGAGTGTATACGGTATATGTTTTTTTACTGGTACACAAAATGAACCGTGCATGACCCCTAGGGTTCGATCGAACCCCGGTTAAGAACCACTGGTTTAGACCAATGTTATTCAATTTGATTTGCACTGAAAATGAGCATTTCTCACTGACTAAATCTGTGATTGAAGAAGATTGCATCTTTCACTATTTTCATCAGGGTGTCAAATGAGACTCACCCATTCCAGACTGAGGGAGCGCAAAAAAAAAAAACAACAGATTTCATAAGCTGCAACTGTATAACATCCGATTTTTATGTATATATTTAATTTTTTTAAATTAAATTTTTAATAAATGCTAATATATAAAAATGAATTGCAAACATACCAAATAGCAAAAAATTGTCAGTTGTCATGAGATAGTCCACTTCACATGCTACTGTTGCTTTAATATGCTTAATCCAATTTACTAATAAGTACATTTATTATAGTCTGCAAAACAGTAAAGTATATTTTGATGACATTTTCAACTATTAATACAGGATCTGTTCACTATGGAAAAATATTAATTGACTAATGTTCACTGTGGTAAGGCATCATTCATCTGAATGAAAGTTTATGTGCAGTATACGGAAGCATCCTCCGAACAGTGTACAAAGCTATATTGTTCTGCTATGCACTCTGTTTACATCCAGTTGCTGCCAGAGCTGGTAATAGATGATCAGTGGGGGTGCCAGGTGTTGAATCACCACAGAACTCATATTTTTGACCTATCCTAAATATACCGTAAGTAATCAATATCACAGTAGTGGCAACCCCTTTAAGTTCTGTAAAATCAAAGGGGTGACCTGAAGACTAAATACATTTTCAAGCAAATCCCTATCTATTTATTGGGGTAATGTAAACTAATTTCTAAAATGGTTGCAATAAAAATTCCCTACTGTTCCTTAGCTATACTATCTAACTGCTATTTATTTTCTTTCCTATTTCCTGTGTGATGACGTTTGAAAATCCAAGTGCATGCTGGGATACTCAAACTAAGCGCAATTAGGGTGCAGAGGCTGTGGTCACTTCCCCTGCAGAAAAAACTAATAGTAGTTAGTGTGCTTAGTGACCAGTAGGGAATTCTTAATGCAGCCATAGTAAAAATTAGATTACATTACCCAAATAAATAGATAGGGATTTAGTTGAGAATGTGTTTAGCATTCGGACCATCCCTTTATTTATCTTCACAAACTATTTCAAAATCTGCCATTTGTACATAGACTGTCTATTCTTTCTTCTCAGAAAGTGAAGCAAAGTCTTTCAAAATTGAATAGTCGTTGATACTGTAAATGCTGAACAGTGTATTGTCTACAGGGTGCACAGGATCGGCGTATTGTCTACAGGGTGCACAGGATCGGCATATTGCGGATCAGCTACACAGATTGTTGGGTGGGGCTGAATTGATCCTAGTGGTCATGGTACACACTGGTACAAATAAAGTCATAGGGAAGAGGGAATGTTTTTAAAAACTATTACAGGGAACTAGGAGAGAAGCTGAAGACCAGGATCTCTAAGGTGGTGTTTTCAGTAATACTGCCTGAGTCACGCACTTCACTAGAAAGGCAGTGGGAGCTTAGAGAGATAAATAAGTGACTGCAACTGCACCTAAATGAGGAGATGGTAGCTGTGCTGAGGGAAAGAAAAGGTCAGACGGATAGATAGGATTTGAGAGGAGGGATGGTGGTTGTGCAAAGAAAGGGACAACAAACAGTCAGAAAGTGGAAAATTGTAGAGGCAAATGAGAATTTAGAGGGGACTGGGACTAACAGAAACCTGGCTGACGAAGTCACAAAGGTCGCAACCGTGACCAGGCCCTTGCTGGAAGGGGGGCCTTCCTGCACCAGTTTATATATCATCTGGATGTGCGCCATCGGACGTACATTCAGCTGAAGTGTATTGATTCGCAGAGACGCGCCTGGTTCCTGCACTGCAATACAAGGGGGCCACGCACTCAGAGGGCAGCAGCTGACATTGACGCACCTGTGATTGGGATCACATATCAGTGATGACATGTGCAGCCTGTCACTTGCATATGGAATTCAGTTGCCAGCTTCAGAAGAGGATACCATGCATAGCAGGAGAGGGAAGAAGAGTAGGTGTTTTTATTTTTATGCATTAAAAAACAGCAGCAGAATGGGAGAAATATATACCAGGATGGGGAAAGTATATAGCAGGATGGGTCCAGGATGTGGAACATATATACTAGGATTGGAAAAATATAAACCAGGATGGGGAAAATAAACACTAGAATAGGCCCAGGATAAGGCACATACAAATATTCCAGGATGGGTCCATGATGAGGGACATTATACAGAATGGGGGATATTATTACATAATGGGGGAGGGGGCAACTCATATGTCCTTATAGCATTTAGAATGCTATGAGGGCCCATATATTTTGCACAAGGCACATGGGATTCATGTTGCCACTGACAAGAAATCCAAGAAAGTCAGAGGAATATGTACAGCATTCTTAGAATTATATAATGTAGTTTTCCAACCCAAAATTTGTGAGGAAAATGGAGGGTGCATCATATAATAAAGTTGTAGCTTACCCATGGGTGGGAGCTGGTGGTCAAGCAGGGTCACAGGAGGCATTGTCGCCACTGCATGAGAATGGCAGGAGTAGGGCAATGCTATGGGTGGTGAAATGGGTTTCCTGATGATGAAGGAGTCATCCCAGTGAATCTGCAGGCATTACAGGGTTGTAGGCAAGTAAATGTTGGTGGTGCGGGCTTCAAAGAAATGATGCCCTGAAGCGGTGCATGCACAGATTGAGCTTTTGGCTGAACAACATGACAAGATCTAAATCTGCGCATGCACCGCCTTCGGGCTCCATTTTCCTTAAGTCCGCTGCTGAGAGATCAATGGCGCCAGAGGCAGCCCATGCACATGTGAGATCTCAGCTCGTTTTTGAGCTGAGGGCTCAAACTGAGCATGCGCTGCCTCCAGGTATCATTTCTTTGAAGCCGACATTTACTTGCATACGACCACCGGGGATGGTTCCTGCCTCACAATACCCACAGCATTGCCGAGATGGCTCCTGCCTCACACGGCCTGCAGCATAGCTGGAACACCCACCACAACCTCCAGTGCTCTTCCTGAAATGCTGTTTATGGATCTACACTACGCTGCTACTACTGAGTCCTGCCACAGGCTAGCCTCCACAATCCCACAGATAGGTGTACCCTGAGACTATAGGTCCATACGATCAGCACCTCTGGTGCTGATGACCTGTACCCGGTCCCGAGTGTTGATTCACGGGGAATGTCACTGGGGCCTGTGCCCAGTCCCGTGGCCCTGGTGGTCACTGAAAAGAGTCAATAAAAATAATAAAAATTGTTTGTAACGCCACCTACGGTTTCGATATGGTTACCGATGCTGTGGGTCAGACCTCCGGGGTGATGTTTGGGCAGCAAGATAGTTACGATCCCCGTAGGTGGAGCGGAATCCCCGGAGCAGTTGTAGTGAATGGGAATTGCAGGACAGTCTATGAAAGGACCAGGAGCAGGGGCCGCAATAACAGTCACACACAAGGTTGATGTTTCTGTACCTTTTTCTGATGATTCAGGTATAGTCCAGGGTACAGTCTCTGATGGTACGGGTTCGGGTGGTCTGGTAACAGTTCAGGATCTCCACACTTGGTGAGTTATGAGGTTTTCCTCCTGCACTGTGTGTGTTTTGGTCACAGGCTGTCTGAAACTAAGCCCTGACGCTCTCTTGTAGTCCTCACTTGTATGGCAGGCGGTGAGAGCTCTGCTGCGGGGCACTGCTGTATCCACTGCGGTCCCTGGCTCTGCTAAGTAGCTGTGCTTCAAGTGCTGCTGTGGCCAGAAGATCTGAAGTCTCCCTGGCATCTGGTCTTTACTGCTGGGCTGATAGATCTCTTGCAGTCACGGACTCCGGCGTCCGGTTTCAGGCGCTGTTACTCTGGGGCGAACTGGTATGGCTACACTCCCCCTGATACTACTATTTGCCTCCGATCCTCACTCTAGGGTCCCTCATGCAGGTTAGTAGTGCTCACTGGTACAGGCTTCGCACAGCTCTGTCACCAGGATATCTTAACAGTCTTCCCTGGAACTGCACTCACTAACTCCGCCTCCAAGCCTGAATTTATAGGGCACCTCGCCTGAACTCGGCTTGCAGAGCTCCCCCTTCAGGTCTGGAGTGCAAGGTCTTGTGTGCGAGCTTGCCTGGTGTGGAGTTGTGGCATTTAGGCCCCCTGGGTCCTTTCATAGGTCAGCTCACCCAGAGGAGTTAGGTGTCATGTCCGAGTGGGTCCACTCACGAACGCTCGCCTACATAAGTATGACAACATGAAATGGAAATATACTCTGGCCTCCAGAACAGTATAAGAACTTGGGAATTCTGATTAAAGATAAGCTAAGTATTAATACTCTATACAAGGCAGTAGCTGCAAAAGCACCTTTCAGTAGGACAATGACCGAAAACCTACTTTCAGAGCTATAATGGAATGTTTTAGAACAACACATATTCTTGTGTGCTAATGGCCCAGTTAAAGTGCAGACCTAAATCCCATTGGGAATCAGGTGACCTGATGAAGGCGGAGCTTTCACCAAAACGCGTTGTGAGGACCTAACTAAAAGGAAGTAACATTATTATCTACTTGTGTCCTGCCTCCTTGTCTGTGCACCCCTATCTAACTGCTGCATTCCTCTCTTTTCTGCCATAATAATGTCAGTTGGGCTCCAGTTATGCTACTTCTGACACTGCTAAAATTGCACCGGAGATGAGTAAGAGCTCTTGTTTTATGGGGGCAAACAGCCAATAGCCAATTTTGCACACCAAAAGTCGAATGGTGAGCCTTCCTTTCCGAGATCTGCCATACACCCAAACAGTAAACACTACACAACAAATTGTACATTACATTTTCTCCAATTACCTTTTGTGAAAATGCTAAATTTGGGGCTGTAGTAACATTTGTGTGAGAAATATATTGTGAGGCACTGCCGGCATGGTCCCCATGGCCGGGGCGCATCACATGCAGGATCAGTATATGATCCTGTCCACACTGGCTGGTTTTACTGTGATGATTCTGTGTGAACCTACCCGGAACACAATGTGCTAAATCTGTGAGTACTGTAGATCGGACACATAGATGAGCCTGATGAGCGGCTGTATGGGAACCGTGTGTCCTAATTGGTAGCAGCCCAGGTGGGTGTGTGTTGAGTAATAGTAGCCCAAATGGATGTGTCAGTGTGGGCGTGGAAGGCACGATAAAGAGCCTGCCAGCTGATTGAGTGGGATCCTCATCATCAGCCAGAGATCACCAGATGAGAGACTGAGCCAGAGATTGAGATCCAGTCTGAGTGAGAGCAGAGCAGTCCAGGGTTCTGTGGTGTGCGGACAGGAAGGGAGCGTGCTTGCTCCATACCTGTGGCCAGGAAAGGGGTCGTGACAGCTCCTAGAGTGGGGAAGCCGCGACTGAACAAGGTGGACGCTAATCCGGACGTGTGGCGAGATACGTCCGGGAAGGAGCCCTTGGGGATGCTTGGTGTACCTGTGACTCAGGTACCTAGACCCGGATCCATGCCCGGTAAAAAGGCAGTTCCCGTATGCTAGTGTGAACTGTGTACCTTGTGCGTAAAATGTGCCAGGCGGGCATAGCCGCAATTAGGTCCGACTAAGTAGTCAGTGAGGGACCTGTTGAAGTGTATGTGTATTCTATGGCTTATGTAAAAGACCCAGCGAGTGTATGTAGCCCTATGAGAGGCAGATGTATGAATTGTGCCAGGCGGGCATAGCCGCCATTGGGTTCGACTAAATCAGTCAGTGAAGGGACCCGTTGAAGTGTATGTAACAGTGGTCATAAGCAGGGGTTAGAATGGCTCCTGAAGTGGGGAAACCGTGGTTGAACCAGGTGGGTGCTGGTCTGGACGTGTGGCGAGATACGTCCAGGAAAGAGCTCCTTGGGGATGCATGGCATACCCGTGACTCAGGTTGCTCAATACCCTGTTCTGAACCCAGAGGAGACACAGTCCATGGAGGATTATATCACGGGCTGTGAGTGTGTGAAAGGACATATGTGATCCATGGATGCTTATGTGATGGATCACATGTGGTGTGGAAGAGCCCCAGCCAGGCTGGTCTGAACGTGTGGCGAGACACAGCCAGAGGGAGCCTGTACTCTGGGGTAGTGTAGAGCTGGGTAAATAAAGCCAGGCGGCTGGTACCGCCATTGAGACCCACAGGGCCCGTTGATGAATACGGTTATTTATGTACTGCCAATGTATGGGGAACGTGTAGATAGGCCGGAGGCCGTAACCACCACGGGAGCGGTTGTTAGTGCTCCAAGGGTTTGAAAGAGGTGGTGACAGGTCCCGGGTAACTATAGGATGTTGTGTGCAATATATGTGTTCCGTAATGTTATATGTAAATGTATTGTGTGTTTATGTACTGTGCTTATAATCAATGTGCAATGTGTCAAACATGCTACCTGGGTTATGTTATGTATGTGAGCATATAAACGGGTAGTCATTGGTTAAATTACAAGCACGTGTTGGTGTCGTTATGCCGCAAGCGAGTTCCCCGGGTCGCTACCTCACAATATGTTGTTTTATTTTCATGGCTAAACATTACAAAATACTGTGAAGCGCCTGCAGGTTCAAGGTGCTTACTGTACCTCTAGGTAAATTCAGTGAGGGGTATGATCTGACAAACAGACAAGAGAATAAGAAATCAGGAAGAGGACATGGATATATATTATATATATATATATATATATATATAATATATATACAGAGTGAGAGCGAAAAAGCTCCCCACAGGAGTGATACTGGTACTGGACAAAGTGTATATTTCACTGAGAAAATTAACCTACTTGAGATACTGGTGCAGCAGCTTAGCTGAAGGAATTTTCCTAATTGAAGCCACAAAAAATCTGAAGAGATCCTTCAGAGAGTGGGAGACAGACTTTGGAACAACATGCTGTGTTGTGAGGTGAACATGTATAATGGTGGAAACTAAATGCCTGTGGCCAGATAATGAAATTTGAACACAAACCTGGTGTGGCGAGTCAGGGGTGATATACGTTAGGATGCGCCCAGATGGACAAGTCTTTATTGTTTCCCGCTGCATTACTGTTTGCAATGCTCTGGCTAAAAATAAAAGCCTTAGTTTTAATTTATATGGACCGTTTTCCTTCTGTGTCACTGACACGCTGCCCTATAGCACCCCAGCACATAACAATATATACACAGTAAGATGGTTTGGTTACTGGTGAAATTCTGGACAAGAGATATATTTCACTGAATATGTCAGCCGCAGTAATGTGTACTCACAAACATGGTTCAGTATCTTAGATGCTGAGATGGTTAACCGGCCATGGGACCGGATTTGTGAACAGTTAAAGAGTTGGGTGGGATGGCTGTTCACATATCTCCACTCTAGTGTGTGGTCCAAGAGGTAAAATAATGGCCTTTGTATTCACTCAGTGTCTGTGTATGGAGGTAAGTTGTCCTCCAGAGCTGTGTTCATACTGAATCAGCTGAACCTTTTCTCCTGAGTGGGCAGACCCACTGGTTTATGAAACCTTAAAAAAATAGTGGAAGATTTAAACGGAAACCATTCCTGTCTACTTCATTAAGCAGCCAAATGAGCTAAGTACTTACAATACATATTATATATCTAATATGTAAAGCTGAATGTGTGTATATGTGTGTGTATGTCCAGGATTGGCATGTACACCGTTGCAACTACAGCCACAAAATTTTGCACAGTCACACATCTGGACCCCGAGAGCGCCATAGGCTATGTTGTGAGGCTAAATTTTAACCCCGCGCGATCCAATTCACCAAACAATTTTGGCCCTATCTACATAATGGAGAAAAAGTGACAGTTACCAGTTGACAGTTGTAAATGAGAGAGGCTTAATGACAACACCAAAGACTAACAGCATATACCAGCATATAGTCACTAAGGTGGGGCCCTGACATGGAATATTCACCACGCATGGGTACATGTATACACACCACATGCACACAAAGAGAAACAGCTAAGGTGGAGCCCCAACATTGGATACTCACCACGCACCCGAACACAAACACACACACCACTAAGAGACACACACAACACAGAGACACACACCACACAGCCCCCTCCCCACAGGGACACACACACATACACACCCTATAGGGACACATGCACTCACCCCACAGGGACACACACACCACAGGGACATACACACCCAACAGGGACACAGAGACACACACACACCCCACAGGAAAACACAGACCCCATAGGGATGGGCACACACCACAGAGACACCCCTCTCCCCACAAAAACACACACCACAGGAACACCCCTCCCTCCCAAAAGGACACACACCAAAGGGACCTCCCCACAGGTACACACGCACACCACTGGGACACACACACTCCAGGGACACACACACCACAGGGACACACAGACAGACACAGATGTGCCCAAATCGCCTCACACAGCTCGCCTCATACGTCTGGTATCTTTAATTTCCAAAAATAAACATCTGATTAAAAACAGCCAATATGCAACACATGTGGCATATAGGGAATTAAGGCAGATGTCAGTCACATGAGCTGTCTTTTATGTGTATGTGTGAGGTAATATATACTGCCCGGCCAGGGGAGGATTTACTGTTGGCTGGAGATTTATTAGGCTGCCTATAGCAACCAATCACAGCTCAGCTTCTATTTTCCTACAGGTCATTAATATGACATATTCAAATTCTATTTTGTTATAGCTAACAGAAGTTATTTATTAACCCGGGCATAGCCGGGTAGTACAGCTAGTATATATATACCGTATATACTCGTGTATAAGCCGACCCGTGTATAAGCCGACCCCCATACTTTTGCCCCCAAAAACTGGGAAAACTTATTGACTCGCGTATAAGCCGAGGGTGGACCCCAGCACAGGTATACAACCCCCAGTAGTGAGGTATACAGCCACCAGGAGTATGGTATACAGCCACCAGGAGTATGGTATACAGCCACCAGGAGTATGGTATACAGCCACCAGCAGTAAGGTATACAGCCACCAGCAGTAAGGTATACAGTTCCCCCCAGTGGTATACAGCCCCTAGCAGGAAGTATACAGGCCACCCCCCAGTGGTATACAGGCCCCAGCAGTATGGTATACAGCAGGTATACAGAGGTATACAGGCGGCCCCCAAAGGTATACAGGCCCCCAGAGGTATACAGGCGGCCCCCAGAGGTATACAGGTCCCCAGAGGTATACAGGGCCCCAGAGGTATACAGGCGGCCCCCAGAGGTATACAGGCAGCCCCCAGAGGTATACAGGCCCCCAGAGGTATACAGGCAGCCCCCAGAGGTATACAGGGGGCCCCCAGAGGTATACAGGGGGCCCCCAGAGGTATACAGGGGCCCCCAGAGGTATACAGGGGGCCCCCAGAGGTATACAGGGGGCCCCCAGAGGTATACAGGGGGCCCCCAGAGGTATACAGGCCCCCAGAGGTATACAGGCCCCCCACACTGTGCAGAGCCCCCCCTCCCGCTGCATTAACTTACCATCCAGCGTCTTCATCACCGCCGGTCCTCCCGTCCATCCTCGGGCGCTGCGTTCCCGGTCTCATGTGACCCGGCGGTCGCAGTCGGAATAACGTCATCGCGCCAGGTCACGTGAGACCCGAACACAGCGCGCGAGGATGGACGGGAGGACCGGTGGTGATGAAGACGCTGGATGGTAAGTTAATGCAGGGGGGGGGGGCTCTGCACAGTGTGGGGGCGAGTGCCACTGGGGGCCTGCTGTATACCCCACTGGGGGCCTGTATACATCTGGGGGCTGTATGCACGGCTCCCCCTGCTGCTGTGATGGGCAGGGGGAGCCGTGCATATCTAATGAGCGGCCCCATGTGAAGGGCGACTCTGTCAGCAGCCTCCCCCCGCCTCCTCCAGCCTCCCCAGCACCCGGACACAGCCCCCACACACCACATACCGTATTGACCCGTGTATAAGCCGAGGGGGGGACTTTTCAGCCCAGTTTTTGGGCTGAAAAACTCGGCTTATACACGAGTATATACGGTATATATATATATATATATGATGGGCATTACTAATACACCATTTAGCACTGCCAGTAATGTCAACTAAAGAGGTACCTACAAGGTTGGATTAGTGTTCTAGGACTTATCCAGACTGTGAAGGCACTATGGAACAAGAGACAAAGGGTATAAACCAAGTACAATATTTGCACAGAACAACGTGAATACAGCAGGTGGAAAGGATACCGTGTTGTAGTTTTTTTAGCCTGGCTTGTGTGCTCAATCCTGGCAGACGTGCCAGCTGGAGAACGGTTTGTAAAACTCACACGTAAATCTACTTATTTTCAACAAAGCCAGCTGTCAGCTAGCCAGTTGTGTATACAACAGTACCCAAATGTTGCTATTTTGGCCAGATGTGAGCATAATCAAGAAGAGCAACCTTATCCATGCTGAACGCTTGTAACAGCAGCCAGACCCAATCACAAATTAACATCTAAACAAAGTTCTTTCATGTATGAATCCAAACAAGCTGTGCAACAAGCAGCATGCCATCCAGGGCACAGCACAATAGATCAAAGGGCAAAGAGGACACTTGAAAAATAACATTAGGTGACATTAACTCCTGATTGCAAGTCATTTTTAGTTTTATTCTTAAGTTAAGGGGATCCATATAATGCATTTCCTAAAATTAATTTCAATCATAACATTGATAAATTAAAAATAAAAGCAAATTCCACATTAAAAAGGTTGATTAATATGTGAACCAATCTAGCAATGATGGCACTACTTACCTATACTTCTAAGTAAAGTGAATGCATTAAAGGACGTAATTAGGGTACACTATGGTATTTTTATTAAGGGATGAGCGAACCCAAACTATAAAGTCCGGGTCTTGGACTCGAACATGGAATCAAAAAAAAGTCTGCGTCCAAGTTCATTGTTTAGGTGCTGTTCATATGTTAACAATGTTTGTTGAAAGGCCAATCACCAAGCTTTATTGTATGCAGTAGATGACTGTATGCTGCTGTGAACAATAAAGCTAACAAAAAATTAAAAAATAACATGGGCTCTTCCTATTCTTGATAACCTGTATAGGTAAAACAGACAGCTAAAGGCTGCAACCTTCAGCTTTCTGCTTTACCTTGGCTAGTTATCAAATACAGAGGTGATACCACACCAGATTTTTAAATTATTTATTTAAATAATGTGAGGCACCGCCGGCATGGTCCCCATGGCCGGGGTGCATCACATTCAGGATCAGTGTATGATCCTGTCCACACTGGCCGGTGTTACTGTGATGATGCTGTGTGAACCTACCCGGAACATAAAGAATTAAATCTGAGAGTGAGTGCTGTAGATCTGACACATACATGAGCTGGATGAGCGGCTGTGTGGGAACTGTGTTTCCTAATTGGTAGCAGCCCAGGTGGGTGTGTCCTGAGTAATAGCAGCCCAGGTGGATGTGTCAGTGTGGGCGTGGCAGGGACAATAAAGAGCCTGCCAGCTGATTGAGTGGGAGATCATCAGCCAGAGAGCACCAGAGAGATTGAGATCCAATCTGTGTGAGAGACAAGTGAGTCTCAGACTGAGGGACGCTGAGAGCAGAGCAGTCCAGAGCTCTGTGGTGTTCGGACATGAGGGGAGCGTGCTAGCTCCATACCGATGGCCAGGACTGGGGTCATGACAGCTCTTGGAGTGGGGAAGCCGTGGCTGAACCAGGTGGATACTGGTCTGGACGTGTGGCAAGATAAGTCCAGGAAGGAGCCCCTTGGGGATGCTTGGTGTACCCGTGACTCAGGTAGCGAGACCCGGATCCATGCACGGTAAGAAGGCAGTTCCCGTATGCAAGAGTGAACAGTGTACCTTGTGCGTAAAGTGTGCCAGGCGGGCATAGCTGCCATTGGGTCCGACTAAACAGTCAGTGACGCGACCCGCTGAAGTGTATGTGTATTTTATGGCTTATGTAAAAGACCCAGCGAGTATATGTAGCCCTACGGGAGGCAGATGTATGAATTGTGCCAGGCAGGCATAGCAGCCATTGGGTCCGACTAAGTAGTCAGTGAAGGGACCCGTTGAAGTGTAGGTAGCCCTATGGGAGGCAAACGTATGAATTGTGCCAGGCGGGCATAGCCGCTATTGGGTCCGACTAAAACAGTCAGTGAAGGGACCCGTTGAAGTGTATGTACCGGTGGTCAGAAGCAGGGGGGATTGGAAGGGCTCCTAGAGTGGGGAAACCGTGAATAAATTAGGTGGACGCTGGTCTGGACGTGTGGCGAGATACGTCCAGGAAGGAGCCCCTTGGGGATGCATGGCGTACCCGTGACTCAGGTTGCTCAATCCCTGTTCTGAACCCAGAGGGGCCACAGTCCATGGATAATTATATGATGGGCTGTAAGCGTGTGGAAGGACGTATGTGATCCATGGATGCTTATAGGATGGATCACATGCGGTGTGTAAGAGCCTGTGGAGGTTGATGATGGGGGTGAGGGAGAGAGGCTTCTGATGGAGGCAGGCTGCTGGTGGAGGGGGGAAGGAGGCTCGTGATGGTGGGGGAGACTTACGCTATGGTGTGCATTATACTATGTGGAGGACTATGGGGGGTGCATTGTAATATATGGAGGGATATGGGGATGCATAATAATTGGAGGACTATGGTGGCGGGAGGAGGATAACCATATATACCAGGATAAGGGCCATATTCCAGGAGGAGGACCATATATAGCAGGATGAGGGACATTAATACAAAATTAAAGGGAAGACGGGTCAATTTTTAAGTCTTTATGGGATTTAGAACATTACACGGGGCTCATACATCTGACCAACGTGTGCGGGTGGGGGGAGCCGGTCTAAATCTCGCACCGGGGCACATCAGACTCTAGTTACGCCACTGGTTCCTAAACTAATAAATGCCAGTGTCACAATTAAGAGAAGAATCTAGGAGATTACTGTGTTGTGATCTGAGCTAGCCTCAATTGCATAATTTTGTTCAAATGGTAGTTGGAACCTATACTGCATGTGTCAATCTCAGCCCCTGTGCCTGCTCCAGTCAGTGCTCCTATCTTAAGTGTAAAGCAGAGGTCACCAAAGAGTTCATCTATAGCGTAGCAGCTGTTGAAAAAAAAAATCAGCAGTACTCACCTCCACCCACTACAACACAGTTTGTCCATTAATGCACCTCTCCTATTTTTTAGTTGGCTTTGGCACCGTTACGACTACAGTGGACGTGACTGCTGAGCCATTCAATGGACTCAGAAGCTTTGTTGCTGTACACTGTATTGCTGAGTTTGTAATTTTTCAACAATTCTAACAATATCAATTTAAAAAAATATATCCTGGAGTACTTTTCAAAAACTTGTACTAAACAAAGCAATATTCCCACAATCAAAAAAAATTCTATGATGAAGTGCACATATGAAAGCAAATATTTATTATACCATAAAAACACACCTTCACAACTGTCTGAGCATTAGAACAACAGAATATCACTGTGTCACATACAATTTAATATTCTTATACTTTTAGACTTGGCACTTACTTTGCAGAAACAATCAAGTGTCTGGAATCCAGGCGGCAGCTTGGAGGAGTCTGGGATTTCTTTCTTCAGGTATTGCTCCAATGTTGCAGCAAGGTGCTGCAGGCCTTGTTTCATGTCTACATTTAGATCTTTGAAATCTGGGTAGGGTTAAAGAGGGGGAAAGTTAAAGGTGAGCCAATGAGTGGAGGACTTTGAAGCATAAAATCATGTTACTTGTACAAATGTGAAATAAATCATGTTACTTAAAGTCCATGATTACAAAATGTCACAATAGGTGCTTGTATATAATCCTATGCCCCTTTCACAACAGGTTTTGGTTCTTTTTTTAATTGCGGCAGATCCGGCATATTTACCGCATTTGCTGCCTATCGGCCGCACTTGTGACAAGCCTGCATGGCTTATGGGGCTTGCGGTCAGGTGCGGCAAGTGCAGTACTGCTGGATGTGGCAGATCCGGCACTTGCGGTGGCGAAAAAAACGCTACTGAAAGCATTATTTTTTGCGGCTACAAGTGCCGGATCTGCCGCATCCAGGAGAACCACACTTGCGGCACCTGAATGCAAGCCCCATACACAATACCGCGACCATTAGGTGGCAGATGCTGTAAATCTGCCAGATCTGCCGCAATTAAAAAAAAACGCTGTTGTGAAAGGGGCCTTGCTAGGCTATTAGTTTCTAGGACTAAAATATGCAAATTGTCTCCTCGGAGAGGAAGGAGACTTCAACTCTAGCACACCCTATTGGAAGTAGCAAACTTAATAGTAAAAAAGACCCTTCGATGAGCTTTGTCACATGACTTACATTTTAGACCAGATCAGAACCTTAATTTGCAGACACAGTGTTTTGTGGTATTAGTGTAAAGTATGAGATCTGATCTTACCCAGATGAATGAACCAAAGCCATGAATAGTTGCTAAACAGGGTCAAAGCTAGGAGGTCACAAAAAGGCCAAAATTAGGATCTGTTAGAGTAGTTGGGTCAAAAGCGAGATAGCAGCAAAGTATAAAATCGTCAGGCAGGAGAAAAACCCAACAACAGACTGAGGTAAAACAGGAAAAAAATTCAGGGCACGTGAAAAAGACTAAACCAGGAAATCATAAGCTATATCTGGAAGCTTTCAGCAGTAAACTGAAGGATTTAGTAGGTTGTGGCGTCCTCCATATATTATAATGCACCCTATAGTCCTCCATATATAATGCAACCCCTCAAAGTCCACCATATAGTACACTGTGTTCCAAATTATTATGCAAATTGGTTTTAAGTGTCATAGGGTTTTATTTATTTATTTTTTTCAATGAAACCCATTGATGGTATTGTGTCTCAGGGTTCTTTGGATCATTGAAATCAATCTCATATATCTGTGATAATTAGTTTGGCAGGTGAGCCCAATAAAAGGAAAACTGGGTGTTCCACAATATTACGCAGGCCACAGTTTTCAAGTAACATGGGTAAGAAAAAGGATGTCTCTGCTGCCGAAAAGCAACAAATAGTGCAATGCCTTGGACAAGGGATGAAAACATTTGATATTGCACGAAAACTTAAGCGTGATCATCATATTGTGAAGAGATTTGTGGCTGATTCTGAGCACAGATGTGTTTGTGCAGATAAAGGCAGAATGAGGAAGGTTTCTGCCAGGCAAGTTCATCAGATTAAGAGAGCAGCTGCTAAAAAGGCCTTACAAATCAACAAACAGATATTTCAAGCTGCTGGTGTCTCTGGAGTCCCTCGAACTTCAAGGTGTGGGATCCTTCTAAGGCTTGCTGTGGTGCATAAACCTACTATTCGGCCACCCCTAAACAGTGCTCACAAGCAGAAACAGTTGCAGTGGGTCCAGATATACATGAAGACTAATTTTCAAACAGTCTTGTTTACTGATGAGTGCCGAGCAACCCTGGATCTGTGAAAGAAAGAATGCGCAAATAGGGTCTTATCTCAATAACACACTTTCACTTATCGATGTGGAATTGCTCACCTTTGTCAGTTGTGAAACCCACAACTGGTAGAATAGCGTACAAGCAGCTGCTGCAGGGACCGCACTCCCAACGGTGACCGTGGTCGTAATGTAAATTCTTGGACAAAGTGCCTCAGTGTCCCTGTGTGCCTCATGTTCCCTGAGGAAGGAGCTCGGGAGGAGGCTCCGAAACGCGTCGGAAAATAAAGGCTGTAGCTGTACCAGACATTCCCGTGTCTGTGTTTCTTTGGTCTCGGAGCAGCAGCGCGGACACTGAGAATCTACAGAGCAACCCTGGATGGTCCAGATAAATAGAGTAGTGGTTGGTTGGTGGATGCCACCATGTCCCAACAAGGCTGCAACGTCAGCAAGGAGGTGGAGGAGTCATGTTTTGGGCTGGAATCATTGGGAAACAGCTGGTAGGCCCCTTTAAGGTTCCTGAAGGTGTGAAAATGACCTCTGCAACGTATATAGAGTTTCTAACAGAGAACTCTCTTCCATGGTACAAAAAGCAAAAACGTGCCTTTAGGAGCAAAATCATCCTCATGCATGTCAATGCACCATCTCATGCTACAATAAATACCTCTGTGCCATTGGCTGATATAGGCATAAAAGGAGATAAACTCATGGTGTGGCCACCATCTCCTCCTGTTCTCAACCCTATAGAGAACCTTAGGAGTATAATCAAGCAAAAGATCTATGAGGGTGGGAGGCAGTTCACATCAAAACAGCAGCTCTGGGAGGCTATTCTGACATCATGCAAAGAAATACAAGCAGAAACTCTCCAGAAACTCACAATATCAATGGATGCTAGAATTGTGAAGGTGATATCAAAGTAGGATTTCTATGTTAACATGTAACTTGGCCTGTTAGGATGTTTTGGAGTTAAATAACTTTTTATTTCAGTGAATGTGACCTGTTAATGCTGCAAATTCAACAAATGAGCAGTTCTTTCAAACATATCAAATGTTTAGAAACGCTACTGTGCGTAATAATTTGGAACAGTGCATTTAGGTTTTTTTTTAATTTTGAAGATTATACTGCTATCATTGGGAGATTTCTTCAATAAAATTTGACGTATACTCTACCGGGTGGTGACTTTTATTACACTGATCGTCATTTGCACCGACCATTTAGGAAAATCAGAAAAAAAGAACATTTGGGAACAGGCTGCTCCTGGGACCGAGCGACAAGAAGCCATAGATCAGTGAGGACAGAACACATCCAGGTGGAGGTCCCGACTTCCATCATTTTACAACAGAGACATCTGGACTTCCGGTTCCGGCGCCAATATGGTCAGGTGCTGCTGAAGAGGCTCCGACCCCCACCGCACTAAACACCGGATTCCCGAGCCCCAAAACACCGAAAGAAGCCGAGATGTCGGGCAATAGATCCGGAACGGCTTCCACAATGGATCGCTATGTCACAAGGAGCAGTGACGGAGCGACAGAGGGAGCCGACAGCGGGAATGGAGGAAAAGGCGTCAAACCTCTAATGGCGGCCGCCGAGGTAGGAGAAAAACAGCAGCAGCCCCCGCATATTATAGACAAGGGGACCACAACTCTGGAGGGACCAAACATGAGGGTGAAGACCGGAGGGGCTATGAATGCAGATGCCCAGGCTATTGAAGCAGAGGATCTGATGGTGGGCGGCGGGGGAGATCAGGCACAGTTACTCACTATAGAGAGCAACGTGGCTGCAGTGATTACAGCACACAACCTGGATTACAAATTACTTGCCAAGGAACTGGCAAACCATCTAGCTGACACCTTTAAACAGGCAGTCTCTGATCTAGTGGCTGCAAGCACCCAAGAGATGCATGTTAAATTGGGGCAACAAGAAAAACAGTTACATGAATCAGAATCCAGGGTTGCAGCTGTGGAAGATAGAGTGATAGAGCTGGAGCAACAGGTCCAGTTCCTCCAGAAACAAACTATATTTGCTTTTAATAAAATGGATGACCTGGAAAATAGGAGCCGCAGAAGCAATTTGAAGATTGTGGGCCTCCCTGAGTCCATCTCCATGTCCCAGCTGGAAGGGGTGTTTGAAATAGAACTGCCAAAAGAATTGGGTCTGTCACATAAATGTAGAACAGAACGGACCCACAGAATCGGCCCCCCTCGTGATCCCCCTAGATCTGATAACACCATTGGCTCGAGTCGCGACAAAACGGCAGACAAACCGCGTCACGCCATTGCCAAGTATTTGAACCACAGAGATAAGGAGGAGATTCTGCGAGCTTATAAAACCAGAAGACAACCCCTCATGATTCTCGGCCATAAAATCCAGGTCTTTGCAGATTATTCCATCGAGGTTTCCAGGCGTAGGAGGGCCTTTGGCGAAGTGTGTACCACTCTGTTCAAAAAAAACGTACGCTTCCAACTGAGCTACCCAGCCACGCTGAGGTTCAGATCCCAGGAGGGGACCATGATGTCTTTCACTGACCCAGAGGAAGCGATGGCGGAGATCACAGATAGGCAGAAATCTCCCGATAGGGCGCGATCAAACCCTAATAGTCCAGGAGACTCAAATTCGCATCCCGAACAAGAACTCCCATCAGGAAAAAACCATGAACCCACAAGAGCTTATAGACTGCGCTCTGAGACCCATTTGGAGGGACCGCAGATGGGACATACAACACCGAAACACCAACGTCAGTCCACGCCCAGATGGTATAAGAAGAAATAAAATTAAGACAATATTCTACTTCACTTAATTGAGGATTCGGCAGAGCTGCAAGGCTTTAAAGATTTATTCCACAGGAAGCTGGAAGACCCGAGAGAGGGGAGGTGCAGGGTATCCCACTCTCCCGGCGCACCTGAATGACTCTTCTTTGGAGACTTACATATTCATGTGGGTGACCATATTCATGGGGGCCCCCCACCTTTTTTTTTTTTATTCCCTATTAAGTCTAAAAGAATAGGGGTTATTTTATTATTGAATAGATTACGGGAGGATCTAGGATGATTTAAGAGGGGAGGGAGGAGGTGGAGATTTAATGATAATTTGCATGACATTTTGGGTGAATGATTTTGGTCAATAATACCTTTGTTAATAGTCCTTAAGGCCACGAAACTATCACACATAGGTGAACCATATAGAAGAAGTTATGTGTGCTATACCTATATTCATAGGCGCACCCAAGGGGGGGGACCTACGTGTCTGGACCCCCCCCTTTGGACGGCCCTGAGAAGTGGTGCAGTACACAAGGAGCTGGGCCCCTATGTCAGGAGACAGGAACAATTACACAGCACCCAAGGGCCCACAAAAGAGGCTGCTTTTAGGGGGGCTTCGCTCCCCCAAACCACCCCACCGGGGGCTTTTCCCCTCGGAACCCCGCTGGGGGTGACACCCCCCTTTCAGGGCCGGTGTGTGTTTCTTGGACCCCTACCTTGGGAAATTTCTGGGTGCGCCACTGCCTATATTTATGGGGCTTGGGAATATTTGCATATGATAACTCTGTGTTTAATATTAAGAATTAGGTAGGTGTGGGGTCCGGTTGTGATTCGTGTATACCACAACCATGGAGGAAAAAAGTAAAGTCACAAAATGACAGACGTGGAGAGTAAGAGACAGAGAAGGGGGATTTCACTTGGGATAGGGAAAAGGATAGATTACACAACTGCCTCAATATTGTCACCAGATTTGATAGGTTTAAGAAACGCACTTACTAAACACCAGGTACTCAGACTCCGTTTGGGAACAAGCTACCTTTTGAGACCTGTTGATTACTTATATAAACTCAAATATAAAATGCAACGATGGTCAGATGGGTCTCGTGGAACGTAAAGGGCCTGCGCTCCCCGGCGAAGCGCATGATGGTACTTCGCCATCTTAAAAGGTTGAAAACGGATGTGGCCTTGCTCCAAGAAACACATCTGACATCTGAAGACTATTTTAGGCTTAGGAAATTGTGGGTGGGGGAAGTTTTTGGATCCAGTGCAACGAATAAGAAAGCTGGGGTAATAATACTCCTAAATAAATCTTTGGCCTATACGGTTTTGTCTACAACAACAGACAATGAAGGCAGGCTATTACACATGATCTTGCAAATACAAAACATCACGTATAGTCTTTATAATATATATGCCCCTAACACAGCGCAAAAACCTTTCTTCCTGAAACTACAGAACCAACTTTTGACAGACCAGGAATGTTATAGGCTAGTGGGAGGTGATTTTAATTTAGTAGTAAATGAGGGAGAGGACAGGAGCCATAGGGGTTTGATACCATCACTTCCTATTAGGCAGGGCCCTCTGGAGGACCTTCTCACTAACTGCAATTTGATTGACTCATGGCGCACGCTACACCCCTTGGAGAGGGAATATACCCATTTTTCCCATGTGCATGAATCTTGGTGGGGACTAGATATGTTCTTTGTTTCCCAACAGCTATTCCATAGAATCCTGGAGTCAAAGGTGGAAGACATAGTTATTTCTGACCATAGTCCTCTAACACTAGAAACTAAAGACGTATATCAAAAGGGAAAAGATTACTTGTGGAGGTTTCCTGACACGTTAGTCAAGGAGGAAAACTTTGTTAATCTTCTTGGGGAGTGGTGGGCGGATTATTCCTGAAACAATGCGGAACACCAGACGAGTCCGGGATTGTTTTGGGAAACAGCAAAAGTAGTTCTCCGAGGGCAAATCATGGCCTACAGCATACGATTGAAAAGACGGGTAAAAGAACAATATATAAAAGCCAGTACCAATGTTAGAAATGCGTACCTTCAATATAAACAGACAATGGCGGAGGCAGATAAAGAGACATGGCTGACGGCCAAAAAAACATTTGACTCATGGGCCAATAAAAGAGAAGACATATATAGAAGCCATATGGAAATTGAATTAAATAGATTCGGAGATAAAGCTGGTCGACTATTGGCACGATTGGCAAAGGGTAAACGACCTACTACACCTATTGTGTCAATTAAAAACAAACACGGTGAGCTTCACTCGGATCCCGGGAAAATAGTACAGATACTGGGGAAATACTATGCTTCCGTATATAAAGAGGGAAATGTAGAAAGACAGGGGGGAGAGGCATGGCTGAACTCCATAGAATTGGATGGTTTGTCAGGGGAAGACAAACAATTCCTAAATAGACCTATCTCTAAAGAGGAAATTTTATCTACAATTAAACTTTTGAATCCAGGAAAAGCCCCGGGGCCAGACGGTTTTAATGGTGCCTTCTTCAAATCATTAAAAGAACAAATCTCACCTGTGTTAAAAGATTTATATAATGACATTCTACAGGGCGCCCCAATACCGGACAGAATGAACATGGCATATATAAAACTCATCCCAAAATCTAACAAACCGCCGTCGGATCCAGCTAGCTACAGACCTATCTCGCTTATAAACCAGGACCTTAAACTTTTATCAAAGATTCCAGCGGATAGGTTGGCTATGATTTTACCTAAACTTATATCACCGCTTCAAGCTGGGTTCGTTAAGGGGCGCTTTACTGTAACAAACATCAGAAGAGCGATGCTCCTATTGGATGTAGTGAGACACCAAATAGGCGGGAAGGGGAAGGTCCGGCCATGATCACCTTAGACGCTGAAAAAGCATTTGATAATGTGAGGTGGTCATGGCTGGACTTAGTCCTAGACCGGGTGGGAATGATGGGCCCCTTTCGTCAATATCTGAAATCACTATATAACAACCCTAGGGCCTGTGTTAGTGTGCCAGGCTTTTTGTCAGACACATTTAAATTGGAAAAAGGCACACGGCAGGGTTGCCCGTTATCACCCCTCCTCTTCAATCTTGCAATTGAGCCCTTGGCAAGATATCTAGCTTCACGGAGCTCTTTTGAGGGTCTCAGAGTAGGGGAGACGGAAATTAAACTGTCCCTATTTGCAGACGACATCATCCTGTATATGCAGAACCCAAGGAGAGATCTCCAAACCACTCTAGAAGACATAGAAAAACTAGGAAAATTATCCGGATTCCGTTTAAATAGGGACAAATGCGAGCTTCTCTTCCTTGGAAATGAAAACTCTACTTTAGGAGGAGAGACACTTTTTGGGATATCTAAAGCTAGGGAAAGCCTGAAATACTTGGGTGTTCATTTGGCTAGAACACCGGGATTGATATATAAGCTTAATTATGCCCCAATTATAGACAAAATTGAAAGAGAGTTGAAGGGCTGGAGAAATCTGCCTCTGTCGTTGTTAGGTCGCTGTCATCTTATTAAGATGATTAGCTTTGCGAGACTGCTTTACCCGATCCAGACTATTCCTATGCTGTTAAAACACTCAGACGTTAAAAGGCTAAATAAAGCTTTTTCGGGATTCCTATGGAGGGGAAAGAGAGCAAGAATAGCTGTTCCTACCCTGATTCAATCAAGAGAGGAGGGGGGGATTCGACTCCCAGATATTAGGGGTTACAACCTAGCGTGCGTCATGAGAAATGTCTTAGATTGGATAAACGACACTATAAAATTTTCGGATATAGGTGTAGAGAGGGAGTGGGCGAGACCCTGGGATTTACAGGCTCTTCTACATTCCTCTCTGTCAGAACTACCACCCAGCATCAAACAAACGACTATATGCAGAGACACAGTGATGACGTGGAAAACAGTTAGGAAAAAAATGAACCTCTCCTGGAAAATATCTAAAAGGTTGAATCCTTGGGCCTGCCCGGCCTTCCCGCAAGGCAGAGAAAATGCGCTTTTTCGGGTATGGAGGACAAAGGGCATTACATCGCTGGGAGACCTTATGCATGCACAGGAGAGAAGGTGGCTGAATGGCAGAGAGATACTGACAAAGTTTAATTTTCCCGAGACACACATACTGCAATATTCGCAACTGTACCATCACCTAATGTCCCGAGTGTGCGATATCTCTAAAGAAATAGATGACGAAGAGTGGGAAGGTTTAGTGGGGACGAGAACGGAAGACCTGTCCATTTCCTATCTGTATGGAAAATTGCAACGTACACTCAGACCGGCTCTCACACATAAACTATTTTCCAATTGGAAAAAGCACTTCAAAGACCCCGACTTGACACAAAAACTACTAGACGGTTGGGCGACGGTAAGGAAATTTATTGTTCCCGAAAAATGGAGAGACTCGCAATATATACTTATGCATGGCATTATACGGGGTTTTAATATTCCACCTTCTCCGGCCAACCAAGGGAGATTAACACACTGTCCCAAATGCAAACAAAACATGACAGACCTTGAACATGGGATATGGTCCTGTTCGGAGTCACAGAAATTTTGGATCAGGGTGGGGAACATGGCTGAAGGCCTATTTCCTGAAGAACGCAAATTAGATCTGATACTGTGGCTGTTTCATTATTCAGACGATGAGGGTGGGATGAGAAAACCGCATATCCTATTTCATACGATATCTATAGCGGCGAAAAGACTTTTACTCCAGCATTGGCTAGATGAATTTGTGCCAAGATTTGAATCGGTCCGAGACGCCCTCATGAAACTCTTGACAATAGAATCTAGAGAGACGCTTAAGAGACTGAACAAATTGGCCAAACATTTTTTTCTTAAATGAAGCAGTTTATTGAAAAAAATTTCTCAGATCCTGAAATCAAGATATTCATGACACCCTTTATGAATACAGAATGGTACGCATTAGAAGATTTGGGAGGCACATTAGGAAAATTAAGATGTAGTTCCTAGATAAGGTGACGTGAAGTCAAAATGATTGAGTGCGATCTATGACGATGGAGATGAGGCAGTGTATAAGGGTATATAGTGGATAGGGGGGGTAGGGCTGAATACCTATTTGTTCTTCTATTGTTTTTTCTATTTTTCTTTTCATGAGATGGGAAGATTTCCTACTGAACTTTAGATGGAGATGTTCAAATTGATTGGAGAAATAACCTGTTTATGAGATGGCATTTTTGTCTAGGCAATTCATGATCCATCTGTACTACATGTTCCTCGTAATGATTCTGTGTTCCATCTCATTATTACATATGTATATTCTTTCATGTCAAAAATTTATTAATAAAAACGATGGTTCAAAAAAAAAAAAAAAAAAAAAAAGAACATTTGCATAATAATTTGGAACACAGTGTATAATGCATTTGCCATAGTCCACCATATATTATAATGCACTTCATAGTCCTATAAAGTATAATGCATTCCACATAGTCCTCCATATATTATAATGCACTTCCATAGTTCTCCGTATAGTATAATGCACCCCACATAGTCCTCCATATATTAGAATGCACAGCCCTTAGTCCTCCAAATAGTATTATGTGTACCCCATGTTCCTCAAAATAGTATTATGGCGAGGGGGTGTGACCTGAAAGCTCATGGCGCAGGTCGCATAAGCTGGAGCTCCTGCAGCAGACCCGACAAGCGGCATCTTCCCAATGATTACGAGCCTGAATCTTACGCTGTCCCGGTGGCGAGGAGAAGCTGAGCTCCCCAGGAATGCCTAGACCCTCGTCCAGATGCCGCAGCAATGTCCAGAGGGTAACAGACTTCTTCCCTGTGGAGAAGCCCCAGGCCCCCCCCTCCAAGATGGCGCTGACGCCTAGGTCCCCTTCCTCACTCTCCCGCACCTCCTGCAGTCCGGAGGAGCGTGCTGACAGGGCGAAAGATGAGGGCTCCGATCACGCAGCGGTCCTGAGCTCGCTGCGGAGATCCCTGCAGGAGGACATGCGGGACATGATGGGGGAAATTTGCCGGGAGCTAACATCTTTGGGGCGACCGTACGTGCCATATAGAAAACAAAATGGTGGAGTACGCCACCGCACACAATGAGCTGGCCACGGACTATGGGGTAATGGAGGGGGGAGATTAAGCAGCCACAATTGAGAATTTGTGATCTAGAGGATAAAATGTGGAAGGGGAATGTCAGGATTAAAGGCATCTCTGAATCAAATGATACTGAGGACTTAAGGGGCACAGTGATGACATTGCTACGGCTCATTCTCCCAGACACCCCGATGGGAGACTTGGAGATGGACAAAGCCTATACAATCCCTAAACCCCCGCATATTAACAAAACATTGAACAGGGACATCTTGATTAGTTTCTGCAAAGTTAAAACTGCAGACATTGTTCTAAAATCCATGAGACAAAAACCTTCTCTTGCTGCTCAGTTTTTGGAGGTGACTGTCTTCCCTGATCTTTCTGCGGGAACTTTAGCTAGAAGTTTTGTAAGATTTTGCGGGATAGAGGTCTCATGTATAGCTGGGGAACACCAGTACACATTAGATTCCGCTACAAAGGCTTAGCGCAGGTTTTCCGCTCCCCCAGCCGCCTGGGAAAGGCTATAAAGGAGTGGAACTTCATCCTAGGAGCGGAAAAAACACCACCCTGCTCGGAAATGGGCAACAATGCTCCTGATCGCTCAGTTGTGCAGGACTGGGAAAAAGTCGGCTAAGGATGTGACTGTTTAGCTTGGGTTATCTGCGGGACCCCCTGGTTCTATAGTTTTTGGGCTACCCAAGGCTAAAGAAGAGCAGCCATCGAACCTTAAGATCTCCTGAGGAACCCGATCACAAGGGAGAAATACATCAAGGTGAAATGCAAAATTGAATGGAAGATAACCTATAAGTTAAGTCATGGAAATGGGAAAATAGAGTTGGATCCTAAAATGTCTGTGATATAAGGAGAACCCTAAGCAATGACTAATAACTAAATATAGGTCTTTCGTATATAAATTTAGATGTTATTAACAAAGGCGATTGAGGATTGTGGATACTAATAATTGATATGTATGAATTACAACATAATGTCGAACAATGAGGATATTGTACCCTATTGTAGATTATATCTAGGACTGTTATCCATATATTAGAAGGTATGCTAGTATTGGATTGATCAGAAAATTATAGGGATAAGTCAGGGTAAGCCATCGGTGAGTGGGGACACCTATTTAAACTAGGGTGTTTAAAACTTCACTGAGAGGTAGGATGACAGAATAAAATATAATAGGGACAGTCTTCATATAGTCCTGTTATCATCCTATAATGTTGCCTTTGGAACCTGGGTCTCTCTAATGTGGGTTTTTTTATGGTGTCTTAGGATTTTAAAACTATTTAATAAAGATTAAACATTTTAATAAATTAATTTTGGGGTTTGAGTTTTGAATACTTCCCTGTATTTTGATTGCCAGCCAAGGTAAAGCCATGCAGCTTGAGATGGCAGCCCGTAACTGTCCACTTTATCTGCGCCAAGAATCAAAAATATAGCAAAGCTCTACATCATTTTTTTAAAAAGATTTTTACACTACAATGATGTCAAGTTTGTTGCCCATGGCAACCAATGACAGACACAGGCACAATTGGTGAGGGGCACAACAGCAAGTCACAGATGATGTCATAGAGAATGGGCTTCTGTGATTGGGTGTTGGAGTAAGTTCAGTAACCTGGAAGTAGCCCATACATTTTAGCATTACTGTAGAATGAATAATCAGGAAGTTAATGAGCAGCCCAGGAACAACAAGCATGTGGTCCTGGTAAGTATACACGCAGATGTTTAATCACTGTTTTGTTTATTGTTACAGTCCCATTATCCACCGTTTCATATTTTCAAAGTCCGGGCTCGGAGTTCGGACTCAAGTTGGGGTCAGGTCCAGTCCAGAACCCGGACATTAAAAATAGTCCGGCTGGATTGCCAAACCCGAACATCAACGGGTTCACCCATCACTAATAGTTCACACATTATCAATAGAATTATTATGACACAGTTTAAATTTAAGGATATGAACAAACTAATGTGCTACATGCATTAAAATACAATGTAAGTAGCAGGTATAAGATAATTCAAGTAAGTGGTCTAATATTTAGGAACCATAAACCTTAAATATCTACATAATAAAAAATGGTGGGAAACTCACGCGACTGAAGATCATTTATTGAATATAGTTCTCCTGGATCACAGTCTGGTTGTTCAAGCTGCCAAAAAATAGAAACACATCTTATTTGTTTATAAGTCTAAATGATGCTGAAATCTATAAGAACACATCACACAAATGTCCTAATCATCAAGTATGGATCAATATTAGCGGTAAACATTTTTAGTAGCGTTCATTAAAGGAAAATTATAAAATTAAATTCGTCACCATTTGATCCCCGTTTGCTTCGGCGATGCCGCTCTAATATGCCTTCTGAATCCTGCAGTTTGTCATTCTAGTGACGACTAAAACTAATGGAGCCTAACTCATTTTAAGTCAAATTAATCAAATATTCTCTGTTCTCTATAATCAGTTTTAAGGAAGATTTTACTGTGATGTACTCGATAATTACACCATGTTCCAAATTATTATGCAAATGTTCTTTTTCTCTGATTTTCCTAAATGGTCGGTGCAAATGACAGTCAGTGTAATAAACGTTAGAGTATACATTGAATTTTATTGAAAAAAAAACTCCCAATGATAACAGTAGAATCTTCAAAATTAAAAAAAAAACTCTAAATGCACTGATCCAAATTATTAGGCACAGTAGCGTTTCTAAACATTTGATATGTTTGAAAGAACTGAAAATGCTCATTTGTTGAATTTGCAGCATTAGGAGGTCACATTCACTGAAATAAAAAGCTATTTAACTCCAAAACATCCTAACAGGCCAAGTTACATGTTAACATAGGAACCCTTCTTTGATATCACCTTCACAATTCTTGCATCCATTGAACTTGTGAGTTTCTGGAGAGTTTCTGCTTGTATTTCTTTGCATTGTGTCAGAATAGCCTCCCAGAGCTGCTGGTTTGATGTGAACTGCCTCCCACCCTCATAGCTCTTTTGCTTGATTATACTCCAAAGGTTCTCTATAGGGTTGAGGTCAGGGGAAGATGGTGGCCACACCATGAGTTTATCTCCTTTTATGCCATAGCAGCCAATGACACAGAGGTATTCTTTGCAGCATGACATGGTGCATTGTCATGCATGAAGATGATTTTGCCCCTGAAGGCACGTTTTTGCTTTTTGTACCATGGAAGAAAGTTCTCAGTCAGAAACTCTGTATACTTTGCAGAGGTCATTTCCACACCTTCAGGAACCTTAAAGGGGCCTACCAGCTGTCTCCCAATGATTCTGGCCCAAAACATGACACCTCCACCTCCTTGCTGATGTCGAAGCCTTGTTGGGACATGGTGGCCATCCACCAACCAGCCACTACTCCATCTATCTGGACCATCCAGGTTTGCTTGGCACTCAACAGTAAACAAGACTGTTTTAAAATTAGTGTTCATGTATATCTGGGCCCACTGCAACCGTTTCTGCTTATGAGCACTGTTTAGGGGTGGCCAAAAATAGGTTTATACACCATAGCAAGCCTTTGAATTATCCTACACCTTGAGGTTCGAGGGACTCCAGAGGCACCAGCAGCTTCAAATATCTGGTTTGCTGGCTTGCCTTTTTAGCAGCTGCTCTCGTAATCCGATGAACTTGCCTAACAGAAACCTTCCTCATTCTGCCTTTATCTGCACGAACACGTCTGTGCTCAGAATCAGCCACAAATCTCTTCACAGTACGATGATCATGCTTAAGTTTTCATGCAATATCTAATGTTTTCATCCCTTGTCCAAGGCATTGCACTATTTATTGCTTTTCGGCAGCAGAGATCCTTTTTCTTTCCCCATGTTACTTCAAAACTGTGGCCTGCTCAATATTGTGAAACATCTAGTTTTCCTTTTATTGGGCTCACCTACCAAACTAATTATCACAGGTATCTGAGATTGATTTCAGTGATCCAAAGAACCCTGAGACACAATACCATCAATGGGTTTTATTGAAAATAAAAAACAAAACCCTATGACACTTAAAACTAATTTTCATAATAATTTGGAATATAGTTTAGAGGGGTTGTAGAATATTTTAAAAATGGGATAAGAGCATAAAATGTCTTAACGTAATAAAATAAAGAGTACTAATCTATTGATTCATTTGCCATTCTATCATCATGCTCCAATGGTCCTCACCAATTCTGCAATGATGACGTATTATTGCCAGAGGATCGCAGGGGTAATGCTTGCACAAGTCTTTCATCATGTATTTCTTTTCAGCTATCATAGAAAAATGCTGCTTGGGCTTATTTTCAGAATACATCACATATTAGGGGAAAATTATATTACCTCAACTGTCACAAAGGTTGAAATAAGTATTGAACCTGTCACCAGTTTTCTAAGCAAATATGTTTCTACTGTAAAGTGCTTTTGGCATTAATATCTCACCTGATATTGGTAACAACCAATCCAATCCATGCATGCAAAGAAATCAAACCATAGATATGCATTAATTAAGTTGTGTGAAATAATGGGAAAATTACACAGTGAAAAAGTAGTGAATACGCTTACAGAAATGTATTTAATACTTTGTACAAAACCTTTGTTGGTTATAACAGCTTCAAGACCCTCCTACATGAAGGAAATAATCGCTTCCATTGCTCAGATGTGAGTTTGGCCCATTCATCCACACAAACACTTTTCAAATCCTGAAGGTCCAATAGGCTCCTTCTATGATCTGAGCTTTAGTTTCTCCAATACATTTTCTAATGGATTCACGTCAAGTGATTGGCTGGGCCATTCTAGCAGCTTTTTATTCTTTTTCTGAAATAAAATAAGAGTTTCTTTGGCTGTGTGTTTGTGATCATTGTCCTGCTGAAAAGTCCACCCTTGTTTCATCTTCAACATCCTGGTAGATTGCAGCAAATTTTTATCAAGAATGTTTTGGTACATTTGTCCATTCATCCTTCCTTCAATAACATAAAGCTTACCTATGCTATAATCTGAAAAGAGCCCCAAACTGTAATGATCTCACTTCCAAACTTTCCTCCTGGTGATATGTTTCTGGAGTAATATACAGTGCCTTTTGCCTTCAAACATGGTGTGTATTATGACATCCAAAGAATTCAACTTTGATATCATCTGATATGACAATATTCTCCCAGTATTTGACAGACATGTCTAAATGGTGTTGAGCAAACTGTAAATGTGCTTAACCCCTTAACGACCACTGATATGCCTTTTATCGGCTGAAGAGTCAGTAAATAGCACCACCTCGAGGGTGACATTCCCATGGGGGACAGCTGTACAAGTGACATCTAACATCTATGGGTATCGGCCCCGACTGGTTTTGGAACAGATCGGGGACGATTAACCACTTAAATACTGTCGGAATCTAAGTGGTTAAAAAACGGCTAAAAGACCCCCTTTGGCAGGATCGGCCCTCCGTGAAAATCATGGGTGCCAATCATTGCCATGGTACTCCAAGGTCATCTGATGAGCCAAGGGCACAGTGGCCTATATGATCCTGTTATTAGCAGGGTCTTACTGGCATAATCAGTGAATTACTGACAGGTCGCCTGCACTGCTGTATGTTAATAGTTATGGTAAAACCAAGCACACCATTTTTTTTCAGATGAAATTCTCAATAAGATTGATGTGTCACATGACCCTCTTCCCATTTAAAAAAATAAAGTTGGATCCAAAATGGCCAACTTCAAAATGGCTGCCATGGTCACCACCCATCTGGAAATGTTTTCCCCCTCCCATATACTAATGTGTCACAAACAGGAAGTTGATATCACCAACCATTTCCATTTTATTTAGGTGTATCCATATAGATGGTCCACTCTGTATATGAAGGCTGAGTTATACTATAATTTAGGGAGGCTGAATTAGAGTATATGGAGGCTGCATTGTAGTCTATGGAGGCTGAATTATAATCTTATCTATGGGGGCTGTATTATACAGTGAAGGAAATAATTATTTGATCCCTTGATAATTTTGTAAATTTGCCCAATGACAAAGACAAGGACAGTCTACAATCTTAAGGGTAGGTTAATTTTAATACTGAGAGATAGAATATCAAAAATAAAATCCAGAAAATCACATTGTCTAAATTATATATATTTATTTTCATTTTGAAGAAAGAAATAAGTATTTGATCCCAACTAACCATTAAGAGTTCTGACTCCTACAGAGCAGTTAGACGCTCCTAATCAACTCGTTACCTGCATTAAGGAGTGCTGTCTTAAAGGGAACCTGTCACCAGGTTTTTGCCATCCCATCTGAGAGCATGATAATGTAGAAATAGAGACCCTGATTCCAGCGATGAGTCATTTACTGAGCTGCTTGCTGTCATTTTGTAAAATTGCTGTTTTCTTTGTTGCAGATTTAGCAGTCTGTGAATATGCCAGACTACTTGGCAGCAGGCCACGTAGATTGCTAATGATAATCTCCAGCTGTGATTTTATCAAAACTACACTGAGAAGCCCAGTAAGTGACACATCGCTGGAATCAGGATCTTGGGTCCTATATTATGCTATTCTCAGATTAGGTTGCAAAAATCTGGTGACAGGTTCCCTTTAAATTGTCACCTGTATAAAAGACTCCTGTCCACACATTCAATTAATCAGTCACACTCTAACCTCTACAACATGGGCAAGACCAAACAGCTTTCTATGGATGCCAGGGAAAAGATCTTAGACATGCGCAAGGCTTGCCTGGGTTATAAAAACATATTTAAGACGCTGCGTGAGAAGGAGAAAACTATTGGTGCAATAGTTAGAAAATGGAAGAAATGCAAAAGGAGTGTCAATCGACATTGATCTGGGGCTCCATGCAAAATCTCACCTCGTGGGTATCCACGATCATGAGGAAAATGAGAGATCAGCCTAAAACTACACAGGGGGAACTTGATAATGATCTCAAGGCAGCTGGGACCACCGCCATAATGGATTAAACTTCTGCAGTGCCCGCAAAGTCCCACTGCTCAAGAAGGCATATGTGCAGACCCATCTGAAGTTTTCCACTGGATACATTTGTGAATATGAGAGTGATTGGGAGAAAGTGCTGTGGTCAGATGAGACAAAAATTGAGCTCTTTGGCATGAACTCAACTCGCCATGTTTGAAGGAAGAGAAATGCTGCCTATACTGTAACTAAAGAACACTGTCCTCACAGTCAAGCATGACAGTGAAGATATTATGGTTTGGGGTATTTCTCTGCTAAGGGCACAGAACTACTTTACCACATCAATGTCACAATGAATGGAGCCATATACCATAAAATCCTGAGTAATAACCTCCGTCCCTCTGCCAGGACATTATAAATGGGTCGTGGATAGGTCTCCCAGAATTACATTGTCCCAAAACATACAGCCAAGGCAACAAAGGAGAGTGTCAAAAAGAAGCACATTAAGGTCATGGAGTGGCATAACTAGTCTCCAGACCTTAATCCCATAAAAACTTATGGAGAAAGCTGAAGCTCCAAGTTGCCAAGAGACAGCCTCAAAATCTTAATGATTTGGAGATGATCTGCAAAGAAAAGTGGACCAAAATGTCTCCCGACATGTGCGCAAACCTCATCATTAACTACAAAAAAATGTCTGACTGCTGTGCTTGTCAACAAGGGTTTTGCCACCAAGTATTAAGTCTTGTTTGCCAGAGGGATGCAATACTCTCTTCAAAATACAATTATATAATTTAGACAATGTTATTTTCTAGATTTTATTTTTGATATTCTATCTCTCACTGTTAAAAATAACCTACTATTAAAAATAAAGATTGTTCATGTGTTTGTCAGTGGGCAAACTTACAAAATTAGCAAGGGATCAAATAATTATTTACTTCACTGTAAGTCACCACATATTGAAAACTTAATTGGATAATGAATTAATATAGGGGTGAATTCATCACAGGAACAATTTCTACTGTCTCAGCTGATGATTTTGCTGCTTCAATCCACCACTCATTAACAGAACAGCACTTTCTATAAGTCCTCAGGCCACTCAATATGACATAAAAAAATACCTTTTATTGTACTCACCTGCGGGGTGGTCCAGTCTGATGGGTGTTGCTGGTCTTGGTCAGACGTCTCCTCTCTTCTTGTGAATGCTGTTCTTCTCTGCTTCGTGTGGATGATGTGTCCTACGTAAGCCACACACTGGCCTTTATTGCGCTTCTGCGCATGTGCACTTCTCTTCCCTGTCAAAGGCAGAGCAAAGTACTGTAATGTTCAGGTGCAGGTAAAGGTCAAAGATCACCTATGTGTGCGCATGCAGGGATGTTCTTTGACCGTTCCCAGCTTCTGTGCATTACAGTACTTTGCTCTGCCCTCAGCATGGCAGAGAACTCAGAAACACAAGAGTTGAGAGGTGATGAAAATGGACCCCAAAAGTCTTACTTTTACAAGAGACAACACCAAAAAGTGGACCCCACAGTTTGTTATCTACTTTCTTTTGAGAGCGGTGATACCTAACATGTAGTCAAAAATTCTGTTTGGACAAACAGCAAGGCTCAGAATTGAAAGAGCAATATTTGAATTTTGAAGTGCAAATGTGGCTAAGGGTGGAGGCACACTATCATGCGTGTAAATTGAAGCATTTTGATGCATAAACAGTCACGCGTGTGCTTTCTGTATGGTCGTGTGAGTGTGGTGCAAGTGTGATTGGAGTGCGATGTGAGTGTGGTGTGAGTGTGGTCCATGTGCAATGTGTGTTTAACATGATCTTTCCCGTGCTGTATAAAGTGAGAAAAGAGTAGATAGATAGATAGATGGATGGTAGGAATAGCTAGATCAGGCATACCAGTCTTCCGCTGCTATTTACAGGGCCGCCTATTTAGCTACTTGCATATTCACTGAACTGTAAGACAAACAGCCAATCACAGATGTTAAAAAAATAATTATAAAAAAATGTGTGTGGCTTCGCAGTATTTTTAAGTCTAGCCCAATAAAAGCAGACAGTTGCAAGCTGACACCCTCAGCTGCCTAATTTTACCTTTTTGGCTGGCAAAAAAAATAGCTTGGGCTCAGTCCTATTTTTAATTGCCAGCCAAGGTAAAACTAGGCAACTGAGGGGTGGTATTCTCAGCGGAGTGAGGGCCCAATGTTGTAGCGCCCCCCAACATTAAAGAATAGCAGCCCACAGCCACCCCTGAAAATGGAGCATTTATAAGAGGCGCCATTTCCAGACGCTTTTCCAGGCTCTTCCAGCGGCCCAGGTGGTACGTAGAACGCTGAGTTATAAGGGGTTAATACCAGCTTTGTTTTACCAACTGGTATTAAGCCCTGAGATTCTTAATGTCAAGCCAAGTTAGACCTGGCCATTTAGAATCTCCAATAAAAGGTTAAAAAAAGACACCACACAGAGAAAACGCTTATGCACCAAATACGCAATATGTTTTTGATGTTTTTGGATGAGTTTTTGGTGCAGATTTGTCATAAAAAACTAAATCCTTATGCCGGCAGAGTCAATGAGAAATCAAAAGATTTGTGCACATGTTACTTTTTTTTCACCTTGCAGTTTTGTTGTAGAAAGAAATCTGCAGCATGTCAAATTTAACTTTGTTTTTGCAGCGTATTTCAACCCCAAATGCATTACAAACGCATTAAAAAAAAATTTCTGAAAGGAGATGCAGAATTTTCTCATTGAACTCAGTGAACTCACCTCAGGTGAACGTATTGACCTCAATCACTGATTACCAGGATGCATGCACATTCCAGTAATCAGTTACTGAGTTTTGCTGACTTCAATGGTGCCTGTTCTGTCCAATTAGATTTAGTAGGAGAAAGTAAGGTTAAATGTATCACACATGCAATAACATATTTAATGTAACATGTTATCTTTGTTGTGATGTTTAATGTGATTAGTATCATCTGGCAGCATTACCTGCATTATTCAATTTCTTCTCCTTTAAGATCCTAGTGCACTATGGGTTAGCCCCAAAGCATTCTGTGTAACAATAGCCATTTTCTGACAGGATTTATCCAGAGCACAGGTGTTTGCCTTGTTCTCCTATATTGCTCTTAAAACTCCATCATGTTTGCCAAAGTATATCTGGTAAGAGTACTACTTCTGTTTATGAATTTATATCTTCAGGCCTGTTGCTACGTTACAAAGCAATGATTTCTAAGACAGTCTCAGACTGTTAAGGGGGTGTCACACGCGTCAATATCGCCTGCACGATATCGGCTGCACGTGACGTTGCAGCGATATTGACGCGTGTGACATACTGCATCAACCAGCGATAAATCGCTGGTTGATGATCGCCAGGTTTCAGAACCAGCTCTGAAACCTGGCGATTGTCGCCCGGTGGACACGCAGCATCGCTGCGTGTGACACCGGGACTAGCGATATTCCAGCTCCCAGCGCCTGTCACAAGCGCTGGGAGCTGGTATCCAAGGTACACTGCGGGTAACTAGGCAGCGCGCGCTGCCTAGATACCCGACGTGTACCTTAGTTACCAGCCTCCTCCGCTCACCCGGTGAGCGGAGGAGGCTGGTCTCCAAGGTACACTGCGGGTAACTAGGCAGCGCGCGCTGCCTAGATACCCGACTGTGTACCTTAGTTACCAGCCTCCTCCGCTCACCGGGTGAGCGGAGGAGGCTGGTAACTAAGGTACACGTCGGGTATCTAGGCAGCGTGCGCTGCCTAGTTACCCGCAGTGTACATTGGAGACCAGGCTGCTCCCGCTTCCAGCAGGCTGGCAGCGGGAGCAGGACATCGTGGAAACGATATTTAAATCGTTTCCATGATGTCACTGGTCAATTGATCGCTGGTGAGTCTGTCTGTGTGACAGCTCACCAGCGATCAGCCGTCAATGTCGTCAGCGATCAGATCGCTGACGACATTGACGCGTGTGACACCCCCTTTAGAAGCATGTATCCACATGTAAGCCTCCAACTTGCTGTGTGATCCCTTTGTATTGATATTGTCATAGCTGCGTTACATGATATACCCAGTACTCATTTGCGTTATTTGTATTCCTCTAGTTTTACCTCTTAATTACCTGTTGGCTAATAAACAGGTTTGGCTACAAAACAGTGTGCTCGTTTGGGAGACAGAGAAGGTTTATCTGCATGCTAGATTACACACCATGTCAACGTATAGAAGGCAAAACAGTGTCAGATCCACTGGTCTACAAAAAAAACAAAAAAAAAAAAAATACAATTTTCTGGCATGGACTTTAAGAAAAGTTTTAGACTAATTTGAGGTGCTGAATTCAAATCTGATCTTATAATTTCTATATCACATCACGTTTTTGCGCTATAGGTATATAGTCCATTTTCATGAATTCCATGTAAAATATAAGTAGTGTATGAAAAGTGCCGGTTTATACGGTTCACTAAGGTAAATTTAGTTTTCATTTAGTCTCCCAATAAATGTGAGAATATCTTTGCTTTATTTGAAAATGCATAATTCCCATTTGTTATGATATCTATAAAATTCAAGAATGCGCACATAGGGTGATATCTTCTTTAAAGAAGAACAAGAGGTTGTACAAAGAGGCTGCTCACCTGATACAGTTGTGAAAACCCACAACTGGTAATGATCGCTCAAATACAAGTAGCTGCTGCAGACCGTACTTTCCACAGATCCCTGTGGTATAATCAGCTCCCAGGACACAGTACCTCGAGGTCCGCGCTGCCACTTCAGAAAGGGACAAAAGAAGCCAGTACAAGAGAATGTCTGGATCAATGATTCTTCTTTATTATCCAATGCGTTTCAAGCTATCTCCCAACTCCTTCATCAGGGAATTTGTTATGATAAGAACACGTACACAATAGTCGTGTGCAGGTACTGTTTTATTTATTGAAATTTTCAATGAATTTTCATATTTATTTTTTTTATCCTGCTGTTTTCTGTTTTTTTGTTTGTGAATCAATACCTAAGGTGTGTGTGTGTGGGGGGGACAGAAATTCAATGAACAACTCAGGTAGCTAACAACTTTTATCTTGTATTTCTCTGCAGGATGTTTTGCTGATCTCACAATGGCCTCTACATCTCGCAGAAGACAGTTCTCAAATGATCCAAATATGTTTTGTTACATCTGTGGAAACTTTACTGTGAAGACTCAAGAGGCGCAACATTACTGACTTTGTTAAGAGGGTGTATTTTGCGTACTTCAAAGTAAAACTTGGAGACCAAGACAAGCATTGGGCTCCTCACAAAGTGTGCAAAACCTGTATTGAGAACTTGAGATCATGGTCTCAAAGAAAGAATGTTAAACTTCAGTTTGGAGTTCCTATGGTTTGGAGAGAACCAAGCAATCATTTAGAAGACTGCTATTTCTGCCTTGTCGATGTAAAAGGTTTCAATAAGAAAAACAAGCAATATTTGCAATGCCCGAGTATCCCTTCAGCTATTCGACTAGTTGCCCATGGTGAAGACGCACCTGTTCCAAAAGTACTGCGCTTCCAGAAAACGTTGACACAGATCTCTCGTCACATTGTTATACTGATGAAGAAGACAGTCCCGATATTTCTCAGCCATGTGATGAAGATTGTGACAAACCAATTCTGTTTACTCAGTCTGCTTTGAATGATCTGGTTAGAGATCTTTATCTACTAAAAATGTCTGCTGAACTATTGGCTTCAAGACTACAAGAGAATCGAATGTTGAAACCCGGTACAAGTGTCTCATTTTATCGTAACAGGGAAGCAGAACGGCATAAGTACTTCCATTCAGATGGCCAGCTTGTCTATTGTACTGATGTTGAAGGGCTACTTCTCTTTATGGGACTTCCAGCATATGATTCAAGGAATTGGAGGCTTTTATTGATAGTTCCAAAAGAAGTTTAAAATGTGTTCTGTTACACAATGGAAACAAGTATGGCTCTGTACCAATAGGTCATTCAGTAAAACTTAAAGAAGAATATAAAAACATCAAGATTGTTCTAGAGAGGTTACAATATAATGTTCATGGGTGGTTAATTTGTGTTTATTTTAAAATGGTTAACTTTCTTTTGGGTCTGCAAGGAGGGTACACAAAACACCCTTGTTTTCTGTGCTACTGGGACAGTAGAGCTACAGCAGAGCATTGGGTGAAAACTGAATGGCCTCAGCGACAGAGTTTGGCATCTGGCGATAATGTCATCCATGATCCTCTAGTGGATAGGAAGAAATTGTCATTCCTCCCTTGCACATAAAACTTGGATTGATGGAGCACTTCGTCAAAGCTCTCAATCACAGTGGAGAATGCTTTAACTATATATGTTCAACTTTTCCTGGTTTTAGTGAAGAGAAGAAAAAGACTGGAATATTTGATGGACCTCAAGTAAGAAAACTTATGAGAGACCCAAATTTTATCACATCAATGAATGAGACAGAAGAAAGAGCTTGGAATGCATTTTGTAATGTGGTGCAAAATTTTCTAGGGAATAAGAAAGCACACAACTATGAAGAGATTGTGGAAGAGCTACTAATGAGTCTGCGAAATCTTGGGTGTAGAATAAGTATCAAAATTCACTATTTACACAGCCATTTGGACTTTTTTCCAGAGAACCTTGGGGATGTGAGCGAGGAACAAGGGGAGTGTTTTCATCAGGACATTAAAACAATGGAAGAACGGTATCAAGGCCGGTGGGACTCACATATGATGGCTGACTATTGCTGGAGCTTGATGAGAGACAGCCCAGAAGCTGTACATCGCAGATCAGCCAAGAAAAGAATGTTCAAATAACTGCCTTATGCCATTCATGTGTGTCCATATATATGTGTTATTATATTTTGTAGTTTAATTCTGTAAGTATATTTGATTTGCTGTACATAGACTTTGTAATCTTTGTTATTCCTTGATTAAAAATATACAAAATGTAGTCCCGAAAATCATGTGTTTTTATCAAAAAACATTCAATAGGAGTAATTTTCATTAAAAATTGAAAATATCTCAAAATCCTGATGTGATAGCCAAAAACGGAGTTCATATTCGTAATCAGCAGCCAAAATTGACTTAAAACATGTTTTAAAACCTTTTGGCAGAAAAATTGCGTTGACCAGATTATAATCAGGAAATTCGGTACAGTTGAAGTAAAAAATCTGGTAATCCGTCACCATTGAATTCAATTCTGGATTACCAGAATTTAGTTCAATTAGTTCACCTGAGGTAAATTCCCCTGAGGTCACAGTTTGGGTACCATGGGAACCGCGCAACTGTGACCTCAGGTGTACTCACTGAAGTCACCGATTTCACAGCTGTGACTCTGTCAGTGTGTTCCTGAGGCCGCAACGATCAGCCACGTTTCTTAACCTTAATCTTTGCAGGATGTCGTATCTGTAGATTACAGCCGACCTGCAGGGGTGTTTTGGGGGTTATTAAAATGGAGAAAGAGGGTGTTTATTTAAAAAACAAAACAACAGTCACTGACTAAGGGCGTAAGACAGAAACGCATCAAGACTGCATCTTCACTATCATTGACTTTCATATATTTTAATATATGAATTATATATAAAGTAAAAATTATTTTTTTATTGCAGACTCCTCCCACTTTTTCTTAATCTTGGCTGAGAATACCAGCCCTCTGCTGTCTATCTTATGATGTCTGGGTATCAAGATTGCTGGAGACTCCATGCCATTAAAAAAAAAAATTATTTAAATGATTTAACAATAACCTACATGGGGTCCTCTGTATTTTGAAAGGGTGCTTAAGCCACCAGTTGTGTGCTTTATCTGCGCAGAGTACAAAATACAGGGGAACCCATGCAATTTTTTTTCAATTATTTATTTTTACACCAACCACACACACCAGCACAAAGTGCGGGAGCGCAGTCTGACAAGAATCAATCAAATACACTGTCACACAGAGTGGGAGGAGTTAGCAGGGGAATATGCATAAAGTTTAATGAGCGGACCCGGAAGCAGTGTGACAGCATCCCAAAAACTCAGTAAGTATCCTTGTTGTGCTGTAGTCCCCATTTTTCACTACAGTAGTAAAGCTTGCTGATTAGCTGCGCTGCAGCATTTCTACAAGCTTTATGCGGGCAACAGAACCCGAACAGTAACAGATTATCACAATAAGTCTGTGTTTGGAGTCCATGCATAAACACTAGTACGGACCCCAAACTTTACAGTTCGAGTTTGACCCTCACTACCCAGAAGTACAAGGTGGTCAGAGTTCAGAGACATGGCCAAGGACCAATACCCTTCCAGTCAACTGAGGAGTGTCCTACCCCCTTTATTTTTCATAGCCAGGATGTCCTTTACCTCAAAAATCCAAATAAAGAGATAAAGCGGTCCTGTATGCCCCAGGTTGTAGAGGAAGGGAGTGATAGCTATGGAGTATCTTCTTTATTAGTTAAGTGAAAAAATAGGAACAGCACATAAAAGTACCTTACAATAGTGCAAGCTTTTTCAGACACACCATTGTCCCTTTAAATAGTTAAAAAAAAAAACAGAAAAAAAAAAAAGAAAAACAGCACCAAAAAATAATGATGTGGACTCCTTTATTGCCTAGTGGCGTGGCAATGTTCCGGATATACTGTAACTATCCTTTTTCAAGCAGTGAGTCTGTTTCAAACACACAGTGTTATAGGGTGCACATACAATAAACATCAATCAATTTCTCATAAAATCGTGCATTACAGTACATACAATTCATCTAATATATAAAGCTGAATGTGTGTATGTGTGTGTGTATATGTATGTATATCCGGGATTGGCATCTACACCGTTGCAACTACAGCCACAAAATTTTGCACAGTCACACGTCTGGACCCCGAGAGCGTGATAGGCTATGTTGTGAGGCGAAATTTTAACCCTGCGCGTTCCAGTTCACCAAACAATTTTGCCCCTATCTACATAATGGGGAAAAAGTGAATGGAAAAATGTTGGAGGAAAATCGACAGCTGTCAGCTATAGCCACAAAATTTTGCACAGTCACACGTCTGGACCCTGGGAGCATCATAGGCTATGTTGTGAGGTGAAATTTTAACCCCGCGCATTCTAATTCACCAAACAATTTTGCCCCTATCTACATAATGGGGAAAAAGTGACAGTTACCAGTTGACAGTTGTGAATGAGAGGGGCTTAATGATAGCGCCAAAGACTAACAGCATGTACCAGCATATAGTCACTAAGTTGGGGCCCCAACATGAGATATTCACCATGCACGGGGACATGTATACACACCACACGCACACAAAGAATAACAGCAAGTGTATAGTCACTAAGGTGCATCCCCAACATTGGATACTCACCACGCACCCGAACAAACACACACACACCACAAAGAGACACACACCCCCACGGACACACACACACCCTATAGCAGTGATGGCTAACCTATGACACGCCGAGGCGTTTCTGCTAACACACATGTCATGGCTCAGTTTCCCCCTCCACCCGCCGCCGATAACATAATTCACTCTGCTGCATTACTGTGCCGCCTTGTTCCGCATTCAGATGCTGACACTGTGATTGCATACAGTCAGTGTCAATCACAGCATCAGCATACGGAGGCGGGATGATGACACTTTGATTGCTATCTTCATTCTGTGCCGCCCATGTCCTGTCTCCGGATGCTGGTGCTGTGATTGACATGGACTGCATGCAATCACAGTTTCAGCACTGCATTTGAAGGCGAGACAATGGCGGCATGGTAATGTAGCAGAGCTAATTATGTTATCAGCGTCAGGCTGCTGACACTTTCAGCATGAAGAGGAACGAGGGATAGGTGAGTTATATTGTTTATTATTTTTGTGTGTGCACCAGGATAAGGGCCATATCCAGGATGGGGGGTAATGTACCAGGATGGGGGGGTGCTATATCCCAGTATGGGGGGCTATATCAAGGAAAAGGGGCTATATACCAGGATAGGGGGTGCTATATCCCAGCATAGGGGCTATATTCCAGGGTGGGGGCCATATCCAGGATGGGGGGTAATATACCAGGATGGGAGGTTGCTATATTCCAGTGTGGGGGCTATATTCAGGATCAGAGGCTATATACAAGAAAATAGGGCCATATCCAGAATGGGGGGGGGGGTAATGTACCAGGATGGGGGGTGCTATATCCCAATGTGGGGGCTATATCCTGGATAAGGGGCTATATACCAGAATGGGGGCCATATCCAGGATACCTTTTTGTTGTTGCAGCTACAAATATTACAAAAGTATGGGTTTTTCTCAAAGTGACACACCATGCGAGTTATACTTGTTTTTTCGGTGAATTTTGACACACCGAGCTCAAAAGGTTGACCATCACTGCCCTATAGTGACACATGCACTCACTCCACAGGGACACACACACACAAACACAACAAAGAGACACACACAACACAGACACACACACCACACAGACCCCCCCACAGGGACACACACACATAGCCACCCTATAGGGACACATGCACTCATCCCACAGGGACACACACCACAAAGAGACACACACACCACACAGACCCCCCTCACAGGGACACACACACATAGCCACCCTATAGGGACACATGCACTCACCCCACAGGGACACACACCACAAAGAGACAACACACACACCACACAGACCCCCCCACAGGGACACACACACATACGCACCCTATAGGGACACATGCACTCACCCCACAGGGACACACACACACCACAAAGAGACACACACAACACAGAAACACACACACCCCACACAGACACCCCCCTTCCACAGGGACACACACACCCTATAGGGACACATGCACTCACCCCACAGGGACACACACACCTCAAAAAGACACACAGAACACAGATACACACAGACCCCCCACAGGGACACACACACATACACACCCTACATGCACTCACCCCACAGGGACACACACACCACAAAGAGAGACACACCACACAGACCCCCCCCACAAGGACACACACACATACACACCCTATAGGGACACATGCACTCACCCCACAGGGACACACACACACCACAAAGAGACACATACAACAGAAACACACCACACAGCCCCCCCCCACAGGGACATACACACAACACTGATCACCCCAGGGACACAACCACCCACAACAAACAACACACACCCAGGGAGACGCACACCAAACAGACAGACACAGATGTGCACAAATCACCTCACGCAACTTGCCTCATACGTGTGCTATCTTTAATTTCCAAACATAAACATCTGATTAAAAACAGCCAATGTGCAACACATGTGCCATATAGGGAATTAAAGAAAATGATGGGAGTGCTGGTGTGTCACGGTCCGCGCTGCTGTAGTATGAATAAACTCACCAAAGAGCCCAGAGTATTTTCATCCTTTATTTCCTCCTCTCTCCAACGCGTTTCAGGGCCACCCGGCGCCTTCCTCAGGGACATACTGAGGAAGGCGCCGGGTGTGGCGCTGAAACGCGTTGGAGAGAGGAGGAAATAAAGGATGAAAATACTCTGGGCTCTTTGGTGAGTTTATTCATACTACAGCAGCGCGGACCGTGACACACCAGCACTCCCATCATTTTCTCGGATTTAAACCACTATCCAGTGGTCGGTGGAGGTCCTGCAGCAGCTGGAACACAGATTCCAAAACGCCTTCAAACCAGTTGTGGGGATCACAACTGGACCAGGTGAGGAGCTTCACAGCACTACCAGCACACACAAGTGTCACTAGTGATAGGGCACTATTGCGCCTCTTGTCCCCCTCCCTATTTTTCTTTTTACAATATAGGGAATTAAGGCAGATGTCAGTCACATGAGCTGTCTATTATGTGTATGTGTGAGGTAACATACACTGCCCGGCTGGGGGGAGGGTTTACTGTTGGCTGGAGATTTATTAGGCTGCCTATAGCAACCAATCACAGCTCAGCTTCTATTTTCTTACAGGTCATTAATATGACATATTCAAATTCTATTTTGTTATAGCTAACATCAGTTATTTATTAACCTGGGCGTAGCCGGGTACTACAGCTAGTATCCTTATAAAGTGCTCAGTGCTATAACATGTATAAAAGCTTTCAAGTGCATACACAATCTTCAATTATTATTCTATCCAATGTACAGTGATACAAAGTGTTAATTGCTTTAAAAATTATTAATTATGACTTCCGGTTTCGGCGCCTTCATGGACGGACGCTGCTGAACGAGCTCCGTTCCCCATCGCTTTAACACCCAACACCCCAAGCCCCTGAGCAGCTCAGGCACTGGAAATGTCGGGAGGAAGATCCGAAGCGGCGTCCACAATGGACTGCTTCGTCACAAGAAGCGTGGACGGCGGGTCCTGTGGAGCCGCCAGTGGAGGTGGAGGAAAAGGCGCCAAATCAGCAATGGCGGCCGCGGAGGTAGGAGAAAGCCAGGAGCAGCCCCTAAGTGAATGTGAAAAAGCAACACAGGTGCAAGAGGAGCGCGGATCAGTGGGAAGACCGGAGGGGCAGCGGGAACAAGCACACAGAGCCTGGAGGCAGAGGGAAGGATGGAGACTGGTGGGGGAGACCGGACAGTTATAGTGGAAAGCAATATGGCGACTGCTGCACACAAACTAGATTACAAACTGTTAGCCAAGGAGCTGGCAAGCCACCTGGCTGAGGATTTCAAGCAGGCGATCTATGACCTGGTGGCTGCAAGTACTCATGAGCTGCATATTAAACTGGGCAGCATGAGAAACAGCTACATGAGGCAGAATCTAGGGTTGCGGCTGCAGAGGACAGAATGATGGAGCTGGAGCAGCAAGTTCAATCCCTCCAGAAACAATCCACATTTGCTTTGAACAAGTTAGAGGACTTGGAAAACAGAAACTGCAGACGTAATTTGAAAATTGTGGGTCTCCCCGAGTCCATCTCCTTGACTCAGCTAGAGGAGATATTTGAAGTCGAGTTGCCAAAAGAGCTGGGCCTGACACATAAATGTAGAACAGAACGGTCCCACAGAATTGGTCCCCCTCGTGATCCTCCTGGGACTGGTGGTAACAACGGGTCTGGTCGAGATAAAACAACAGATAAACCCTGCCATGCCATCGCCAAATACCTGAATCACAGGGATAAGGAAGAAATTTTGCGTGCTTATAAAGCTAAAAGGCAACCCCTCATGATCCTGGGCTACAAAGCTCATGTCTTTGCAGATTATTCCATAGAGGTTTCCAGACGCAGGAGGGCCTTCAGCGAAGTTTGTACTTCCCTGTTCAAAAAGAACATTCGCTTCCAACTGAATTACCGGCTACCCTGAGGTTCAGATCCCAAGATGGTAATATGCTGTCCTTCACCAACCCAGAGGAGGCGCTGGCGATGATTACGAGGGGACAAAGATCTCCTAACAGGCCGCGACTACATCCCAATAGCCCTAAAGAAACAGACTTGTAGCATGATCGAGAACTTGAACCGGAAAAGGACCAAGAACCGACAAGAGCCTATAGACTTCGTTCTGAGTCCCTACTGGAGGGCCCACAGATGAGACCTACTACACCGAAACACCAACGCCAGTCCATGCCTAGATGGTCTAAGAAGAAGTAGAATTAAACTAATCTAACATCTGAATGGAGATTTGATTGGCTTGAGACACTTTATTCTTGAAAGAACTGAAAGTTGGGAAGAGGCGATGGCTCCAGATTTCCAGACGTCTCGAAGCGTTTGATTTAGCCTTCTACAGAGATCACCTCTTCCTCCCCCCCCCCCCCCCTCTTTTTTTTTTTTTAATATGATTTCTTTTCTTTGCCGAGTACTGGGCGGAGTAATTGCGAGTCACATAAGATGACTTTTGAAGTTATTACTGGGGAGATACCTCTTTGAAAATGAAGCACAATTTGACTCTAGGTGCTATTAGAGGGGGGTGGGGGAGGCGGAATCTTATTTAAGAGCTTTAACGGCTGATTTATGATAACTTTTACTATATTATTACCTTTTAAGCCCGTGAGACTATCTCTCATGAGAAAACTATGTGGAGGATTTTATGTGTTGCCTTGGAAAGTTTAAGACTTGTTAAGTATATAATACGGGGTTTGGGAATATATGTTTATGCAATTTCCTTTTTCTAAAACTATAATATAGGTGGGTGTTGCGATGGATGCTGGTTTAAGTCTACCACTACCAGGAAGGAAAAAAGAGAAGTCACAAAATGTTTGATGTAAGAAGGTGAGAAACGTTGAGGGGATTTCATTGGGAATGGGAAATAAGGGGGACTACACAACTACCTTGCCACTTTTGCTGGGCTTCCTGATTTCATATATCATCTCTGACACAAAACTGAATCCCAGACCCGACTGGGCATGCATTACCGTTTGAGGCCTGTTATCTGCTTGGGACACTTAAGTTTGAGCCACAACGATGGTTAGGTGGGTCTCGTGGAATGTGAAAAGTCTGCGCTCCCCTGCAAAGCGCATGATGGTGCTTCGCCATCTGAAAAGATTGAAAGCAGATGTGGCCTTGCTCCAGGAGACCCATCTGACGTCAGAAGATTATTTTAGGCTCAAGAAAATGTGGGTGGAAGAGGTCTACGGCTCTAGTGCAGTGAATAGGAAGGCTGGGGTAATAATATTGTTAAATAAATCGCTGTCGTACACGGTCTTGTCCACGACATCAGATGACGAGGGTAGACTTTTGCACATGAACATGTAGATACAAAACACCACATATAGCATTTACAATGTCTATGCCCCAAACACAATGCAAAAATCTTTCCTCCTGAGACTGCAGAAAAAATTGTTGACAGACCAAGAATGTAATAGGCTAGTTGGAGGTGATTTCAATTTGGTAGTTAATGAACGAGAGGACAGGAGCCATGGGGGGTTGACGATATCACTCCCTACCAGATCAAGCCCATTAGAAGACTTTCTCATTAACTGCAGTTTGACCGACTCATGGCGCACGCTACACCCTTTGGAACGGCAGTATACTCACTTTTCTCATGTGCATGAATCCTGGTCGAGACTAGACATGTTTTTTGTCTCCCAGCAGTTGTTCCATGAAATCCTGGAATCAAAGGTGGAGGATATTGTGATATCAGACCACAGTCCCTTGACTTTAGAAACTAAGGATATATACCAAAAGGGAAAAGATTATTTGTGGAGATTCCCTGATACTCTAGTTAAAGAGGAAAACTTTACCAAACTTCTTGGGGAGTGGTGGTCGGATTATTCTATGAATAATGCGGAACACCGATCAAATCCAGGCTTGTTTTGGGAAACAGCAAAAACAGTTCTCCGAGGACATATCATGGCTTACAGCATTAGATTGAAAAGACGGGTAAAAGAGCAATATTTAAAAGCCAGTACTGAGGTGAGAGATGCATACCACCAATATAGGCTGACAATGACGGATGCAGATAAAGAAGAGTGGTTGAAAGCCAAAAAATCATTTGATTTATGGGCCAATAAAAGAGAAGACATTTACAGAAGCCAAATGGAAATTGTATTAAATAGATTTGGTGATAAAGCTGGACGCCTGTTGGCACGATTAGCAAAGGGTAGATGACCTATCACCCCCATTCTGTCGATTAAGGACAAACAAAGTGAGCTTACATCTGACCCTGGAAAGATAATGCAAATATTGGGAAAATATTATGCTTCTCTATATAAAGAGGGAGACGGAGAGGGACAAGGGGGAGAAACATGGCTTAACTCCATCAATATGACCGGAATGATAGAAGATGATAAACAATTCTTAAATAGGCCCATTTCAATAGATTAAATCATCTCTGCAATTAAGATTCTGAGTCCGGGAAAAGCCCCGGACGGCTTTAATGGGGCCTTCTTTAAATCATTAAAAGACCAGATTTCACCAGTGTTAAAAGATTTATATAATGGCATTTTACAGGCGCCCCAATATTAGAAAGAATGAACATGGCATATATAAAGCTGATCCCAAAAGCTAACAAACCACCATCAGACCCAGCCAGCTATAGGCCTATCTCGCTTATAAACCAGGATCTCAAGCTTTTATCAAAGATCTTGGCAGATAGGCTGGCCATGATTCTGCCCAGGCTGATATCGCCGCTTCAAGAGGGTTTGTCAAAGGACGCTCTACGGTGACGAATGTCAGAAGAGCAATGCTCCTTTTGGATGCTGTGAGATATCGAGATGTTGGAGGGCGGGAGGTCCGGCCATGGTCACCTTAGATGCCGAAAAAGCATTTGATAATGTGAGGTGGTCATGGCTGGACCTAGTCCTTGATTGTGTTGGACTGGTAGGTCCCTTTCGACAATATATGAAAGCATTATACAATAACCCCAAAGCCTGTATTAACGTGCCAGGTTTTCTGTCAGACACGTTTAAATTGGAAAAAGGCACGCAACAGGGCTGCCCACTATCACCCCTCCTTTTTAACCTTGCAATTGAACCTTTGGCGAGATATCTGGCTTCACAGAGTTCTTTTGAGGGTCTTAGAGTGGGGGAGATGGAAGTTAAATTATCCCTATTTGCCGATGACATTATCCTCTTTGTACAAAACCCTCGGAGAGATCTCCAGGCCATTCTGGACGATATAGGGAAATTGGGGAACTTCTCAGGATTACGTTTAAATAGGGATAAATGTGAAATTCTCTTTATTGGGGATGGAAAAAACTATTCTAGGGGAGAGACATTGTTTGGGATACCTATAGCTAGGGAAAGTCTAAAATATTTGGGTATTCAACTGGCTAGATCACCGGGACTGATATACAAGCTTAACTACACTCCGATTCTAGACAAAATTGAAAGAGAATTGAAGGGATGTAAAAATCTGCCTCTGTCGTTGTCGGGTCACGGTCATCTTATTAAGATGATTAGCTTTGCGAGATTGCTCTACCCGCTTCAAACTATTCCTATGCTGTTAAAGCACACAGATATTAAGAAGCTAAACGCTGCCTTCTCGGGGTTCCTATGGGGGGGAAAGAGAGCTATTGCTATTCCCACCCTGATCCAATCAAAAGAAGATGGGGGGCTTCGGCTCCGTGATATTAGAGGTTATAACTTAGCGTGCATCATGAGAAACATTTTAGATTGGTTAAACAATACAACCAAATTCTGAGATATAGGTCTGGAGAGAGAATGGGCGAAACCCTGGGAACTATCTACTCTCTTGCATTCTTCACTATCAGAACTGCCTTCTAACATTAAACAAACATCTATATGCAGAGACACAGTAATGACGTGGAAAGCAGTCAGGAAGAAAATGAATCTCTCATGGAAGATATCTAAAAGATTAAATCCCTAGGCATGTCTGGCATTTCCGCAGGGACAGGACAATGCGCTTTTTCGTGTGTGGAGGACAAGGGGAATTGCATCATTGGGGGACCTCATGCACATGCAAGAAAAAAGGTGGTTGACTGGCAGAGAAATAATGATTAAATTTAATCTTCCTGAGGCGCATATGCTGCAATATTTGCAGCTGTATCATCACCTTTTGTCTCGACTGTGTGACATTTCAAATGAAATAGACAATGTAGTATGGAGAAGATCTAGTGGGAACGAGAGTGGAGGACCATTTCCTACTTGTATGGAAAACTGCAATGTATACTCAGACCAGCTCCCATACACAAATTATTTTCGAATTGGAAGAAACACTTTAATGACCCTAACTTAACACAGAAATTATTAGACGGATGGGTGACGGTTAGAAAATTCATTATTAACGAAAAATGGAGAGACTCGCAATATAGGCTCATGCATGGTATTATACGAGGTTTTAATATTCCACCCTCTCCGACTAATCGAGAGAGATGGGTACATTGTCCCAAATGCAAACAACACATGACTGATTTAGAGCATGGGATATGGTCTTGCCCTGAGACACAGAGATTCTGGATTAGAGTGGGGAGATTGGCTGCGGGTCTGTATCCACCAGAACGAGGCATGGATATGATGATGTGGTTGTTTCATTATTCAAATGAAAATGAGGGAATGAGACCACCCCATGTTTTGTTACACACGATAGCTGTGATTGTGAAAAAACTCCTACTCCAACACTGGCTTAATGATTTCGTGCCAGGGCTGGAGTCAGTCAGGAATACCCTCATGAAATTTTTGACATTAGAGTCAAAGGAGACGCTTAAGAATCCGAGTAAATTGACCAAAAAATTCTTTCTCAAGTGGAGAACATACATAGGGAGGAACTTCTCGGATTCTGAAATCAAACTATTCATGACATCCTATACGAATACGGAATGGTATGCACTAGAGGAATTGGGAGGCACGTTAGGAAAACTGAGAAGTAATACCTAGACGGGATGATATGGAAAGAGACTGATTAGGTAGGAATATAGTAACAGAGGAAAGGTAGTGTGAAAGGGGATTAGGGGGGAAAGGGACTAAGTTCTTTAATTTACTACTTTGCATTTATACTTCTCTTTCTATGAGGTTAAGATTTATTTTTGTGTTTTTGAGCACAGATGTTCTAATATACGAATGAGTTCACTGCAGGAGGTCATATTTTTGTTTAGTTAATCCATGCTTAAATTGTTTTATCTACACCTCATGGCATTGCTAGTATGTATTATCGCATCTTTACATGTCTAATTTTCCATTGTTTTATATGTTATTTATTGAAAATTTCAATAAAAAATGATGGTTCAAAAAAAAAAAAAAATGATTAATTATATCAGGTGTGTATCCTTACTTTGGGGGATGTGTACATTCACAGTCGTGGTTTGCTTATGGCAGCGTCTTCCTGGCGTACCCAGTGCTTCACTGCGCATGCCAGTGACATAAAAACTACATTTCCATAAGTCCTTTAGCGTACGCAGCTGCGCAATAGCGCATAGAAGACGACGGCGCCATTTTACTCATGGTCTTTTGAAGAAGTGGTCATCAGGTGTATATCCGGGACAACCAGCGGGGAACTGTTCAGTGTAACATTACTTTAAACCTCCTATTTTATTGTTCAAATTACAAAATTTAACTAACAAAATTTCTTTCTTATTAGTGCCCTTATTCCATATTTCGAAAAGTATTATTTATATTATTATTTCAACTTGGCACCAGCTGGTAAGAACCAGTATAATGCATCAAAAAGGGAGACGAAATTATATGAGCTTATTTTTTTTTTTCAATTCTTTATTAGTTATATATCACTACGCGTTATGGTGGTCTAGCTGCCTTCATTCAGTTTCTACCAGAGTTGTGCAGGGGTGCACAACTCATACAGGTCAGTGCACTACAAACCCTTCTCACTAGACCACCAGGTATCACCCAGGAGCACCCCCTCTATTTTTCTATTATTCCTTTTCCCTCCAAGATGTCTTCCATGCTGACTGGAGGAAACAGAGTACCAGGATCCGTCAAGGAGTGGCTCAGGATAATAGACTTGAGAAGGGAGACATGGATGGAGTTGGAGATAAGCATGCAGGCCGGGAGCTTAGTCTTGTAGAACATGTCACTGATCCTCTGGAGCACCTCGAAGAGAATGCTGAAGTGAGGACCTAATTTGTAGGATGGTATCTTGGAGGTGGATGTACTGTATCTGGAAGAGAGTCATACCTTGTCTCCAGGCCAGAATGAAGGAGAGTCAAAGCATCTCTTATCAGCATGCCTTTTCTTTTTTTTTTTTTCTTTTTTTTTTCCAGTAAATATATTTATTGAGATTTTCAACAGTAAAAACAATAGAAAGAACCAGTACAATGTCCAGGGCTTAATATAGAGATACATTACTTCCCGAAGAGGGCAGCACAGGAGTAGTCCAATAAGGACACTAGCACCTAAAGGGTACATGTTTCCCATCTTAGGAATCACCTCTGGACAAGGACCTTATATATAGAATACAGAACCTATGAAAAGGCAATTGTGGAAATAAGAGGAGAGAAAGAGAGAAAAAAGGGGTAGGGGAGAAGGGGAGTAAGGAAGGAGAGGGGGGTAAGGGAGACCCAGCAATTTAAACGCCCACGAGTTGACAATTACGAATATGTACGCAGCCAAGTAAGGAACCCTGTGCTCTCCTTGAAGGACTGCCAGAGGAACCAGGTGCGTCCCTGTTCATATGCGGCATCACCATCACCCGCCACCAGTGACTCCAGACGATGTAATCTATCCATTTCAGCTATCCATTCCACCGTGGAGGGGACCTCGGTGGACCTCCAATGACGGGGAATAACTGCTCTGGCAGCTATTAGGCAGAATCTCAGAATCCCCTTTTTGACGGAAACTATCGAACTGGGCATCAAAGACAGTAGGGCCATTTGGGGAGATGGTTCATGACGGACCCCAGTCATCAAATGAAAGGCATCGAAAACTGAGTTCCAGAAGGGTTGCAGGGGACCACAGGACCACCAAATATGAAGCATAGAGCCCGTGGCAGAGCCACATCTCCAGCAGGCGTTCGAGATCTCGGGGTTAATCCTGTGGAGAAGGGTGGGACACCTGTACCAGCGTGTCAGTAATTTATAATTCCTCTCCTGCGCCTGACTGGACATTGTCATCTTATGTGCAAGAGTAAAGATTTTCAAACTATCCGCCTCAGAAAAGGTGATCCCCATCAGCATGCCTTTTCACCCAAACAGAGGATCGCTCCAGAGAAATCTTAGTCTCCACCCAGATCTCCTAGAAATCCTTGATGAGAGCTTCTGCCACAGGGTTGCCAGAGGAGATAGCCACAGGAGAAGGAAGGAACTTTGGGGTGCTGTCCACAGAAAATGAAGAAAGTGAACTAGCAGAGGATTCACTAACATGATTATTATGGGATAACTCAGCCCAGGGCAGCAGCTTACTGTATGTCAGTTGACGAAGTGCCAAAAGACGTTTGTCAGAATTTCACGGACCCGTTCCACTTGGCCATTGTGGGTGATAGTCCAAAGAGAAGTCCATGGTGACATCCGGCAACTTACAGGTGGTCCTCCAGAAGCAGAATAAGAACTGCACACCTCTATGACACCGAATATGGAGTGGCAGACCATGCAGGTTGAATATCTGCTGGATGAAATGCTCTGCCAGCTTGAGTGCACAAGGAACACTGGATAACGGGATGAAGTGAACCATCTTGGAAAACCTTTCCACTATCACCCAGATGATGGAGCAGCCCGAGGAAGCTGGCAGATCAGTGACGAAATCCATAGAGATGTGTTCTCAAGGAGAGGCTGGAACAGGTAATGGTAGTAGGTTCCCAGCTAAGAACTTTTTTAGGGTCTTGTGGGCACACGAAGAGCTGGTTCACACAAAGTCCACAACATCCCTGCACAGAGATGGCCACCAGTAATGTCATGAGCTGAGGTGAACAGTCTTCCTGTGACTAGCATGACCAGACAGCTTAGAGGAATGACCCCATTGCTATAGCCACTTTCTGACTTTCTCTGCTACAAACATCTTACCGGGTGGCATTTGGGACAACTCTACTGGAGCTACCGTGAGTATTTAGAGGGCCCAATGATTTGCTGGTGTTTGTCCTCCTGATCGGCCGACTGAAAGGACCTGGAGAGAGCATCCCCCTTGATGTTCTTTTTGGCTGGGTGGATGTCAAAGTCAATGTTCAATCAAGCAAAGAACAGCGACCATCGGGCAAAGCGTGGCTTCAGCCTCTGGGCCGACTGTAGGTAGGCCAGGTTTTTGTACTCAATGTAGATGACAATAGGATGCACAGCAGCTCCTAGCAGGCATCAGTACTTCAATCCTCCAGTGCCATCTTGATCGCCAACAATTCTCAGTCGCTAATCGAGTAGTTGCATTTACATGGAAAGACGATCTTGAAAAAGTAGCCACAGGTCATCATCCAAACAGTACAGACTTCAGAGTGAAGACTGCACCAACCCCAGGGAGTAATCATTGACCTCCAAGAAGAAGTGCTTGTTGATCTCCGACCTATGCAGCACCAGAGCAAAAGAAAAGACTAGCTTGACAAAAGCACTCTCCATATCTGGAGTCCAAAGCTTAGTGTTCACCCCCTTGCAGGTTAAAGCCAGGATGGGAAGGACCTGGGAAGACAAGTACGGGATGAATTGGCAGTAGTAGTTGGTGAATCCCAGAAAACACCGAAGTGCCTTCACTATCGGGACGAGGTCACTTGAGAATGGCTGAAACTTTCTCTGGATCCATTTTTAGATTAGTGTTGCAGATTGTGTAGCCCAGGAAAGGAAGGGAAGTTCATTCAAAGAAACACTTTCCAAATTTTGTGTAGAAGCGATTCTCCCTCAGCTTCTGCAGAACCGAGTGGACATACGAACCAGATTGTAAGTGCTACAGTTGTCAAATTTGAGAAAGATTCTGGAGCCTTGGAGATGTGTGACCAATTCTGGAATGAGCGGCAGAAGCTACTTGTTCTTTACCGTGATTTGGTTGTAGTCAATATATGGCTGAATCGAACAGTCCTAATTCTTTACAAAGAAAAACCTGGCTCCAGCTGGAGAGGAAGATTTCTGGATAAATCCCCTTGCCAGATTCTATTAAATGTATTCAGACATAGCTTGGGTCTCTGCCTGGGACATAGGGTAGTTCGACCACCGGCTGTGAGGAAACTGGGAAGAAGGTCAATAGGCAATCATACTGCCTATGTGGCAGTAGAGTCTCAGGTTCCTTCTTGTCGACAACATCTGCATAGGACCAGTAAGCAGATGACAGATCGGGAATATTGTATGTCTTCACAGGCAGGCGGTAGGGTGTACAGAAACTAAACTGTCCCCATCCGAGCATGTCTCCTGATCTCTAGTCCAGGAAGACAAGTTCATAAATCAGAAGCCAAGGTAGACCCAGCAGCAGTGGATGAGACAGGCCAGAAAGCATATGGAAGGTGATTTTCTCTAAAGTGCAACATTCCCATCCGAAGTTCCACTTGCTCGGTGATGAACAGGATGGGATCGGACAGTGGTTTTCCATCAACTGAAAAGATAGTGATCAGCACTTGAAGTCACTGAATGGGAATCTAATGCCCACCCACTATGGCCTGTTGCATGAAGTTCCCAGCATAGCCAGAGTCCAGAAAGGCCAACTCAGTAGACCAGGCAGTATCATAGGATATGGAGACTGAGAGATTCAGGAAAAGAGGACTTGCATTTACCTAGGATGGCCTCTCCCATGGACCCTAGGCTTTGAAGTTTCCGGCTTCAATGGACAGGCTTGGGTCTGGGTTTCGGACGGCCACAGTATAAGCACCCTTCTCTGGTGCGATTGGCCTCCAGCCAATGTTTAGCCACAATCAAACAGTCCACCTCCATAGGTTCAGGAGTGGCAGCTGGTATACCGAACCGTGGTATGATAGGTACTTGAAAGGAGAGAGCCTGGTGCATAGACCTCCTCTCTTGATTCACTTCTCTGGAAAATTCCTGCAACCAGATATCGATGCGGATAGTCGGGGATATCAGGTTGTTCAGGGAGGAAGAAACATTTCAACCAACCAGTTCGTCCTTGATTCTTCTGGACAGACACTCCCAGAAGGCTGCTACCAGTGCTTCATTATTTCAGCCTAGTTTGTAAGACAGGTACAGAAAAGGACAGCATTCTACCTATGGTGATATTTACCTGGTGAAGCCTCAGGAAAGCAAATGTTGAAGAGGTGATGTGACCAGGTTAGTCGAACACAATTTGGAAGGCCTCAAGTAAGAGTGGCAGGTTGGAGACAACAGGACCACTTTTTTCCCAGAGCAAAATAATGCAGGCCAAAGCCTCACCAGACAGATTGACATCAGGAAAGCCACCTTTGAATGCAAAGAGATGAGGTAAGAATTTGAAGTGCAATGAGCACGGGTTGAGGAAGCCTCTGCATGCTTAGGGTTGCCATTGAACTGCTGAGGAGCAGCCAGATGTGGACCAGAGCATGGAGTAGGAATCACAACAGGAGCAGGTGCTGAAGTCTAGGTAGAATTAGGTGGAATGGCTGCTTGCAGAGCATTCACGTGGGAGTCCTTTGACTTTATAAAAGCTATTATTCGGGTTTGATTCTCCCATTGATTGACAAGTTCTTGTTGTAGTTCTGCCAGCTGGGAGGTCTTAAAGCTACGGGGATCCATGGCCTGAGCAAACTGTAATGATCACAGGGGTAAGCCTCAAGGAGTGGACCCACTGGGCCATGGCACTGATGACCACCTGGAGGAGTGAGCCTGGGCAACCACCAAGTATTCTGCTAAAGCCAAAGGAGGTGGGGATAGGAGGAGTTGACAAGTAGCTGCCGGGAACCACTCCAAAGGAACTCGTATCAAAACAGCTGACTCCAGGGGTCAGCTCATACAGACAGGCAGAATCTCTGGATCAGTGCAGCCCAGATGGCCAATGCTAGCAGGTGTAGGGGCTTAGAGCGTTCTGGCAGATGTGGCAGGTATAAGGCAGCACAGTGGATTCGGCAGATGCAAGGTATATGCGACACCACTGGTGCAGGCAAAGTACATGGCAGCACAGCAGGTTATGGCAGATGCAGCAGATAGAAGGCAGGGTAATAGGATGGAGAAATAGGTTAGTGGAAACAGGAATGGTATACAGGTGTAAGTACAGTACAGGATACAGGGAATGGGACCGACAACTTACTGGGCGTCTCTAGTAATAGAGTAATAGACCACGTTGCTCAGGCACCCCACATTGGAGGAAGGTGCCTTAAATACACTATGCTTCTCAGCCATAGACTGAAAAGCAATTCAAGGCAAGGGCGAACTGGCCCTCTAAGAGGATTGAGGGTGCCACGGCCTGTGCGCGCTCCCAGGACACCTGCATGCCCTGGGAGAAGGAAATGATGTACGGGGTTCGGGTCGACACCATGGGACTGCCAGTAGGATATGTATGCCACAGTCATTAGGATGGAGATGCCGTGGCAATGGGCGCTACATTGTTTATGATGATTCATTCAAATCCCACAAAGGACAAGATCTGTGATGGGTTTGTATGTTCTACCAGTGTTTGCTAGGTTTTTTTCTGGGTACTCTGCTATTCTCCCACATTTCAAAAACAAACTGATAGGGAATCTGGATTGGGAGTCCCAATGGGGACAGTGATGATGATGTCTGTAAAGCTCTGTGGTATTGATAGGCTCTATATAAGTGAGTAAAATAAATAAGCAACTAAATAAATAAATTCTGTACTTGACACAAAAAATATTAAAAATGAATACACTATAATCACTACTTTCAAAATATGTCAGATAAGAACAGTGAAGGTGATCTACAGCACTGCAGATGTTAAGTGAATGTTCAGTAGATTTATCATTTTTCCTTGCTAGCTGTAACCGGCTTACACCAGAGACAGATGAAATCTTCCAATATTTTCATTTCTATTCATGTTAATGCATATTCAACAATTGTAACAAAACTCACCAGTTTGAAGATGATTCTAGCGACAAGTCTGACAGAGTCAGTAGGAAAGTTTGGGAAAACATTTTTCAGGCACAAACATTCTCTTTTGTGGCCTTTCCAAGCTTCTTTCTAAAAAGCAAAGTGCAAGAAAATATTACAAAAAAACATTGACAAGTTGTCCAATATATTTATTTTAAGTTTAATAAACCTTTCAATGAACAATGGAGAGACATCCAAGGGTGCACTACACCACACAACTTAAACAGAGAGGCGATGCTTTAAGCTCCTGTCACACACAACGACGCAACAGCAATCCCGACAACGATAACGATCCTTAGGGATCGCTGTTGCGTCACTTTGGGATCGCTGGGGAGATGTCAAACAGTCAGATCTCACCAACGACTTTAGCAACGATACGGAATGATAGGAGGTCGTTGGGAATTATCACTGTCGGGTGTAGTATTGAGATCGTTGGTCATTGTCCCTTTCAAACACAGAGATGCAGCGTTCCCAGCGGGAGAACAACGACCTAAAAATGACCCAGAGCACTTTGTAACGTTCAGGATCTCACAGCAGGGGCCTGATCGCTGCTAAGTGTCACACATAGTCATGTCATGTCACAAAATCTGGGACTTAACAACGATCTCTCTAACGATCTCGTTATGTATGACGGGGCTTTATTTGTAAAAAAAAAATCTAGTACAATGCGTTTTTGAAGCTATAGATTCCTTTTTCAAATGCAAAAACAGAGTATTGAAATTGTGGATCTCAATTTATAGACGAAAAGGTACCAACTTCTAATTCTAGGGACCACCTACTAATCCATCTTCACTAATATATAAACAGGTTTTTTATTTTCTCTTTAAAAAATTGCTGATTTAAAGATTACACCCTTAAACCATAACAAGATCTTGATTTTCTTTTTGTAACACTCCTGCATACAAGCTGAAGGGAATAACAGTACCAAAGTAACACACTGCACTTTTCTAGATTCCAGACATCAGCATCATCAGTTATCAAGAGAAAAGTGGAGTTTGGAAGACAATGTTAGTGCCGTTACCAGCAGCTTCCGTTTGTGGTGTGTGGTGTACTGCACCCTTGGATATCTCTCCTTTCTTCATTGAAAGACTTAACATATCCACTGTTCGGTGGAGCACTCCAGCCATCAAGCTCACATGATAAAAACATAAAAACATAAGGCAGCACCCCATAGGAGTAACATTATTGTACCTAATTTTACACAACAATAAAAAGTGAGAATTTACAATTCACTTATTTTTATTATAAAAACATATTTACCATATGAACACCTTTCTTGTGTCCCATATATTGGTTGTTGACTTCGCTCATTCTGAGTTTACTGACTGTACCATTAAATGTGACTGGTCTACTATTGGAGCAGTACTGACGGTCCCTTAAAATTTTGGGGGGTTTACCACTAATTTTTTTAACAACAAAGTGTTAAAATATGAAAAATAAACAAATATCCCCTACAGTAATGTGTCCCCCACTGGTCTCCTTACTTCCTTTTCCACTTAAAAATAATGATGCCAACATTAGTAAAAATCTAGATGCCATTCTAAGGCTGCCTTCACATTTGCGTATGTGAACGCAGCTTATGAGGGAGGAACCACCCAAATATCTAAGTAAGAGCAGTCCCTACAAAACGTGCTCACCTCCTCTATCCGCTTCCTTTCTCCATCTTCTGTCCACCGGTCCTGTGCCCGCTCTCTTCCTCCGTCCGCTCCCCTCCACTTCTGTGCCTGCCCACCCTCCACCTGTGCTTCCTCCTTTCAGCCTCAACCCCTTTTTCACTGTATGGTGTCTTATTTACCATTGACTTAGAGGTTCCTAATGGCCGGGTCTAAAATTGGCCTGACATTATGAACCTTAGGCTTATTTCCAGCTGCTAATTAACCCCAATATTACCCAGTTTGTCACTGGCAGCAGGGCAACTGGAAGACTCTGAATACAGCGCCAGGAAATGGCACTTCTAATGAATGCACCATTTTCTGGGCGGCTGTGGGCTGCAATTCACAGCATGGGGGGCTAGAATGCTTGGGACTCTCCACACTGAGGATTCCAGCCCCCAGCTGTCTAGTTGTACCTGGCTAGAAACCAAAATTCGGTGAAGCCACATGTCATTTTTTTTTTTTTTAATTATTTCAAGAAATAATTTTTTTAAAAAGGGGTGCGTTGTATTTTGATTACCAGCCAGGTACAACTAGGCAGCTGGGGGTGGGTGGCATCCCGTAGCTGCTTAGTTGTACCTGGTTGGCAACCAAAAATACAGCGAAGCCCCACGTAATTTTTTTTTAATTACTAGAATTTTTTTTAAAAAAGGGGGTTCCCTGTATTTTGATTACCAGCAAGATAAAGCTAGGCAGCTGGGTGTGGGTGGCAGCTCGTACCTGCCTCCTGTACTTGTGCTGGTGACCAAAAATACAACAGAGCCCCATGTCACCAGCACAAAATATACTCACTAAATACACAGCAAATACTCAATGTGTAAACAGTACTGTGTATTTGGAGAGTATTTTGGAGCCGATGTTGAGATCTATGGGTGAAAATCATGGCAAAAAGAATTGACATGCTGCAGATTTTTCTGCTGGAAAATGCGCACCATTTCCGCGGCAGGAAAATCCGCAGCATGAGCACAACACTTCTGATTTCCCTTAAACTTTGCAGGGAGTTGCTGTACTACAGAATTGTCAAACATATGAAGAGAAAACGTGGGGAAAATGCAGCAAAAAATGCAGGAAATCCACAGTGTTGGCACATAGCCTAAAATTCACATACCAGGTCCCCGCTCAAAAACGTCACTCCTTCCTTTCCAAGGCTGACCATGCACCCAAAAACTATTTTCCCACCACATATGGATTATCAGCATACTCAGGAGAAATTGCCCAACATATTTTGGAGTCCATAATATAATGTAGCCTGTGTGAAAATAAAAAAATATTTTTTTTTTATCCACAAATACCATATATACTCGTGTATAAGCCGACTTTTTCAGCCCAAAAATTGGGCTGAAAAGTCCCCCCCTCGGCTTATACACGAGTCATATACATTCGTGCGAGGTGGGGGCTGTGTCCGGGAGCAGGAGGAGGCAGGAGGAGGCTGGAGGAGGTGGGGGAAGGCTGTAATATGAGCGGCTCGTGACGTGGAGCCGCTCATAACTTATTCATGATATGCACTGCATCCCCCGCCCATCCGCGGGGGGAGCAGTGCATATCCCATTACAGGCTCCCCATAACAATATGGCGCCCCCACCACAGTAAAGCCTCCCCATGCTGCCGCTGCTCAGTGTATAATGTATAGTGTTATTAGCTCTCACCCTCTCTCAGTGCATCCTCCCTCCTCCCTCCTCCCTGCGTGTCATGTGACCGGCCGGTGACGTCATCGAAGTGAGCCCCGGTCACAGGACAAGCAGGAAGGAGGGAAGATGCACAGCCAGGACCGAGGGTGAGAGCTAATAACACTATTTATTTTACAGTGAGCAGCGGCAGCATGGGGAGGCCTTACTATGCTGGGAGCTGTATACCAGGGCTGCTGGGAGCTGTATACCAGGGCTGCTGGGAGCTGTTATACCAGGGGTACTGAGAGCTGTATACCAGGGGTGCTGAGAGCTGTATACCAGGGCTGCTGGGAGCTGTATACCAGGGCTGCTGAGAGCTGTATACCAGGGCTGCTGAGAGCTGTATACCAGGGCTGCTGAGAGCTGTATACCAGGGCTGCTGGGAGCTGTATACCAGGGCTGCTGGGAGCTGTATACCAGGGGTGCTGAGAGCTGTATACCAGGGCTGCTGGGAGCTGTATACCAGGGGTGCTGAGAGATGTATACCAGGGCTGCTGGGAGCTGTATACCAGGGGTGCTGGGAGCTGTATACCAGGGCTGCTGGGAGCTGTATACCAGGGCTGCTGGGAGCTGTATACCAGGGCTGCTGGGAGCTGTATACCAGGGGTGCTGAGAGCTGTATACCAGGGCTGCTGGGAGCTGTATACCAGGGGTGCTGGGAGCTGTATACCAGGGCTGCTGGGAGCTGTATACCAGGGCTGCTGGGAGCTGTATACCAGGGCTGCTGGGAGCTGTATACCAGGGCTGCTGGGAGCTGTATACCAGGGCTGCTGGGAGCTGTACACCAGGGGTGCTGAGAGCTGTATACCAGGGCTGCTGGGAGCTGTATACCAGGGGTGCTGGGAGCTGTATACCAGGGGTGCTGGGAGCTGTATACATGGTGCTGGAGTCCACCCTCGGCTTATACGCGCGTCAATAAGTTTTCCCAGTTTTGGGGGGCAAAAGTAGGGGGGTCGGCTTATACACGGGTCGGTTTATACACGTGTATATACGATATGTTGTTTTAGCCTCCATATTTTCATTTTCACAGCTCAATTTTACAAAAATCAGAGAAGTACCTGGGGATTCAAGGTGCTCACCACACATCCAAATAATTTTCTTATGGGTCTAGTGTCCAAAATGTGGTCACTTGTCGGGGGTTTCCACTCTTTCAGCACACATGGGCTCTCCAAACAGGACATGACACTCATAGAACATTTATTCAAAATCTGCATTCCAAAATGTCACTCCCTCCCTTCAAAGCCCTGCCGTGCGCACAAACAGTGTTTTTTTTTTGCAACCTATAAGGTATCAGTGTATTCAGGACAAATTGCCCAACAAATTTTGGAATCCATTTTGTCCTCTTGCCCTTGTTAAAATTAAAAAAAAAAAAGAACATTTTTTTTTTTTTTTTTGAAACATAAATTTTTATTAGCATTTAAAATACAAGGAATGCGAAAAAGGAAACAGAGATAATTAGCAGATGGAAGAGAAGCATATCTGTCTTCGGACTTTGGTAAACATATCTCACTAACATCATCACTTCTCTCCATTTATATTAAGTAAAACCTTGTTAATTCTAACAAACCCCTCCCCCCCTTTCCCTGAGAGAAACACATTTTTCCTTAATGATTCAAGTTGTCTAGGGTATAGCACACACCATCTCAATACCGAGAACTTTCAAACTAATTGCTTTTCAAATTTCACATGAAGCATCACATCTAAGGTTTCCCAGAGTTCCATTTAAGTCCTCCAGGGCGTACCACTCTGTTTGTTTGTATGATCTCATAAACGCCTCTCTTACTGGATCCGGTAGAATATTTTCAATGAAAGGTCTCCATTTAAGGAAAAATTTCTTTGTTAGTCTTTTTGGGTTTCTAAGAGTTTCGATGGATTCCACAGACATGGTCTGTTTTATAATATCACGCACTAGTTCTACGTTCGGGGCCCAGTTCTTGAGCCAGTGCTGTAATAATAGTCTCTTTGCTATCAGAGCTATTGTGTGGAGTAGAGTAAGCGAACCGCAAGACTCAGCTAAATCTCCCTGATAATGAAACAGCCAAAGCAGCGGATCAAGACCGATGTCCATTTTAAATATTTCCGAGGTCATCTGTCTAACCTTACCCCAGTATATCTGAGATTTCACACAGGACCACATCCCATGTTCCAAATCCGTTTTATAGGTCTTGCGCTTGGGACAGTGCACCCATCTTCCCTGGTTGTCTGGCGTGGGCGGGATATTGAAACCCTGGATGGCCCCGTGCATAAGTCGAAACTGGGTGTCCCTCCATTTTTCATTGGTGATATGTTTTCTAGCAGTTTCCCAACCCTCCAATATTTTTTGTGATAGTTCTGGGTCTGTAATATGTTTCTTCCATTTAGTGAATAACTTGTCAGTGCTAACTGGACCTAGTGTGTTTTGCATTTTTTTGTAAAGATAGGATATGGACACTTCTCCCAAAAAGAACATTTTTGTGGAAAAAAAAAGGACTTTTTAATTTTCACAGCTCAACTTTTTTAAATTCTGTGAAGCACCTGGGAGTTCAAAGTGCTCATCACTCATCTAGATAGGTTCCTTTGGGGGGGGTCTAGTTTCCAAAGTGGGGTCACTTGTAGGGGGTTTCCACTGTTTAGGCACACAGGGGCTCTCCAAACGCAATATGGTTTCCACCATCAATTGCAGATAATTTTCTGCTTGAACTATCAAATGTTGCACATTCCCTTTCAAGCCCTGCCGTGAGCCAAACAGTGGGATTTTTTTTTACCACATATAGGATATAGGCGTACTCGAGAGAAATTGCACAACAAATTTTAGGTACATTTTCTCCTGTTACCCTTGTGAAAATGCCATATTTGAGGCTAAAGTAACATTTTTGTTGGAAAAAGTAAAATGTTAATTTTTTCCTTCCACGTTGCTTTAGTTCGTTAGAAACACCGGAAGGGTTAATAATCTTCTTGAATGTGGTTTTAAGTAGTCTGAGGGGTGCAGTTTTTGGAATGGTGACACGTTTGGGTGTTTTCTGCCATGTGACATGCAATGTGACTTCAAACATATGTGGTCCCTAAAAAAGTGGTTTTGTAAATTTTGTTGGAAATAGAGAGAAATTGCTGATGAACTTTGAACCCTTTTAACTTCCTAACAAAATTTTTTTTATTCCAAAATAGTGCTGATGTAAAGTAGACATGTGGGAAATGTTATTTATTAACTATTTGTGTGACATAACTCTCTGGTGTAACAGAATAAAAATTCAAAGTTTGAAAATTGCAAAATGTTCAAAATTTTCACCAAGTTTGTGATTTTTTTCACAAATAAGGCCCCTTTCACACTGGTGTTTTTGCCTGGATCCGGAGAAAAAAATGCATTTGCCGCATGTGCCGCCTAACGGCCGCACTTGCGGCACACTTCCGACAAGCCAAATGAATTGTCTATGGGGCTTGTGGCAGGTGCAGCAAGTGCAGTATAGCTGCAGTTCCAGCACTTGCGGCCGTGAAAAAAAACACAGACAGCAGCGTTTTTTTTCACAGCCGCAAGTGCCCGAAGCTGCGGTTATACTGCACTTGCTGCACCTGCCACAAACCCCATAGACAATGCATGGAACTTGCCGCAAGTGCGGCCGTTAGGCGGCACATGCGGCAGATGCAGTTTCTGGTGGATCCAGACAAAAACGCCAGTGTGAAAGGGGCCTAAAAGAAAAAATAACTAAAATAATGTTGTTACCTAACTATGTGAAGTCCCCTTTGAAGTTATGAAAACATTCAGTCTTTATTTGTGACTTTATCAGCAGGGCACAGCTACAGTGTGGGCCATTTATATGGATACACCTACAATAAAATGGGAATGGTTGGTGATATCAACTTCCTGTTTGTGGCACGTTAGTATATGAAAGGGTGAAAACTTTTCCAGATGGGTGGTGACCATGGCAGCCATTTTGAAGTTGGCCATTTTGGATCCAACTTTTTTTTTAATGAGAAGAGGGTCATGTGATACATCAAACATATTGACAATTTCATAAGAAAAACAATGGTGTGCTTGGTTTTAACATAACTTTATTCTTTCATGAGTTATTTCAAGTTGATATCAGCATTCATTCCCATTTTATTTAGGTGTATCCATATAAATGGCCCAATTGCCCGGGTAGGCCATTTATATGGATACACCTGAATAAATGGTAATATCAACTTTAAATAACTCATGAAAGAATAAAGTTATGTTAAAACCAAGCACACTATTGTTTTTGTTATGAAATTCGCAATAGGTTTGTTGTGTCACATGACCCTCTTTCCATTGAAAAAATTAAGTTGGATCCAAAATGGCCAACTTCAAAATGGCCACTCGATGACTGCCCACCTGGAAAGGTTTTCCCCCTCCGATATACTAATGTGCCACAAACAGGAAGTTGATATCACCAACCATTCCCATTTTATGTAGGTGTATCCATATAAATGGCCCACCCTGTTGATGTGCCCTGCTGATAAAGTCACAAATAAAGACTGAATGTTTTCATAACTTCAAAGGGGACTTCACATAGTTAGGTAACAACATTATTTTAGTTCTTTATTTTTTCTTTTACCACCCAAAAATATTTCAGTTTAGTTTTCATGTTAATTATACAGATTAAATTAGGTTACATTAAAGGTGGAAAAAATTCTGATATGATTCTTGGTATAAGTTTTTCACACAACAAAAAGAGGCACTTTAATAGATGTGTGTAGACTTTTTATATCCATTGTATATTTGTTGACATTTTTTTTTTTTCAATAGATGCACAAATGCCAGGTGTAAAATTGGTCATTTGGGGCTGTAGCCTTCATTTACCCTAATTTGTGTGTTCAAATAGAACTTTTCTAATCTGAGGCCCTCAATATCTCCCTCCCGGCTACAGAAAAAAACCCACCTAGAATAAACATTCCCTTTCAAATGGCAAGAATCAGCTCTGAAATACCTAGGGGTATGGGTGCCGAGAGATCCGGCTCAGTGGTTTGACCTCAACTTTATCCCGCTACTGCGTAAAACTATGTCAGACCTTACGACATATGATAAGAGGCAGATATCCTGGCTCAGTCATATTAGTGCGATAAAAATGGACGTCCTCCCCAGGTTTCTGTTTCTTTTTCAGTCAATACCTGTAGATATTCCCCCTTTCTATTTTGTAAAGCTTCAGAAGGCTATTTCTAGTTTCATATGGGGTTCCTGTAGACCACGCATAGGAGTCAAAACACTACAGCAACATAAGCACCTGGGTGGAACAGGCCTCCCTAACTTTAGAAAGTATCATAAAGCAGCCATCCTGACACGCTTGCTTGGTTGGCAGTTTCATAGACTTTCTAAACAATGGGTAGCACTTGAACAGCTTAGCTCTGGAATTCCTCTATGGTCTCTATCTTGGCTTCCTTCTAATGACAGAGGTAAAGTCGGTATTGGCTCTGAACTCCTATCTATCGTCTTGCGCATATGGGACAGGGAGGTCAGGGCGGGGAATCTGTCTTCAACAAAAGGGCCTCTTACTCCACTGTTTTAAAATCTGAGATTCCCTCCGGCAGCAAAAGCTTCGACCTTTTTAAAATTACACAGATGAGATAAACCTCGTATGTTTCACGTATTCAAGGGTCAGTGGCTTAGCCCTATCCTTGGCTGAGGCGAGCCCTGGCCTGTCGTGGTTGGAGTCCGCACAATTACATTCTTTCATAGCCGCCGAGAGCGTATCTGGTAACTACTCGGGTTCACCTACCCAGTTTGAGAGACTGTTCATTTTGGAGTCCCCGCCCTCCCATTGTATATCCGTAATTTACTCCACTTTGAATTTCAAGGGGGGTTCGGCTGGTCCCAGGTTTTTTAACAGATGGGAAGCAGACTTAGGTGTGGAGTTGTCTGGCAGGGACCGAGTGACAGCATGTATTTGGACCCACAAGCTTTCAATGGCATGTGTCGCCCAAGAGAGGAACTATAAGATTTTATCACGATGGTACCTTTGCCCACGACCCTGCATGCCATTTTTCCATCCGTGTCGGACTTGTGTTGGAGATGCGGTAGAGACAGTGGAACAATGTTGCATATCTTTTTTTTTTTTTTTTTTTTTTTTTTTTCAGTAAATATATTTATTGAGATTTTCAACAGTAAAAACAATAGAAAGAACCAGTACAATGTCCAGGGCTTAATACAGAGATACATTACTTCCCGAAGAGCGCAGCACAGGAGTAGTCCAATAAGGACACTAGCACCTAAGGGGTACATGTTTCCCATCTTAGGAATCACCTCTGGACAAGGACCTTATATAAAGAATATAGAACCTATGAAAAGGCAATTGTGGAAATAAAAAAAGAGGAGAGAAAGAGAAAAAGAGAAAAAAGGGGTAGGGGAGAAGGGGAGTAAGGAAGGAGAGGGGGGGGGTAAGGGAGACCCAGCAATTTAAACGCCCACGAGTTGACAATTACGAATATGTACGCAGCCAAGTAAGGAACCCTGTGCTCTCCTTGAAGGACTGCCAGAGGAACCAGGTGCGTCCCTGTTCATATGCGGCATCACCATCACCCGCCACCAGTGACTCCAGACGATGTAATCTATCCATTTCAGCTATCCATTCCACCGTGGAGGGGACCTCAGTGGACCTCCAATGACGGGGAATAACTGCTCTGGCAGCTATTAGGCAGAATCTCAGAATCCCCTTTTTGACGGAAACTATCGAACTGGGTATCAGGGACAGTAGGGCCATTTGGGGAGATGGTTCATGACTGACCCCAGTCATCAAATGAAAGGCATCGAAAACTGAGTTCCAGAAGGGTTGCAGGGGACCACAGGACCACCAAATATGAAGCATAGAGCCCGTGGCAGAGCCACATCTCCAGCAGGCGTCCGAGATCTCGGGGTTAATCCTGTGGAGAAGGGTGGGACACCTGTACCAGCGTGTCAGTAATTTATAATTCCTCTCCTGCGCCTGACTGGACATTGTCATCTTATGTGCAAGAGTAAAGATTTTCAAACTATCCGCCTCAGAAAAGGTGATCCCCAGGTCCCTCTCCCAAGCCTCCATAAATCCAAGTGTGGTAGGGGGAAGTGAATTCAAGACCAGGCCATAGAGCACCGAAACCACGTGAGAGGGACCCTCGGTAGGGAGCATCAGGGACTCAAATGGCGTCAGCGCCCCCATCGGCTCACTGGAGAGAAAGCTTCGCAATTGCAGAAACTCTAGCCAGGACAGCGGTGTCGTAAGACCAGAACCCCGTAACCCCCGCACGCTGGAGAGCCCCACAAGCTTATCCCTCACCTGACCCAGTCCCACCCCATCAAGTCGTGACCAACACAGATACGTAGACCTATTCATTGCTGGGGGAAAAGCCGGATTGTCAAAAAGGGGACTCAGTCTGCTCAGTCGAGAGGTCAGGCGTAATTTCACATAGGATCTATCCCAAAACTTCAAAACAATCTGTGTGAGTGGAGCAAAACTCGACACAGGTGGGCGTCCGGTCCCCCCCAGCCAAGGCAGCCAGTATAAAGAAGAGGGCGATAAAAGTTTCTCCAAGAGCACCCACTGTTTATGAGCATCACTGAACCTCCAGTCAACAATCCTAGAGAGCAAGACTGCCTGATAATAACGTTTAAAATCAGGAAGGCCTACCCCCCCTTTAGTCTTGGGTCTCACTAGTACTGAGAACCGAGTCCGTGGTTTCCTAGTACCCCAAATAAAGCTATTGATAGCCGATTGCAGGCGCCTGAAAAAGCAATCCGGAACCTGCACTGGAGCTGTCTGAAAGAGATAGAGGAATCGGGGTAAAATATCCATTTTGATCACTCCCACCCGACCGAACCAAGATAGCTGAGGTCTGCTATACCGTTTAAGGTCTGAGATAGTTTTCTGCAGGAGCGGGACATAGTTCAGAGCATATGTTGCGCTAATGTCAGCGGGTATTAAGACTCCTAAATATTTTAAGGCATCGGTCTGCCACTTAAAAGAGAAGGACGCCTGGAGCCGAGAGACTAGATCATCAGGCAGGGAGATATTGAGCGCCTCCGTCTTGGAGTAGTTGACTCTAAAATTTGAGACCTCCCCGAACCTACGGAACTCCCTGAGGAGTACAGGGAAAGCCACAGTCGGGTTGGCAATGTATAGCAATAAATCATCCGCATACAGGGATATCTTAAACTCATGTTGGCCAATCCGTAGACCCTCAATATCAGGTGTCTTCCGTAATGCCACTGCTAGATGCTCCATCGCAAGGATATAAAGTAAGGGGAGAGAGGGGCAACCCTGACGGGTCCCGTTTCTTATGTCAATGGGCGGGGAAAGGGTGCCATTCACTCTAAGACGGGCCATAGGCTTATGATACAGAGCAAAAATCCTCTCTAACATGGTAGGTCCCACTCCCAGTTGCTTCAGGGAGGCACGTAGAAAGGTCCAGCCTAGGCGATCAAACGCCTTCTCAGCGTCAATAGATAATAAGCATGCTGGTACCTTCCCCGTGCGCATGTACGAAGTTAGAAGCAATGTCTTCACCGTGTTATCCTTGGCCTCCCTGTGTGGCACAAAGCCCACCTGATCACTATGGATGGACCCAGGGAGAATAGGGTTCATTCTACCAGCTAACACTTTCGCGAACACCTTCACATCCACATTAATGAGGGATATGGGCCTATAGCTTACACATAATAGGGGATCTTTTCCCGGTTTAGGAATCACGGTGATTGTGGCCATCAGCGTTTGGGGGGCAAAGAGGCAGCTGGCCGAGATGGAGTTAAACAGTTTGGTCATGAAGGGGACCAGGGAATTCGCATATAACTTATAGAAGGCGGCGGAGAATCCGTCAGGACCAGGGCTTTTACCATTAGCCAAAGATTTTATTGTGTCTAAAACCTCCTGTTCCGAGAGGGGACTCTCCAGGGCCTCAGACTCCTCCACCGACATAGGCGGGAGCTCAGTATCCCGGATGTAGTCGTCCACCCGTGCTTGAAACTCGGAAGGGGACATATCAGACAACGGGCCGCTTAAATTGTAGAGAGAGTCATAATATGCTCTGAATGAGTCCACAATCTCCTCTGGAAAATGGACCAGTTCACCCGCAGCAGACCTTATGGTAGGGATATAAGTGGTGGGGGCACGGGGGTGCAAAAACCTCGCCAGAGCTCTCCGGGTTTATCAGAGTACTTGTACAGAAATTTATGAAAGCGGTCCCTCTGTCGTGCTAACGTCGTGTCCAACAAGGCACTCAACTCACAGCGTGCCCGGAGGAGATCAGCCAGCACCCCAGCATCTCTAGTCCGTTTATGATCCAACTCCAGAGTTTGGATACGAGTCAACAAACCCACAATGTTAGTCAATGTTGCATATCTGGTGGAGCTGCGACCTAATTAAACCCTTTTGGAGGAAAGTTCTTGCAACGTACAGTAGAATCACGGGTAATGAGGTAGATGAATCCCCCCTCATCACTCTATTGTCCATACTACCCTGGTTCTTTTAAATCGCAGAACTCAGACTTACTACGATTTTGCCACAAAACAGCTGGAGGAATAATTCCCAAACATTAGAAGAAAACCAGCAGTCTGTCTATAAGTGAATGGCTAGAAGAGATGGGGAGATTATTCAAAATGGAAGACCTCATGGCAGAGGTCTCTGGCATGAAAGACACCCACTTGCGCACGTGGGTTCCATGGATTCTTTTTATTGACTCCCCAGGGTTTGCAGATGCACTTAACGACGAGGGAGATGAGTCAACTTCTTCTGGGACTTGGAGTAACTCACACAAATGGGACACCTAGAAATACCACTTGTTTAGTTGGGTAAAGTGGTAAGACTAAAAACAACACAATTACCAAGAAGAGTCGACCCATGCTTGTATGTTCCCCTCCCCTTTCCTTCTCCTTGTTACCTATTTCTCATTCTTTCATCTTTTTCCCTGCTTTTTCTATTAGTTACGTGGTCTATCCATGCTTAAGAGACTCCTCAGAATCACCTAATAGCCATGGATTGGTGTTTAAGTCTCTTACAAACAAGGCTTTTCACTAGTTTTCCCTTTGGGCACTTAAATGTATATAGGTTGAAAGGTTGTATTGCTGTAATTCTATAGATTACACAAATGGTTAAATCAGACCTATGTAACAAAATGTTGTTTCTCTTACTATGAAGATTTCTATACACCTTGACTTCACATGCACACTTCTTAAAAGTGGAACGGTTAAATGAGTCATTGTTATTGTGAGGGCTGATTTTGAGAAGTTGTTTTTTCTTCCCAATATTACTGTATCTTCATGATAACTGTAATGCTTGTACGTTTTTCTTTTGTAAAACTTCAATAAAAATAAATTGAACATTTAATAAAACTTTTCAACAATTCGAATAGGAGCATCAGCATTTCAGAATTTACAGTTTTTCAATTTGAAATTTAAAAGAATAAATCCATTAATTAGTGAACCAAGGTTAAAGCAACTTAATAGATGCTATCCCTTACAGTGTATGTTGCTTATTAATTAACATAGCATAATTTGAAATGAACAAGTAGATGAACTAATTGTAGCATGTTATGCAAGTTTTTCTCACAATATTATTTTGAATGCTAGTCGTGTAAAATTTATTCCAAGCTATGCCTTATGCTGCAGCTTTTCCCTAGGTAGTATATTTGAATGCTATTAAAAAAGCTTTGAATTTTTAAACCAAACGGCTCTTTGAATCAAGGAAAAAAATCTGATCTCAATTCCGAGAGCCAATTAATACCAAAATAAATATGTATGAACACTTAATAGATTTGCTATTTATTTACAAGGAAATACAATGCCTAAGGCTGAGTTCACATTTCCTACTCTGGTGCACTTTTTTATGCAAAGTATTTTATATTGATGTGTTTAGCATTTACAATAATAATTATTATAGAATGATAATAAACTGACCAGTTTATAAGTTGGTACAAAGTTGGCTACACCTAGGGATGAGTGGGCCCATGGAAGTGCGGGCTCTGGGGGTTCAGTCAGACTTTATATATAGTTCTTTTATGGCCCCAAACTTGACCAGTAATGTAAAGAAGGCCTGGCATACTGTCTCAGTGGGTGCTCAAGGGAAAATAGATCAGTCAATACTATAAAGAAATCCTGGCACACCAACATGATAACTTGATACTTCAAAAAGGAGACACAAAAAATTATTGATTTTTATGCTTTTTAATTTTTATTTCAGTAATCCACATATCTAAGTTCATAGAGATATCACGTAACGCTTCGGCGTTTATTATGCCTTTTTAACGTTTCGGCGTTATCCACGCCTTTCTCAAACATTTTAAAAGTTCTACATGAGAAATAACAAATGAAACAAATGAATACATATTCAGACATATGTTTTAAAATGGTATACATAACAAAAAGAAAAAAGCATCACATCATATCCATCAACGTGTTTGAAAATTACAATTTTGAATACCACGCAAATAAAGTTAAGTAGGCGTACCTGTATGATACGGGCTTCCAAAACCTACTATATTGCAAGTTGGTTTTGTCAAAAATACGATATAACCTATGGGTAATATGAAAAACACCATGATTCAAAACAAATGATCTCAGTGTGTATATCAACACTTATCGCATACAAGCAGGGTAGAGGGAGAAATAAGGGCAATATAGAGAGGGCTGAGTATGGAATATTAAGGCCCACATCACCAAGTTAAAATTTTAGAAATTCTGAGTAAGGCTTACCATAGGATAGTATGGTTAGGGGAAAGACCATGGGGTAGCCGGTATAATGAAAATGACACTGTAATTGTAATTGAGAAAGGTGTGGATAACGCCGAAACGTTAAAAAGGCATAATAAACGCCGAAGCGTTACGTGATATCTCTACGAACTGAAATATATGGATTACTGAAATAAAAATTAAAAAGCATAAAAATCAAGAGTTTTTTCTGTCTCCTTTTTGAAGTATCAAGTTATCACGTTGGTGTGCCAGGATTTCTTTATAGTATTGACCAAACTTGACCTGAACCTCATTTGAAGTCTCTAATTGGTCAGTTCTGCTCTCTGCCTACATACAGCCAGCCATAAACAAAGCACTTGGGGGGAAGGAAGGCGAGGTATTGTAATTTTTTTTTGGTACATACTACATCCAATAACACTGATTTTATCCCCAGTGTGAGCCGGTCAAACACTGCAAGCGGCTCAAACTGGCCTGAGCAACCAGTGTACCCAAGCATAGCAATGCCCGCTCCAGTGATTTGCGCACAATAAAGAACACAAACACCGAACACCGAAAACTTTTGTAAAGTCTGTGCTCAGTACAAATCACTTAAAACCTCGGCACACCAAATAAATATGAAACAAGGAAATGTTGACAAAAGGAAGATTTTTATTGGACATGTTCCAGCATAGTATAAATCCGACGTTTCGGCCAGGAGGCCTTTATCAAGGATTATCTATAAGCTGGGTGTCACAACACAAGCATCACAGTAAGGACTTTGTCCCTTCACCCCTTCCTGCCTGACCTGGGAAGAGAACTGGAGAAATTATTGCCAAAGCATTCTATATACATATGAAATAAACTTGGATCATCACAAGCTGCTTCACTGTCAAGTACGCCCACACGACGTCAGACTGCACTCCATAGGCTCATAGGCACGGACACCCAGCTTATAGATAATCCTTGATAAAGGCCTGCTGGCCGAAACGTCGGATTTATACTATGCTGGAACCTGTCCAATAAAAAAAATCTTCCTTTTTTCAACATTTCCTGGTTTCATATTTATTTGGTGTGCTGAGGTTCTATATTTAAGTGACTTGACCTTTTACCTCAGAGCACCCAAACCAGGGTGAGCCCAAACATCTCTCTATTTGTGCTCGGTACAAACACCGAACTTTAAATTCCAGTTTGCTCATCCCTAGTTACATCATAAGTTTATATAATAGTTATAATATAATATAATATTATATAACATATAATAAGTTTATATAATAGTCTTTAGGGTAGTTTACATGCCTGATTTATTTCCCAAGAGCGATAACTGGTTTGCACAAAAGCAGAGACTTGTCACATATAGATCCTAGAGTCAGAGCTAACTGGCCCATGCAATTCTATGGATCCATAAAAAAAAAATCAGACACCAATAAGATGCCATCCATGTGCTGTCCATTTTTCACAGACTGATAAGAAAAGCTTGGGATACTTTTATTAGTTTAAAGGGAACCGGTCAGGTCCCCTGTTCAGAGAGAACTACAAGTGGTCTGTGCAAATACCTAGATTCCCTGCCTAACAGTCCTTTCACATAGAAGCATCCATAAACTGATCTTTCGAAAAAGCTAATTAGGGCTTTGACTAGTTGAGGGGACAGTAGTTAACCCGACTAGTTAATCTACGTAACATGTTATAACACCCCTGCGGGCATTATAACATGCTTTAAACAGCCATCATCATCAGGATCAATATACAAAACTGCACATCACTCTAGTGTGGCCACCTGATCTGGTCACCATAGCAACACATCACAATCAATGACCCAATCTGGTCACGTGATGCGATTGCTATGGTGACCAGATTAGCTGACCGCACTAGAGTTATGTGCGCAGTCAGCTGATCTGGTCACCATAGCAATCGAATTGACTGATCTGGTCACCTGACTTGGTTACTATGGTGACCAGATCAGCGATCTCCGGTCTTAGTGTACTGTGACTCGCTGAAGTTATCTGAGGTCACCATTCAGGTAAGCATGGTGGCCTACCTGAAAGGTGACCTCAGTGATCACTGCACATCCTAACCGGAGCTTGCAGCTGGTTCATTCAGTGACTGGGGGCAGTGAAGAGGATGCTTTATCACAGCCTTCAACAAGACATCGCAGAGGATACAAGGAGGGGTTTGAGGGTAAAGGGTTAATAAAGATGGTGTCGCTATGAGTCTTTGTTTTGTTTTTTAATAAAAAAATGTTTTATCTGTGTTGTGTCTTCTTTACTATTCACTTGAAATTCTTAATGGTCGCGTCTAACTTGGCCCATCATTAAAAATTTCGGGCTTAATGCCAGCTGATAATACAAAGCTGGTATTAGCCCCTTATTACCCAGCATGCCACCGCCACCAGGGCCGCTGGATGAGCCAGGTAAAGTGCTTGGAAATGGTGCTTATGATGATTGCACCATTTTCAACGGCAGCTGCAAGCTGCTATTCTTTAGCGTGGGGAGGCCTAAAATGATGGGCACTCACTCCGCTGAGAATACCAGCCCTCAGCTGCCTAGTTTCATCTTGGATGGCAAAGCCCTATGCATTTTTTTTGTCAGCCAAGGTAAAAACATTCAGCTGAGGGAGGCAGCTCGCAGTGCTTATAGGTTATCTGTGCTGAGACTGAAAAATACAGCAGAGCCCTATTTATTCAATCTTTAAATAAAGTGGAGACGGCACTCACCCAAGATTGGATATATGTTTGCCTTGAGACAGGCACCCCCTATGGACTACTGATTGCTCCCGAAATGTATCCGCCCATGAAGGGGCTCGCCTTAGTGCCCTAATTCTCCTTCTGCATTGTTGATTGAGCCCTATGTATTATTTGCCATTATTTATTTTACACCCTATGATGTCAGGTTGGTTGCCATACACTAATGTGTATGACAACCAAAACAGACACCATCCAGATTTTGAAAATGCAGTCTAATTGCAACAGCCAATCACAGATGCTCACACAGAGCATGAGCATCTGTGATTGGCTTTTGTGAATTCAGTAAACTGAATACGCAGAAAGGTTAGTAGGCAAGACCGGAAGTGAGTGAGAGGGAGCGTGGGAGAGCAGACCAAGAAGCAAGCAAGCAGCGGGAAACAGGTAAGATGATCTGTGAATGTCTGTCTGTGTTTGCCAGCTTCTAGACACCTTTGAAGCTGTCTTCTATGTGTTAATGTTGCATGCCTTTGATTTCAATGGTGTCGGGGTGTTCGGCGAATGCAACCAAATTCGAACCGAGGTGTTCGCTCATCTCTCATTGTTACCCTTTTACTCGCCAGTGTATATAAAGATAAAAACATATTTGTGGTGAGAAAATAGACATTGCAGAATGTAAAAAGTAGTGAGCACTATTAAAAGTATATACAGAAAAAATCAGATGTGGTAAGGGGTAAGGGTATATAATAAGTGCTAGTGGGGTAAGGGTATACAATAAGTACTAGCATTGTAAGATTTACTAATATATAGCTTAGTCAATCTATGTGTATATCATTCCTATCATACATTAGACACTACAAAAATCATGTGGCAAAAAGTTGCAACAAGTAACATATCAAAAAATGGGTTATATACCGTATATACTCGTGTATAAGCCGACCCGTGTATAAGCCGACCCCCCTACTTTTGCCCCCAAAACCTGGGAAAATCTATTGACTCGTGTATAAGCCGAGGGTGGACCCCAGCACAGGTATACAGCCCCCAGCAGTGTGGTATACAGCAGCCTCCCCAGTGGTATATACAGGCCCCAGCAGTGTTACAGCAGCAGCCCCAGTGGTAGTATACAGCAGCCCCAGAGGAATATACAGCAGCCCCAGTGGTAGTATACAGCAGCAGCCCCAGTGGTAGTATACACGCAGCCCCAGTAGTATATACAGCCCCAGTGGTATATACAGCCCCAGTGGTATGTACAGCCCCAGTGGTAATATACACGCAGCCCCAGAGGTATATACAGCAGCCCCAGAGGTATATACAGCCCCAGTAGTAGTATACAGCCCCAGTGGTAGTATACAGCCCCAGTGGTAGTATACAGCAGCCCCAGTGGTATATTCAGCCCCAGTGGTAGCATACAGCAGCCCCAGTGGTATATACAGCCCCAGTGGTAGTATACAGCAGCCCCAGTGGTATATACAGCCCCAGTGGTAGTATACATACAGCCCCAGTAGTAGTATACAGCCCCAGTGGTAGTATACAGCCCCAGTGGTAGTATACAGCAGCCCCAGTGGTATATTCAGCCCCAGTGGTAGTATACAGCCCCAGTGGTAGTATACAGCCCCAGTGGTAGTATACATACAGCCCCAGTGGTAGTATACAGCCCCAGTGGTAGTATACAGCCCCAGTGGTAGTATACAGCAGCCCCAGTGGTATATTCAGCCCCAGTGGTAGTATACAGCCCCAGTGGTAGTATACATACAGCCCCAGTAGTAGTATACAGCCCCAGTGGTAGTATACAGCCCCAGTGGTAGTATACAGCCCCAGTGGTAGTATACAGCAGCCCCAGTGGTATATTCAGCCCCAGTGGTAGTATACAGCCCCAGTGGTAGTATACAGCCCCAGTGGTAGTATCCAGCAGCCCCAGTGGTATATACTGCCCCAGTGGTAGTATACAGGGCCCCAGCAGGGCCCCCTCATAATTTGGCGCCCCCACCTCACTTGCTGGGCCTCCCCGCATGCAGCGCTGCGCATATACATTACCTGTCTAGCAGCTGTCACCCTCCGATGGCGGATCGCGGCTCCTGGGCTCTGGGCTCCATCTTCCTCTCTGTCTTCCTGCTTTGTGACCGGGGCTCATCGCGATGACGTCATCGCGACGCCGGCCGGTCACATGACAAGGAAGACACAGAGGAAGATGGAAGCCGGAGCCGGGAGCCGCGATCCGCCATCGGAGGGTGACAGCTGCTAGACAGGTAATGTATATGCGCAGCGCTGCATGCGGGGGGGCCCAGCAAGTGAGGTGGGGGCGCCAAATTATGAGGGGGGCCGTATTGACTCGCGTATAAGCCGAGGGGGGGACTTTTCAGCCCAATTTTTGGGCTGAAAAACTCGGCTTATACGCGAGTATATACGGTATTTAATAAGAGGACATACCAGAAAGGGGGAAACATAATGACCAACCTAGACCCCCTGGACATCTGATGTACATTTCCTTGAAAAAGCTACCAAGCAAAATGTACGTCAGAGGTCCTTTGGATTAAGGTCCGCATGCGGTCCCTGGGGCTGCTTCAAATGGCTCGCAGGCATGTAGAATTCTTGACAATTGCGGCTCAGTACAGGGGGCCAGCACCATCAAAGTTTTACTTCATTCTGTCCTATGTCTCAAAAAGTGAGACTTCACAATATAAGACCATATCTTAAAAAGATCTTTTAGTGGAGCCTCTGGCTCTTCAGATTCTCAATATCACAAACAGCTGTATCAACGGTCTTCTGAATATGGTGAAACTGAACATGTTGTTAACAGTTTTGTGTATTACATTCGGCCGATATCCTATGTAACATTGGAATAGCTGACTGTTATCTTTTTGAACTGTTGTCCTTTCAGATTTGTTCCTGTCTTTTTTTTTTTTTTTTGAACCATCATTTTTATTAGATTTCAATCATATATAAATTTGTACAAAATCAAGTAAAAATGTAACATATAGTTGAACTTCCTAGAAGCGAATTGTGTACAACAGTATTTTACACATAATATCAATCAACTTGTACAATATAATGTTTCCATATCCCTCCCTCCTCCCACCCCAAAAGAAATTATCCACTGTATTTAACAATTATCTGTATGAATAAAGAAAACATTTACGACAATACAAACAGAGTTTCAATATTATTGCATCTCCTATCCCTAGCATCTCAGCCTGCCCAATGTACCCTCTAACTCCGCCAAGGCATACCATGTTGATGATCGGAAGGGCAACATGAAATTTTTAATTTCTATATCTGTGAGTTCTTTTTCAATGTAACGTCTCTATTTGAAGAAGAATTTTTTGGCCAGTTTACTTGGATTGCGGAGTGTATCTATGGATTCAAGTACCAATGTGTGATGCAGCGTCATTTTCACTTGGGTAAGGTCTGGAGGTCTGTCATTAAGCCAGTATTGGAGTAGAAGTCTCTTTGCTACCAGCGCAATATAGTGCCATAGTATATGGGGTTGTCTTAACGTAAGAGAGGTTGGGTGATAATGAAAAATCCATCGTAAAGGGTCTAGCTCTCCTATATCTCCACAGATCTCTCTAGTCCATATATCTACTGCTCTCCAATATTTCTGGACCTCGGAGCAGGACCATAAGCCATGCTCCAGATCGGTCATAGGTGACTTACATTTTGGACAATGGACCCATCTTTCCTGGTTGGTCTGTTTAGTGTTAGAGGGAGGGATGTTGAAGCCCTGAATGGTGCCGTGCATGATCCTAAATTGTGAGTCTTTCCATCTCTCATTAACAACATGCTGTCTGACCATGCCCCATCCCTCAAGAATCTTCTGAGGAAGTTCCGGGTCTGTGAAATGTTTACGCCATTTATTAAATAGGCCCCTCTTTCTCTTCGGCCTCAGAACCTGCTTTACTTTAGCATATAAAGTAGTAATAGATACTTCATCTTTATTCAAGGATATCAATTCAGACCACAAGGAATTCTCAAGTTCCCCAGAGATGTCCCGCAAATGTGATAGGAGATGATGTTTCAACTGACGATATTGTAAAATGTGGAATTGGGGTAAATTATATGTATTCAGGACCTCTGCCTCTGTCATCCATTTTTTTTCCTCTAGATTTATAAGATCCCCCAACGTCTGAATTCCCCTGTCTCTCCATATTTTAAACAAGGAATTTTCACGACCCAGAGGAAAAGACGGACAGCCCCAGGGACTAAGCAATTTCGAGATTCTCCATGCTAACTTGAGTTTTTTCCTGACCTCCTTCCACGTTATTATAGTGTCTCTATAAATCACCGTATTCTTCAGAGTGGGGGGCAGGCAAGACATTGGTGAATGTAATAAGGCTACTAGATCCCAAGGCTTGGCCCACTCCCCCTCCAAAGTGGTATCTGAGAATCTATTGGTACCTCTGATCCAATCAAGGACATTGCGTAGGATACACGCTAAGTTGTATCCCCGTACATCCGGGAGCTGTAGTCCTCCCTCTTGTTTGGACTGGATCAATGTTGCATAGGCTATACGGGGTCTCTTTCCTCCCCATAAAAATTTAGAAAAAGATTTATTAAGTCTAATTATGTCAGTATGCCTCAACAGCATGGGGATAGTTTGAAGGGGATAAAGCAGTCTGGCAAAACTAACCATTTTTAATAAGTGGCAACGTCCCAACAGTGAGAGTGGTAATCCTACCCATTTTGCCAATTCCATTTCTATCTGCTGAATGACTGGCAAGAAGTTCAGTTTGTATATCATTGCAGGTGTTCTGGCTAGGTGTATTCCCAAATATTTGATACTGTCTTTCCTTATTGGTAGGCCACAAAGATGTTGTTTTCCCTGCATCCCATTCCCTGGATTCACGAACAGGATTTCGCATTTATTTTTATTCAAGGAAAATCCAGTATGTTTACCTATCATTTCTATATCTGACAGTATGTTAGAGAGATCTCTTTCGGGATGTTGGACATATAGGATGACATCATCCGCGAATAATGAAAGTTTAATCTCATGAGTTCCTACTTTAAAGCCTTCGTAGGGATTACATTCCTCCAGATATAGTGCCAAAGGCTCTATGGCCAAATTAAAGAGAAGGGGGGATAAAGGACATCCCTGTCTCGTTCCCTTCTGGAGGGTGAAGGAATCGGACAGGAAGCCTGGTATACTCACACAAGCTCTAGGATTATTATAGAGAGTTTGTATATAATGTCTAAAAGGACCCGTAAGACCCATCATATCAAAAACTTTACCCAGCCATGACCACCTGACATTATCAAACGCTTTTTCAGCATCTAGGGTGATCATGGCTGGGTTTTCCTCTTTCAATTTTGTTTTCTTTCCCATAATATCCATCAAAAACATCGCCTTTCGGATGTTTGTGGTCGTCGATCGTCCCTTGATGAATCCTGCCTGATGGGTAGATATTATTTTGGGTAAAATCATAGCCAATCTATCAGCCAATATTTTAGATAAAAGTTTCAAATCCTGGTTTATCAGGGATATCGGCCTATAATTTGCTGGGTCAGTAGGTGTCTTACCCGGTTTAGGGATTAATTTGATATAAGCTAAGTTCATCCTATCTGGGATAGGCGATCCCTTCAGTATTTCATTATATAAATCACAGAGGATCGGGGAAATCTGCTCTTTCATTACTTTGAAGAAGGCTCCATTATAACCATCTGGTCCTGGAGCCTTACTTGGATTTAGATTTTTAATTGCCGTTTCAATTTCTCCAATCGTGATTGGGTTGTTTAAGGCCTGGATGTTGTCTTGGGAGATAGATGGCATTTTGATTTTACTTAGCCAAGAGGGCTTTTCTGGATCAGTTGATGTGTTTTCTTTATAAAGAGAGGCATAGAACCTGCCCAGAGTTTTCACAATATTCTTAGGATCAGTCCATGTGTTGCCCTGTCTATCTTTTATTATCTGAATAGGGGAAGAGGTATATCTGCCTCTGGCTAATCGTGCTAACAATCTTCCTCCCTTATCTCCAAATTTGTGCAGTTCTAGTTCTAATCTATTTTTATATATATTCTCACGTTTTCCTGCCCACTCATCAAATTCTTTCTTAGCTTGGATCCACGTCTCTTTGTCAGGAGTCGTCATGGTTTCTTTATATTGTAAATAAGCATTTCTCACCTTCAAGCTAGTTTCCACAAACTTTTCCTTAGCCTTTTTTTGATCCCCATGCTGTATGCCATTATGTGACCTCTCATAACTGTTTTTGCAGTCTCCCAAAATAGTCCCGGTTCCGACCTATGGCCCAAGTTATCCACGCTATAGTGCGTCCACCATTCTCCCAGTAATTTGGTGAAATTTTCCTCTTTGGTGAATGTGTCAGGGAACCTCCACAGATAGTCGGTTCCTTTTTCATAATTATCTTTAATCTCTAAAACCAGTGGACTATGGTCCGAAATCACCATATCTTCAATTTTTATGTGTAACATTCTTTGTAGTATCTTGGTGGACCCAAACAGCATATCTATCCTGGACCATGATCCATGGGGATGCGAAAAGTGGGTATATTCTCTACCCAAAGGGTTAGCCAATCTCCATGTGTCTGACAGCCCCACCAGTCTCATCAATGATTCCAAGGTGCTTTCCACCCTCAAACCTCCTCCCTCCTGACCTCCCCTCCTCATGTATGTCGGTGAGCGTCTATCCTCTTCTGTTCTCATCACTGTATTAAAGTCCCCTCCTACTATTTTATTAGTTCCCAGGTCATGAAGTAATGTATTTTGTAGATGTTGAAAAAAAGGTCTCTGATTTGCATTCGGTGCATAAATATTATATATGGAAAAGATATCGTTTTGTATTTGTATCGTCAGCTGAAACACTCTACCTTCGCCATCACTCGAAGTAGAGATAATTGAGTGGGCCAAAGACCTGTGTATTAAAACCAAGACTCCCGCCTTCCTCTCCACCGCACTAGACCCGAGGACCTCCCCCACCCATAGTTTTTTAAGCCGGAAGAAGTCTTCCGATGTCAGGTGAGTCTCCTGGAGCAAAGCAATATCTGTGCGTAGTTTTTTGAGATGGCGAAGAACCATCATGCGCTTTGCTGGGGAGCGCAACCCCTTAACGTTCCAGGAGACCCACCTAACCATCAGAATCCTCCCCGTACAGGGTCTCTGATTCACTCTCAATCACAGTCCACACAAATGTTGGAAGATCAGGTGTGTACCGGAGTAAGAAAGATAGAGTACAGGAGATGCATGATTTGTCGCATTCAGGTATGTAGATAATTCCCAACTTTTTACCCTCCCTTGTCCCTCCCCCCCCTTTCACTAGCGCACCAACTCCACACATCTGTCCAAGTAGAACACCTCACTTCTTTCCTCAAGTGCTGCCGACCAACATATCTCCGCCCCGCCTCAGTCATCATCCTAGCCCAGAAAGCATATTAAATTATAGCAAATATTGTCTCCAGCCTGACACCGGCTCTAGAGCTTCAGTTTCTCATTGGCGTCCAATACTTTCTTCCCCGCCACATCATAAACAAAACAAAACAGTGACATCCCCTTGAACTTGCATTGCCACCATGGCCACACTAAACGAATATGGTTACCATTAATCTCTCAGTATGTGTTCAGTTCACATGTCATTTAGCATTTGTGAAACTGTTAATACCTTTAAGGTAACTTACCAAAATTTGCGCGACATATCAAGGGAAATAAGAAAACCTGAAAATAAAACAAAGCATATGGGCAATAAAAAGAGAGAGCTGCAAGGGAAAGAAACCAGATACATTTATATATCATTTCCCACTTTTTCTGTATATCTCCCCTCTCTTCACGTAATCGTCAAATGTGCGACTATTTTGCCCAGCCTATAGGAATCTTCAGTTACTAAATAATGACAATGTTCTTTCGGTTCTTTCTCATCTCTTCTTCTGCCACCGGGATCCCGTTTGTCTCTGCTGTCTTGGAGTTTCCAGTGGTGGTTTCTTTCCTGCCCCTACGTCCAGCAGGGAGGTTGATCTTAGTCTATAGGATCGTACAGAGTCTCTATCCGTCTCAGAGTCCAAATCTACAGCAGAGTTGGGTTTCACAGGCGATCCTGTGACATGTTGGGGTGGTGATGAAGGCATCGTTGCTCCTGGTGAGCTCGTGTTGTCACGGATAGCCGCCATTGCTTTATCAGGATCAGAGAAGGTCAACATGGCTCCCTCCCTGGATCTGAACCTTAATATCGCTGGGAAATTCAGCTGGAATCGAATATTTCGTCTGGTAGTAACGAGCACGCTTCACTAAAGGATCTCCTGCGGCGCGTGACTTCTACTGAGTAATCCGCAAATACCAGAGCTCTATGTCCATGGATTATTAGAGGATGCTTTTTGGCCTTGTAAGCGCGCAGGATTTCTTCCTTGTCTCGGTGGTTAAGGTACTTTGCTATGGCATGTCTAGATTTGGTAGGCTCTCTGGAGGCCGAGACAGGAGATCCTGATGTTGCCCTTTTTTCCTGCGGCTCTCTCATCTGGCCAATTCTGTGGGTACGCTCTGTCTTACATCTATGAGTAAGACCCAGGGCTTTGGGAAGTTCCACCTCAAAGATGTCCTCTAATTGGTTCACTGGGATGGATTCAGGGAGACCCACTATTTTGAGGTTACTCCTCCTCGCTCTGTTCTCAATATCCTCTAGTTTTGCATGTGCATATTCAGAGTGTTGTTGTAAAGACATTAACTGATCCTCCAGCTCCTGTATTCTGTTTTCTGCTGTACTAATTCTGGATTCAGCCTCAGTAAGCTGCTGGTCATGTGTCTCTACTTTAGCAGACAAGTCTTTTGTTGTGGTTGTCACCAGCTCAGCTACTGCTGCTTTAAAATCATCAGCGAGGTGGATTGCAAGCTCCTTTGCCAATGCTTTATAATCAAAGTGAGGGGCTCCCCATCTGCCCTCCATGGTCTCTTTTCTGGCTTCTGGATCCTGTCTTTCATCTGCAGGGGGACAGCTCTGGGATTGTGCAGTCATGGCAGCCCCTGCAGCCTGTAAGTGCACTTGCACCTGAGACAAACCCTGGGGATTCTTTGCAGCAACTGGCGTCGGTCTCCTCTCCTCCTCCACCACCCCAGTCTCGCTATCTCCGGTCCCGGGCTTCCTCACCAAGCTTTCTTCTAATAGCACTATCTGTGCGCTATGCACGCCATGTCCGCCCTGCCCGCCATTACCGGAGTCCTCATGGTGTGCCGCGATCTTCTCTCCCTCCCGACTCCTTGTGACATAGCGGTCCATCGTGCTCATGATGGACGCTCCCGGAGCTGCAGCAGTCGCCACTGTGGTTTCGGATGGCCGGGGACAAGCTGGAGGCTGGATGTCGGCGGATTTGCCGAGGCGGGGAGCGGAGCAGCCCTTAGACGCGGCTGCACATGGAGGCGCCGGAACCGGAAGTCCACGTTCCTGTCTTTTATATCTACTAAATAAAGAATTATAAAAAAAAAAAAAAGTTTTACTTCAGATGAATGTTTTGTCAGCTAGGGAAGCTCTTTACACAGCTATACCAATGCCAGCCACAAGTCAAAGAGAGGTCAGCATCTGACATCGCCGTTTGACATCAGCTGCTGGCCTTTGATGGGCCCATGGTTGGCATTGGTATAGCTGAGCATAAAGCTGGTCTCTGCTCAGCGCCAGTATTGAATTCAACTGAAATAAAGTGATGAAGTCAGTGGCCCACTGGACAGGGCAGCGATCATGAAGAGGTCAATGGTTCCTGCGGGTCGCATGTGCAGAAAAGAGGATGCCAAAGCAAGGAAGACAGGTGAAAATAACCTTTTTTTTTAGGTGTATATAAAGAACAGCACATTACTACAAGATGGTAATCAGGATGGTGACATTATGACAAGAGGGGACCAGGGTAGGGACATTACTTGAAGATGGAGACCAGAGGGAACATTACTACAAGTAGGAGATCACGATGGAAACACTACTGCAACATGAGGACATTCCTACAAGAAGGGGGATCAGTTTGGTGACATTACCACAAGAAGGTGACCAGGATGGGACATTACTACACTATGGGGACCAGATGGGGACATTACTACAAGAAGGGGAGGAGAATGGGGGTTATTGCTACAAGAATGGGATCAGGTTCATGGCATTACTATAAGAAAAGGATCAGGATGGTAATATCACTACAAGATAAGGACCAGTATAGGGGACATTACGACAACATAGAATTCAAAATTGGGGACATTACTACTGTACAAGATAGGGACCAGGACGTGGCACATTACTAAAAGATGTTGACCAAAATTACTATATGTGCTAATTGTAGGACAATATTACTTAATAAAAGGGGATAAAATGTAAAAAATGGTATAAAAAAATTGAATAAAAAAATTCAAAATAAAGCATGACTTTTTTACCAGTAAAAATGCTGTTTTATATATAAAGTAAAACAAAAAAAGTGTACATTTGCTGTTGCCATATCCAAAACAACCCAAGCTATAAAACTACCATAACCCATACGATGAATGCTATTTAAACAAAGAATAAAATAAATGAGCAAAAAAATGTTTGATAAAAGTGATCAAAAACCATATGGAAAAAAAATATGTTATCCCTAAAAATGTCACTTTGCCTTGCAAAGAATCCCGCTTCCTAAATTATTTTTTTTCTATCTGCAGTCTTTAAACCCCACTGAGTTTGAGACCCCTGGTCTAATGTATAGGAAATGATAAAATCATAGACGGACTATATATATTGTATATACACTGCTGTGAAAATTAATTGGGACAAAGTATTTTTTTAAGTAAAATCGTAAGTAGGTTACTAGTCAGTGATTCAAACCAGTTTTAACTGCTTTGAACAGGTGTGAGTGTACAACCTTGAGTAACAAAATGTGGTTTGACTGGTTTTAGTCAGAAAATAACAGCTAGCTGCCCCCTCAGCTTCAGTTGAGAGCTTGTTTCTGTGAGGAGTGGTTTAGTGGACTTTTTCTCTTAGTGTGATCCGTACCTGTAATAATGAATATTACTCCAAGGAAGAGGTCTATAATTATTACTCTTAATGAACATACAAGTCTGACTGTAAGAGAAATCGCTTCCACCGTTGGGATTGGAAAATCTACAGTTTCAAGAATAATTCACACACACAATGAAACTCCAAAACGAAGAGGGAAATGTGGAAGAAAAAGGAAAACGACACCAAGAACTGATGAAACACTTATCAGAAATAGTAAAACTAATGCAAGGAAAACAATTAATTTGCACAGCATTGTAAGTTTGCTTCTAATGGTGTTACAGTGACTTGTCACTAGGGATACATAGTCCTTATATAGGTCACCCACATAGATCACCTATTCGGAAAATGTAAATTCCTTATGGTAATGGTAGAAATTGATATATCTATGATGTGGCAGATAGGTGTGTGGTACTTATTAATTTGGTCTTTAAACCCCGCTGAGTTTGAGACCCCTGGTCCAATGTATAGGAAATTATATACTCATAGACGGACTATATACCGTATATACTCATGTATAAGCCGACCCGTGTATAAGCCGACCCCCCTACTTTTGCCCCCAAAACCTGGGAAAACCTACTGACTCGTGTATAAGCCGAGGGTGGACCCCAGCACAGGTATACAGCCCCCAGCAGTGTGGTATACAGGCCCCCCCAGTGGTAGTATACAGCAGCCTCCCCAGTGGTATGCAGGCCCCAGCAGTATATACAGCAGCCCCAGTGGTATACAGCAGCCCTTAGGTAGTACACAGCAGCACCAGAGGTATATACAGCAGCCCCAGGGGTATACACAGCAGCCCCAGGGGTGTACACAGCAGCCCAGGGGTGTACACAGCAGCCCCAGGGGTGTACACAGCAGCCCCAGGGGTATACACAGCAGCCCCAGGGGTGTACACAGCAGCCCCAGGGGTGTACACAGCAGCCCCAGGGGTATACACATCAGCCCCAGGGGTGTACACAGCAGCCCCAGGGGTGTACACAGCAGCCCCAGGGGTATACACAGCAGCCCCAGGGGTAGTACACAGCAGCCCCAGGGGTAATACACAGCAGCCCCTGGGGTAGTACACAGCAGCCCCAGGGGTAATACACAGCAGCCCCAGGGGTAGTACACAGCAGCCCCAGCGGTAATACACAGCAGCCCCAGGGGTAGTACACAGCAGCCCCAGGGGTAGTACACAGCAGCCCCAGGGGTAGTACACAGCAGCCCCAGGGGTATATACAGCAGCCCCAGGGGTGTATACAGCAGCCCCAGGGTAGTACACAGCAGTCCCAGGGTATTTACAGCAGCCCCAGGGGTAGTACACAGCAGCCCCAGGCCCCCCTCACTTTTTGGCGCCCCCACCTCAGGATGCCCCCCCCGCACGCAGCGCTGCGCTCATACATTACCAGCCTGTCAGCTGTCATCCTCCGGTGGCGGATCGCGGCTCCCGGCTCCGGCTTCCATCTTCTTCTGTGTCTTCCTGCATTGTGACCGGGGCTCATCACGATGACGTCATCGCGACGCCGGCCGGTCATGTGACATGCAGGAAGACGCAGAAGAAGATGGAAGCCGGAGCCGGGAGCCGCGATCCGCCACCGGAGGATGACAGCTGACAGGCTGGTAATGTATGAGCGCAGCGCTGCGTGCGGGGGGGGGGGGCATCCTGAGGTGGGGGCGCCAAAAAGTGAGGGGGTCCCGTATGTACTCGCGTATAAGCCGAGGGGAGACTTTTCAGCCCAATTTTTGGGCTGAAAAGCTCGGCTTATACGCGAGTATATACGGTATACTATTCATTAAGGCAACCACGGTGGCTCAAGTGGTTAGCACTGCAGCCTTTGCAGCGCTGGGGTCTTGAGGTCCTGGGTTCAATTCCCACTAAGGACAACATCTGCAAGGAGTTTGTATGTTCTCCCCGTGTTTGCGTGGGTTTCCTCCAGGCACTCCAGTTTCCTCCCACATTGTAAAGACATACTGATAGGATGTTTAGATTGTGAGCTCCAAGAGAGACAGTATTACTCATGTATGTAAAGTGCTATGGAATCAATAGCGCTATATAAATGAATAAATATTATATATATGAATAAATATTTTATATTAGTAAATCTCACAACACTATTATGTATTGTATACCCCCCCTCCCACATCTAATGTTTTCTGTATATACTTTAAATAGAGCTCACCACTTTAAACATTCTGCCATGTCTATTTATTTTCTTGCCATGAATATGTTTTTATCTTAATTTGCCATTTAACCCCTTCACCATCGGGCGATATTTCGTTTTTCACTTTCATTTTTTGCTCCCCTGTTTCCAAAAGCCATAACTTTTTTATTTTTCCGTCAATATAGACATATGACGGCTTGTTTTTTGTGGGACAAGTTGTACTTTCAGATGTTACCATTTATTTTACCATATAGTGTACAGGGAAATGGGAAAAAGTTCCAAATTACGTGAAATTGCAAAAAAAAGTGCAATTACACATTTGTTTTTTGTTTTTTTTTTCAGTCGCCATGTTCACTATATGGTAAAACGGATGTGACGGTATGATGCCTCAGATTGGTATAAGTTCGTAGATACCAAACATGTATACTTTTACTGGTATCTAAGTGGTGAAAAAAAACTTCAGAAGTTTGAACAAAAAAAGAAACCCTTTTTGCGCCATGTTCTGCGCCCCGGAGTGTTCTCATTTTTCAGGATCTGGGGCTGTGTATTTTTTGTTTCTTGAGCTGACGTTTCTAATGATACCATTGTTGGGTAGATTTGCCGTTTTGATTGCCCGTTATAGAATTTTATAGCAATGTTAAGGCGACCAAAAAAACGTAATTTTGGTGTTTGGACTTTTTTTTCCATGACGCAGTTTATGGCTCTTATTAATTGATTTTATATATTGATAGATCGGGCATTTCTGAACTTAGCGATACCAAATATGTGTACGGTATTTAAAAAAAAAATGTAATACTTTTATTTTGAATGGGGAAAAGTGGGGTGTTTTGAACTTTTATGTTTTTTTTTTTCATGTTTGTAAAAATGTTATTAATTAATTCTTCATTTTACACCCCCCCATAGGGAGACACACTGCTGCACAGACTGATCGCTTGTGACAGGTCCCGATGAGCTGCAGCACATTGGGATCTGTCACAAATGCGCACTGTGAATGGTTGTTATCTCAAAAGTCCACCAACTGTAATTGCCTCACCTTACACAACACCACTTCAAAATCACCCAGAACTCCCTATCAAGGGCTCTCAGATGAATAATGAGTACAATTTCTATTTTTAAGTGATCACTTTATTAGTCATTAATTATAATATTCCATAAAAAACTTTAAAATAATTTTTACATAGAAGTTCCTAATAACATGAATGATTTATATCTGGGTCCAGGACTGGGACCACTGACATCAATAGTTCTATATTACAAATTACACAGTAACCAGTGATATCAGGTATATAGGGGATTATTTTAACACCTCAGGCAGCGATGCACTCAATTATATATCTTGACACTGTTTCTCACAGTTCCAGAGTGCCTGTGCACTGGCCCTATCCTCAATACCAGCCACAATTATGTCTGTACTCTGTGCACTACCAGTGCCCCTTTTAATCAGTGTTATGCCGTGCACTGCTGCCCCTGTGCCTTCCCCTCTAGTGTCTCATACCTGATTGTGTAGGTTGTGATCGCAGTCCTGGCTCCCCCACCGCCTACGGCCGTTTCGTCTCCTTCCTCAGGGCGTGAGGAAGGAGACGAAACGGCCGTAGGCGGTGGGGGAGCCAGGACTGCGATCACAACCTACACAATCAGGTATGAGACACTAGAGGGGAAGGCACAGGGGCAGCAGTGCACGGCATAACACTGATTAAAAGGGGCACTGGTAGTGCACAGAGTACAGACATAATTGTGGCTGGTATTGAGGATAGGGCCAGTGCACAGGCACTCTGGAACTGTGAGAAACAGTGTCAAGATATATAATTGAGTGCATCGCTGCCTGAGGTGTTAAAATAATCCCCTATATACCTGATATCACTGGTTACTGTGTAATTTGTAATATAGAACTATTGATGTCAGTGGTCCCAGTCCTGGACCCAGATATAAATCATTCATGTTATTAGGAACTTCTATGTAAAAATTATTTTAAAGTTTTTTATGGAATATTATAATTAATGACTAATAAAGTGATCACTTAAAAATAGAAATTGTACTCATTATTCATCTGAGAGCCCTTGATAGGGAGTTCTGGGTGATTTTGAAGTGGTACTGTGAATGGTTGGCAGCGCTTGCCAACCACTCATAGGCAGCGATCAGTGATAGCTTCCGGGGTCTTGCAGGACCCCAGGTTATCACGTGAGCATCAGAGATCTCGCTATATTATCGCGCGTTCTCTTTTGTGCAGATGGGGAACAGCGCATTCCCTGCCGCGGTGGTTTTGGATCCTGCTGTCAGGGATCCGATCAGTGCTGGAAGCCTGACATCTCAGCTGATAAGATCACTTATAACTGCCCAGCCATGGTGAGGTAAGGGGTTGAACGTAGCTTCTTGTGTGACAGATCGTTTATTTCTCACCTCGTGGAATGGTGGGTCGCACTGTTGTGTGCTTTTGCGGTGAAAAGCCAGTGGCTCAATCTCTTCCAGCTCCTCCGGGTCTTCATCCACGTCCAGCAGGAGGAGCATTCTTGACAGCGCATCAGCGTTGGCGTTCTTATGGCCTGTCCGGTACTTGACAGTGAAGTTGTAATTGGACAGCCGAGCGATCCATCGCTGCTCCAGTGCTCCCAGCTTCACAATCTCCAGATGAGTCAGCGGGTTATTGCCCGTGTAGATGGTAAACTTCACTGAAGCCAGGTAGTGTTTGAAACGTTCTGTGACTGCCCAGACCACTGTGAGGAACTCTAGCTTGAACAAGCTGTAGTTGTCGGGGTTCCTTTCTGTAGGGCGAAGATTCCTTTTGGCATAGGCAATTACTCTCTCTTTGCCCCTCTGCACCTGGGATAGCATGGCTCCCAATCCCACATTGCTCACATTTGTGTAAAGTACAAATGGCTGGCCTAGTCAGGGTAGGCCAGGATCTTGTCCCCTGTCAGGGGCCACTTTAGTTGGTTGAAGGAGTCTTCTACTCTGTCGTCCCACTCCAACGGAGGGCCCGGGCCTTTGGTCTTTTTGGACTGGCCCAGCAGGCGGTCTTTGAAAGGCGCTGCTATCTTGGTGAAGCCCTTCATAAGCCTCCTGTAGTAGCCTACCAGCCCTAAGAACTCCCGTACGTCTTGGATGTTATTGGGTCTCGGTCAGTCCATGATTGCTGTGACCTTGTCAGGGTCTGGCGCCACACCTTCAGCACTGACCATGTGTCCAAGGTACTGTACCTTGTAAAAACAAAAGGGGTGGGGGACAAGAGGCGCAATAGTGCCCTATCACTAGCGACACTAAAGTGTAAAGGTGGTGCTATTTATCCACTCACCTGGTTCAGTTGTGTGACCCACAACTGGTTTGAAGGCATCAACAAATAAGCTGCTGCTTATTCCATCCCTGAGGAAGGTGCCAGGTTGTGAACCGAAACGCGTTGGAATAAAGGAAAGAAACTGATTTTGAAATCCTGCCCTCCATGTGAGTGTTTCTTTGGGTATAGCAGCGCTGATACACCTCTTCAATCCCAACTTTTCTCAGGTACTGTACCTTAGGCTTCAGTAGGTGGCACCTGGACAGCTTCACTTTCATTCCAAACTTGGACAATACCTCGAACACTTCAGCCAGGTGTTTCAAATGGTCCTCATGGGTCTTTGAGTAGACTATGACATAATCTAGGTACAGTAGCACTGTTTCAAAGTTTCTATGCCCCAGGCAACATTCCATCAGTCTCTGGAAAATTCCAGATGCATTGCAGAGTCCAAACCGCATGCAGTTGAACTCACAGTGGCCCATCGGTGTCATGAACGCTGTCTTCTCACGGTCCACCTCTCCTACGGGAACCTGCCACTGGTGAGATCTAAGGTGGAAAAATAATTAGTAGTTCTCAATGCAGCTAATGACTCTTCAATACTGGGTAACGGGTAAGCATCCTTGTGTGTAATGTGATAAACCTGCCTGTAGTCAACACACATTCTTATTGTACCATCTTTCTTCTTTACAAGGACTAGTGGAGCTGCCCAGGGGCTGCAACTATCTCTGATCACCCCAGCATCCTTCATTTCCCATAATATCTCTCGTCCAGACAATTCTCACTTACATTAGTACCTAGTGTAAGCATTTAGTTGCTCACCGGTCAACATCTACAAGTACCATTCCCTGAGCACTGAGTTCTACATGTCCAACCTTAATAGTGACTTCTTTGAACCCATGTTGCGGTAAAGGCTGACCATTACTAGCAAATATGGTAAAACTGTCATCTGGGCGGTGGGTAATGTTAGAATCGGCACAGTACTGCTTATAAAGCATATAAGGCATCATTGTCACCTGCGAGCCGGTGTCCAATAGAGCGTTCATGGGGATGCCATCCAGCATGAAAGGCAGGATTGGCCATCCTCCCACATATCTGTTGCTTCAGCTCTGTGGGCCGGACGGGCTCATTCCTGGGGAATAGCCTGCTGCCCCAGGGGTTTCTCGTTTAAAGTGCAGAATCAGGCAAGGTGTCCCGCCTCGTTGCAGTGGAGGCAGATGGGTTTTCCTGTGTCATAGCAGTCGATGGGTCGTCCTCGGCCGGCGGGGTACCTCCTCTGCTGGCGTAGCCACGGGACGTCATCAGGGCTGGAGGCCAACAGGATTCTCTATGATGACTTGGATCCTTGGATTGATTGGGCGGTTTTGGCCAGGTCGGCCATCCCTTTAGTGAGTTGCTGGACCTGTAACTGAAAGGCCTCAGGTGTCATAGTCTCGAGGGTTTGTGCGCTGACCCCCACAGTGGCTAGGGGGCGCCACCTCCAGGTGGTAAGTTAGGGCCAGCCGCTGGTAGGGTGCTGGGCCGCTTGCAGGGGCTCTTTCAGCACACGTATGGCCCGGTCTTTAAATTACACAAAGTCCAGGTCGGGGTTCTGCAGGGTCAAAATACGCAACTGGGTCTGGTGACCATGAGACCGGAACCCTTCAATAAATTGTTCAGTAAGCAGCTTATCTTCATCCCAGGAGCTATCAGGGTCTACTTGCTTCATGGTCCTTAGCGCCTCTTACAGATTCAATGCATAGTCCCGTATATTTTCCTGCGCCCCTTGCTTGCACACGAAAAATCTTACTTTAAGCTCTGCGGCCGTATGGGAGTCAAAGGCTGCCTTCAACCTGGTGAATATTTGTTTAACTGTTTGTTTGTCTGCATCCAGCCGGGACTTTACTTCTCGCTGGGCCGCACCAGCCAATTGGCCGATCAGCATGGTCACTCGAAGTTTTTCTGTCATCGAGTACACCCTGAATAAACTTTTTAGTCTCTCTTTAAAATCGCTCAGGGTGTGGACACAATTAAACACATAAACTCTGGTAAAGCACCTGGACCAGATGGATACAATGGAGCTTTCTTTAAAGCCCTCAGAGAACAAATTTCCCCCGTGCTACGTGACCTTTTCAATTCTATACTGCAGGGCACCCCCATACCTGATAGAATGAATTTGGCCCATATAAAACTCATACCCAAGCCAGGAAACGTACTAACAGATCCAGCGAGTTTTAGACCAATCTCCCTGATAAATCAGGATCTAAAACTCCTTTCTAAAATAATGGCGGACAGACTGGCAACAATTATGCCCAAACTGATACCTCCCCACCAGGCTGGATTTATTAAAGGTAGATCAACCACTACTAATATCAGAAGAGCGATGCTATTGATCGACGCCATGGGAAAGAAAGTGGGAAAAGAGAGGGGGACCCAGCCATGATCACACTGGATGCGGAAAAAGCATTTGACAATGTAAAGTGGTCATGGCTGGGTAAAGTTTTAGATTCCGTAGGGATGGAGGGTCCTTTCAGGACATATCTTCAATCCTTGTACAATAATCCAAAAGCATGTATTAGCACTCCTGGCTACCTGTCCGACACCTTCTCCCTGCAAAAAGGAACGAGACAGGGATGCCCACTATCCCCTCTACTTTTTAATTTGGCAATAGAACCCTTAGCACTCTATTTAGAAAAAAGCACGATCTATGAAGGCTTTAGGGTGGGAACCAGAGAAATTAAACTGTCACTGTTTGCGGATGATATTATTCTATACGTGCAAAATCCAATGAGAGACTTACCACAAATACTAAACACCAGAAAGTTTAGGCAATCAATCGGCTTTTCTCTTAACAAAGAAAAATGTGAAATTCTGTTCATCAACCCGAAAAGTAGACACTCACAACAAACACAATTTTGCGACCTCCCAATAGCTAAAGAGAGTATCAAATACTTAGGCATACAATTAGCTAGAAGTCCTAATCTGACATACAATCTTAACTTTACACCAATTCTCTTGAAAATTGAAAAAGAATTGATAGGCTGGGCTAAGCTGCCTCTATCTCTGATGGAAAGATGCCATCTGCTTAAGATGATCAGTTTCGCCAGGCTCTTATATCCGCTTCAGACTATCCCCATGCTGTTAAAACATACAGACATACTTAAGCTGAACAAAGCCTTCTCAAAATTCTTGTGGAGGGGAAGAAAATCTAGATTAGCTCTTGGTGTCCTGATGCAGTCGAGACAAGAGGGAGGCCTACAGCTCCCAGATGTTCGAGGATACAATTTGATATGTATTCTACGTAATGTACTCGACTGGATAAAGGGAACCAACAGATACTCTGATGTGATATTAGAAGGAGAATTTGCTAAACCATGGGAGCTGTCAGCTTTGCTACACTCACCAATGCCTTACATACCCAAAAAACTTAAGAACACGGTTATTTACAGAGACACTATAGCAACATGGAAGGGAGTGCGGAAGAAATTAAGTTTATCTTGGAAAATTTCCAGGATACTTAACCCTTGGAAATGTCCAGCTTTCCAACTAGGTCGTGAGAACCAACTCTTTACGGCTTGGAGGGAAAGAGGCATTAAAACCTTAGGAGACCTTATAAACACCAGAGAGAGGCGATGGATGACGGAAAGCGAGGTCCTACAAACCTATAATCTCCCTCGATTTCAGGCTATGCAATATCGCCAGATTTACCACTATCTCCTCTCTCAATTACGAGATATTACTGGGGAAATAGATGATAATTTGTGGTCTAACCTGATGGGACTGAACGAGGGAGATGTCTCCATTACCTCTCTTTACGCTAAATTGCAGACAGCTCTGAGACCGGCAAAGAGGACTACTCTCTTTGCAAAATGGAAAAAACATATAGAAGATCCTGACCTCGAACAGAAAATTCTGGAAGGATGGGGTGATTTCAGGAGGCATATACACAATGAGAGGTGGAGAGACTCACAGTTTCGGATCATACATGGGACTATACAGGCATTTAATATACCATATACTCAAACTACCCAGGAACGATGGGTAGATTGCCCTAAATGTAAGTCCCACTTGACGGATCTGGAACATGGTTCTTTGGTCTTGTCATGCCTCCCAACTGTTCTGGAAAGGGGTGGAACGATGGACAAGAGGTCTCTGCAAGGAATTAGACAGACTGAACCCAATAATGTGGCTTTTCCACTATAAAGGAGACTTGAAGGGGAAAGGGCAGCTGCACATACTGTTCCACTATATCGCTATCACTGCAAAGAGACTTCTATTGCAGTCTTGGCTAAATGATAGACCACCTGATCTAACACAGGTCAAGTCTTCACTGCGTGCTGTTCTCACAATTGAATCCTTGGATGCACTACAAAATCCCAGCAAGTTAACATCAAAATTCTTCCACAAATGGAGGTGGTTCATTGAACAAGAATTTACAGATGCTGAAATTAAGACCCTTATGACACCCCATAGATCATCTACTTGGTACGCCAGGGAAGATCTAGGAGATACACTAGGCAGGCTCAAATGCGCCATCTAATGATAGACCCCCAAAATAGATATATATGAACTCAATGAACAACCACAAAAACTGTTGTAAGGCTAGCTAGGAAGGGAGATGGGTGGGTATAAGGGGAATTATATTTCTCTAAATGTTTGATATTATACTACCAATGTATATACACAAAAGTGATAAACTGTGATGTAATATACTTCTATATATTTAAGACATTGAAAGATCCTATCATACAAGATATGTCATGATGTATGTATACTTGTTAACTGTTAAACAATAAAAATGATGGTTCAAAAAAAAAAAAAAAAATCGCTCAGGGTGTCGGCCTTCCCTGAATACTGAGGTAGCCAGGTCGCTCCCGTGATGTATGGCATTGTGAATGGCATGACGGGCGCTGCTGCGGGCGCCACGGCCTTGCCCTCGGCCTCACCAGGGGCTGTGGCCTGATTCACCAAGGGTTGCTCTCCCTCTATATCGGCCATCTCTCCCCCTTAGTGAACCGCAGCCTTGTTCTCAGTCATTATCGGCGTGGCAGTCTAACGCTCATCAGGTGGGGAGTTTAGCGTGCAAGGGATTTCCGGCACAGGACTTCCTGTGTTGCGTTGGCTGACATCAGAGTGCAGGCTTTTGTCTCTATTCACGCCCTCTCCAAGGTCCCTCCCATGACAGCACGCCCCCTCATCTTCCCGCGTGCCTCGTGGGGTAACAATGGCAACTGTGCACAGTTCAATAAAGTCTATGGCACACAGTACCCGTCATTATCGGCATGAGATCCTGTTCGTGACGCCAAGAACTCTGACATGTCCCAGGGCCATGGGGTACTCGGAGACCAGGTTAGCGGATCTGCGCTGGGGGAGTCATGGGAGATCGAGGGCCCGACTCTGTGGCCCCAGGGGTCAAGTTAAAAGCATTGGGTGAATAGTGAGTGTACAGATGGTTGTCGTGACGCCACCCATGGTATGCGGCTATCAGTGACCGCTGCTGTGGAGCGGTACCTCTGGGGATGATGGAAGTGCAGCCATGGTAGTTTCGCTCCTCACGGGTGGAGCGGATCCCCAGGGCAACCAGGAAAGTCTATGTCAGTGGTAGGCCGTTGGGCGTTCAGGACTGAAGTCGCTGAATAACCAACAGACACAAGGGTTGAAGTCTCCGTTACCTATACTGGTAGACGTAGCAGGTTTAGTCCAGAGTACCCTCCACAAGAGATGTTGGGAGTCCGGGTGGCCTGGAAGCAAGTTAGGGATCTCCTCACCCGATGAGTTCTAAGGCCTCCCTGTTGCGCTATTCTTGGCAGGCCCTGGCTGCCCGTATTTAGCTGCGACCCTCTCCTCCTGTGTAAAGTCTCTCACCCATATGGCAGGCAGCTTGAGCCCTTTCCAGGTATTACTCCTGTGGCTACTGTCCCTGGGCTCTCTGACGCTGCTGTGCCTCCTAGGCTTTATTTTGGCCGGGAGACCTGGAATCTCCCGCCCTCAGGTTTTGGCTGCTGGACCTGGAATCCCTCACAACCTTGGCCCCCGTGTCCGCGTCTGGCACTCTGCACTGGGGTGAGCCCGGCAACCAGCTCCACTCCCCAGACCTACTTCTCTACTTCCTGAGACCCTCTCCTATGGGTCCCTCAAGCTGGCTAGTCTCTGTCCCGGGATGAGCCTTGCTCTGCTCCAGTCCATGGGACCTCTTCACAGTCCTCCTAGGAACTTAACTGCCTAACCCCACCCCCAGGCCAGAATTTATAGGCTACCTCCCCTGAACTCAGGTTTCAGAGCTCCCCAAGGGAGGCAATGTCATTGTGGCTACTGGACTCTGAAGTGACACATAACACAATGGAAGCAAATTTATATCACTATCTAAAGGCATGACTAGCAATCCAGTTAATTGGAAATGATTAGAAGATATACTACAACAGATCTTCTCAATTTTGCTCCCTTAGGGTAGGGACACACTTCAGTTCCTGATCAGTTTTCCTGATCAGTGTTCATCAGTTTGTGTGCCAAAACCAGGAGTGACTCCAAAACCCACCACAGGTGTCAATCTTTCAATTATACTTTTTCTCTGCAAGGTTCACTCCTGGTTTTGGCACACAAATTGATGAACACTGATCAGGAAAACTGATGAGGAAAACTGATCAGGAACTGAAGTGTGTCCCTACCCTAACACCCAATATGGGCATTATTTCAATATTTAGATCCTTAAAGCACCACTTCAGCTGTTTTTAATCTCCCCACTGGAATGCCACTTTAAATGAAAGTCCCCTTGCCTACGCCTGTGTTAGGGTGCTTTAAGCATCTGCGTATATAAAATTGCCTACATTCGCAGCCAGAAAAAGAGTGCCATGCGTTTATTTCCTCATCTATTATCCATGTGTCATGGGTATGTCATGCAAGTGTGCATTTTTTTTCTCGCCGTATGTCATGCAAGTACTGTGAAAGTGTGTGTTTTTTCTCTGGGTGAGAACAACAGTACTTGTAATGACACGAATGACATATGCATGGTAGGTGAGGACAAAAAAAACATCACACTCTCCTACGTTTTCTGGCTAAGAATCTAGGTGGTTTTATATATGCAGATGTTAAAACACACCCTTAAACTTACCCTCTGGCGGAATCACCTTTTTTCGGTGATGCGCTGTTCCCGCAGCCCCATCTTGTGCCTGTAATGTCTGACTGTCCGGAACACAGAAGTCACAAGCACTTAATAAAAGACTATGAGAACCAGAATGAGGCTCTCAGAGTTGCAGTGAAAAGTGACCTCCAGCACGCTTCATGAAACACTGGAGCTGCCAGCAGGTCCCAAATCGCCTGAGACCGACCAAAGTGGCGGCCATAACAAAAAGAGACAGTGAAGGTGAGTATAAGACTAGGGGCAGGGGACTTAGCTTTAAAGCTCCACTCCAGCGGTGAATAAAAAAAAATTCTGGGGGGGAAGCTTTAAAAATATAGCTGTACTCCAATTTCTTGTAAAAGGTTGCATTTAGAGACAGCCGCTGAACTGAAGGCAATAATAAAACATTGTTGCAGAAACTGGGGTCCCCATTTGAAATGTTACAAAAACTATCATTACATCTAAAAATGGAGTTACCTCCCGGACGTTTCAGTGGAGCATATGGTGGAGCGGAAAGAATAGTTTTTCGAACTGTGTGGGAGTGGATGTGTAACCTTCCCTCCCAGGCAATCAGCTAGAAAGGATTTCAATTAAAAATACTCTAACCACCTTTAGTCCACTCTAGAACCTCCAAGTACGTGAAAAAATATGTGTCATCAAACCTCCTCCAACTTAGGTGTATCTCTCTGCATGTAGGCCAAGGTGGAATTCAGGGTTGGAGAAAAGAGGCGAAAGTATCTGGACCCACAAAAGAAGTCTCCCACCTCCCCTGGCATCCCAACAGCTCACACAGACTGAGGAGGTCCACATCCTCCTCTAACCTACCTCTGCATTCCAGTTTCAGCCAAGGGAGGAATTTGCGAGCCCGCCTGCTCCAAGTTTACCCACTGTTTGAAAGTTCTATGGTGTTGCTAATCTTAGAGGGGCATTAAGAGGGCTGCTCTGTGGTATATCTTAAAATCAAGTAGACCCACCCCTCTCTCTCCCTTGGGTCTATGCAGAGTGTTTTAACCTATCCTTGGTCTATTTCCCACACAAACAAATTTAGTGAGAGCCTAATGCAGATACTTAAAGAAAGAGGCTGAGGGATTTTTAGGGACTGTCTAGAACAGATATAAAAAATGTAGAAGGATGTCCATCTTACCAGCATTACAGCGCCCAAACCAGGAGAGATAACATTTATTATCATTTTTAAGGTTATTAAGTGTCCTTTCCAACTGGAATAGTTAAGTGAGAATAGTTTAGTCCTATCTGATGGGACCCTGACCCCCAAGTTCTAGTTTAGTCCTGAGGTTTGCCACTTAAAGGGGAAGTTCTTTCTAGCATGAGCTGCCTCATTATCAGGGTAAAAATGAGGTCCTGGAATTTTGAATAATTAACCTTAAAGTTACTAAGGTGACTGAACTTTTTGAACTCTTCAATTAATGAGGGGAAGGAAATACGTGGTTAGGGATATAGCGAAGGAGATCATCTGCTATAGGCCACCACTCCGTTTTATCCCGTGTATGTTGGGGTTGTTTCTTAAGGCTGTGGCTAAGTGCTCCATAATCAAAACATAAAGACGAGGAGAAAGAGGACAGCCCTGATGCGTGCCATTTCTAACTTTTATTGGGGAGGAAAGAAATCCGTTGACTTTGATCCTGCCGTTGAAATCTTATAAAGGGACATAATTCTTTTGATAATCCGAGTTCCCAGTCCCACCTGATGCACTGACGCAGGAATAAAGTTCCAACTGACCCCGTGAAAAGACTTCTCCGCATCAAAAAAGACACAACGGGAGCCTCTTAGCCCTCGTCCGGGCTAGTAGAACTATTTTGTTAATATTATCCCCTCACCTCCTGAAGTTAGGAGGCCAGTCTATTCACCAGAGCTTTAGAGAAGATCTTAACATCTATGTTAATGAGAGAAATACGGCAGTAGTTAGAGACCATTAAATGACCCTTCCCAGGCTTGGGGAACATGCTTATACAGTTGTGGCCAAAAGTCTTGACACCCCTGCAATTCTGTCAGATAATACTCAGTTTCTTCCTGAAAATGATTGCAATCACAAATTCTTTGGTATTATGATCTTCATTTAATTTGTCTTCAATGAAAAAAACACAAAAGAGAATGAAGCAAAAAGCAAAAATGACTGCCCTGGCTGCCAGCAGGCAAAAACGCAAAATTCCCTTTTGCACGGAAGACACAGATGCGGGTATTAGAGACAATAAAGCCGTCTGGGGGGTCGGTACATGGTATACCCCAGACATCAGGTGGAAGGCCTCGAAGACTGAGCACCAAAAAGGCTGGAGGAGACCGCAAGACCACCAAATATGGAGCATGGAACCCCTCTCACTCTCACATCTCCAACAGGTGTCCGGGATTCCGGGGTCAATTCTGTGGAGGATGGTGGGGCATCGATACCATCGCGTCAGAATCTTGCAGTTACGTTCCTGGGCAGAGCAGGAGACCGACATGTTATGAGTGAGCGTAAAAATTTTCTGACGGTCCAAGTCAGAAAATGTGGTCTGCAAGTCTTCCTCCCAAGCCTGCAGGTACCTGAGGGGGCCAGAATCCTGACCGGTCAGGATCAGGGACAAATAACATTTTGATAGTTTTTAATCCATTTTTTGTGTCCGCCTGTATGATGAAAAAGCTACATTTTTGTTTTGTCTTTATTTTCACTTTGTATACTGTACAAAATATATGAAAGGGACAATTATAATGTCAATTTTACCAACTATATGTATTTTTTTGTTTGTTTATGCATACAAGTTGCATTTTTAATGGTGAAACCTGTTTACACAATCTTTTTAATATTTTGCATTAATTTTTATTAAACAATTATTTTTTTTTACTTTTTTTTATTATTCCATTATGGGGCTTGAAAGTTTTCATGTTACTAGTCTATTACACCACAATACTTCTGTATTGGAGAGCATCAGACCAGTCCCCACTGACACGTGGACTGTTAGACCTTCCTTATAGGAGGGCCATTATTTTACCTTAGGTTTCCATGGTATAACTACCCCACAATTGTTAGCATGGGTTGCCATTCAGTTGAAAAAGTATAGGAAGCCCCTTATTCTGTTAACTATCTAGATACTGCTGTCACCACTGACAGTAGCATCTAGGGAGTTAAGTGATGGTTGTTAGCATTAAATGTGACCGATTACTATCTGTAGTATACAGCTGACACTCACCAGAGTGGTGCTACATTCTTATTCCTCAGCTACAAAAAAAGGTGGCACTAAATTGTAAAGCCTTAATGACCATCGTACAAAGGCAAATTTGCGTTTGTTGAGGTATTGTTAGGTCCCCTGGCACCGCTCCCCAGCTCACCTCTCCTGGGTCGGCATCCCCTGCTCCTTGCGACCGGGCATCTGGCGTCCAGGCGTACTGTGTCTCGGAGCCGTCGCCGGGTCTCCTTCCTGTCTGCTGACCACCCAGCTCACGCACCAGCACGCTGCAGGGGTCAGGTTGCACGAGTGTCATGAGTGGTGCACTAGGCACGGCTGCGCCCTTCCCCTGTGAATCTTGGGGCCGCCCTGGCCACACCTGACACTCCCCTTGATCAATAGCTACCTGTCCTCTGGTATATCAGACCACCTCCACTGATGGGAGGTGCCTGATTATTAAGTTAGTTTGCTTCTGCCTTGCTGACTGTTGGTCAGGCCTTCCTTGTACTCTACTCCAGTAGAGATATTCCTGCTCTCCCAGCCTCAGGCTCTGTATCTGTGTTTCCTACCTTGCTATAACATAGAATAGGCTAACTCTAGAGCCGCCCCCCTGGTACTAACAGCTGTGGTATTTAGACCCCCTGGGCTTGCCCCTGACAATCCCTGTATAGGACCAGCTCACCCAGGGGAGTTCGGTACCAGGGCCCAGTGGGTCCACTCCAGGGTGCCTTCCCCCGGAAGCGTGACAGAATAATCAGACAATGGACCCTGCTGGTACCCCATTCTCAGCGCAAAAGGAGCTGGCTTATCTTCGGGAAAGTCAGAAGCGTATAGCGGCTTGTCTTCAATCCATGGATACCCGGTTAGCCTCCCTTCAGACCTCCGACCCAGCGTCCGCCACTCAGCCTGCGAGCCTGCAGTAGGAGTTGTCTTACATGTCCTCCGTGGACGATCGTCTGGTCTCCGTGCAATCTGCAACAATTGCCTCGGCTCAGGCCGCATCCTATGACCGGTCCCTGGGTGGTGTCCCGAACCCTCCGCCTCGCCTTGGGAGACCACCTAGATACAGCAGTGACCCCAAGATGTGCCGCGGCTTCTTCACCAGTGTCGCCTACACTTTGCACTGCTGCCACAGAAGTATCCCACCGATCGGGCCAGGGTGGCCTTTGTGGTGCCCCACCTGGAGGGCGAGGTTTTAGCGTGGGTTAACCCTCTATGGGAGCGTAATGACCCTGCAGTCTCCCACTGTCGACCTTTCTGGAGACATTCCGGAGGGTCTCTGATGAACCCGGTCGGGTCGCATCTGTTACAGAGTCGCTCTTCAACCTCCGTCAAGGGACACTCACCGTTGGGCAGTACATCATTCGCTTCTGCATCCTCTCCTCCGAATTGAGATGGAATAATGAAGTGCTGACTTGAGCCTTCTGGCGTGACCTGTCTGGCAGGATAAAGGACAAACTCTCGGCTAAGGATATGCCACTCGCATAGACTTGGGTTTCCAGGAGCGCTCCCATGAAACCGCCAGGGAGAGGGGATCCATCCTGTCACTTCCCTCTGCACACAGTCAACCCAGTACACAGACCGTGGTGTCTGCCGCCGCCCCCTTTTCCGACCCTATGCAGGTGGATCGGGTCAGGATGGCGGAGCAATGCCGAATAGAGAGGCTGGATCGCGGCCTATGCCTGTATTGCGGGGACGCATCCCATCGGTGCCGGTGTTGTCCTGAAAGACACCTAGGTCAAGTAAGAAAGGCCGTCCTAGGCGAGAGCGATGCCTCTCAACCTCTCACCCTGCCCGTGCAGGCGATACGTCTGCAGAGACACTTCTCTGAGCTGGCCTACGTGGATTCTGGGGCAGCAGGAAACTTCATTCGGCAAGAGGCGGTGACTCGGCTTGGAATCCCCGTAATACCTCTGGTAATGCCTCGCGTGATTGCATGAGTGGATGGCAGACCGCTGCAGGCAATTGTCACCAAGGTGACAGAGGAGGTGGAGGTCCAGATGGGAGCTCTACACCGTGAAAAGATTGCCTTCTACAACATGCCTGGTCTCTCCGATGCCCTGCTCCTCGGGCATCCCTGACTTCGGGTTCATGAACCTGTCCTGGACTGGCGCTCAGGGGACAGTCTGCGGTGGATCCGTCGCTGCCACGAGAGATGCCTGTAGGCCGTTCTGCCACCCAGGTTCCCCGCAACCACCTTCTGTTCTTCCTAGTTTACCAGCTGCCTATTGGAAGTACGCGGATGTGTTCAACAAAACGGAGGCAGAGGTCCTCCTGCCTCAGCAGCCGTATGATTGCCCTATTGATCTGGTTCCTGGTGCTACACCACCCAGGGGACGAATCTCCCGTTGTCTCCAGCTGAGTCACAAGCCATGTCTGAGTACATCACAGACAATTTGGCTAGGGGCTTCATTCGAAAATCCACGTCCCCTGCTGGCGCTGGATTTTTCTTTGTGAAGAAGAAGGAGGGTACGCTTTAACACTGTATAGATTACAGAGGCTTGAATGCCATCATCGTCAAGAACAAATACCCCCTGCCGCTGATTCCGGAGCTCTTTGACAGGCTCAAAGGGGCTCGCATCTTTACAAAATTGGACCTTCGAGGTGCGAACAAGCTGGTTCTCATACATGCCAGAGATGAATGGAAGACCGCCTTCAACACCCGGGATGGCCATTATTAGTATTTGGTCATGCCATACGGGTTGTGTAACGCCCCCGTGGTGCTTCAAGAGTTTGTCAATGATGTCTTCTGTGATCTGTTGTACACGTGTGTGGTGGGTTACTTGGACGACATCCTTATCTTCTACCCGGACTTGTCCTCTCATAGACGGGACGTGGGCAAGTCCTCCTGTGACTGAGTGGACCCCCTAGGCTTGCCACTGACAATCCCTGTATAGGGGTTGGTTAAACTAGGACCAGCTCACCCAGGGGAGTTCGGTACCATGGCCCAGTGGGTCCACTCCAGGGCGCCTTCCCCCGGAAGCGTGACCGATATTAAATCCTTGTTCTGCTTGCTACTTCACTGTATTTCTCTATCGATTTCTTAATTTTAATTACCATTAATTATGAGAATAGTGATCAAGAATAGAAAATGTAAATTAAATTACAAAGTGAATGAATAGAAATAGTTATGATGGTGTGAATAGTTGCTATCCAGCCTTGATAATTAGTTTACCTTTAAGTCAATTAGTTCTCGGCAGGCATGAGAGTGATAAACAAGGTTTTTGTTTTTCAAAGCTAGAGAACATCTTAGATAATTGACAAATTCATTCACACGGGATCTAAATGAAGGGATAAAATGTTAATCAAAACTGAAGTAGAAGGCTTTGCAAGGGATTTTCTTGTCTTCCAATTCGAAGACAGACTTAAAGCTTGTATTCTGCATGTGTTACAACTGTCTAAGCATGTAACAAATGTAATCCCATCAGAGCCAGATTTATAATATTGAGAAATATACTCTACATGTTTCCAACAATGAAGCAAATTTAGGAAAAATGTGAGAAGCTATTTTTTACAAACCAGACAAATAAAGAACATCAATGTTGCAGTCAAGTTGTTTTTGTTCTTATGAGAAGAATATAACAGTGAAGTCATATAAAGGTTTTCAAACATGGTCCTTATAATTAAACCATTACTTTTTTTTATTGGCTATACCTTTGTAAGTAGGAACAATAGAAGGTACAAGGCGAAGAGGAAGACCATCAACCCAATAACTTGATACTGTCAAGATAACAGCGGAGAAGACCCTGGTGGACCTATCTAGGCTCACGAAAGATCGTTCTTCCTACACAGCATTCATCCATCATGTCGCCATGGCTCAAAATTGAGCTGAAAGTCGATCTACTTATAGTAACATAGTAACATAGTAACATAGTTTTTAAGGTTGAAGGAAGACTTTAAGTCCATCTAGTTCAACCCATAGCCTAACATGTTGATCCAGAGGAAGGCAAAAAAAACCCATGTGGCAACACTAAGCTCCACATTGGGGGAAAAAATTCCTTCCTGACTCCAGATACGGCAATCAGACTAACTCCCTGGATCAACGTCCTATCAAAGAATCTAGTATATATAACTGGTAATATTATAGTTTTCAAGAAAGGCATCCAGGCCCTTCTTAAATGTTAGTAGTGAGTCACTCATTACAACAGCATGAGGCAGAGAGTTCCAAAGTCTTACTGCTCTTACAGTAAAGAATCCACGTCTGTGATTATGATTAAACCTTCTTTCCTCCAGACGTAGAGGATGCCCCCTTGTCCCCGTCTCAGGCCTAAGAGTAAAGAGATCATTAGAAAGGTCTCTGTACTGCCCCCTCATATATTTATACATTATTATAAGATCACCCCTAAGCCTTCGTTTTTCCAAGCTAAATAACCCCAAGTTTAATAACCTGTCTTGGTATTGCAGACCCCTCAGTCTTCTAATGACTTTTGTCGCTCTTCTCTGGACCCGCTCTAGTTCAGCTATGTCTTTCTTATACACCGGAGACCAGAATTGTACACAGTATTCTAAGTGTGGTCGCACTAGTGACTTGTATAGAGGTAAAATTATGTTCTCCTCGCCCGGTGTGGCTAAGCTGGAGCTGTGAGCAGTCGCAAGATAGGAGCTCTCCCGCCGAGACCTTGCTAAAGGCTGGGACCGCCGCAGCCACCGGCAGTAATTTACACTGGAATTGCCTCCAGAGTGCCCTTAGACCCCGAGGGTGTGATTTATTGCTGCTGGGAGACACATGATGACCCGCCGGCGTCAGAAAGACATCAAGGCTGCAGGGAGCAACATGTCTCAAGATGGCGCCGAGGCCAGGGAGGAGGCAGAGAAGAGGAATGCAGCCTGTGCACGGAGGATGGCAGCAGCAGAAAAATTACAGAGGTTTGCAAGGGACAGTAATCAGGATGAGCTGGAGGAAGAGGCAGAGGACACTGCTCAGGAGCTGGGTGAGGAGGAGGAGGGGCAGGGAGCCCGTGTGAATGAAGTCGGAGCACAATGTGAGGCTGTGCAGGAAGAGGTGATGGATGGCTATGGGAAGGAGGATGAGATATCTGAACCTACGCTGAGGGATATATTTGCAGTGGTGACTTCCTTTGATAAGAAACTGTCTAAACTAACACAACAGGCTGCAGGCATGCAGACAGAAATATCCACTATAAAGATAGACATGAAAAAGGCCGATATCAGAACAGGAGCCTTGGAGGAAAGGATCAGTGCACTGGAGGATATTATTGATAAAATGGCCAAGAGCCAAAAGAAATGTGAGACCAGATTAAAAGAGGTTGAATTAAAGAACGATGATCTTGAGAACCGCTCCAGGCGGAATAATATTAAAATTGTGGGGATCCCTGAAAAAGCTGAGGGGCCCAAACCGTCAGAATTCATAGAGAAATGGCTGCTCCAGAAGTTTGGCGCGGACGCATTCTCCAAAGTCTTTGTGGTCGAAAGGGCTCATAGAATACCGCTGAGACCGCTCCCCCCCGGCTCGCCTCCCCGTGCTATCCTTGCCAGAATACTGAACTATAGGGATAGAGACGTTGTATTAAGGAAGGCAAGGATGGCAGAAAGCATGACGTTTGATGGACAGCCTGTATCCATATACGCGGACTACTCCCCAACAGTCCAGAAGATGAGGATGAGATTTGGGGACGTTAAGAGGAAATTGAGAGATTTACGGGTTGAATACTCCATGCTGTACCCGGCTAAGCTGCGCGTGGTGGCGCTTAACAAAGTGCAGTTTTTTCCTACCCCGGAAGAGGCGACTGATTGGCTGGAGCGCAACGCCAGGCTCATACGAGACCATCAGGCCGTGGGACAGGGCTGAGCTGAAATGGAAGGGAAAGCAGGATTGATGCCGTCTATTTTTCTCTGTTGAGTTCTCTTTTAAACCGGGACGGTACCAAAGGAGTTGATGTACCTTTGCTATTTTTCTACTCATGTGGTTTTTTCAGACGTTTATACCTTTTTCATTTTTTGTGTTTCCTAAAATTTCATATTGACTGTTGGGACGTTGCTCTTTCTGCATGCGTGTGCCATGGGACGTGGCTTATGGGGGTACCGGGGGGAGGGCTGTGGTGGGTTCTACAAAGCCTAAAGTACATTTGTTGTTTGGTTAAACTGATACTTAAGGCGGGAGAGGCACATAATGGTGAAGGGTTTGCTCGAGGGACCTCGAGTTGGTGAGTGACTGAGGTGGTATGGGAGCCTGGCTTGGCACTTATACCCACTCTCGGACGAGAGGTGATTACTTGTTGGGGAGGGTGAGGGTTGGGGAGGGACGGGAGGGCGGGAGGGAGCAGAGGGGGGAGGGGAGTGGGGGGGAATGGGAAGTTGGATGGCTGCTTACTGACATCAGATGTTTATTGTTTGACTCAAGAGATGGCGAATCGACTTAAAGTAATATGTTGGAATATACGTGGGCTGGCTGACAGGGGTAAGAGGGCAACGATATTGAGACATGTCCTCTCGTTCAAACCGTCTATTGTCTGCCTTCTAGAAACACACCTGACGGGAGACAAAAAAGGCAGTCTGGCGAGGAAGTGGCAGCGTCATGCGTATCACGCCACCTATTCTAATTATGCGAGGGGGGTCTCGGTTCTGGTCCATGCCTCGGTACCGTATGAAGAGCTGGAGGTGCGCCTGGATGGAGAGGGTCGGTATGTGCTGGTTGTGTGTCGAGTGTATGGATGTGAATTGTGTTTGGCTGCAGTGTATATTCCGCCGCCGTTCTCTGATACAGTGGTGCAGGAGGTAGTGGCATATACTAGGCATAAGGTGGGAATACCTCTGCTGATAGTAGGGGACTTCAACATGGTGCTGGACCGGGAATTGGATCGTGAGGGGCGGAATAGGGGGTATGCTAGAGGAGGTGGGCAGACTCCGTTTGCTAGATATCTCAGTGAGGTGGGCCTAGTTGATCTGTGGAGGAGGAGGAATGAGGGAAGCCGTGTCTTTACATGTTTCTCCTCCACTCACGGTTCTATGTCCAGGATAGACATGGCTTTGGGTAACCGACATTTGGACTACGCTGTTACTGATGTAGACTATCTGCCGAGAGTGTTGTCGGACCACAAACCGGTTGTGGTTACCTTGGGGATTGGAGCTGGGATGGGGGGACGTAAAGGAGAATGGAAAATTCACCCGACATGGCTGCGCGCAATGGATATGCGGAAAATAGGTGAAGAGCTCGAAGGGTTTTTTCAGGACAACCAGGGCAGTGCAACGGAGGGAGTGATTTGGGATACTATGAAAGCCTTCCTCAGGGGTTTATTTATCAGAGAGATCTCTAGGCGTAAATCGGAGTCCAGGACTGAGGAACGGGGGGCTGTGGAGGCACTGAGGCAGGCGGAGGTTGAGGCCATTAGTGCACCGTCGGGGGAGGCGCAGGCTCGTATCCGAGATAAGCAGAGGGTAGTGGATGATCTTTATACCCGGGCAACGGAAAGGAGACAGGAATTCCACAGGGCATCCTTTTTTGAAGATGGGGAAAAGGTGGGGCACTTATTGTCTGTGGTAGCGGCGGCTCAGAGGGAACCTTCATTTGTGTACAAACTTGCTAGAGAGGATGGCGGGGTGGCGGACGACACAGAAGGTATCTTGAATGAGTTTAAGTGCTTCTATAGGAAATTATACTCCTCCGGGTTGGAGGTTCCACGTCATGTGTTGGAGGACTATATTGAAGGAGCTGGGTTGCCGCGAGTGGGGATGGAGTGTGGTGATAGGATGGGTGCATCATTAACAATAGAAGAACTTGAGGAGGCGTTAGCGTCAATGGCAAATGACAGGGCCCCCGGGGCGGATGGTCTCCCGGTGGAAGTCTATAAAGCACTTAAGGACGTACTGTTGCCCAGATTGCTGACAGTCTTCCAGGAAGCTTTCTTGACGGGCGCTCTGCCGGACTCAATGAGGGAGGCGGTGGTGGTGGTTTTACCAAAGGACGGCAAGGATAGGACTAGGCCTGAATCATATAGACCCATTTCATTGCTCTCAGTCGACTTGAAACTACTGGCCAAAGTGTTGGCACGCAGGTTGGGTGAAGTGATCACTGATGTGATCCACCCTGACCAGTCGGGCTTTATGCCACACAAATCCACAGCGGTTAATTTGAGACGTCTGTTTCTGAACATGCAGCTCCCAGCTGATAATGGCGGGAGTAGGGTAGTGGTTTCTCTCGATGCCCAAAAGGCGTTTGATAGCGTGGAATGGGACTATTTATGGCTGGTGTTGGACGGCATGGGCTTTGACACGCGGTTTGTCTCTTGGGTGAAATTGTTATACAAGGACCCTGTGGCAAGCGTGAGAGTGAATGGCCGGCGGTCAGACAGGTTTAGTTTGTTCAGGGGAACACGTCAAGGGTGTCCTTTATCGCCCTTGCTCTTTGCCATAGCCATAGAGCCCTTGGCAGCGTATATACGGCGTGCAGTGGACATACACGGATTTAAATTTGGCCAGGTGGAGGAAAAAGTGGCCCTGTATGCAGATGACGTGTTGTTATTCCTGCAGGACCCGAAGGAGTCCCTTAGACAGGCGGTTAGAGTAATAGAGGACTTTGGGGAATGTCGGGCCTTAGGATTAACTGGGACAAGTCCTGTCTTATGAAGGTAGATGGAGATGGGGAGGTAGGCATAGGCAATGGAGGAGGTGCGGAGCTGAAGGTGGTGGATAGGTTTAAGTATCTGGGGATTCAGGTGTCCTTGCCAGTTACGGATTATATCAGATGGAATGTTGTGCCGTTGCTGGAGGTTCTGAGGGACAAGGTGCAGACGTGGTGTGGCCTGCGCCTCTCGGTGGTGGGCAGAATTAATTTAGCCAAAATGGTACTTATGCCGAAGCTTTTATATGTGCTCCACAATTCACCTGTCTGGGTGCAGCAGGGGGTGTTTCAGCAGCTGAGGTCGGTGCTCAGGAAGCTGGCATGGGGCTCGGGACAACCTAGGTTGAAACTAGAATCGCTACAGAGACCGAAGGATGAGGGGGGACTTGCCATGCCGGACCCGTGGGTTTACTTTTTGGCCGCCCAGAGTCAGCACTTTAGGGGTTGGGTAGACAGGGGTACGGGGACTTCTGTTCAGAGGATTCTAGAGGGCCTTATCCCTTCAGGGACGCTAGTGGGGGGCCTGGAAGCCGGAGATTTCGGGAGGTTTGGGGGACAGTTTCCTACCCTGTGCTTGGCTCATAAAATCTGGAACAGGGTCAAGAAAGTGAGGGGAATTACGGGGGTATTGAGGTACACCCCCCTATGGCTGAATGTCAACTTAAGGGAATTCTACAAACTAGGTGATCAGAAGAGGTGGAGGAGGAGGTATATTTCTGTGTGGCTCAGATCGTGACGCATGGCAAGTTGAGGACATTTGAGGATTTGCGGGATGAGTTCCGATTGTTGGATACTGACAGATTCCTGTACTACAGGGTTCGCCACGCCTTTACGCAGCAGGTTAAATCGACTGATCTCCGGTTGCAAGTGGATGTAGTGTTGGATGGTATTTGCATGAGTGGGAGTACAAGAGGTGTTATATCAACATTGTATAGAGATCTGTTGCACACAGCGCTGCTGGATCATCCCATAAAGGCACGCGACAAATGGGAAACTGAGTTGGGAGAGATGGAAAATGATGTGTGGGAGACAATTTTAGAATATGGGCCCAAATTGTCACTAAGTGAACCTGGGAGGTTGTCGCAGCTGTACCTTGTCCACAGAGTGTATAGGACTCCTGCTTTTCTGTTCAGTATTGGAATACGTGAGTCGGCGGAGTGTCCGAGGTGTCGTGGTGAGGATGCTGGTCTCCTGCATATGATGTGGAGTTGTCCTAGTCTGCAGGCATTCTGGATGACAGTGATCACCCTGATAGAGGGTAGGTATGATTGTGTGGTGCCTAGGGAGCCTCTTGTGTGCGTGTTGGGATATGTGGAACTCATTAAGGTGTTGAATGTTTGTAAGGTGGCAGTGGCTAGACTACTGTTTATTGCACGAAAACTCATAGCTAGGCATTGGATCGGGACTGAGCCTCCCTCGCGGGCAGAATATGTAAGGGGAGTGGAATATATTATTAAATTGGAGGAACGGATATATAAAAGGCGTAACGCAGAACAGATGTTCGACCGACTTTGGGGACCCTGGCTGAGTGGACGTTAGGATGTGCCTACAGAAGGGTGGGGGGTGTCGCGTGATGATGAGTGGGTCAGCTATTAAGCCCTTGATGGAAGGTCAATAACTAACATATGCTGTTATCTCTGTGATGTGCTCTATTTTAGCTGGAGATATGTTGAGGATTGTACATATGTTTTGAATTGCATGTATAGTGGCTATCTATGGGGGGGGAGGGGGGAAGTGGGTGGGGTAGACAGTGGGAGGAGGGTGGGGGATTTGGAGGTATGGGATAAAACGAAAATTATTCAGGCCTGTTTGTGTATTTTGTACAGTTAAATTTTACTATGCAATAAACAATATTTGATTAAAAAAAAATTATGTTCTCCTCATGAGCATCTATGCCTCTTTTAATGCATCCCATTATTTTATTTGCCTTTGCAGCAGCTGCCTGACACTGGCCACTAAATGTGAGTTTATCATCTATCCATACACCCAGGTCTTTTTCAGTGACAGTTTTGCCCAGTGTTTTACAATTAAGCACATAATTATACCTTTTGTTTCCTCTGCCCAAGTGCATGACTTTACATTTATCCCCATTAAAGCGCATTTGCCATTTAGCCGCCCAAGCTTCTAGTTTACATAAATCCTCCTGTAATATAGAATTGTCCTCCTCTGTATTGATTACCCTGCAGAGTTTAGTGTCATCTGCAAATATTGAGATTCCACTCTGTATGCCCCCTACAAGGTCATTAATAAATATATTAAATAGAAGCGGGCCCAACACTGACCCCTGTGGTACCCCACTGTTAACTGTGACCCATTCTGAGTGTGTTCCATTAATAACCACCCTTTGTTTCCTATCACTAAGCCAGTTCTCAACCCACTTACACATATTTTCCCCTATCCCCATTGCCCTCATTTTATGTATCAACCTTTTGTGTGGCACCGTATCAAAAGCTTTTGAAAAATCCATATACACCACATCCACTGCATTTCCTTGGTCCAGTCCAGAACTTACTTCTTCATAGAAGCTTATTAGATTAGTTTGACAGGAACGGTCCCTCGTAAAACCATGTTGATAATGGGTCATGAGGTTATTTTTGTTCAGATACTCCAGTATAGCATCTCTTAGAAAACCCTCTAGGATTTTACCCACAGTAGAGGTTAAGCTTACTGGCCTATAATTTCCAAGATCAGTTTTTGTCCCCTTTTTGAATATTGGCACCACATTTGCTATACGCCAGTCCTGTGGTACAAACCCTGTTATTATGGAATCTTTAAATATTAAAAATAATGGTCTATCTATGACAGTACTTAATTCCTGCAGCACTCTGGGGTGTATCCCATCCGGGCCCGGGGATTTGTCAATTTTAGTGATTTTTAGACGATGCCGTACTTCCTCTTGGGTTAAGCAGGTGACATTTAATTGAGACTTTTTGTTATCACTGATCATATTGTCTGTCATGGGATTTTCTTGTGTAAATACTTTTGAAAAAAAGTCATTTAGCATATTGGCTTTTTCCTCATCCTCATCCACCATTTCACCCAGACTATTTTTAAAGGGGCCAACACCATCATTTTTTAGTTTCTTACTATTTATGTAGTTAAAAAATATTTTGGGATTCTTTTTACTTTCTCTGGCAATGAGTCTCTCTGTCTCAATCTTTGCTGCCTTGATTTGCTTTTTACAAATGTTATTTAATTTTCTGTATTTATTTAATGCCTCATCACTACCTACTTGCTTTAATTCCCTAAATGCTTTCTTTTTGTCACATATTGCACTTCTTACCGCTTTATTTAGCCATAGTGGTTTCCTCCTATTTCTAGCATGCTTATTCCCATAGGGTATATATTGTGCACATGTCCTATTCAGGATGCGAATAAACATCTCCCATTTGTGTTGTGTACTTTTATGTCTCAGGACATCGTCCCAGTTTATTGCACTAAGATCATCTCTCAACCGTTGGAAATTTGCCTTCCTGAAGTTTAGTGTCCTTGTGGCCCCTCTACTACACGTCTTAGTAAAGGATACTTGAAAGCTTATTAAGTTATGATCACTATTACCCAAGTGACCTCCAACCCGTATATTTGATATGCGGTCTGGCCTGTTGGTTAATATTAGGTCCAGCAGTGCCCCCCTTCTTGTTGGTTCCTGAACCAGTTGTGAAAGATAATTGTCTCTCATAGTTTTCAAAAACTTATTACCTTTGCTGGAACTGCAGGTTTCTGATCCCCAATGTATTTCAGGGTAGTTGAAGTCCCCCATAATAATGACTTCTCCCTGAGTCGCTGCTTCATCTATTTGCTTTATGAGGATATTCTCCTCCACTTCCATTATTGTTGGGGACTTATAACAAACCCCTATCAGTAATTTATTATTTTTTCCCCCTCCCCTTATCTCCACCCACAGGGACTCTACATTTCCATTAGATTCACCTATATTATCACGCAGGATGGGTTTTAAGGATGATTTTACGTATAAACATACACCTCCTCCTCGCCTATTTGTACGGTCATTTCTGAACAGACAATAGCCCTGTAAATTAACAGCCCAGTCATGGCTCTCGTCCAGCCAAGTCTCCGAAATCCCCACCATGTCATAATTATTTTCCAATAAAATCAATTCTAATTCCTCCATTTTGTTGGTGAGGCTTCTGGCATTAGTGTACATGCACTTTATGCATCTCTCTTTACCTCTATTCCTTCCTACTAGATTGACTGTTCTAACCCCACCCCCCATGCCACCCCCAATTTTATTACTTGTGCCCAGGTTACTGTTTACACTATCTTCCCCTCCTATACAATGAATACCCTCCCCCCCAATCCCTAGTTTAAACACTCCTCCAACCTTCTAGCCATTTTCTCCCCCAGCACAGCTGCACCCTCCCCATTGAGGTGCAGCCCGTCCCTAGCATAGAACCTGTAGCCAACAGAGAAGTCGGCCCAGTTCTCCAGGAACCCAAACCCCTCCTTCCTACACCAATTCCTGAGCCACTTATTTATCTCCCTAATCTCCCGTTGCCTCTCTGGTGTGGCACGTGGTACAGGCAGTATTTCAGAGAATACTACCTTGGAGGTCCTTGCCCTAAGCTTGCAGCCTAATTCCCTGAAATCATCTTTAAGGACCTTCCACCTACCTCTAACTTTGTCATTTGTGCCAATGTGCACCATGACTGCTGGCTCCTCACCAGCCCCTCCCAGTAATCTGTCAACCCGATCAGCGATGTGCCGGACTCGAGCGCCAGGTAGGCAGCACACTGTTCGACGATCCCTGTCTTTGTGACAGATTGCCCTATCTATTCCCCTAATAATTGAGTCCCCCACTACCAGCACCTGTCTGGCCTGCCCTACTCTCCTGTTTTCCCCCTTACTGGAGCTGACACTCCTCTGGCTTTCAGAGGTCATGCCCTGCTGCAGCAGTGCTATCCCTGAACTCACACCCCCCTCATCTGCCAACATAGCAAATTTATTGGGGTGTGCCAGATCAGGGCTAGCCTCCCTGGCACCCTTCCCTCTACCCCGCCTTCTAACTGTCACCCAGCTAGCTACCTCACGGTCCTGCAGCTCCATACTACCGTCCTCCCCCACATCTATCCCATTGAGCAGCTGTTCAGTGAGCAGCAGACTCCTTTCCATATTGTCTATGGATCTCAGCGTTGTCAGTTGTTCATTTAGATCCAGTATCTGGGCTTCCAAATGCACAACGTACTCACATCTCACACAGCAGTATGCACCCTCGGCCGGCTGGTCAAGGAATGCATACATGTGGCAAGATGTACACTGGATGGCATTGCCAATCATGGAGCTCATTTCCTAATGGGGATTGCACCAGACAGAAATGATAAGTAAAAAGAAATGCAAAGTATTAATTAAATACAACCAGCAATTCAGTAAATCCTCCCTTCCAAACTCCCTGAATCCAAAGTCACTGAATCACAAGTCACACACTTACTTCTGTCGCACTTGCGCTCTGTCACACAAAGCTCGTCACACTCGCTAGCAACTCAGATATATAGAGGTTTTTTTTCCCTTAGCAGAAAATCAGCCTGTATCTCAGTGCACTTCCAAGGGAATTGGGAATTCGGCAGTTGGGAATTCGGGCACTGTAGCCCAATCCCAAGATGCTTTGCGGGACTGCGAGTGATGACGCGCAGCGTCATCACGAGTGGCAGCCGCACTACCCTTAAAAAAAAAAAAAAAAAATATGCTCACCTCTCCCCGAGCCCCCGCCGTCTCCTGCCGTCTTCCTCCACGCTTCCTCCAGGCTTCAGGTGGCTGCCGCAGGCTCCCAGTGTCTGCAGAGCTCTTCTACTGCAGTCAAGGACCTGTGGTGATGTCACAGTCACGTAACACCAGGTTACTCCATGGTAACCTGGTGTCACGTGACTGTGACATCACCGCAGGTCCTGAACTGCACTAGAAGAGCTCTGCAGACACTGGCAGCCTGCGGCAGCCACCGGAAGCCTGGAGGAAGCCTGGAGGAAGACGGCAGGAGACGGCGGGGGCTCGGGAGAGGTGAGCATTAACTTTTTTTTTTTAACCCCTGCCTTCCTGTTTGGAGACCTTTTACTGTACTGAGCACGCTCAGTACAGTAAATGCCTCCTCCAGCCTCACAGCCTCCCCATCCTCACTGCCTCCTCCAGCCTCACAGTCTCCTCCAGCCTCACAGTCTCCTCCAGCCTCACAGTCTCCTCCAGCCTCACAGCCTCCCCATCCTCACAGCCTCCTACAGCCTCCTCCAGCCTCACAGCCTCCCCATCCTCACTGCCTCCTCCAGCCTCACAGTCTCCTCCAGCCTCACAGTCTCCTCCAGCCTCACAGTCTCCTCCAGCCTCACAGCCTCCCCATCCTCACAGCCTCCTCCAGCCTCACAGCCTCCTCCAGCCTCACAGCCTCCTCCAGCCTCACAGCCTCCCCATCCTCACTGCCTCCTCCAGCCTCACAGTCTCCTCCAGCCTCACATCCTCCTCCAGCCTCACAGCCTCCCCATCCTCACAGCCTACTCCAGCCTCACAGCCTCCCCATCATCACAGCCTCCTCCAGCCTTACAGCCTCCTCCAGCCTCACAGCCTCCTCCAGCCTCACAGCCTCCCCCATCCTCACAGCCTCCTCCATCCTCTCAGCCTCCTCCATCCTCAGCCGCACTACCTGACACCGCTGCCATCCTGCCAACCATCGGCCCCGCTCCATCGCCCTCCGCGAGGTCCATGCTGCCCGGATGCCGCCAGAGCCTTCCGCCCCTCGCCACTCTCTCACTGCTGGGCTCTCAATGTCGCCATGCTGGTGGAGTAGCGGTCTACGGGCTGTGGCCGGGTGCCGGGAGCCAGGGACGTCGTCCTGTGGCCGGCAACAGCCAATGGGAGTGAGCGGACCGTGTCAGCCTGCAAAGCCTGACACGCCCCGCTCACTCCCATTGCCTGCCCCCGCCGCCCCTGCAAGCGGATTGGGCGCTGTGTTGTACACACAGGACGCCCATCCCATTGCCCAGGACTTGGCGTCCTAGACCAATCGGATGACCGTCCTGTCTTTACCACACACCGCCCAATCCGCTCCTTCCGCTCAGGTCACATGTGTGACCTGAGGGCAAGAACTGATCCCTCTCTGCATCACCCAACCCGCCACAGAGGACAATGCCGTGTGACTGGGGCTGCGATCAGCCCCAGCACGCAGCCACGTCCTGCCGCCGAGCGGTGATGTCACCCCTCCAGCCGCATCTCTCCTCACCCCTCCAGCCGGACCTCTCCTCACCCCTCCATCTGGACCTCTCCTCACCACTCCAGCCTCTGCTCTCCTCACCCCTCCAGCCTCTGCTCCCCTCACTCCTCCAGCCTCCCGCCACATCATACTCTGCTATCCACAGAGCCCCCTCTATACTCTGACACCCACAGAGCCGCCTGTATACTCTCCTACCCACACAGCCGCCTCTATACTCTGCTACCCACAGAGCTGCCTCTATACTCTGCTACCCACAGAGCTGCCTCTATACTCTGCTACCCACAGAGCGCCTCTATACTCTGCTACCCACAGAGCCGCCTGTATACTCTCCTACCCACAGACCAGCCTGTATTCTCTGCTACCCACAGAGCCGTTTCTATATTCTGCTACCCACAGAGCCGCCTCTATACTCTGCTACCCACAGAGCCTTCTCTATACTCTGCTACACACAGAGCCGCCTGTATAATCTGCTAACCACAAACCCGCCTGTATACTCTGCTACCCACAGAGCCGCCTGTATACTTTTCTACCCAGAGAACCGCCTGTATAATCTGCTACCCTCAGAGCAGTCTGTATACTCTGCTACCCACAGACCCGCCTGTATAGTCTGCTACCCGCAGAGCCCCATGTATTCTCTGTTAGCCACTCACCCGCCTGTATACACACAATTCATTTCACCGCGCTCCCGATGCAATTGCATCGGGCCTTTTTACTAGTACATAATAAAATGATGGCAGTTTTGTCGGTGTAAGCTGTTTTTTCCAGAGAAGATTATATACTACTTTAGTCTCATCTCCCAGTTTTCTTCTCTACACAGATTCCAAGTGACTCAGCTTGATGTATAGCAATTGTATGCATCTAAGGCGCCTAGACTTAAGCCAGTACTCGATAAGGGTACCTCTAAGGTTAGCTTTATGAGCCTCCCACAGAGATACTTCAGAAAATTCAGAATCCGTGTTCATTTGAAAGTATTTTTCAATAAGCCCATCAATATCCAAAACAGTGTTCTTTATTGTAGATGATCACTGCCTATTTTCTTAATCAAATGTGCATATGTAGTCTGCAAATTGTCACTTCAGTGAGGAAGTGAAAAAACTCTAATGCCACCCAATAAGGGTTGCAATCCTTGAAGTCATAATCGACTCTTTAACAAGCCTTTTAATATGACTTAGGATTTGTGCCAGATCAGAATCCCAAACTGCAAACTCTGCATTTCAGGGTAACTGTCCCTCATCACTACAGTGTGGGGGAGTTCTGATCTGCCTGTATGAGAGGCTGAGATGAGGTCTGGGGAACTAGCTATTCTCCTCATGGAGAGGAATCTGCCTGCCACCATAAGGAGAGAGATAAGCTGATAAGGAGACTTATAGCCGCAATGCTCCTCTGGGAAATATGCACATTATCACTTCAGTGAGGAAGTGGAAAACTCTAATGCCACCCAATAAATAGTCTGTCATTTTAGTGCTTTCAATGTGTAGAAGAGACATTGTTGACATACAGCATTTTAGAGGAAATACATAAATTTATGTGTAAAATCTCGCAGTTTAATCGCATACAGCAAACTGTATGTAATTTTGTTTTATTCCAGGGATCGCGTGAGCAATGTCATGACGAGCCTTTCACAAGAGAACTTGATATAACTGGTGCTCAAACAATGATCTGATTTTCTTCAGTTTTTGGACAGATTTTCAGTATTTCATCAGTGTTTTTTCTCATATGAAAAGATAACCAGCAAATCTTCTCCAAACGATTGCAATGTTAAAAATGGCCAGCTCACAGATTGCAGACAGATGGCAATGTGTGCTGTAATTAATTACTCACGGACCCAAAGACTTTCATTGGAGAGTTTGATCCATAACTCAGATTAAAAACTGTCACGCCTCTGTATAAAACACAAACCCGTGAAAAACCCTACAGGCTATGATGGGCATGAATTCTATCAATGAAAAACACAGAACACCTACTGTATGTGAAAAACATGTATGTGAAAAATGGACGTCTGAATGGGGTCCTGTGTCCGGTGGCAGTTGGTAGCAGAACATAGACTACATTTAGGCAGACCAAGAATTACATCCCTCTCCAGCCTGACATTTTAGTACTCTATTATTTGTTGACCGCTTTTCTGTCTGTGCAGAAAGCAGATGGCATTCTGTAGCAGTCTGGAATAAATGGCAAATAGATTATACCGTTTAAGTGATCCGTCTACTGGTAACCTTGTGCAGATTTATAAGTGCATTAAAAGTGATGTTGTTAAATCATGAAATTTGCCAACTTTTCATTCAACTCCATTTAAGTTATTTATTAATGTTCGTATGGCTTTATAAGTGAATTTCCTTATGTTCATTATTGTACTCCAGAGACCTCCGTACAAAACACTGGATTAAGTGATAAATTGGAGCCCAAATTGTAATAAAGGTTTAAAAATACAAGTAATAGATTGAAATATTATTCTTCATCTTAGATGAACTTATTTTTTTTTAATAAACGTCTGGTATCCAGAACTCCACATTTACATAGAAGTTGATATACACTTGACTTTCAATCCAAGAAATCCATCTAGTCTTCAATGCACAAGTCAAGAAACAGTAAAGGGAATTTCACCAGTTTTTTACTATGTAATCTAAGAGCAACATGATGGAAGGGCAGGAAGGCTGATTCCAGTGATGTATCACTTAATAAAATGTTGGTGCAGTTTTAATAAATAGATGGTTTTTCTGCTGTAGATGTAGCAGTGCTATGAATGTTGAGCTGTGAATAACTCTGCCCACCCTTGACTCGCAGCTTCCTGCATATACTGTGCTTTGTCAGCAAGCTGCCAATCAGAGGTTGGCAAGGGTTAAACAGATTACTTAGACTACCTAACATGAGACAACTAATCCTGCAGTGATAACCTCTTGCTGAGAAAACAGTAATTGTCAACTGTGAGCAATATGATACATGAAAGGGTATCTTAACAACTGGTGAACATATACAGGTGCATCTTAATGAATTAGATCATCAAAAAGTAAATTTTTTTCAGTAATTCAATACAAAAAGTGAAACATATTATATAGAGTCATTACAAACAGAGTGATCTATTTCAAGTGTTTATTTCTGTTAATGTTGATGATTATAGCTTGCAACCAATGAAAACCCATAGGTTTCTCAGAAAATTAAAGTAGGGAGGATGAAGGGTTAAAAACCGTGTTGCCGTATTCAACAATACATCAAAGGGTGAATATAATATTGAGTTATTAGTCAATGTGTTTCAGGCCTCTTTGATACGCCCTGAAACATGGCAATATATTATTGATTTGTCCTAAGGAAGGGGCCACAGAGCCCTGAAATGTTTTGACTGATAAATCAATATTATATTCACCCTTTGATATCTTGTGGAATATGGCAGTGCGGTGTTTAACCGTTCATTTTTTCTACTCTATATGTATCACACTGGGGACTGCAGCAGTCTGGATATGCTTTTATAGTGGTTGTGACTCTGATACCTATTTAGGTAATATTTTATCTCTCAGACCCATCATCCTCCGTACTTTAATTTTCTGAGATAATGACCTTGGGTTTTCATTGGCTGTAAGCCAGTATAATCAACATTAACAAAAATAAATAGTGTTGGCCAAAAGTATTGACACCCCTGCAATTCTGTCAGATAATACTCAGTTTCTTCCTGAAAATGATTGCAATCACAAATTCTTTGGTATTATTATCTTCATTTGATTTGTCTTCAATGAAAAAAACACAAAAAGAATTGTCCTAAAGCCAAATTGGATATAGCTCCACACCAAACATAAAAAAGGGGGTGGACAAAAGTATTGACACTGTTAGAAAAATCATGTGATGCTTCTCTAATTTGTGTAATTAACAGCACCTGTAACTTACCTGTGGCACCTAACTGGTGTTGGCAATAACTAAATCACACTTGCAGCCAGTTGACATGGATTAAAGTTGACGCAACCTCTGTCCTGTGTCCTTGTGTGTACCACATTGAGCATGGAGAAAAGAAAGAAGACCAAAGAACTGTCTTAGGACTTGAGAAACCAAATTGTGAGGAAGCATGAGCAATCTCAAGGCTACAAGTCCATCTCCAAAGACCTGAATGTTCCTGTGTCTGCCGTGCGCAGTGTCATCAAGAAGTTTAAAGCCCATGGCACTGTGGCTAACTTCCCTAAATGTGGATGGAAAAGAAAAATTGACGAGAAATTTCAACGCAAGATTGTGCGGATGGTGGACAAAGAACCTCGACTAACATCCAAACAAGTTCAAGCCGCCCTGCAGTCCGAGGGTACAACAGTGTCAACCCATACTATCCGTCGGCGTCTGAATGAAAAGGGACTGTATGGTAGGATACTCAGGAAAACCCCACTTCTTACCCCGAGACATAAAAAAGCCAGGCTGGAGTTTGCGAAAACTTACCTGAGAAAGCCTAAAACGTTTTGGAAGAATGTTCTCTGGTCAGATGAGACAAAAGTAGAGCTTTTTGGGCAAAGGCATCAACATAGAGTTTACAGGAGAAAAAAGAGGCATTCAAAGAAAAGAACACAGTCCCTACAGTCAAACATGGCGGAGGTTCCCTGATGTTTTGTGGTTGCTTTGCTGCCTCTGGCACTGGACTTCTTGACCGTGTGCATTGCATTATGAAATCTGAAGACTACCAGCAAATTTTGCAGCATAATGTAGGGCCCAGTGTGAGAAAGCTGGGTCTCCCTCAGAGGTCATGGGTCTTCCAACAGGACAATGACCTAAAACACACTTCAAAAAGCACTAAAAATGGTTTGAAAGAAAGCACTGGAGACTTCTAAGGTGGCCAGCAATGAGTCCAGACCTGAATCCCTTAGAACACCTGTGGAGAGATCTAAAAATGGCAGTTTGGAGAAGGCACCCTTCAAATATCAGGGACCTGGAGCAGTTTTCCAAAGAAGAATGGTCTAAAATTCCAGCAGAGCATTGTAAGAAACTCATTGATGGCTAGCGGAAGCGGTTGACCACAGTTATTTTGGCTAAAGGTTGTGCAACCAAGTATTAAGCTGAGGGTGCCAATACTTTTGTCTGGCTCATTTTTGGAGTTTTGTGTGAAATGATCAATGTTTTGCTTTTTGCTTCATTCTCTTTTGTGTTTTTTATTGAAGGCAAATTAACTGAAGATAATAATACCAAAGAATTTGTGATTGCAATCATTTTCAGAAAGAAACTGAGTATTATCTGACAGAATTGCAGGGGTGTTAATACTTTTGGCCAACACTGTACTTAAAATAGATTATTATTATTTTTTTATATAGCGCCATTAGATTCCACAGCGCTTTGCATATGGAAAGGGTAGACGATGACAGGTACAATATACAGTATATGGACAATCAAGTCGCACAGATACAGGAGGGGAGATAGCCCTGTCCGTGAGGGCTCACATTATGTAATGACTCTATATATGTCAATTGGTTGAAAGATTGGAAAACCGGGCACTAGATACAATATAGGCTTAACCCTTACTGGGCCAAACTTCTCACAACAGCATTTCAGGTAAGTGGTAACGAGGTGTCGCACTACCTGTTAAGGCCCAGTCACACGGTATGAGATCGTGAACGATATCGCTGAAACGTCATGGGTTTGGAGGCGTTGAAACGAAATCATTAGGACGTCGTTGCGTGTTAAACCGAGATACGACTACGATAAATCGTTGGATCGTTGATCGCAGATTGAGAACATGTTCTCAAATCAGACGATCCACGATCAGCCAACCTGCTGCATCGCTGTGTGTGACACCGTGATAACGATGTCGTTCACACCTTCGCCCATTAATATCAGTGAACAAATATCATTCGCTGGGTTGTGCGAACGAGAGCTGCTCGCTACATCGTTGGTGCGTCGTCCACGATATCTACACGTGTGACATCTCACCAACGATGTCAAAACTGGCTGCATTAAGTCAGTTCCCCTTTAAGGGTATGTGCGCACTGGTCGGGTTAGGGCCGGATTAGCTGTGTAAACCGCCGGTCGGTTTACATAAATTTCATGCAAATTTATGTTAATCCAAACCGGCGTTTGGATTAACATAGAAACCTATGTAAACCGACACCCGCTGTGCACACAGCGGCGGTTTACACATGCTCATCCGTTGCTAACCCGCTGGGTTCCCAGCGGGTTAGCAAAGAATGAGCATGCTCTATATTCCGGCCGGTTCTGCAGCGGCTGCAAGCAGAATCATGTGCTGCTTCCAGCCGCTGCAGAATCGCCGCCGCTAACCCGCTGTGCACCGCCGCACACCCGCCCGTCTCCCGCAGCACGGACCCGACAGGAAGCCGGTGGACGGCTCCGGAGCTTCCTGTCGGGTCCCGCCCAGCCGCCGCCGCCACTAACCCACCCCCGTGTGCACATACCCTAAGAGCACTCAGGCTGAGGGGAGGAGACAGTTAGTCCCAGGAGACGGTTTCAGTTAGTTCGTGTGAGGAGAGGAAGAGAGAGGAGGCAGAGCTGTTGGTCTCTGGGGAGATATTCAGGCCAGGTCCAGGGACAACTGACTGCTGTGCAAACCCCAGGGAAGGGGCCGGAGGCAAGTAGAGGAGAAAGGGAACTGGAAAAGGGATTCATTATATACCCCTTTAGTACACACTTACACTGGAGTCCGATGCTGCCAGCCTGTGGAGCTGCAGCAGAAAACCCAGCAAACTCAGGAGGAGTTAGGCCTGAGGAGACAAGGAAAGAGACACTAAACTGACCAAGCACAGGACCAGGGGCCACAAGAGAAACAGGGACCCCGCAGGAGGACCTCATTGTCAGTTTAGGATAAAGAACAGAAAAGAAGAAGTTGTGGGTTCAGGTTCAGGCAGGACTCATCCCACACAGCAGAGCACAGACACAAAGGAGGCCTCATAACTTTCTAAGGTGAAAGTCCCAAATTGCACCGGGGACCTGGTTATTACTCTGGACTGTACCTGTTATGTTACCATCAGTAAAAGGTACCGAAACAACAATACCTGTGTGTCTGTGTGCCTGTTTAACCGCTGCAATCCACTATTGTGCCAGAAAGGACTTGGTTACTGACCTCCCTCACCATCTTCCTTCATCACTGCCCTCCCTCACCATCTTCTTTCATTGCTGTCCTGAGGTAAAGCTCCACTTGTGGGGAGCTGTACCACACTTTGCTGCCCCAACCTTCACCTCAGTGGCCGGCTGGAAGCACCGGTACCATATTACCGGGAACTACAGGTGGGGTCACGTTCCCCTGTAAATAGCCCCTTCTACCATCAACAACAACCCCTTTCAAATGATCCCCAGGGCACAGCACCGGGATCCCGTCCACCCGTGACTCCCTACTCAGCAGACCCGGTGGCCGAGTACCCCCCTAGCCCTGGCAGCATCACTAGACTAGGGTCAGACTAGTCTTCCCTGGTCACCCTGCCCGTAACTGCCATTCCCTCATCAGTATTCTCACTACACCGTGACACCAGTACTGTCATATCCCAGAACTACATGTTCCCTGGAGTGCCCAGAAATACAAGGTGTTCAGTGCTTAGAGACATGACCAAAGGCAGAAACAGAGCCACCACTAAACAAAACACATAAATGAAAATGTCTAGATTGGTCCAAGAAATATCTGCAGACAGGTTTTTCAAAGGTTTCCTGTATTGAGGAGATTAGTGTAACTTTTGGTGGACCAGATAGATGGGCCTGGGGCTTGATCACTGTCACAAACACCGCTTGCTCACAGCACACTTGCCTAAGGGCCCTTTCACATCATCGTTTTTTTCAAATCGCGGCAGATGCGGTGAAAAAACCGCATCTGCCGGGATTACCGCATACCGGCTGCACTTGCGGCACAGTTGCGGCGCGGTTGCGGTAAACGCCATACAAGGTATAGGCGGACTAGCGGCAGGTGCGGCAAGTGCGGTTTTGGCACTTGCGGCAGGTGCGGCCGCGAAAAAACCCGCGGCTGACAGCATTTTTTTTCGCGGCCGCCCCGGCCGCAAGTGCCAAAACCGCACTTGCCGCACCTGCCGCAAGTCTGCCTATACCTTGTATGGCGTTTACCGCAACCGCGCCGCAACCGTGCCGCAAGTGCAGCCGGTATGCGGTAATCGCGGCAGATGCGGTTTTTTTCACTGCATCTGCCGCGATTTGAAAAAACGCTGATGTGAAAGGGCCCTAAGATGTGACTGTAAAGGGCAATTCCACTTGTTTCTTACTCGTCCATTCACCTATTGCAATAGGTAAACAATGACCTTAGCACAACTCACAGATGGTCCCCATGCCTGACTTTATGCTGCCATTACTCTCCATTTTACCAGGCTACCAAGGTCCATGCACAGGGACAATACACTGGTACACATGCACAACCAGTTTTCCAAAGCTCTTGAACAGTTCTCTACTTTCACTCTGCGTACATGCTAACAAAACAAAGCTATTTTCTCTTCTTAGGGTCCCGTCACACTTGGCGATGTTGCAGCGATCCTGACAACGATACGACCTGGTAAGGATCCCTGGAAAGTTGCTACGTGGTCGCTGGTGAGATGTTAAACAGTCAGATCTACTTAACGACGCAGCATTGATACGGTGACCTGTATAACGACCTCGGCGGTCGTTGGGACCCTGTCACACAGCAGCTAGTCTGATGACTCAGACCTACGTGGCTGAGTTCTGAGTCGCCAACGAGGTCGTTGTTAAGGCGTCAAACACACCGATGCATGCTGGCCAGCGGGAGCATGACATTCAAAAAATGGTCCAGGCCATTTTGACACGATCAGCGATCTCACAGCAGGGGCCTGGTCACTGCTGCGTGTCAAACATAGCGAGATCGCTGGCAAGGTCGCTGTTGCGTCACAAAACCTGTGACGTAACAGCGATCTCGCTAGGTGTGACGGGGGCATTAGGAGAGTTCATTCTACTGACAGATTCCCTTTAACTCAACTTTTGCCCACCTAGACTGATTTACAACAGATTTAGGGTTCACACTTGCAAGTGATATCTCACACTGCTCAGTACAAGCTGCAGATGTCAGTCATGCAGGATGGCAGGCGACTGAAAATGCATAGCTTTATGAACTATTTCATTTTTACATCTTAATTTCAGGATTACACAGCCATTCTGACATTGATTTTAACACTAAATATGCCAGTCTCTTCCAGTCTAAAAGATTTATGTAAAGCACCATTCCAGCATTTTGTTTTGTTTTTCAGTGCTGGAATGGTACTTTAAATCTAAGTTCCTTGCTGTCACTCTTATATACACTCTCTGGCGTTTTCACCTTTTTTCAGCATCGTTCCACTGCTGTGGTGCCATTTTGTGCTCGCAACTTCGGATCGACCAGAAGTCAGTAATTACATCACAATGCTCAATACACATATATGAGACCCAGAACTAGGTTCTCATAATTGTGCATTGATTTTTGGCCACAGGCTTTCTCCATGAAACACTTGATCTGCGGACAGGTAACAAAGTGCCCTATACTGACTGGAGCAACGCTGAAAGTAGATGAAGACACCAGAAGGTGAGTATAAGGCAGGGGCACGGGACTTAAATTTAAATCATCAGTGCTAAAAAAAGGAAAAAAAAAACGATGGAGCTTTAAATACATATATAGTTTGCATTGTGATATCCGGTGATAGATCTGCTTTATTAGAAGACAATCACTTTAAAGATTTTGAGGTGAAAATGGAAACTAATTTTTTTAACTACCGTAATTAAAAATATCCACTGAAATACATTGAAGGGGTCACAAGCACAGAATGGTTATGTCACCAAGGACAGCATGTATAAGTTAGGCACATTATCACTGTCAGCCTGAATACCAGACATGCACCACTCTAGTTCTCAAGGCCCATAAACAGGTCATGTATTCAGATTTCCTTAATATTGTACAGGTGACCATTTAATACACAGAGATGATTTCAACATCTGTGTAATACTAAGGAAATTATGATACATGACCTGTTGAAGGAGTTCTGAGGTCTGGAGTTGTGCACACTGCTGTAAACAAAGACTACCATGCCCAAAAGAAAATATGGAAATTTTCCACACATTATCCAGAAGTATTTATTAATTAGGACACACTCCAAGTATCAAAAACTACAAAAGCTTTATTTAATTTACCAAACAACAATGGTCCGTGTAATCCAAGCAAAATTATTTATTGCAGGAGAATAAATTCAAAAGAGGTGCCACCTGAGGAAGCACAGGTGATACGCATCGGGACTCCGTGATCTCCTGAAGACACAGACTGGCCTAAACATATACCATGGTAAGTCCTCTCTTAACATCAATAGTTGTGTTACCTTAAGGTACCTTACACCCGCAACTAACACTGGCAATCGATATCAACAGTACTGCGCGTGCACGTTTTTATCAGTTGCTAACATCGCCGATTCCGCATGTACAACGCCGCAATGCGTTGTCATCTCAAGGTACGTGGTTCTCCAGAAGTTGAAACAGATCCTGCGGATAACTTCCTGTTGCATACCTCGCGCTTCACAAGACGCAATCAGTAGGGGAATGTGGGCATACATATCTGCGGCGCTAAAACATAGGCGTGACAGACTCGTTATTCGGTGACACTAATACGCTAATTGGACAACACACAGCGTCATGATTGGCCAGCTGTGCAGAAAGCTGGCTAATACATGACGCCATTCCAATTGTGGAGTGTGAATGGTCATGCTCTTTAAATATGGCGCCCTGTGAAGGACAGCCAATGGTAAACAGTACCCCACCAATCATCTCTGATGGGGCGCGGAAAACATCACGCTGTGGCACGCCTCTAGAAATCGAGGTGACACAGAATCCATCCCTATCGCCCGTTTACACGCAGTACAGGCAATTCACCATTGGTTGCCTCGGATTTAGAACAGGGTTCAGAAACCGCTACCCGAGCAACTGCGAAAAACCCGATAATTTTCCCAATTACAAGCCGCTACTTCGTAGCAATTCAAGGCATCCGTGACAAAAATCCCGATTGCCAGCAGTTGCTACACCTCAGTGGCTGCGTTGTAAAGGTACCTTAGAGTGTGCAGGGGTATGGGGTTTCATGTGGACTATTATAGCCCATCTAGTCAGAGTTTTACTGCTTAGCTTACCCACTAGGTTGTATATTAATTATTCATTACTCTCTTCACACATAATTGTTGATGAGATTATCTCAGGTCAATGGACCTGAATTCTACACATATTTCGAGTCCTTTACATGTTACTCTGGTGTTGTTCAATCAGTAGCTAGGCTGCTCTGATCCCTTCTCTTTATGGGGAAAACATCTCCACGATATCATCTCCTACCACTGACCTCTTTTGGTATTTTATTCTCCTGTATAATAATTTTGTTGATTACACGGACATTGTTGTATAGGGAAATGATTTTGTAGTTTTTGAAACTTGGAGTGTTCCTAATTGATATATACTTATGAGACATGGGCGAAATTTCCCACATTTCTTTTGGGTATGGTAGCTATCTTGCAGGGAAATGCCTTTAACTAAATATTATACATCATCCAGTCCCAAAATTTTGTTTTAGGTACTGTTACACGTCGCAACATTGCATACAATTTCACTGGCAATTTGCTGGTTGCAGTGAAATCATGGACACATTGTTCAATTTGTACACGGACAAAAAAATAGACAATGTGTCCATGATTTCACTGCAATCAGCAAATTGCCAGTGAAATTTCATGCAATGTACAACATATAACAGTACCTATAAACAAAGGCTACAGATGATCAAGGTGATTCTTTTTTCAGGTCAGCTCTTAAACATTACCTGTACCGTAGTAAATGATAGCACATGTATTGCAAAATGATCACTTACCTGGCAGTGTGAATTGCAATATCTGGCAAATTTGCACTGGGAGCATCGCTGAAGTTTATCATTCTAAAACCAAACGAAACAAAAGTATACATCAGAATGTTATGACCTGTGATAATTTAATAGTTAAATTTGCAGTTACAGAAAATATGCACCGAGAACCTGGTTACCCTCCTGGACTGTACCTGTTACCGGACATCAGTAAAAAGGTACCAAAACGGGGGGGATGGTTTTGATTGTGTTGTTACAAGATATGTGAATTGTTACATGAATATTGAGGTCTACTGTTTCTTGTTAAATTTTTGAAACCTAAATAAAAATAAATGGTTTCACTTAAATAGTCCCGTCTCAACAGATGAAATAAAAATGGCAATTAATTCACTAAACCCTGGCAAAGCGCCGGGACCTGATGGCTACAATGGGGCTTTTTTTTAAAGCACTAAAAGATCAGATTTCTCCTGTTTTGATGGAACTATACAATTCTATAATGAGAGGCTCTCCGATCCCAGAGAGAATGAATATGGCCCACATAAAATTGATTCTCAAGGCTGGCAAGCCCCCGTCAGGACCCATCTAGTTATAGACCTATCTCTTTGATAAACCAAGATTTAAAACTCCTCTCAAAAATTTTAGCGGATAGGTTGGCATCGATACTACCGAGACTGATCCAACCACATCAATCAGGTTTTGTAAGAGGTAGGTCGACAATTACCAACATCAGGAGAGCTATGCTACTCATTGATGTAACAAGACATAATGAAATGGACGGGATGGGAGATCCAGCCATGATCACCCTCGATGCAGAGAAAGCATTTGACAATGTGAGGTGGTCATGGCTGGATTGGGTCCTGGACGCTATTGGATTGGAGGGACCCTTTCGCCAATTTTTAAGATCTTTATACAACAACCCGAAGGCATGCGTTAGCATTCCGGGATTCCTGTCGGAAAACATTTACATTGGAGAAGGGAACTCGCCAGGGCTGCCCGCTGTCGCTCTTCTTTTTAACTTAGCGATCGAACCACTAGCGTTGTATTTATCCGCCCAGAACACTCATGAAGGCCTTAGAGTAGGAGAAAAGGAAGTTAAGCTATCCCTTTTTGCCGATGATATTATATTATTTGTGCAACACCCCCTAAGAGATCTTAAAAGAATCCTAGACACCATAGAAAAAATAGGGACACTATCAGGATTCATATTGAATAGAGACAAATGTGAAATTCTCTTCCTCAAAAATGGGAGTCACAATAGACCTGTAAACACACTATGCGGTATCCCCGTTGCCAAAAACAACTTGAAATATCTAGGGGTCCAGCTGGCTAGATCACCCAAACAGATATACAAATTGAACTTTCTTCCAATAATAGAAAAAATAGAGAGAAAATTGGAGTGCTGGAAAAATCTTCCCCTGTCGCTGCTGAGCCGATCTCACTTGATCAAAATGATTAGCTTCGCAAGACTGCTCTATCCGCTCCAAATGATTCCAATGTTATTAAAACATGTAGATGTTAAAAGACTGAATACTGCGTTCTCCAAATTTCTGTGGGGAGGCAAAAGAGCCAGAATTAAACTAACCACCCTAATGCAAGCAAGAGAAGAGGGGGATTGAGAGTCCCAGATATTAGGGGTTATAATTTGGCGTGCGTCATGAGAAATGTCCTAGATTGGATCAATAATACCTCCAGGTTCTCTGACGTGGCCCTTGAGGGAGAGTTCTCTAAAACTTGGGATCTATCGGCCCTGTTGCATTCCTCACTCAAAGTACTGCCCCCAAGAATCAAGTGTACATCTATCTGCAGAGACACAGTGATGGCTTGGAAGGCAGTGAGGAAAAAAATGAATCTTTCGTGGCAGATATCTAAAATTTTGAACCCCTGGGCCGCTCCATCATTCCCGCAAGGAGCTGACAATCTGCTATTTCATACATGGAGGGAGAGGGGTGTAAAAAATCTGGGTGACCTCATGCATATGGGGGAGAAGAGATGGTTGACGGGACCAGAAATTCTAAACAAATTTAATCTCCCGGAATCTCATTGGCTACCATGTTTACAAATACAGCGACATCTCCTGTCCCGTTTGCGTAATGCTACAGCAGAAATAGAAGGGGGCGAATGGGGAGCATTGGTGGGAATTACTCCCGATGACATATCTATATCCACCTTGTATAGTAAGCTACAAAAAACCCTCAGACCCTTGATGTCCCATAAACTATTTTCCATATGGAAGAAACATTTCGCTGATCCAGATCTAACTCAGAATATACTAAAAGGCTGGGACTTAATAATGAAACATATTATAAATGAAAAATGGAGGGATACCCACTATAGCAGGGGTGGGGAACTCCAGTCCTCGAGGGCCGCAAACAGTGCAGGTTTTCAGGATTTCCTTAGTATTGCACAGGTGCTAATGTGATCATCTGCACAGGTGATGATTCCAAGCCCTGTGCAATACTAAGGAAATCGTGAAAACCTGAACTGTTTGCGGCCCTCGAGGACTGGAGTTCCCCACCCCTGCACTATAGACTAATACATGGAACAATCAAAGGCTTCAATATTCCACCTTCTCCGGCTAATAGCGAAAGATGGGTTGAGTGCCCTAAATGTAAAGCTCCCATGACCGATCTTGAACATGGGATTTGGTCTTGCACAGAAACACAAAAATATTGGAGGGAGGTTAGAATTCTTGCCTCGGGATTATTTCCTGTTGAATGTAGGGATGATCCGATGTTATGGCTATTCCACTACTCAGCTGATACCACAACGGGTGGGCAGATACATGTCCTATTCCACACAATATCTCTTGTGGCCAAGAGACTACTCTTGCTACACTGGCTCCAGGAAGCTGTCCCTTCAATTGAAATAGTACGAAATATACTTAGGAGATCCTTGGAGCTTGAGTCCATGGAGACACTTAGAAATCCTACTAAATTGACCCAAAAAATTTTCCATAAATGGAAGCCATTTATTTTGAAAACGTTTTCAGATGTAGAGATAGAGAGATTCATGACACCCTACAAACACACAGAGTGGTATGCTTTGGAAGATTTGAGAGGCACTCTAGGCAAATTGAGAAGTAGCACTTAACTCTTGCAAGGGAATTCTATAGTTAATATATGTTTTAGCTAGGCACAGATAACCAAGTAGTAAAAATTGATAGAAAAAGAATAGGGGGGAGGGTTGGAAGGGATTCTTATATTATTTGTTATTATTACATGTTAATATGTATGAGATAAGTGAGCTGTGGTCATTCATGTATTTAACTATGGATGTTGCAAATGACAAAGACCACATTTTGTTTTCTGTTTTCTATTCTTTTTTCTCTGTAAAAAATTTATTCTCAATAAAATTGTTGGTTCAAAAAAAAAAAAATGGTTTAAAAAAAAAAAAAAAAAGGTACCAAAACAGAGACTATTGTGTGTGTGTGCCTTCTTCACCGCCGCCGCCTGCAGCGTTCACTGGAGAACCGCCACTACTACTCTCCTCTTCCACCCCGCTGCCCTGAGGTAAAGTTCCACCTGTGGGGAGCTGTACTACTCTCAGCTGCACCTCCATCGCCTCAGCGGCACGTTACCAGGTACCACAGGTGGCATCACGTTACCATTCCCCCCACCATCCCCGCCATTGAGGGTCCAGGGCACGGAACCGGGAACCAACCAGCCGTGATCCCCCATCAAAGTGACCATCTGTCCCGGTATCCGAGTACCCCCTCCCCGTCGACAGACTCAGCAGCACAGAGACATTGAAGAAGGCAGAATACACAAGGAGGAGGCTGGAGGATTGTGCCAGCAGTAAAGACCTCTTAATAAGATTTCACCCATTAGACCTCTTATCTGTACGTTTTCTAAAGTCGTTTTTAAAGCTTACAGGGGGACTAGAGACATGGGAGACCCTGTTATGAACTGATGACTCAGAAGTAACATTCAGATTCCGTAGAAGTCGTTGGTAACTGTACTGACCGCAATCCCTGACTACACATCACAACTAGAAGTAGCCGTAGGATGTAACTAACCAGACCTAGACACCTCTGCACAGCCAGAGAACTAACTGCTCCTAAAGATAGATGTAGGAAAAGCTATATTGCCTCAGAGCAGAACCCCAAAAGAGTAGCAAGCCCTCCACAGATATTAACTTGGAAACAAGAGACGGAAAAACAAACACAGGCAGAGTATAAGGTTTAGCAAAAGAGGCCACACTAGCTATATAGGAAAGACAGGATAGAATACTATTGCGGTCAGTATAAAACACTATCAAAAACCACATAGCACATATTAAAAAAATTACCCTGAGTCACTAAGATTCGGACCTCTATATCTGCAGACTTCAAATGCCAGCAGAACTGGAAAAAACAGATAATAGTGAATGGTAAAATTCCTAGGAAGAAATCTTCCTATCTGAGAGCAGATAAACAAATATACAGACTAGATAGCAAACCCACATCTCAGAATAAAACAAAACATAAGCAGATCCTTAAGCACACAAAAGTGTGCCACAAAATATCAAAAGTGCAGGAAAAAAAAAAATTTTTCTGGCTTGAATTCAAGCGCTACCAGAGGGATCACAGGGATGGCAAATTATTCCAAAATAATTTCTTCTTTTATTACGCGTTTCGGCTTAACATATAACAAGCCTTCATCAGATTTTATCTGATGAAGGCTTGTTATATGTTAAGCCGAAACGCGTAATAAAAGAAGAAATTATTTTGGAATAATTTGCCATCCCTGTGATCCCTCTGGTAGCGCTTGAATTCAAACCAGAAAAAAAAATTTTTTTCCTGCACTTCAACACGAGCCTCCCTCTGGGCGACTTGCTTTTCTGGGAACAAGCAGCAGTCCAGGAGATCCAGGAAATATCCCTCTGTAGGATTATATGCGAACTGCACAAGACACCAGAAAGGTGAGCACAATACCTAAGAGCAACTGGTGCTACTAATACACTGCACTTAGATCTGTGCCTTCTCTTTTCTCCTCTATCCCTAGTCTCGCTGACCTCACAGTCTTTGAAGAGACTATTTGACAAAATATCAAAAACCATTCACTTATCTTGCAAAAGATCTCCACAGAGCAGAAGAAACCAGAAAGATGTGAACTCCTCCAGGAACAAAAGACAACTGGCAAGGATTGATTCACTTCCAACCATTATATGCTTCAAGAACCAGATTGCCAATCACCATTACCTGTGAAGCCCACACAGTCAGCTGCATCACCAGCAAGAACCACCGGAAGGAGCTCCAATGAATTCATAACAAGACCCCTTGCCTGAATGCAGCAGACATGCTGCATTCAGTTTTAGCCCTAAAAAAGAAGCTGCATTCTGCTCTGACCATAAAAATATATAAAATTATTTCAGTTAAGCAAGAATACAAAAATTGAGACACTTAGCTTTAAAAATATGGCCATATCATTAAACCGCCCAGTCAATTTCTGCCTCTACCTGGGTGGGTTAAAACCTCCTTTTGTATGGGCAAGTTAGAAAAAGTGACAACAGAGAACAATTGCATCACAGGCCAACAGGGCGAGGACAGGGTGCACAGCAATGGGCGTGAACCCACAATATACTAGCGAGAAACAAGTTGCAATACTCATTTAGTGCTGCATTTAGTTTGCCATGCAGCAGGGGTGTGACAGGCAGCAGCCAGCACCCTGAATCGGGAAGATTAAGAGCCGCGATCTGTCAGCTGCAGCCCACGGACACTGCTCTCATTACTCCCTGGCATCCCGCACACTGTGAGGAACTGTGAGGAGCAGAGCTGTGGCGTGGGCTGTGACTGCAGGGAGGAGCAGAGTGGCAAAGTGCAGCAGCTACTGGTCCATGGCTGGCCTGCTCTGTGCTTACAGGACCTCTGATGAAATCACATGGAGGGGAGGAGTCAGGGGTCACATGATCAGCTCCTCCATGTATGCAGGACTCTGCTGTGCTGGTTGTCATGGTGCTGAATGAGGTAAAGTTTATCTGTGGGGTCAGGAGGTATTTACAGTGTGGATGTAGCGGAGCCACATGTGTACGAGATGTACAGAGCGGAGCCGCGTGTGTACGAGGTGTATGGAGCGGAGCCACGTGTGTATGAGGTGTATGGAGTGCAGCCGCGTGTGTACGAGGTGTACAGAGCGAAGCCGCATGTGTACGAGGTGTACAGAAAAGAGCCGCATGCACGAGGTGTACTCAGCGGAGCCGAGTGCGTACGACATGTACAGAGTGAAGCTACATGCGTATACAGTGTGTGTACAAGTACTAGCCCCCCGCAGATGCCGCTCCTGCTCCTATAGTCCCGGCCCCTCTGCTGGCAGTATTCTTCTCCAGAGTTCCGGCTACCGCTGTCTGCCATGTGCAGCTCAGCACGGGGGGGCACGATGATGTCATCACTGAGCGCCGCTGTAGTGAGATGTGCAATGCAGATGCTGAGGAGACCGTAGCAGAAGAGATGTGAGCCTTTACTTTTTTTAATCAGTGAGTACACTATTGGGAAACTATGTAATGGGCAATATAATATTGGAAGACTATGGGGTGCAATATACTATATGGAGGACTATGGGGGTGCACTATGCTATGGGCGACTATGGGGGTGCACGGCACAGCATGATGATATCATCACTGAGCTCCGCTGTACTGAGATGTGCAGAGCAGATGCTGAGGCGACCGGAGCAGAAGAGATGTGAGTATTTACTTTTTTTAATCAGTGAGTACACTATTGGGAAACTATGTAATGGGCAATATAATATAAGAGGACTATGGGGGTGCAATATACTATATGGAGGACAATGGGGGTGCACTATACTATATGGAGGACTATGAGGGTGTATTATACTACAAGGAAGGCTATGGGGGATGCATTATACTATATGAAGTTTTATGGGGGTACACTATATAATAATAATAATAAAAAAACAATAAATGTTTATATAGCACCAACATATGCTTTACAGTACAGTGGTTCGTATACAAACAGGTCATAGGTAACAATAAAAAATATACAATACAGTAAGTAGAGAGTCAATGTAAAAAATCCAATACACTAAGCAGAGAATCAATGTAAAATATACAATAATTAAAGCAGAGAAACAATGTATAAAATACAGTACAGTAATTAGATACAATACAATAAGCATAGAATCTATGTACAATACAATAATTAAAGCAGGAGGTGGAGGATTGTGGGGTGCATTATAATATATGAAGAACTATGGATATGAATTAAACATATGGAGCCAATTATACTATATGGAAGCCAAGATAATATATGGAGGAGTCTGTGGAGGGGTACGAGGGAGTCTCTATACCTTATGTAGAGCTATTTCAGGGCTGTGTTGGGGCCATTAAACAGTGTAAAGAGGTTTAGGGGTCATTATACTGTATGTAGGTCCATTATACTGTATGGAGGGCAGGGTGGGGGTCACAGTTGGAGATCATACTGGGTCAGGGTAGCTGAGGGGCTTACAGTAGGGACATCATACTGTGCGTGTGGAGGAATTCACTGCGGGGGATCATACAGTGTTTGTGGGGAACTTTATGGGGTATGAGGTAGCGCTCGCCTAGGGGATCCGCTTTACAACGAAATGACACCAACAACCATGTTGTTTTTCCAAAATAACACAATATAGCAGCTTATTATACTGTCATAAACTGCTGATAACACACAATACACATTACACTTAACATAAAATACTCTACTCACATAATCACATTACAGGACATTATGCTGTTCACATAGTCACATTACAGGACATTCACATAATTACATGTCTTATACACACCGGAGAATTACTAACAGCACCATCGACTATCGGGAGCACTAACCGTAGCTGCTCTGGCGGTCCCGGCCGCCTAGCCATATCTACTCTTTACATTTACTGTACGTATAATACATATTCACATATTAACAGGAACATTATATACATCACAGTCAGTCCCCAATGGGGCTATGCCCGCCTGGCATTATTCACGCGATTATGGCACTTTTACATAAACCATTATGCTTCACACTTGTCACCAGGCCCTTTGTGACCTTACAGTCGGTCCCAATGCCGGTTATGCCCGCCTGGTGTTTTTACAGGGATCATTCCCTACCATAGTTACAGGATTCATTATCCACAGAACCAACATACGAGACATGTACAGTCTCAGCCCATGGTACGTGTCCCCACGTTATGGAACATCAGAGACATTCCCAGTTTCTCTCCATGACCCTCACACAGCCATACAGTCCATCGTACTATATCCATGGACTTTTTGCGTCCCCACCTTATGGAACACTGCCTCATATACCTCCACACACACAGTCCATCATAACATATCCATGGACTACAGCCTATACAGGCTCAGACCAGGAGTTAGTAAACCAGGCGTCCCCAAGGTCTCCTCATCACGGGCTCTTCAGGTCGCCAACTATCTCCAAGTCTGCCATCACAGGCCCAGAGCTCCAGGACCAGCAGCTGCAAAAACACATCAAGTGAGCACCCTCTGGTTCGGCCAGGGTCCCCCAACTCCAGGAGCCATCTCAACCCACTGTCTGGCCACAGGCTCACACACTCGTCACAAGGTCAACAGGACCCTCACAACCTGGCAGTTGGTCCCAAAGGCGGTTATGGCTGCCTGGCCTTTGAGACATCCTTTGTCTCTCACACATACAATCCATCATGGACTTTAGCCTTGTCAGGCCCAGACCAGGTTTTGGGCTACCTGAGCTCCTGGGCAGTCAAAGCGTCCCCCAAGTTCTCCTCACACTACACATGTTGCCCAGTCACCTCCGAGCCTTACCAACCAGGCCGAGTTCTGAGGAAGGAGCTTGGATAGGGCTCTGAAACGCGTAGGATAGAATAAAAGAAAAATCTGCCCAGTTAACTCTTTGTTTCCTGGTGATTCTTGGTGGCAGCGCGGGCATTCCAGCATTTTGTCCCATTACAGCATTCTATATGGGAAGTGGGTACTTCACCTAAAAATGGCCCCTTATGTAAATGGCTAGACTTTAAGTAAAGATGCTGTGTGCATAGAAGGTATAGACCTCAGTGATGTGGCCACAGACGAGGAAAAGCACCGACACCAGAGGGTTCTTATTGATCACAGGTTCCCCTCACTGAGGTCTATACCTTCTATGCGCACAGCATCTTCTAAGGTCGACCCGGCAGGGTGGAGCATACTTTGTTTGAACTTTTACACTAAAATAAAATACGATATAATGAGTTGATGTTTCCTCCATCATTTATTTACCTTTAATGTGTGCCAGAAATATCTCGTTCATAGTTTATACATTTTCTTCTGAACACCTGAAAAGTGATGAGCCAGACCTTATTCTTTACAATAATGAATTTTGAAGCAGGCCCTCTACAAAAACCCACATTAAACATTATTTAATCTGGAAATCTTTAAATGTGCCATCCTATTTTTACTAATGAAATTAAACAGATTGTCGGTTCATGGTTTTGTCATTTAATCTAAATCAAATATTTATTTTGTATAAGGAAAAGACAAAAAACTTCAAGAAGTAAAACCATGGAAAGAAACAATTCAAGGAAAATACGATCCCTACATATAATTTTCATTCAACTGTTTTTCTTTACAAAAGTCAGTAAGGAAACAATACACCTCAAGCGAGAAAATGGAACATTGCTCCAGAACGTGTAGAAAACAGTCATTTCTGAACTAACAGTACATATTTGGCATCGACTATAATTAAAAACCAGAGTCCTCGCCTCTCGCGCAATATAGTTGAGGCAGTTTTACCTAAACATTAGGAGCAGAGTTATCGTGGTAGTAACCAGCAGACGACAGGCTTGTAAAGCCACAATACAACTTCAAAGGTGGTGAAATGAAACAATGCAATGCTTTATATTCTTACAGCATCCCCTTGAAGAGACTTAACTGTAATAAATAATACAACTACTCTCTCAGACACAGAATTCATTCTACATAATAAGCATTCTCCACAGCAAGCTGAGCTTATATACTATAGCATTTGTAAATAAAAAAATTCCATTTGCGGGGGACACATATTTAGAAAGGAGGAACATTTTCAAAAATATTCATAGTTATATGTTAGTTTAAGTATTCAACAATTCTGAAATATGCAAGGACGTTTGGCTGACTTCTATGGATTATATTAATAGACTATTTTCTGAATTTGTATCCAGAATAAGAAATCAAAATGTACCGTAATATTTATTACAGTTTTCCTATCAGAGTTCAATCATGACATAAAACCACTTTCCCCTTTGAAGCAGTTTTTAGAACCCTTAAAAGGAACCTGTCAGCAGGGTTTTATACCCTAAAGAATTCATATGTGCATGCAGTTCTTACAGGGCTGTGGATTCACTAAGCCAAACCTCTGACTCCAACCATGACTCCACCAAAATGGACAAAGACTCAGATTCCACAGCCCTGGTGTTTAGTCAATAAGAAAAACCTCCGACTTCTGACTCCTCAGTGTCCCTGAATTTGACTCTGACTCCACTAAAATGAACACTGACTCCATGACTCTGAATCCGACTCCACTGCCCTGCTTACAAAGGCAAGTCCAGCAATACCTTTACATGGCCAGTCCTTCGTCTATTCAATCAACATTTAAACTGATATCAAAATGAGGCTGTAGTTGTGAAGCCTCTGTCACTCCAGTTCTATTCCCCACTCAAGTGTCACGATGACTATGAGTAAACGAGGAATTGGTACACCTAATCTGCCCCTCAAGATAGGGAACCCTAAACTATCCCCATCTCAGGGGTACGTCTGATGATGGAGAGGCCCAAGTCTCCTTTCCTGGCCCTGTTCCTGTCCAGCCCTGAACGGATTCCCACTTCACTCCCCCCAGTACAGGGAAGAAATGATGCCCACAGATAAAGACAGACAAGGGAAAACTAAAACTCAGTCACAAAGCACTCACACACAAAGGTAAAGACATATAAAAGTAGCAGGAGGACAAACCAGAGCAAGAAGGGAGCTAAAGAACAAGTGAAAATATCAACAACTGCACCGAGTATATAGCACAACTTTCTAAAGAAAGTCTGAGACACCACACCTCACAGACCAACATAGGATAAATTATATAGCTTACATGAATAGAAGGCTAACTCCAGCATAAATAGTAGGGGAGCTGCTGTGATAGGTCTCCCCACAAAATGTGATAAAAGCAGCAAGCAGACCAGAAGAGATTAACTCTTGCTAGCCTGTCTATGATCCAGCACACAGTCGGTCAATGCTCGAGTTTGCCTATTTTGATTCCAGACACCAGAGAAATTACGGAGCAGAGCATCAGAATCTGCAATATGAACAGAGGCCAACTCTGCCATGACATTTGGTGACGTTTGCGCAAAACTCCATGTAACAACAGGGTTGCCTCCTTCTGCTTAACTAACACTTGCTTTGCCCTATTTCATATAGCATGGAGGCCATCAGTCAAGAAGAAGTAGGTGATGCTGAATGATGCATAGAGCTGGAGTGACAGAGGCCTCAGATCTACTGTTTCATTTTTTTTTTAAATCAATTCAAACACTGATTATGTAAGGCTAGACTCACACTATCATATCACTATTGTGATGGTTACATCAAAATGCCTGGACTGGCAGTTGGATCTCCTGACCTGAGAGTGACAGCTGCAATGAAATATATGAAGCTATCTCATTCTGGTCAGGGGAGCCACTGGTTAGTGAGCTGTGATCCTCGCATGTGTTATACGCCTGTGTGACTCCAGTCTTACAGCGGAACCAACTGGCCATGTAAGGCCGGCATCACACCATGAGATTTGACTGTCAGGTTCTGTCCGGTGTTTTGCAGGATACACCGGACAGAACCTGACAGCTCTGGACAAAGCAGAACCGGAGAACAAATATGTCCTCCGATCCGGTTTTCTGCCGGAATCAGAAGCTGCCGCTGTCCGGTGCTGGAATTTCAGCATACAGTCTGGAGGGCAGCTCTCCAGGAGTTGAAATTTCAGCCGTGGCTCTTTTAGTTGCACTGTCAAGGTGCACCCAGACGCTGAACCGGATCGTTTTTCTGCGGATCTGGCGTGATCCAGCACCCATAGACTCCCATGTTATGGGGCGCCGGATCCCTGTGGATCCGGTTTTGTTCGATTTTTTTCAGACACAAAAACTGCTGCATGCTCCGATTTTGTGTCCAGGGCAAAAAATATAATAATATAATAATAATATTTATTCATTTATATAGCGCTATTAATTCCATAGCACTTTACATACATCAGTAATGCTGTCTCTCTTGGAGCTTACAATCTAAACATCCTATCAGTATGTCTTTACAATGTGGGAGGAAACCGAAGTGCCCGGAGGAAACCCACGCAAACACGGGGAGAAACATACAAACTCCTTGCAGATGTTGTCCTCGGTGTCCTTGGTGGGAATTGAACCCAGGACCTCAAGACCCCAGTGCTGCAAAGGCTACAGTGCTAAACACTTGAGCCACCGTGCTGCCCACGAAAGGAAATTAACAGGATCCAGCCGGACAGACACCAAACCAGATGGCAAATAGCTGCCATCCGGTCCAATCTGGCGCCATAGGAATACAGTAGGGGCAAAATCAGTTCACCGGGCTGTCTGAACTGCCCCAGATCCAAAACATCGTGGTGTGGTACTTATGGAGAAAAGTGACAAGTACAAGGGCGATCACCGTAATTGCAAAACACAATAGCTTTATTAATTTATTCTACACCACAAAACCACAAACAGGTACAACATCGTGGTGTGAAGCTGACCTAAAAGTATTGCTGGCCATGTCTATGAAAGAGCACAAATAAATAGTTTGGAGGGGGTGTGTAATCCTGCCGACAGAGTCCATTTAATAACAAATAGCTGCAAAATATAGTCTATTCAAAGACCTATTTTAAACATTTAACAATGTTCAGTCCTCATATACGGTACTTTATATTGTAAAAGAACATCATAAACCATTTGTAAATCATTGACAAGTTTAACCTCTTTGCCCCTGGCATGTTTTCACCTTCTTGACCAGGACAATTTTTTCAATTCTGAGCAGTGTCACTTTATGAGGTTATATCTCTGGAATGCATCAACAGACCCCAGTGATTCTGGGATTGTTCTTTTTTTTTGAAACATCATATTTATTCAATTTTCCACCAAAGTTTTCTTCCAACAAAAATAGTTTACATTCGGTATAATCATAATATACAAAATCAGAGCAAGACAATCATACAAAAATTAAACAAACATTAATATAGACATTTTTGCATGTCAAATCGGTGTATTTATCATATAACAAAAACCACAATGCTCCCAAATCTCCAAGTAATATCCAAGTGCCGCAAGGTATGGGCAAGGACCCCTCCAATACCACCTATTCAAGGCTTTGTGTCTCAATATCTAATACCGTTTATTTTCCAGCGGTGGATGTACGAGACCTTGCCATCTTATAAATCTATCTGTAAGTGTGAGTCCCTATCTTTACTCCCTATAACATATTTCTTATCCTACATCTAGTCGTCCCAAAGTCCCCCCTAATTCCTCCAGAAGGTACCATGAAGTGTCTTTAAGTGGGACCATGATATGACGTATCGCTTCCCCTGAGGTCTTGGCTTCTATGAAGCTCCTCCATTTCTCCATGAAGGCCACCATCATCGCCTCCTTATCTCTTAGCACCTCTCGTCTATCTATTTCCAGCGCTCTGTCCAAGCCCATCACCATGTCAGACTCTCCCGGTAAATCCGGTCGTAGCCAGAAAAGGAGTAGCAGGCGTTTCGCTAACAGCATAAGGACATGAGCCAAACGCAAGGCCCCTCTGTGACTCCCAGGCGTCTCCAAGTCCTGGAATATCCATTTCGAGGGTTCCATAGCATAGTGATATTTACAGTAACTATAGAGCAGGGCATCTACCATGCTCCAGAATACTTGGACCTTAGGGCATTTCCATATACCATGTATCATATCAGTTTTTTCCCGCTGACATTTCGGGCAATTAAGTAGGCGATCTGGATTGGATACAGAACGCGGGAAGTTAAATCCGTATACCATCGCATGAATGATGCGGAAATGTGAATCTCTCCACTGTTCACTGGAAATATAGCGCCGTACTTTATCCCACCCTGTCAAAATACTGTCCTGCACTGAATCATCCTCCAAATATCTCCTCCACACGGAGAACAATCCCGAGTCCCACTTGGTGACAGAATGACCCTAAGTTCCCTATATATGGAAGAGATGCTCAGCTGGAAGATTCCATATTAATTAGCCTGTCACAAACGTTTGGGGACAGTTCCTTGGATACATCACGTAGTCGTGCCATGACGTGATTTTTTATTTGCATATATTGGAGACCCTGTGTCCCCCCCAGTCCAAAATTGCCCAGAATCTCCAACCCCGTCATCCAACGTCCTTCCGTCTTATGTAGCAGATCGCCCATCTTCAACACCCCCTTCCTTCTCCAGTCTCTGAATAGTGCGTTGTCACGTCCCATAGTAAAGTCAGGGAAGGCCCATGGATTAAGATGTTTAGAGACCCTCCAGGACAGGCCACATTTCTTCCTGACCGCCTTCCATGCCGCAATTGTGTCCTTGCAGACAACGGCTGACTTGATATGAGGCGGAATGCTTGCTAGGGATGAATGTAGGAGGGAACAACGGTCCCAAGGGGCACAGAATTCCACCTCAAGTGGGCCTGCAGAATATCTGTTAGCAGCTGTGATCCACTCTACTACGTGCCGCAGCAAACATGCCAGATTATAACCCCTCAAGTCAGGTAAGTTTGTACCCCCCTCAGCTCGCGGTAACATCAACGTACCCAGACGAAGTCTAGGTCTCTTTCCCTTCCACACGAACGTGGAGAATGCCTTATTAATCCTACGTACGTCAACATGTTTCAACAGTAGGGGAATTGTTTGTAAAGGATAAGAGAAGACGGGCAAAACTTACCATCTTTACTAAATGACATCGACCCAACAGGGAAAGTGGAAGATTTGCCCACCTTTTCAGTTCCCTGTTCAATTTTGTCAAAAAGTGGGGAGTAATTAAGGGTGTAGACCTGGCTCGGTGTCCTGCCTAACTGGATCCCTAGGTATTTGATGTGAGAGTTGGCCAACGGAATTCCCAATGCGTTCGCAGTTTCCCTTAAAGCTCCCCCCCCTCTAATACTCAGTATTTCGCATTTTCGTCTGTTTAAGGAAAACCCCGCAAAGATTCCAAATGACTCAATGCCCCTAATCAACATAGGCAGATCACTTTCCGGGTTATCCAAAAAGAGAACGATATCATCTGCGAACAGAGCAGATTTCACCTCGCAGCGTCCCACTTTAATTCCTGAAAATGGGCTAGCATTATTAATGTATCTCGCCAGGGGCTCCAGGGCTATATTAAACAATAGAGGCGATAGTGGGCACCCTGCCGAGTCCCTTTCTGTAGCGGAAATTTCGGTGACAGGAAGCCCGGGGTGTGCACCCTCGCAGTAGGGTTAGAATAAAGATTAGAAATAAAGCTACGAAATCTGCCCTCTATGCCCATTCTATTCATAACCAGATCCAGCCATGGCCACCGGACATTATCAAACGCCTTTTCTGCGTCCAAGGTGACCATGGCCGGATCTTTCCCCTCCTGTCTGGCACTATTTCGCACCACGTCCAACACCAATAACGCCTTGCGGATGTTAGTCACTGCGGAACGCCCTTTAACAAACCCAGATTGGTGAGCCTCAATGAGTTCTGGGAGGACCTGGGCCAGCCTGTCTGCCATTATTTTAGATAGAAGTTTAAGGTCCACATTTACGAGAGATATAGGCCTGTAATTTGCCGGATTTTCTCTATCTTTATCTCCTTTGGGCAACAATTTAATATAGGCCATATTCGTGTCGTCAGGTATAGGGTCACCCATGGTAAATCTATTAAACATCCCCGTCAGTGTTGGGGTCACCTCCTCTCTCAGGATTTTATAAAACTCCCCCGTATAACCGTCTGGGCCTGGTGCCTTATTAGTACCCAATTTCCTGATGGCTGAGTCGACCTCGGATTCCGATATGGGTTTGTTAAGAACGTCCAGATCTGCTTCCGAGATCGAGTCAATGTGTATCTTTCGTAACCAATCTTCTCCTCCCGACATTTGTTCTCCCTGTACTCTGTAAAGCTTTCGGTAAAAGTCTCCCAGTACATTATTAATGTCTCTTGGGCTAGTAACCACTTCCCCACCCTGACGACGTAGTCCCATAATCGGATTAGGTAATCTGCGACCCCTAGCCAGGTTCGCCAGTAACTTCCCCGCCTTATCGCCAAATCTATTTAGATCCACGTCCAGCTGACCACGTATCATGATTTCCCTGGTCTCTGCCAATCTGTCAAAATCTTTCCTCGCCTCTGTCCATTTCTGTCTGTCGGACGGATTACATGTGAGGCGGAATGTCCTGTAAGCGTCTGTGACTTTCGCGCTGGCCACTGAGTACTGTTCTGTCAGCTTCTTCTTTTGTGTTAAAGTATGAGCAATAATTTGTCCTCTAACCACTGCCTTCCCCGCTCCCCAGAACAACGTATGGTCATCTTTGTGGGCCGTGTTATCTCTCGAGAACTCAAGCCACCATTCTTTAAGTCTGGTCCTAAAGTCTCCCAGTTTCGACAGATGTGAGGGAAAGCGCCACAGGATGTCCGATCCTTTAGGTTGAACATCAAGGATGTCCAAAGACACAGGACTGTGGTCTGAGATGACCATTGGCTCAATCTCAGCACCCTCTATGGATCGCACCATTTTCGTATTCACCAGGAACATATCTAATCGTGACCAAGACGAGTGGGGGTACGAGTAATGAGTATATTCCAACTCCTGTGGGTGTAGAGTTCGCCACACATCTGCCAAACCAAAGACCTCACCATGTCAGCTAATGCTCCTCCCCGCCTAGGTGCTCCTATAAGACCGGAAGTCCCGTAGGTATCCCTCCTCCTATCCAAATCTTCAGTCATTACTTCGTTAAAGTCGCCTCCAATTATTATATTTGGTTCACTATCCTCCAACCACCTCGTCTGTAAATCTCTAAGGAACTGACCCCGTGGGCCGTTTGGAGCATAGATGTTATATAGACTTAACCGTTGAGCCTTTACTTCCAGGACTAAATGTAGTACCCTCCCCTCTTGGTCTCTAGATACCGATACCTCAGTATGAGCTAGATGTTTGTTAACGAGTATTAATACCCCAGCTTTACGGTCTTGTGCACCTGAAATCCATCCCGCTCCCACCCATTGCTTTTGCATGTAATGTAACTCATGTTGCCTAAGATGTGTCTCCTGTAAAAGGGCAATGTCCACCTTAAGTCTTTTCAGATGTCTAAGCACCATATGTCTCTTATTGGGGGACCTAAGCCCCTTAACATTCCAGGTTATTACTCTAACCATTTTTCATAACGTCATGAGGAGAAAAGTAGGCACCCAGCCCACCCAGAGTCTCGGATTGACGACTAGATAGTATAGTACCCATTTCATGTGTTGGGAAATCAGAGCATCCAATGATACAGCACTATATACTTGGAGTAATAAACCTATTGGGAGCAACAACACAACCACAAAAAAATAAACTGAAACAAACAACCCTCCCCTTATTAGTCATCACCCGACCATGCCGGGCACACGAGATGGGAACTTCAACAAACAAGTTTCCTCTCGGGAAAATATCTTTCCTTAACCCCATGGCTTCCTTTTTTCTGTGCTGACGCGGCCCGCCCTGAGCCTTACGCCTGATATTCACATATACGGAACCATTCCAAGAAGGCCGTTGAATTGGTATATGTTGCCTTGGACATGTAAGCTTTATACATACCCCCAACTTCAGATATAATATACATCCCTTCCCAGAAAGAAAAGAAAGAGGAAGAGAAAAAAAAAAAAACAACACCAGTAGTAAGGGAGGCACATTAGGGCAATCAGAATATGGAGTGAACTTCTCATCATATGATATTCACGTAAAAAGAGAGATGAAGAGAGAGAAAGGTAGAGAAAAGAAAGGAAGGGGAGAAATGAAAGAAGAGGAAGAAAGTGGGACATATAGGAGAGCGAATGAGAGGGAGAAATTGCGAGGTGGAGGGGGAGAAGGAGAGGGGGGGAATACCGTGGGGGGGGGGGAAGAGAGGATGTGGAATAGAAGTGAGAGGCAAGAGAGTAATTGTGTGAATGTGGGGGGAATAGAGGAGGGGAAGGGAGTGTGTAGAAATATGTATATGAGAGGGATGAAAAGGGGATGAAGAGGTGTAAGTTCAAGATTGAGCTTGAGTCGGTGAGAAAGTATATGGAGTACATATAGATGTACGGGAGTGAAGTGGGAACGTCATATGAGCGGAAACAAAAAAGCAGAGAGGGAGGATTGAAAATGGGAACCAACGCTTGCCAGTAGCTTTAGTAGACATGGCTATCCATTAGCATCGGTCTGTCCATGGATCCTCAGGGATAAGATGCCAAGATCATCATAGGGAAGTCACAACTTGTAAAGCAATCCTTCCTTGCTGTGTCACACGTCCGATGCGTTCCCAATCTCAGCTGAGTCCAGTATTGTCGCCGTGCATTGGTCTCTAGATGAGGCTTCCTCACTGGAGCGATGATTACGCCTGCGACGCTGTTGCGTTGTCCAATTTGCGTTGTCAGAGTAACTATCGCGTCCTCCAGGAACCACTTTCTCTGTAACAGCGTCAGCGTACGAGCGTTGTGTCTGGGATCTTGGGGAATTCCCGTTCTCTGGCGTGCGACGATGAAACCCAAAGGAAGCACGACCTTGAATAAATTGCATCGCTGCAGCACTGTCTGTAAATGATTTCAGGACACCTTTTGGATCCCGAAACCTGAGTATAGCCGGAAACGCTAGTTGGAAGCGCACGTTTTGTTTAAAAAGCAGGGAGCAGGCTGGACTGAACAGTTTCCTCTTACGTGCCACTGAAGCCGAAAAGTCTTCATATAACCTGACTCTGTGGCCACCCACTATCAATGGGAGCCTTCTGGACCTGTACTCCCTCAGTAGTGTTTCTTTGTCCTTGTAGTCCAGATATCTTGCAATAGCTTGTCTCGGGTTGTCTTGCGGGTCCCGTGGCGGGCCCACTCGGTGCGAGCGCTCAACTCTGCATTTATGTTGCATACCCAGCACCTTTGGCAGTTCCACCTCCCAGATAGCGTCCAGTTGACCAGGTGAGATGGATTCAGGTAGACCCACCAAACGCAGATTATTCCGGCGGGACCGGTTTTCCAAATCATCTAATTTGTCTTCCGAGTTCACCGCCTGCTTTTGCAAGCCCGCCACTTGCTCTTCCAAGCGCAGAATTCTGTCTTCAGCTTCTCCCAATCTACGTTCTGCCTCTTGCAGCCGGTCCCCTTGAGCTGATACCGTGCGCTGTAGATCCTGAATCACTTCTGCTACAGCTTCCTTGACCGCCGCTTTCAGATCAGCCGCATGTATGGTTACATCAAAGCTGATGGAGTTGGCACCATGCCACGAGTGAGCTGCAATATATAGAGCTATCCCCCATTCTTCAACCACTGGTAGTGCTGTGTTCCTGCATGGTTATACCTTGGACTCGTCTTCAGCAACCACTGCCTGTAAGGCGGCATCCACCAGAGTTTAACTGTCGGTCGTCTGTTTGCGATCCCGGACAGAACCTCGCAGTCTGGCGCAGCACCCCGAGAGCAATATGCCAGCTCCTGATCGGTTTTTTGGCCTGGCATCAGAACCTGCCGCTTCGTGCTGGTTTCACGCATCAGTCTGAGGGACTCTCCAGGAGTTGACAATCTTCTGCCGTGGCTCTTATAGTTGACTGTCAAGTGCCCTGAGTGAACGGATCGTTTTCGCCTGGATTGGCGCGATCATGGCCCATAAACCCATGATTATGGGGGCGATTTGTGACCGTTGTTCGATTTTTTCAGCACAAAATGCGATGCTCCATTTTGTGCTCGCAGGGGAAAAAATAGAATTGATTATTATTATTCATTTATATACCTGTTTAAATTCCATGCACTTATACATGAATGCTTCACAACTAAACGTCCTATGTATGCGTTTACAAGTGGGAGGAATAAAGCCGAGGAAACCAGAAACGGAATCATACACTCCTTGCAGATGTGGTCTCTGCCTGCGGGGAATTAACAATAGGACTCAAGACAGTGCTGAAAAGGCTAAGTGCTAAAGCATTGAGCATGGCTGCCCACAAACGAAATTAACGGATGCAGCGGGACAGACGAAACGATGGAATTCATTCTGTATCTGGCCCCATAGGAATACAGTAGGCACAATCAGTTCAGGTGTTACCCAATAAAAATGTGGGGGTTTATGAGAGAAAGTGCACACAAAGATACCTTAAATTGCAAGCCACTTATAATTTATTACCTAAATCACAACAGGACACATGTGGTCTGTATGTGGCCTAAGTATTGTGGATGCTATGGAGATAATAAGTGAGGGTGATGTTATCTCTGCAAAGTCCTTTTCTGAGCTCAAATTAGTCTATTAAAGACTGTTTAACATTACACCAAGTGACATCCTCATATAGGAGTTTATATTGTAAAGACTCATCAACCTTGTAAATCATTGACAGTATCTGCCCGCATGTTCACTTCTTGAAGGATTTGTCATTCTGAGGAGTGCACTTGAGAGTGTAACCGAAGACAAAGAACACCCTGTTCTGGGATTGTTCTTCATTACATATTATACTTAATGTTAGTGGTACATTTAAGACAATACATTTTGAAAATTTAGCAGTTTTAAAAAAACTTTAAATATTTATGCATTTAACCGCTTATATACTGTTTTGGCTTCCCGTTATTTCAAGAGCCGTATCTTTTTTATTTTTTCAGTAGAAGCAGCCGTCAGGGCTTGTTTTTTTGTAAGATGAGTTGTGTTTTAATGACATCATTAATTTTATCATATGATGTAGTGGTAAGTGGGAAAAAAATTCCAAGTGTTACAAAATAAAAAACAAAGTGAAATTCTGCAATAGTTTTTGGGATTTGTTTTTACCTACAGCATTCAATATACCATAAAACTGACCTGACAGTCTGATTCTCCAGGTCCAGTACAATTACATAGATACCAAACATGTATAGTTTTTGTTCCATTTACCGTAAGTGATGAAAAAGATTTGTAAAAACAACTTCCAGAGAGCGGTAATGTTTTCCATTTTTAGTATCTGGGGCTGTGTTAAGGCTTTTTTTTTTTTTGCGCCCCGAGCTTATGTTTTTATTGCGTTTTTTTTGTGGTCTATACAATGTTTGGATTACCTGTTACTAAATTTTCTGTACTTCCAGAGGCTGAAAAACTGCAATTCTGGCAATTTGTTTTTTTTTTTTCTCATTACACTGTTTAACATTTAGATCTAATTTATATTTTGATAATTTGCCCATTTTTGATTGCAGCGATACTGAATATGTGTTTTAGAACTTTTGTATTTTTTTTTTTTTTTCTTTCACTGTTTTTACTAGTCCCCTTATGTCACGCCTTAGGGCGCTTACATTGTTGGATGCTGCTGTGTATGTGTTTGTCTTTTAAGAGCTGCATGGTTGATGGTTGTGAAGGTCCTTGCCTCCTGTGGTGTGCTCCAGAACTGCAGTCACTATTATGTTCAATTGCTGGTTCAGGAGTTAATGTGTGACTCACCCGGAATCCCCTCCCCCTGGCTTTAAATAACCTTCCCTCTCCTCTGTCAGGTGGTGCTGATAGCTATGTGCTCTAGGTCTTTGTGCTGTGCTGATGCTTAGCTGCTGGGCTAAGTCTTTCCCTGGGAGAAGCTGTGATTCCAGACCGTGGGTGGAGGTAGGGGCCCTCAGCCTAGGGCTAATCAGGAGTTTTAGAGTACAAGGTGACGGCTCGGAACTCCTCACCATCAGTGGTACCTCCGAGATCAGGGCGAGCCAGGGACCCCAGCATCAGGGTCAGATTAGGCTCTCCCTGACTCCCTTTTGCCCAATTCACCTACCTGTTACCTGATTCCCTTACCTCCCAAGCGTGACACCTTAGGGAAACCCTTGACGCTGCGAACAACTGATCGCTTGTGCTGTACAGAGTAGTGCTCTGTAGAAAAATCATCATCTGCTACAAATGCCGCCTCGCAGCTGACATTGACAGGGGGATCCTCATGACAGCAAAGGATTCATCAGCTGATCCCTGGCTGTTATGACAACATTTCGGCACCCCACGATCACGTCACAGAGCCGCCGATTGGAACAGGAAATGACACACTCCCTGATGGCTCGTGTTAAATCCTGCTATCAGATAGATAGTGGGATTCAACTGGATCAACAGCCACAGGCAGATCTCATATCTAAAGGTACTTTCACACGCCGCAATATCGTCTGGGAATCCCAAAGGTGATACGTCGCCCTGGAGAAATCGCCGTGAAATTGCCTCACAATTGCAGCGTGTGATTAGGGAATTTCGCGGTGATAAATCGCCTCTCGGCTGTCGCCTGATTCCTGAGCACTGCTCTGAAATCATCCGCAATCATGAAGGCGATATTTACGTGTTGTGGCATGTGATAGGGCGATAGTGATGGAACCTGTGTCGCCTATGATTTCCCGTAGGCGTTCTGTAGTCCGCGCCCCGTGTGAACTGATTGGTGTGGGCTACTGTGTTCCCATTGGCTGTCAATTGACACCGTGCCATATTTGATGAGCTGTCCGTCTAGCACCACACAATGGCAATGTACTAGCCAGCCTTCCAGAGAAGGCAGGCTGACCAATCAATGGGTGCAATAAAAAACAGCACACTGATAGCACAGGGACAGCATTTTTAGCATTGTTTTACCCATGCTGAAAAAATAATAGAATAGATAGATAGATAGATAGATAGATAGATAGATAGATAGATAGATAAAAAAACAGGCAGTACCAACACCGGTGATCTGATTCATTCCAATTTGTGTAAACAGAACTTTTTTACTACATGTGGGGTAGCTCTGCGCTCATACGTAAGTGGGTAACAAAGTGTGGGTTCACTTTTTGCTATTACCGTGTTTCCCCGAAAGTAAGACCCTGTCTTATATTTTTTGGGGGGCCAAAAGTGGCCCCCTGTCTTACTTTCTGGGGGGGGGGGGTCTTATATTGGCAGCCCCAGCCACTCCAGCCTCCCATCCACACACACCCACCCACCCATACACTTACAAACACATACACACACGCACACACTGACAAACACACACATACACACACACTTACAAATATACACACAAACATACACTTACAAACACACACATACATATACACTTACACACAAACATACACTTACAAACACACACATACACATACACTTACACACAAACATACACTTACAAACACACACATACACATACACACTGCTTCTTACCAGCTCCCCTGGCCTTCAGTGTGGCTCCTTGCTGTCCCCCAGAGTGTCCAGGCTCCCTCAGTGTCCTTTCAGCTGCAGCCGCGCTGGTGCAGATAGGGTTAATCACAGCCTAACATGCTGTGGGCCCTTGCTGAATTCTGCCCAGCCTGACACCACAACAGCCCGGCTCGAGCTCTGATTGGCTCCCAGGAACCAGTGGGCGCGGCTAGATGACGAGCCCACGACGTCATCTGGCCGCGCCCACTGCTTCCTAGGAGCCAATCAGAGCTGGAGCCGGGCTGCTGTGACTTAAGGCTGGGCACACAGCATGTTCGGCTGTGATTAACCCTATCTGCACCAGCTGCAAGGACACTGGAGGAGCCTGGACACACAGGGGGACAGGTACTGGCCTTATATTCCCCAGCGCCCCCCCCCCGGCGGCCTTACTTTCGGGGGGGGCCTTATATTAACAGACCCCCCCGTTCCCCCTACCCTGCCTTACTTTCGGGGGGTCTTAGTTTCAGGGAAACACGGTAGCTCTTGTAAAATTGAAAAATATGGTGCTAAAGCAACACTATTGTGAAAAAAAAGAGAATTTTCAATATGATGACCTATTGTTATCAAGATCCGTGAAGTAGCTGTGGGTTCAAAGTGCTCACTATACCCCTATGTAAAATGCTTGAGGGGTCTAGTTTCCAAAATGGGGTCACGTGTAGGGGGTTTCTGCTGTTTAGGTACCTTAGGGGTCTGGGATATGCAAGATGGTGCCCGCAATCTATTTCAGTCAAATTTGCTTTCCATAATTCAAATAGCGCTCCTTCCCTTCTGAGCCCTCCCGTTTATGCAAAGAGCGGTTTTTGACCACATGTGGGGTATCGGCGTATTCAGAAGAAACTGGGTAACACATTTTAGCATTCAATTCAACATGTTGTCCCTTGTAAAAGTGAATTAATTGATGCTAAAGCAACAGTTTTAGGTAAAATATACCGGTAAATGTATTTCTTTTTTCTTTCCACTTCTATTCATTCCTGTGAAGCACCTGAAGGGTTAATAAACTTATTGAATGCAGTTTTCGGTAGCTTGAAGGGTGCAGTTTTTTGAATGGTGTCACTTTTGGGTATTTTCTGTCATGTACGCCATTCAAAGGGACCTCAAATGTGATGTGGCCCCTAAAAAAATGGTTTCGTAAATTTTGATGTAAAAATGAGAAATTGCTGATGAACTTTGAACCTCTCTAAGGCCCCTTTCACATCAGCGCTTTTTTTAAATCGCGGCAGATGTGGTGAAAAAAACGCATCTGCCGCTATTACCGCATAACGGGTGCACTTGTGGCACAGTTGCGGCAAGCCCCATACAAAGTATATGCGGGCTTGCGGCAGGTGCAGCAAGTGCAGTTTTGGCACTTGCGGCAGGTGCGGCCGCGAAAAAAAAACGCGGTCAGCCGTGTTTTTTTCGCGGCCGCACCTGCCGCAAGTGCCAAAACCGCACTTGCCGCACCTGCCGCAAGCCCGCATATACTTTGTATCGGGCTTGCCGCAACTGTGCCGCAACGGTGCCGCAAGTGCAGCCGTTATGCGGTAATCGCGGCAGATGCGTTTTTTTCACCGCATCTGCCACGATTTAAAAAAAACGCTGATGTGAAAGGGGCCTAACTTCCTAACAAAAAAACATTTTGTTTCCCAAATTGTGCTGATGTAAAGTAGACATGCGGGAAATGCTATTTATTAACTATTTTTGTGACATACCTCTCTGGCTTAATGGAATAACAGTTCAAAAGTTGAAAATTGCAAAATTTTCGCCAAAATTCCATTTTGTTCACAAATAAATGCAAAAAAATCATCCTACATTTACCACTAACACAAAGCTCAATATGTCACAAAAAAAACAATCTCAGAATCACTAGGATCTGTTGAAGCTTTCCAGAGATATAACCTCATAAAGGGACACTGGTCAAAATTGCAAAAAATGGTCTAGTCATTAAGGTAGAAATTGGCTCCGTCACTAAAAGGGTCAACTTGTTTAAACATTTCCCGTTTCTATTTTTCATTTCCTGAGAGCCAGACACCTATTTAATATATATATATATATATATATATATATATATATATATATATATATATATACCGTATATACTCGTGTATAAGCTGACCCGTGTATAAGCCGACCCACTACTTTTGCCCCCAAAACCTGGGAAAACGTACTGACTCGCGTATAAGCCGAGGGTGGACCCCAGCACAGGTATACAGCCCCCAGCAGTGTGGTATACAGCAGGTCCCCAGCATAGTATACAACCCCAGCAGTGTGGTATACAGCAGGTCCCCAGCAAAGTATACAGCAGGTCCCCAGCAGTGGTGGTATACAGCAGGTCCCCAGCAGTGATGGTATACAGCCCCAGCAGTGTGTTATACAGCAGGTCCCCAGCATAGTATACAGCAGGTTCCCAGCAGTGGTGGTATACAGCAGGTCCCCAGCAGTGGTGGTATATAGCAGGTTCTCAGCATAGTATACAGCAGGTCCCCAGCAGTGGTGGTATACCGCCCCAGCAGTGGTGGTATACAGCAGGTCCCCAGCATAGTATACAGCAGGTCCCCAGCAGTGGTGGCATACAGCAGGTCCCCAGCAGTGATGGTATACAGCCCCAGCAGTGGTGGTATACAGCAGGTCCCCAGCATAGTATACAGCAGGTCCCCAGCATAGTATACAGCAGGTCCCCAGCAGTGGTGGTATACAGCCCCAGCAGTGTGGTATACAGCAAATCCCCAGCATAGTATACAGCAGGTCCCCAGCAGTGGTGGTATACAGCAGGTCCCCAGCAGTGATGGTATACAGCCCCAGCAGTGTGGTATACAGCAGGTCCCAACATAGTATACAGCAGGTTCCCAGCAGTGGTGGTATACAGCAGGTCCCCAGCAGTGATGGTATACAGCCCCAGCAGTGTGGTATATAGCAGGTCCCTAGCATAGTATACAGCAGGTCCCCAGCAGTGATGGTATACAGCCCCAGCAGTGTGGTATATAGGTCCCCCTCACAGTATGGCGCCCCCCCCCCCACAGGATGGCCCCCGCATGCAGCACTGCGTACATACATTACCTGGCTATCAGCTGTCAACCTCCGGTGGCGAATCGCTGCTCCTGGCTCCGGGCTTCCATCTTCATCTGTGTCTTCCTGCTTGTGGCCGGGGCTCATCGCGATGATGTCATCGCGACCCCGGCCGGTCACATGACAAGCAGGAAGACACAGGTGAAGATGGAAACCCGGAGCCAGGAGCAGCGATTCGCCACCGGAGGGTGACAGCTGAAAGCCAGGTAATGTATGTACGCAGCGCTGCATGCGGGGGCCATCCTGTGGGGGGGCGCCATAGGCTGAAAAACTCGGCTTATACGCGAGTATATACGGTATATATATATATATATATATATATATATATATATACACACACATATATATACACACATATATATACCACCACCTATTTTTTTAACGCTCTTTTAATCTATTTTAGTGGTGCCTTACTACTGCCAATTACAGGATGCTTTTTAATTCTATTCAACAAAGAATTAAATAAGCACAAGAATTTGCACTAACAGTGAGTAAAAAGATTCTCCAATATTAACTCACAATAACTATGATAAGCAAACAATGAATATAACACATAACCTTTAATATATACCAAATTCAAGTGGGTGGAAGTAACGAAAACCAATTAGGAGACCGGTACATATAACCCCTATATATATATGGGTACACCTTGCACATGTGCCTTGATATGAGAGAAGTTATAATCAACAAACCTTTTGAAAGTAGATCAAAAGCAAATAGCCTATTGCACTGACAATTGTCAGAAACAGACCAATTAACAATATATGATTGATAAAAATCAAGGCAAAAACATGGCGCAATCTCCCCCATTCTCAGATGTCCAGGGAGTGGAGACCATAGACAGATGGAAGTAAACCTTCTTGTAGTCTACAGTCTTACATAGACATGTCCATCTTCTTGAGGGAGGCCTGAGATTAACCCTATTAAGCTCTAGCCGCTCTGACAAGACAGTTCACATCTATCCCTAGGTGGAATCCCCCTACCCTTGCCCTGCATACCCCTCGACGTGTTTCATCCTCACAGGCAAGAGAGGGCTATTGTGGCACCATCCTAGTCGTGGATATGCCATATACACCACTAGGATTGTGGCACTACAGCCTTCTCTTTTCTTTGTGCATTTTCAGGCATGTTTCAGAGCCGACACCTTTGAAAAAGGTGTGTCCACATACGGTACCTTAACAGTGTGCTTGAAAACACATCTGTGTTTTGCCCACTTCTCTATGCAGATAATGTAAAAAATATTACGGTAAGCTGAAATTCACAATGTTTGAACAACACGAAATCTGTGTTGTAATGGATTACACAATGGAAGACAATTGATATAGAAGCCTCCTATGACCCCAGTTACTGTAACGAGAACATTTTCCATCATGTTAAGTGTTACATGTAGGCACTACAATAGCTTTAATTATTTTGTCTGAGCCCTCTGACTCATTGCAAGTACAGCCTGATTTCCTGTCTTTTTGATGGGAATTTAATGTAATCATCCTAGCGTATCCAATTTCCTAGAAATAAAAGCACACTATGCAAAACATTCAGATAATCTTTCCTTGTAGAGGTAATTCAGACAAGTCCTTTGCTTTTCTGCATTCTCTTTTATTGGGAACTTGAAAGGTTTCAAACCCAGGCTAAATTAAAATGCACTTTGAAAGTGAAGTACGTTTTGAAAATATGGACTTGACCGAGTGCCTAAGGATAGAATAATCAACATTGTTTTTCATTTGCCCTCTTCCCTATAAATTATTCGCCAATGCCTTTTTTTTTGCATCGAGGTTCAAAGGCATAAAGGCATCAAAATGTCTGTACCAAGACACGCCTGAGACCTTAACAAAGGCTTATCATCTCAGATTGCATATCCATTGGAAAGGCTGTCTGACATATTATCTCTGCTACAGTATATACAGTACATAGCAAAAATCACAGTCTCCTATGAATGCCAGCCACGGGCTAGTTTCAGAAAGATACCATCATCCCGATCACAGGTCTTCAACAGACCCCTCGCTGTCACGACAACCCTTGAACGCCCTGCTATTGCATCACGGGGACGCTGATGGCCAGTACAGCCCAGTAACAGACTAATATGGCAGCAGAAGGTTAGAATTTGGGATGACAGTAGGGTGAAGAGTTTGTTGAGGTTGAGAATAGACGGGAAAGGTGTTGGAAATGTACCAAGGTAAATGCATCTTTGTTATAATTCTATAGATCTGTCTTGAAGAAGTTGTCATGGTAGCCTGGGCAAAATGGAGAAGTTGGGAAAAGTGAATGACTCCATCAGAAAGAACATCACTTGTAAGTAACTACCTATAACTGTACTGTAATCTCCTATATGTTCTGAAGGACTGGCAATATTATCGGTGGATGTCTTTGTATAAAGATTATTTCCAGCTTTGTCTTCTGCTGGGGTTTGCCTATACCCACGATTAGCATACACCACTGTGGTTTTAAAATGGTTACCTAGGTTGAGAGACCAGTCAGATATTTAGCCTCCCTTGAGCTGAACCCCTAGCTACGCCTCTGATACCTACATACTGAGAAATACTGACAATACTTATCCATCATGAAATACCATCGAGGAGGCATCTGATAGGCTCCAAATTTATTTTGAAGCCAGGCAACAACCTCAGACATAGAACCAATCTGATTAAGAATTACATTCAGGGCAAGGGGGGGAAGAGAAGAGGGAAGGAAATTGGGAATGCATAGGTTAATTTCTGTTTTTGTATATTCAAGATACTTGTATACTGTACAACTACTTGGAATTGTTTTTTCTAACCTTGTATGCTATTAAAACTAATAAAATATATTTAAAAAAAAAAAAGAATTAAGTTCATCGTAAACAAGGACCTGGAAGGGTTATATTCTGTTTATTCACTTTGCATTTTGATAACTGATAAAGATAAACTATTATCACGGTTTTTTTTACATTACTACTTTCTAGTATTTTTTCCACATCAGTTTAATTTTTTTTTCAAAATACTGCAAACCACTGCTGAATGCCTCCACTTCCAAGTGTGCAAATGGGAGTCTATGGAGCCTCAATTAAGAGTCTCAAACACAGGACTAGCCAGATATCCCTCCAGGGAAGGACCTAGTCCTGGGGTGGAATCCTTGTAGAGACCACCATAACCACCATATTAAGTGGCCCTTTTAGTCAATATCCCACTCAGTTACGAGTTAAGGATTTAACAGAGCCAGGTATCCATCCACAGACAGCTGTTTCGGGGTATTGCCCCTCAAAAATGATGTGTGTGAACATAGCCTAACAGCAGTAATGAGAGTTTGCTTTAACCCCTTCACCACCCAGCCTATTTTGACCCTAATGACCTGGCCATTTTTTGCAATTCTGACCAGTGTCTCTTTATGGCTGAAGGCACAGTATTTGATGCACGACAGTGATGCGAGTGATATGCGTGTTTTTGGGTGTGTGTGGTGCGTGTGATTGTGATGCTGTCCATGGTCCTGAAGCTTCAGTGTGATATTACTGTAATATCAGGCTGGGGCTTCATCACCACGGACAGCTCAGTGCAGGAGCTTAGCGGCTTGTCAGTAATGTACAATCACCTGACAATTGCCGGGATCAGTAAAATAAAGGTATTAACCCCTGCAATGCCAGGGTGTGTTGTCAAAATGTCTACACAGAGTGTACACACTCTGTGTACACAAGATGGCAGCGCACTAACTGCATTTTAACCCTTCTGACACCGGCTTTTATTAGCCGCATATGCAGGTTATATGCCGACATGTAGCGCAGAGCCTGCAGAGGGGGTTAAAATGATGATTAACACACAGCACTTTATCACTTAGATTTCTAACTGAGTTTATTAAACAATAATGTTTGAGCGCTGTCAGCTGGTACATTATTGATTACTGTACTGGCAAAGCAGTAAATCCAAACTCGCTGGCTATGACAGCTGGCGAGTTTGAAGCGATTTTGACAGCATACTCATGCCAATATCGCACAGTGTGCTGTATGGGGGTGAGATTTTCTTGCCCCCATAGACTTGCATTGCCCTCTCGCACGTGAGAATCGTGTGCAGTCGCAGCATGCTGCGACTGCACTCGCTTCTGACTCGCAATGCGAGTTCAGTGCGGGGGACTCGCACCATTGTGCCCTGCCTGATAGGGCAACATTGGTCTGAGTGCAATGCGAGTTTCCCTCCGCTTGAACGGATCATAGAGATTCTGAGATTGCTTTTTTTCGTGACATATTGGGTTTCATGTTAGTAGTACATTTACACTGTGTTCCAAATTATTATGCAAATGTTCTTTTTCTCTGATTTTTCTAAATGGTTGGTGCAAATGACAGTCAGTATAATAAAAGTCATCACCCGTTAGAGTATACATCGAATTTTATTGTAGAAATCTCCCAATGATAACAGTATAATCTTAAAAATTAAAAAAACTCTAAATGCACTGTTCCAAATTATTAGGCACAGTAGAGTTTCTAAACATTTGATATGTTTTAAAGAACTGAAAATGCTCATTTGTCGAATTTGCAGTATTAGGAGGTCACATTCACTGAAATAAAAAGCTATTTAACTCCAAAACATCCTAACAGGCCAAGTTACATGTTAACATAGGAACCCTACCTTTGATCTCACCTTCACAATTCTTGCATCCATTGAACTTGTGAGTTTCTGGAGAGTTTCTGCTTGTATTTCTTTGCATGATGTCAGAATAGCCTCCCAGGGCTGCTGTTTTGATGTGAACTGCCTCCCACCCTCATAGATCTTTTGCTTGATTATACTCCAAAGGTTCTCTACAGGGTTTAGGTCATGGGAAGATGGCGGCCACACCATGAGTTTATCTCCTTTTATGCCCATAGCAGCCAATGACACAGAGGTATTCTTTGCAGCACGAGATGGTGCATTGTCATGCATGAAGATGATTTTGCTCCTGAAGGCACGTTTCTGCTTTTTGTACCATGGAAGAAAGTTCTCAGTCAGAAACTCTATATACTTTGCAGAGATCATTTTCACACCTTCAGGAACCTTAAAGGGGCCTACCAGCTGTTTCCCAATGATTCTGGCCCAAAACATGACTCCTCCACCTCCTTGCTGATGTCGCAGCCTTGTTGGGACATGGTGGCCATACACAACTCCATCCACAACTCCATCCATCTGGGCCTTCAAGGGTTGTTCGGCACTCATCAGTAAACAAGACTGGTTGAAAATTAGTCTTCATGTATGTCTGGGCCCACTGCAACTGTTTCTGCTTGTGAGCACTGTTTAGGGGTGGCTGAATAGTAGGTTTATGCACCACAGCAAACCTTTGAAGGATCCTACACCTTGAGGTTCAAGGGACTCCAGAGGCACCAGCAGCTTCAAATATCTGTTTGCTGGTTTGTAAGGCTTTTTTTAGCAGCTGCTCTCTTAATCTGATGAACTTGCCTGGCAGAAACCTTCCTCATTCTGCCTTTATCTGCACGACTAAGTCTGTACTCAGAATCAGCCACAAATCTCTTCACAGTACGATGATCACGCTTAAGATTTCGTGATATATTTAATGTTTTCATCCCTTGGTCAAGGCAGTGCACTATTTGTTGCTTTTTGGCAGCAGAGAGGTCCTTTTTCTTTCCCATGTTACTTGAAAACTGTGGCCTGCGTAATATTGTGGAACACCCAGTTTTCCTTTTATTGGGCTCACCTGCCAAACTAATTATCACAGGTATCTGAGATTGATTTCAGTGATCCAAAGAACTCTAATGGTGGGTTTACACACACCAATCATTGTATCCAATCTCTGAACCAATCTCTGGTTGCAGTGAAATCATGGACAGATTGCTCCATGTTGTACACAGCCACAAAATGGAACTATGTGTCCATGATTTCACTGCAACCAGAGATTGGTTCAGAGATTGGATACAATGATTGGTGTGTGTAAACCCACCATGAGACACAATCCCATCAATGGGTTTCATTAAAAAAAAAAAACACAAAAAAACAACCTTATGACACAAAACCAATTTGCATAATAATTTGGAAATTGGTCGATCATTTTTGCATTTATTTGTGAAAAAAACGGAAATTTGGCGAAAAGTTTCAACATTTTGCAATTTTCAAATTTTAAATTTTTATTCTGTTAAACCAGAGAGTTATGTGACACTACATAGTTAATAAATACAATTTCCCACATGTGTACTTTACATCAGCACAATTTTTTTTGTTAGGAAGTTATAAGAGTTCAAAGTTCAACAGCAATTTTTTATTTTTCCAGCAAAATTTACAAAACCATTTTTTTAGTGACCACATCACATTTAAAGTCCCTTTGGGGGGTGTACATGACAGAAAACACACAAATGTGAAACCATTCCAAAAACTGCACCCCTCAAGCTATTCAACACTACATTCAAGAAGATTATTAACCATTCAGATGCTTCACAGGAACTAAAGCAACGTGGAAGGAAAAAATGGACATTTTAATAATTCCAACAAAAATGTTCATCCTAGACCAGGGGTCTCAAACACGCAGCCCGGGGCTTCAAAGTGCACACCACAGCACTGTGGGCAACATAAGGACGTCAGGATCCACTGCGCAGGGGGCCGCCACGGTGCAGTGTGCTGGGGACTGCAGCTTTATTATCACTTCCTGCGGCCGCTACAACAAGCTCCGAGCCTTCTTCTCTCAGCTACATCAATGGAAGCTGGTGGGCCAATCAGATCACAGACTCGCAAGTGACGTCGGACAATCAGAAACCTCAAGTGACGTCAAACGTCGACATCACTTGCGGGTCTGTGTTCTGAGTGGCCCGCCAGCTTCCATTGATGTAGCTGAGGGAAGGAGGCTCGGAGTTTGTCGTAGCAGCCGCAGGAAGTGATAATAAAGCCACAGTCCCCAGCACCATGGCGGCTCCTTACACAGCGCACTGTGGCGGTCCCCTGCACAGTGGATCCTAGCATCAGTAAGGTGTGTGTGTGTGTGAGAGAGTGTGACTGTGTGTATGAGAAAGTGTGTGTGTGCATGTGAGTGTTGTGAGGTAGCGAGCCGGGGGACTCGCTTGCTGCGTAATGACGCCAACACATGTGTATAATTTTTCACATAACTACCCGTTTATTTCTCAACCGCATCAATAACCGGGTTAGTACATTTAACATTTACACATAAACACGTCACATTATACATTACATCAAATATTACACATATCCATTTACAGTAACCCGGGACCTGTAACCACGATTCTCTCCCCATTGGAGCTCTAACACCTGCTCCCGTGGTAGCTACGGCCTCCGGCCTACTTACACATTTTACAGTACATTTATAATAAATACATTCGTTATATTTCGACGATGACCCCTCCGGGTTCATAACAGGGATTGAGCAACCTGAGTAACGGGTATATCATGTATCCCCAAGGGGCTCCCTCCTGGACATGTTTCACCCCATGTCCAGGTCAGCGTCCACCTGGTTCAACCATGGTGTCCCCACTCTAGGAGCCCTTTTTAACCCCTGCTTCTGACCTTTGTTACATATACCTCAACGGGCCCTGTGGGTCCCAATGGCAGTATCTGCCGCCTGGCTTTAGTCACCCAGCTTGATGACCCAACATTACCCGTAGTCAGGATTCCTGCCTGACCGGGACCTTACATACCGTATGTGATCCATCATTCAAACGTCCATGGATCACATACATTTCTTACACCCGCTCACAGCCCATCATAACACATCCATGGACTGTGGCTCCTCCATGACCATAACAGGGACCTGGTCAACCGTAGAATCCGGGCTAACCATGCGTCACCGTGGCCTACTCACCACGGTACGGGCCATCAGTCGCCACCAAACCTCCATCTCATCTCATGGCAGGTCTCCAGGTCAACGACTGTACCCTGCGTCTGAGTAGCACCCTAACGGATCAGCCATGGTTACCCTTCTAGGAGCCTTCGTGACCCCTGTCTCTGGCCACAGGCACACCCACACCATTAGAGGTCTTGGTTGAGGGACGGGTACCCTCTGCAAGCAGCAGGGTAAGCCTCCCTCTCGTCCCACAGGGACGGAACGCCTCCAACATCATCCATACTGGCTGGGTCACTTTCTCCCCACATTATTATACAATGCTCTTACATAGGTCATCATCTTACATTCAGGGCAATTGCCTAAGCCCCTACATACATCAACGGGTCCTTTAACGACTGCCTAGTCGGACCCAATAGTGGTTATGCCCGCCTGGCATTAATCACACACAGCTCACTCCGTTACACGGGAACCGCTGTCTTACCGGGCACGGATCCGGGTCTCGCTACCTGGGTAACGGGTCCACCAAGCGTCCCCCAAGGGCTCCTTTCCCGGACGTGTTTCACCCCACGCCCGGACCAGTATCCACCGGGTTCAGCCACGGCTTTCCCACCAGGTGCTATCACAACCTCGGACCTCGGCACCGGCATGGAGCTAACATGTTCCCTTCACCATCTCAACATGGCAGCATGGACTTGCACTCCCAGTCCCTCACACAGACTGGCTCTGCTCAGCTCTCAGGCTGGTAATCAGCCCACATCCTCTCAGGCTGATGTCTGGCTGAGAATCAATCTCTCAGCACGCGTCTCTCAATCACTCAGCTGGCTGCCTCTTATCGTGCCAGCCACTCCTACATGGACACACCCCCTTAGCTGCTGGTAATCAGCTTTCACACAGCTAAGGTTAACTCCCTGTGTTCCGGGTTGTCAGCACTCAGCCCTCATTCCTCAGAGCCTCATCGATCTCATCCCACTCTCACTGCCGCTCATTAGGCTCATGAGCGTATCACGTCTATAACAGTCACTCACAATTAACCCCTTGTGTTCCGGTTGAGTTCACACAGCATCATCACAGTAAAACCGGCCAGTGTGCACAGGATCATACCTTGATCCTGCATGTGATGCGCCCCGGCCATGAGGATCATGCCGGCGGTGCCTCACAGTGTGTATGAGAAAGTGTGTGTGTGTATGAGAGTGTGTGTATATGAGTATGTATGTGAGTGTGTGTATATGTGTATGAGAAAGTGTGTGTATGAGTGTGTATGTGAACGTGTTTGTACGAGTGTGTGTATGATAAAGTGTGTGTGTAGGAGTGTATGTATGAGAGTGTGTGTGTATGAGAGTGTATAAGAGTGTGTGTGTGTGAGTGTGTGTGTGTGTATGAGAGCATGTATATGAATGTGTGTGTATATAAGTGTGTGTATGTGAGTATGTATGAGAAAGTGTGTGTGTGTGTGTGTATGAGTGTGTGTATATGAGAGACTGTGTATGAGTGTTTAAAAGTGTGTGTATGTGAGTGTGTATGAGAAACTGTGTGTGTATGAGTGAGTGTGTGTATGAGAGTGTGTGTGTATGAGAGAGTAAGTGTGTATAAGAATGGGTGTATAAGAGTGGGTGTATATGAGTGTGCGAGAGTGTGTGTGTATGAGAGTATGTATGAGAGAGTGTGTATGTGTGTATGAGTGTGTGTATGTCAGTGTGTATGTGCGTGTATTAGAGTGTGTGTATGAGCATGTGTATGAGAGACTGTGTGTGTGTGTGTGTGTGTGTGTGTACGCAAAAAGAAGAGAGACTAGGTTGGGACATCACTACAAAGTGGCATCAGGATGGGGACATTACTACAAGAGGACCAGGATGAGGACATTACTACAAGAAGAGGACCAAGATGGGGGCATTACTACTAGATGACAGTCAGAATGGGGACATTACTATATGATGAGCACAAGGATGGGGACATTACTACAACATGAGGTCCAAGATGGTGACATTACTACATGATGAGGACCAGAATGGGGACATTACTACAAGATGAGGACCAAGATGGTGACATTACTACAAGAAGGACCATAATGGGGGACATTAATATAGGATGGGGACCAGTATGAGGACATTATTACAAGAAGGGGACCATGATGGGGATATTACTACAAGGGAAGACCAGGATGGGGACATTACTACAGGAAAGTAACCAGGTAAAAATTACAAATTATTGGTACAAAGGGGACAAGCAGGTGATTACAAAGTGAGCACTGGGGCCCTAACTCAATTTAATCTAACAGGTAACTTCTCATTAGGAGGGTGCTTACACGGAACCCCCCAAGGACTCTTCAGCAGCACAATAGATTTTAATGGGAATTTATGCACCAAATCCTATTAAATCTCCATAGCCAGCTCCGGTGTTAAACTAATATTAGCAAATGTAAATATTAGACAAAGATAACACAAGTAAACACAAAATGCAGTCGATAAATGAACGTATTTATTAGTAAGGGAAAAAGATAGCCAAACACATAGGACCTGTGTGAAAAGGTGATTGCTCCCTAAACCTAAGCAGCAACAACTGCAATCAAGTGTTTACAATGACTGCCAATGAGTCTTTTTCAGTGCTCTAGAGGTCTGGGGAACTAGCTTTCTACCTTATGGAGAGGAATCTGACTGCCGCCATAAGCAGAGAGATAAGCTGATAAGGAGTCTTATAGCCACAATGCTCCTCTGGGAAATATGCGAATTGTCACTTAAGTGAGGAAGTGAGAAACTCTAATGCCAATTAGGGTAGCCATCCTTAAAGTCATAATCGACTCTTTAACTAGCCTTTTAATATGACTTAGGATTTGTGCCAGATTACAACCCCAAACTGCAGATGCTGCGTTTTGGGGTGATTGTCCCTCATCAGTGCAGTGTGTGTGAGTTCTGATCTGGCAGTATGAGAGGCTGAGACGAGGTCTGGGGAACTAACTTACCATCTTGTGGAGAGGAATCTGCCTGCCGCCATAAAGAGAGAGATCAGCTGATAGGCAAATTGTCACTTCAGTGAGGAAGTGACAAACTAATGCCACCCAATAAGGGTAGCCATCCTTAAAGTTATAGAAAAAAGTATTAATGACCAAAGAGTGGTGCTCAAGTAGGGTCTCCAACCCGTAATTATTATAATGATAACATGGCACAAAAGATATAATGCAAAAATCTATATTTATTCAGCAGCTCAAGCGAACAGAATTGTAAAGCAAAACGTTTAGTCCCACTGGCCTTCATCAGTTGCTATAGGGACAAAGAAAATATATCACAACATGATCAATATTCATGTTCATACAATAACATAAAATATAAGAAAAATCAATAGAAATTTCTACTATCAATTCTGGACAACAGGCTACTTCTGGGAGCTGATGTTGTATTCACAAGGCCTATATAAGAAAAGAAAAGGCCATGATCAAACAAGGGGTTAATACAGTCAAGATATCAGCATATAATCAACATTACAATCTATGAAACAAGAGGATGTTTGAGACAATAGGACCCTAAAGGGTTCACACTGATATAAAGGGGTATCTATTAGATCTTACTCACCATATGATGTGACGCTAGAGAAAAATGCAAAATTGTGCAGGAGTTAACAGCGTGCAGGACGCTGTATCTCCAAGGTTTATATCCGGACTGGGGATGCACATGGCATCGCGTCATCAAGACGCGCGCGCATGCGCACTCACGATGTTTTCAGTAACCTCAGTTACTGAGTCATGTGATCGGGCGTCATGCGATCATGTGATATCGCATAAAGAATACGCTCTGCGCATGCGGTGGTCATGGTGCTTGTTATTAAAAGGAAAGCGCCACATTAGGAAGAAAAAAAAAGAAGGAAGATTAGAGCAAAAGGGAGAAAAAAGGGGAGAAAAAAGGAGATTGAATAGAAGTAAAAGGAGATTATAATATAAAGAGAATAAAAATATGGAAAAAAGGGATTACCTGTGCCATGGAGGAGGGAATTAACGATTTTATATGAAAAAAGGGGGGGACAGAATAAAGAATTAATATAGCAGTTATAAAAAACTAACCACATCATAGTCACGATTTAAACCTTTAGGAGATAATGATTGGAGTCTAAATATCCAATGGGCTTCACGTATCCGCATAAATTTCTGGAGATTACCGACCCTCCGGGATAGGGTCACTCCTTCTAGCACCTGGTATTTTAATTGAGAGACTCTATGGCCCACACTGTTAAAATGGTATGGTAATGGTAAAACATTTTTTTCTCACCTAATATTCGACTTATGTTGGGATATCCTATCCCGTATGTGTTGTGATGTTTCGCCTACATAGACGAGTCCACAAGGACATTTGATAGCATAAATCACATTCGTGGAATTACATGTGAAAAAGCCACGAATAGGAATCCCCTCACCGGTATGTGGGTGGTAAATCTTACCACCTTTGGTAATGTTATTGCACTGTAGACAATTTAGATATGGAAAGGTCCCATTTCTCCTAGTTGATAGAAAGGATTGTCTGGACTAGAGATCTCTAGTAACTAGGAGGAGAGTGAGCAATCAGATCCCACTGGTGCACACTTTCCACCCATTTATTTACAAATTTTATGCCACTATACGTAAATTTTGGGGCATTCTCAAATCAGGTTATCCTACGGTTCCTGAATTTCAGGAGTCTTTTTTACCTTGTTTTAGGAGGGCTAAAAATCTCAAGCATTGTTTAATAAGAGCAGACGTAGGTTAAGCCATAAAAATGTCCAGACAATCCTTTTTATCAACTAGGAGAAATGGGACCTTTCCATGTCTAAATTGTCTACAGTGCAATAACATTACCAAAGGTGGTAAGATTTACCACCCACATACTGGTGAGGGGATTCCTATTCGTGGCTTTTTCACATGTAATTCCACGAATGTGATTTATGCTATCAAATGTCCTTGTGGACTCGTCTATGTAGGCGAACAATCACAACACATACGGGATAGGATATCCCAACATAAGTTGAATATTAGGTGTGAAAAATATGTTTTAACATTACCATACCATTTTAATACTGTGGGCCATAGAGTCTCTCAATTAAAATACCAGGTGCTAGAAGGGGTGACCCTATCCCGGAGGGGCGGTAATCTCCAGAAATTTATGCGGATACGTGACGCCCATTGGATATTTAGACTCCAATCATTATCTCCTAAAGGTTTAAATCGTGACTATGATGTGGTTAGTTTTTTATAACTGCTATATTAATTCTTTATTCTGTCTTCCCCCTTTTTCATATAGAATCGTTAATTCCCTCCTACATGGCACAGGTAATCCCTTTTTTCCATATTTTTATTCTCTTTATATTATAATCTCCTTTTACTTCTATTCAATCTCCTTTTTTCTCCCCTTTTTTCTCCCTTTTGCTCTAATCTTCCTTCTTTTCTTTTCTTCCTAATGTGGCGCTTTCCTTTTAATAACAAGCACCATGACCACCGCTCGCGCATGCGCAGAGCGTATTATTTATGCGATATCACATGATCGCATGAGCCCGATCACGTGACTCAGTAACTGAGGTTACTGAAAACATCGCGAGTGCGCATGCGCGCGCGTCTTGATGACGCGATGCCATGTGCCTCCCCAGTCCGGATATAAACCTTGGAGATACAGCGTCCTGCACGCTGTTATCTCCTGCACAATTTTGCATTTTTCTCTAGCGTCACATCATATGGTGAGTAAGATCTAATAGATACCCTTTATATCGGTGTGAACCCTTTAGGATCCTATTGTCTCAAACATCCTCTTTGTTACATAGATTGTAACGTTGATTATATGCTGATATCTTGACTGTATTAACCCCTTGTTTGAGCATGGGCTTTCTTTTTCTTATATAGCCCTTGTGAATACAACATCAGCTCCCAGAAGTAGCCTGTTGTCCAGAATTGATGGTAGAAATTTCTATTGATTTTTCTTATATTTTATGTTATTGTATGAACATGAATATTGATCATGTTGTGATATATTTTCTTTGTCCTTATAGCAACTGATGAAGGCCAGTAGGACGAAACGTTTTGCTTTACAATTCTGTTCGCTTGAGCTGCTGAATAAATATAGATTTTTGCATTATATCTTTCATCCTTAAAGTTATAATCGACTCTTTTTTTTTTTTATCAGATAATTTTTATTGCTTTTTCACATTAATAAGAACACACACAACACATTACAGTATCAATAGCCAAGCAGTATCGAAAAGAGTTCTCGTGAACCAAAGAAACAACCCCCTAAACCCGAGAGAACCCCACCCCCCACCCTTCATGGTCCCATGTAGCTCTAAGCAGCCAGCACAGTGCACAGGTATATAAAAGTTCAAGTACAGTTTGACGTCTCAGATCAAAACAGTTCCGACCTAGCCTACAACAGGTCTGGTGAGGCCAACCCCGGTGAGTTCAACTATCCGTCCCAGATTTTATTAAAGACATTTTCCTGCCCCCTCTTAGAGTAAATATTTTTCTCTCTATAAATAGTGAGATTAATTTTATTGATAAACTCCTTTCAGGTAGGTGATTTGTCAGATATCCAATAAAGAGCAATCAATTTTCGGGCCTCAAATAACGTTCTAGTAATGGCCAGCAAAAGAAACTCATCACCGTAAAGTAATTCAGCGCATCCCAACACACACAACATCGGATCTCTGGGAATGTTTTGCCCCATAGCCAAGTAAATAGGCGGACTATATTCCAAAAGGTCTGTATACGGGGACATGTCCAAAGCATGTGGAGGATATCTGCATCATCCATTCTGCATTTGGGGCAGGTAGAGTCTGGACGTAGTCCCCGATCGAAAAGCCATCTGGGGGTTCTATATACCCTATATAGAATATATAGCTGCGACATGCGGTTAGGTTCACTAAGGGACACAGTAGGGACACTTTGCAGAATTGAATCCCATTTTTCATCAGAGAGTACCCAGCTGTGCCCCCACTTAGCACTAGAACCAATTGGGTGACCAGATAGGAACACACAAAGGAGACAGGCATAGACAAGGGAAATCAAGCCTTTACAGGTTGACTGCGAACCCAGGACGTTGACTATAGTGTCCTGTTGCACAATAATGCGATTCATCCGATGCTGGGTATTAAAGGCATGACGCAATTGTAGATATTGAAAGAACATAGACTGAGTTAGTGCGTAATCCCCTCTAAGCTCCTCAAAGGACTTAAATATCCCCGCATTCAACAGTTGTGAAACCGACCAGATTCCTATCCTCCTCCACTGTGCAAACCTCTTAAGAGACCGCAACTCTGGCAGATGAGGGTTATCTCAGATAGGAGTGTATTTTGTATATTCTGTAATGCCTCTAAGCTGCTTGACCTTTTCCCAAACCCTGCGTATAAGCAATAGCGTGGGGCACCTTACAGTAAAGGGGCGGAATGTATCAGGCTCCAAATGCGAAAGCAGAGACCCCTGTCCGACCAAGAACCCAAGAACACGACCGACTGAGTCAGCTGAGTGAATTTCGGCATAATCGACTCTTTAACGAGCCTTTTAATATGACTTTGGGGTTCTGATCTGGCACAAATCCTAACTGCAGACGCTGCGTTTCGGGTGATTGCCCCTCATCAGTGCAGTGTGTGGGAGTAATGATCTGGGTGTATGAGAGGCTGAAATGAGGTCTGGAAAACTAGCTTTCTACCTTATGGAGAGGAATCTGCCTGCTATCATAAGGAGAACGATAAGCTGATAAGGAGTCTTATAGCCGCATGGGTGGCATTGGAGTTTCTCACTTCCTCACTGAAGTGACAATTTACATATTTCCCAGAGGAGCAGTGCGGCTATAAGACTCCTTTATCACCTTATCTCTCTCCTTATGGCGGCAGGCAGATTCCACTCCATAAGGTAGAAAGCTAGTTCCTCAGACCATGTCTCAGCCTCTCATACAGCCAGATCAGAACTCCCACACACTGCACTGATGAGGGGCAGTTACCCTGAAATGCAGCATCTGCAGTTTGGGGTTCTGATCTAGCACAAATACTAAGTCATATTAAAAGGCTTGTTAAAGAGTCAATTATGACTTTAAGGATGGCTACCCTTATTGGGTGGCATTAGAGTTTCTCACTTTTTCAATGCTCTACAGGAATTTTGGCCACTTATATTTGCAGAATTGTTGTAATTCAGCCACAGTGGAGGGTTTCTGAGCATAAATCACCTTTTTAAGGTTGTGCCACAGCATCTCAATCAGATTAAGGTCAGGACTTTTACTAGGCCTCTCCAAAGTCTTTTTTTTCTTAAGCCATTCAGAGGTGAACTTGCTGGTGTGTTTAAGTTCATTGTTCTGCTGAATAACCCAAGTGCGCTTCAGATTGAGGTCAGGAATAGATGGCCAGACATTCTCCTTCAGCATTGCATGGTAGACAGCAGAATTCATGGTTTCATTTAACACAGCAAGTCTTCCAGGTCCTGAAGCAGCAAAACTGCACCAAACTATCACAGTGCCACCACCATATTTTACTGTTAGTATGATGATCCTTTTCTGAAATGCTGTAACTTCTATGCCAGATGTAATGGGATATACATGTTCCAAAAAGTTCAATTACTTTTTACACAGGACCCTATAGGTTTGGATTTCTTTTTCCCTTAATAATAAAGACCTTAATTTATAAACTACCGTATATACTCGTGTATAAGCCGACCCGTGTATAAGCCGACCCCCCTACTTTTGCCCCAAAAATCTGGAAAAACCTATTGACTCGTGTATAAGCCGAGGGTGGACCCCAGCACAGTTATACAGCCCCCAGCAGTGTGGTATACAGGCCCCCCAGTGGTAGTATACAGCAGCCCCAGTGGTAGTATACAGATTCCCCAGCAGCCCCAGTGGTAGTATACAGATTCCCCAGCAGCCCCAGTGGTAGTATACAGGAGCCCCAGCAGCCCCAGTGGTAGTATACAGATTCCCCAGCAGTCCCAGTGGTAGTATACAGGAGCCCCAGCAGCCCCAGTGGTAGTATACAGCAGCCCCAGTGGTAGTATACAGGAGCCCCAGCAGCCCCAGTGGTAGTATACAGGAGCCCCAGCAGCCCCAGTGGTAGTATACAGGAGCCCCAGCAGCCCCAGTGGTAGTATACAGGAGCCCCAGCAGCCCCAGTGGTAGTATACAGGAGCCCAGCAGCCCCAGTGGTAGTATACAGCAGCCCCAGTGGTAGTATACAGGAGCCCCAGCAGCCCCAGTGGTAGTATACAGGAGCCCCAGCAGCCCCAGTGGTAGTATACAGCAGCCCCAGTGGTATACAGCAGGCCCCCAGGGGTACATATAGCAGCCCCCAGGGGGTACCCATCAGCCCCTTGGGGGTACCAACAGCCCCCTGGGGGGACCAACAGCCCCCAGGGGGTACCAACAGCCCCCAGGGGGTACCAACAGCCCCCAGGGGGTACCCAGCAGCCCCCTGGGGGTACCAACAGCCCCCAGGGGGTACCAACAGCCCCCAGGGGGACCAACAGCCCCCAGGGGGTACCCAGCAGCCCCCTGGGGGTACCAACAGCCCCCAGGGGTACCAACAGCCCCCTGGGGGTACCAACAGCCCCCAGGGGGTACCCAGCAGCCCCCTGGGGGTACCAGCAGCCCCCAGGGGGTACCAACAGCCCCCAGGGGGTACCAACAGCCCCCAGGGGGTACCAACAGCCCCCAGGGGTACCCAGCAGCCCCCTGGGGGTACCAACAGCCCCCAAAAGCTGGCACTGTCCCCCCTTGTAAGGCCTCCCCCTCCCGCTACTTATACATTACCATCCCGGTGTTCTGATCGGCGCCGCTCCTCGGTGCTGCGTCGCCGTCTTCATCCTCCCGCGCTGGCTGCATCCGGGTTCTCCAGCGGTCGCGCGATGACGTCATATCGCTGCGACCGCCGGAGAACCCGGATGGATGCAGCGAGACGGGAGGATGAAGACGGCGACGCAGCACCGAGGAGCGGCGCCGATCAGAACACCGGGATGGTAAAGTATAAGCACCGGGGGGGGCCCTTACAAGGGGGGACAGTGCCAGCTTTTGGGGGGGCCATATGCACTGCTTCCCCCTGCGCTGATTGACAGGGGGATGCAGTGCATATTTAATGAGCGGCCCCACGTGACGGGGCCGCTCATACAGCAGCCCCCCCCGCCTCCTCCAGCCTCCACAGCCCCCACCACACAGCCCCCACCACACGGGTCTACCGTATAGACCCGTGTATAAGCCGAGGGGGGGACTTTTCAGCCCAAATTTTGGGCTGAAAAACTCGGCTTATACACGAGTATATACGGTACATTTTAACGTTTAAAGGGATCCTGTCACCCCCAAAACGCCTCCTAAGCTATGAAAACATGTCCATGCAGCATTCCCTCACTAATCCCACACTCCTTTTTGCTCATAAAAGCAGCCTGTGAAAGAGAAGAAAACGTTATATAAACTTACTCATTATCGATGTTAACGAGCAGAGGCTTTATTCTTTTGTCACCCAGGCGGGCCATGTTCGTCATAATAGCACGTCTTAATAGGCGTGATCTTCAATGCCTATTGTAATTAGCGCCTCTCAGCGCTGGCGAGGCTGCAATGGGGCTGTAATGACGCTAATCGCGTCATTTCCGGCATCGGGTGACGTATGTACACCCACGCCGCTCTATAGGCTTCAAGCACCGCATTGCGCATGCGTGCTGGACGCCTAATAGAGCGGTGCGGGTGTAAATACGTCACCTGATGCCGGCAATGATGCTACAGAGGGAGCCCTCCTTTGGAGGAGATGGCAAACATGGGGGAAGAAGGCACTGGGAGATCCTCCCTCTACTACATCCATGATAATGGCGTCGGCCCTAGAACAGTCATACAGCCCACATGCTGAACTGCAGGCTATCAGAAACATGATAGCTGCTCTGCCCTCTAAGCAGGACATTGATAATATAGTGGCACGTATGGAGGCTTCGCAGGCTAGAGCCCTGAACACAATCAGAGAGGACATTGAAACTCTCAAGTCCCAAACAATTACAACATCAGAAGCTATAGGGGCGATAGAGGAAAGGGTCGCTGCCCTGGAAATAAATGCTGTACGTTCTAATGCATATACAGTAGCCCTGATCCTACAGTCAGGTGATCAGGAGAATAGAGAGCGGCGAAATAATGTATGCCTGAAAGGACTCCCTGAATCAGTCACAGCCAACATGCTTCTTGATAAGACTTTGGATATTTTTAATACGGTGACACAGAGATCACCGTGGTCACCCTATAAAGTGGACAGGATACATAGGGTTTTCCGCCCTGGCCCAGTGGATCCAGCAAATCCTAGAGATGTCTTGTGCAGGCTACATAACTATACTGACAAAGACGCTATAGTACATGTGGCCTGGCCTTTTGGTGATATCCTATGTGAAGGAGTAAATATACGTCTCTTCCCTGATGTTTCCAGCCGTACTCTATATATGTGACGACAGCTGCGACCATTGCTTTCAAAGATTAAAGAACAAGATGCCACATATTGATGGGGACACCCCTTTCACTTGATTGAGAGAAAGGACAACAAGTTATATTACTTATGGCATAAGGATGATCTTGACGGTCTTTTTTCGTTTTTGGACATTCCACCTTTCTCAGTCCCGGACTGGTTATCCTTGGAAGGATTCAAAAGATTCGCTGCCTTGGATCGGCTTCGTAGATTTTGGGATGATGACACACGCAAGGGGAGACCACGTAGTGGCACTTCCCCCCGTTCGTCTTCATCGACCACTAGCAGCCCAAGAGGGAGGAAAGGAGCACGTGCAGATCTCCGCCCTGAAGAAACTAGGCATATATCTGCTGTTTTTCTTTTGTTTGGGTCTGGTCCCTATAAGATGGAGAGGGGAGTAGACACTTGTACCCGCTAAGATGATATCTTTTGTTAGTTTTTCTCAATAGTATGGACACTCTAGAGTACAAAAGATGTTTTTTCTTTCTTCCTTTTTCTAAAAATTGAATAACTGGGGGCAGTAAGATGGAAGTTGATAATGAGAATAGATAAGACTTATGCCCCAATAATACATGCTGTTAATATTTGTGGGATATTTAATGGTTAAATATGTTGTTGACATACCCCGGGTTTGGGGGACGCTACCGTATAAATAACCTGTTTGTTTCTTGCGGTTATGAGACATATACGCTGTACATAGGGGACTTAATCGGTTGAGAACAAGCTTCGACATTATTTCCCCCCTGTAATGATGCGGTCACTCCTGAATGACACCATTAGGCCACACAAGGATGGTCCTCCTGAACTGAAACTTGATTATTCTAGTGTGGTTACTACTCCCCTCCGACCACGCAGGTGGTGAGGGGGAAAGTAAATGTTATAGCTAGCAAACACCAGTTACTGGCTTTGATATTACTACTTTGTTTAACAGTTTCCTTTACAGGTCTTAGGGGTTCTTAAAACCTTATAGGTAAATGTATATGACTTTAACTCCGGGGTAAAAATGTTGCTGATGTGTGTGGGATTCCTAGCTGACCAACATGTTGTTTATATGTCCCGGGTCTGCGGGTCGCTATCCCTTGGTCAGCTACAAACCCTAAGATCCTCTTCTTTCGCTCTTTTCTGAGAGGATCGTGTACGCCGGCTTTTCTGGTATAGACTTGTGTAGCAGGAAAGAGATCAATCTTGTTTAATTATCTAAAAGCTAACGGAATACATGTCGCCTTTCTACATGAGACTCACCTATGCGCCACTAAGCCTTATAAACTCTCTAACTACTGGTACCCTTCGGTGTATCACAGCTACTCCGCAGATTCCCACTCATCTGGTACTAGCATCGCGATAAAGAGGTCGATACCGTGGGAGTTCACGGACTCCTGCAGTGACGGACACGGAAGACTGCTCATGGTCAAAGGTAGGATTGCTTCCAGGATGTATACTTTTGCCTCGCTATTAGTGATGAGCGATAATGCTCGGCGCTACTCGTTACTCGCACGAGTATCCCAGGTACTCGGGATGCTTGGCGAGCACAGAGTACCGCCGAGATGCTAGGCCTCTTCACTAATAATTATTGCTCTGACACAAAAACACAGTTCCCTTCAGTGCACAGAGTGAGCTGGCACCTCACAGAGAGCAGATTGATTGTTAGGGTCCCTCTGGGGGGCACAGCAAGGTTTTGTATGCTGCGATGATTTGAAAAAGCCCCCCCTCCTGCCCTTTCCCAGAAACACTCATTTTATAGCCGTAAGTCTGTGGGAGGAGCCTGTCACTAATTGACTTACATTGGGCTCGGTGCTCTGTCGAGCACCCGAGCATCTCGAGATGCTCGACCCGAGCATCGAGCACATGAGCATTTTAGTGCTCGCTCATCAGTACTCGCTATACCTCCCCAACTCGGGTCAGATATCAGTGCTTCTGCAGTTCTTGGAAAAGACTGACGTCTTTGCAGAGGGGACGCTGGTCCTGGGGGAAGATCTTAATATCACGCTTGACCCTGACCTTGACACATCCCGGGGCAAATCTAATCTATCTAAGAATGCCAGTAGACGATTGCGCAGTGCGCTCCATGACCATCAACTTGTGGATGCCTGGCGCCTCTTGTTCCCAACTTGTAAGGACTTTACCTTCTACTCTTTAATATATGACACGTACTCCAGAATTGACTTTTTCCTTTTGAGACACGCCGACCTGAACGCACCTAATAGACGCTGCAATTGAACCGATTTCCTTCTCAGACCATGCTTTAGTTAAGATCTACCTTGCGCTTGCCTCCACACTTCCGAGGCAGTGGCAATGAGGTTGAATGCCTCTTTATTAGAGGACTCGGTGATACTTGCAGATGTCACTAAAACGATTAAAGACTATTTTGACTTGAATGCCTCCCCTGATGTGAGCAGTAACAGCTTGGCAAGCCCACAAGTGTGTAGTGAGAGGTATCTTAATACAACATGGTGCCAGATTAAAGAAAAACAGAAATGCAGAGATTCAGGAACTTATGAACAAATTGAGAGACCTCAAAACAAGACATAAACGACAGAGTCTGCACGCACTAAAGAAAGAGTTACTTGATGTTAGGGAGGTGTTACGCACAATCTTGCTCCATAAAGCGAAAGGTGTACTCTCTCGCTGCCATAGGCATTTCTATGAATATGGAAATAAAGCAGGCAGTTCTCTAGCTAAAGCCTCTAGACTCCACAGAGCTGCAACGTATGTCCCTGAAATAATATACCCGAATAGCTTGCGGCGTTCAAAATTTCCCTTGGACATAGTGGAGGTTTTTAAACAATACCATACTGCCCTTTATAATCTGGACGTTACCAAGTCGACGTTAGCTACGACTACACTTAAAGTTCGTATAAAAGATTATATTAGATCCTCGGCTTTACCGAAGCTACCAGATACGGCAATACAATCCTTGGAGGCACCAATTTCGGACCAGAAAATTGAGGTCGCAATGTCATCGACTAAGTCAGGCAAAGCGCCAGGCCCTGACGGATTTACAGTTAGTTACTATAAAAAACTAAGAGGGTCCCTGTTGCCACATTTGAAATCTTTCTTTAATGCCATGTCGACAGATGTCCCACCACCGAAAGATACGTTACAGGCTACAATAGCAGTAATCCACAAACAGGGGAAGGACCCACTGATGTGCTTCAGTTATCGCCCGATATCCCTGGTAAATGTGAATGTTAAGATCTTTGCTAAAATCTTGGCGGCCAGACTCTCCCCATTCATACCAGGCATGGTTCACCCGGACCAGGCAGGGTTCGTCATGGGGCGGGAGGCCAGGGGCGACACCACCAAGGCTATAAATTTAATATATACGGCAAAAGTCTCCAAGGCCCCACTGATGTTTCTATTCACAGACGCTGAAAAAGCTTTCGATCACGTTCATTGGACATTTATTGAAGAGACACTATCTCACATCGGTTTGGGAGCAAAGATGCTTCGCTGGGTGCTGTCCCTGTACTCTGTCCTATCGGCAAGGGTGCGGGTAAATGGGGTCCTCTCAGAATCCTTTGATATTGCCAATAGAACACGGCAAGGATGCTCGCTGTCCCCACTGATTTTTATCTTGACACTGGAACCGTTGGTACGACATATTAGGATGGATGGGGACATTTCCGGCATACAAGTAAAACCGGGCTCCACAAAATTGCGGCATACGCCGACGACCTCTTATTTTTTGTGACGAGACCAGAGGTTTCCCTTCCAAATCTATTAAAAGAATTAGAGATCTACCATTCTCTCTCAAACTTCAAAATTAATAGATCTAAGTCAGAGGCTTTAAATGTCTCACTCCCTGCAAGTCTGGTAGATAGGTTGCAGAGTGCCTTCACATTTCACTGGTCACCGAAGACTCTTCGCTACCTGGGATTACTACTTACGCCAGATACCCGAAATTTGTATAGTGCTTATTTTCCCTGTTTAATAAAGTCAATTAGAACAGATTGTGAGAGGTGGCTAGTATCCACCTTTACGTGGACGGGTAGATGTCAACTTTTCAAAATGACTATTCTTCCAAAGTTTTTATATTACCTTCAGACCCTACCTGTTAATATACCGACATCCTTCTTTAAGACAATCTCACAAATACAGACGAGATTTATCTGTAACAACACGAAATCAAGACTGACAAGATCAATCTTACATAGACGGAAAAGGGATGGCAGAGTGAATCTCCCAGATATTAAATTGTATCATATAGCCAGTCATCTTACGCTAGTAATAAACTGGTGCAGACAAGGGGAAAATAAACTATAGGTACAGATCGAACAAGACTCTACCCCCCTCAGACTACAGACATTGCCTTGGGTATCATACCGAAAAGGGGAGCCAGTCTATGACCATCCGACGATTGGGGCCACTCTCAAGATATGTGATCATATCCTGGTCAGATCTTTGATGATACCGCACACTTAAACCCTATGTCCGATCCTTAGCCACCCGGACTTTAAGCCTAGCATAGACGACCCTGTTTTCCAGCAATGGATATTGGCGGGTCTAGATAGAATTGGGAGCAGGGGTGATGGAGAAACATGGCCATCCCTTGAATAACTTAACTCGATCACAAACCCGAAAACGTTGGGTTTCTGGAGATGCCTGCAACTCGCACACTATTTCCAGAAACTACCTCCTAAGGTGACCTACTTAAAACCCAAGACACTGTTTGAAAATTTTTGTTTGAACAAAACTGATTGTAGACATGCATTATCAAAGACTTATGCGTGTCTGGTCTCTCCCCCGGACCTGCCGGATCCTCAGTTTATGTTGCAGTGGGAAGCAGATCTAGGTTTAGAATTGTCAATGGAGCAGAGATCGGCTATCTTAACACTAGCACATTCCACCTAAATAAGTTCGAGACTGCAAGAGGCTAATTATAAATTACTGACGAGGTGGTACAGAGTTCCAGTCCATCTACACAAAATCTTTCCTTCCATTGACCCGAGGTGTTGGAGGTGTGGCGAGGCAGAGGGAACCATGCTCCATATATTCTGGGTGTGCGGGAAGCTAGAAACGTTTTGGTCTGAGGTGACAAAGATCATTGAGAATGTCACGGAGTATACCGGTGACCTGGGCCCGGGCCTCTTCATGCTACATCACTGTGAGATCCCTTTACGTAAATATAAACACTCGCTGTTGAGATTTTTAGTTATGGCAGCATGATCTTGTTTCCTGATGCTTTGGAAGGAGACATGTCCTTCTCTTGCCATGTGGATAGAGAAGGTGAATGATCTTATGCATCTTGAGAATCTGACCTCCTCTGTCCACGATACATACGTGAAATTTAGGAACACGTGGTTTAGCTGGATCATGTTCCAACAATCTGAGTTATATAAGACCTACAGAGGCAGTTAGGAGATATGCCTCGAACTGGAATAATGACGAGCTGGCTAATTACGTAAGTTATTTCCCTCCCTCCTTACCCCCAACCCCCTCCCCTCCCAATCCCCACCACCTCCGGCTCTGTAACTTTGACTCTACCTTCTTTTTCCCCTCTTTTCTGTCTTTCTTTTACACAGGTTAATTCTAAAATGTATATTACTATAAACTATGACTCCTACTTCGTGGGGAGCTTAGTTTTTCCTGGACTTAAATGAAGTAATACGAGCTAGGATTCGAATTAGCAGGACTGAGCGTATGATCTAGATGTGAAAAATATCCTACATAAACGACATTGGATGTATATGACCTAATTAATCTGTACACTTGAAATATGTTATGTTACTCTTGACATAAAGCTTTGTTGTCTGTTTATAAACCTTTCTAATTACAAAATGATAAAATAAAGAATTATAAAAAAAAAAGAATAAGAAATCAGGAAGGGGCTAACACTATCACAACACTTTATGTTTAGTATTAATGAAAGTACCTGAAATTCACTTTTGATGGATGTATGTACTGGAAACCCTGATATGATACCATTTTAAAAACTATACCCCTCAAAGTATTTAAAACTTTAATCAGGATCTTTGTTACTTTTTTCAGCTGCTTGACAGAAATTAACACAAAGTAGAATGAATTTGTAAATGCGTTACTGCTCAAGCCAAAGCTTGGAAGGAGAACTATTTGATTTTTGGAGAACAAATTTGTCCGTAATAAATTGTGGATGCAATGTATTATTTAACTCTACGTTTCTGAGGTGCCAAAAGAGCAGAAACCAACCAAAAATGACTCACCGTATATACTCGCGTATAAGCCGAGTTTTTCAGCCCAAAAATTGGGCTGAAAAGTACCCCCCTCGGCTTATACGCGAGTCATACGGCAGGACCGGCAGCCCCAGCAGCCCCCGTAATCCAGGGCCCCCCCCTCATGCTCCGGTCACCTGTAAAGGAAAATATACTTATCAGTGTCCCGCTGCCGTCCGCGCCCGCATCTGCCGACATCGCGATCCTCCATCTTCATGCGTCTTCTTCCTGTTTCCTCTGTTCATCGCAGCAATGACGTCATTGCCGGCGCCGAACACAGGAAACAGGAAGAAGACGCATGAAGATGGAGGATCGCGATGTCGGCAGATGCGGGCGCGGACGGCAGCGGGACACTGATAAGTATATTTTCCTTTACAGGTGACCGGAGTCAGGCTGGGGGGGCCCTGGATTATGGGGGCTGCTGTATACTACCGCTGGGGCTGCAATATACTACCACTGGGGCTGTATACACCACTGGGGCTGCAATATACTACCACTGGGGCTGTATACACCACTGGGGCTGCAATATACTACCACTGGGGCTGTATACACCACTGGGGCTGCAATATACTACCACTGGGGCTGTATACACCACTGGGGCTGCAATATACTACTGGGGCTGCCTGTATACTACCACTGGGGCTGTATATACTACTGGGGCTGCCTGTATATTACCACTGGGGCTGTATATACTACTGGGGCTGCATGTATACTACTGGGGCTCCTGTATACTACCACTGGGGCTGCTGGGACTCCTATATACTACCACTGGGGCTGCTGTATACTACCACTGGGGCTGCTGGGGCTCCTATATACTACCACTGGGGCTGATGTATACTACCACTGGGGCTGCTGGGGATGCTATATACTACCACTGGGGCTGCTGTATACTACCACTGGGGCTGCTGGGGCTCCTATATACTACCACTGGGGCTGCTGGGGCTCCTATATACTACCACTGGGGCTGCTGTATACTACCACTGGGGCTGCTGGGGATGCTATATACTACCACTAGCGCTGCTGTATACTACCACTGGGGCTGCTGGGGCTCCTATATACTACCACTGGGGCTGCTGTATACTACTACTGGGGATGCTATATACTACCACTGGGGCTGCTGTATACTACCACTGGGGCTGCTGGGGCTCCTATATACTACCACTGGGGCTGCTGGGGCTCCTATATACTACCACTGGGGCTGCTGTATACTACCACTGGGGCTGCTGGGGATGCTATATACTACCACTAGCGCTGCTGTATACTACCACTGGGGCTGCTGGGGCTCCTATATACTACCACTGGGGCTGCTGTATACTACTACTGGGGCTGCTGGGGATGCTATATACTACCACTGGGGCTGCTGTATACTACCACTGGGGAGGCCTGTATTCCACTGGGGGGGCCTGTATACCACACTGCTGGGGGCTGTATACCTGTGCTGAGGTCCACCCTCGGCTTATACACGAGTCAATAGGTTTTTCCAGATTTTTGGGGCAAAAGTAGGGGGGTCGGCTTATACACGGGTCGGCTTATACACGAGTATATACGGTAATTTTTTAAAGAAAATACTGAAGGAATTCAACTAGAGATATAATGAGTATTTTCAACTAACAGGTGCTTTACAGAATTTTATAACATTGGACTTTAAAAACAAATACCGGTATATGTTATTTCCACTAAATTGTTCTTTTAGCCCCAAATTTTTTATTTTCGCAAGGGGTAATTACTGAATATGCCACAGCATGGAACGTAAGATCATTTGGTTTTTGAATGTAGATGTTGCTGGAATATATTGTTGGTGCCATTTACGGTGCCTCATGTGTGCCAAAACAGCAAAATACCTACACAATTGATCCCATTTTGAAAAATACACCACCCTTTGAATTCATCTGGCTGTTTAATTACTATTTAGCAATCAGCTTGCATTGGATGGTGCGGAGTCATTTTTAGAAATATGCCATTTTAGTGCCCAATGTACTGGTCAACTTGGGCTTCTGGAAAATTGTTAAAAACATCCATACATATGGCTTCTGACTGTAGTTTGAACTCAATGTGGGCCTCAAAAGTGATGGAGGCCATACAATGTGGATTTTGATGTTTGTTTTTTTTAAAGAGAGCCATGAAGCTTTTAAAAAGCCTTCACAACTTTGAGCTCATTATTCCACTGACAGATGACACGCATGAATGGAGGTTTGTTTTTGATCAAAACATGCTAAATTAATACTTCTTGGGTTTTTAATGTATAGCAATAGTATTGCGCTAGTTGAATTCATGTATGTATTAATTGCAGTGTGATGACGCGCAGTGTATGTATATGTTTGTATATTGGCCACATTGGCATATTTGTACACTTGCATATTTTAATAATTAGGGTATATGAACATGTTAAAGGGTTTTCGAGGACTTCTTTTACGATGTGCCTTGGCACTAAAAGGTAGGTGATTGTTAACTACCTGCCTGTTCTGCTCGACACTGATCTCTGCCAGCAGAAAGCGGTTACAGTCTTGAAATAAGGAAGACGGCACTCACCGGTCTGTTGCTGTGCATTTATTCAGGGTGCAATATTCACATGGTGCAGGGAGGGGGGGTGTATAGCTGAGGTGACGACGGCACCGTTTCGCGCAGCGTGCGCTTCCACGGGTCGTGACGATTAAGTAGGCTAGACCCACAAAACGCGTCCAGAGCTCCTCTGGAGGATGTGCGATTTTTAATTTTTAATCATGAAATAAAAAGAATTTTTGTGGCACCGGATTCTACATCTTTATTCTATTGCTTCTGGTGGTTGCCAACCCACCTTCCGGTTTGCCTGGGAGTCTGGTGGTGGAGCTAATCTTTTTCTTGAATTCTAAAACCGCACTATCTGTTGATAGAAAACTTGAAGTATGCTCCTGGACAGTGATTTTATTCTACGTGTTTCATAGATAAATTCCTTCCACAGGACAAGCACCATTCAACCAAGCAACGTGTGCATGGGACTTCAGGAAACTCATTAACTTTGCCGGTACTAGGAAGTGCTTCAGTTTTTGTTAAAAAAAAAAACTCCATGGGGGGTGGGAAGCATTACAAAAGCAGCAAATGCTTAAAATATGCATATACCCTTAGGGTGTGCCGACCCTTATTAAAGCTAGGAACCTTCCCTACTGTTATACCCCCATGGAGGCGGCACTCCATGAGCAAGGAGAGAGGTGGCCACAGCGAACTTGGCACTTCAGCGGTTCATGGTCTTTGGCTGGGTCCCATCAGCTGCTTCCTGCTCCCAGGTCCTGCACACCCTGCATAGGTCTCCTGAGAGCGCACTTAGGCTACTGCGCACGGCACGCCCCTCCTTCTTAAAGTGATACCCTACCCAGAAATGCTTCTCAGCCCGAGAAGCAGAGTATTTAAGGCACCTTCCCCAGTTGAAAAGTGCAAGAGCAACATGGTTTATACCTTAGAGATTCGCTGCTAGTTGTCAGGTCTCCTTTCTGTATCTGTGCCTTGGCTGAACTTGACTGTTCCTAGTGCCGCTGTGCTGCCGCACCATCTGCACCAGACCTGCTGCCGCTCATATGCACTAGTTCTGTAGCTTCACCATCTGCATCTGTCCTGCTGCCATACTCATAGCCTGCCCCACCTGCATCCGGCCATCCTGGCTGCCTCCGTTCAGAGACTGTACCTGCCTGCATCTGGCCATCCAAGCTGCACCTACTTAAAGACGCCATCTGTCTGTAGGAGCTCAACTTCTGAAGTCAACTGTCATGGCTCCGAGATCCCCTGGTGTAGCACTTTGCGGTTACCTACCAGCATAAGTCTAAAGGTACCGTCACATGCTAGGATATAGGTGAATGAGATTGTTAGTATGTCAAGTTACCGTGATGCTTCCAACATCGTTAGTGCGTTGTCACACGCAAGGATATTGTTAACGATCTAAAATTTGGCAACGCGCCAATTATTTTGAGAAGAACGTTTGAACGAGGTACAACAGCAGCAGGAATAGGAGAATTATAAATGACATCGTTCAAAAAGGTGTCACAATGAACGATGTTGGTGCTTCCCAGAACGTTAATTGGACGATGAACGATAAAATTGAGGTCAGAATCCCAAATTATTATGAACGTTTCAACGATTTTTCCTTCCTACATCGTTCGTTTGCATACAACGACGCACAAACGATATCATTTGAAGGATCACAAATCCGTGACGTTTCAACGATATTGTTAACAAGATCCTAACATGTGAAGTGGCCTTAACCTCTCTACCTGAGGCTCAGCAGAAGATTCGGTGAATGCTGAGGTTTGCTCTTCAGGTGGCGATTGGTGTTTCAGCCCAGTGGGTACACTCCCTGCCGTTAGTCCCTGAGAGTATTATGCCTATGTAGTACATATTTTGTGGTTGGATGGCTTTTACACTTTTTGATCCAAAAATGTTAACTAAGTACCTTACATTTTTTAAATGCGTATATCACAAAAGAAAGGACATTGCTCACATTTTTATGGGGCAAACACTAAGATATGACACTTGTAAAGTAGTCATCATACAGCTTGTATAACCGTGTAAATTTGGTGTGCCCTCTAAATAACGAAATACAGCCATGAATGTTTTAAACTGCTGCAACAAAAGGGAGTACACCCTTAAAGGGAACCTGTCACCTCGATTTACCCCCGTATCCTACCACTACCTGTCCCTGCATCCTCCTAGCTGATCCCTAACCATCCCTGACTCACCTAAGAGTGCCCTATAAAGAGTAAGAAAAATACTTATATAGGTACGTGTAGTCTGCAGTCGTAGTCTGAGGTGTGCGGGCTCCGGGGCTCCATTGTCCCCTCCTGGCTTGCTCTCAGCAAGCCCCTTTGGGCGTCATTATTCTTCTTGTGTCCGTCCTCTATTTCAAATTTCCGCCTCTTATGATGATGCGCTGAGCCGGAATGTCATATTCGGCCAGGTGCATTGTGGGGGCTGATCACGTGGTACGGATCGGCTCCAGCGCATGCGCAGCTACCCAGCTACCTGCCTGTTAGTGCTTAGGCACTTTTTTTATATATATATAAAAATACGGGATAACCCTTTCAATTATTAACTATTTTATGTGACATACCTCTCTGGTTTAACCCCTTCCCGACCTATGACATTGTACAATGTCGTGGGCAAGTAAGGGGGGGTTTGATATGAGCTCCGGTGCGGCGCTCACATCAAACACCCGACATCTCAGCTGATCTCATCAGCTGAGATGTTAGGGTAACAGGATCCGATCGGCGCTGTTAACCCCTTGGATCCCGCTGTCAGCTGTCACAATTCTATTTCAAATATAATAGTTGCACTCGACATAGACATATTTCTAAATAGAGACAAAATGATAGTGAAAAAGTAGAGATACTTAGTATTATGGAAATGGCCAAATCGATAATTCACCCAGTTGCCACGTTGAGGCGAACTCTATTAACTGGGTCCTAACACTAATGTAACTGCCTGATGTCGTTCTGGGCTTTTCCTCATCGGCTGATACCAGAGAACAATGGATTTGCAGTCTTATAACTAAAAGACAGGTGCTTTGAATATCTAATTGGTGTCTTGGGAAAAGAGGTTAACCCCTTAGGCGTGCTAGAGACTGATACCAGAGGACAATAGCTTATCTCTGACAACTAGAGTGTGGAAAGGTGCTAGCATACGGGTGCAGACCCATGTCTTTAGTTATAAGACTGCAAATCCATTGTTCTCTGGTATCAGCCGATGAGGAAAAGCCCAGAACGACATCAGGCAGTTACATTAGTGTTAGGACCCAGTTAGGGATGGGCGAATCCTGAAATACTCGGACTCACTGGACTCTTAACGAGTCCGGGTCCGAGACTCGGTACTCGTTGCGAGTCCGAGTAGTAACCTGTACTTTTGCAGTGTATCTATACAGATACACTACAAAAGTACCCTAAAAGTTAATGTAAGGGGTTAAAAACAATAAACATTAATACTCACCTCCTGTACTCCTGGACCGGGACCGGTACCGAAGACCTCTGGCTGTTACAGGTGGTCTCGGAGGTCCTGTAACAGCCGGAGGTCTTCGGTCCCGGTCCAGGAGTACAGGAGGTGAGTATTAATGTTTATTGTTTTTAACCCCTTACATTAACTTTTAGGGTACTTTTGTAGTGTATCTGTATAGATACACAGCAAAAGTACAGGGACTCGCTACCCCCGAGTAATTACTAAGGAAACTCGGCGAGTAGCGAGTACCCCGAGTCCGCTACTATTCGGGCGAGTCCCGAATAGTAGCGAGGAATTCGCCCATCCTTAGACCCAGTTAATAGAGATCGCCTCAATGTGGCAACTGGGTGAATTATCGATTTGGCCATTTCCATAATACTAAGTATCTCTACTTTTTCACTATCATTTTGTCTCTATTTAGAAATATGTCTATGTCGAGTGCAACTATTATATTTGAAAATAATCCTGGATGGTGTCAGAGAGCACTTCCGGGTTGTGGTTGGCAGGTGCTGCCAACCACAGCCCATCCGCAATTCTGGGAGATACTGATGAGCTGCAGCTCATCGGTATCTCCGAGAAGCGATCAGCCTGTGCAGCAGGGTGCCTCTCTATGGGGCATTGTAAAAATAAGAATTAATAAAAAAATAAAGTTTTTAAAAACATGTAAAAAAAATATATATAAAAGTTCAAATCACCCCCCTTTTCCCCCAATCACAAAAAAGTATTAAAAAAAAAAAAATACACGTTTGGTATCGCCGCATTCAGAATCACCCGATCTATCATCGTATTAAATCCGTTAATGAGAGCCCTAAACTCCGTAACGGAAAAAATCGTCCAAACGCCAAAATTCCGGTTTTTTGGTCGACGCAACATTGCTATAAAATGCAATAATGTGCGATCAAAACAGCGCATCCACCCAAAAATGGTATAATTAGAAACGTTAGCTAAGACACGAAAAATAAGCCATCACACAGCCCCAGATCCCGAAAAATTAGAACGCCACGGGTCGCAGAACTTGGTGCAAAAAGTCAATTTCTTTTTTTCTTTCAAACTTCTACATTTTTTTTCACCACCTAGATACCAGTAAAGGTATATATGTTGGGTGTCTACGAACTCATACCGACCCGAGGCATCACCCCGTCACGTCAGTTCTACCATATAGTGAACATGGTGACTAAAATACCCAAAAAACAAACGTGTTATTGCACTTTTTTTTGCAATTTCACTGCATTTACAATTTTTTTGCAATTTCCCTGTACACTTTATGGTAAAATAAATTATTGCATATGAAAGTACAACTTGTCCCACAAAAAACAAGCCATCATATGTCTATATTGATGGAAAAAAAAAAAGTTATGGCTCTTGGAAGCAGGGGAGCAAAAAACGAAAATGAAAAATTCCAAGGTCATGTTAAGGGCATGAAAAATGAAAAATTTTCACCAAATAAATAAACACAAAAATATCATCCTAAATTTACCACTAACATGTAGTCCAATATGTCACAAAAAAAATTCTCAGAATCACTTCGGTCCCGTGAAGCGTTTGAGTTGTTATAACCTCATATAGAGACACTGGTCAGATTTCTATAATTTGGCCTGGTTATTAAAGTCAAAACTGGCTCGGTCACTAAGGGTACCGTTACACGTCGCGACATTGCATGCAATTTCACTTGCAATTTGCTGGTTGCAGTGAAATCATGGACACATTGTTACATTTGTACACGGCAACAAAATAGAACAATGTGTCCATGATTTCACTGCAACCAGCAAATTGCAAGTGAAATTGCATGCAATGTTGCGACGTGTAACAGTACCCTAAGGGTGCCGTCACACCTGGCGACGGCACCGGAGATGTCGTCGGCGACTGGCGGGAGCGCGCACGTTTTTGGCGGCCTGCCAGCGTCGCCGCCCTCTGTTTACACGGGGAGACACCTCCGGCGATGCCCCAGCGAGCTGACAGGCGGCATCGCCATGGGGTGTCTCAAAACCCCAGCGGCGATGCAGTACAATGGGAGCCTATGGCCCTGTCAGGTCGCCGGCGGCCGTTTACATGGGGTGATGTGGACACATCGCACCAGATCGGCCGCCTGGTTTCACATCAGTGCACTCAGAGGCGCCGACATCGCCCCTTCACATTAGGCGACGCAGGGGCGATATCGGCACCGATAGGCCACGCCCCTACGTCGCCTAATACATCGCGGTGCCGTCGCCAGTGTGACGGCACCCTAAGGGTCAACTGTGTAGACTGAATAAGATGATTAAAAATGTTTAGGAGACATGGGTTTCACGCATGCATACATAACAATTTGGTAAAATAGCACGGTCACTTTATTATTTTTTATTGCATTCTCATTATTTTATTCATTCTCAGTATAAAAGCAAAATGAATATTCTCACGCTAAACTCACACATTTATCAGAAGACTGTCTTCAATAGAAGACATAGTAAAGAAAATGCTATATCAAATCAAATTAGTCAATCAATAAAAGGTCTAGGATTTATAAAACAATAGAAACTGGTAAAGTTATTGATCACATGTTGCCAGTGGATTGTCATTGTGACAGGATTTCTCATTATTACTGACAAAGGAGCAATGTCATCTAATTACACCACACTCCATATTTTACCACATCACCTGTGCTTGTCACAATTGGGGTTTCCAATGAAAGTCAACAATTCACACAAAGGGTTCTCGAAAGGCCCTGGAGTTCAGTGGCAGCATTAATAATTTATCTTCGTCTTGAAAAAAGAAGAGAAGCAGAGGCAATGTGACTAGGGCACAGATAAAAAGGTAAAGACTCAGAGGAGATAAGGAAAGGTACAGGATTTCATATGAATCTCGTGTCAAGGGACTAACACAATCTTCAAACACTATGGAAATTCAAATGGAAATACTGATAATGATTTAGTCTTTTCCTTTTTATCTGCAAAAGTTTTTGTTCATGTCTACATTGTGTGCACAATTAATGGGCAATTTGTATTTTTGATGATTAATTTTAATATTGAACAACTACAGTACTGTCAATCAATCCAAAAGGTTAATAGATTGAAATAATATGTAAGAAAGTAAAAGTGAGGTTCTGCCTTAGGAGAATATGTCTGTGTGCAGATCTTCAGCAACTATGTGTGCAGAATTATTATGCAACTAAAGGAAAACTTATAATTTTCCCATCTCAATTGTTTATTTTTCATCTGTTAAAGTGAGAATAACAACAAAACAACTCAAAATGTACAAAAATATATTTTTAACATATAAAAAAATAATCAGAGACCCTTCTTTTTCATAACACTAATACGTTTACATCCATGGAGTCTGTCAGTTTCTTATTCTGTTCACATTGAACTTTTGGGCAGCAGCAACCACACCACCCAAATGCTGTTCAGAGAGGAGCACTGCCCTCCGGTCCTGTTTTCTGCCGGAATCGGCAGATCGCAGGGTTCAGGGGCTGTCCCTGCTGAAATGACATAATCGCAGCTAGCAGGGATCTAGCTGAGGTCGTGAAATCTATGCTGGGGACAGCTCCAGGTGCTGAAGTTCAGCACCCGCCGTCCGGTAACCTGACAGATTCCCTGGCGGGTCCGTCACGATCCAGCACCCCATAGACTCCCATGTTAGGGGGTGCTGGATTCGGGAGAATCCGGCAGGATCCGGTTTGGTTAAATGTTTTGCCCCAGACACAAAAATGCTGCAAGCTCCGTTTTTGAATCCAAACCGAATGAAGCCTAATGCTGCCGGACAGGGACAAAAACGGATGGAAAATAGCTGCTATCCAGCCCTGTCCCGCACCACAGGCATGCATTGTGTCAAAATCAGGATTGGGGCTGTCAGGTTCACACTTGACAGCCCCGGACCTGATCACACTGTGGTGTGAAGCTGGCCTATGGGTATGTACCCACAGGAAGGTTTTGCTGCGTTTGACATCAGGTTTTGCCTTGGCTTTATGTAAATGTATGCTAATCTAATCCTGAGTTTGTGGTTTCCAGCAAAACCTATGTTAATAGGGATAAGCTTTCACACACATTGATTTCCATTTTTACTGTAGACAAAAAAAAACAGTGTGTGTGAAAGCTTTTCCCTGCACATATAGGTTTTAATGAAAACCAAAAACTCAGGATTAGATTAGCATATATTTACATAAAACCCAGGCAAAACCTGATCTCAAATGCAGCAAAACCTTCCTGTGGGCACATACCCTAAGGATATGCGTGAGGTTTTTCACAAAACTCATTGTGCATCCTTCCCCCAGCAAAGTGTATGAGAATTTGAACTGATGTTCCAATGATGGTTTTCTTTCCTTGAAGTTTTGGTACAGTTTGTGGTCAAGACAAAAGAATGAGCATGTTAACTCTTGCGTTTTTCAGCTGTCCCAGGGATGGACAATAGTGATAAAAAAAAGCTTGACCACAAAGTGCACCAAAAATGCACCAAAAACTCAAGCGTTTTGTGGTGCATATTTCTGCCACAAGGTGCAGTTTAGCAGCATTTTTGATAAAAAATTTCTACATCTTAGGGCCCTTTCACATCAGCGTTTTTTTAAATTTGCGGCAGATGCGGTGAAAAAACCGCATCTGCCGCAACTGCCGCATAACGGTTCCACTTGCGGCACGGTTGCGGTTTTTTCCATAGGAAGTATAGGGGGACTTGCGGCAGATGCGGCAAGTGCGGTATTGCACTTGCGGCAGGTGCGGCAGAGAAAAAACCGCAGTAAGCCGCGGTTTTTTTCTCTGCCGCACCTGCCGCAAGTGCAATACCGCACTTGCCGCATCTGCCGCAAGTCCCCCTATACTTCCTATGGAAAAAACCGCAACCGTGCCGCAAGTGGAACCGTTATGCGGCAGTTGCGGCAGATGCGGTTTTTTCACCGCATCTGCCGCAAATTTAAAAAAACGCTGATGTGAAAGGGCCCTAAGGCTGCTTTCACACTGCAGTTTTTTCACTGATCAGTGTCCATCAGATTTGTGTGCCAAAACCAGGAGTGTCTCCAAAACTCAGAACAGGGGTCAATCTTTCAATTATAGTGTTTCTCTGCAAGTTCCTCTCCTGGTTCCTCTCCGGGTTTTGGCACACAAATCTGATGGACACTGATCAGTGAAAAAACTGCAGCGTGAAAGCAGCCTAAAAAGTAGCGTTGGCACATAGCCTAATTCTACCATTTACGAAAAACCCACAGATTTTCATTATGGTTTAGGTAAAGTAAGGAAGGGTGTCATGTAATTATTCTTTTATCTTTAAAGCCTTTACTGCAGGGGTCTTAAACTTGGCAGGGTATGTGGGCCGTATATGGAAAAAGTGTTAAATTGTAGGGCCGCATTCTTTGTAGGACAAAGTGATATTTTTTTTTATTTTCAATACGCATTTTAATAACTTTTTTGTTAACATTTTGCTTGTTGTCTTACTATTAGCACTATATAGTAATTTTGGTCAATATCTTGCAGTAATGCACCCATTATGTACTAAAGTCTCCTATCTTGATCCCTATCTTGTACTTATATCCACCATTCTGATCTTCATCTTGTAGTAATGTGCACCATCCAGGTCCCGATCTTGTAGTGATGTGCCCCATCGTGTAGTAATGTCTCCATCCTGGTCTGCTTCTTGTGGTAAAGTGCCCCATCCTGGACCTCATTTTGTGGTAATGAACCCATCCTGATCTCCTTCTTGAACTGATATTGCCCATGCTGATTGTCACTTTGACGTAATGTCCCCTCCTTGTAGAAATGTCCACATCCTCACCCCCATCTTGTAGTAATGTCCCAATCCTGATCCACTTTTTGAAGTAATGAGCCCATCATAAGAACTTTCTTTTAGTAATGCATCAACCTGCTCCCCTTCTTGTAGTAATGTACCCTTTCACATCCTCTTCTTGCTCCATATTGATCCCCTTCTTGTAGTAAAGTCCCATCCTACGCCTCTTCTTGTAGTAATGCCACATTCTGGTCCCCTTTCTTGTAGTAATGCCTATCCTAGTCTCCTTCTTGTAGTAGAGCCCCATCCTGGTCTCCTTGTAGTAAAGCCCTATCCTGGTATTATTCTTGCACATTCTACCAATCATCTTTCTGATGACTGATGACAGCGGTGGTGAAAGATGATTATTACAAATCCAGCTGCTGTGGTCATTTTGCAATTCCCGGGGTTTAGCTGCATATTAACCCTATCTGCAGCCTCTGTGCAGCAGGTCAGCACAGAGGCTACAGATGTGGCTAATAAGCTGGTTTCTGCATGGTTAACCCAATGTTTTTGTGGTGCCAGCTTATGTCCAGGGAGTGTCCACACTCCCTGGACACATGCTGACATCACACACTGGGTCTGCAGGGATTACCAGATGCTTTAACTAAAAGCCGGCAATTGTCGGTAATCAGTAATTTACTGTAAATGCCACCCAGCTCCTGAACTCAGGAGCTGTCCCTAGTACTGTACGCTATTAGAGTACATTACCAGCCGCCTGGCTCCTGAACTCAGGAATAGTCCCTGGTACTGTACGTTATTAGTGTAGAGTACCAGCCGCCCAGCTCCTGTACTCAGGAGCTGTCCCTGGTGCTGTACACCGAACCTGAGTGAACCCATGGGTGGCCGCAGCCGCCCTGTACTCACCATGTGTTGTGGGTGCAGGGTGGCTTCTCCCTACATGCACCCTATGGGAGCTGCTTCCGACTCCGCAGCATGAAATGAACATGCTGCGGAGGAGCGGAATGCCGGCAACCAGGGGTGTAACTACAACAGGTGCAAGGGTTGCGATCACACCCGGGCCCCGGAGCCTAAGGGGGCCCCAAATGTCCATTTGGCCTATAGAAAAAGACTAATACTATTAAAGATTTTCAATAATTGGGGGCCCCGTTGGAGCTTTCGCATCGGGGCCCCAGGGCCTGAAGTTACGCCACTGCCGACAACCTGCACCGCAGCTAAAACAACGCTGCGATGCGGGTTAAGCATAGTGGGCATGGGATTTCCTAAAATCTCATCCCCTATGCTAATATTGTACTACGCAGCATTTTGGACGCAGCTGCAAGACGCTGCATCCAAAACGCTGCATATACTCATCGTGAGTATGCAGCCTTATATAGTCAGAATGTCGCATATGAATATAATATCGCTGTAGAGAAGCAGCGTGACGCGATTTTCTTGTTTTTGGCACAACAATAAACTTTCACTATGCATTTAGTAGTGTGCAGTGTATCTGTCTATTTTGTGTGAATTGGAAAGCTGGTCTTTGCAACCTGGACTCAAGAACAAAGATGCGTACAGTTTAGTTGACCCCACCATAGCTCTACCAAATAAAGAGAGAATTTTAAGTAAGGCTATGTGCACATCAGTCGGTTCTGCATTTCTGCAGACCGACCGGGAACCGGTGGACACTGGCAGAAACTGAGTTTTCTGTGCTCAGCAGTGTCCCTCGTTTTTTGCTTGTTTTTTGCTCGTTTTTTGCTCGGTTTTGTCGGCGGTTTTTCTGAGCGGTTTTAAAACTGAGTTTTTTGTGCACTTGATCAGCTGGAACCGCTGGAAAAACTGAGGAAAGAAGTCACTTGCTCTATATTTGGAAACCGGTGGAAAAACCCAGATTTCACTGAAAACGACCAGAAGAAAAACGTTGTAATGTACACAGCGTTTTCTAAACTCCATTGACTAGCATGTTAATCCAACCGGAGGGTAGGATTAACATAAATTAACATAAAACTGAGCGGAAAACGCCGACGGAAAACGTCCAAAAGCAGCCCACAAAACGACTGATGTGCACATACCCTAACTGTGCATCAAGTTTCAGGGACTTGTCTAAAGCAAAACTGGAAGAAGGCATTTGTGTGGGTTCGGCTATTCGGTAAACTCATGAAGGATGACATGTTTCAAATAAAAATGAAAGCTGTTGGGAAACAGGTTTGGGAATCTTTTAAAGAAGTTGTGAAGAAATTTGTAGGTAACAATAAAGATCCAAAATTTAAGTCTGTCATGAAGAACATGCTGAAACTTTTTAAGGCCGTGGGTTGTCTGATGAATATGAAGTTACATTTTTTACATTCACACTTGGTAGTACTTTCCTGAAAAACCTTGGTGCTGTTAGCAAAGAGCAAGGAGTAAGATTTCATCAGAAAGTTAAGGAGATGGAATGAAGATATCAAGGTAGATGGAATATGAACATGATGGGGGACTACTGCTGGACACTTCACAGAGAGAATCCGCAGGCCTCCTATAAAAGAAAAGGTATCAAGAGAAGCTATGAGGAGAAAAGGAAAAGGCGAAAGAATTACATTTCCAATACAGTTGCAGAATGAATGTTCAATAAATGTTTATATTCATATAGCCTTCCTAGTGAAGATGCAGCAAAACAGGTCCAAACCATGATACTACCATCATCACAATAGAGTTTCATAGATGGTAGAAGTTTTTCTTGTTTTAATGCAGCGGTAATGCAAACCCGTGAATAATGATAAGACCAATAATAATAATAATGATAATAAATACCAAGGTGGGAAGTGAGTGGATGCTGTCATGGACTCCGTAAAATATGATTGCCGGTAAGTAATCTCAGATTTTCCTATCGCCATGACAGCACCCATCGAGAGACTTACAGAGACCATCAGCTGGGAGGGACCACAGTATTGAGAACTACTCTTCCAAAATCGATCAGAAGAAAAGTCAAGGCGATAGTGCCGAAAAAAGAAGGAAGGAGAAGCCCAGGTAGCCGGTTTACAAATCTATTATATAATCACGAATGGGTTTTTTGCCCCTTTTGAGACCGCTCTCGCTGCGAGTCAGCGTGGTCATGTGGATACGAACGAAGCATTGGCCGCGCAGCGGCCATTGCGAGCAGCTCTAAGGCGACTCGCTATGCCCGCGCAGCGGGCATGGCGAGTCGCCTTAGCAGCGCGAAGCATTGGCCGCGAAGCGGCCATTGCGAGTCAGAGACTCGCTCTGCTAGAATCCCGATGCATTGTGCATCGGGCACCCATCTAGTTAATTATAAAGGAATACTAGCGTGTTCTGCCCAGGAAGCAGACATGGCCCGTTACTGATAGGATGTTTAGATTGTGAGCTCCAAGAGAGACAGCATTACTCATGTATGTAAAGTGCTATGGAATTAATAGCGCTATATAAATGAATAAATATTATTATTATTTATATTACTTTAATGCTGTTAGTTGGCTGCTCACCATTTGATGAATAGGCTGAGCAGATAGCTTCCAGAATTCACATGGAGATGTTGCTTTTTGTGGTGCTAGACTCTTTCCTATGACCCTGGAATGAGACAAACAAAGCCCTACTCTTCCTCCAGGGCTGAGTCCTAGCAATGTACTCAAGAACCGTCCTCCTCACATCTAACGTCTGAAACTTCCGTTCCTCTAGAGTAGATGGATTATCATAAAAGGAGGGAAGGACTATTTCTTGGCTCCTATGAAACTCAGAAGAGACTTCAGGGAGATATGAAGGGTCTGTTTTTAGAACTAACCCGGAAAAACAAAAAGGTAGGGGGGGTCTACCGAGAGAGCCTGTAAGTCACCCACCCGCCTAGCAGATGTCAGAGCTACCAATAAGGCCATTTTCAAAGTTAAATGCTTAATTGAAGCTGCCGCTAAGGGTTCAAACAGAGGTCCTGTCAAGGCGTCCAGTACTAGGTTGAAGTCCCAGGGAGCTAGCCTACGGATGTGCACCTGGTCGCTACGGTCACAGGCTTGGAGAAATCGGGAGACCCACCTATGACCTGCAACATTACAGTTGTATAAGGCCCTGAAAGCGGAGACTTGGACCCTTAGAGTGCTGACCGCCAGGCCCAACTCATGACCCTTCTGCAAATACTCGAGGATGGCCGGAATCAGGGCCTGGTCAGTGAGGGACCCAGTATAAAATTTCAAAAATGTTTTCCAAACTTTGCAGTAAAGGTTAGTGGTTACTGCCTTTCTACTTTGGAGGAGAGTAGAAATCAATGCCTCAGAGAACCCCCTCTGTCTCAGACGTTGTCTCTCAAACTCCAAGCCATTTGACGTAGACCTTCCACTTTGGGGTGATAAAACAGACCTTGAGAAAGCAGCTCCCAATCCGTCGGGAGAACCCATGGGTTGGACACTGACATGGCCCTCAGCCATGAAAACCAAGGCCTCCTGGGCCAGAAAGGTGTAATCAGAATTATTCTCGCCCTCTCTTCCCAGATTTTACGATGGACCAGAGGTATCAGACACATGGGTTGAAAGGCATAGCCCAGCTAATAGTCCCATGGTACCTGAAGTGCATCCAACACTTCCGCCTGGTCCGAGGGGTGCAGGGAGCAAATCGCTGAACCTGCCTGTTCCTCCTGGTTGCAAACACATATATCTCTGGTACTCTCCACAATCTCACTATCTGTCTGAAAATCTTCTTGTTCAGAACTCATTCCCCTGTCGGATAGAGTGACGACTGAGATAATCGGCCTGGATGTTGTCTACTCCCCTTATGTGCAGGGCCGAAAAGGAGAGAAAATTATCTTCTGCTAGAAGAAAGATATTATTTTTGGTGGACATCAGAGAGGGCGACCGAGTTTCCCCTGGTGATTTATGCCACCACTGTGGTATTGTCCGTCTGAATCCTGACGTGGGAATCGCGAAGGTGAAGCAAGAACTTGAGGAGAGCATACTTGACCACCCGTAACTCCTTCAGATTGGAAGAGCCTATTTCTTCCTCTAAAGTCCATTGCCCCTGGGCCAGGTGATTCCCCAAGTGGGCTCCCAACCCCAAGGGACTGGTATTGGTTGTCACTACAGAATCAGGTGTTATGACCCAGGAAACCCCCTCGGACAAGTGAACCGGGTCCATCCACCAATACAGAGAATGTACTGTAGGGAAAAACAGACGTACTTGACCCTACAGACGACCCTGCACGAAGTCTCCAACAAGAGATTCTGCTCTTAGAACCTCTTGTTGGAGACTTTGTGAGTGGAACTGTGCCCATCGGACTGCCGGGATGCAGGAGGTCAAAGTTCCCATCAGGGACATAGCCTGTCTTAAGGACAGTTCGGGGTTGTACACCACCCTGACTACTTTGGCAAGTACAGATGTCACTTTGTCTTCCGACAGGAAACACTTTTGAACTCTTGAGTCTAAGTGGAGACTCAGAAAGCGTTGCAATGTAGTCGGAGTTAGTCTCGACTTTTGTACGTTTATTATCCAATCTAACTTCTGCAAGGATAACATGACATGATTCAGTTGGGACTTGCATTGAGCCTCAGAGTTCCCTGCTATTAAAAAATCATCCAAATATGAAATAATAAAGTTATCATTGTGTCTCACATAAGCCATCACTTCTACCATCACCTTTGTAAACACGCGTGGAGCAATAGAGAGACCGAATGGCATGGTGGCAAATTGCAGATGTCTCATGCGACCCTCTAGAGACACCGCCACTCTTAGAAATAGTTGGTAATCTTGATGGACAGCGAGATGATAGTATGCGTCCTTTAGATCTAGTACTGCCATGTAACACCTGGGAAACAGAAGCCGAATTGTAGATTGGATTGACGCCATTTTTAAGGACTGAAATCTGAGGAAGGAGTTTAATTTCCGGAAATGAATGATAGTTCGAAAGGAACCATCATGCTTCGGAACCAGGAACAAAGGAGAATAAAATCCACTTCCCTCCTGGTCCATAGGCACTTCCACTAAAACCCGCTAATGTAACTAGTCTCCAAACCTCAATTCCAGGGCCTGTTGTTGGACAGGGTTGGACAAAGTAGTTTGAAAAAACGAATCCTGTGGGATCCTCTCGAAGTCTAACTTCAACCCAGATGATTTGGGACCACTTGTGGAAAAAATAAGATAATCTACCACGTACTGGTAGGTCAAAACTAATGGTACTTGGGCTTGTTCTTTTGAGGCGGAGGAACCCCCGTAGTAAGCTAGTAGGCACCTCTTTGCTTCTTCTCAGACGGTTCCCATCTGGAGTCCGACTTCTGCTGCGAAAACTGTCGCTTCCTGAAAGCTTTCCTATAGTTGGGAACAGAAGGTTTAGGGAAATGTTTTTTGACATATCCTGCTTTTGTTAAGATATCATCAAGCACAGGGCCAAAGAGGTACTCACCCTGGCACGGAATAGCGCACAGCTTGCTCTTAGCGTGTGCATCCCCCTTCCACTCTTTTAACCACAGAGACCTACGACTGCATTAGAGAGTCCTGCGGATCTGGCTGCCAGGTGCAGGGAATCAGCTGACGTATCCACCATGTACACTGAACCATTTGCAGATTTGCAGAATCAATGCAAGCAATCTGTCTCTCGGACCATCTGACCTAATCTGTTCTACCAATTGATCAAGCTATACCAACTGGGAACGAGTCACACACGTACAAGCTATGGCCGGTCTAAAAGCTCCTATAGATGATTACCAGTTTCTTTTTAGCAGGGTTTCGGCTTTTCGGTCAGATGGATCTTTAAGAAGACCTCCATTCTCTAGTGGCAGAATATTTCTTTTAGATGAGGTAGCCACTGCTGCATCAACCTTAGGGATTTTAGACCATTTGATTAATTGGAAATCATCAAAGGGATATTTCCTTTTTGAAGAGGTAGTTAAAAATCCCCTAGAGTCCTGTTTGTCCCATTCCCTCTTGACCAAGTCTTTTATGGCATCAATGACTGGGAAGGGACGCCATTTTTGAGATAACCCAGCAAACCTAACTTCCTGAGCCGTCTTTGTTTCATTATTATCTATGATCCCCATAGTGGTACGGACTAATTTTTCGGTTAATCTTATTTTTATTGAGTTTTGAAAAGCAAAATAAGAATATACATACATTCAGTTGTCAAATTGGTAAGAAAATAAAACAAATCAAAACAAAGGGATGCTATCGTCCTTGAAATAAACAGTCATAATCCGGTGGCACCATTCTGGTGACTGTTTAGCTGAGTCACAGTTAACAATTCAAAATAGGCAAATAACAATTATACAATTAAATAGCTCTTCTTTGGGTGGAGAAATAATCTAATCTCTAGGAGACTCTGATCTCACCCCGAAAATCAAAATTCCTTTGCTACTTCCACTAGGATTACCTAGTGTTTAAAGTATAACCCCATTAACCTAGTTACCATAAGGCTCCTCAGGCTCTACCAATGCCTGGGATATCAATAGGGGAAGCTGTTACCCAGAAGGCTTCTCGTATCTATAAACAGTTAGTTATTAGCACTGTTCAGAGTACGCCGAAATCCAGGGGGTGCTGGGTGCCGAGAAAGAATACGTGAACTGATAAAGAGTAGGTATATCAGAATATAGAGAGAAGGGAAAAGAGAGATGAGGAAGGGTAATCAAAAAGAGGAACAGAACAGGGGTAAGAGGGGCCATGTAATGAGAAAGGTAAGGTAAGGGGGAGGGTACATGTTACTCAGTCTCTCTGTCCACCAGGGGTCGTGTCGATATGTCTGTATCATCCAGGATATTCCTGAAGTCCGCAGACTCCTGGAAAATAATCCAATCGAACCAGATCCTCGAGAATTTGTCACGAGATCCCGATGCCTCCGCTGAAAGCTCCTCCATTCGAAAAATGTCCATCAATTCCCTGGACCAGTCAAGCAAGGATGGAACCCGGGTCGATTTCCAGAACCTTGGGATCACAGCCCGTGCGGCCGAGACACAAAAGCGAAGAATATCTTTCTTTTGGAGTCCAACAGGGCCAGGAAAGATAGATAACAGAGCCGACTCTGGGCAACATTCGGTTCGTTTACCTGTTATCTGGGTGTATGCGTTAAATATGTCAGACCAGAACCGCCGGATTCCCCTGCAACTCCACCAGATGTGTAACATTGTACCTGTCTCTTCTTCGCAGCGCCAACATGTGTCAGAGGTTCCAGGGAACATGCTCCGAAGAGTTGTCGGACATAATTACCATCTAGTAAGCAACTTGTAACTTCTTTCTTGTGCAGTACAAGCGCTACCTAGTTTATGGGTAAATAGAAAGCATTTCTGCCAATCACCATCTGAGATGCTGTTCCCCAACTCTCTTTCCCATGCGCGCTGAAAGTATAGAGTACCCTGATTTCTCAAGGACCCTAGCGCCTAGTATAGGGCCGATATTTTGCGTCTCGGGGAAGACTCTAATTGGAATAACTGTTCCAATTCGTTAGGTGTCGATCTCACCCTGCATGAGTGGTCAGCTGCGTACAGAAATGCTCTGTATTGGAAATATTAAAACCACTTAAGCGGCCTCATGGGATCTTTGAATTGTAGTTCTGCCATCGAGGGTAAATCACCGTCGGACAGGGTCTGGCCCAGTCGGGTATCGTTCACGCTCTGCCAACATAAAAATCTCTGTCTACCAAATCCAGGAGAGAAAGAAGGACTGGAGAAGAGGGGGGTCAGAGGGCTAAGGCTGTCATCTGTGTGGAGAGTTCTCGTTACTGAGTGCCATATCTTTAAGGTTGTCCTAGTCATATCTGTCAGGGGCACAACGTCGGTAAGGTCTCTAGGGGAGATCCAAAGCAGATGCTTCAACGGGGTCCCCAGACCCTCTTGCTCCACCCCACCCACTTCTTAGAAGATGCATTATAGTGCCAGTCTAGGGCTCTAATGAGAGAGGAGGCCAGAAAATATGCCTGCATATTGGGCAAAAAAAACCCTATCGCACTGGACAGGGACTGTTTGGAAAGTATACAGGAGTCGGGGCAAGATATCCATTTTGATCACATTTACTCTCCCAAACCAGGATAGTTTTAGCAGTCTGTAAGAGGAAAGTGCCAGTTCCACACTATTCAAAAGGGTCTGATAGTTCAAGTTGAATAATTGTTTAAGATGCTTCAGTATAATGACTCCTAAGTACTTAATGGACTCTGCCTTCCACTTAAACGGGAACTGTTTAGATAGATGAGAAACCAATTCACCGGGCAGAAATATACTAAGTGCCTCGGTCTTGGTACAATTCACCTTAAAGTTGTTTAATTGTCCGAACCGTTCAAACTCCTTTAGAATAGAAGGGATGGAGATCATGGGCTGTGAAACGGAAACGTATAATAAGAGGTCATCTGCAAATAAGGCCAATTTGTGATGATTCTGTCCCTGTTTGATCCCGTGGACACTAGTATTGGTCCTAAGTGCCGTGGCTAAGTGTTCTATTACGATAATATAAAGCAGGGGTGACAATGGGCATCCCTGTCTGGTACCATTTGCTATTTTAAATGAGGAGGATAGGGCTCCCCCTATCTTCACTTTAGCAGAAGGGGAGGAGTATAGGGATAGGATTCTGTGTATGAACCGGGGGCCCAGACCAAGTTGTATCAGCACCTCCCTCATAAACCCCCCAGTGGACTCTGTGAAAGGCCTTCTCGGCATCCACAGAAATTAGGCCTAGTGGAGTCGAGCAGCTCTTGGCCTTGGTACGGACTAATTTAACCAAAGTGTCCACCTCTTGTATGGGAAAACAGGAACCACATTCATCATCTGAAAAGGAACCTGAATGGGAGGTGTGCACTCTTCCTGGGATTCAATATCAGAATCACAACTAGAATGGCCCTGTGGCATGGATAAACTAGGCTGTGGAATCTGTTTAAGGGAATTCCTGATGTCCTCCCTTATAAAGTTTTTGAGGTCAGCCGTACGGACTGGAGCCTCCTCATTGAGAGTCTGAGCTATACAGGACTGGCACAAACGTATACTATAATCATCAGGTAGGGGCTGCACACACAATGCACACTGCTTATGTTTGTGCTTTTCCAGCTTCTTTCCTGCCTAGGTATATAAAAAAGGAGAGGGAGAGAAAGAGAGAGAGAAAGGGGGAATCAGCTCAGTAGGTGATCACATAGATAAAAGTCACCCTTGACGCTGACATGGATGGGTACCGGTTCTGGAGGTGGAGGCACAGCGCTGGACTTGGAGGCTTTCTCTTTTCGTCCCTCAGTGGATTTTTCCTTGCTAGGATGAGCATCCCTGGAGGCCCACCTGCTGCTACTGCTGCTGCCACTGCTGACGTCGCCACTGACCTGCTACCTGGCACCCTCGGGGTGCCCCTCCACATCTTTGGGGTAAGACATGTTGGACGCGCCACTGTGCCTGAAGATCCACTCTTTAAACATGCTTTCCTGCCCATGATGCATTCTCCCCGATCCCTCGGAAGTGATCCCGCACTTCCTGGAAGCCGGCCAGTACAAGACGCCGCGTGGCCAATCTCCGTGCCAAGCCTGCCCTGCCTCTCCGAAAGAGCCCCAGGGAAGACCCCAGACTGCGCCTGCACAAGGAGAAGGAAGACTGAGCTGGCAGGGCTCCCCCGACGCTGCTGCTGAGCACCTGGATTCTGCTGTTCTCCCAGGCACCGCACAGAAGCTGCAAGTACCAGGCAGGGCCGGCATTAGGGGGGGGGCAGACTGGGCAGTTGCCTAGGGCCCCCACTCTCTTAGGGGCCCCCAAAGGAGCTGAACTGAAAATAGCAATAAAACAGTGAAAAAAATGTAAAAATACACATATTTGGTATCGCTGCGTTCGTAAGAATCTAAGCTATCAATATATGAAGTAAATTAATCCAATTGGTAAATGGCGTAATGGGAAAAAAATAAAAACGCCAGAATTATGTTTTTTTAGGCCACCACGTTGTTACAATAAAATGCAATAAAAGGCGATCAAAATGTTGTATCTGACTCAAAATGGTATCAGTAAAATGTCAGCTCAGGGCACATAAAGTAAGCCCTCACATATCTATTTATCTTCAAAAATTAAAACATCATGGGTCTCGGAAAATAAAAAAAAAATATTTTTTTTTTTTACAAATTTCTGTTTTTTTTTTTTATGATTGAAATAAAAATGATGTTCAGTATGTTCTTATTCTGACCTAGATAATCAACTTATGAAGTCACTCTTACCATATAACTACGGCCTGTTCCACATCTAAGGTTGGTGTGCGTTTTGCTAAATTTGCCTTTCTAGCCGTTTTTACCGCTAAAAACGCATTAAAAACGCTAGCGTTTTTTCCCCCATTGATTTCAATGGGAACGCATGTAAAAACGCATGCAAAACGCATGTGCGTTTTCAAAAACGCAAAACGCATGCATTTTTGCGAACGCAGCACAAAACGTCTTCCCCGATGTTTTGGGCAGCATTGGCAAAAACGCATGCGTTTTCTGTTTTTGAAAACGCACATGCGTTTTTACATGCGTTTTTGCATGTGTTTCCATTAAAATCAATGGGAACAAAAACGCATGCGTTTTGATGCATTTTTGCGGTAAAAACGCATGGAAATGCAAATTGAGCAAAATGCAGCAAAGCGTTAGATGTGAAAGTGGCCTGAGCATTTAGGGCCCACTTTAACCTTTTGCCTAGGGCCCCACTTTGCCTAAAACCGGCCCTGGTACCAGGTATACTTCTTCTATCTGTAGGTTTCCTGTCCTTGTGGTTAGATCCTCTCTCTCGGTGGGTGCTGTCATGGCGATAGGAAAAGTAATTGAATGGACTAGTGAATAGTCCGCATATATGTATATATTCATTTATTATTCACTCCTTCTCAAGCAGCTATCTCCTCCCTCTCCCCCCTGAGCTCTGCCTCACTTCCAGTTTCATTTTCATTTTGCTTTCCTGCACATTGCTTCTGACAAGGAGAGGCAGGGAAGGAGAGATGGCAAGCACATATCTGATAGCTTATGTAAGTAAGGCAATCTCCCCCATTTGTTTCTCTGAGAAGATGTGTTGTCTATAAGATATTCTGTTTGTTTATTTGCACATTTGTTTTGCTGTATACAAGGAGAGCAGAGACAGAAGGATACAGTCCCCACCCCAATGTACTGAACCTTGCTTCCTTGCTTCTATGAAGTGCAGTGATGCATGAATATTTATTCCTTGGGGAGTGTGCAGCAGAGAACTAAGTGATCACTCACTGTGATTGACAGATGGATTGAATCTCTTTATTTGCAATTTACATTAGATAGGAGGGAGATATAAATAAAAGAGATACATGAATAGAAAGAGTTTCAACAAAGGAATTAGAAAATGATAGCAGTTACATATGGATTTTTGACCTGACAGATTCACTTTAAGAGGGGTAGGGAGAAGGCCCTGAAACCATTCCAATGGATTAGTCACCTGAGCAGCTTGGTCCACAACCAGATATTAAAAGTATGTTTCAGAGTAGAACATACCTGGCTGAAATGATAGAGCCGGGGCCAGCGTTTGGGGTGGGCAGACTGGGCAGCCACTCAGGGTCCCCACCTTCTGAGGGGCCCCCAGAGTGTCAATCAGAAACTGCCGTGATAGGACAGAACTTCAACTGTTTCACTTGTGATAGTACAAATTCTGTGCCATCACTGCAGATTCTGTGCTTCCACAAGGACCTTTGGTGACATTACAGTCTGCCTTGGGGGCTGTAGGGGGATAAACAGGGGCAGCAAGGGGATGATGGGGGCTGCATGGGGATGATGGGTGCTGCAAGGGAATGATGGGAGCTGCAAGGGGATGATGGGGGCTGCAAGGGGAAGATGGGGGCTCCAGGGGATAATGGGGGCCGCAAGGGATATTGGAGGCTGCAAGGGGATATTGGAGACTGGAAGGGGATGTAATAATTTTACAGTTCTGTAAGTACAAACAGTGGGTACGGAAAGTATTCAGACCCTTTTAAATTTTTCACTTTTTGTTTTATTGCAGCCATTTGGTAAATTCAAAAAAGTTCATTTTTTCTCATTAATGACAACTCTGCACCCCATCTTGACTTTTAAAAAACAGAAATATAGAACTTTTTGCAAATTTATTAAAAAAGAAAAACTGAATATCACATTTTCATAAGTATGCAGACCCTTTGCTCAATATTGAGTAAAAGCACACTTTTGAGATAGTACAGCCATTAGTCTTCTTGGGAATGATACAAGTTTTTTTACACCTTGAGCTCAGCGTCAGTGATCTTGGGGTTCTTCTCTACCCCTCTCACCGAAGCTCTTCTCCCACGATTGTTCAGTTTGGCTGGACGGCCAGGTCTAGGAAGATTTTTGGAGGTCCCAAACTTTTCCATTTAGGGATTATGGAGGCCACTGTGCTCTTAGGTATGTTGAGTGCTGCAGAAATTCTTTTGTAACCTTGGCTAGATCTGTGTCTTGCCACAATTCTGTCTCTGAGCTGCTTGGGCAGTTCCTTTGACCTCATTTGGTCTGACATGCACTTTGAGCTGTGAGGTCTTATATAGATGGTGTGTGCCTTTCCAAATCAAGTCCTATCAGTTTAATTAAACACAGATGGACTCTAATGAAGGAGCTAAATCATCTCAAGGAGGATCACCGGGAAATGGACAGCATGTGACAAATATGAGTGTCTGAGCAAAAGGTCTGAATACATATGCCAATGTGATATTTCAGTTTTTTCTTTTTAAATAAATTTGCAAACATTTCTACATTTCTGGGTTTTTTTCAGTCAAGATGGGGTGCAAAGTGTACATTAATGAGAACAAAAATGAACTTTTTTGAATTTACCAAATGGCTGCAATGAAACAAAGAGTGACAAATTTAAAGGGGTCTGAATACTTTCCATACCCACTGTTTATATAAGTACAGTGGATATTTTTGGGTTGTGGAACAAATCGTCTTTGTATCAATTACTTCTCATAGGAAGATTTGCTTTGATATACAAGCAATTGGATTTACACCGGAACAGATTATGCTCGTAAATCAAGGTTCCTCTGTACTCTAACTAACATAGTACACCATGTGTTCCAAATGTCAGATTATAATAAATGAATGATGTTTAAGAGAAGCAAGAAACAAATCTAGTTTATATAAAGAATTAGGTAATTATGCTATGAGCAAAATACATGCTAAGGTGGTATATTATCATTTACCGTATATACTCGAGTATAAGCCGAGTTTTTCAGCACAATTTTTGTACTGAAAAGTGCCCCCCTCGGCTTATACTCGAGTCACTCGGTTATGCTGTGGGGGGGGGCTGTGACCGGGGGCTGAAGGAGGCAGGAGGGGGCCGCAGTGGCCGCGGGTGGTCACGTGGGGCCGCCTCATTAGTGTAATGAATATGCACTGCATCCCCCCTTCCATCAGCGGCGGGGGGAGCGGTTTCAATATAGCACTACACTGGCACCCAGCAGTGATCTACAGCCCCCCTCCTTAGTATCTGGCCCCCAGGCTGCGGCACCTGTTAAAATAACAAACATTTCATACATCAGCTTTCCGGCGACTCCTGGCTGGCAGCGCCGCTCCTCCGGTCCCTGCTTCTTCCTGCTTGTGCTGGTGTCATGTGACCGGGCGCCGCAGGTGACGTCATCTTCTGCGCCCGGTCACAGCACTAGAAGCCGGCACAAGCAGGAAGAAGCCGGGACTGGAGGAGCGGCGCTGCCAGCCAGGTGTTGCCGGAAAGGTGATGTATGAAATGTTTGTTATTTTACAGTTGCTGCAGCCTGGGGGCCAGATACGAGGGAGGGGGGCTGTATATCACTGCAGAGGGGCCTGTATACCACTGCAGAGGGGGCCTGTATACCACTGCAGAGGGGGCCTGTATACCACTGCTAGAGGGGGCCTGTTACCACTGCTGAGGGGCCTGATACACGAGGAGGGGCTGTGTACCATGCTGAGGGGCCTGATATACCACTGCTGAGGGGCCTGTATACCATGCTGAGGGGCCTTATACCCTGCTGAGTGGCCTGATACGAGGGAGGGGGGCTGTTACCACTGCTGAGGGGCCTGTATAATACCACTGCTGAGGGGCCTGTATACCATTGCTTGAGGGGCGCTATATACCAGTGACGGGGGGCTATATAACAGATGGGGGTCTGCTGCATTTCTCACGCTAGACTTATACTCGAGTCAATAAGTTTCCCTGGTTTTGGAGGGTAAAATTAGGGGCCTCGGCTTATACTCGGGTCGGCTTATACTCGAGTATATACGGTATGTTGTTATGGCCTGATGGACTCCTTACCTTACACATTATATAAACTAGATCTAGATTATTGCTTCTCTTAAGCATTATTGATTTATTACAATATGACATTTGGAGCACAGGATGTACTATAATAGAGCATATTTATTATGCACATATTGTATTTTTAGGATTATATGACACACTTTTTCCCCCAAAATTCGGGGGAAAATGGGGGTGCATGTTATAATTAAAATTTTGTGTTTTTAATTTTTAAATTTTTTTTATTTTTAAACTTACCGGGAGAGGGTTGTGGTGGTGGAGTCGAGGTGCAGGAGGCAGGTCTGCAGGGATCAACGGAAGGTGGGGGCAAAGCTGCGTGCCTGGAGCTGCAGGGGTGATGAGTGTCGGTTGCTGCCATTTTCCATGTGCCTGCATGTATTGCAACCTCTAATGTCCTGACTTGCAAAAAATGGCTGCGGACCTCGATCTGCGTGTGTCCATTTTCTGGAAGTCTGGACAGTAGAGGCCGAGTCGCAGCCTACTAATGCATGCAGGCACATGGAAAATGCCAGCCCCATTGCACACTGCCAGGACACCCCCATAGCTTTGAGCCCGCAGCTTTGCCCTCACCTTCCGTGGACCCTGCAAACCTTCCCCTGCACCTCCACTTCACCACCTCAAACCCACCTCGGTAAGCCATGGTGGGTTCAGAATGGGAAGGGCCATGTATCAGGATGGGGAATACATATACCAGAATGGGGAGGCCATGTACAAGGATGGGGGGCCATGTACAAGGATGAGGGACATGTATACTGACTGTAAGACGAACACTGACATCATAAGACGGACCCCATTTAAAAATTGTTATTTTTTCTCGTTTCCTTCACCAAATTTAGGGTGCGTCTTATAAAGCGAAAAATACGGCAATTAAATGTATACTTTTTTGAACTATAGCACTTTGTGTGCTCTAACATTGTTCCATGTATTAATATGGTGTCCCTGCACAATGTCAGCAACTTTGATTCATTTTTATTGTGTGTACTATATAAAAAATAATTTTTAAATTAATAAAAATGGAATGTAACTGGTACAATATGCATTGTTTTTTTTAGTTGTGTACATTGCCCCCGAGTTATGATGCCATTGTAACGTTTGTTTTTTAAGTGGGTACTTGTGTTAAAGCGAGGAGGACTTGTAGAATAATTAGAGATGAGGGGACCATGGTGGGAGAGGATTAGGGTTACTTTACAGAGACATTATGGGGCAATGAGGGACATTATAGGGGACAATTATAGAGGAAATTTGGACATTATGGTTCTATGGGGGACAGATTGGAGCAAATTGGGACATTATGGGGCTATGGGGGACAGTATGAAGCAAATTGGGACATTATGTGGCAACTAGGGAGGGGATTGTGAAAGGGGGCATAGTATAATAAGAAGAGGGGACTTTATACACAGATGTAGTATGGGGGAGATATTATAGAAAGAGGAAGTTTTCGGAGGACATGATGGAAAAGGGCAGTTTGTGGGGCTATTATAGAGAGGAGTAGTGTGTGTGGGGATATTTTGTACATGAAGCACCGTGAGTGACAATTATTTATTCAAGGTCACAGCATGGAATGTATATTTATATTTCGGGGGCAGGATAATAATAATTTTGATTTTTAAAGGCACTGTGTTTTGAAAATGCTGCTGAAGACGGAGAAGAGGGAAATCTGGAGAAAAAAGCTGTGGGAGAGAAATCTCATCATGGCGTCTGCACTACATGGAGACAAAAGGGACAGGAACAAATTAAATCAGGGAAGATGTTGTCTATAAGGTACCTGGATGTAAATTATTATTTGTGCTACTGATTAATTTTCATCTGTACTGAGGTTCCTGTATGGTCAGCAGTCTGATGATGACTGATAACAACAACTCCCAGTACGTTGTTAACATTGTTAAGAATCAACAACTGCCATTGATTCCACTTGTTTCCCCAGGTAAAATAAAAGAGTGTGTACTCACCTTCCTTGTTGCTGGTGTTCCAACACTGGCAGTAATCGTGGTTTGGGGCTCATGTGGCATCACACGAGCCTCACATCCAATCACAACCGGCCTTTCTCTCCCGCCTTCAGATGTTATGAGCAATCAACAGGAAATAACACTGCGGCTACCACTCAGTTCCTATTGATTGTTCATTTGGTTCGAAGGCAGGGAGACAGAAGCCAGGGATGATTAGATGCGGGGCTCACGTTATCTTGTAATGTCACGTGAGCACCAAACTAAAATTACTGACTGTACTGGAACTGCACCAGAACTGGAGTTGAGTAACAGATCTTTTATTTTACCTGGGGGGAACATGTGGAATCAGAAGCAGTTGTAAAAGTAGTGGATAACCCCTGTAATAAATGACGCTAATGAAATAATATTCACCCAATTCATGTTCATTAAAAAGGCAGGCACCACTAAATGAATTAGGAATCTTACAAGTCCTGTGCGCCTTCAGCACAAATGTACATACACACATTTATATTATATATACGTGTATGTGTGTGTATACATGAGCTTATGTACATTTGTGTTGAACGCACACGGGACTTGAAAGATTGATGTTTTATGAAGTATTGTGTGCCTATTAGTTAATTGGTTGAATATTACTCCAGTGGCTTCAAATATTAAGATTGTCATACACGAACCTTTTACTAGTGGATGAAGATAGGACAGATGGGGTGGAAGTAGTGTGGTGCTCGAGGCTAGAGGTAGTGAAGCAATTTAGGTATCTGGGTATCCAAGTATCTTTGCCAATAACGGATTATATAAAAAAGAATGTAACACCCCTTCTGACTAAACTGAAGGATAAGGCTCAGGCGTGGTGCAGATTGCCTCTCTCGGTGGTGGGCAGGACTAATCTTGCCAAGATGATACTAATGCCGAAACTCCTGTATGTGCTTCACAATTCGCCACTCTGGATTCCTAGAGATCTTTTCCAAATAATTAACTCTATATTTAGGCATCTGGTTTGGGGGGGTGGCCAGCCTAGACTAAAACTTGAAATTTTGCAGCGACCAAAAGATGAGGGGGGTCTGGCTCTGCCTAATCCGTGGATTTATTTTTTGGCAGCCCAGGGGCAACATCTGAGAGGGTGGGCTTCTGGTAAAGGGATGCCATTCAAACCCTGTTGGAATATATCATGCGTAGACGCCCTTTGGTATTGAGCTTGGAAGCCGGAGATTTTGGCACTAGGGGGGGTGGTTCCCTACCCTGTGTCTGGGGGGGGAGAAATTGTTTTGTTTGAAAAATATTGTAACTATTGTTTTACTGTATGTTCATTTACCATACTATTTAATAAAACATATCTGATTAAAAAAAAAAGATTGTCATACACAATGCATGTCTTAATGAATCAGTACCATTGTTCTCGACAGCACATCACCCGGAGATGTGCTGTCGATAACATGATCTGTATAGGGACAGAGTGATCTATTAGTGATTGTTTTAACTCCATCATCGCTCTTTGTCAGCTTGTCAGAAGAGCTGATACACAAGCGCTGGATGAAATTGTTATAGCTGATAGCGCTCATTTAAGGGCCTTAAATTGGCTCCTGTAAATACAATTGAAATGTTTGTGTGTGATGGTGCAATATGATAGCAGTAGGGGCCCCACTTTTAATGTTTGCTCAGGGCCTCACTTTGTCTAAAACTGTGCCAATGTTCAATACTTACTGCCTATAGTTCAGATGATATTTACAGCTGTCAGATTCCTTTTAAATGTCTACATTCAAAGACTACATCTTGCAGTCAACCCTATGAGCAGGGTTGACTGTGGTACTGGAATCTTAATTTGGTTTTAAAGGAAATCTCTCAGCAAGATTTCACCTCCCAAAAATGTATATGTGCATGTAGATCTTTCAAAGACAAGTCCAAAAATACTTTTCATGTGTGTCTGAAATATTCACTTTGTTCTGTATCACCTAACTCCATAGTAAGAAGAGCTCCACTCTGAGCCAACAGCCATTCTCAGTGAAGAACACAGAGCAAAGCAGGTGTTTCATCTGCAGAATTCAGCTGAATTTACATTAACAAGATAACATCACAAAAAATATAACAAGATGATGCGACAAATTAAAAAACAGATCAAGGAGCCAAATCACTTTGATAATATAAATCAACGCTATATAGTAACATACACCACACTTCTCTCCAAAACATCATTATGAAAATGCTCTTTAATATTAACCCCTTTCCAAAATGGGTTATACCAGTAAGTCATATATTACACTGTATTCATGCAAATGGACTTATCAGTACTTCCTGGCGTGTGGGCACAGGAGTCAGGCCAAATCAATTGCAATTAGTTATTTATTTTAAAAGAAACACCATGTAAAAATGACAATATACAGTGGTACACAGAAGGAGGACCGCATGACAGAGTTCAACCACAATGGTACTCAATCCTCAGGTATAACCTTATCCATCAAACAACAGTGCCCCAAATGGGTGCACAATATACCTAATGAGGATGACGCATAACATGCAAAGCCAAGGGTCCCATTTACCTTCCTGTGACCGCCCCCTGACGCGTTTCGCACCAGCTTCTTCTGAGGAGGGTGGTCATGTGGAGGAAAGACCGGCTATTTATAGTGTGTACAATTAGACAAATCCTCCCACGGACCTCCGGTCCGAGACTGGAAGTCACATGGGCCGAGACGTCACATCCTGTCACCTGCGTTGCCTAGTAACTCGCGGCATCATATCCCGGCGCCCTGGCCAATGATATCTCTGTGCCGCGTCACTCCGGCCACCACGCCCCCTGTGACGCCGCCATCCGGACCGCCCCCAGACGACACCCAGCGCCGTCACGCAACCTCCTCCCCTCCATTACAGAGAGGCCGGAGGTCACATGGGAGGACACAGAGCACGCCCAAAGGCAGCCCGGTCGGAGGCACACAGTGGGAAAATGGCCGAAGTACCCATAGCAACATATAGACAACTGACAAATAAATATAATACATATTAATCCATAAACAAAAGGTAGGGAAAAACAATAAGGGGAAACCAATGAATACCATATTAAATATATACAGGAATGCATACAGCAATTCTTTTTACGGCAGCATAAATACATAACAGATATAAGCCAATTACGCAGACATAATTTATAATACTGTGACATATTAAATATCAAAATCATGAGATATTAGACATATTAAAGTGCAAGTGCAAAGTGCATATAAGGATCAAACATAGTTAGATCAACAAAAGTGCTATTTAATTCATAAACACCATACTCTCATTCATTCACACATACATCCACCGGCCGGTGACTATCACTCCCCAAACTCACAATCAATATTATTTTATTTTAAAATACATTAATACATAAATTAAAGTGATTGGCATATCGCTGCTGCACTTTCAAACTAGCTGCATGCATTCTTCATTGAGTTCACCTAAAACAGGAAAAATTAAAATACCGTTTCTGCTTTAATGATATCTAGGACATGCTCTCTAATTCTTACTTTAATTTGTCTTGATGTTAACCCTACATAGATCAAATTGCAAGGGCAGGTAGAAGACTTATCTTTATTAAAACCTATAGCACGGCACTTTAAAACCACTCATGGCTGCAATGCCAACCTATTGAAGGCTTTTGGCATTGACAAAGTACACCAAAATATCTGAGGCGGAGATCTGAAGAAGAGCCTCGCACAATTAGAAGCTAGATGGATAATGAAGGTGGGATGTTTTGCCCATATGGCCTGAATGACATCCTCAGTTTTGCCCCATTCTTGTAGAATTAGTAGGATTGATCTTTTTAATAAATAATAATTTTACACTGATGTTGGTGTGTGTTTCTTTTAATTAAATTTTATTCATTATTTTAATTTTTCCTGTTTTAGGTGAACTCAATGAAGAATGCATGCAGCTAGTTTGAAAGTGCAGCAGCGATATGCCAATCACTTTAATTTATGTATTAATGTATTTTAAAATAAAATAAAATAATATTGATTGTGAGTTTGGGGAGTGATAGTCACCGGCCGGTGGATGTATGTGTGAATGAATGAGAGTATGGTGTTTATGAATTAAATAGCACTTTTGTTGATCTAACTATGTTTGATCCTTATATGCACTTTGCACTTGCACTTTAATATGTCTAATATCTCATGATTTTGATATTTAATATGTCACAGTATTATAAATTATGTCTGCGTAATTGGCTTATATCTGTTATGTATTTATGCTGCCGTAAAAAGAATTGCTGTATGCATTCCTGTATATATTTAATATGGTATTCATTGGTTTCCCCTTATTGTTTTTCTCTACCTTTTGTTTATGGATTAATATGTATTATATTTATTTGTCAGTTGTCTATATGTTGCTATGGGTACTTCGGCCATTTTTCCACTGTGTGCCTCCGACCGGGCTGCCTTTGGGCGTGCTCTGTGTCCTCCCATGTGACCTCCGGCCTCTCTGTAATGGAGGGGAGGAGGTTGCGTGACGGCGCTGGGTGTCGTCTGGGGGCGGTCCGGACGGCGGCGTCACAGGGGGCGTGGTGGCCGGAGTGACGCGGCACAGAGATATCATTGGCCAGGGCGCCGGGATATGATGCCGCGAGTTACTAGGCAATGCAGGTAACAGGATGTGACGTCTCGGCCCATGTGACTTCCGGTCTCGGACCGGAGGTCCGTGGGAGGATTTGTCTAATTGTACACACTATAAATAGCCGGTCTTTCCTCCACATGACCACCCTCCTCAGAAGAAGCTGGTGCGAAACGCGTCAGGGGGCGGTCACAGGAAGGTAAATGGGACCCTTGGCTTTGCATGTTATGCGTCATCCTCATTAGGTATATTGTGCACCCATTTGGGGCACTGTTGTTTGATGGATAAGGTTATACCTGAGGATTGAGTACCATTGTGGTTGAACTCTGTCATGCGGTCCTCCTTCTGTGTACCACTGTATATTGTCATTTTTACATGGTGTTTCTTTTAAAATAAATAACTAATTGCAATTGATTTGGCCTGACTCCTTTGGGTTTGTTTGGAAGATATATTGAATTAGGAGGGCCTTGTTACCTCTATCAGGTGGTTTGAAAATAGTGTGGGCACAGGAGCTGTGCACAAGCGTTTGCTGTTGCTAACTTGGCTTAAGTGATAGCTGAGCTCTGGCTTCCACAGTCAGGGCCGATGCCCTCACTACCTATGGCTGTTTAACAATCTAAATGTCTTGATCAATAGCAATCACAGCATTTAGAAGATTGAAAGGGGGGGGGTTACATCTCTCATCTGTTCAGGACCCCCACGATGCTATCAAAGGGGTCCGATGGTTGACATGACAGCAGATTAAATAAAGATTCTTCAAATATTGTAGCCTGTTAGACCATGCCAGGAGCATGCCAGGCGTTCTTGCCAGTGTCATACTGACAGGTGTAATCTACTGCAATGTTTGCACCATGCAATGCACTACACTAGTGATCAGATTAATAGAAGTTAAAGTCTCATAGAGGAACCAAGTAAAAAAAATAAAAATAAGGGGAAAAAAAGAAAGAATATAATATTTGTGCAATAAGAAAAGCAAAAAAGAGCATGAAGAGCAGGTCTTCAGATGGAGACTTTTGTGAGTAGCCCCACACAGAAGAGCATATCTAAATGGGGGTATTGTGGGACTCCTGGATCTTGTTATGCTGCCTCAGTGTTATTTATGTGGAAAAGCTTTGTCATCATTATACCGATAATGGGGGCTTTAGATGTCACTATTGTGAGGGGGACAGGAGCTGGATGTGGCTCTCAAGGTCAGAACTCTGACCTCTGTTCTAAATGATCGAGCGTATATTAACAGCTCGATAATGTGTATAGAATTGCAACTATGTGTGATCCCAATTTTAAAACAACAACAGCCACTGTTTTTTTTAAAGTCTGGATATCTCTGTTGTTTTATGCAGCAACCTTAGGTGAGCAGGTTAAAGATGGGCCGCCGCAACTCGCGGGACACTAGTATGTGCTTTCCATCCAGACTAAAATTTGCCAGCCAGCCCCTGCTCACCATACATCTAGATAAATTACTTGAGTGATGTAGATTACAAAATGGGGTCACTTGTGAGGGTTTCTACTGTTAAGGCAAACGTGACATGATAGCCTCTATCTATTTCATTCAATTTTGCACTCCAAAAGTCAAATGGTGCTGTTTCCCTTCTGAAACCTGCTGTGCACCCAAACAGTGGTTTTACAGCACATACGAGTATTGGAATACTCAGGAGAATATGCAAAACAAATTGTATAGTCCATTTCTACTGTTACCCTTATGAAAATGCTAAATTTGAGTCTAAAGTAACAGTTTTGTGAGACAAAGTAAAATTTTAATATTTTTCCTTTCACTTTTTGAATGTGGTTTTTAGCAGTCTGAGGGGTGCAGTCTTTAGTATGGTGTCAATTTTGGGTATTTTCTGTCACATATGCCTCTCAAACTCACTTCAAATTTGATGTGGTACCAAAATTTTATTTTGTAAAATTCGTTGGACAAATGAAAAATTGCTAATTTATAACCCTTCTAACTTCCTAACAATAAAATTAGGTTTCAAAAATGTTGCTGATGTAAAGTAGACATGTGGGAAATAGTAATTATTACTGTAACTATTTTGTGTACAGCAGCGCAGTTGGATTTCAAATATTTACTCTATTTTTTCTACTATTGCTTCGGCCTTTGGATACTGCAGCAGCTGTTAGGAGCCTTTTATACTGGTTGTGTATGACACAACCCTCTAAGTTGAGCAGATTCCCTTCAGTTCAGCTGTCAGCATTTTTATCAGATAAGACCCTATTGGGCTTTCTATCCCACAGTTATTCATTAATTGCACATACAGTGAAGCAACATCACAAAGTATTCACTGATCTCAGGGAGAGCAGTCCAAGAAAACACTGGCTAAAGCGCTCAACACAGTGAATTCCTAGGCGCATTGCCCCCTGGGAATTATGAATATGCAAATAGAGTCTGTGGAGCCTCGGTTAGGAGTCTCAAACACAGGACTAGCCAGATATCCCTCCAGGGAAGGACCCAGCCAAGGCGTGGCTCCTTGCGGAGAACACCATAACCGCCAGGCCTAGCTCCGCCCAGGTCATAGTGTGGGCCAATGAGCGCCGCTATGCTGATTGGCCCACACTATGACCTGGGCGGAGCTAGGCCTGAACTCCGGAAGAGCAGGGACCATGGAGCCTACGACCGGCACCAGAACACGGCGGACGGCAGCGGATCATCTCGGGGACCGGACCGGAGCACAGAGGACGGCACAGGACCATCGGGGACCCCACACCGGACCCGGTAAGAAGCGGTGCTATGTGTGTGTGTGGTGTGTGTGGTATGCATGGTGTGTATGCATGTGTCTGTGTGTATGTGTGGGAATGTGTGGATGGATGGCTGCAGTGTGTGGATGGATGGATGGTGGGGCCTCCAATGTAAGGCCCCCCGAAAGTAAGACAGGGGGCCACTTTTGGCCACAAAAAGAATGAAAGACCCTGTCTTACTTTCGGGGAAACACGGTATAACATTACATAACACTTATTGCACATGACATCTTATTGTAACCCGGGACCTGTAACCATCTCTCTGTCCCCATTGGAGCTCTACTAACAGCTCCCGTGGTGGCTACGGCCTTCGGCCTACTTACACTATACATCAATACATACGTTACATTACAACGATGACCCCTCCGGGTTCATAACAGGGATTGAGCAACCTGAGTACCGGGTATGTCATGTATCCCCAAGGGGCTCCTTCCTGGACGTGTTTCACCCCACGTCCAGGTCAGCGCCCACCTGGTTCAACCATGGTCTCCCCACTCTAGGAGCCCTTTTTAACCCCTGCTTCTGACCTTCGTTACATACACCTCAACGGGCCCTGTGGGTCCCAATGGCGGTACCTGCCGCCTGGCTTTAGTCACCCAGCATGATGATATACCATTAACCCGTAGTCAGAATTCCTGCCTGACCGGGTCCTTACATACCGTATGTGATCCATCATTCAAACGTCCATGGATCACACGCATCCTTCCACACGCTCACAGCCCATCATCCATGGACTGTGGCTGCTCCATGGCCCATTACAGGGATTGGCAAACCTTAGTATCCGGGAAACTCATCCGTTACCTACTAGGAGCCCTATTACCCTGTGTCTGGCACCACAGGCACACCCACACCATTAGAGGCCGTGGTTGAGGGACGGGTACCCTCTGCAAGCAGCAGGGCAAGCCTCCCTCTCGTCCCACAGGGACGGATCGCCTCCAATATCATCCACACTAGCTGGGTCACTCTCTCTCCCACAACATTATACGTGGCTGTTACACATAGGCCATCGTCTCTCATTCAGGGCACTGTTACTTAGGCCCTTACATACGTCTACGGGTCCTTTACCGACTGCCTAGTCGGACCCAATAGCGGTTATGCCCACCTGGCATTAATCACACACAGCTCACTCCGTTACACGGGCACGGATCCGGGTCTCGCTACCTGGGTAACGGGTTGGCCAAGCCTCCCACAGGCTCCTTCCTGGACGTGTTTCACCCCACGTCCAGTCCAGAGTCCAACAGGTCAGCCACGGCTTCCCCACCCCAGGTGCTGTCACGACCCTGGTCCTGGCTACTGGTATGGAGCTAGCATGCTCCCTTCACCATCTCAACATGGTGGTATGGACTCGCACTCCCAGTCCCTCACACAGACTGGCTCTGCTCGGCTCTCTGGTTGGTAATCAGCCCACATGCTCTCAGGCTGATGTCTGGCTGAGAATGAATCTCTCAATCACTCAGCTGGCTGACTCTTATCGTGCCAGCCACACCGAGTCACCCAGCTGGGCTGCTCTTCCTCCGGACACACCCACCTGACACACCCACCTGACACACCCACCTGGGCTGTCAGCAATCACTCATTACATCCCTTTCCTCAGGGCTTCCTCGATCTCATGAGCCACTCATTAGTCACATTAAACCTCATTGTGTTAAGGATAGGTTCAAGCAGCATTATCACAGGAAAACCGGCCAGTGTGCACAGGATCCTCCTGATCCTGCATGTGATGCGCCCCGGCCATGAGGATCATGCCGGCGGTGCCTCACAACATACAGTGAAGGAAATAGAGGGTAAAGGAAATTGAAGGGGAGGGGGGAGGGTATTCATTGTATAGGAGGGGAAGATAGTGTAAATAGTAACCTGGGCACAAGTAATTAAATTGGGGGTGGCATGGGGGGTGGAGTTAGAATAGTCAATGTAGTAGAAAGCAATAGAGGTAAAGAGAGATGCATAAAGTGCATGTATACTCTTTCCAGAAGCCTCACCAACAAAATGGAGGAATTAGAATTCATTTTGTTGGCAAATAGTTATGACATGGTTGGGATATTGGAGACATGGCTGGACGAAAGTCATGACTGGGCTGTTAATTTACAGGGCTATAGACTGTTCAGAAATAACCATTCAAATAAGCGAGGGGGAGGTGTGTGTTTATATTTCAAATCATCCTTAAAACCCATCCTGAGTGATAATATATGTAAATCTAATGAAAATGTAGAATCCCTGTGGGTGGAGATAAGGGGAGGGGAAAAAAATAATAAATTACTGATAGGGGTTTGTTATGTCTCCAACAACAATGGAGGTGGAAGATATTATCCTCATAAAGCAAATAGATAAAGCAGCGACTCAGGGAGAAGTCATTATTATGGGGGACTTCAACTACCCTGAAATACATTGGGGAACAGAAACCTGCAGTTCCAGCAAAGGAAATAGGTTTTTGACAATTATGAGAGACAATTACCTTTCACAACTGGTTCAGGACCCAACAAGAAGGGGGGCACTACTGGACTTAATATTAAACAACAGGCTGGACTGCATATCAAATATACGGATTGGAGGTCACTTGGGTAATAGTGATCACAAAATAATAAGTTTTCAAGTATTCTTTAATAAGATGTGTAGTAGAGGGGCTACAAGGACATTAAACTTCAGGAAGGTAAATTTCAAACGGATGAGGATGATCTTAGTGCAATAAACTGGGACGATGTCCTGAGACATAAAAGTACACAAAGGACATGGGAGACGTTTATTAACATCCCAAATAGGACCTGTGCACGATATATACCCTATGGGAATAAACATGCTAGAAATAGGAGGAAACCACTATGGCTAAATAAGGCTGTAAGGTACCTTTACACGCCGCGACGGCAGGCTGGATACATCCCGCTACTTCACGTGCACGAGCACGCTCAAACGGTTACAAACGGTCAACGCACATTCTTTACACGCCGCCACAAGGTGCGCTACGCCACGCTACATCTATAGCTAGCTACATCGCCGGGTGTCTCAAGTAGCCAGCTGTAGCTCATTTACACACCGCTACAACCAGCTACTATGGGAGGACCTGGTGCAGCAGGGACAGCACATAGGCGTGCCACAATTGTGGATTACGAGCCGTCCGTACGCTGATAGGACGAAGCAATAACATCCTGATTGGGCAGGCAACGCAGGAGGCTGAGTAATACAGCACGCTCGAGCGATTGTGTAGTGTGACTCGTCAGCTCCTTAAATATGCCTCCCTATGCAGCGACTACCAATCGTCATGCAGCAGCTTCCACCAATGATCGCACATGGGGCGCGGTAACACGGAGCCAGGGTCACGCCTTAGCTACATTGCAGCTACATCGCAGGCTGTCCCGAGTTCCCTTCCGTTGCCTCTTTACACGCCGATACAGCTCGCTACCATCGGCGTTGTAGCCATCAGTTTTTGAGCAGAGCTAGGAAACAGATGTATCTGTTGCCGGCTGTAGCGTCACGTCTTCAGACGCTGCTACGACGGGCTACATTGGCGCTACAAGCTACATTTGTAGCCTGTAGCGGGATGTATCCAGCCTGCCGTCGCGGCGTGTAAAGGGCCCTGTAAGGAGTGCAATAAGTGACAAAAAGAAAGCATTTAGGGAATTAAAGCAAGTAGGTAGTGATGAGGCATTAAATAAATACAGAAAATTAAATAACATCTGTAAAATGCAAATCAAGGCAGCAAAGATTGAGACAGAGAGACTCATTGCCAGAAAAAATAAAAAAAATCCCAAAATATTCTTTAACTACATAAATAGTAAGAAACTAAAAAATTATTGTGTTGGCCCTCTTAAAAATAGTCTGGGTGAAATGGTGGATGAGGAAAAAGCCAATATGCTAAATGACTTTTTTGCAACAGTATTTACACAAGAATATCCCATGACAGACCACATAATCAGTGATAACAAAAACTCTCCATTAAATGTAACCTGTTTAACTCAAGGAAGTATGGCACCGTCTAAAAATCACTAAAGTTGACAAATCCCCAGGCCCGGATGGGATACACCCTAGAGTACTGCAGGAATTAAGTACCATCATAGATAAACCATTATTTTTAATCTTTAAAGATTCCATCATAACAGATTCCATAATAACAGGGTCTGTACCACAGGACTGGCATATAGCAAATGTGGAGCCAATATTCAAAAAGGGGACAAAAACTGAACTTGAAATTATAGGCCAGTAAGCTTAACCTCTAATGTGGGTAAAATCCTAGAGGGTTTTCTAAGAGATGCTATACTGGAGTATCTGAATAAAAATAACCTCGTGACCCAATATCAACATGGGTTTACAAGGGACCGTTCCTGTCAAACTAATCTGATAAGCTTCTATCAAGAGGTAAGTTCTGGACTGGACCAAAGAAATGCAGTGGATGTGGTGTATATGGACTTTTCAAAAGCTTTTGATACGGTGCCACAGAAAAGGTTGATACATAAAATGAGAGCAATGGGGATAGGGGAAAATATTTGTAAGTGGATTAAGAACTGACTCAGTGATAGAAAACAAAGGGTGGTTATGAATGGAACACACTCAGAATGGGTCACAGTTAACAGTGAGGTACCACAGGGGTCAGTATTGGGCCCACTTCTTTTTAGCATATTTATTAATGACCTTGTAGGGGGCATACAGAGTAGAATCTCAATATTTGCATATGACACTAAACTCTGCAGGGTTATCAATACAGAGGAGGACAATTTTATATTACAGGAGGATTTATGTAAACTAGAAGCTTGGGCTGATAAATGGCAAATGAGCTTTAATGGGGATAAATGTAAGGTCATGCACTTGGGCAAAGGAAACAAAATGTATGATTATGTTTTTAATTGTAAAACACTGGGAAAAACTACCACTGAAAAAGATCTAGGTGTATGGGTAGATGATAAACACACATTTAGTGCTCGGTGTCAAGTAGCTGCTGCAAAGGCAAATAAAATAATGGGATGCATTAAAAGAGGCATAGATGCTCATGAGAACATAACCTCTATTCAGGTCACTAGTGCGACCAAACTTAGAATACTCTGTACAATTCTGGTCTCCGGAGTATAAGAAAGACACAGCTGAACTAGAGCAGGTGCAGAAAAGAGCGACCAAGGTTATTAGAGGACTGAGGGGTCTGCAATACCAAGACAGGTTATTAAAGTTGGAGTTATGTAGTTTGAAATTACGAAGGCTTAAGGGTGATCTTATAATAATGTATAAATATAAGAGGGGCAATCAGTTTCAACAGGAAACAGGGTGCACCGCAATGATCTGAATTATATCAAGGGAAGGAGGGGTCGCTCACCGTGCCAAGGTGGACAGATATGCAAGGAGAAGAGAAGACATGGCACATTGAGGGAGCAACACACACACGAGTAGTAGAATAGTGAAAATTATAACTTTATTAGTGCAATAGACCAAACAAGAATAAAAACAATTAAAACCATGGGGTGCCAATGCAGAACACAACGCTGAACATATGTACAGAATACAATGCTGACAAAACATGAGCAGGATATGACACAATATCGGTGATCACAACAGGTTAGACAAAATACAGGATTGAGTTGTAGGGAGAGACCCGAGGGTGGGGGATGAGAGCAGGTACGAGAGGTACTAGTGCTACTTCACCACAATATTTTACATAAATACGTTTGTTAGCCCAATATAAGGTGTACAGTGTTATGGGTAACCAAAAATTCAGCAAATCATCCAATGAATAGGAGTTGTTTAGTGGTCCCAAACACAGTGGTCCCTAGGGGTGGTCACATATGGATAATAACAAGGATCTTATCCATGAGCTAACTAACCGTATAATTGGTACAAAGACCACCCATATATATATTGGGTACCCCCTATTTTTTGCATATAGTCAAACAGTGTAGGTCACCGTATCCACTGACAGTGGAAGATAAAGTGCATATTACCAGTCCGTAAATTGTCCGAAGTGTCAGTCCGAGGTATGAAGCGAAGTGACTGCAGGGCACCCAGGCCCCACGCGTATCGCTGCCAGGGCGCAGTTTCCTCAGGGGAAGTATAAGTCTGTTGCACATTGGAACTCATTTTGTATCTGTTGGTAATTAATGATTGGATACAGCTGAGAGAGCACAATTGGACCACATGATATTGCCATAGGTGGAAGTGACATCACAATCACAACTCCGTGACCATGGTAACAAGTAAACAGTGTACCTTATACCTATTACAGGAAGTGACATAGTGGAAGTGCCATCGCAGTCACAGCTCAGTGACCATGGTAACAAGTAAACAGTATATCTTATACCAATTACAGGAAGTGGAAGTGACATTGCAGTCACAACTCAGTGACCATGGTAACAAGTAAACAGTATATCTTATACCTATTACAGGAAGTGGAAGTGACATCTCAGTCACAGCTCAGTGACCATGGTAACTAGTAAACACTATATCATATACCTATTACAGGAAGTGGAAGTGACATCGCAGTCACAGCTCAGTGACCATGGTAACAAGTAAACACTATATCTTATACCTATTACAGGAAGTGGAAGTGACATCGCAGACACAGCTCAGTGACCATGGTAACAAGTAAACACTATATCATATACCTATTACAGGAAGTGGAAGTGACATCGCAGTCACAGCTCAGTGACCATGGTAACAAGTAAACACTATATCTTATACCTATTACAGGAAGTGGAAGTGACATCGCAGTCACAGCTCAGTGACCATGGTAACAAGTAAACACTATATCTTATACCTATTACAGGAAGTGGAAGTGACATCGCAGTCACAACTCAGTGACCATGGTAACAAGTAAACAGTATATCTTATACCTATTACAGGAAGTGGAAGTGACATCGCAGTCACAGCTCAGTGACCATGGTAACAAGTAAGCAGTATGTCTTATACCTATTACAGGAAGTGACATAGCGGAAGTGACATCGCAGTCACAGCTCGGTGACCATGGTAACAAGTAAACAGTATATCTTATACCCATTACAGGAAGTGGAAGTGACATCGCAGTCACAGCTCAGTGACCATGGTAACAAGTAAACAGTATATCGTATACCCATTACAGGAAGTGGAAGTGACATCGCAGTCACAGCTCAGTGACCATGGTAACAAGTAAGCAGTATGTCTTATACCTATTACAGGAAGTGGAAGTGACATCGCAGTCACAGCTCGGTGACCATGGTAACAAGTAAACAGTATCTCATACCTATTACAGGAAGTGACATAGCGGAAGTGACATCGCAGTCACAACTCAGTGACCATGGTAACAAGTAAACAGTATATCTTATACCTATTACAGGAAGTGGAAGTGACATCGCAGTCACAGCTCAGTGACCATGGTAACAAGTAAACAGTATATCTTATACCCATTACAGGAAGTGGAAGTGACATCGCAGTCACAGCTCAGTGACCATGGTAACAAGTAAGCAGTATGTCTTATACCTATTACAGGAAGTGACATAGCGGAAGTGACATCGCAGTCACAGCTCGGTGACCATGGTAACAAGTAAACAGTATCTCATACCTATTACAGGAAGTGACATAGCGGAAGTGACGTCGCAGTCACAACTCAGTGACCATGGTAACAAGTAAACAGTATATCTTATACCTATTACAGGAAGTGGAAGTGACATGTCTTCTCTCCGCCTTGCATAAATATAAGGGGGGACAGTACAGAGACCTTTTTAATGATCTTTTTACTCTTAGGCCTGGGACGGGGACAAGGGGGCATCCTCTACGTCTGGAGGAAAGAAGGTTTAATCATAATTACAGACGTGGATTCTTTACTGTAAGAGCAGTGAGACTATGGAACTCTCTGCCACATGATGTTGTAATGAGTGAGTCACTACTAAAATTTAAGAGTGGCTTAGATGCCTTTCTTGAAAAATATAATATTACCAGTTATACCTTAAGAGTTCTGGCTCCTACAGACCAGTAATATGCTCCTAATTAACTCTTTACCTGCATTAAAGACAGTTGTTTTAAATTGTCACCTGTATAAAAAACTCCTGTCCACACACTTAATCAGTCAGCCTCTAACCTCTACATCATGGGTAAGGTCAAAGAGTTTTCTAAGGATGTCAGGGAAAAGATTCTAGACCTGCACAAGCCTGGAATGGCAACAAAACCATAAGCAAGACCCTGGGTGAGGAGACAACTGTTGGTGCAATAGAATGAAAATGGAAGAAATACAAAATGAGTGTCAGTCGACATCGATCTGGGTCTCCATGCAAAATCTCACTTCGTGGGGTATCCAGAATCATGAGGAACGTGAGAGATCAGCCTAAAACTACACTGTGTGCAGAATTATTAGGCAAATTAGTATTTTGATCACATGATACTTTTTATACATGTTGTCCTACTCCAAGCTGTATAGGCTTGAGAGTCAACTACCAATTAAGGAAATAAGGTGATGTTCATCTCTGTAATAAGGAGGGGTGTCGTCTAATGACATCAACACCCTATGTAAGGTGTGCTTAATTATTAGGCAACTTCCTTTCCTTTGGCAAAATGGGTCAGAAGACAGATTTGACGGGCTCAGAAAAGTCCAAAATTGTGAGATGTCTTGCAGAGGGAAGCAGCAGTCTTGAAATTCCCAAACTTTTGAAGCGAATAATCAAGTGTTTCATGGCAAATAGCCAACAGTGTCGCAAGAAGGGTGTTGGGCTAAAAAGGCACAAAATACCTGCCCATGAATTGAGGAAAATCAAGCGTGAAGCTGCCAAGATGCCATTTGCCACCAGTTTTGCAATATTTCAGAGCTGCAGAGTTACTGGAGTATCAAAAGGCACAAGGTGTGCCATACTCAGGGACATGGCCAAGGTAAGAAAGGCTGAAAACCGACCACCTTTGAACATGAAACATTAGATAAAACGTCAAGACTGGGCCATGAAATATCTTAAGACTGATTTTTCAATGGTTTTATTGACTGATGAAATGAGAGTCACTCTTGATAGGCCACATGGATGGGCCAGAGGCTGGATCAGTAAAGGGCAGAGAGCTCCACTCCGACTCAGATGCCAGCAAGGTGGAGGTGGGGTACTGGTATGGGCTGGTATCATCAAAGATGGACTTGTGGGACCTTTTTGGGTTGAGGATGGAGTGAAGCTCAACTTCCGGACCTACTGCTAGTTTCTGGAGGACAACTTCTTCAAGCAGTGGTACAGGAAGAAGCTGGTATCGTTCAAGGAAAACATGGTTTTCATGCAGGACAATGCTCCATCACATGCATCCAACTACTCCACAGCGTGGCTGGCCAGTAAAGGTCTAAAAGAAGAAAAATTAATGACATGGCCCCTTGTTCACCTGATCTGAAACCCCATAGAGAACCTGTGGTCCCTCCTACAATGTGAGATCTACAGGGAGGGAAAATAGTACACCTCTCGGAACAGTGTCTGGGAGGCTGTGGTGGCTGCTGCACGCAATGTTGATCGTAAACAGATCAAGCAACTGACAGAATGTATGGATGGAAGGCTGTTGAGTGTCATCATAAAGAGAGGTGGCTATATTGGTCACAAATTTTTCGGGATTTTGTTTTTGCATAATCAAACAAATTCCATACGAAATCGAGGGTATCTTTAAAATCACAATTTTTATTATCAAGCTTTTAAAACCAAAGGTAATAGCTTAATGACATCATCAAGTTTAACAAATATAGAGACAACGAAGAGTGGTATGAGTATGGAGAAATAAATTACATCACAATATTTTTACCAAGAGAACAGTGCCTCACAGCATGCTGAAGGGGCCGGAGAGCAACACTCACAAATCTGCAATGCAGTTACACCATTCTAGACGCAATGAGATTACTAACAATATCTCTCAAGTATTGGGCATGTAATATGATCCAAACTATGAGAGCATATAGCCTTCAAACTGCTATCTCAAAATATCGAGATCACCTGCACTTATATTATATCCACACTGGAATTTACAGGCTCACCTGTGCAAACTAAACCCTCAGTCCTATACCTTAAACTGCATTAAATTAGGCATATCATAAATCAAGGTGCCTAAAATTGGTCCCTTGTTCAAATGAGACAACACATATAGCAGTAAGGGAGGTTTATAAGTTCAGTCCGCCCAATAGTACCCCTGTATCATTAAAGATATAAGGCTGAAAACCTAGAATCTAGTAATAAAGAGATACCTACATTAAAGCAGTATGGAGAGTGCTCGTACCGTAGCCCCTATGGCCCCTACGCGTTACGGTCCAATGACCTTCCTCAGGGGGGGTATAGATTATATCAGCTGATAAAAATTGTGATTTTAAAGATACCCTCGATTTCGTATGGAATTTGTTTGATTATGACTAAGTTTGGGTGGACTATATCTATGGATATGTGATTAATTTTTGTTTTTGCATGTCAGAAATTTTGTGCAGTTATATTAGTTTACCTGGTGAAAATAAACAAGTGAGATGGGAATATATTTGTTTTTTATTAAGTTGCCTAATAATTCTGCACAGTAATAGTTACCTGCACAAACAGATATCTTCCTAAGATAGCCAAATCTAAAAAAAAAAAAACACTCCAACTTCCAAAAATATTAAGCTTTGATATTTATGAGTCTTTTGGGTCGATTGAGAACATAGTTGTTGATCAATGATAAAAATAATCCTCTACAATACAACTTGCCTAATAATTCTGCACACAGTGTACATGGGAGGAACTTGTTAATGATCTCAAGGCAGCTGGGACCACTGTCACCAAGAAAACCATTGTTAACACATTACGCCGTAATGGATAAAAATCCTCCAGCCCCCACAAAGTCCTACTGCCCAAGAACATGTGCAGGCCTGTCTGAAGTTCACCAATGAATATCTTGATGATTCTGAGAGTGATTGAGAAAAGGTGCTGTGGTCAGATAAGAAAACAATTGAGCTTTTATGCATTAACTCAACTCGCTGTGATTGGAGGAAGAGAAATTCTGCCTATGACCCAAAGAGCACCATCCCCACTGTTCAAGTATGGTGGTGGAAACATTATGTTTTGGGGGTGTTTCTCTGCTAAGGGCACAGGACTACTTCACTACAAGAATGGGACAATGGATGGAGCTATGTACAGTAAAATCTTGAGTAACAACCTCTTTCCCATTGATAATGGGTCATGCCTGGGTCTTCCAGCATTCTAATGACCCAATACATACAGCCAAGGCAACAAAGAAGTGGCTGAAAAAGAAGCACATTAAGATCATGGAGTGGCCTAGCCAGTTTCCAGACCTTAATCCCATAGAAAACGTATGGAGAGAGCTGAAGCTCCAAGTTGCCAAGCGATAACCTCGAAATCTTAATGATTTAGAGATGATCTGCATAGAAGAGAGGACCAAAATTCCTCCTGACATGTGTGCAAACCTCATCACCAACTACAAAAATCATCTGTTATACTTTGTGAAGGATTATACTGTGGGAGTAATACACTGGGTATTATGGAATGTACTTTAGAGATATCATATTGTGTGTGGGGGAACATACTGTGGAGGCACCAATGGGGTATTTTTACTGTGTTTGGGGGTATCATACTGTTGGTGGTAGAATGTATTGCAGGGGAGATAACATACTGTCTCTGGGGGAATGTAATGTTTTGGCATCATTTTGTACATGGGGGCTGTAGGGACATCATACTGTGCATAGGGAAATGTATTAACAGGGGGTGCCATACTATGTGTGAAAGCCTTATATTGTGTGTGGGTGAATGTACTGTTGGAACATCATACCATGTGCATCAGGGAAATCAAACTGTGGGGAAATAATACGCGAACATGTCTGTAGGGACATTGATGTGGCCAGGGCTAGGGGTACTCGCACACTGGGATTGATGGCTTCTTGGGTGGAGGATCACGGGTGGTCGGGTTCCCGGTTCTGTGCCCTGGTTATCATTTGTTAGATGGTGGGGAGGGAATATTTACAAGGGAACGTGACGTCACCTGTAGTTCCCGGGAATTTAGGTACCAGCGCTGCAAGTCGGCAGCTGAGGTGATGGTGGGTGCAGCAGAGTGTGGTACAGCTCCCCCACAGGTGGAGCTTTTACCTCAGGGCAGCGGTGATGAGGAGGAGATGAGAGAGATGAGGGGAGTAGTTGCTGAAGTTCTTACCCCTCTGATGAGCTGCTGGTGTTGGAGCTGAAGCCCTCCGGGCACTGGCGAGAGGGATGACAGAGATCAATTTAACTCAAACTCCACTTTACTGGGTACCGGCAGGTGTTAAACGATACACGGTACAGTCTGGTTTACCGGGTGTCTGTTGCCAGTTCAGGGTCCCCCTTATGGAGTCTCTAGGTGTTCTCTCTCTTTGTCTTTCGGGGTCTACTTTCCTCCTCTCTGTCTCTTCCACCCTCGCAGAGCTCTCCCACCAGTCCTACGGTCTGTAGCCAGAGGCAAGGTCTGTGCCTTACCGGTCCGGACGGGAGCGGCAGGGACGCACTATTTCTCCCGCCACCAGAATTTGGCCCTTTCTCCTCTAGTGTCCTGAACTGGTTTCAGTCCTGAGGGGCTAGATGCCTTTGTGGCGCTAACGGCAACCCAATTACTATGGGCCCGCAGCTTGTCTGTTTGCGGTCAGATGTGAACTACTGACCGCCTCGGTTTCCCGTGCTTCCGGTGCTTCCCCCAATGCGACCAGCCGGCTCCAACCAGTCCTGGCCCGTTGCCTTCTGTCCTGGGCCCCCACTTAAAGATGAGATCCCTCCCGTCAGCGGTACTTTCAGGCCCGTCCTTCCTGACTGCCTTCCCAGCAGTGTCTGAGGTAAAACTCTCCTAACTTCCTGGTTTTCCCACTCTAGACTAGGCTCCACCCCCTTTTCGAACCTACTAAATAACCAGTCCCCCCTATTCTGGGTGGCCTAGTCCTGTGTGTGTGTGTGTGTGTGTGTGTGTGTGTGTGTGTGTGTAACTTGAGACTCCACAGGTTAAACCCTGAACTGAAAACTTACAGAGATACCACATTTATTGTCAGAGTGTAATACCTCTCTGTGGCGCCTAGCCAGAGGGGCGCCACAACATCATACTGTGTGTGAGACAATATGATACCAGATAGCACTATACAATGTGAGGACATTATACTGTGTGTGGGAATGTACTGTTGTGGGCTATATCATGTGTAGGAGAATGTACTTTGAGGGGAATTATACTATGGGGAGGGGGGCATCAGGGCTATCATATTATATGTGGGGAAAATACCGTGTGAGGTTGACTGTGAGTGCGTTATACTGTGTGGGAGACTATACTATGTGGGTTAAATGTGCTACAGAGGGATATCATTATGTGCATAGGGTGCCAATAAAGTAGTACTATAATATGTTAGAACGCTAAAGGGCTTCACAAAGAGCAATATTTATGTGTGCGCACATTAAAAGGACCTAGAGAGGTTAGGGAAGTGGCTTCTTAAAAAATAAAATGGGCACGCAGCCCACTGAATCTGTCCCGCTTTCAGGTCTTTTCACAGTTGACAGATCTCAAGTGAGTTTTCAATTGAACTTATTTGGTATACCATGATGTGTTTCTTTCTGTAGGATTTTAACTATTATTATGGAATCTGATATAGAACTTATCAAATAGATGAGTGACATTTGTCAAAGATCCTGTATAATCAGATGTGAATATTAACACTAACAGAAGCTAGTCTGTTCCTAACTAATTAAATGCTATGACCCAGCTAAATACATAGACACATACATGTGGCAAGCTGTTGTTAGGCTACATTCACTTCTCCACATGCAATAGAGTGTTGTTACCACTGTATGATGCATATGAATGGTGCCCAAAGGACCCCACTGACTGTTGGTCAGGCAGCCATTGTGGTGTTTATTGATTTGGCAGTAATAATTCTTAGGCTACGCGCACACATTGAGTATTTGGTGAGATTTTTTCCTCAGTATTTGTAAGCCAAAACTAGGAGTGGAACAATCAGAGGAAAAGTATGAGCTTGTGCCTACGCTGCCGATTTTTGTGCGTTATTGGTGCAGATTTTGCTGCGGAAAAGGTGCAGATTTGTGTAAAATCCGCACCCAGCAAAGATGTAGATATATCTCCTGTTTCCTGACACGTCCCTCTATTCCTGACACCTGCCGCCATGAGATTGTGTCTCTGAGAGATGAGGATTTCACGATCACAAAATTCTCCAATGTAACAAGAGATCTGATTATGCAGCGTCACTGATCTCTAGATAGATCTTTTACAGGCACGTCTAGATCATGCCATTTGTTCCTTGTTACAGCAATTCTAAAGCAGTTATAGCTGGCCATTTTTATATACAATATATTATATAAAAATAGAAGAAATCAAATGGTTTTAAAGCCTCCTAGAGATAGATTAATAGCAAGTTAGTAAATCATAGTTATGTCGATATTAATAAAATAAGGAAAGGCTGATTGTATGCCAGACAATATACTGTAGAAGTAAGGCAAAACTTGGACCTAAGTAAAACCTAGATCCTTTTAGTTATAATATAAAGTATAAAAACCCTTAGACAGATTTGTCATACAGATATTATTTTTTTTTACTGCTGTTGGCGTCCTAGTCACAATTTAATCAATGAGAAACTGAAATGGTTCATAAATCAAGAGAAGAATGCCATTTGCTTGAAAATGGTCTCTCAAGTTTGAGAACACATTACACATATCAACGTCTGAACCTGGAATGAGCTGCCAAGAAAACATTTGGACAACAGAGAATATAATGTGATACAAGGTTATAGACAGGATATACAGGGCTGTGGTTACAGAGTGACCTCTAGTGGAAGGTTTTGAAACTGCTTCTTTCAAGGTTATGCATACCTTTAGCACATTTTTCTGTCTTCTGATATGTCATAGAGATTTCATTGGACACCCTGAAAGAATAGCTCAGGGGAAGGAAAGAGGTTTAGTTATGACCTGGAATGGAGCAGTGCTTAGATTGGCACTTAACCCTGCACTTTGTGCAATACGGTTATGATCAGGTATGTGTACATGACCTTAAAGCGAACCTGTCACCCCCTCCAGGCATCTAAAGATAACATAGCCACCTTCTGCAGCACTAAGGCTGCATTCTGACAAGGTGTCTATAGCATTTATGCTCCCTTGATTCACTGAAATAAAGACTTAATAAAATCTGTTTCAAACCAGACCCAAGACCGGGAGGCGGGTTTTCATGTGTCTGTCTCCCTCCTCTGTGGTGTCAGTCATCCCTCTCTGCTTTCTGTGTGCCGCCTGCAGGGTCACCTCCCTGCACTACAGAGCTTTGTCAGCTCTGCTACAACAGGAAGCTGCTGTTATAAGAGACCCCACAGTAGTAAATCTAGCAGGACGACCCTAAGCAGACAAAGCACTGCCTGCTACTTAGCAGCCCTTGAGCTGAGCTGTCAGCAGTGCAGCAGAGTTGAGTTTGTGCTTTAGATCAGGGGCTGAGGACGGAGCAATGCTGCTGGGTACAAGAAACTGAAAGTGAAAATTGCTCAGCTCAAGGGCTGCTACGTAGCAGGCAGTGCTCTGTCTGCTCAGGGTCCTCCTGCTAGATTTACTACTGTGGGGTCTCTTATAACAGCAGCTCTATGTTGTAGCAGAGCTGATAAAGCTCTGTAATGCAGGGAGGTGGCCCTGGAGGCGGCACGCAGAGAGCAGAGAGGGATGACTGACACCACAGAGGAAGGAGACAGACACTTGAAAACCCGCCTCCCGGTCTTGGATCTGGTTTGAAACAAAGTCTTTATTTCAATGAATCAAGGGAGCATAAATGCTATAGACACCTTGTCAGAATGCAGCCTTAGTGCTTCAGAAGGTGGCTATGTTATCTTTAGATGCCTGGAGGGGGTGACAGGTTCGCTTTAATGTGGGTCGAAGAAAACAAAGCCAATAAAATATTTCCACAATTTGGAATAAGTACCATTTTCTGATGGAAAAAGTCTAATTATATTTCCCTACATCAGAAGCCATATTGGGACTGGAGTTCAGAGATTGAGACAGGGAAAAAATCCAAGTAACAAAAAGAATGCAATATACAAATTGGCACTAACCTTTAAATGCACTGTTCCAAATTATTAGGCACAGTAAAGTTTCTAAACATTTGATATGTTTGAAAGAACTGAAAATGCTCATTTGTTGAATTTGCAGCATTAGGAGGTCACATTCACAGAAATAAAAAGCTACCATATATACTCGTGTATAAGCCAACCCGTGTATAAGCCGACCCCCCTACTTTTGCCCCCCAAAACTGGGAAAACTTATTGACTCGTGTATAAGCCGAGGGTGGACAATGCAGCAGCTACCGGTATTGAAAAATGTCAAAAATGAAAATGGATACGAATAAAATTTTGAACTTTTAGTTAAAATCAGCAGACCATCATCCTGTTATAAAGCCCCCTATCACTGGTATAAAGCCCACCATCCCTGTATATAGCGGCCATCACTGGTATATATAGTAGTGCCCATAACTAGTATACAGTCGCCGCCATCACTGGTATACAGCCCCCAGCACTGGTATACAGCTCCAGCATTGGTATACAGCTCACCTGCAGTGGTATACAGCCCCAGCAGTGGTATACAGGCCCCATCACTGGTATACAGCTCCCCTGCAGTGGTATACACCCCCAGCAGTGCTATACAGCTGCAGCAGTGATATACAGCTCCCCTGCAGTGGTATACAGCTCCCCTGCAGTGGTATACAGCTCCCCTGCAGTGGTATACAACCCCAGCAGTGGTATACAGGCCCCATCACTGGTATACAGCTCCCCTGCAGTGGTACACGGCCCCAGCAGTGCTATACAGCTCCAGCAGTGATATACAGCTCCCCTGCAGTGGTATACAGGCCCAGTCACTGGTGTACAGCTCCCCTGCAGTGGTATACAGCTCCAGCATTGGTATACAGCTGCCCTGCAGTGGTATACAGGCCCAATCACTGGTATACAGCTCCCCTGCAGTGGTATACAGCCCCAGCAGTGCTATACAGCTCCAGCAGTGCTATACAGCTCCCCTGCACTGGTATACAGGCCCAATCACTGGTATACAGCTCCCCTGCAGTGGTATACAGCCCCACCACTGGTATACAACCCCCAGCACAAGTATACAGGCCCCTAGCAGAGGCTATACAGGCCCCCCAGTAGGGGTTATGCAGGCCCCCCATCGCTTTAGAGGCCCCTCGCTGTCGCTGCAGGAGCATCAGAAATCTCACCCTCCGCCGTCCTCTGGAGCCACCGGGGGTCCTGGGTCCTCGGTCCCAGTCTGTCCTCCTTCCTCCATCCTCATCCTCGGTCCTCCATGCTCTGCTCTCCCTGTATGCACGCTTCCCGTGCTGTGGGCGTCGCGGCAGCATGATGTCATCGCCGCTGCGTCCAACCCGCCCACAGCATTAGAAGCGTGCATACAGGGAGAACAGAGCACGGAGGACCGAGGATGCAGATGGAGGAAGGAGGACAGACTAGGACCGAGGACCCAGGACCCCCGGTGGCTCCAGAGGACGGCGGAGGGTGAGATTTCTGCTGCACCTGCAGCGACAGCAGGGTGGGGGGGGGCGCACTGTATTATGCACGGCTCCCCCTTTCACTGATTGACAGGGGGAGCCGTGCATATTTAATGAGCGGCGTCACATGACCTCCCGCTCCTATTCCAGCCTCCCCCAGTCACCTCCAGCCCCCGGTTACTGTCCCTCCCCACTCAGCCAGTATATGACTCGCGTATAAGCCGAGGGGGGACTTTTCAGCACATTTTTTGTGCTGAAAAAGTCGGCTTATACGCGAGTATATACGGTATTTAACTCCAAAACATCCTAACAGGCCAAGTTACATGTTAACATAGGAACCCTACTTTGATCTCACCTTCACAATTCTTGCATCCATTGATATTGTGAGTTTCTGGAGAGTTTCTGCTTGTATTTCTTTGCATGATGTCAAAATAGCCTCCCAGAGCTGCTGTTTTGATGTGAACTGTCTCCCACCCTCATAGATCTTTTGCTTGATCATACTCCAAAGGTTCTCTATAGGGTTGAGGTCAGGGGAAGATGGTGGCCACACCATGAGTTTATCTCCTTTTATGCCCATAGCAGCCAATGGCACAGAGGTATTCTTTGCAGCATTAGATGGTGCATTGACATGCATGAAGATGATTTTGCTCCTGAAGGCATGTTTTTGCTTTTTGTACCATAGAAGAAAGTTTTCAGTCAGAAACTCTATATACTTTGCAGAGGTCATTTTCACACCTTCAGGAATCTTAAATAATATTTATTCATTTATATAGTGCTATTAATTCCATAGCACTTTACATACATCAGTAATGCTGTCTCTCTTGGAGCTCACAATCTAAATATCCTATCAGTATGTCTTTTACAATGTGGGAGGAAACCAGAGTGCCCGGAGGAAAGCCACGCAAACACGGGGAGAACATACAAACTCTTTGCAGATGTTGTCCTTCGTGTCCTTGGTGGGAATTGAAACCAGGACCTCAGGACCCCAGTGCTGCAAAGCTGCAGTGCTAACCACTTGAGCCACTGTGCCGCCCAAAAGGGGCCTACCAGCTGTTTTCCAATGATTCCGGCCCAAAACATGACTCCTCCACCTCCTTGCTGACGTCGCAGCCTTGTTGAGACATGGTGGCCATCCACCAACCATCCACTACTCCATCCATCTGGACCGTCCAGGGTTGCTTGGCACTCATCAATAAATAAGACTGTTTGAAAATGAGTCTTCATGTATGTCTGGGCCCACTGCAACCGTTTCTGCTTGTTAGCACTGTTTAGGGGTGGCCGAATAGTAGGTTTATGCACCACAGCAAGCCTTTGAAGGATCCTACACCTTGAGGTTCAGGGACTCCTGAGGCACCAGCAGCTTCAAATATGTTTGCTGGTTTGTATGGCCTTTTTAGCAGCTGCTCTCTTAATCCGATGAATTTGCCTGGCAGAAACCTTCCTCATTCTGCCTTTATCTGCACGAACACATCTGTGCTCAGAATCCGCCACAAATCTCTTCACAGTACGATGATCATGCTTGAGTTTTGTCCAAGGCATTGCACTATTTGATGCTTTCCGGCAGCAGAGAGATCCTTTGTCTTTCCCATGTTACTTGAAAACTGTTGCCTGCTCAATATTGTGGAACATCAGTTTTCCTTTTATTGGGCTGAGCTGCCAAACTAATTATCACAAGGTATCTGAGATTGATTTCAGTGATCCAAAGAATCCTGAAACACAATACCATCAATGGGTTTCATTGACAAAAAAAAACCCTATGACACTTAAAACCAATTTGCATAATAATTAAAAACATGGTTTATTAGTGTGTTTTGAAGTCACACACCATAAAAGCTGTCAGCAAAGCAGGAGAAGGCAACACAAAGTAGGGAATAGAGCCAGACTGAAAGAGACTTGTAAGGTGCTTCATCATGGCCAAAGCAGTTTAGGCCATCGATACAAAGTATTTGTAGTGCCGACGTTCCAGTCCCTATATGTGCCTGCGCTCCAGTGCGTCCTAGCACCGATGACCCTACACTTTCTCTTTCCTCACCCAGCAAGGATACCAATGTCTCTACCACTCTGGTTGCCAGCTTGTCCTTGTGGACATGCATGTGTAGTATGGTCCTCTGCTCTCCCATATGGCCACACATGTGTCAGGTCTCTGCACTCCGGCATGGCCATCCTCATGCTGCGTGGTCCTCTGTTCTCTGCATTGTCACCCATTTGTAGTGCAGAACCTGGTTCTCTTCCACAGCTGATCACAGGTGTTTTGGCCCTGGATCCTGCCTGGTTCCCTAGGCCCTAGGCTCAAGCTTTGTACTTGCCTTGCTGGGGTTCCTGGTTATACCCTAGGAAACATGTGCGTGCACACTTTCCTGTCTCTTAAAGGGGCTGTGCACACACCTTGAATAAGTGTCTCCGGTCTATTGCTGGGAGGCACTAAATATTTAAAGGGCTCCTGTCAATTCCAAAAAGCCACCTAAGCTAAAAAAAACATGTCCCTGCAGCATCCTATCACTATTCTCACACTCCTTTTGTGTCCTAAAAGCATCCTGTCAAAGTAGATAAAAACGATTTTATACTCCCTCATTAGGTATTATAATTAGTAGGGGCTACATTCTTTAGCCCTTTAGGGCTTGTTTGTTATGTGCCCTGTTCGTCATTAAATCACGCCCTAATGGGCATGATCTTTTATTCATGTTCTATTCAGGCGCCCTCCCTGCTCTGCACGGCGCTGGATGGGCATTAATGTAGCGAATCTTGTCATTTCCGGTCGGGTGACGTCAGTAAACCCACGCCCCTCTTTCGGCTTCAAGCACCGCATTGCGCATGCGGTGCTTGAAGCAGAACACAGCGGCGTGGGTTTACTGACGTCACCCGACCGGAAATGACACGATTCGCTACATTAATGCCCATCCAGCGCCGTGCAGAGCAGGAGGGCGCCTGAATAGAACATGAATAAAAGATCACGCCATTAGGGCGTGATTTTATGACGAACAGGGCACATAACAAACAAGCCCTAAAGGGCTAAAGAATATAGCCCCTACTAATTATAATACCTAATGAGGGAGTATATAATCGTTTTATCTACTTTGACAGGATGCTTTTAGGACACAAAAGGAGTGTGAGAATAGTGATAGATGCTGCAGGGACATGTTTTTTTAGCTTAGGTGGCTTTTTGGAATTGACAGAGCCCTTTAAATATTAGTGCTCCAGCAATAGACCGGAGACACTTATTCAAGGTGTGTGCACAGCCTTAAGAGACAGAAAGTGTGCACGCACATATAAAATAATTTTTATCTACTTTGATAGGATGCTTTTAGGACACAAAAGGAGTGTGAGAATAGTGATAGGATGCTGCAGGGATGTGTTTTTATTAGCTTAGGTGGCTTTTTGGAGGTGACAGAATCCCTTTAAAGTATCTTTTTGTAACCTAGCCCTGTGTGTTGGTCCAGCTTGTTACTCTGGTTGTCTATAACCAGCACCAGCCAGCCCTGCCTGCTACCAGTTCTGTTCCTGTTGATGTCCCTGTACTCCTGTGTCTGTCCAGTCTTTGTTCCTGGACCCGTCCGTTCTGTCCAGGTACCAGCCTGTGTCTGCACCTGAAATCCTGCTATGTCCTGGACTTGAAGCCCTGCATGTGTCTTGCACCTGAAGCCCTGTGTACCTGCTCACACCAGTCTGCTCCGATCAGCACCTGCTGTGCCTACACCTGTCTGTTCTGGTTCCCCACTGCGGTGCCATTACACCTGCACTCTGCTGACAGATGACTTCAGCCTGATGTTCATGCCTGATGACTTCTATCTAGGCCAGCACCAGATGATTACAGCCTCATGTCCGTGCCTGACAACCTCTGTCCGATATCTGGAGCATGTCGGTGTCTGATGACCTCTGCCCGATGTCTACATCCTTGTCTGATGTCCGGTGTCTGATGACCTCTGCCCGATGTCTGGAACCTGATGACTTCTGCATGTTATTCAGTGCTTCATGACTGTACCACATATCTGTATACTCTTGTGTCAGCTCTGTCTGCCTCTGGCCAGCCCCCTGTCCTGCTGTCACCCAGCACGGCTCAGCTGGCAAAGTCCCGGATGCTGCCCTCCCCTAGTCTGGGTAGGCTCTGGTTTTTCTTGTGGTCCAGTGGGTCCACCTCCTTGGATGCTCAACCTCTTGGCGTGTGTAATTGTATTAAATAATATGTTTACTATAACCTAACATTATTACGGATAAAAGAAATGTATGTTGTGGCTATTATGTAAGGTTCTTAATAATAAGTAAATGTGTGTGAGTAGGTGTTGTAGAAAGGTTCATGTGGTCACTCACTAACCTTCCTGTAACATAAAAAGTATGAAAGTATGTGAGCAGAGTTCATTCAGTAATGAAGTAATACTGCCACCGTGTGGAGTTTGTATTGTATTGCATTGCACTGACCCTCACAACAACAAATCATTGCCATAGAAGATCAATCAAAAACAATATTTACAAGGAAATAAATTCGGACACAGCACTAACCAATTCTACTAATATAATAGCATGGGAAAGGGAATTGAAATCCCCTATCCCCATAGAATGTCTCAGCAAAACACTTGCAAATTTACACTCTCACATCCCCTGCTCTTCACTCATTGAATCGCACTACAAGATTCTTCTTAGATGGTACTATACACCTGTTAAGACTACATCACATTAAAGAGGATAACTCGCCCTTATGTTGGCGGAATTGTCTCAAAGAAGGTAATTTATCACATATTTTTTGGGACTGTGAATTACTTAAAACCTACTGGGGTGAAATCCAAATGTTAATAAACGAGATCAAATAGTGACATCATACTAACTCCAGAACTGGTACTTCTTTTACTTGGTATAAACTCAATCCCAAAAGATTTCAGACCCCTTATTTCTCACATTTTACTTGCTGCCAAAAATCTCATAGCAACAAAATGGAGACCCCCAGCCGCCACTGTTTAACGTTTTACTTGAAAAAATAGCCACTCACAACTCCTACGAACTTTCGTTTGCTATAAGAAACAGACTTTATAGAAGATATGAGAATAAATGGCGGTGTTGGAATAGTTACTTTCCTTCCAAATACTCTACTCATCCGTCTATTGTTGATGTTCCTGGCTTAACGCAACTTTAATGCATAGAGAACTAGAACATCCCCTCCTTTCCTGATGTATATATCCCTCACTATCCCCCTCTCTTTCACTCTATTTTCTGCATCAAAATTACAATTTTTCTTTTCTTTTATTATACTATTCTTATATGTTGCAATTACATATCAATTGCATATATGTTATCTCAGTTATTCATATTTATCCTACTCTGTTCAGGATTAATATCCAGTCAACAATTAAATATTTATAATGTCTTGCTTTTACACATTGTATCCTAAAAGAAATACTATTGTTTCTACAAGATTGTGTATTGTTATCACATTTAAAAATTAATAAAATTCTTTGAACAAGAAGATCAATCAAAGTCCTAGGATCTTGATAAATAAAGAATTTAACAAGTTTAAAATATTAACTGGAAAGTAAGTTAAAACTACTGATAATTAAGGCACAATTTCAATAACATTCAGCATTCTTTTGTCTCTTGAATAATATTTATCTATAGGACTTACAGCAAATTAAAGCACCACCCAGCATTTTGTTTTTTTTTCAGCGCTAGAGTTCTGCTTTAACTGTTAGTTACCTGCCGCTAGCTTTATAGTTACCCTCCAGTGTTTTTGTGATTTTTCAGCGGCGCTCCGGTCCAGCGGCGTCATCTTGTGAGTATGACTACTGACTGGCAGTAAGTCAAACTTACGTCACAAGTAGAGATGAGAGGACCAGTGGAAATTCGGGTTCTGGGGTTCAGCCAGACTTTATAAAAAGTTCTGTTTGGACCCAAAAGTGACCAGAACCTCATTGGAAGTCACTGATTGGCAGTTCGGTTTTCTGCCCGCATACAGCCATCTATAAGCAAAACACTTCTGAGGGCAGGAGACCGGGGGTTTGACTTTTTTGTACACAATACATCCGATAACGCTGATTTTACACCCAGTGCGAGACATTCAAACACTGCAAGCGGCTCACACTGGGCCGATGTCAGGATTCTGTTGTCTTTCTCTAGATTTACTACTAGTGGCTGCAATTATTCACTTTTCTAAATTGTGATGCAATTTCACTCCTTACCACTGGAACCGCCCTTTAATAAGATGGCCGATGCTGAACCTATGAAAGCCATCTTGTTTCCTGTTTGGGCCTACTTAAACCACATGGAGCCTTCACTTATTTCTTGAGTATTGTGTCTAGCTGTTAGTCTAGTTCCAGTCTCTAGCTCAGAACAGTCTTCCAAACTTATCTAAATTGTTTCCTCAACTTACATTCCTGCATACAAGGACTTCTACCACTGCCTGTTGTTCCCTATTCATGCCCCTCTGTCCAGTGGATTCCAACCTTGTTCTACTTGTATGATAACAGCCGAGCACGAGTGTACCAAGCACAGCGACACTCGCTCCAGCGGTTTGCGTATGCAAAGCACCCGAACTACGAACCTTGAGAATTCTTGTAAAGTCTGTGTCCGTTAGGAAAACTGAACTTTAAAGCCTGGTCCACACACCCTTAGTGACAAGCTCCTGATGATATCTCTACAAGAGCCAGGAGTTCTCATAGAGATGCATTGATTTGTGACCTCCGATGCACTCCCTGAAACACTAGAGCTGTCAACAGGTCACAAACTGGAGAAGACCAACAGGAGTGGCACTAATAAGAGATGAAGACGGCAGCAGATGAGTATAAGACATGGGCAGGGGGTTTGCATTTAAAGAAACACTAGAGCTGCCGATAGGTCACAAATCACCATAGACCGACCGGAGCAGCGGCGATAGAAGATGAAGTTGCCATAGTGTGAGTATAAGGCTGCAGTCACACTAGCGTATGACTCATGCAAGGATTGCATTGAACTACCTGGACCAGCTGGTGGCTCTCCTCACCTTAGCATGACGGCTTAATATATTTCTATGCAGCAATCACTGTCATGTCAGAGAACCGAAGGTCAACCTTGACAGTTTCATGCAATTCTCACACATTTTATAAAGCAGTGTGACTCCAGCCTAATAAAGGGTTCAGGGGACTTACAGTAGATTTAAAACACCACTCCAATGCAAAAAAACCAAAAAACTTGAGTGGTGCTTTAAAGCAGTGATTACTAAGTTCTAATATAGAAGTTTTATTCAAGAGACAACAGAGAGCCAAAAGAAACTGTGCTTCATCCTGGGAAAAATTTGAGAATCTGAGAGTCCTCAGTGGTTGATACCTTTTAATGGCTAATTGAAAAGATGGTAAACATAGCAAGCTTTCAAGACACTATGGCCTCTTCATCAGACTTAATGATACAACTTTTCTTACCATCTTTTCAGTTAGCCATTAAAAGGTATCAACCACTGAGGACTCTCAGATTCTAATATTTTTCTATCTCCTGGCTAACACAGTACAAACGCTTTTTACCTTATCATCCTGGGAAGCCGCTCAGCATAATCAGAGTTACAGGAAAAAAGACTCAAGTCACATTGTAAAGCGGCATTCATACATCTGTGTGTTATGGTCTGTGCTTCATGATCTGGCCACAGTTTTCCTGACCCAAACTCATCAGCCTCATAGGCATATGTGAGGTTGTTAACTTTGGGTCAGGAGACACACAGCTTCTCAATTGCCGAAGATAATACATAAAAAGTAATGACGGATCTTTGCCAAATAGTACCTTGTCAAACCACAACCCTTCAAGGAAAATATTCTGTGGACAGATGAATCAAATATACAATCAAATATAGACGTTTTTGGCAATGTAAAAGCTTGTTGTTTTTTTTACAGACGGTGCAATGAAGCTTATAAGGAAAATAACACACTACCAACGATTAAGCATGGTGAAGGACCCATAATGCAGTGGAGTTGCTTTGCTGCGACTGGTATTGGAAGCATTGACCGTATCACAGAAATCATGAAATCAGAGGATTATTAAGAGACTAGATGGCGGCCCGATTCTAAAGAATCGGGTAGTCTAGAATCCATATATAGTTTATTTACTAATAGTTAGGGGAGTGGGGTGAAATGAATTGTGTTTATACAGGTGGCTCAGTGGGTAGCAGAGTATACGGTGGCTCAGTGGTTAGCAGTGAGTGCGGTGGCTCAGTGGTTAGCAGTGAGTGCGGTGGCTCAGTGGTTAGCAGTGAGTGCGGTGGCTCAGTGGTTAGCAGTGAGTGCGGTGGCTCAGTGGTTAGCAGTGAGTGCGGTGGCTCAGTGGTTAGCAGTGAGTGCGGTGGCTCAGTGGTTAGCAGTGAGTGCGGTGGCTCTGTGGTTAGTGAGTGGGGTGGCTCAGTGGTTAGCAGTGAGTGCGGTGGCTCAGTGGTTAGCAGTGAGTGCGGTGGCTCAGTGGTTAGCAGTGAGTGCGGTGGCTCAGTGGTTAGCAGTGAGTGCGATGGCTCAGTGGTTAGCAGTGAGTGCGGTGGCTCAGTGGTTAGCAGTGAGTGCGGTGGCTCAGTGGTTAGCAGTGAGTGCGGTGGCTCAGTGGTTAGCAGTGAGTGCGGTGGCTCAGTGGTTAGCAGTGAGTGCGGTGAGATTGGTCAGCACAGTGGCGTGGGCAGAGTGGTCAGCGCAGCGCTGTGGGCAGAGAGGTCAGCACACACATACATACATACACACACACACAAACATACACACACTCCGCTATAGTTATCACCGACCCTGCGTCTTCCCTGCCGGCTGGATCCTGAGTTGACATGTCACCGCCCGCGGACGACTGGACCCAATATGGCGTCCGGGAAGTTTGGCGAGACTTCTTGGACGCTATATTGGATCCAGTAGTTCGGGGGTGGCCACATGTCGACTGAGGATCTAGGCGGCTGATGCAGGGCCGGTGGTAAGTATAGTGGAGTGTGTGTGTGTGTGTATGTGTGCAGACAAAGTGAGGGAAGTGCGGACAAAGTGACGGAAGTGACTACATACACACATATATACACATACTGTACATTGCATATGAAGGGGTGAGGAGAGCGGAGGCTGGAGGGGTGAGGAGGGGTGAGGAGAGCGGAGGCTGGAGGGGTGAGGAGGGGTGAGGAGAGCGGAGGCTGGAGGGGTGAGGAGAGGTGAGGACAGGGGAGGCTGGAGGGGTGAGGAGAGGTGAGGACAGGGGAGGCTGGAGGGGTGAGGACAGAGGAGGCTGGAGGGGAGAGCGGAGGCTGGGAGGGGAGAGCGGAGACTGGAGGGCGGCGAACTGGAGGGGAGAGCGGAGGCTGGAGGGCGGAGGCTGGAGGGGAGAGCGGAGGCTGAGGGGAGAGCGGAGGCTGGAGGGGAGAGGGGAGGCTGGAGGGCGGAGGCTGGAGGGGAGGCTGGAGGGCGGAGCCTGGAGGGGACAGCGGAGGCTGGAGAGGAGAGCGGAGGCTGGAGGGGAGAGCGGAGGCTGGAGGGGAGAGCGGAGGCTGGAGGGGAGAGCGGAGGCTGGAGGGCAGAGGCTGGAGGGGAGAACGGAGGCTGGAGGGCGGAGGCTGGAGGGGAGAGCGGAGGCTGGAGGGGAGAGCGGAGGCTGGAGGGCAGAGCGGAGGCTGGAGGGGAGACCAGAGGCTGGAGGGCAGAGCGGAGGCTGGAGGGCGGAGGCTCGAGAGGGAGCGGAGGCTGGAGTGGAGAGCGGAGGCTGGAGGGCGGAGGCTGGAGGGGAGAGCGGAGGCTGGAGGGGAGAGCGGAGGCTGGAGGGGAGAGCGGAGGCTGGAGGGGAGAGCGGAGGCTGGAGAGGAGAGCGGAGGCTGGAGGGCAGAGCGGAGGCTGGAGGGCAGAGCGGAGGCTGGAGGGCAGAGGCTGAGAGGGAGCGGAGGCTGGAGTGGAGAGCGGAGGCTGAAGGGCGGAGGCTGGAGGGGAGAGCGGAGGCTGGAGGGGAGAGCGGAGGCTGGAGGGGAGAGCGGAGGCTGGAGGGGAGAGCGAAGGCTGGAGGGGAGAGCGGAGGCTGGAGGGGAGAGCGGAGGCTGGAGGGGAGAGCGGAGGCTGGAGGGCAGAGGCTGGAGGGGAGAGCGGAGGCTGGAGGGCAGAGGCTGGAGGGGAGAGCGGAGGCTGGAGGGCGAGAGAGGCTGGAGGGGGAGCGGAGGCTGGAGGGAGGGAGCTGGAGGAGGAGGCTGAGGGGAGAGCGGAGGCTGGAGGGGAGGAGGAGGCTGGAGGGGAGCGAGGCGTAGGCTGGAGGGGAGAGCGGAGGGGGGCGGAGCTGGAGGGAGAGGGAGGCTGGAGGGCGAGGCTGGAGGGAGAGCGGAGCTGGAGGGGAGAGCGGAGGAGGCTGGAGGGCGAGGAGGCTGGAGGGGAGAGCGGAGGCTGGAGGGGAGCGGAGGCTGAGGGAGAGCGGAGGCTGGAGGGGAGAGCGGAGGCTGGAGGGGGAGAGGCTGAGGGAGGCGGAGGCTGAGGGGAGAGGCAGGAGGGGAGGGAGGCGGAGGGGAGGTGAGGTAGAGGAGTGAGGAGGAGAGGCTGGAGGGGAGGGGGGAGGGGCGGAGGCTGGAGGGAAGCGGAGGCTGGAGGGGGTGGAGGAGAGGGAGGCTGGAGGGGAGAGGGAGGTGTGAGGCGGAGGCTGGAGGGGAGAGCGGAGTGGAGGTGAGGTCGGAGGCTGGAGGGGAGAGCGGAGGCTGGAGGGGAGAGCGGAGGCTGGAGGGCGGAGGCTGGAGGGGGAGAGCGGAGGCTGGAGGGGGAGGCTGGAGGGGAGGCGGAGGCGGAGGCGGAGGGGAGGGCGAGCTGGAGAGAGGCTGGAGGGAGGCGGAGGCGGAGGGAGCGGAGGGGCAGGGGAGGAGAGCGGAGGCTGAGGGGAGAGCGGAGGCTGGAGGGAGGGAGAGCGAGGCTGGAGGGCGGAGGCTGGAGGGGAGCGGAGCGGAGGCGGAGGCTGGAGGGGAGAGCGGAGGCTGGAGGGGAGGGGAGGCTGGAGGGGAGAGCGGAGGCTGGAGGGGAGAGCGGAGGCTGGAGGGGAGGGAGGCTGGAGGGGAGGGAGGGGAGGCTGGAGGGAGAGCGGAGGCTGGGGGGCGGAGGCTGGAGGGAGAGCGAGGGAGGGGAGGTGAGGGGAGGCTGGAGGGAGCGGAGCTGGAGGGGAGAGCGGAGGCTGGAGGAGAGCGAGGCTGGAGGGAGAGCGGAGGCTGGAGGGGAGGCTGGAGGGGAGAGCGGCTGGAGGGCGGAGGCTGGAGGGGAGAGCGGAGGCTGGAGGCGGAGGCTGAGGGGAGAGCGGAGGCTGGAGGCGGAGGCTGGAGGGGAGGCGGAGGCTGGAGGGCGGAGGCTGGAGGGAGAGCGGAGGCTGGAGGGGAGAGCGGAGGCTGGAGGGGAGAGCGGAGGCTGGAGGGGAGAGCTGGGGGGAGAGGGAGGGGAGGCGAGGCTGGAGGGGAGAGCGGAGGCTGGAGGGAGGGGAGAGGGAGGCTGGAGGGCGAGGCTGGAGGGGAGAGGGAGGCTGGAGGGGAGAGGGAGGCTGGAGGGGGAGGCTGGAGGGGTAGAGCGGAGGCTGAGGGGAGAGCGAGGCTGGAGGGAGAACGTGAGGCTGGAGGGGAGGGAGCTGGAGGCTGGAGAGGAGGAGAGCGGAGGCTGGAGGGGAGAGCGGAGGCTGGAGGGACGGAGGCTGGAGGGGAGAGGCGGGGAGGCTGGAGGAGGAGAGCGAGGCTGGAGGGGGAGGCTGGAGAGGAGGGAGGCTGGGGCGGAGTGGGAGAGCGGAGGCTGGAGGGTGGAGGCTGGAGGGGAGAGCGGGCGAGGGGAGAGCGGAGGCTGGAGGGGAGACGGAGGCTGGAGGGGAGAGCGGAGGCGGAGGGGAGGCTGGAGGGGAGAGGGGAGGCTGGAGGGGGAGCGGAGGCTGGAGGGGAGAGCGGAGGCTTGAGGGGGGAGGCGGAGGCTGGAGGGGAGAGCGGAGGCTGGAGGGGAGAGCGGAGGTGGAGGGAGTGGAGGGAGAGCGGAGGCTGGAGGGCGGAGGCTGGAGGGGAGAGCGAGGCGGAGGCGAGGCGAGGGGAGAGCGGGAGGTGGAGGTGGAGGCTGGAGGGGAGAGCGGGAGGCTGGAGGGCGGAGCGGAGGTAGAGGGAGAGGCTGGAGGGGAGAGCGGAGGCTGGAGGGCGGAGGCTGGAGGGGAGAGCGGAGGCTGGAGGGCGGAGGCTGGAGGGGAGAGCGGAGGCTGGAGGGGGAGGCTGGAGGGAGAGCGGAGGCTGGAGGCTGGAGGGCGGAGGCTGGAGGGGAGAGCGGAGGATGGAGGGGAGAGCGGAGGCTGGAGGGGGGAGGCTGGAGGGAGAGGGAGGCTGGAGGGGAGAGGGGAGGCTGGAGGGGTGAGCGGAGGCTGGAAAGGAGAGGGGAGCTTGAGGGCGGAGGCTGGAGGGCGGAGGCTGGAGGGGAGAGCGGAGGCTGGAGAGCGGAGGCTGGAGGGAGAGCGGAGGCTGGAGGGGAGGAGGCGGAGGCTGGAGGGGAGGAGAGCGGAGGCTGGAGGGAGAGGAGGTGAGGGGAGAGCGGAGGTCTGGAGGGTGGAGGCTGGAGGGGAGAGCGGAGGCTGGAGGGGAGGCGGAGGGGAGGGTGGAGGCTGGAGGGGAGATGGCGGAGGGCTGAAGGGGAGAGGGAGGCTGGAGGAGAGAGGGGAGGCTGGAGGGGGAGGCTGGAGGGGGAGCTGGAGGGGAGAGCGGAGGCTGGAGGGGAGAGCGGAGGCTGGAGGGGAGAGGCGTAGCTGGGGTGCTCCGGGCCCTAGGGCAAGATCAGCACCCAGGACCCCCATGTGAGGACCGGGGGGGGGGTGCTGGGAGACAGATGTGAGGGCCGGGGGGGTGCAGACTCACCGCGGCCGGGGTGCGTCTGGTGTAGGAGGAGAGTAGGGGCGGGCAGAGCTGCCGGACATGAAGTCCCGTCCTCCCTCCTCTCCGGGCGCGTGGCTGGCAGCACGGTGCTCCCCAGGGGGTGGGGGCAATGGGCCCCTCATGCCGGGGGGCACGGGGCGCTCGGCCCCCCTGCCCCCCCGCTAGGTACGGTAGTGGGTGGAGGGGAGAGGCTGGAGGGCGAACGAACTTCCGAGAGCGGAACGTTCCTCCGCCGCTCCCTGTAGCCGGGGGACCCCGCTCTGGTGACGTGAGCACCATGGGTCCGGAGGCCATCACGGAAGTACCTTCGGGTACTCCGGAAGTGGCCTTCGGCTTTTAATATTAGATTTTAGAGCAAAATGTCCTACCTAGTGTAAGAAAACGTGGTCTGAGTCAAAGATCATGAGTTCTTCAACAAGACAATGACCCAAAGCACACATCCAAAAGTACACAGGAATGATTGAAAAAGAGAAAATTGACTGTTTTAAAATGGCAGCAATGAGCCTGACCTCAATCCCACTGAAAATCTTTGGGGTGAGCTGAAATCTGCCATTGGGAAAAAGAACCCTGCAAACATTCAAGAGCTTGAACAAACTACAAAGAAAGAGTCAGAAAATACCAGCTGAGAAATGCAAGAAGCTTATGGATGGCTGCAAGAAACGTCTGGAGGTTGTGATCAATGCCAAAGGGTGTGCAACAAGTATTAATTAGAGTGCCTTTATTGCTGCACATGATGTTTATTCTTTGTAATTGCAACATGTAAGTTGACAATGTTTAATTGTGGTATTACTTAGGACCACTAATTGCACTAATCACAAAATGCTGAGGATATAACTTTGTTAGTATCTCAGTGGTTAGCACTGCCGCCTTGCAGTGCTAGGTTCAATTCGCACCAAGGAAAACATCTGCAAGACGTTTGTATGTTCTCCCCGTATGTGTGTTGGTTTCCTTTGGGTTCTCCTGTTTCCTCCCACACTGCAAAGACATACTGAGGGAATTTAGAAAAGACATACTGAGGGAATTTAGATTGTGAGCTCGCTCCATTGGGGACAGTGTTGCTGATGTATGTACTGTGCAGTGGATGTAATGCTGTGGAATTAATGGTGCTATATAAGTGAATATATACTATTATTATTATTATTACATCCATTGAATTGTTTGCTAATCCCATTCTCCCCCAGGGATATAGTTTCCACTCAATATCCTCATTTTAGGCTTGTTAGGGAGGGTGCACTTAAGAAAAGACAGGGTAATTCAATGTTGAGCAGGGGCGCCATTACCTATCACTAGGGTGCCAAGCTCTGAGGTCAGGTAGGGACACTTTAGGGACAGATAAGGTTACTTAGCCTCAAAGACTCCCAACTTTTTCTACATTTTCTCCTTCTTAGATGCACCGCTCTACTCGCTAAGAGTTACGTACATTTATATAATGCACATATTGGAGCCTGAGTGACCTCTTGGTTTTTAGAGCACATTAATTAACTTATATTTTAAGGCTTTTTTTCTCTAGTGTTAGTTTTCAGTTTTAGCCTCTTTGGCTCATACATTCATTTTACTGTTTTTTTGTTAGCTACATACACCATAAGTATGGAGTTAGGTTAACAGGCTATTAGGTCATGTCATGTTCCCCTTTTGGCTATTTTCCTATAAGTATTTGGTAAGATTTTGCACAGAATTTCTGTACCTATTATTTAAATCATGGTACTTGCATTTTTACATGCATTTTAGAGCATTTTTCAGCCGTAGTTTTCCCCCTTCCTTTTGATAGGTCATATTTTAATTAAAAACTGCTTTGCTTTTTATACTGTTGGGTATTTGTCTTTGGTAAAACTTTATTGATATAGTTGTGTGCAGATTACATGGTTTTAGTGCATTTTAGCCCGGTTCCGCGCATGCGCAATGCGCTTATTGAAGCCAGGCCGATCACGTGATAAGGCCCATAATGCACTGGGGCAGATCACGTGATCGGCCCCATAATGCACCGCGCCGGATGTGACGTAGCAGCCGGTGCATACTAGCTGTACAGAGGGCGGGAGGTATGCGCTGCCGGATCGAGGAGGGGAGATTGGAGCCTGGGGCGCCTTTCCAGTCCCCAGCCTCAGGGACTGCTGTAAGTTATGTTATTTTTCTCCAGTTTTATAGGGCCCCTTTAGCTCACAGAGGGATAGATAGGGAGCAGCTAGGAAGGTGTAGGGAGAGCTAGTGATAGTGTAGGGGCTTAAATCGAGGTGACAGGTTCACTTTAATATATACCCAATCTATTCTGTCTCTATGGTTTCAGATCCCATCAAATGGAAAACTGCATCACAAAATGGCAGAAAAACAGCACAGAATGGCAAAATCTACCAGTACAATCCAATCAAAGAAGTCCGATTACTGGGCCATTACACTGCAGCAGGGGCGGACACACCATCTGTGCAGCCAGTGAAGCCGCACAGGGGCCCAGGAGGTAAAGAGGCACGTCCACCTCCAAGGTAGGTGAAATTGTGCACAGGGGCCCACTTCTGTCTGTCTCCAAGTTTATTGCAGCTACAATGTCGGCATTATGTAACCGCAATATGGACTCAACACAGTTAGATTTTAATCAGAAGAGGGAAGCTGTGCTCACATTTCTATCATCAAAATATGGGGAGGGGGTTGCTCCTTTCCTAACAAAGGATCTGATAGATAAACATATTGAAATATCAAGGAGATAAAATATATTTATAGAAAAAAACTATTTGTGCATATGTGACAAGTAGTAATAAATAAATGGAACTATATAAACAGTATTCCAACCAATAGAGGCCTAATCACCTGATTATTAGTATGTCTAATTTAATAGTGCACAAAACTATAGAATTAACAGCGTCCTACCGATCCAGCTGAATGGACTATATTGGTGTGTGGAGGTAAGGAGAGGCCTGTTGGAGGAAGGCTGGTAATGCCCGTCCAGAAGCGCCCACTCACCTGCAGTCACTTGTGTGTTCTACCTAGGAATCTGAGAAGCAGTTCCAAGTGACGTCATTGAACAACTACAGTTCACAGCATGGACCAAGTTTCCTATGTGTTTCAAATAGTTTTCTTCCTCAAACAGGTCAGCTTCCACTTGGTCTCAGACTAAATGTTAAGGACAAAACAGGCTGCCACACACTGCTATAGTCCACTAAATACTAGGACAATTCAGCTGGATTGCTAGGAGACTGCTAGTTCTACAATTTAATGCACTGTTAAAAAAAGTCTGTCAGCAGATTTTTGCTATTTAATATGAGAGCAGCATAATATAGGGCTGGAGACCCGGATTGCAGAAATGTATCACTTATTAAGCCGCATGTTGTAGATTCTGTACAATCAGTATTTTATCATTAGGAGATTATCATCACAGGACTACATCTCGCATGCAGAGCAGTCAGGCTAATCTGTGTAACCTTCCCCCAACTGATTATCAGCTTGCTGACATTGTGTGTACAGTGTTGGACAAAAGTATTGACACCCCTGCAATTCTGTCAGATAATACTCAGTTTCTTCCTGAAAATGATTGCAATCACAAATTCTTTGGTATTATTATCTTCATTTAATTTGTCTTCAATGATAAAAACACAAAAAGAATTGTCCTAAAGTCAAATTGGATATAATTCCACAACAAACATAAAATGAAGGTGGACAAAAGTATTGCCACTGTTAGAAAAATCATGTGATTCTTCTCTAATTTGTGTAATTAACAGCACCTGTAACTGACCTGTGGCACCTAACAGGTGTTGACAATAACTAAATCACACTTGCAGCCAGTTGACATGGATTAAAGTTGACTCAACCTCTGTCCTGTGTCCTTGTGTGTACCACATTGAGCATGGAGAAAAGAAAGACCAAAGAACTGTCTGAGGACTTGAGAAACCAAATTGTGAGGAAGCATGAGCAATCTCAAAGCTACAAGTCCATCTCCAAAGACCTGAATGTTCCTGTGTCTACTGTGCGCAGTGTCATCAAGAAGTTTAAAGCCCATGGCACTGTGGCTAATCTCCCTAGATGTGGACGGAAAAGAAAAATTGACGAGAGATTTCAACGCAAGATTGTGCGGATGGTGGATAAAGAACCTTAACTAACATCCAAACAAGTTCAAGCTGCCCTCAGTCCGAGGGTACAACAGTGTCAACCCGTACTAGCCGTCAGCGTCTGAATGAAAAGGGACTGTATGGTAGGAGACCAAGGAAGACCCCACTTCTTACCCCGAGACATAAAAAAGCCAGACTGGAGATTACCAAAACGTACCTGAGAAAGCCTAAAATGTTTTGGAAGAATGTTCTCTCTTTTTGGGCAAAGGCATCAACATAGAGTTTACAGGAGAAAAAAAGAGGCATTCAAAGAAAAGAACACGGTCCCTACAGTCAAACATGGCGGAGGTTCCCTGATGTTTTGGGGTTGCTTTGCTACCTCTGGCACTGGACTGCTTGACCGTGTGCATGGCATTATGAAGTCTGAAGACTACCAACAAATTTTGCAGCATAATGTAGGGCCCATTGTGAGAAAGCTGGGTCTCCCTCAGAGGTCATGGGTCTTCCAGCAGGACAATGACCCAAAGCACACTTCAAAAAGCACTAGAAAATGGTTTGAGAGAAAGCACTGGAGACTTGTAAGGTGGCCAGCAATGAGTCCAGACCTGAATCCCATAGAACACCTGTGGAGAGATCTAAAAATGGCAGTTTGGAGAAGGCACCCTTCAAATATCAGGGACCTGGAGCAGTTTGCCAAAGAAGAATGGTCTAAAATTCCAGCAGAGCATTGTAAGAAACTCATTGATGGTTACCGGAAGCGGTTGATCGCAGTTATTTTGGCTAAAGGTTGTGCAACCAAGAATTAGGCTGAGGGTGCCAATACTTTTGTCTCGCCCATTTTTGGAGTTTTGTGTGAAATGATCAATGTTTTGCTTTTTGCTTCATTCTCTTTTGTGTTTTTTCATTGAAGACAAATTAAATGAAGATATTAATACCAAAGAATTTGTGATTGCAATCATTTTCAGGAAGAAACTGAGTATTATGTGACAGAATTGCAGGGGTGTCAATACTTTTGGCCAACACTGTATACACAGGAAGCTGCCAGTCAGGACTGTGACCGTGGTTACACACAAGCCAAGAAGGCTTAGCTCTGCTACATCTACATCAGACACAACAGGTATTCTATGAAAACTTCACCAACCAGCCCAATGAGTGATACATCTTAAAAGTTAGGCTTTTTTGCTTTGTGTTATGCTGATCTCATAGCAACAGCCTGTCAACAGATTCCCTTTAAATTAGACGATCTAAGGTTATGTTCACATACAGCGTTTTTTTTCTTCATGAATTAAAAGCTAAGAGAGATCAGAAATTTCATACACATAGTTGTTTTTTTTCATGACTGAATTTGAGCACTGAAGTGATTTAGTAAAACTCCAGCATATTAATTCTCTAAGGGTACCGTTACACAGTGCCACTTCACTGGCGGGGAATGACGAGAGCGCGCTTCCCCGCCGACATCGCCGGTGAGCTGTCACACGTAGCAACTCGCCGGCAAACTCACCGGCAAGTAGCGGCGGCGACCGCTTGCTGGGTTGACCAGCAACCCACCGACCGGTAACCCGCAATGTTAAACATTGCGGGGCGCCGCATTACACAGGGCGATCAGGCATGATCGCCCTGTTCAGATCGCCAGGTTTCACAACACTGCTGTGAAACCTGGCGATCATTCTGAGGCGATTTTTCGCCATAGAATCACCCTGTTGCACTGGGCGACTCGCCGGCGATGGTGCGGCGATTAGGCCACGCCCCTGCATCGCCGGCACAATCGCCAGCGAGGTGGCACCGTGTAACGGGCCCCTTAGGGTTTTTGCAGCATTTTGCCACTCAAAGGAAGTAATTAAAAAGTGAAAAAACACAAATGCCCTGCTCTAACCTCTGGGGTATCTGATCCTTCCTCTAGTTAAACCCACTCCTAACAATTTCCTATGGCATTTAGAGATCTTCTATGCTGACCACTCTAGTAAAGTTTTTTCCAGTTGAAGCTGTGAAATCTCTTTCTGGAGAAGCTGTGGAGTTAGTTTGTGTTTTGTCCCACTTGTTTGTCTCTCTCCCAGTGTTGTCTTATTGTAGTTCTAAGACTAGCATCCTGCTGCCTTACGCATTAGTCAGGCAGGCCTAGGCACGTGATCATGCATGGGGGAAGGAGCTGTCTAAAGAGGATAGGGAGCTCAGTGTTCAGACTCAGATGAGTGTTTGGGGGAGCAAGAGGGGACACCCCTTATCGCCAGGGCCTCCCCTTTTACCTTGTGTTCCCTCCTTGTTGCACGGTACGCTAAGCATTTCCTCGCTGGGGCATGAGTCAAACACTTTAGAAGCATTTTTTAATTTAATTGAAGCACCACTCCAGCAATTTTTTTTCAGTGCTGAGGTGGTGCTTTTAATCTAAGGCCCCTTTACCTTGTCTTATGCTAACCTGCAGCGCCATCTTGTGACTGTAAGTTCTAACCATAGTCTGGATAAAGCCAGGCTCGACCACTATAGGGTGCTCAGGTGAATTTAGCCTAAACCAATAGAAGAATACCCTGGCACATGCTGGTAAATTAGAAGAAGACCACTGGAGGTTTCCAGTTGCAAAAAAAATGTTTATTAATTCTATTGGTGTAACGTCTGAGCAGCTGAAATCAGAAATTACATCATAAGTAGTGATCGGTGAATCTGCCGATGTTTGGGTTCAGCGGATCCAGACGAACTTTTTTTTGTAAAGTCCGGGTTTGGGACTGGACTTAACCCGACCTTGAGTACGAGCCCCGAACGCGGACTTTAAAGTTATGAAATAGTGCCTGGGGGGGGGGCTGGGGGCTGTAAAAAGAAGCAGACCATTGATTAAACATCAGCATGATTACTTACCGGGGTCTATGCACTTGTACTTCCGGGGCAACTCATTAACTTCCTGGTTATTCACTGCACATGCTACAATGTATGGGCTGCTTCCAGGTTAGTGCACTGGCTCCAACAGCCAAGTATTTTGTGGGTGTACTTGCCAGCTTCAGATTGTGCGGTACACATGATCTGGAACCAGCAAGTACACCCAATACTCACCCACAATGCGCAGACTGGAAATAGATGCACCCAAGCACGTGATACCTGGAAGCAGCCCATACATGTTAGAATCTACCAAGAAGGAACAGCGCTGGTAAATTAGATTATCATGCTCACATGGGCGTGATAACCGCAGAATGAAGGTAGGGATGAATACCATACGAATGCCCCTTAAGAACAGTGTCAAGCTCATTAACATTAGAAAATGTAAGTGTATATAAATGCATTTTTTCAACTTTAACTCTAAATAATCAAAAGCAAATGTCAGGGATTCGCCCTCTTTTTGATTGTCAGGCGAGGTAAAAGTCACGGAAAGCGGGGGACTGGTATTCTCAGTGTGGTGAGGTCCATAATTATTGGGCCCCCCAAGCTAAGGAATAGCCACCGTCCCAGAAATTACCGCATTCACTAGAAGCGCCAATTCCTGGCTCTTTACCTGGCTCTTCCTGATGACCTTGGGTGGTGGCACCGGGGTATTAGAAGGGGTTAATGACAGCTCAGTATTGACAGCTTTTTTTTTAAGCCCAGATTGATAATGTTCAGTCCCTAGTAGACCCACCCATTATGAATCCTGTAGCTAGTAAAAAAAACACAACACGCAGAAAAAAATCTTTTGTTTGAAATAAATCACACTTTCAGCCCTCACTTTTCAATTCATTACCTCAACATACCCTCTGACGCTAATCCACAATGATGGACTTGCAAAGCACACTCAGCTATGCTGCATCAAGAGATTGCAGAGGGGAAACAAGCATCCTCTCGCTGCAATCTCTGCGATCACACTGACTGCCCAGGGAGCGGTGATGTCACCCACTGAGTCAGTGAGGGTTCCCGTGGATGTTGGCAGTAGGGTTACCTGAGTTCACTACCGTAGGGCCTCAGTAACTCTGGGTGAGGTCACCTGCAGCAGTCAGTGTGATCACAGAGGCTGCAGCGAGAGGACGCTTGTTTCCTTGCTGCAATTTCTTGATGTAGCATAGCTGAGTGTGCTTCGTGGGACCATCGCTGTGGATTATCATCAGAGGATATGTTGGGGTAATAAATTGGAAAATTAGAGTTGTCTGTCTGATTTATTTCAAATAAAAGATTTTTCTCGGTGTGTTGTGCTTTTTAACTATTTCCTCACAGGATTGATAATAGGCGGGTTTCATAGAGACCTGAATATCATTAATCTGGGCTTAATGACAAGCTGTCAATACTCAGCTGTCATCAACCTCTTCTATTACCCCAATGCGACCGCATTGGGAAGAGCCGGGTAAAGCACCAGGAATTGTCGCTTCTAATGAATGCACCAACTTCAGGGAGGGGGGCGACTTAAGGCTGCTTTTCTTTAGCCTGGTAGAGCCCAATAACTATAGACTTCACCACACTGAGAATAACAGCCCCAGCTGCCTGGGCTTTATATTGGCTAGCAATCAAAAATAGGGTAAAGCCCACACATTTTTAATTTTATATTTAAATAATTAAAAAAAAAGAATAATGGGCTCCCCTGTATTTTGATTGTCAGGTAAAGCCAGGAAGCTCAGGGTGGCAGCCTGTAGCTGTCCACTTTATCTGCGCTGAGAATCAAAACTACAATGTCATTTTTTTTTTTAATTATTAATTTTGTTTCCTATGGCAACCAATCACAGACACCAGCTCAGTGGGTAAGGGGCGCAGCAGCCAATCACAGACACTGTCACAGAGAGTGGGCATCTGTGATTGGTTGCTGGACTACGTGCAGTAACCTGGAAGCAGCCCATACATTCTAGCATCTACCGTGCAGTGACTAACAAGGAAGTTAATGAGCGACCCTGGAAGTACAAGTGTGTTGACCCCCCTTTAAATATGACGCAGATGATTAATCACTGTTTTATTTTTTTACAACTACCCCAGCCAAACCCATACAATAACATGCACTTCTCAGGGAAGTCTATGTTTGGGGTCTGTGCCCAAACAGTGGGTGTTCTGTACGAACCCAAACTTTTCAGTTTGGGCTCGCCCATCACTAATCATAAACTCTTAGTGCATCTCTATGAGAGCCACAACGAGCCTCTTCTAGACTTACATTGAACTGTGACCTCCAGCTCTCTATGAAACACTGGAGCTGCTGGTAGGTCACAAATTACAGGAGACAAACAGGAGCAGTGCTGATAACAGATGAAGACGCCGGAGGGTGACTATAAGGATCCTTTCAGACGTGTGTTCTACATGGACGATGCACATACCAGAATGCATTGACTGGCCAAGGCTATCCCAACCAGAGCATAATAGCTACATATAGGCTTTCAAGTAAGAAGAGACGGCACTCACCCATACGATAAGCGGTCCTTTATTCAGGGAACGTTAACATTCGGTTGCAGGGAGGGGAGGGGGGGCCGAGATGACGACGGCACCGTTTCGCGCTTGATACGCTTCCACGGGTCACAAGCGTATCAAGCGCGAAACGGTGCCGTCGTCATCTCGGCCCCCCTCCCTCCTGCAACCGAATGTTAACGTTCCCTGAATAAAGGACCGCTTATCGTATGGGTGAGTGCCGTCTCTTCTTACTTGAAAGCCTTGCTGTCGTTTGTGTGCCTGTGACAGGCACCCCCTACGAACTGCTGATTGCTCGCAGATTACCGCCACAAAGCGGCGTGCAGTGGTGCCTGTTTTTTCCTTCTGTGTTTGCTACTAATAGCTACATATATTTCTATGAGGAAGTCACGCTCAGGTTAGTCCCCTTTTACATCAGTGGCTTTTTGAATTTGCAGCAGATCCGTCAGATTTACCACATCTGCTGCTCAACGTGAACCAATGATTATTACCTCTATATTTTTAATTATTTTGAGATTTTGTAGCATGTCAGACAATGCAAAGTGTGAAGAGAAAACATTTCTAAAAAAAAATATTTTTTGTTAAATGATTTTCAAAGTTTGGAAAGAGTGTGAATTTCAGTGTTGTCTGCCTTTACATTTCTCTTCATAACTCAGGCTAGAAATAAGATAGAGAAACAAAATAAACACCATTCTACTCAGAACTGTACAGGCTTTCACCAGATTTGTCACAAGAGCATCTTTGCTAATATTATACCCATGCGAACACAAACGAAAAATTTTAAAACGCATTTCTGAAAAATTGGTTTAATTTAAAAATTTTAAAAAATGCTCACGAGTCTGCTATGCTCTTAGCCACATCTGTACCAAAATTCAAGTTGGGATTGCGATGGGATCATATTTTAAAATATTTAACTATTATAGTGTCAATGGGTCATTCCATATCAAGTGATCTAAATATGAATATTTTTGTTACCCGACGTCCTTAGATTTTTTTTACTCAACATGATTGATAGAGCTGCTGGCCTGCCATCTGCTCTGCATTCACCGTCTACTCCTGTTCATTCTCAGATTGAGACCTAACAAAGCTTTCTCCTCCGTCCTCTCCTGCTTCTAAGCTGTAACACAATAAAATAATACAGTAATATCTCAAAATCATGGATTATTTGGTAAATATAGACCCCACACTTTTAGACCACAGGCTGAACACATCTGAATTCAATTACATAATATAAGACTGGCATCAACCTTATGTCTAGGTGCAAGCAAGAAAAAAAACGACATTTAATGTAAAAATCCGCTGCAACACTAGACAGTATATGTGTGGGAAATAGCATAATGGCTGCATGTGAATAGCAGGGCTGTCTGCACAGCTAACAAAGACAAGGGAAAAAAAACATGGCAGAAACTGCTTATGAATCTATGAAAAATTTGAGAAATCTTAGCTTAAAGCAGCGGCCGCTGCGTTCAAGAGCCCGGTAACCTCGTCACGGTTTTTCTCATTATACCGGGTCCTAACCGTGTGCCTCTCTCATGGTATAATGCTGTATGTGTGGGTTTATATGCCTCTATCTACAATTAAAACCAGCTTTGAGGGGTTATAATGGACATGACTACAATAAAATGGATACCAAACATGGCCACCGGGCGGGGGAAGGGAGCTCAGTCAAAAAGTCAGTACTACAATTACATAATATAACATCTGAATTCAAGATTTTTGAATTGACACTATAATATTTAAATACCATATTTTTCGGATTATAAAACGCACTTTTGTTCCCCCAAATTTTGGGGGAAAGTGGGGGGTGCGTCTTATAATCTGATCATATGGATTATACTGCAGAGGAGGTGAGGGGGCTCTGGAGCCTATCCAGGGGCTGGGAGGGGCTGGGGCTGGCTGGGACAGGCTGCAGGAGACAGCGGGAGATCTCCTGCTCCCGCTCATATAATATTCACTGCCGCTGTCCATCACCGTGGTGCTGAAACCGCACCACGGTGATGGGCTGGGGGAGCAGCGCATATTATATGTGCCTGCGCCCCCCTCTACCCCACCCCCAGTGATGGCACATGCCCCCCTTTGTTCCATATGGCCCCCATGCTGCTGCCCAGAGTAAATAAAAAAAGCTTTACTTACCTCCTCCAGCGCTGATCTCCCGGTGTCTCCCCGCTCTACCTGCTGCCACTGTGATCGGGCACGCAGGGACTATGTCTCTCTGCTGTGCCGATCACATGGCCAGCACTGAGAAGCAGAAAGTGGAGGAGCGCAGCGGCAGGAGAGAGACCCGGAGGACAGTGCTGGAGGAAGGTGAGTAAAGAGTTTTTTATTTTACTATGGGAAGCAACATGGGCCCATAGCCAGAACAAGGGGGACGTGTGCAAGCCATGGGGGCTGTGTGCCAGACATAGAGGACGAGTGCCAGCCACAGGGGACGTGTGCCAGCCACAGGGGACGTGTGCCAGCCACGAGGGATGTGTGCCCGGCATGGGGGACGTGTGCCAGCCACAGGGGATGTGCGCCAGCCACAGGGGATGTGTGCCAGCCATGGGGAACATGTGCCAGCCACCAGGGGACATGTGCCAGCTATGGGGGACGTGTGCCAGCCATGGGAGATGAGTGCCATCAATAGGGGACGTGTGCCAGTAGAGGAGGACGTGTCCCAGCCATGAGGGACGTGTCCCAGCCATGGGAGACGTGTGCCAGCCATGAGGGACGTGTGCCAGCAATAGGGGACATGTGCCATCACTGGGGGATGTGTGCCAGCACAAGGGGGCTATATCCAATATAAGGGGCAATATCCAGATTAAGGGGTCTAATTTAAGAATGGGGGGCTATATCCCAGAATTAGGGACAATGTATCAGGATGAGGGTGCTATAAGGGACATAGGATGGTGTTTATTTTGTTTGTCTATCTTACTTGTAACCCAAGATATGATAGAAAATGTAAAGCAATACCAGGCCAAAATTCACACTTTTTAAAACTTTAAAAATCTGTAAAAAATTAACTGATGAAGAACAAAATTCAAAACTTTTCATTTGTAATTCACTATACTTGTACTTCATATAGAAAAAAAAATTTAAAAAATCTAAAGACGTCAGGTAAAAAAAATATTCATATTTGGATCACTTGACATGGAATGATCCTATGGTATTTGCGGTCTGGTGCGGCAAGTGCAGTTCTGCCGGATGCTGAAGCTATGGAACATGCAGCGGTAAAAAAAACGATGCTGACTGCAGATTTTTTCACGGCCGCAACTGCTGGATCGCGGGAAAACCGCAATTGCCGCAAGCCCCATAGAGTATGAATGGGGGATTGATGCAAGTGTACCACAAGTTGGCCACTAGGCGGCAGATGCGGTACATCTGCCGGATCAGACAGATCCTGATAGAACCACAGATGTGAAAGGAGCCTTAGGAGAACTGTGGCCAGCCTATTGCATTGCGGTCTGTGCTTGAACTGGCAGTGGGTCTCTTGTGCCAAGCATGACAGCCTCATAAAAATACTGTATATGAAGCTGTTACGCTTTTGTTTTGTGAGCAGGGCCAGTCTGTGCATTCTGGTCTGTGCACAGTCCGTGTTCCACAGACGTCTGAAAGAGCTTAAAGGTACCATCACACGTAACAATATCGTTGCCGATATCATTCAAAAGTCACTTGTTTAATGACGCTTGAACAATGTCGAAACGACATTGTTGCGAGTGACACTACTAATGATCAACGATCAGTCAGCTGATCGTTGATCGTTTGATTTGAGGACAGGACCTCAAATCTATCGTTGGTTGGCCGCTGGGCACACAGCATTGCTGCGTGTGACACCGGGAGACCAACGATGAAAGACCTCCCAGCGCCTCACAGCCTATGCTGGGAGCTTGTATCCATGGTAAACATCGGGTTACTAAGCGTCGCGCGGCGCTTAGTAACCCGATGTGTACCACGGTTACCAGCGTTCTCGCTGGTCCACATTGCTGGTGAGTCTGCCTGTGTGACAGCTCACCAGCTATGTGAACGATATTGTTAGCGATCGTGCGTGCATGTGCACTACAGGCGATATGACGCGATTTTCGTTATATCGCCTTTACCGCCCCCTTGCAGCACAAGCACAGTCTCTGCTCTATAGCACGCCCATATCGGTGTGCATAATTAACACGCCGGCGGCGGGAGAAGCACAAAAGACCGCCTTTTGCGGCTTCACATATAATGAGAAGCTGCAGAAGAACAGGTAAAAAAAGCACTTTTATAAACTTTCAAATACGCTTTAGGGACAGAAAGGAATTGATAGAATAGGATTACCATGGTGCAGGGACAGGTTAAAAGAGCCTGAGGGCTCACTTTTAGAGGTCAGGTTCCCTTTAAAGCACCACTACAGCAGTGAAATAGAAAAAATGAAATGTTACTTTAAAGATGTACTGTAGACAAAGAACACATGCAATCTGCAATCAAAACACGACAAAAAACACCATGAAAACACTGCAAAACAAGTGTCATAAACACAGCGTTTTTAATACCAAGTGAGTTGGGTTTGGCAGCAGACCATAATGCAGCATAACCGATGAGTATGAACATAACCTATTTGATTCGGAGTTTATATTTTCTCAAGAAATGGGATGTTTTAATGTAAAGATTACATTTTTAGCGGCTGATGGATTTTTTTCTGTGCCTTTGTGCCACTTCCTCATCACCTAATAAATATTTGCCTCTGCTCCCTATCAGAGGGAACAATGTTTCTATTGTACGCTCTGTTTAGGAATACTTGTCACATAGGTGCATAGAGTGTTTTATACATACCCTGTTTCCCCGAAAATAAGACACCCTTTTCTTTAACTTTTTTGCTCCAAAAATGCACTATGTTTTATTTTCAGGGGATGTCTAATTTTGCCATCATCTAACCCCAAAAATGTAAAATTCCTATGCGGCCCCCAATATCTCCACCATCCCCTTGCAGCCCCAAATATACCCATGCAAAGTATCCCCCCACAGGTCTTATTTTAGGGGAAACAGGGGTATTTATATTTCACTCTTGTATTCGGTAAGTGAATGCATTCTATTATGCTGCATTAATCAATGTCTAGGATCGTCATTGTAGATTTACTTTACTATTTGTGTATTTATCAGACGAAGGAAAACTATTTAAACATCTATGCACAGGAAGCCATACATGCATATATCATTGTGAGCAGTATCCCTTCTACATGTGTACATGGGTACAGTGTGTACATTATATGTATACAGTGGGGAAAAAAAGGATTTAGTCAGCCACCAATTGTGCAAGTTCTCCCACTTAAACAGATGAGAGAGGCCTGTAATTGACATCATAGGTGACCTCAACTATGAGAGACAAAATGAGAAAACAAATCCGGAAAATCACATTGTCTGATTTGGAAATAATTTTTTTTTCAAATTTGGTGGAAAATAAGTATATGGTCCCCTACAAAAAAGCAAGATTTCTGGCTCTCACAGACCTGTAACTTCTTCTTTAAGAGGCTCCTCTGTCCTCCACTCACAACCTGTAGTACTGGCACCTGTTTGAACTTGTCAGATAATAACTGGACTGCTCTATTTTCAATTTTTCATGCATGTCTCTGAATAAATACACTATCGAACCAGCATTTCAAACTTTGATCCATTTTTTGAGTGCCAGGGTTATTCCGAATAATTATGGCTATTTTTACCCTGGGCACCACTATAGCTCATGAGCCAGGCTTAACCGTTTAATTGGAGGAGAAAGAATGCTGAGTTCCATCCAAAGAACACCATATCACTGTGAAGCATGGGGGTGGAAAAATCATGCTTTGGGTCTGTTTTTTTGCCAAGCGACCAAGATGACTGATTTGTGCACAGGAAAGATTGAATGGGGCCATTGTGAGATTTTGAGTGCAAATCTCCTTCCATCAGCAAGGGCGTTGAAGATGAAATGTGGCTGGGCCTTTCAGCAGGACAATGATCCCAAGCACATCACCAGGGCAACAAAAGATTGGTCCTAGAGTGGCCTAGCCAGTCTCCAGATCTCAACCCTATAGAAAACCTTTGGTGGGAGTTGAAAGTCCGTGTTGCCCAGTGACAGCCCCAAAACATCACTGCTCTAGAGGAGATCATGTGCATGGAGGAATGGGTCAACATACCAGCAACAGTGTGTGCCAACCTTGTGAAGACATATAGAAAACGTTTGACCTCTGTCATTGCCAACAAAGGATATATAACAAACTAATGAGATGAACTTTTGTTATTGACCAAATACTTATTTTCCACCAAAATTTCAAAAAATGTCTTTCAAAATCAGACAACGTGATTTTCAGGATTTGTTTTCTCATTTTGTCTCTCATAGTTGAAGTCACCTATGATGTAATTTATAGGCCTCTCTTATCTTTTTAAGTGGGAGAACTTGCACAATTGGTGGCCGTCTAAATATTTTTTTACCCACTGTAGATACAGTGTGTATATATTGCTATAGTATGTATACAGTAAAGTGCTGAGAAAATAAATATTATATAGATACAGTGTGATACAGCATGTATATATAGTATGTGCATATACAGTGTTTATATAGTGTGTAAATACAGTACAGACCAAATGTTTGGACACACCTTCTCATTCAAAGAGTTTTCTTTATTTTCATAACTATGAAAATTCAAAGTAGCCACCTTTTGCTTTGATTACTGCTTTGCACACTCTTGGCATTCTCTTGATGAGCTTCAAGAGGTAGTCACCAGAAATGGTCTTCCAACAGTCTTGAAGGAGTTCCCAGAGATGCTTAGCACTTGTTGGCCCTTTTGCCTTCACTCTGCGGTCCAGCTCACCCCAAACCATCTCGATTGGGTTCAGGTCTGGCGACTGTGGAGGCCAGGTTATCTGGCGTAGCACCCCATCACTCTCTTTCTTGGTCAAATAGCCCTTACACATTCACCAGACAATGCAAGCTGGCTCACCTCGTTACGGTTGCCCTGACCGAGGCAGTCCCTAGCTGATGTATGCATTTAAAACCTGTGTGTGAAAATACCTCAATAGACGTGTGTTTGGGGTCATTGTCCTGTTGAAAAATATATCATGGTCCAACTAAACGCAATCCGAATGGAAAAGCATGGCGCTGCAAGATGCTGTGGTAGCCATGCTGGTTCAGTCTGCCTTCAATTTTGAATAAATCCCCAACAGTGTCACCAGCAAAGCACCCCCACACCATCACAGCTCCTCCTCTATGCTTCACGGTGGAAACCAGGCATGTAGAGTCCATCCGTTCACCTTTTCTGCGTCGCACAAAGACACGGTGGTTGGAACCAAAGAGCTCAAATTTGGACTCATCAGACCAAAGCACAGTTTTCCACTGGTCTAATGTCTATTCCTTGTGTTCTTTAGCCCAAACAAGTCTCTTCTGCTTGTTGCCTGTCCTTAGCAGTGGTTTCCTAGCAGCTATTTTACCATGAAGGCCTGCTGCACAAAGGCTCCTCTTACAGTTGTTGTAGAGATGTGTCTGCTGCTAGAACTCTGTGCAACATTGACCTGGTCTCTAATCTGAGCTGCTGTTAACCTGCGATTTCTGAGGCTGGTGACTCGGATGAACTTATCCTCTGCAGCAGAGGTGACTCTTGGTCTTCCTTTCCTGGGGCGGTCCTCATGTGAGCCAGTTTCTTTGTAGCACTTGATGGTTTTTGCAACTACACTTGGGGACACTTTCAAAGTTTTCCAAATATTTCGGACTGACTGACCTTCATTTCTTAAAGTAATGATGGACACTCGTTTTTCTTTACTTAGCTGCTTTTTTTATTTCCATAATACAAATTCTAACAGTCTATTCAGTAGGATTATCAGTTGTGTATCCACCAGACTTCTGCACAACACAACTGATGGTTCCAACCCCATTTATAAGGCAAGAAATCCCACTTATTAAACCTGACAGGGCACACCTGTGAAGTGAAAACCATTTCCGGTGACTACCTCTTGAAGCTCATCAAGAGAATGCCAAGAGTGTGCAAAGCAGTAATCAAAGCAAAAGGTGGCTACTTTGAAGAACCTAGAATATAAGACATATGTTCAGTTGATTCACACTTTTTTGTTAAGGGTGTGTGCACACGATCCGGAGGAGCTACGTGTTGGACGCAGCTCCTCCGGACCTGAGAGAATACGCAGGTGGCCACAGGGAGACCGCAGCCGCCCTGTACTCACCATGTGCGGTGGGTGCAGGACGGCTTCTCCCTGCAGTCACCCGATAGCAGCCGCTTCTGACTCCGCAGCATTAACTAAACATGCTGCAGAGGTGCGTACTCCCGGCAACCCGCACCGCAGCTCCAAAGACACTGCGGGCGGGTTACGCATAGTGAGGATGGGATTTCTTGAAATCCCATCCAGTATGCTAGTACTGTACTACGCAGCGTTTTGGACACAACGGCAAGACGCTGCGTCCAAAACGCTGCGTACACTGATCGTATGCACGCACCCTAAGTATATTATTCCACATATGTTACTTTATAGTTTTGATGCCTTCAGTCTGAATCTACAATTTTCATAATCATGAAAATACAGAAAATTCTTTGAACGAGAAGGTGTGTCCAAATGTTTGGTCTGTGCTGTATAGTGTATACAGCGTGTATATATAGTATGTGCATATACAGTATTTATATATAGTGTGTACTGTGCACATACACTATGCATATAGATACAGTGTGTATATATAGTGAGTGCATATACAGTATGTATATAGATACAGCATGTATCTATATATAGTATGTGCATATACAGTATGTGTATAGTGTGTATATAGATACAGTGTGTATATATAGTATGTGCATATACAGTATGTATATATAGTGTGTACTGTGCACATACACTATGTATATAGATACAGTATGTATATATAGTGAGTGCATATACAGTATGTATATAGATACAGCATGTATCTATATATAGTATGGCATATACAGTATGTATATAGATACAGCGTGTGTATATATAGTATATGCATATACAGTGTGTATATACAGTGTGTATATAGATACAGCGTTGTATATATAGTATGTGCATATACAGTGTATAGTGCATATACAGTATGTATATAGATACAGCGTGTATATATAGTATGCACATATACAGTGTGTATATAAAGTGTGTATATATAGTGTATATAGGCACAGCATGTATATATAGTATGTGCATATACAGTATGTATATAGATACAGCATGTATAGTATATGCATATACAGTGTGTATATAAAGTGTGCATAGTGTATATAGATACAATGTGTATATATATAGTATATGCACATACAGTATGTATATATAGTGGGTGCATATATAGTATGTGTATAGATACAGTGTGTGTATATAGATACAGTATGTGTATATACAGTGTGTATATAGATACAGCGTGTATACATAGTATGTGTATATACAGTAGATACAGTGTGTATATATAGGGTGTGAATATATTGTGATTATAGGTCCAGTGTCTATATATAGTGTGTGAATATACAGTGACAGTGTGTATATATAGTGTATGCATACAGAGTGTGTATATATAGTGTATGCGTATAGAAACAGTGTGTGTATATATATAGTGTGTGTGCATATATTGTGTATACAGATAGTGTGTATATATAGTGTGTATACATATACAGTATACATATATATATGTATACTGTAATGTGTGTATACAGATACAGTATATATATATATATGTGTATACAGATACAGTGTGTATACAGATACAGTGTGTATATAAAGTGTATATAGCTACATGGTCAGAAATTTTTCTCTACTGAGAAAACCTGACAAGGCGGAGTCAGTGAGGATCGTGGCCCCGCCCCCGTGCTCTCATTGGCTGTCTGTATACAGTGTAGTGACAGCAGTACCTGCGCAGACAGTGGTCGCACACCAGCTCTCCTCCGCTCTTCCTGCATGTGGTGTACACGAAGGGCTCCGCGCTCGTCAGCAGCTCGCTCATGCCGATGTGTGTGCTCGCCCGCAGACCATTCCCCTTCCCGGGGCTCAGGAATTTCTCATAATTTCCCGCCATTGTGCACAGTAGCTATGAAAGCTTTCCAAAGTGCGTACCCGCCACTGAGACTTCTGCGTGCTCGCGCATGCGTAGTTGGAAGCGGTGTGTTGGGGGCGTGGTCAGATGTTGTTTGTGACAGGAAGCCGTGCTGTCCGCCGTGCTGTCCGGATCCGGCCCCGTACACACCGGGCACTGCACCGCCGATAATTACTGCATACAACATTAATGTCCTGAGGGGATTGTGAAAGCAAATCATAGACGGCAACATGTCTTTTTTTTTTTTAGTTTCCTCATTGTGCCGGGGGAGGGAGTTGCCACTACAGAGGCCGCAGTGCATGGAGACATACTAAAAAGAATGAACACAATAACTTATTAGGCAAATATTTTGGAGATGTATAAAAGGTTTCTTGAGCATATTAGACATGGAATGAACATGTAGATAATAGGAAAATGAACGCTTGTTTCATATAACCAGGTGTATATTATGATACCTGAGCATTATAGGTGTGGAATGAACATGAAAAATCATATTCTTTCCCCACCTATAATGCTCAGGTATCATAATATACACCTGGTTATATGGGATATGTGTTCATTTCCCAGTGAACTACAGATATTGCATGTTCATTCCCCACCATATAGTGCTCAGGTAATCTAATATACAGCTGGTTATATGGCATGTGTGTTCATTTTGTAGTAAACTACATATATTTCATGTTCATTCCCCACCTATAATGCTCAGGTATCATAATATACACCTGGTTATATGGGATATGTGTTCATTTCCCAGTGAACTACAGATATTTCATGTTCATTCCCCACCTAAAATGCTCAGGTATCATAATATACACCTGGTTATATGGGATATGTGTTCATTTCCCAGTGAACTACAGATATTGCATGTTCATTCCCCACCATATAGTGCTCAGGTAATCTAATATACAGCTGGTTATATGGCATGTGTGTTCATTTTGTAGTAAACTACATATATTTCATGTTCATTCCCCACCTATAATGCTCAGGTATCATAATATACACCTGGTTATATGGGATATGTGTTCATTTCCCAGTGAACTACAGATATTTCATGTTCATTCCCCACCTAAAATGCTCAGGTATCATAATATACACCTGGTTATATGGGATATGTGTTCATTTCCCAGTGAACTACAGATATTGCATGTTCATTCCCCACCATATAGTGCTCAGGTAATCTAATATACAGCTGGTTATATGGCATGTGTGTTCATTTTGTAGTAAACTACATATATTTCATGTTCATTCCCCACCTATAATGCTCAGGTATCATAATATACACCTGGTTATATGGGATATGTGTTCATTTCCCAGTGAACTACAGATATTTCATGTTCATTCCCCACCTATAATGCTCAGGTAATATAATATACAGCTGGTTATATGGGATGTGTGTTCATTTTCCTATTATCTACTGATATTTCATCTTCATTCCCCACCTATAATGCTCAGGTAATATAATATACAGCTGGTTATATGGGGATATGTGTTCATTTTATAGTAAACTACATATATTTCATGTTCATTCCCCACCTATAAAACTCAGGTAACATAATATATACCTGGTAATATGGAATATGCGTTAATTTTCCTATTATCTACATATATTTCATGTGTATTCCACACCTATAATGCTCAGGGAACATACTATACACCTGGTTATATGGAATGTGTTCATTCCCCTATCATCTACATATATTTAATGTTCATTCCACACCTATAATGCTCAGGTAACATAATATACAGTCATGGCCAAAAGTTTTGAGAATGATACAAATATTAATTTTAACAAAGTCTACTGCTTCAGTTTTTCTAATGGCAATTTGTATATACTCCAGAATGTCATAAAGAGTGATCAGCTTAACAGCAATTACTTGCAAAGTCAATATTTGCTTAGAAAATGAAGTTTAACCCCCAAAACACATTTCAACATCATTGCAGTCCTGCCTTAAAAGGAGCAGCTAACATTGTTTTAGTGATTGTTCCATTAACACAGGTGTGGGTGTTGAAGAGGACAGGGCTGGCAATCAATCAGTCATGATTAACTAAGAATGACACCACTGGACACTTTAAAAGAAGGCTGGTGCTTGGTATCATTGTTTCTCTTCAGTTAACCATGGTTAGCGCTAAAGAAACACGTGCAGCCATCATTGCACTGCACAAAAATGGCCTTACAGGGAAAAGTATCGCAGCTAGAAAGATTGCACCTCAGTCAACAATCTATCGCATCATCAAGAACTTCCCAGGAGAGAGCTTCCATTGCTATCAAAAAGGCTCCAGGGCGCCCAAGAAAGACCAGCAAGCGCCAGGACCATATCTTAAAACTGTTTCAGCTGCAGGATCGGACTACCAGCAGTGCCGAGCCTGCTCAGGAATGGCAGCAGGCTGGTGTGAGTGCTTCTGCACTGTGAGGCCTGGTTTCAAGGAGGGCAGCAAAGAAGCCACTTCTCTCCAGAAAAAACATCAGTGACCGACTGATATTCTGCAAAAGTTACAGGGAGTGGACTGCTGAGGACTGGGGTAAAGTCATTTTCTCTGATGAATCCCTTTTTTGATTGTTTAGGACAGCTGGAAAACTGCTTATTCGGAGAGGAAGAGGTGAGCGCTACCACCAGTCTTGTCTCATGCCAACTGTAAAGCATCCTGAAACCATTCATGTGTGGGGTTGCTTCTCAGCCAAGGGAATCGGCTCACTCACAGTCTTGCCTAAAAACACAGCCATGAATAAAGAATGGTACCAGAATGTCCTCCAAGAGCAACTTCTCCCAACCGTCCAAGAGCAGTTTGGTGCCCAACAATGCCTTTTCCAGCATGATGGAGCACCTTCCCATAAAGCAAAGGTGATAACTAAATGGCTCAGGGAACAAAACATAGAGATTTTGGGTTCCATGGCCTGGAAACTCCCCAGATCTTAATCCCATTGAGAACTTGTGGTCAATCATCAAGAGACGGGTGGACAAACAAAAACCAATAAATTCTGGCAAAATGCAAGCATTGATTATGCAAGAATGGACTGCTATCAGTCAGGATTTGGTCCAGAAGTTGATTGAGAGCATGCCAGGGAGAATTGCAGAGGTCCTGAAGAAGAAGGGTCAACACTGCAAATATTGACTTGCTGCATTAACTCATTCTAACTGTCAATATATCCTTTTCTCTATCAGGGACCAAGTGTCTTTCGGTCCGCGCCGCTGCTCCAATGAGTCTCAAAAAACACTGGAGTGCTTTGAAACAAGATATCTTCAGCTTTATTTTCCAACGCATTTCGGATCTAACACCCAGCTCCTTCCTCAGGTCATTCCCTGAGGAAGGAGCTGGGTGTTAGCTCCGAAACGCGTTGGAAAATAAAGCTTAAGATATCTTGTTTCAAAGCACTCCAGTGTTTTTTGAGACTCATTGGAGCAGCGGCGCGGACCGAAAGACACTTGGTCCCTGATAGAGTTTCACCCCCACGGTTGTGGAAGTGTGGTCCCGGCTGCGGCTGCTGTGTTTGAGCGATCAAGCTAGTTGTGGGCTTCACAACTAAATCAGGTGAGCAGTTTTCATACTGTATGAGATTTGATTCCTATTGAGGATAAGACCCTATGCGCATTCTCATTTTATAGATCTTAATATATCCTTTTGGTACTCATAATATGATTGCAATTATATTTCTGTATGTGATATAAACATCAGACAAACACAAATAAAAACCAGAGGGCTGCAGATCATGTGAAAATATCATTTTGGTGTCATTCTCAAAAATTTGGCCATGACTGTACACCTGGTTGTATGGAATGTGTGTTAATTTATTATCTATCATCTATCTATCTATCTATCTATCTATCTATTATCTATCTATCTATCTATTATCTATCTATCATGTTCATTCCACACCTATAATGTTCAGGTAACATAATATGCAGCTTGTTATATGTGTACATTCTTCTATTATCTACAGATATTCCATGTTTATTCCACACCTATAAAGCTCAGGTAACATAATATACACCTGGTTATATGGAATGTATGTTCATTATTATCTATAAATATTTAATGTTCATTCCACACCTATAATGCTCAGGTAACATAATATACATCTGGTTATATGGGATATGTGTACATTCTTCTATTATCTACAGATATTCAATGTTCATTCCACACCTAAAATGCTCAGGGAACATAATATACACCTGGTTATACGGAATATATGTTAATTTCCCAGTAAACTACATATATTGCATGTTCATTCCCCACCTACAGTTGTGGCCAAAAGTATTGACACCCCTGCAATTCTGTCAGATAATACCCAGTTTCTTCCTGAAAATGATTGCAATCACAAATTCTTTGGTATTATTATCTTCATTTAATTTGTCTTCAATGAAAAAACACAAAAGAGAATGAAGCAAAAAGCAAAACAATTGATCATTTCACACAAAACTCCAAAAATGGGCCAGACAAAAGTATTGGCACCCTCAGCCTAATACTTGGTTGCACAACCTTTAGCCAAAATAACTGCGGTCAACCGCTTCCAGTAACCATCAATGAGTTTCTTACAATGCTCTGCTGGAATTTTAGACCATTCTTTTTGGCAAACTGCTCCAGGTCCCTGATATTTGAAGGGTGCCTTCTCCAAACTGCCATTTTTAGAGCTCTCCACAGGTGTTCTATGGGATTCAGGTCTGGACTCATTGCTGGCCACCTTACAAGTCTCCAGTGCTTTCTCTCAAACCATTTTCTAGTGCTTTTTGAAGTGTGTTTTGGGTCATTGTCATGCTGGAAGACCCATGACCTCTGAGGGAGACCCAGCTTTCTCACACTGGGCCCTACATTATGCTGCAAAATTTGTTGGTAGTCTTCAGACTTCATAATGCCATGCACACGGTCAAGTAGTCCAGAGGCAGCAAAGCAATCCCAAAACATCAGGGAACATCCGCCATGTTTGACTGTAGGGACCGTGTTCTTTTCTTTGAATGCCTCTTTTTTTCTCCTGTAAACTGTATGTTGATGCCTTTGCCCAAAAAGCTCTACTTTTGTCTCATCTGACCAGAGAACATTCTTCCAAAACGTTTTAGGCTTTCTCAGGTAAGTTCTGGCAAACTCCAGCCTGGCTTTTTTATATCACAGGGTAAGAAGTGGGGTCTTCCTGGGTATCCTACCATACAGTCCCTTTTCATTCAGACACCAACAGATAGTACGGGTTGACACTGTTGTACTCTCGGACTGCAGGGCAGCTTGAACTTGTTTGGATGTTAGTCAAGGTTCTTTATCCACCATCCGCACAATCTTGCATTGAAATCTCTCATCAATTTTTCTTTTTCGTCCACATCTAGGGAGGTTAGCCACAGTGCCATGGGCTTTAAACTTCTTGATGACACTGTGCACGGTAGACACAGGAACATTCAGGTCTTTGTAGATGGACTTGTAGCCTTGAGATTGCTCATGCTTCCTCACAATTTGGTTTCTCAAGTCCTCAGACAGTTCTTTGGTCTTTTTTCTTTTCTCCATGCTCAATGTGGTACACACAAGGACACAGGACAGAGGTTGAGTCAACTTTAATCCATGTCAACTGGCTGTAAGTGTGATTTAGTTATTGCCAACACCTGTTAGGTGCCACAGGTAAGTTACAGGTGCTGTTAATTACACAAATTAGAGAAGCAATACATGATTTTTCTAACAGTGCCAATACTTTTGTCCACCCCCTTTTTTATGTTTGGTGTGGAATTATATCCAATTTGGCTTTAGGACAATTCTTTTTGTGTTTTTTCATTGAAGACAAATTAAATGAAGATAATAATACCAAAGAATTTGTGACTGCAATCATTTTAAGGATGAAACTGAGTATCTGACAGAATTGCAGGGGTATCAATACTTTTTAGGCTTTCAAGCAGCATATCCATAATTAATATAGTTTGCTCCAGTGTACACCTAACAATCAAGTTATTATCTTCATTCTTTTTATTTATTCCATTTCTTCATGCTTTTTAGTATGTCCCCAGTGCGTGCACCAATAATGTGGAGGAAAGGGTTCCTTTTACACAGGCCCCTTTATGATGGAGTATCACCCGTTGTAGTGGCACTGGTGCCATTCAGGCGATGCGTATATCTGGCACACGTGACCTTATTATGGCACGTTATGCCAACTCACTGGAGTGCTGCTATAGATATACTGCGCGTCCTATTACCTCCCTGTCAGAGATTCTGACTATAGGGCCCTGTGCCCACAATGGAGTGTTTGCAGCAGTTTGGTCACCACATTGCACAGTACAAGCACAGAGAAATCCGGTGTCCACTGTGCTTGTTTTCTCCACAGCATAAACGGACATAAGGGGCGGCTTCCCTATAGCATGTCAATTTTTGGCTGCGATCTCGGCGGGTGAATACAGGGTAAAGCTACCATGTCCCTAACACTGACTGTGGGCACAGACGGCTGCAGTCACCCACAGGAATCACCGGCCTCCCTGCAGGAGTACGGATGCTGCACCTGGACGCAGAGTCTTTCAATCATGTGGACATAGCTGAAGAAGAGCTCACTTAAGCATATAGTCCAATGTTTCATCAGACAGCACACAGACCAGTGATGGGCCAGAAACATACTGTGTTTTTGATCCGTTTTGGCTGCATTTTTTTTCGACTTGCATTTTTATTAGAATGGGGCCAATAGAGAAAATGGATCAATTAATGTACATGCTCCTTTTTCCTGATCAGGTTTCTGCGCTAAAACCAGACCAGTAAAAACACATACATTGACACAGCATTTCTCAAATGTCATAGACTTTGCTGGCATCTCAAAAATTGATCCATTTTTTTTGTGCAAAAACGCAGCGTGTGCACATAGCCTTACACTATAGAGCAGTGCAGATCTGTTATTTTTTTCTCATGCCGATGAAGCATCGGGAAACAATCGCTGCATGCAACAAGTCACTCTGATTCACATCACGTGCTCCCATACAAGTCTGTTTGTGTGAAACATCGGAGTACACTGATGACATCCAAGTGCAGTGTTAGGGTGGAGGCACACTATCATGCATCAAAAACGCCGCGTTTTTGATGCATGACAGTGATGCGAGTGCTGTGCGTGTTTGTGGGTGTGTATGGTGCGAGTATGGTGCGTATGATGAGTGTGGCTGGCTGTATGTATGTTCGTGTGCTGTGATTATGAGGTGTGAGTGCGTGTGTGCTGCTTGTTTGTGATGCTGTCCACGGTCCTGAAGGACCGCGGGCAGCATTTGTCAGGAAATTAAAGCTCTGCGGCTGTCAAAGGCACAGAGTTTAAATCTCCCGCTTTGCCTGTACAGTAAGTAATCATCTTGCACCGCTGTGTCAGCGGTGCTAGATGATTACTGAGCACCCAGCTGCTGGGCACCTCTTTTTAATTTAGGGGTTAAACTGCATATGCAGCATCTGTGCGGCATATGAGCACAGATGCTGCATATGCGGCAATGTGCCCCGGGCATAAAGGGTTAATATGGGGCAATTACCTTGTCACCATGTCTCCAGGGATTGCCCCCCTCCCTAGAGACATGGTGTTTATAATCATTGGTGGTTCAGGGGTTAACTTGCCATATTACTGACTAGCCGGCATTTGTCGGCTTTCATTCATGTGCTCTAAAGGGTTAACAGAAAGTGCTGGGTTTCATAGATCCACTGCGCTGACCTCCAGTGAAGACTCTGTCTTCACTGGAGGTCAGCGCGGTGGATCTATGAAACCCAGCACTTTCTGTTAACCCTTTGGATCCGGACTCTTGCTGGGCACCTGCTGCGACCATAAGAGAGAGCGGAGTTAGTTGGTTGTGACTTGCACAACCAAATCAGGTGAGTCCTTCTACTAAAGGGGGGCACTGAGGTTATTTGTACAAAAGGAAATTACTCTATGTGCGCTCCATTTCCCTTTTTATTCATGTGCTCTGACAGCCGGCGGGTCCTGGCTGTCAGAGCAAGGTAGATACGCTATTACCGTATATGCTCCTCCTGGGACAGCTCATCAATGTTGAGCTGTCCCAGGTACTTAGAATAATAGCGTAGTTAGGCCGCGGCCGCTGTCCATGGAGGTGATGCTGAAATAAAAGAGGTGCCCAGCAGCTGGGTGCTCAGTAATCATCTGGCACCGCTGACACAGCGGTGCAAGATGATTACTTACTGTACCGGGAATTAGAATTTAACAGCACAGGGTGCGAGTATCGCACCGTGTGCTGTGTGGGTGAGAGTTTGACTCGCACCCATATACTTATAATGGCCTCTCGCGCGAGGGAATCGCGTGCAATCGCAGCATGCTGCGATTGCTCTCGCATTGCCCTCGCAAAGCGAGAGTAATGCGTGAAACTCGCATTGGTGTGACCTGTATCATTGAAAGATACAGGTCCGAGTTTAATGCAAGTTTTTCTCACATTAAACTCGCGCGAGTTCAACGCCAGTGTGCCTCCATCCTTACACATAGACTGGCCATGGAGCAGATGGAGAGTTTAATCTCTCCTTCACCTCGACTGAGCTCCTATTCTTGCATGCGTGGGACTCAGATCATTAATGGCACTCGGTCACGCTTGCCGCAGTTTGAGCCGAATGTCATTAGCATATTGGATCCGATGCCCTCACATGACAGAACCACAGGATGCTTACCGCCAGTGTGAGGTTTGTAGACACCCCAGCGACGATGCCGCCTGTAACATCGGCCGGTGCATCGCTGGAGGTATCACCACGTGTAAACACGCGACAGCGACGCTGGCAGGGCACCAAAAACGTGCGCACTCCCGTGTGTCACCGGTGATATCTCTGGAGAAGTGTCCTAGTGTGACCGTACCCTAACAGGCAGCTAACTACCACCTACCTGCTTATTATGCCCTACTAAAAAAGGAGATACAAAGAGGCGCAGATTGTGCCTTATCAAAAGGACACTGAATGTTTCTATGTGGATTATAAAGCTATCCACTCACCTTTTCTGGTTGTGAGACTCACAACCAGTATGAAAGCATGAGACAGCTGCTGCAGAACCTCCACCAAACGCCAAAACCGCGGGAAATTAGGAGACAAAACTGGAAATGGTGTCCACGGTCCGCGCTGCTGCTCTTTTCCAAAGGATTTCACAAGACGGTTATTACCATAAGAATGTCCTTTATTTCATCACACCCACGCGTTTTGGTGCTGTCCCAGCACCTTCCTCAGGGCAGATGCCCCTGAGGAAGGTGCTGGGACAGCACCGAAACGCGTAGGTGTGATGAAATAAAGGACATTCTTATGGTAATAACCGTCTTGTGAAATCCTTTGGAAAAGAGCAGAAGCGCGGACCGTGGACACCATTTCCAGTTTTGTCTGCTTATTATGCCCGGCACCAGTCACCACCAGCAAAGGGCAGACTGCTCCTGCCAGGTGCAGCATGGTGGGATAAGCAGAACAGAGGCGGCTTTTCCACTCTGCTCTATAGAGGTGAGCACATTGTAGACCTCACGCTGATTGACAGCCGGCTCCTCGCTACCCGATGGGGGAGCTGACTGTCAATCAGCATGACATCGGCTGTGCACTAGTCGAAAGAGGGGAGACGTCAGTGTAAGCGCAAAATCGTTGACAGGAGCGGTCTCAGACCACTCTGTATTGGCGGTGAACGGTGCTGGGCACAACAGGCAGGTAGGTGACAGCTAGTTGCCTGTTAGGCTGGCTTCAGACTTGCAGATGCATGTGCAGCGTTTTGCAGATGCATCTGCAAGCATCTGCATGCAGACCGCGGCCCCTATGTTTATAATGGAGCGCACGGCGGTCTGCAGATGCTTGCAGACCGCCGTGCGCTCTAATTGCCCGCCATTAGTGATCTGTGCGCACGCGGATGCCTGCGCACAAATCACACACTCCCGCCCGCACCATGGACGTGAGATGTTGCGTCCCTGGTGCGGGCGAGAGTGTGTGATTTGTGCGCAGGCATCCGCGTGCACACAGATCACTAATGGCGGGCAATGAGAGCGCACGGCGGTCTGCAAGCATCTGCAGACCGCCGTGCGCTCCATTATAAACATAGGGGCCGCGGTCTGCATGCAGATGCTTGCAGATGCATCTGCAAGTCTGAAGGCAGCCTTAGTGCTTAGGCACAAGTTGTTTTTTTTTTTTAAATAAATCCTGGATAACCCCTTTTAATTCTGCTATGTATTAAAGGGAACCTGTCAGGTCCCCTGTGCACCCAGAACCACAAAGAGCTCTGTGTCCATAACTATATTCCCTGCTTGATAGTCCCAGCATGTACTAGCATCCATAAACTGATCTTTAGAAAAAGTATTTATAAAGACTTTATGATATGCTTATTAGGGCTTTGACTAGTCGGCCCACATAGCATGTTATTCCACCCGTGGGTGTGATTACATACTTTGCATTGCATAGTCATCCTAATTACGCAGCATCCCTCACCCCTCTGCCTCTCATACCCAGAGTGGTGCAGAAGATCAAATCAGAGGGTATCCCAGTCATTCTGGTAACTCCAGATTGGCCCAGGCGTGCCTGGTATGCAGACCTGGTTCAGCTCGCCACCGATGTTCCCTGACGTCTTCCAGACCTCCTCACTCGGGGTTTAATATGCCACCAGAACTCGGGGGCCCTGAATTTGATGGCTTGGCCGTTGAGACCTGGGTTCTAACACAGGCCGGCTTTTCAGCAGATGTCATTCAGACTAGACTATGATCAGAGCAAGGAAACCTGTGTCTGCTCGCATTTATCGCCGCACCTGGAAAGCTTTCTTCTACTGGTGCAGTGCTCGTCACCTCTCCCTGCTTTGCTTTTCTCTTCTGGCTGTTTTAGGGTTCCTCCAATCTGGCCTGAACGCAGGCCTCTCTCTCGGTTCTCTCAAGGTACAGATCTCAGCTCTGTCAGTACTATTTCTTGCGATTAAACCACAGATTAAGACCTTTATCCAGGACGGGGTCTCCCATTTGGTCCCCCATTACAAAAGACCACTTGAGGCCTGGAACCTTAATCTGGTCCTGGATGTTCTTCAAAAATCACCTTTTGAGATACCTCAAGGAAGTCTCTCTCCGCCAGAAGGTCGTGTTTCTGGTGGCGATTACCTCTATCCGTCGCGTCTGAGCTTGCGGCGCTGTCCTGCAAAGCACCCTTTCTGGTTTTCCACCAAGATAAGGTGGTGCTTCGCCCTGTACCATCTTTTCTTCCGAAGGTAGTCTCCTCGTTCCATTTCCATGAAGAGATTTCTCTCCCTTTTTGTCCAGCACCGGTGCACTGTGTTGAGAAGGCTCTCCACACACTAGATCTGATTCGAGCTCTTCGGCACTATGTTTCTAGAACAGCGCCCTTTTGGAAGTCTGATTCTCTCTTCATTCTTCCAAAGGGTCGCTAAAGAAGTATGGCAGCATCCAAGGCCACTCTGGCCAGATGGATCAGAACCACCATTCAGGAAGCTTATCAATTACGGAACATTCCGGTTCCAACTGGTATAAGAGACGCACTCCACTCGCGCAGTGGGGGCTTTCTGAGCCATCCGGCAGCAGGCTTCGGCAGAACAAGTGTGTAAGGCTGCCACTTGGTCAAGCCTGCACACGTTTGCAAAACACTATAGTGTTCATACCCAGTCCTCGGCAGATGCGAGTGTGGGTAGATGCATCCTGCAGGCGGCAGTAGCCTACCTGTAGAGGCTTTACTAATATTCTATTCTCACCCAGGGACTGCTTTGGGGCATCCCACGGTCCTGTGTCCCCCAACGAGGCTAAGGAGAAAAGGAGATTTTTTGTGTACTCACCGTACAATCCTTTTCTCTGAGCCTCTAATTGGGGGACACAACACCCACACTGTTGCCCGTTTCGGGACTGGTTGACTTTGGTGGTTGATTTTTTTCATAGTTACTTGAGTTTGTATATAGTGGCCTTCTTATAGGCCCTTGGCTTGTTATTCCTCCTACTGCTTAATCACAAAACTGGTTCAGGCTGGTGCCAGCCAGGGGTGTATACTACAGGCTGCCACTTGTTTTTTTTTCAATTTCTACTTAGTATCGTCTTCTAGTGAACAGCAGCATAACACCCACGGTCCTGTATCCCCTATTAGAGGCTCAGAGAAAAGGATTTTACGGTGAGTACACAAAAATCTTCTTTTTATTCTCAACACATTCCTCTATAAAATAAAGATTTGCAACTGGACTATTTCATTCATTAAGATCTAGGATATGGTATTTTAGCATTATTTTTATTTTTTTGAGCAGTTTATAAACTACAGGTGGCTTTAGACCCAACAAGAAAATAATACCCTTTTGCATCCCTCAGAAAGTTATACACTTCAAGCTGCTGGTCATGGACATTGAAATCATCAGGCTCCATGCAGCTCTCCTAGTCTAATGAATAGGACAGGTGAAGGATGCCTGACAATACTATCCTCATTTCTACGTGTCTGGAATCTGGTCATTTGTAGTTTGCAGAATTAAAGTATACTAAGTTTTACTTATTCCCTGAGATGACCTCAATTTTGACTGACTTTTCAAAATTCGGCCAGTCATCGATCACTCCGGCTCCAAAACCGGATGCAACCACTAGCCGCTGCTTGTGCTGGAGTCCCCATTGTAACTCAATGGGAGACACACCATATCTGGTAGCGTCCAGTTTCTGCCAGATTCTCCCGAGGCCAGAAAAATGCTAGTGTGAAACCACCCTTAAGGTACCGTTACACGCTTAAATGTTGAAACGATCTCACTAACGATCTTGGGGGCGCGAGGTTGTTAGGACATCAATTTGACATCGTTGGTGAGATGTCAAACGCCTACATATTGTGCACGACGCACCAATCATCCAGCGAGCAGGTATCGTTTGCACAACCCAGCGAACGATACTTGTTCACTAATGTGAATGGGCGAAGTCATGAACGACTTACTTATTTCAATTGACTAAGTCCTAGAAGATCTTGCATGAATTGGAGTGGTGCATACACACACTTAATGGATGCTAAATTTCTCAGCTGCAGATCTACCAGTTATTCAAATGCTGGGAACAGCTCTGCCCACACCACTGACTGACTGCTCTCATTGTCCAGTTTGCATTGGCAGTTTTCTGTCCATCAGTGCTGAGGGAGCTGTTGAGTATAGAGGACTACATGGCGGCATGTTTATTAGTCCTTGAGCAATAAACTCAATAGATGACATATCCCTAGAATCAGAATCATGCGTCTACATCATGCAGTTATCGGATTAAGTAGCAAATATCTAGTGACAGATTCCGTATAACAGATATTTTCTTGGAGAAGATCCTTATAAGAAAGAATAGGCTGAAGTCATGGGCCTGAATATAAAAACATAACTTAGGCTGCTTTCACCTCAGCAGTTTTCGCATAACGGCCGAACTTGCGGCAAGCCCCATACAATGTCTATGGGGGCTTGCGGCAAGTGCGGTTTCGGCACTTGCGGCCGCGAAAAAAACGCGGCATACCGCATTTTTTTTTTTCGCGTCCGCACTTGCCACACACTGACCGCAAGCCCCATAGACAATGTATGGGGCCTGTCGCAAGTCAACCGCAAGTGCGGCCGTTATGCGGTAATCGCGGCAGTTGCGGTTTTTCACTGCAATTGCCGCGATCAGCAGAAACCGCTGATGTGAAAGCAGCCTTTGACTATGTGCTGTGGTGACAACAGTATTATGATCTGCTGCCTAGTCCATCACACAAAAGGACTTCAAGGAGAGTTTTTAGCCCATTAACTCCAAAAATCTGCAATTCAGGCATTGTATTTTTTCTTTACAAAACCAGGTTAAAATAATTATATCTTTAAATTTCCAAACTTTTTTTTATTTTGATAGTCTGTGATTGTCTGCTCACTTCTGTATACAGTAATACTTTAAAAGGTTTGCAGTACGACAGTCATTTTTCCCCTTATCTTAAAAAAAAAAAAAAAGAAAAACGAATTGCAAACACATGTACGTTCTCAAACAAGGATTTTAATGCCTCTACAGCAAGTAAATATTCCTCTGAACTTGTAAAGACGTCGGCACAATCTCGATATTGAACGCATGAAACACTTCAGTAGCTTGTAGCTTCTATCTCTTCACACATTTCATCCAAGACAAAACTCCGATTGAACTCTTCTGAGCGCGACATGATCTCAAAAAGTAGTTTATATTCTCCTGGGTAGATGCAGCCGGTTGCGATGTCCACAGGCAGTGCTAAGCTCTCTAACAAATCTTTCCCATTACCTGGGGCTAGGTTACTGGAAGAAAACAAAACAAAACATTACAGCAGACTGATAACGCCAAATAGAAAGCGAGTCTACAGTTAGATATTTATGAATTTTGGTGACTTCAGTCTGAAATCCTGAAAAAGATATTCAGATGTTACTCCAAGGAAGCCGGTGTGCTGTGCGAGAACCCTATCGGGATCTCCAAGCTTTCATAGATGCATAAAAACTGGGATCCAGGCATTGAGCCCAGGGAGGTCCGGGTAGTCTGACCTAATCAGTCCTTAATTTTGTGCATGCCTCCACAGCATCTACCTTATATTATTTTAATATGAATGTATTAATGACCTGCAACATTTTTTAGATATTTTTTTCCTTTCTGCTTACTCTGTGTGTCATAGAATTTTTTTTAGGTTGCAAATATAAAAAAGCAATTTTTGGTTCACTTTATCGTGTGTGTTTTTTTTCTTACTGTTTGTGTTTCACACCAGAAAAACAAGGGCACTAATACATTAAGGTACAACATTTCCCTTATAAAATTTTCAACTGTTTGACGACAATTTTCTGACAAAGAGTAAATGATGAATTCCCACCACTGTATTCTATATCTCTCTGAAAGGGTTTCATGGCAATTGTTCAGCTTTCATTTTGGGTTAGAAAATGGAAGCAAAAATTCTATATATTTTTTTTTAACACAAAGCCCACCAAATCAAGCAGAGGTACCACTAATAACCAACATTAACTATTTCTGTATAATGGTATTTTTGCCATTGCATTTAATATATCGAGTTGTGTTGGAATATAATAAAATAATGGCTCTTTGGGGTATAAATACTTACTCAAGTTTTTCGACAAGCTTTGACTTGCGTTTCGCCAGAAACTGCTTTATCATACAGACAAATATCCCGCCATCTGCAGGTGTAAAATTCTCAGAGAATAGGTTTCTTCTTGGTGTTATTTGAACTAAACATAAATTTTCACAAGGAGCATCCTATAAACAGAAAGAAAAAATAAATGCAACATGGTCTTTCACTGACTAGCTCAGATCTCAAGTACAGTTTGAGTACAGGGGTTACTATTCATAGTCAAAATGATCCTACAATTTATAGATAAAGAGCTCAGTCCAGGTACAGAAAAAAAAACACAGAGTTGCCTTAGGTAAATTAAAGGGTTTGTCATGGCTAAAATAACATATGTCTGCAGTCACTATGCTGCTTCGCACTTGTGAATCCTAACAATCAGCACTGTGGGGATTCTCCGGTGTCAGGGGCACGCCATTATGCATACTCTCAAGCCACACCTGCCATTTTATCTATAAGGTAAATAGCTGGCACACCAATAAAGGGTGCTTTCACACCACGATTTTGAGGGAGCCGATGCTGTCCGATATAAATCGGACAGCATCGGCTCCCTTCTGATGCCTGGAATCGGGTGCCAAATAGGCACCCGATTCCAGCATAAAATCGGCGCAGGGCTGCAAAAAAAGAAAAGAAAAAAAAAGTTTATTCTCACCTCTCCCCGAGCCCCCGCCGTCAACCGCCATCTTCCTCTAGGCTCTCGGTGGCTCCCGCAGGCTGCCGGTGTCAGCAGAGGTGTACCTCTGCTGTACACAGGACCTGCGGTGATGTCACAGTCACGTGACCGCGGGTTCACCGCAGGTCCTGAACAGCAGAGGTACACCTCTGCTGACACCGGCAGCCTGCGGGAGCCACCGGGAGCCTAGAGGAAGATGGCGGTTGACGGCGGGGGCTCGGGGAGAGGTGAGAATAAACTTTTTTTTTTTTTTTTTTTAACCCTTGTGCTCCCAGGAGCAGTTTTACTGTACTGAGCATGCTCAGTACAGTAAAATGGGGTCCGAGGAGACATCACGTTTCCTCGGACCCTTCTCCATAGGGCCCCATGTTAGGGATCGGGTCAGATCGGATGTGCACTAAATGCCATCCGATTTGGTCCGATCCGAGTCTGTCAGATTTTGTAATGGGATGAAAAAATCGTTGCAGGCAACGATTTTTTTCTCCTGAAAAAAATCGGCCAAAAACGGGCAGAATCAGATCGGACCAAATCGGATGGCATTTAGTGCACATCCGATTCGGTCCGATCCCCATAGGGATGCATGGGGTCCGAAAATCGGTCCGATGCTGTCCGATTTTTTTCGGACAGCATCAGAAATGCAAAAATCGTAGTGTGAAAGCACCCAAAGAAAAAATAAAGTTCACAAATGTCCAATGTAGTTCTTCGTTCTTTTATATTTAGCAGAATTCCGTCTAGAATTATTCAAGTCTACATTTGACGATTCGACTATTCAGTGCATAGTCTTCCTCAGAAGAAACATGACACAGATCATACAATGTTCAGAATTCACATGTATCGTGTATATGTATATATATATATATACACACATTAAAGAAATAAGGACAACATTTATCAAATGAAAGTATTTAAATCCTCACTAGTTTATAAGGAAAAAAACCTGCAAGAAAAAAAGGGGGTGAGGGGAGGAACCTCATCACAATGTTACAAGAAAATTACCTTGGAAAAATTCTGTAATAGCGTGATTCGTGCCATGTCGTCACAGAAATGACGTGGTACGTATTTGCACTATAATGAATAAGTATGAAAAATAAGAAATGAACGCAGAATAGTGCAAGATCAATAGTAAGTGCACCAGTGAGGTGAGTAAGGTAATACAAAGAAATAATAAAGAATATAAGACAACTAGTAACAAACCAAAACAATATGGATTATATATCCAAAAATCCAGCCAAGAAGTATGGATATACTCAAAAAGGTAACTATACAAGAGTAAGTTGAAGGTAATGTACTCCATACTCTGATTCCATTGCTTGTTCTACCACCATAGGGGTTATTTCTGCTCTTCAATATACAGTATATACTCGTGTATAAGCCGACCCGTGTATATGCCGACCCCCTACTTTTGCCCCAAAAATCTGGAAAAACCTATTGACTCGTGTATAAGCCGAGGGTGGACCCCACAGGTATACAGCCCCAGCAGTGTGGTATACAGGCCCTCCCCAGTGGTATATACAGCAGCCCAGTGTAGTATACTGCAGCCGCAGTGGTTGTATACAGCAGCCAGTGTAGTATACAGCAGCCCCAGTGGTAGTATACAGCAGCCCCAGTGGTAGTATACAGCAGCCCCAGTGGTAGTATACAGCAGCCCAGGTAGTATATAGCAGCCCCAGTGGTAGTATATAGCAGCCCCAGTGGTAGTATATAGCAGCCCCAGCAGCCGCAGTGGTAGTATACAGAAGCCCTAGTGGTATACAGCAGGCCCCCAGGGGTACATATAGAAGCCCCCTGGGGGTACCCAGCAGCCCCCGGGGGTCCCCAGCAGCCCCCAAATGCTGGCACTTGCCCCCCTTGCAAGGGCCCCCCCCCTCGCTTCTCTTACCATCCCGGTCTTCTGATCAGCGCTGCTCCTCGGCGCTCCGTCCTCGCTGCTCCCGTCCTGCTACATCCGGGATCCCCGACCGTCGCGCGATGACGTCATATGCCTGCGACGGCCGGAGATCCCGGATGTAGCAGGACGGCGGACGGACGGAGCAGCGAGGATGGAGCACCGAGGAGCAGGATCAGAAGACCGGGATGGTAATATAACCAGGGGGGGGGGGGGCCCTTACAAGGGGGGCGAGTGCCAGCATTTGGGGGCTATATGCACTGCTTCCCCCTGCCGCTGATTAACAGGGGGAAGCAGTGCATATTTAATGAGCGGCCCCACGTGACGGGGCCGCTCATACAGCAGCCTCCCCCCGCCTCCTCCAGCCTCCACAGCCCCGGGACACAGCCCCCACCTTATATACCGTATATGACCCGTGTATAAGCCGAGGGGGAGACTTTTCAGCCCAAATTTTGGGCTGAAAAACTCGGCTTATACACGAGTATATACGGTACTCATATATTTACCTCTTTGGGGTCCTTTGCTCTTTGAGTATATCCATACTTCTTGGCTGGCTTTTTGGATATATAATCCATATTTTTTTGGGTGGTTACCCGTTGTCTTATATTCTTTATTTTTTCTTTGTATTACCTTATTTACCTCACTAGTGCACTTGCTATTAATCTTGCATTATTCTGCACTCATTCTCTTATTTTTCATACTTACTCATAATGCAAATACGCACCACGTCATTTCTGTGACGACATGGCACGAATCACGCTATTGCTGAATTTTTGCAAGGTAATTTTTTTGTAACATTCTGATGAGGTTCCCCTTCTCCCCCCACCCCCTTTTTTTTGCGGGTTTTTTTTCCTTATAATCTAGTGAGGATTTAAATACTTTCCTTTGATGATTATTGTCCTTGTTTCTTTAATGCATATATACGATACATGTGAATTCTGAACATTGTATGATCTGTGTCATGTTTCTTCTGAGGAAGATGTACTGGAGTCGAAACGTCTAATGTAGACTTGTAAATTCTAGACGGAATTCTGCAAAAAATAAAAGCAATAAGAACTACATTGGACATTTGTGAACTTTATTTCTTTTTTATTGGTGTGCCAGCTAATTACTTTATAGTTATTGTCTATTTTTCTGGGCACCCTACTATTATATTGTGAGCTGGTTATTCCTATTGCACACTTGCCATTTTAGACCGATATTCCCTTTAACCCCTTAACGACCTTGAACGTAGCTGTACATCTTAGATAGGACATACAGTTATGCCTGTGACACCACTACCAGTGCTCCCTGTGCTGCTTTCCTGCGTCCTGCTGCTGTGCTATTATTGAGTAAAAAAGCTTGTTTTTCTTGTTTTCTTGCACCTGTGCCTGCTCTCCACATCTGATCAGGTGCCCAATCGCTCGCTTTTGGCATTTTGTTTTATTTTTATTTTTTTGCACCACCTCCGTGCGTGTACCCTACAGCCGCTGATAGGCATTCGGTTATTTATTTCTTTAAAAAAAGTAATATAAGAATCACACAAAAATAAACTTCGTTTACTTGAGAGGCCTAGATTAGGGACAGTAAAAATACCATAGTGATCATAGTCTACTAAAGTACTTTTTACAGAACATAGTCCGGGTTAGTGTAAATTGTGGTCTCTCAGTACTTGTTTTTATTTTTATGGACATTAGTTTAGCAAGTTTCATTTTCATTTTACTAAATTTTCATATTCTCCTTTTTCTTTTCTCTTTCTAGATTCTTTACTTATCATCTTCTAAGGCTGCTTTCACATCTGCGATTTTGTAATTCACGGCAGATCTGGCTGATTTTGCTACATCTGCCGCGTAACGGCCGACTTGTGGCAAGCCCCATTCATTCTCTTTGAGACTTGCAGTAAGGTTGTGGCAAGTGCGGTTTTGCCTGATTCGGCACTTGTGGCAAGTCAAAAAAACGCTGCTAGCAACACAGACTTCTGATTTTTTTTTCCCAAATCAGAAATCCAGTTTTACACTGCCAACCTCACAGAACTAGACTTTTTCTCTGAGCAGTTTGGAAGACTCATAGTGGTGGAAACAAATTTGTACGCCCAACAATTTTTGGCCCAAAACTGCACTACATCATTTTCTAACTGGACTTCTGAACATGGAGTAGAAATGAAGCATTGGAGTCTAATTCTTCACATGTGGTTAGTGAAGAAACCAGAACTTCAGGAATATTGGCAGTGTTGACGTTTCATATAACACTCCAGTATTCGGCATAGTTGTGACCTACAAACGTTTTGAGGTCATCCATAAATGTTTACATTTCTGTAACAATGCACAATGTCCTCCCCAAGATGACCTCAATTTTGACTGACTTTTCAAAATTCGTCCAGTCATCGATCACTCCAGCTCCTTGTGCCGGAGTCCCCATTGTAACTCAATGGGAGACACACCATATCTGGTAGCGTCCAGTTTCTGCCCGATTCTCCCGAGGCCAGAAAAATGCTAGTGTGAAACCACCCTTAAGGTACCGTTACACGCTTGAAACGATGTTGAAACGATCTCACTAACAATCTCGGGGGCGCGCGGTTGTTAGGACATCGTTTTGACATCGTTGGTGAGATGTCTAACGCCTAGATATTGTGCACGACGCACCAATCATCCAGCGAGCAGGTATCATTTGCACAACCCAGCGAACGATACTTGTACACTAATGTGAATGGGCGAAGTCGTGAACGACATCGCTATCGTGGTGTCACACACAACGATGCAGCAGGTTGGCTGATCGTGAATCGTCTGATTTGAGAACATGTTCTCAAATCTGCGATCAACTAACCAACGATATATCGTACTCGATTCTCGGTGTTACACGCAACGACGTCCTAACGATGTGATTTCAATGACTCCAAACCCGTGACGAACGATCTCGTTCTCGATATCTTATCGTGTAATGGTACATTTAGAGTTATCTGCTTCTCTCAGATGAGAAATTGTCAGGGAGAGATGGAAAAAAATGTCTCCATCTTCTTCCCATTGTGTGTGTCAAAATCATCCTGCACCTGAATGTCATCCGAGTGCAATCCAATGAATTCCATGCACCCATAGAATGGGATGGGTGAGTGGTATCCGATCTGCGCAGAAAATCTCAACATGCTGCAACTTTTTTCTTCATCTCATATTGACATGACAAAAAAGTGTAGATCAGTATTGCCGATCAGCATTGCGACATTGAACAACACTGGTCCAAATGCTATTGGGTAAGACACTGGATAGCACCCGTCCGATGTATGCGCTCAGGTGAGAGAACCCTTACCGTCAAGGTTTAATCACTTTAATTCTCAGATGATGAAGATTAATTGATAGTGACTTTTCAAGCTTCTTATGTCAAACAGTCCATGAAAAGTGAACAGCACACGGATGGAAACATAGTGCTGTACTTTTTTTTTTCTCACAGATCTACACACTGACATTAGCGATTTTAAGACAACCATCAGATCAAAGTCAGACATGTCTGTCATTTTGTGCAGATCACTTAGTACTCAAAAGTAAAAGGACATGTGAACAGCTACATAGACTAATCCATGAAAAACGCAGCTAGACCTTGTAGAAGGAAAACTGACATGTGAATGAGAACGTGTATATGCCAGCAGGGAGGGGTTTGTTTTTTTTTTCACACAGGTCTGGGGATTTTACACAGGTCTCCATAGTTTGGGAAAAAGCGTGTTGCCTCAGTGTAAAGGCCCCGTTACATATAGCGATGTAGCGATGTTCCCGCGATCCTGACAACGATCCGACCTGGTCGGGATCGCTGGAACATCGCTGTGTGGTTGCTGGTGAGATGCCATACAGGCAGACTTACCAACGATTACCCACCAATGCGGCAACATCCGACGGTCGTTGGGATCTGTTTGGTTCTTGGGCGAAGCATGGAGCTCGTTGCCCCTGTCACACAGAGCGATGCAGCATGCCCAGTGGGAGATCGCCGATCCAAAAATGGTCCAGGTCATTCATTAATGATCAGCGATCTCCCAGCGGGAGGCTGATCGCTGCTAAGTGTCACACACAGCGATATCGCTGGCAAGGTTTCTTCTACGTCACAAAACCTGTGACGTTGTGGCAATATATTAATTAGTGATATCGCTACATGTAACGGGGCCTTAAGTCAATATTGTTTTAGCAACTCCAGATATGCTGAAGATCAATTCCACAGCAGGTATCTGATCCCAAGCTTTATATTGTAGTATGAACACCTTACATTGTCAAGGTGATTCTACAAAATACCTTTATGAATTCAGTCACTTTTCTTTTGCTCTCCCACCAAATTTTACATTGTCCATAGGAAAAAAACCAACAACATCTTGCACACAGGGAATTTATAGATATAACATTACTGAGCCGAACACTTACCCCTGACTTGGTCATCTGAGACTTCTATATTTTGAAGAGGTGAAAAATGTGGACATGGGCTCCTGATGAGAAAAAGGAAAAAAAAAATCTCTAAAAAATAGTGGTATTCTTGTATGAAAGCCGAACAAACTGCGTACGTTCTGAAATGGTTGTCATTACGGACAGGAGACCCTCTCTCCCTACTCCCCTTATGTGGATACACTGCCCATTGCAAGTCTCTGACTCACTGGTACCCATTGTGGGCTAATATAGATTACAGCTTTATTCAATAGATGTGGACTGGGATAAATGTTTCCTAAATCATACATGGTAACAAAATGTTTAACTAGACGCTCAGCAGGAAACTGTCACTGCCACTAAACAGAATATCAATATGTTGTTCAGTTCCTGAAAGCTAATGTTGCCAGATCTAAGCTTCTCTTATGGAGCATTTCCTATGGAGATCGTACCGAGGGATACTCTGCGCTGTCCCACTCCAATCCAGTCCTCTTTGGCAGCCAGGTTTTTACTTCTGCAGAGGCATCTTTTGGCCGTCACCTTGACATAAAGATCAGCTGCCACAGAAGAGTAGACTGGATGCCAGACCAGGGCAGCACAAATCAAATTACCCATTAATATATTTATCATAAATGTAAAAAGTTGTCCACTATCCTAACTCAGTTCCTGTTTTTTTATATAAATAATAAGCTAATGCCCCTAATAGATTCATATATATAGTCAGCAATGAGCACTCCCCCTGTAACTCCACCTCCACCCCTGCCCCCAGGTCACACAGTCTCGACACCATCTCCTATACAGGACTCTGCTATAGGGAATAGAAGTAATGCACAAAGCACCAGAACAGCAGCCCAGGCAATAAGGATTTTTTATCCTACTCCCCCTCACAGACAGACAGAAGAATGGATAAAGAGTAATGAATGTACTTATATAAAGTATACAGCAGGGTATATATACATTACACTAGCGTGTGTACAGGTATATACACCCTATTTTATAACACAGTTATGGGTCTGCAGGAGAGCTGTCTCTGCAGCAGAATACATAGGAACTGCCGTGAGCCCTCCTGACTGGAACCCCGCCCACCAACACAGAAAGCCACGCCCACTTGTCAGTTCTCAAAGCCCAAAACTGAGGGGGATTTTAACATCACAGGACACCAGGAGATTCTCACAGAGATCTCGCTCAGATTACAGAAGGATTTAGTAGAGAGCTCATCTATGGCAGACAGATCACAAGAAATGGACTAGTAACGAAGTGGCCAACCCTTTTACATTTTTACAATAATTTATTTAGTGACCACATACTTGGTAGCACTTTCCACCAGTATCTTTGTGTTGTGCACGCAGTGTCAGATAAATGGTTGGATTAGTGGGGTTACTCACCTTGTGCAATAGCTCAATGTCACAGGCAGCTTGAAACAGCACGCTCAATGCTTGATACTTCAAAAAGTCTCCGGGTCTTGAGATCAGTTTCTAGAAAAGAAAAATTCTGGAGTAGTTCAATGTTCAGAGCTTCAGGGCGTAATACAGCAGCCCCCAGGGGGTAACCAGCAGCCCCCAGGGGTACCCGGCAGCCCCCAGGGGGTACCCGGCAGCCCCCAAATGCTGGCACTCACCCCCCTCCTGCTTATCTTACCATCCCGGTCTTCTGCTCAGCGCCGCTCCTCGGTGCTCCGTTCTTCATGCTCCGTCCTCGCTGCATCCGGGATCTCCGGCCGTCGCACGATGACGTCATATGCCTGCGACGGCCGGGGATCCCGGATGTAGCTGGACGGGAGGATGAAGAACGGAGCACCGAGGAGCGGCGCTGAGCAGAAGACCGGGATGGTAATATAAGCAGCGGGGGGGGGGCCCTTACAAGGAGGGGGGGTGAGTGCCAGCATTTGGGGGCATATATGAACTGCTTCCCCCTGCCGCTGATTGACAGGGGGAAGCAGTGCATATATAATGAGCGGCCCCACGTGACGGGGCGTCATACAGCAGCCTCCCCCCGCCTCCTGCAGCCTCCACAGCCCCCACCAACCATAGTGACTCGTGTATAAGCCGAGGGGGAGACTTTTCAGCCCAAATTTTGGGCTGAAAAACTCAGCTTATACACGAGTATATACGGTAGCTTAAAAAATATATCTGATGAGATTTTTACATTTTCTTTCTAGCACCTTGGTCTAAAAATTTAAGTGTCAAATTAAATATTTTTGGTTGCACTGGCAACATTCTAGTCGCCATGTTCAGCCCTGTGGTATGTGTGATGGCTAATTTTAATGACACAATTAGCCCATATACAGGTGCATCTCAATGAATTTGAATATCATCAAAAAGTTCATTTATTTCAGTAATTCAGTGTATAAAGTGAAACACATAATACAGACTCATCACAAACAGAGTGATCTATTTCAAGTGTTTATTTATGTTAATGTTGATGATTATGGCTTACCAATGAAAACCCAAAAGGTCATTATCGCAGAAAATTAAAGTGGGGAGGATGAAGGGTTAAAAACCATGCTGCCGTATTCCGTGAGACATCAAGGGGTGAATATACTATTAATTTATTAGTCAACGTGTTTCAGGGCTCTCTGGGCCCTTACTCAGGAAAATCAATATCATATTGACATGTTTCAGGGAACCCTGAGATGCGTTGACTAATAAATCAATATTATATTCACCCTTTGATGCCTTGTGGAGTACAGCAGCGCAGTTTTTAACACTTCATCCTCCCTACTCTATATGCACCACGCTGGGGACTGCAGCAGCCATGATATGCTTTTATAGTGGTTGTGACTCTCACAACCACACAAGGTGAAGCCTCTGATACCTATTTAGGTAATATTTTATCTCTCAGACCCTTCATCCTCCCTACTTTAATTTTCTGAGATAATGACCTTTGGGTTTTCATTGGCTGTAAGCCATAATCATCAACATTAACATAAATAAACAATTGAAACAGATCCCTCAGTTTGTAATGACTCTATATAATATATGCATTTTACTTTATGTATTGTATTACTGAAATAAATTAACTTTTTGATGATATTCTAATTGATATGCATCTGTATGTATACTACCTTGCTCGCATAAATTCTTCAATATCCCATAGGAAGTGTTAAAGATTTGACCATTTTTGTTAAGACATTGCCATTATCCATGTAGTGACATACCAAGTATTGCTTTTCCGTCATAAATACATTTAATTCTATTCTTCCATATCTGTAAACTGAAAGTCGCTCATAGAGTGAGTAAATTTGCCGCCAAAGTAAACTCTTTCTTTCTTAGGGCCAAGCATCAAAAAAACTTTTAAAGGAACATCTGGAGGGAAAAAAATATATAAAACGTTAAAATGTTAATATATGTTTGAGATTACATATCATGATATACACACACACACACACACACACACACACACACACACAGTACAGACCAAACATTTGGACACCTTATCATTCAAAGAGTTTTCTGTATTTTCGTGACTATTAAAATTGTAGATTCACACTGAAGGTATCAAAACTATGAATTAACACATGTGGAATTATATACTTAACAAAAAAGTGTGAAACATCTGAAAATATGTCTTATATTCTAGGTTTCTTCAAAGTAGCCACCTTTTGCTTTGATTACTGCTTTGCACACTCTTGGCATTCTCTTGATGAGCTTCAAGAGGTAGTCGCCGGAAACTGTATTCCAACAGTCTTGAAGGAGCTCCCAGAGACGCTTAGCACTTGTTGGCCCTTTTGCCTTCACTCTGCGGTCCAGCTCATCCCAAACTATCTCGATTGGGTTCATGTCTGGTGACTGTGGAGGCCAGGTCATCTGGCGATAGCACCCCACACCATCACACCTCCTCATCCATGCCTCACGGTGGGAACCAGGCATGTAGAGTCCATCCGTTCACCTTTTCTGCTTCGCACAAAGACACGGTGGTTGGAACCAAAGATCTCAAATTTGGACTCATCAGACCACAGCACAGATTTCCACTGGTCTAATGTCCATTCCTTGTGTTCTTTAGCCCAAACAAGTCTCTTCTGCGTGTTGCCTGTCCTTAGCAGTGGTTTTCCTAGCAGCTATTTTACCACGAAGGCCTGCTGCACAAAGTCTCCTCTTAACAGTTGTTTAGAGATGTGTCTGCTGCTAAAACTCTGTGTGGCATTGACCTGGTCTCTAATCTGAGCTGCTGATAACCTGTGATTTCTGAGGCTGGTGACTCGGATGAACTTATCCCCGCAGCAGAGGTGACTCTTGGTCTTCCTTTCCTGCAGCGGTCCTCATGTGAGCCAGTTTATTTGTAGCACTTGATGGTTTTTGCAACTGAATTTGGGGACACTTTCAAAGTTTTCCCAATTTTTCGGACTGACTGACCTTCATTTCTTAAAGTAATGATGGACACTTGTTTTTCTTTACTTAGCTGCTTTTTTATTGCCATAATGCAGATTCTACAGTCTATTCAGTAGGACTATCAGCTGTGTATCCACCAGACTTCTGCACAACACAACTGATGGTCCCAACACATTTATAAGGCAAGAAATCCCACTTATTAAACCTGGCCCTGCACACCTGTGAAGTGAAAACCATTTCCAGTGACTATCTCTTGAAGCTCATCAAGAGAATGCCAAGAGTGTGCAAAGCAGTAATCAAAGCAAAAGGTGGCTACTTTGAAGAACCTAGAATATAAGACATATTTTCGGTTGTTTCACACTTTTTTGTTAAGTAAATAATTCCACATGTGTTAATTCATAGTTTTGATACCTTCAGTGTGAATCTACAATTTTAATAGTCACGAAAATACAGAAAACTCTTTGAATAAGAATGTGTGTCCAAACTTTTGGTCTGTACTGTAATATGTAATTAAAATTATATATATATCTATATCTCAGATATATATAGCAATGTACACACACAGCAAGGCAGATGTGAAGCACTGTGATTCATTTTGTTGCATTTTTTGTATGTGTCAATTCAGATGTCAAGAATACTTTTTCAATAAGAAAAAAAAAATAAGTAGCACAACCCATCGTCTGCCATATTATGGATATATTATCCTCTAGTATTGTTTTCTTGGTGCTGTACATGTGAAGAGGGTTTACATACAAAATTCACATATAAATTACAATGAACAAACTAATAGCATACAGAAATAAGCCCAGGCCCTTGGATTTACAGTCTCCTTTCCCCATTACACTAAAGACTGTAAGGCGGGTGGGTTATAGCAGTTCCAGTGGTATTGAAGTGGTACCAGGGGTAACTGCAGACTGGTGGCATTTCTGGGTTTTCAGGTTGCATCCTATGGTTCAGTAAGTGGGAGACAATCGGACTATTGGAGAACAGAGTTCCAGAAGCTGGGGGGTGCTCAGTCTTGGAGGAGATTAGGTGAGAAATGTATAAGAGCAGAGGAGGGAATGTCTTGTGAGAACTGGAGATTACATGTGGGAAGATATTGGGAGATTCGTTTGGAGCTATATGGAGAAGACAGATTTTGGACGGCTAAGTAGGTCAGTGTTAGTAGCATGAACTGAATATGGTGGGAAATTTGAAGCCAATGGAAGGATTTGCAGAGGGTAGAGGAACAGGAGTAGCAAGGAGAGTGGTTGGGAAAATATTGCTATCTTAAAGCATATTAAATATATTGATGCTGTTAGCTTCTTGGCACCCTTTCCAGCGTTGTCGGTAACCGCAGCTCGGAGCTTATGTGACATTGTAACACCACATGAGTCCTGCTTTCAATTGCCACTGGTTTCTGTCTTCCCACCTTCGGACCAAACAAGCTATCAACAGGGACGTGAGTGCTGCGGCTCACTTGATGTTGATTGCTCAAAAGGTGAGAAGACAGAAACAATGTCACATGAGCCCCGAGCCATGGGAAAACTTGTCAAATCAGAAAGGGTTGTCCTAGAACTGGACAAACCTTTAAGGGTGCCTGCACACGATCAGTGTACGCAGCGTTTTGGACACAGCGTCTTGCCGCTGCGTCCAAAATGCTGCGTAGTACAGTATAAGCATAGTGGATGGGATTTCAAGAAATCCCATCCTCACTATGCGTAACCCGCCCGCAGCGTGTTTGGAGCTGCGGTGTGGGTTGCCGGGAGTCCACTCCTCGGAAGCGGCTCCCATCGGGTGACTGCAGGGAGAAGCTGCCCTGCACCCGCCACACATGGTGAGTACAGGGCGGCTGCGGCCACCCCGCGGCTTCCCTCAGGTCTGGAGGAGCTGCGTCCAACACCCAGCTCCTCCGGACCGTGTGTACGCACCCTAAGATAGACAAAAGCTGTCCTATCAGTTTGTCACATTGCAAGTTTAATTATATGCCATCATACACAGTTCACTGTCAATCAAAACTTGCATTTATAGAGAGGCTTAGGGTAGGGGACTATATAGTGAGCAATAAATTTTCCAACTATGGGAATATACAGTAACCTTCATTATACAGGTATATACACAAGCAATGTAATGTTCCATGTTTTTTCAAGATTCAAACCTCATATTGAATACTGCTTAAAAAAAGGGAGAACAAGAAGAACCATGGAGCCCTTTACAGATCGTCTTAGCAAATTATAGAAAAAAAGATTGTGATGTGAAAACTGGTTGATTCATCAAAAACAACAATCTGACCTGAAGCCCAAGGAACCTCAGTGATGTTCAAGTCTTTCATAAGAGTACTGGAATACATAGAAGGAGGCTGAACAAGACCTTCAGACCAGGGGTCGATCCTGAAGAAGTCACAGTGAACCACTTTTAGTCGTCCATTTGCATTACTCTGTATTCTCTGGAAGTACAAGAAAACAAAAGTTAATTTGATGAAAATATAAATATATTCTCCAATAAGTTCAGTATTTCTGTACAGGATTAATTCTTTCTGTTAACTGTACTTCTTTTTGCAGCATATGTTTGTTTTATGTTAGGTTGCATATTATAGATATCATGAAGGATGTGTTAAGGTCAACCAATAAAGATATCTTACAAATATACCGTACATGCTCGAGTATAAGCCGAGTTTTTCAGCACACTTTTTGTGCTGAAAAGTGCCCCACTCGGCTTATTATACTCGAGTCACTGTTCAGGCTTGAGGGGGAAGGGATTACCGGGGGCTGGAGGAGTCAGGGGGAGGCTACAGTTTGATGGCTTCCCCCCGCATCATGTGGGCCCGCTCATTAGTGCAATGCAATATGCACTGTACCTCCCTGTCCATCAGCGGCAGTGAGAAAAGTGCATATTACATTGCACTATGTATACTCACCCCATTATCATCAGTATATGCCGCACACCATAATAAGCCTGATGCTATCACATCGGGAGTGCGGTGAAATGAACATCTGTGTATCCTTAGTGGTGCTGACAGGAGCAATGTATCACACCATTTGCACTTTCCAACATATCTGTTCTATGTCATCCCTCCACATTTGTTTATTGTATATGTTGCATCATTTAACCTCTTTCACCCCTGTGCACTGTCTATTCCTTTTGCGCTGCTCGCTGATTGGTCTAGCGCCAGGCAGCGCACGTCCTATCAGCTGAGCAGCACTGTATTGGCGGGAGATTTAAAGACCGCTCAGCTGATTTGTCGCGCCGGGTACCGTGCGAGCAATCAGCTGAGAAGTGGCGACCAGGTTTAAATCTCCTGCCAATACCGTGCTGCTCGGGTGATTGGTCGCAAGCCGGGCAGTGCGCAACCATTCAGCTGAGCAGGGCAGCATTGGCGGGAGATTTAAACCTGGCCGTCGCTCATCTCCAGCCGCCGGGAAGTCGGTGGTACCTGCCACTGATCTTCTGGCGGATAGCTGCTGATCTCCCGGCGGCGTCACCGCTGACCTCCCAGCGGCAGGAGATGAGAAGCTGCCACCGCTGGGAGAGCAGCTGCAAGCGCAGCAGATCTCCCGGCGGAATACCAGTGACGTGTATGTCACTTGTGAAGGCGCAGTTCGTGGCCTTGCAGCCATGAACTACACCTGTGCAACTGACAGTGCCACAATGCATTATGTGATAGGGTTACATCGCCCACTGGCAATTATGTATGTAGACTAGTAAAAAGGCCCGATGCAATTGCATCGGGAGCGCAGTGAAATGAATTGTGTGTATACAGGCGGGTCAGTGTGTAGCAGAGTATACAGGGGGCTCTGTGGGTAGCAGAGTATACAGGCGAGTCTGTGGGTAGCAGAGTATACAGGCGGCTCAGTGGTTAGCAAAGTATAGAGGCGGTCTGTGAGGAGATTATACAGCGGCTCTGTAGGAGATTTTACAGGCGGCTCTGTGGGTAGCAGAGTATACAGGCGGCTCTGTGGGTAGCAGAGTATACAGGCGGCTCTGTGGGTAGCAGAGTATACAGGCGGCTCTGTGGGTAGCAGAGTATACAGGCGGCTCTGTGGGTAGCAGAGTATACAGGCGGCTCTGTGGGTAGCAGAGTATACAGGCGGCTCTGTGGGTAGCAGAGTATACAGGCGGCTCTGTGGGTAGCAGAGTATACAGGCGGCTCTGTGGGTAGCAGAGTATACAGGCGGCTCTGTGGGTAGCAGAGTATACAGGCGGCTCTGTGGGTAGCAGAGTATACAGGCGGCTCTGTGGGTAGCAGAGTATACAGGCGGCTCTGTGGGTAGCAGAGTATACAGGCGGCTCTGTGGGTAGCAGAGTATACAGGCGGTCTTGGTACAAGTATACAGCGGCTCTGTGGTAGCAGAGTATACAGGCGGCTCGGTGGGTAGCAGAGTATACAGGCGGCTCTGGTGGTAGCAGAGTATACAGGCGGCTCTGTGGGTAGCAGAGTATACAGGCGGCTCTGTGGGTAGCAGAGTATACAGGCGGCTCTGTGGGTAGCAGAGTATACAGGCGGCTCTGTGGGTAGCAGAGTATACAGGCGGCTCTGTGGGTAGCAGAGTATACAGGCGGCTCTGTGGGTAGCAGAGTATACAGGCGGCTCTGTGGGTAGCAGAGTATACAGGCGGCTCTGTGGGTAGCAGAGTATACAGGCGGCTCTGTGGGTAGCAGAGTATACAGGCGGCTCTGTGGGTAGCAGAGTATACAGGCGGCTCTGTGGGTAGCCTGAGAGTATACAGGCGGCTCTGTGGTGCAAGTATACAGGCGTGGAGCAATATCAGGCGGCTCTGTGGGTAGCAGAGTATACAGGCGGCTCTGTGGGTAGCAGAGTATACAGGCGCTCTGTGGGTAGCAGAGTATAACAGGCGGCTCTGTGGGTAGCAGAGTATACAGGCGGCTCTGTGGGTAGCAGAGTATACAGGCGCTCTGTGGGTAGCAGAGTATACAAGGCGGCTCTGTGGGTAGCAGAGTATGCAGGCGGCTCTGTGGGTAGCAGAGTATGCAGGCGGCTCAGTTGGGGTAGCAGAGTATGCAGGCGGCTCTGTGGGTAGCAGAGTATGCAGGCGGCTCTGTGGGTAGCAGAGTATGCAGGCGGCTCTGTGGGTAGCAGAGTATGCAGGCGGCTCTGTGGGTAGCAGAGTATGCAGGCGGCTCTGTGGGTAGCAGAGTATGCAGGCGGCTCTGTGGGTAGCAGAGTATGCACGGCTGGCTCAGTTGTGGTAGCAGAGTATGCAGGCGGCTCTGTGGGTAGCAGAGTATGCAGGCGGCTCTGTGGGTAGCAGAGTATCAGGCGGCTCTGTGGGTAGCAGAGTATCAGGCGGCTCTGTGGGTAGCAGAGTATGACAGGCGGCTCTGTGGGTAGCAGAGTATACAGCGGCTCTGTGGGTAGCAGAGTATACAGGCGGCTCTGTGGGTAGCAGAGTATACAGGCGGCTCTGTGGGTAGCAGAGTATACAGGCGGCTCTGTGGGTAGCAGAGTATACAGGCGGCTCTGTGGGTAGCAGAGTATACAGGCGGCTCTGTGGGTAGCAGAGTATACAGGCGGCTCTGTGGGTAGCAGAGTATACAGGCGGCTCTGTGGGTAGCAGAGTATACAGGCGGCTCTGTGGGTAGCAGAGTATACAGGCGGCTCTGTGGGTAGCAGAGTATACAGGCGGCTCTGTGGGTAGCAGAGTATACAGGCGGCTCTGTGGGTAGCAGAGTATACAGGCGGCTCTGTGGGTAGCAGAGTATACAGGCGGCTCTGTGGGTAGCAGAGTATACAGGCGGCTCTGTGGGTAGCAGAGTATACAGGCGGCTCTGTGGGTAGCAGAGTATACAGGCGGCTCTGTGGGTAGCAGAGTATACAGGCGGCTCTGTGGGTAGCAGAGTATACAGGCGGCTCTGTGGGTAGCAGAGTATACAGGCGGCTCTGTGGGTAGCAGAGTATACAGGCGGCTCTGTGGGTAGCAGAGTATACAGGCGGCTCTGTGGGTAGCAGAGTATACAGGCGGCTCTGTGGGTAGCAGAGTATACAGGCGGCTCTGTGGGTAGCAGAGTATACAGGCGGCTCTGTGGGTAGCAGAGTATACAGGCGGCTCTGTGGGTAGCAGAGTATACAGGCGGCTCTGTGGGTAGCAGAGTATACAGGCGGCTCTGTGGGTAGCAGAGTATACAGGCGGCTCTGTGGGTAGCAGAGTATACAGGCGGCTCTGTGGGTAGCAGAGTATACAGGCGGCTCTGTGGGTAGCAGAGTATACAGGCGGCTCTGTGGGTAGCAGAGTATACAGGCGGCTCTGTGGGTAACAGAGTATACAGGCGGCTCTGTGGGTAACAGAGTATACAGGCGGCTCTGTGGGTAACAGAGTATACAGGCGGCTCTGTGGGTAACAGAGTATACAGGCGGCTCTGTGGGTAACAGAGTATACAGGCGGCTCTGAGGGTAGCAGAGTATACGGGCGGCTGAGGGTGCAGAGTATACAGCGGTCTGAGGGTAGCAGAGTATACAGGCGGCTCTGAGGGTAGCAGAGTATACAGGCGGCTCTGAGGGTAGCAGAGTATACAGGCGGCTCTGAGGGTAGCAGAGTATACAGGCGGCTCTGAGGGTAGCAGAGTATACAGGCGGCTCTGAGGGTAGTAGAGTATACAGGCGGCTCTGAGGGTAGCAGAGTATACAGGCGGCTCTGTGGGTAGCAGAGTATACAGGCGGCTCTGTGGGTAGCAAAGTATAGAGGCGGCTCTGTGGTAGCAGAGTATAGAGGCGGCTCCGTGGGTAGCAGAGTATACAGGCGGCTCTGTAGATAGCAGAGTATGATGTGGCGGGAGGCTGGAGGGATGAGGAGAGATGGGGCAGGAGCAGCGACATCACCGCTCGGCGTCAGGACGTGGCTGCGTGCTGGGGCTGATGGCTGCCCCAGTCACACGCCATTGTCGTCTGGGGCGGGGTGGGGGCTGTAGAGAGGGTTCAGTCCCTCCCCAGAGGTCACACATGTGACCTGAGGAAAAGGAGCTGATTGGGCGCTCTGTGGTAAACACAGGACGGCCATCCGATTGGTTGAGGACGGCGAGTGCGAAATAGGCACGATGCTATTGCATCAGGAGCGGGGTGAAAAGAAGAGGTGGTGTAGAAATAGCCGCTGAATAGTACAGTCCTCTCTCCAGAAAGTACACTGTTGTTGCGGGATTTATATGGTGTATATGGTGGCTCAGTGGTTAGCACTGTATACGGTGGCTCAGTGGTTAGCAGTGTATAAGGTGGCTCAGTGGTTAGCAGTGTATACGGTGGCTCAGTGGTTAGCAGTATACACAGTGGCTCAGTGGTTAGTGTATACAGTGGCTCAGTGCTTAGCACTGTATACGGTGGCTCAGTGGTTAGCACTGTATACGGTGGCTCAGTGGTTAGCACTGTATACGGTGGCTCAGTGGTTAGCACTGTATACGGTGGCTCAGTGGTTAGCACTGTATACGGTGGCTCAGTGGTTAGCACTGTATACGGTGGCTCAGTGGTTAGCACTGTATACGGAGGCTCAGTGGTTAGCACTGTATATGGTGGCTCAGTGGTTAGCACTGTATATGGTGGCTCAGTGGTTAGCACTGTATATGGTGGCTCAGTGGTTAGCACTGTATATGGTGGCTCAGTGGTTAGCACTGTATATGGTGGCTCAGTGGTTAGCACTGTATATGGTGGCTCAGTGGTTAGCACTGTATACGGTGGGTCAGTGGTTAGCACAGTATACGGTGGGGGGGCAGAATGGAGTGGGGGCAGAGTGGAGTGAGGGAGAATAGAGTGAAGCAGAGCAGGGGTAGAATATAGAGGGGCAGAATGGGTTCCCCCTCCTGTTTCCCCTGGGCTCTATGTGCCCCTGCACTGTCTTTAGTCGCCCTGCCCCCTCTGTGGCTTCTTACCCTTCTTCCGAGCTCAGATCAATGAATAGAGGGCCTGAAGTGATGTCCGAGTCATGTGAATGATCACATGACTGACATCACCAAAGGTCCTTTAGCCTTGCAGTGAAGATGATCGGAGCAGAGAGAGATGCGGGAGTGTGCCGGATCAGCAGGAGAGGTGGGGGGATCTATGCTGGGGGGATCTATGGTGGGGGGATCTATGGCTGGGGGGGGGGAATTATGGCTGGGGGGGGGGAATCTATGGCTGGGGGGGGGGGGAATCTATGGCTGGGGGAGGGGGGATCTAGGTGGGGGAGGGGGATCTATGGCTGGGGGAGGGGGGATCTATGGCTGGGGGGGGAGGGGGGGGATCTATGGCTGGGGGGGGGGGGATCATGGGGGGGATGGGGGATCTATGGCTGGGGGAGGGGGGGGGATCTAGGCTGGGGGGGGATCTAGGCTGGGGAGGGGGGATCTAGGTGAGGGGGATCTACGGCTGGGGGGGGGGGGATCTAGGCTGGTGAGGGGGGGGATTGCTGAGGGGGGGGCTGGGAGGGGGGGATCAGGCTGGGGGGGGGTATGCTGAGGGGGATCTAGGCTGAGGGGGGGGGATCTAGGGCTGAGGGGGGGGATCTATGGCTGGGGGGGGGGGGATCTATGGCTGAGGGGGGGGATCTAGGCTGAGGGAGGGGGGATCTAGGCTGAGGGGGGGGATCTACTGGCTGAGGGGGGGATCTATGGCTGAGGGGGGGGGATTATGGGGGGGGATCTATGGGGGGGGGATTTGGCTGAGGGGATCTATGGCTGAGGGGGGGGGATCTATGGCTGAGGGGGGGGATCTATGGCTGAGGGGGGGGGATCTATGGCTGAGGAGGGGGGGGGATCTATTGCTGAGGGGGGGGGGGGATCTATGGCTGAGGGGGGGGGGGGATCTATGGCTGAGGAGGGGGGATCTATGGCTAAGGGGGGGGGATCTATGGCTAAGGGGGGGATCTATGGCTAAGGGGGGGGGGATCTATGGCTGAGGGGGGATCCATGGCTCTAATACGAGTATTACCAGGATGGGGGGCCATATACCAGTGATGGGGACGCTATTTCAGTGATGGGGGGGGAATATGTACAGTGAGGGGGCGAATATACCAGGATGCGGGGCCATTTACCATGATGGGGGCACTATATACCAGTGATGAGGGGCTGCATACAGTCATGATTGCTATATACCAGTGATGGGTTATATACCAGGATGGGGGTCTGCTGCATTTCTCACCCTAGGCTTATAATAGAGTCAATAGGTTTCACCAGTTTTTGGGGTAAAATTAGGGGCCCCCGCTTATACTCTGGTTGGCTTGTACTCGAGTATATAGAATAGTAGTGATAATTTGTGGACATAAAAGGAATCTGTCACCTGGGTTCTGCCGCTTAATCTGAGTGCAGCATATTGTAGTGGCAGTGGTGCTGATTCCAGCAATATGTCACTTACTGGGCTGCTAAGTTTAGTTTCTAGAAAATGACTAAAGCAGAAGATGATCATTAGAGGATTAGCAAACCTGCTGCCAGGTAGGCCAACTATGTCTTCACCACTGATTGGCAGCTTTCTGCCTATGCACAGTGTACACAGGGCTCAGCATTCAAACTCCTGGTAGCTCTGCAGCAGATAAAACAGTGAAGTAAATGACACATAGCTTGAATTTGGGTTTGTGCCTTTACATCATGCTGCTCTCAGATGGGATAGGAAAAAAAACTACCACCATATTTCCCTTAAAGGGGACCTGTCACTTCCCCTGGTGCTTTCCAAACTGAAAGCACCACTGAATGCAGCGAGTCTGCAGGGAAGGGGTCCCCCATGTCTCTAGCCCACCTGTAAGTTGTACAAAACACTTTATAAAGTGTATAGATAAGGGGTCCGGAGGGACTTACTCAGTTACTGTTACTGTTGCTGGTGTCCTCCCCGCCACCAGCCCTCTCTGTGCCACCTCTAACCCCCTTAGTAATGCCTCCTTTTTGCATTCAGTGATGCATTCAGTTAGAATAGCACCAGGGGGGGTGACAGGTCCTCTTAAATTATACATATAGTGCTATTAGCATTAGCAGGATAATTAGAAAACCTTGTGTGCATTGAACTATGTAAATATATGCCAGATAAATGTGAGTCCCACTTCTAGAGTCATCACTCTTGATATACAAGTCTAGGAGGTGGGATCCTGTGGAACCACTAAATATCACAGATAAGAATCCTTTGTAAGGCTCAGTTCACACATTGCGTATTTTGCCGCGTTTTTTTTACGCGCGCTTTTCAAAATACGCAATGTGCTTTTTGTCTGCCTGCAAAGTGAATGGGAAATTCACTTTGCAGTGCAGACATTGCGTAAAAATACGCAGTGCGTTTTCCGGGAGAAAACGCAGCTCCGTAAAGAATTGATATGTCAATTCTTTACGCAGCAACTTCTGCGTATTTTCCCAGAGGGGAGGAAGAATCCTGCTTCCTCCTCCCCTCTGTGACAGCTGTGGCCGCCCCATTAGACTTCACAGTGTATTAATAACGTACTAAATTAAACTAAAGCAAGTGTCTGAAAAATAAAAAACAATGAATACTTACCTTCCGGTGCCTTCTCCCGGTCTGCGATCCCCGGTTGTAGTCAGATCTCTTTGACAAGACCTGTGGTGATGTCAGAGGGGGGGCGTTCCCGGGCACTCGCGGTCATGTGATACCACATGACCGCGAGCAGCCAATCAGGATGGGACCGCCCCGGGAACGCCCCCCCTCTGACATCACCACAGGTCTTGTCACACGAGATCTGACTTACAACCGGGGATCGCAGACCGGGAGAAGCACCGGAAGGTGAGTATTCATTGTTTTTTATTTTTCAGACACTTGCTTTAGTTTAATTTAGACTTCACAGTGTGTATTAATACACTGTGAAGTCTAATGGGGCGGCCACACATCTCACAGAGGGGAGGAGAAGAAGGATTCTTCCTCCTCTCTGTGACATCACTGCGCTTTCTGGGGGAAAGAAAGCGCAGTGTGTGAATGGTCCTGCGTATTTTGCTGCGCTTTTTTGCGCGGCCGAAAAACGCGGCAAAAAGCGCGCGTAAAAAAGCGCAGCAAAATACGCAAATGTGTGAACGTAGCCTAAGGGTACTTTCACATCAGCGTTTTTTGCCTTTCGCAGCAGATGCGGTGAAAAAAACCGCATCTGCCGCGATTACCGCATAACCGCTGCACTTGCAGCAAGCCCCATACAGGAGCAGAGGAGGAGCATATACAAATCCACCGTGCTTCATCTCCCATAGGAGCAGAGGAGGAGCATGTACAAATCTACTGTGCCTCATCTTGCTTACCCCCAACATTTGCCAAACGCTCCCATTCACATTATGGATAACCGTCTAATGTGTATCAGCACCTTGACGTCTAGAAACCTCAGAGCTCATTTAAGCAGCTAACTGGTGAACGATGTTCCTTGAAACACAAGATATACACATATATAATTTCATACCTCTAGAGATGGGAGAAAATCGGAGTTACTTTCCAAGGCAAACACTTTGTGACCAGCATCCAACAAGGCCTGAGTAAGAAATCCAGGACCTTAAAAAATAGAAACAAAGAACAATAAATAATCTGTCTTTAAACTTCTTGTACAATGTTTGTGGCCTAGATCCCATCTCTGCTAGTCACAGTCATTGTCTGCAGCACATTGGGGGCAGAGAACAGCCGAGCACTGTGATTTAATGGCTTCCAGTATTACTCCTCACCGGGTCACATGATTGTTGCTCTTTTATTCCTGCTCTTGACCGGAGTATTCTGTTTGATTTTTTAGATTTTTATTTATGTTGTTTTTTTAATCCACCATATGGTGCCTGAGATATGGAATCATTGTAAAATCTTTACACTTATTGGACTGAGATGCATGTAGACCCAGATAATGATGAAAGTATCGTCACAGGGAATTTGACAAAAATAAACATAATTCAGATGTATTTACTAAATCTATTACAAAGAGCTTGATTACTGTTAACCCCTTCCATCACAGAAGCATATTCTGTTTTCTTCTGTTTCCAGCATATTGTGAGAACCTGTTTTGCAGGACAAACTGTCATGTTATGTACCGTATTTTTAGACTATAAGTGTGGGTATCTTAATGACTGGCTTGTAGGGCTTCCGGATATGTCTGTATGTCAGAGGCATAGGAGACCCTAAAAAACGATTTGCGATACTTAAACATTTAAAAACGCACCAAAATCTCGTGGCGTGTATGCAGGAGACGCACTGCAATGTGGAGGCGGCTAAGTTGTGGAGGGGGCCTGCGTTTCACTCCACGCACAGTACATACTCTAGGGGAGTGAGTATATTGGTACACCCGTCACTCCCTTTTAGTCTGGAAAGGTTGATCAGTGATGGGGAGGGTAGATACGTGTGCCTGGTATGTAGAGTGGCTGGGTTACTATTGTGCATGATCGCTATATATATTCCGCCACCGTTTGCTGTGAGTAAAATACAACATATAATTCCCATTATTACAAATATGCTAACATACCCTTGATGGTTATTGGGGATTTTATTATGTATCTAAATGCCGGATTGGATAAGTACCGGGGTGAGTTGGGAGGCGGTACTGTACGCGAAACGTCTCTGGCGAGGGTTTTGCAGGAAGTACAATTAATGGATGTGTGGCGCATGAGGTTTCCCAATGTGAAGCAATATTCATGCTACTCTGCATCTTATTCCTCGTTATCTAGGATAGATTTGGCTTTGGGGAACGGTGAAATAGTGCCATTAATAGCCGGGGCTGAATATTGTACCACATTGATCTCAGATCATTCGCCCCTTAAGGTGGTTATAAATGTGGACCAGGGTGCTCTAGGTCATAGGGGTGGGTGGAGGTTCAATCCATTTTGGCTGGCAGTATTTGATAGCGGTGTCTCCATTCCCTCTACTTTGGAGGAGTTCTTTTGCAACAATGTGGGCTTTTTTGCGTGGAGTTCTAATAAAAGAAATATCCAAGATCAAGTCTAAAACTAGAGGCCGTATGCAATATTTGCAGACTGAGGTGGATACTCTGGAGCACACCTTTGTGGGGTCACCAACTGCCGACAATAAGCTGAAATGGACAAATGCCCAATCTAAATTAAACGAATTTGTGTTACAGCAGGCTGAAAATAAACGTTCTATCTTAAAGCAGCAATTTTATGCTGAGGGCGAGGGCGCTGGACATCTGTTGGCAATGGTTGCTAGAGCCCAAACTGGGGCTCCCCTGGTCTCAACCATACGGGACGGTAATGGAGTGCTGGTTACGGATACTGGCGAGATTGTGAAGGTGTTTTTCCAATTCTATTAGCAGCTATACTCCTTCAGGCTCACAAAATCTTCTGCTGAGTTGGAGCAGTATGTCCGTGACATTAGGCTGCCTAAACTGACAGATGTCCAGAGAATACAATTGGAGGCTCCTATTACAATAGAAGAATTGTGCGCTGCGGCAAGAGACTTTCAGAATAATAAGGCCCCTGGTTCGGATGGTGTCCCAATTGAAATTTATAAGGAATATGGGGAAGTCTTACTACCTAGATTGAAGGAGGTATTTGATGGGGCTATGAGTGAGAGGGTTCTCCCTGGATCGATGAGGGAGGCGGTGGTGGTTCTGTTACCTAAACCAGGAAAGGACCCTTTACAGCCTGAGTCGTACAGACCTATCTCTTTGCTATCTACGGATGTAAAGATCCTGGCGAAAGTCTTAGCAACCAGACTGATGGCGGTGATTACCCAGGTGGTGGGGGAGGATCAAACGGGATTTATGCCCAATAAATCTACGGCCATTAACTTGCGCTGGGTGTTTCTTAATCTACAGTTAGCATCTCAGAGTGGGGGGGAGTGGGCGGTGCTCTCGACGCTGCGAAGTCTTTCGATAGCGTTGAGTGGGAGTACCTATGGGTGGTAGTGCGGGAATTGGGATTTGGAAACCAGTTTATAAAGTGGGTGAAATTGTTATATTCTGCTCCTGTGGCAAGGATCCGCCTCAATAGTGCCCTGTCGGATACTTTGAAGCTGGAGAGGGGTACTAGGCAGGGCTGCCCGCTGTCCCCTCTCCTTTTTACTCTCGCCATTGAACCATTGGCTGTTAAACTACGTAATAGTCCTGATATTCGGGGTTTCCGTCATGGGGCCTTGGAGGAGAGAGTGGCATTATATGCTGACGACCTCCTGCTGTTTCCTGGGGACACGTCAGGCTCCTTGCTTACAGCTATGAAACTTATACAGGAATTTGGAGACTACTCGGGTTTAAAAATAAATTGGGCTAAGTCGGTAATCATGCCCGTGGACACTCTGTCTGCTGATACAAAAGTGGGAGATACCTGTCTTAAAGTGGTTCGGGAATTCAAATATCTGGGTATAGTGGTGTCTCCTATTGTCTCTAACTATATTTCTTTGAATTTAATGGATATGTTGGGTAAATTTCAACAGAAAATTAATATTTGTTGTAAGCTTCCCTTGTCGGTGGTTGGTCGAACCAATCTGGTGAAAATGATATTAATGCCTCAGCTGTTATATGTACTTCATAATTCTCCAATTTGGATTCCCATGTCAATTTTCTATAGATTCCAAGCTTTATTCAGGGAATTAATTTGGAAAAAAGGTGTGGCCAGAATGCGTCTTGATACCTTACAAATAAAACAAGAAGGAAAAGGGGCGCAAATGTGTAGGATCCCTTTATTAAAAACGTCTATGTGGCATGGGTAGGTGGCCATTCACCTTATCGGGTTGTGCAATTCCTGCACAACCCGGTTTAACAGCCTCCGCCGGCGGCGGTATATGCAATGCCTCTCGCTCTCCTCTCTCCTGTTCAAGGCAGATTGTTTGTGCTGTTCCTGAGCTGCTCCAGCCGCCAGTCCCTCAAAATGGGAGTAGTTTCCATGCAAAAAATAGTAATGGCGGTCTGATTAGGAGCGCTAGCTCCACTACGCGTTTCAACTGCATACAAACAGTCTTCATCAGGTGGTGTCCTGATGAAGACTGTTTGTATGCAGTTGAAACGCGTAGTGGAGCTAGCGCTCCTAATCAGACCGCCATTACTATTTTTTGCATTGATACCTTACAAAGGCCTAAAGACCAGGGAGGATTGGCGGCCCCTAACCCTTGGGCATACTTTCTGGCGTCCCAGCTCCAACAGCTTGTTCTGGTTAGTGGGAATTTGGAGAATTTGGTCCATGTCATTACGGGGGGAATCTCCATTGTCTCCTTTTTGGAGGTCGGGCTCTTGGAGCAGGAGCGCAGAAGGTGTTTACCAACCGTGAGGCTTATGAGGAAAATGTGGCAAAAAAATAAATTAATTTTAAAAGTGACGGGACATACTCCATTTACCCCGCTTTGGGATAACCCCGCTCTGCCGGAGATCTACAAGTCGGATGGAGGGGGTTTGTGGAGGGGATTGGGTATCACACTTGTGGCACAGATCTTGAATGGAGATACTCTTAAATCTTTTCAACAGCTATCTGATGAGTTCTCTGTCCCCCGAAACACATTTTATTTTTATCTACAGCTGCGTCATGCTTGGATGAGCCAATCTAGACAATTGCAGAGTAAAATACAGCATCACCTACTGTTTAATACATTACTTTGTCACAGCGTAGGCAAGGGTCTTATTTCTAGGATTTATGGAATCCTGATGCAGCAGTTCCAGTGGGAGAGACCGCTGCTGATCAAGGACAGATGGGAGCGGGATGTGGGTCCTATTGATAATGAATCCTGGGAAGATATAATGGATAGTGTCCCACTTCTGTCCACTTGTGAGGCGCAGCGTTTATCTCAATTATATTTGTTACTAATAGGGTGTATAGGACACCAAAATTTTTGTGCCGAACTGGTATTAGGGGAGATGACAAATGTCCAAAGTGTGGGGAGGGTGGGCGGATCTAATACACACGTTTTGGACATGTAGGCAAGTGGCGGTCTTTTGGAATGCATGTATTAATTATGTAAACAATGTATTTGAGTCGGAGTTATCACTTACCCCGTTGGTGTGTGTGCTGGGATGTGTGGGCCCTGGACAATATGATGGTAGTGAAGAATTGGCTTTAAAACGCACCCTGTTCCAGGTTCGAAAAGTAATAGCTACCCATGGCTCGACCCTCAACCATTATGGCTACAAGAGTTTGTGGATAAAATGCGGATTCTGATTAGATTAGAGGAGGGGGTCTATAAAAAAAGAAAGGCACTGCATAAATTCGATAAACTATGGAGTAGGTGGAGATACTTTCATGGTGATCATTTTACAGCCCTGTTGAACACGATAGGATCCTAATGCTATCTGAAGTAGTATAATTGTTTATCCTGATTAGAAATGTCTTGCTAGTCATATCTATTATATGTTTTATTCTGATACTACAGCATAATTATTATTTGATTTTATGATTAAATACAATTGTGGATGCTTATCCGGATATAACGGGGTTGTGTCCATCTTGATATGTGTTAAGGTTCTCGGGATAGGGGAGGGGGGTGTATTTGTATGTGGGCTGTATAAGCTATTGTTACATGTCTCCTCTGTTTTTCTGTATGTGTTGATTTCTACTGTATTGGAAAAACTCTTTATTTTCAATAAAAAAAGATCTGATTTAAAAAAAAAGTGTGGGTATCATGGTCTGGAAACAGCTTCCTGTGATGGAGGAGAACACTGACACCGCATCCTTCATGATCACAGAAGGAAACTCTCCTGTTCTCCTGCTCCACATTGATCTATGTGATCAGTGCAAAACAGGAGAGAAGCTTACCAGGACCTGAGCCAACGGACGCTGCAGAAGAGGAGCAGCTGAGTAAAGGTACCATTACACGCTTCAATGTCGTTAAGATATCACTAACGATCTCATGGGAGCGTGGTCGTTGGACACCTTTCTGACATCGTTGGTGAGATGTCACACGTATAGATATCGTGGACGATGCACTAACGATGTTGCAAGCAGCTATCGTTCGCACAACCCAGCGAACGATACTTGTTCACTGTTGTGAATAGAAGTCGTTAACGACATCGTTATCGCGGTGTCACACACAACGATGCAGCAGGTTGGCTGATCGAGGATCCTCTGATTTGAGAACATGTTCTCAAATCTGCGATCAAGGATCCGACGATTTATCATAGTCGTATCTCGGTGTGTAACACGCAACGACATCCTTACGATATCGTTTGAACGACTCCAGACCTGTGACGTTTGAGCGATATCGTTCACGATCTCATACCGTGTAACGGGGCCTTAACTCAGGGACCTTTCAGGTCATGTGATCAGTCACATGCTTGAAAGTAGCAATATATTCATGTGTGTGTCTAGATTTGCTTACTCTCGCCTACCGTGGAAACCTTCAAAATGAACCTGAAGACCCACCTCTTCTGACAAGCCTACAACCTGCAGTGATCCTTCGTCCACTAAAACGCCGCATGACCAGGTCTACCATATCCTAGTGTATCCTCACCCATCCCTTGTAGACTGTGAGCCCTCGCGGGCAGGGTCCTCTCTCCTCCTGTATCGGTCTATGCCTTGCATTTCTCATGTTTATTGTACTTGTCTATGTATGCCCATTTTCACATGTGAAGCGCCATGGAATAAATGGCACTATAATAAGCTATCATAATATAAAATAAATTAATCCAAAATGTAGACAGAAAAAAAAAATTCAAACAGAACAATTACATTTTTGGGAGGGGGAAGGCTGCTGAAACATTGCAAAATGAGGCGAACAAAACATGACAGCTACCCAAAAATGATATTTCTAGAAACATCAGCTCAAGGAACAAAAAAAATAAGCCGTCACTTAGCCACATTAACCTTTTTTTTGACAAATTTCTGAATTTGTTTTCACCAATTAAATTAATAAAATGATACATGTTTGGTATCTACAAACTCGTAATGACCTTGGGAATTGTGAAGGGGTTAATCCCATACAAATGGGCCTCGGTTGGTGTTATGATCTTTAGGAGCAGGCATGGTTCGCTGGATTATCTGGGAGGATCACCTGTCAATGATGGCCCCTTAGCAAATGCTGTAAAAATCACCAATATCTCAGTCTCATATTTGGAACCCCAGAGTGGATTTAAAAGAAATCAAACACACTGCTAAGTACTGGCAGCCAGAGAATAAGACATCACTTATTGTTGACAGGTCATCTTTAACCCCTTCACGAGATTGCCTTTTCCACCTTTTGAACTTTTGTTTATCTCCCCTTCTTCCAAGAGCCATGACAATACAGACATATGAGGCTTGTTTTTTGCGGGATGAGTTGTACTTTTCCATGACACCATTCATTCTACAACACAGTGTACTGGACAAAGAAAAAGAAAAAATCCATCCGCAGTAAAACTGCACAAAAAAAAAAGTGTAATTCCACAATGGTTTTTAATTTTTTATTTACCATGTTCACTATATGTTCCGAGATCCACAATATTCTCAATTTTTACAGGGTCTGTGGCTAAGTGACAGCTTATTTTTTGTGCCTTGAGTGGACAATTTTAGCAATACCCTTATTGGGAAGATGCGAGGTTTTGATTGCCCTTTATTGTATTCTATTACAATGTTGAGGCGGCTGGAAAAACGGAATTCTGGCGTTCATTTTTTTTCCGTGATGCAGTTTACTGTTTGGAGTGATTTATTTAATATTTGATAGATTTGTATTAGTATTTCTGAACATGGAGATACAAAACGTGTATATTTTATTTTGTTTTCCAAGGTGCAAAGTGGGTGATTTTAACTTGTGCTTTTTCTCTCACATTTTATTTTTTGTACTAGTCCTTTTAGGGGGGCTGCCACTGTCCAATCACTTGTGCTGTACAGAGCCATGCATCATCAGTTGTTACTGATGAGATTGGATTATGATGGGGCGAGCTGGAGGCGGGGGGGGGGGGGGGGGCGAGCTGGAGGCGGAGGGGGGCGAGCTGGAGGTGGGCGGAGGGGGGCGTGCTGGAGGCGGGCGGAGGGGGGCGTGCTGGAGGCAGGCGGAGGGGGGCGTGCTGGAGGCATGCGGAGGGGGGCGATGCTGGAGGGGGGGCGAGCTGGAGGGGGGCGAGCTGGAGGGGGGCGAGCTGGAGGGGGGCGAGCTGGAGGGGGGCGAGCTGGAGGGGGGCGAGCTGGAGGCGGAGGGGGGCGAGCTGGAGGCGGAGGGGGGCGTGCTGGAGGCGGGGGGCGAGCTGGAGGCGGGCGGAGGGGGGCGAGCTGGAGGCGGGCGAGCTGGAGGCGGGCGGAGGGGGGCGAGCTGGAGGCGGAGGGGGGCGAGCTGGAGGCGGAGGGGGGCGAGCTGGAGGCGGAGGGGGGAGAGCTGGAGGCGGAGGGGGGCGAGCTGGAGGCGGAGGGGGGCGAGCTGGAGGCGGAGGGGGGAGAGCTGGAGGCGGAGGGGGGAGAGCTGGAGGCGGAGGGGGGCGAGCTGGAGGCGGAGGGGGGCGAGCTGGAGGCGGAGGGGGGGAGCTGGAGGGGGAGGGGGGCAGCTGGAGGCGATGGGGGGGAGGTAGAGGCGATGGGGGGAGCTAGAGGCGAAGGGGGGAGCTAGAGGCGGGGGAAGCTAGAGGCACAGGGGGGAGCTAGAGAGGGAAGCTAGAGGCACGAGGGGGGACCTAGAGAGGGAAGCTAGAGGCATAGGGGGGACCTAAAGGGGAAGCTAGAGGCATAGGGGGGGCAAGCGAGCATAGGGAGTGAGGAGGGAGCCAGAGGTGGAGGGGGGGAGCTAGAGGCGAAGGGGGGGAGCTAGAGGCGAAGGGGGGGAGCTAGAGGCGAAAGCTAGAGGCACAGGGGGGAGCTAGAGGAGGGAACTAGAGGCGATGGGGGGACCTAGAAGGGGAAGCTAGAGGCATAGGGGGGGTGCTAAAGGCGGAAGCTAGAGGTACAGGGGAGAGCTAGAGGAGGGAGCCAGAGGCGGAGGGGGGGAGCTAGAGGCAGAGGGAGGGAGCTAGAGGCAGAACTCTGCCCACCTCTTCTATCTCAGTATTGGGAAAATCTTCACTGAATGCAGATTTTACCTGATCAATTCTGGCACAGAAAGAAGCAAAATTAGTCTGATAAGATTTATCACAAAGTTGCTTATTTTCCTGTTCACTATTGAATTAGGAAATAAAAATTAAATCTATGGTTACGCTTTAAGCGCAGCTGTGAGTATATATTACTCCACAGCTGCCTGTGTACAGCATGTCACATATCTGAGTGCTGGGTCTGAATAAAGAATACAAAGTGAATTTCTGATATAACTGAAAGTCTTCTTCTATCTGATACAGTAAAGCCAGACCGAGTGACACTTATGTGGCCCCAAACTATAAGTCATATGATCACTGCAGTCCTCATGTTCATTGTGAAACGTCTGCATGACTTTTCCAGCTCACAGCCATTTCACCCACAAAACCGCAAGTACAATACGTTTTTGATTTTTTTCTTGCTTTGGAATCATCCTGCTTGGACCGAAAAAAAAAACAACAAGTGGCAAATAAGTAACCAGTGCAGTATACGGAAGGGCAGATAACTGCAATTAGGCTGCCTTCACATATGCGTTTGTGTCTGCATGCGTATGGCATGCAGACGCCAGCCAATCAGCTGTCTCGGGGGCGGCCGGGAGGAGGAGATCAGCGGTCGAGATCTCCTCCACCCGGCCGATGCTGCTCTCCCGCCGGTGTCAGCGCAGGAGATTTGAAGAAACAGCTGATCTTAAATCTCCCGCGCCGACACTGAATAGGTGATATCGGTGCAGGAGATAAGAAACAGCTAATCGCTGTTTCAAATCTCCCGCGCCGACATCACCTATTCGGTGTCTGCGCATGAGATTTAAACAGCTACCAGATCAGCTGCATCTTCAAATCTTCTGCACTGACACCGGCAGGAGAGCAGCGCCAGCTGTAGCTGATCTCCCAGTGGCCGCTGCTGATCACCGGCGGCCACCGGGAGAGATTTCAATGAGATATGCAGCGTTCTCCTGCGCTGTCATGCGGAGGACACTGCGGATCCATTGACTTCAATGCATGGTTTGTGCGCTTGCGGGCGCCTGCAGATAAAACAGTGCCCGCAACCGCACAAAAAAAGGAACATGCTGCATTCTGATTGCGAGAGGAGGGTGCACAAATTATTCAAACGCATACGCAACCGAACGCAGCCAAACGCCTGCACATTAGTTCCCATGTTAAACATAGGAACGCAGTGCGCAAGAGTTTGGCTGCGTTCGATACGCTGCACTTGCAAACGCAAATACGAAGGCAGCCTTAGAGAGGGGCAGTGAGCGGCCACCTGATCACCAAACACTTTTTTGTCACACACTACTTGCCTTATTTACACGGTGCTCACCCGGGAAGCATACCATAAAAGAGTTAAAGCAAAATAATGAAGTCTTGGAAATAAAAGGGGATACACTTCTACATCACATATGCCATTGAGAGCACAAACTCAAGCCACCACCAGGAAATGCTGAGCAGCAGAGCACATACCTGGGTTACACTCCATAATAACTGGTGCGGCTCTGCTACATCCATGGGGTGCCAGGCAGGCCAAAATGGACTTTATAAGTCTGGGGTCTGTTATGAACCTTCTGAAGTGTCTACATGATTCTGCCGTCTGCAGGTCTGAGCTGCCGTCTGTCTTTGACCCTTTCTGCTTTTGTTTTATTTGTGCTGCCGTTGACATCCAGGAGGAAGGACACCGATGTGAGGCGCCATTACACCTGGGCACCGAATCATTGCCAGTCTGTCTTGAGCATAAAAGCACGGATGTCCCAGCTTGAGGTGCACAACGGGCTACAGATAACCCCATCCGAGATGCCCACATGGAATACATGATTTCAGCTTGTATGTGGCCTCACAAGAAAAACGATGTTCACTGCCTGCAAGAGAGAATACAAAGAATACAGTGAGTACGCAAGCTACCGTAACCTTCATATATCCAGCGCCCTGCACATCACACTGGGGCTGGACCACCTTATTTGTCTAGTGCTGTATGGGGGGTCTCCGACAATTGATGGGAGGGGAACATCATTTATCACATTGATAAAGGCGTGATTTTTGAGGTCCGGCTGCTGGACACTGGCAATAGTTCACAATGTACATGTCATTGACAGGGCGTTGTTCCCATTGCATTTAGTTACACAGACATTTAGTTTGTCCCAATTTTAGGAACAAACAAGTAAATAGAAGCCATTGAGGCCTATTGATTACTATGGGGGTCTTGGTTACATGGTGCGTCAGGAAAAAGAGTTGTGAATGATGCACGTACTGGAGCTCAGACCAGCCCCATAGTAGGCGATGGAGCCTTCTGCTTCTCATTGTCTCTTGGTTTTCACGTAACAGGGAATCTGTCACTTAGTCAGAAACTCATGTCCTGCACGTATACAGCAATGAGGGGGCATTTGTGTGAATGTCCCAAGACCCAATTAGCCACTAATGATCTGCAGCTTTCACATCTCTTGGATTAGACTCGGGACATCTGAAGGAAGTGTGAGCGCTGAAGCCCATCATGGCTGCTGATTAACTGCACTGCTCAGGTACTAAAATAATGCAACACAAGCAATGAGAAACCTGGTGCTAACATCAGTGGAACAGTGCTGGTGCGGGAAGTATAAGGTTCTTTTAATTATTTTAACTATTGGAATATACACTGTTGGACATTGACATAAAAGGGCCCCTGTGCAATAATAATATATGGGCACATTGTAGTTTAATAGTTCATCACAATGCAGAACCATGTGCTTTGGAGGTGGAATTGGGCCCCCTTACCTCCTGGGACCCTCTACAGCTGCACAAATGATATGTCTGCCCCACGGAATATAATATTTAAGAGAGGGTTGTCCGAGTAGTTAGCAGCCCCTTCCATTTCGATTGTCTGTTCCGGAAAACATGTGCAACACTAGCAGGAGTTCAGACACAGCCCCATTACACACTGGAGTATAAGGGCGGAAACACACTATCCTACTTACATACGAGTCTCTCGGACAAGACTCGGATCAGTGACTCTGAACGGCCTCTCCCTCTCTGGACGGGAGTGTGATGCGGCAGAAACACACAAGAAGCTAAAACTCCCGTCCAGAGAGGGGGGAGGCCGTTCAGGGTCACTGATACGAGTCTCGACCGAGAAACTTGCATGTAAGTAGGGTACCATCTTTCTACCCTAAGGCTGGAAACACACTGTCGGTGTGATATACAGATCATTAACCATGAATGACCTAGAAACACAAGCAGCTGACTCTCCAATCCTGACAGGGAGAGGTCATTCAGGGTTAAGAAGCAACATGACCAATATCACCCACCCAAAGAGAAGTAGCCTCAGCCACCACAGTAGGGTGAGTTGATTGTTTAAGCAAGTAGCGGGTAATTTTCGAGTTGATGATTTTGTAGGCCCCTAAAGGATTGGACGAATTTCCAAATGGCCCTCAGCAGAAAAATGGTTCCCCGCCCCTGTATTAGTGTGTTTCCTCGGGATTGTTCTAATCTCATTCAAATTTATGGAGTAAATAAAGCACATATTCACCACGAGAGGTCGGCACCTTGTAGGTTTCACAACCACAAGATTATGGAAAAGAAAGCACTGCGGGCTGTGGATTTCTAGGAATCTTATCTACTTTTCTGGAATATAAAAAGCTGGATATTGTGCGGAATCAAAACAAGCATGAAACCCTGATGATAATTTAGCCTAAAAGCACCATGGGCAGGAGTGTGTATGGACTCACCTCCACTGGGTTAGGCCTTGTTCAGACTGATCTGCAGCCCTCAGTGTAGTCTATGTTAGGGTGCTTCTGAATCCAGTGTCCAGGAGGATTCACGCACAATCACCAGCCACGCTGCACACAATCACCAGCCACGCTGCACACTAACCTGCCATAATGGACACAATCACCAGCCCATACTGCACAATCACCAGCCATAGTACACAATATCAATCACCAGCCACGCTGCAACAATCACCAGCCACGCTGCACACAATCACCAGCCACGCTGCACACAATCACCAGCCACGCTGCACACTAACCTGCCATAATGGACACAATCACCAGCCCATACTGCACAATCACCAGCCACGCTGCACACAATCACCAGCCACGCTGCACACTAACCTGCCATAATGGACACAATCACCAGCCACATACTGCACAATCACCAGCCAATAGGTGACACAATATCAATCCATCACCAGCCACGCTGCACACTAACCTGCCATAATGGACACAATCACCAGCCCATACTGCACAATCACCAGCCACGCTGCACACAATCACAGCCACGCTGCACACTAACCTGCCATAATGGACACAATCACCAGCCCATACTGCACAATCACCAGCCATAGTACACAATATCAATCACCAGCCACGCTGCACACAATCACCAGCCACGCTGCACACTAACCTGCCATAATGGACACAATCACCAGCCCATACTGCACAATCACCAGCCACGCTGCACACAATCACCAGCCACGCTGCACACTAACCTGCCATAATGGACACAATCACCAGCCCATACTGCACAATCACCAGCCATAGTACACAATATCAATCACCAGCCACGCTGCACACAATCATGCACCTCAGCCACGCTGCACACAATCACCAGCCATAGTGCACAATCACCAGCCCATAAGCGCAATATCAATCAATCACCAGCCCATAAGCGCAATATCAATCAATCACCAGCCCATAAGCGCAATATCAATCAAACCAGCCATAGTGCACTATATCACCAGCCCATAAGCGCAATATCAATCACCAGCCCATACTGCACAATATCAATCACCAGCCCATACTGCACAATCACCAGCCCATACTGCACAATCACCAGCCATAGTACACAATATCAATCACCAGCCACGCTGCACACAATCACCAGCCACGCTGCACACAATCACCAGCCACGCTGCACACAATCACCAGCACCACACTAGCCCCACTAACCTGCCATAATGGACACAATCACCAGCCCATACTGCACAATCACCAGCCATAGTACACAATATCAATCACCAGCCACGCTGCACACTAACCTGCCATAATGGACACAATCACCAGCCCATATTGTGTACTATGGCTGGTGATTGTGCAGTATGGGCTGGTGATTGTGTCCATTATGGCAGGTTAGCGTGCAGCGTGGCTGGTGATTGTGTGCAGCGTGGCTGGTGATTGATATTGTGTACTATGGCTGGTGATTGTGCAGTATGGGCTGGTGATTGTGTCCATTATGGCAGGTTAGTGTGTGCAGCGTGGCTGGTGATTGTGTGCAGCGTGGCTGGTGATTGTGTGCAGCGTGGCTGGTGATTGTGTGCAGCGTGGCTGGTGATTGTGTGCAGCGTGGCTGGTGATTGATATTGTGTACTATGGCTGGTGATTGTGCAGTATGGGCTGGTGATTGTGCAGTATGGGCTGGTGATTGTGCAGTATGGGCTGGTGATTGTGCAGTATGGGCTGGTGATTGTGCAGTATGGGATGGTGATTGTGCAGTATGGGCTGGTGATTGTGCAGTATGGGCTGGTGATTGATATTGTGCAGTATGGGCTGGTGATTGATATTGCGCTTATGGGCTGGTGATAGTGCACTATGGCTGGTGATTGATATTGCGCTTATGGGCTGGTGATTGATTGATATTGCGCTTATGGGCTGGTGATTGATTGATATTGCGCTTATGGGCTGGTGATTGATTGATATTGCGCTTATGGGCTGGTGATTGTGCACTATGGCTGGTGATTGTGTGCAGCGTGGCTGGTGATTGTGTGCAGCGTGGCTGGTGATTGTGTGCAGCGTGGCTGGTGATTGATATTGTGTACTATGGCTGGTGATTGTGCAGTATGGGCTGGTGATTGTGTCCATTATGGCAGGTTAGTGTACAGCGTGGCTGGTGATTGTGTGCAGCGTGGCTGGTGATTGTGCAGTATGGGCTGGTGATTGTGTCCATTATGGCAGGTTAGTGTGCAGCGTGGCTGGTGATTGTGTGCAGCGTGGCTGGTGATTGTGTGCAGCGTGGCTGGTGATTCTGTGCAGCGTGGCTGGTGATTCTGTGCAGCGTGGCTGGTGATTCTGTGCAGCGTGGCTGGTGATTGTGTGCAGCGTGGCTGGTGATTGATATTGTGTACTATGGCTGGTGATTGTGCAGTATGGGCTGGTGATTGTGTCCATTATGGCAGGTTAGTGTGCAGCGTGGCTGGTGATTGTGTGCAGCGTGGCTGGTGATTGTGCAGTATGGGCTGGTGATTGTGTCCATTATGGCAGGTTAGTGTGCAGCGTGGCTGGTGATTGTGTGCAGCGTGGCTGGTGATTGTGTGCAGCGTGGCTGGTGATTGTGTGCAGCGTGGCTGGTGATTGTGTGCAGCGTGGCTGGTGATTGTGTGCAGCGTGGCTGGTGATTGTGTGCAGCGTGGCTGGTGATTGTGTGCAGCGTGGCTGGTGATTGTGTGCAGCGTGGCTGGTGATTGATATTGTGTACTATGGCTGGTGATTGTGCAGTATGGGCTGGTGATTGTGTCCATTATGGCAGGTTAGTGTGCAGCGTGGCTGGTGATTGTGTGCAGCGTGGCTGGTGATTGTGCAGTATGGGCTGGTGATTGTGTCCATTATGGCAGGTTAGTGTGCAGCGTGGCTGGTGATTGTGTGCAGCGTGGCTGGTGATTGTGTGCAGCGTGGCTGGTGATTGTGTGCAGCGTGGCTGGTGATTGTGTGCAGCGTGGCTGGTGATTGTGTGCAGCGTGGCTGGTGATTGTGTGCAGCGTGGCTGGTGATTGTGTGCAGCGTGGCTGGTGATTGTGTGCAGCGTGGCTGGTGATTGTGTGCAGCGTGGCTGGTGATTGTGTGCAGCGTGGCTGGTGATTGTGTGCAGCGTGGCTGGTGATTGATATTGTGTACTATGGCTGGTGATTGTGCAATATGGGCTGGTGATTGTGTCCATTATGGCAGGTTAGTGTGCAGCGTGGCTGGTGATTGTGCAGTATGGGCTGGTGATTGTGTCCATTATGGCAGGTTAGTGTGCAGCGTGGCTGGTGATTGTGTGCAGCGTGGCTGGTGATTGTGTGCAGCGTGGCTGGTGATTGTGTGCAGCGTGGCTGGTGATTGTGTGCAGCGTGGCTGGTGATTGTGTGCAGCGTGGCTGGTGATTGTGTGCAGCGTGGCTGGTGATTGTGTGCAGCGTGGCTGGTGATTGTGTGCAGCGTGGCTGGTGATTGTGTGCAGCGTGGCTGGTGATTGTGTGCAGCGTGGCTGGTGATTGTGTGCAGCGTGGCTGGTGATTGTGTGCAGCGTGGCTGGTGATTGTGTGCAGCGTGGCTGGTGATTGTGTGCAGCGTGGCTGGTGATTGTGTGCAGCGTGGCTGGTGATTGTGTGCAGCGTGGCTGGTGATTGTGTGCAGCGTGGCTGGTGATTGTGTGCAGCGTGGCTGGTGATTGTGTGCAGCGTGGCTGGTGATTGTGTGCAGCGTGGCTGGTGATTGTGTGCAGCGTGGCTGGTGATTGTGTGCAGCGGTGGCTGGTGATTGTGTGCAGCGTGGCTGGTGATTGTGTGCAGCGTGGCTGGTGATTGTGTGCAGCGTGGCTGGTGATTGTGTGCAGCGTGGCTGGTGATTGTGTGCAGCGTGGCTGGTGATTGTTTGCAGCGTGGCTGGTGATTGTGTGCAGCGTGGCTGGTGATTGATATTGTGTACTATGGCTGGTGATTGTGCAGTATCAATCACCAGCCACGCTGCACACAATCACCAGCCACGCTGCACACAATCACCAGCCATAGTGCACAATCACCAGCCCATAAGCGCAATATCAATCACCAGCCCATAAGCGCAATATCAATCACCAGCCATAGTACACAATATCAATCACCAGCCATAGTGCACAATCACCAGCCATAGTACACAATATCAATCACCAGCCATAGTACACAATATCAATCACCAGCCATAGTACACAATATCAATCACCAGCCATAGTACACAATATCAATCACCAGCCATAGTACACAATATCAATCACCAGCCATAGTACACAATATCAATCACCAGCCATAGTACACAATATCAATCACCAGCCATAGTACACAATATCAATCACCAGCCATAGTCACAATATCAATCACCAGCCATAGTACACATATCAATCACCAGCCATAGTACACAATATCAATCACCAGCCATAGTACACAATATCAATCACCAGCCATAGTACACAATATCAATCACCAGCCATAGTACACAATATCAATCACCAGCCATAGTCACAATATCAATCACCAGCCATAGTGCACAATATCAATCACCAGCCATAGTGCACAATATAAATCACCAGCCATAGTACACAATATCAATCACCAGCCATAGTGACACAATATCAATCACCAGCCATAGTACACAATATCAATCACCAGCCATAGTGCACAATATCAATCACCAGCCATAGTGCACAATATCAATCACCAGCCATAGTACACAATATCAATCACCAGCCATAGTACACAATATCAATCACCAGCCATAGTACACAATATCAATCACCAGCCATAGTACACAATATCAATCACCAGCCATAGTGCACATATCAATCACCAGCCATAGTGCACAATATCAATCACCAGCCATAGTACACAATATCAATCACCAGCCATAGTACACAATATCAATCACCAGCCATAGTACACAATATCAATCACCAGCCATAGTACACAATATCAATCACCAGCCATAGTACACAATATCAATCACCAGCCATAGTACACAATATCAATCACCAGCCATAGTACACAATATCAATCACCAGCCATAGTGCACAATCACCAGCCATAGTGCACAATCACCAGCCCATAGTGCACAATCACCAGCCCATAGTGCAACAATCACCAGCCCATAGTGCACAATCACCAGCCCATAGTGCACAATCACCAGCCCATACTGCACAACAATCCCCTTGTGATCAGGGCCTAGTACAGATTTCCTGCACATGAAGTGTTCCCAGCACTGTGCTGTGACCTATGTGATCTCCTCACACGCACACTTCCATGATTTGTACTGCTCCACTGTGTCAGTGTGCTCCATTGTGCTCGATGTGCGGGTACACGGTGATAATGGAGAGGCCCACTCACCCGGCCTCCATGTGATCGCGCAGTGTCCGGGGGTCGCTCAGCGCCCACATGCGGGTGACCTTGTGCCGGGATCCGGGACGGCAGCATGGCGGCACCGAGCGGACAGGCCGGAGCATCCCTTTCCGGGGAGGGCGCTGTGATTGCCGGAACTGCCGAGCGGAGCATTACCATGGCAGCCAGGCCGCGCTGACGAGCCTCCCTGGCCCAGCAGGGTGATGGCGGACAGGCTCCTGTCTTCCTCCGGTCTCTTTCAGCTTCAGTTTGCCATTGCATTCCTGACTCCTGTTCTTCATCAGAGACTCAGTCTACCAGATTATTATGTGTATTAATATGCTAAATTCAGAAATAATGTCAGAAAACAACACATGGGAATAAGGGTCCGGTCACAGCTGTCAGGACACATGTTACAGGCAAACAGTGATCATGGCCAAAACAGATGTCACCCAAGTGATGGAAGCGGCCATCATTGATCATTCTGGGGTCTGTCATATGTCTAAAGACTCGACCCAGCCAGACCCCACAGTAATCAATGGGGGCTCTCCACTTTCATCATTCACCCAATAGATCCATTTATTCCACTCGTCTGTGCCGAGCACCGGCATGTCCTAGCAGTGCCGGGACAAGGCATTTTGGTGCCCTAGGTAGGTAAGGCAAACGGCGCCCCCCCCCCCCCCCCCTGTCAGCATACTTTGAAAGTAAATTTAATTTAACGGGGACCTATAAAAGGTTTGTCCAACCACACTACAGAGACATACTGATAGGTTGTTTACATTGTGAGCCCCAATGGGGACAGTGTTCATGATGTATGTAAAGTGCTGTGGAGTTCATAGTGTAATATAAATGCAAAAAGTATTATTCTTAATATTATGTCACAATACCGGGATCTGAGGATCTTCTATTTCGAGGTCAGGGACTCTCTGATGCCATGTTGCTGCTTGTCTCGCTGTTGTCCTCTTTTGATACTGCAGTGCGGTGGACAAGAGAGCATTAACTGGTTAATAACAAGAAGTATGGAGTGTGTACTGAGCCATAAACCCTCCCCTTACCATGAAGTATGGAGTGTGTACTGACTGAGCCATAAACCTCCTCATACCATGTCCAGCAGACATTGTAGGATTACTACCCGTATATACTCGTGTATAACCCGATCTGTGTATAAGCCGACCCCCCTACTTTTGCCCCCAAAACCTGGGAAAACCTATTGACTCGTGTATAAGCCGAGGGTGGACCCCAGCACAGGTATACAGCCCCCAGCAGTGTGGTATACAGCAGCCTCCCCAGTGATATATACAGACCCCAGTGGTAATACAGCAGCCCCAGGGGTAATACAGCAGGCCCAGTGGTGGTGTATACAGGGCCCAGGGGTGGGGTACACAGGGCCCAGTATGCGGGAGGCGGGGGGGGGGGGGGGGGGGGAGGCGCGCGCCTTTGCACACTCACCGCGGCCGCCGTCACCGTGCATCTGCTGTAAGGCTGCTTTCACACTGCGTTTTTCTGTGATCCGTGGCTGTCCGTTGTAAAACGGACAGCCACGGATCAGATTTTGGCCCCATGTTATCCTATGGGCACGGATCACATCGGATTTGGCCTTATTGGCATCCGATTTTTGTCAGATCCGATTCTGGCCGATTTTTTGCTGTGCCCAAAATCGCAGCCTGCTGCGATTTTTGGTACAGCGGGTCAAATCGGACCGAATTGGATCCGACCTGATCCGTGCCAAATAAGGCTGCTTTCACACTGCGTTTTTGTGCTGTCCGAGGGGATCAGACTTGTTGCAGCTCCCCTCGGACAGCAACTGATTCAAACTGATGACTGCAATCGGATGCCAAATAGGCATCCGATCCCGATGTTTTGCAGCATCAGTTTGGATCCTCTCCCTGCTCCTCCTGTCACCTCGTCCCCCTCCTGTCACCTTTCTCCCCCTGTCTGCCCTCTGTCTCCCCTCTTTGTCCCCTCTGTCTCCACTCTTTGTCCTCCTCTTTGTCCCCCCACTTTGCAGCCCCTCTTTGCCCCCCTCTTTGCAGCCCCTCTTTGTCCTCCTTCTTTGCAGAGCTTAAAAAATAAAAATATCATTATTCTCACCTCTCCACGACACCCGCGCTGCTTCCAGCTTCTCTTCTTCTGATGCACAGGACCTGGCGTGATGTCACAGTCACATGACCGGTTACCGCGGTAACGGTCATGTGACTGCACTGTGACGTCTGGCCAGGTCCTGGAAGCACAGAGCCGAGTGCAGGAGGCATCGCTGGATCGAGGAGAGGTGAGAATAATGATTTTTTTTATTTTTAACCCTTTAATTTCACTGGATATCACTTCTGCAATGTATGAATATACATTGCAGAAGTGATATTATGGCACAGAGCGATTTTAGTGTACTGAGCATGCTCAGTACACTAAGATCGGGTCCGAGGAGACATCAGCTGTTTCCTCGGATCCGCACTCCATAGGCCCCATGTTGGAGGAGAGGAGGGGCAGGCACCGGGCAGAGCTGCAGGACAGAAAGTCCCCTCCTCTCTGGCCGGCGCGGCCGCCGTCGGCCAGCACGGGGCCCCCCAGGGGGTGCGGGGCCCTCCAGGGGGCGGGCAATGAGCCCCTCATGCGGATAAAATGCGCCCTCCACAAGATGGCGCCCTAGGCGATCGCCTAGGGTCGCCTAGCTATCGTCCCGGCCCTGTGTCCTAGGATCAGACCTCCAAGCAAGATCACATGAGCGTGTATGAGAAGAAGGTGGCATTATGGGCAGTAAGGGGCGCTCACCCCCTCATCTGTACTGTCATGGTATACAACCTGTCAGAACCCTTGGGAGCGTCCTCTGACTGCAACAGGTCTCTGTCATGGCAACTTACACACAAGCAAACCTGACCATATGTCATGTAGGACCTTCCAGATATGCCAACATTTTATAGAAAAAGAGAAACCAGAGACAGCACCTCACAAGACATTAAAAAGGACCTGTCACTGCCTTCCCCCATCATGACCCCCATAGAGGGCTGTTTAAACTAGAGTTTGGGGGTGTTTCTTGGAAACCCGATCTCCTGCTCCCAGCACCGTATTTGCCAGTTTCATTGTGTCCATGTTGCCGCAGGTATACATCTCCCCTGGGGTCAGCGGCAAGGGTCGAATTGATTAATTGTCACTGTAACTGTGAATATTTTTCGGCTACTTGTGACTCTCCTAGCTAAGCCACCATTTTCTCTCCATTTTGTAGACTAAGCCCCTCCCATTAAGAACACCAGTAATCATATTTGTTCATTCCTGACTTACCTTAGCCTTTAGAGGGCAACAATACACACAATAACAGGCATTATTATATCACAGTTACCATCCCATGAGCAAGAGCATATTTATAGCAAAGGGGGGGCACACTCCCATACCCCCTTACAAAAGTATTGTGAACTACAGTCTGCAGGCACTGAAGCTGCAGAAAGCTGGGCTGAACATACCCGAAGGAGGGAGTCCCACACTCACAAATCATAAATCTGTCAATGAAACCAAATCGCACAAAATCTAGAAACTAAAGCAGTTTGTCCTAAGTTGACAATGAATATCACAGATGGCGGCACCTCCATTCAAGTAAGGTTCTTTAAATATATTGTTCTGTTTAACGATCTCCTTAAGGTTTCCTGGAGAAAAGTAGTTATATTTCTACTAACTAAAGGACACATGTTCCACTTGCAGAGCAAGGTAGTGGAAACAACAAAGAAAGTTCAAGCCGCAATCTGAATTAAAGTTGTACTAATAGCATTATCTTTTGCACAAATCTTTCATTTACTGTACTCATTTCTAACAAGAATCCTCCAGACATTGGTGTGTCCTGGTCCAGGTCGAGGATACAAAGAGAAGCAGAATTGTCATTTTTACAGCATAAATGAAAACCTGATTTCAGTGTTTAAAGGGAACCTGTCACCTGATTTTAAGTCCCTACACTATCACTAGCTGTCCCTACACCTTCCTAGCTGCTCCCTATGTATCCCTTTCTTATCTAAAGTGTCCCTATTAAACATGTGTAAATGAAGTATAAACTTACTGCAGTCCCCGAGGCCACGCTTCCTTCATCACGCCTCCGTGTGGTAATGCACGCCCCACTGGGCGGCATTATTCTGGGTCCTCTCTGCCCCCAGTATTTGGATTCTCCCACCCTCTGTGTAGTTCTATGCACCGGCCGGACGTCACATCCGGCGCGGTGCATTATGGGGCTGGTCACGTGATCGGCCCTAGTGCATTATGGGGCCGATCACATGATCGGCTTGGCTCTGCGCATGCACAATGCGCTTATTGAAGCCGGGCCGATCACGTGATCAAGCCCATAATGCACTGGGGCCGATCACGTGACCGGCCCCATAATGCACCGCGCCGGATGTGGCGTCCGGCCGGTGCATAGAACTACACAGAGGGCGGGAGATTCCAAATACTGGGGGCAGAGAGGACCCTGAATAATGTCACACAGCGGGGCATGCATTACCACACGGAGGAGTGATGAAGGCAGTGTGGCCACGCCTACCCAGTCCCCCAACCTCGGGGACTGCAGTACGTTTATACTTCATTTACACATGTTTAATAGGGACACTTTAGACAAGAAAGGGATAGATAGGGGGCTGCTAGGAAGGTGTAGGGACAGCTAGAGATAGTGTAGGGGCTTAAAATCAGGTGACAGGTTCCCTTTAAGATGATTGGTATTAGAATATCAATCAAGAAAGCAAGCTGGAAAAGAAAATTATTATCAAAGTTAAAAAGGGATGATTCACAGAATCATTTATGTATACTTGAAAATACTATGCAAAGATAAAGAGAAAAGATTTTTCAAATTTTTCTTAGTGTTTTAATGTTCAGTTATTGATATAAATTAATGATCCAAGGAACACTGGACCATTAGACGAGCTGGAGAATCCAGGCATAAACCAGTATCGACCATGCAAGTGAATCTTTCAAGGCCTGCATCGTTTTAAAGATAAATTTAGATTAGTATATAAAATAATCCATTGTTCATCCAGTAGACTATTTCTAATTAGTCTTGTCCTTCGAAAATCATTTTTTTACATCTATATGACATTCATACTGAATCTGTTTTTATGCACCATCACTTAAAATATAATACAAGATCAAATACAAATTTCAAACTGCAATGGATTAGTTAAAAAAAATTAGTTATAGATAAATCTGTTTTTATTTTCTTATTTTTATGCATCCATTGAATTTAATAGGTGAGTGTGATAATAAGATGGATAAGGGTAATGCGAGGTGCGATTATCACTTGTAAAAACAGTTATCAAGACTTCTCCGACCACATTGGTCTGTGTGCAATCTATTTAAAGGGAACCTGTCAGGTCATTTTTACCCCCTAAGCTATCACTACCTGATCCTGCACCTTCCTAGCACATCATAACCATCCCTGTCTGACCCAAAACATTCCTATAAAGACTATGAAAAAAGACTTTGTGACTTAGGCTGCTTCCACACTGCAGTTTTTTCACTGATCAGTGTCCATCAGATTTGTGTGCCAAAACCAGGAGTGTCTCCAAAACTCAGAACAGGTGTCAATCTTTCAATTATAGTTTTTCTCTGCAAGTTTCTCTCCAGGTTTCTCTCCGGGTTTTGGCACACAAATCTGATGGACACTGATCAGTGAAAAAACTGCAGTGTGGAAGCAGCCTTACACTTTCACATGCAAATGAGGCATCCAGACTACAGTCTGTAGACTGACTGGGTAGTCTCTAGGGCTCCGCCTTCCCCCCTCACTACTTTTATCATGCCCCAGTGGATGGGAGAATTAATTCTCCTGCACGCTCCCAATTTGAAATAACTATCTCCTCCTTTCATGTGTAATGCACCGTCCGGACATCATTTCCGCTCCGGTGCATTGCGGGGGTGTATTGGTTTTATAGGTTGGCTCCGGACCATGCGCAGTGTGTATATCAGAGATGACCCACAGACCACATAATCACCCACAATGAACCAGACTGGAAATGACTTCTGGTCAGCGCATCATACTTGGAAAGAGGAGGCGAGAATTTCAGATTGGGAGCGCGCAGGAGAATGAATCCTCATGCTCCCCGGATGTGATAACAGCAGCGGGGGGAGGGGAGGGAAACTGAACCCTGGAGACCGCTCTGTTCATCTACATACTGCAGACTGGATGCTGCTTTTGCATGCGAATATGTAAGTTAGGGCCCTTTCACATCAGTGTTTTTTTCAAATCGCGGCAGATGCGGTGAAAAAAACGCATCTGCCGCGATTACTGCATAACCGCGACACTTGCGGCACACTTGCGGCAAGCCCCATGCAATGTCTATGGGGCTTGCGGTAAGGGTGCGGCAAGTGCAGTTTGGGCACTTGCAGCAGGTGCGGCCGCGAAAAAAAACCGCAGTCAGCAGCGTTTTTTTTCGTGGCCGCACCTGCCGACACCGCACTTGCCGCACCCTTACCGCAAGCCCCATAGACATTGCATGGGGCTTGCCGCAAGTGTGCCGCAAGTGTCGCGGTTATGCGGTAATCGCGGCAGATGCGTTTTTTTCACCGCATCTGCCGCGATTTGAAAAAAACGCTGATGTGAAAGGGCCCTTAGCGGTAATTTCAAATCGCGGCAGATGCGGTGAAAAAAACGCATCTGCCGCGATTACCGCATACCGGCTGCACTTGTGGCACGGATGCAGTAAACGCCATGCAAAGTATAGGCGGACTTGCGGCAGGTGCGGCAAGTGCGGTTTTGGCACTTGCGGCAGGTGCGGTTTTTTTCGCGGCTGCACCTGCTGCTAGTGCCAAAACCGCACTTGCCGCACCTGCCGCAAGCCCGCATATACATTGTAAGGGCTTGCCGCAAGTGTGCCGCAGATGTGCTGCAAGTGCAGCCGTTATGCAGTAATCGCGGCAGATGCGTTTTTTTCACCGCAACTGACGCGATTAAAAAAAAAACGCTGATGTGAAAGTACCCTTACAAAGTCTTTTTTCACAGCCCTTATAGGGCAGTTTTAGGTCAGACAGGGATGGTTAGGGATGTGCTAGGAAGGTGCAGGGACAGGTAGTGATAGGTTAGGAGGTACAAAACAACCTGACAGATTCCCTTTAACAACGAAATATGCAACAGTATATCAGATATAAAGTATTAACAAATGAAATCATATAAATCTCTATTTACAAATATATTGCAATTGCAACCAGCAAAGAAAATTATTTCCAATGATATATATTATATATAACTGCATCTTAAATGTTCGCCACTAGATGGCAGTTCCAACTGCCATCTAGTGGCGAACATTTAAGATGCAGTTATATATAATACTAGATGGTGGCCCGATTCTAACTTATCTGGTATTCTAAAATATAGAAATAGAGATTGCATGGGGAAGGCGGTGAGGGCTGAATTGAGAGGAACTTTGAAGAAGGAGCAGCGGCGAAAGGACGACGTGGCAGGGGGGAGGAGGGAGGACAGAGCAGCAGGGGGGAGGAGGATGGAGGACAGAGGAGGTAGCGGTGGGGTGTGGGAGGATGTAGCAGCACAGGCAGGGGAGGGAAGGAGCGGCAGGGGGAAAATGGAGCACAGAGAGGCAGGGGGGAGGAGGACGGAGGACGAAGCAGCAGGGTGGGGGAGGACGGAGCAGCAAGGCAGGGGGAGGACGGAGGATGGAGTGGCAGAGGGGAGGAGGACAAAGGAAGAAGAAGGAAGCGGTGGGGAGGGGGAGGATGGAGCGGCACAGGCAGGGGGAGGACGGAGCGGCAGGGGGCGGATGAAGCACAGAGCGGCGGGGAGGTGGAGGACAGGATGAAGCGGCGGGGTGGGGGAGGATGGAGCAGCACAGGCAGGGGGAGGACGGAGGATAGAATGGCGGAGATAAGGAGGACAAAGGAAGGAGGAGGAAGCGGTGGGGGAGGACGGAGCGGCACAGGGAGGACGAAGCACAGAGCGGCGGGGGGGAGGAGGATGTAAGATGAAGCAGCGGGGTGGGGGAGGACGGAACAGCACAGGCAGGAGGAGGACGGAGGTGAGGAGGACAAAGTAAGGAGGAGGAAGTGGTGGGGGAGGATGGAGCGGAACAGGCAGGGGGAGGACAGAGCGGCAGGGGGAGGACAGAGCGGCAGGGGGAGGACAGAGCGGCAGGGGAGGACGGAGCACAGGCGGCGGGAGGGAGGATGAAGGATGAAGCGGCAGGGTGGTGGAGGCACAGAGCGGCAGGGGGGAGGAGGACAGAGGACAAAGCGGTGGGTGGGGGAGGATGGAGCAGCACAGGCAGGGGGAGGACGGAGGATGGAGTGGCGGAGGGGAGAAGGAAAAAGGAAGGAGGAGGAAGTGGTGGGGTGGGGGAGGATGGAGCAGCACAGGAAGGGGGAGGACAGAGCAGCAGGGGAGGACGGAGCACAAAGCGGCGGGGGGAGGAGGACAGAGGACGAAGCGGTGGGGTGGGGGAGGATGGAGCAGCACAGGCAGAGGGAGGATGGAGTGGTGGAGAGGAGGAGGACAAAGGAAGGAGGAGGAAGCGGTGGAGGAGGATGGAGCAGCACAGGCAGAGGGAGGATGGAGTGGTGGAGAGGAGGAGGACAAAGGAAGGAGGAGGAAGCGGTGGAGGAGGATGGAGCAGCATAGGCAGGGGGAGGATGGAGCACAGAGCGGTGGGAGGACGGAGGACAAAGCGGCGGAGTGGGGGAGGATGGAGCAACACAGGCAGGGGGAGAACGGAGTATGGAGTGGTGGAGGGGAGGAGGACAAAGGAAGGAGGAGGAAGCGGTGGGGTGGGGGAGGATGCAGCGGCACAGGCAGGGGGAAGATGAAACGGCAGGGAGAGGCCGGAGCACAGAGCCGTGGGGGAGAGGAGGATGGAGGACGAAGTGGTGGGGTGGGGGAATCCGGAGCAGCCCAGGCAGGGGGAGGATGAAGCGGCAGGGGGAGGACAAAGCACAAAGCGGCAGGGGAGAGGAGGATGGAGGACAAAGCGGCGGGGTGGGGGAGGCCGGAGCAGCAGAAGCAGGGGGAGGGGAGATGGACAAAGGAAGGAAGAGGAAGCGGTGGGGTGGGGGAGGACGGAGTGGCAGGGGGAGGATGGAGCACAGAGTGGCGGGGGGGAGGAGGACGGAGGACAAAGCGGTGGGGTGGGGGAGGACGGAGCAGTACAGGCAGGGGGAGGATGGAGTGGCGGAGGACAAAGGAAAGAGGAGGAAGAGTTGGAGGAGGATGGAATGGCACAGGCAGGGGGAGGACGGAGCACAGAGCAGTGGGAGGAGGAGGATGGAGGAAAAAGCGGCGGGGGGAGGATGGAGCATTGTACGGCAGCTCAGTGGTTACCAGAGTATACAGGGGCTCAGTGGGTAGCAGAGTATACGGTGGCTGAGTGGTTAGCACTGCTCGGCGGCTCAGTGGTTAGCACTGCTCGGCGGCTCAGTGGTTAGCACTGCGTGGCGGCTCAGTGGTTAGCACTGCGCGGTGGCTCAGTGGTTAGCACTGTACGGTGGCTCAGTGGTTAGCAGTGAGTGCGGAGGGCAGAGTGGTCAGCGCAGCAGCGCGATGGGCAGAGTGGTCAGCGCAGCAGCGCGGTGGGCAGAGTGGTTAGTGCTGCAGCGCAGTGGGCAGGGTGGTCAGTGCAGCAGCGCAGTGGGCAGAGTGGTCAGGGGGGGCAAGATGGAGCCGGGGGGGCAGTATAGATGTGGGGGGGGGGCAGGATGGAGTTGGCGAGGCTGGATGGATGCGGGTGAGCAGGATGGATGTGGGGGGCAGGATGGAGACGGGGGGGGGGGGTGTCAGGATGGAGACGGGGGGCAGGATGGAGCAGGAGGAGCAGGATGGGGCAGGATGGATCCGGCGGGGGGTCAGTATGGAGGCGCTCCTCCTGCCCCCATCCGTTCTTACTGACCCCCTCTCTCCCCGCGGCCCTCCCTCCCTCTGCCCCTCCCCCGCTCCCCGGGGCCCCCACTCCCCCTGCCCCCCCCACTCCCCCTCGCTCCTCAATGGTGATAAAAAAAAATCCCATAAGGATACTCACCTCTGCAGGCGCGCTCCACCTGTCTTCTCTCTCCCGGGAGAGGACCTGTCGTTGCCTGGGAAACCGATCAGCTGATCGGTCACATGAACGCAGTTAGTCAATGAGCGGCCTGTGTCTGGCGCACGATTTCGGCAACCGACACACTCAAACAAGCCTTAGACAATTATATAGTAGATATATAATTGAAAATCATTTTCTTTGCTGGTTGCAATTGCAATATATTTCTAAATAGAGATTTATATGATTTCATTTGTTAATACTTTATATCTGATATCTGATATACTGTTGCATATTTCGTTGTTTTGTTAAATTATTTATTCTATCACCTGTGCATTCACAAACACACCCCACTGTGTGATGTATCAAGCTCACTCCCAAGTAAGGAGGGGCTCTTTCCTGCACAGAATCATTGGACCCGTTGAAACCTAACCAGGCGAAACGTGTGCCCGTCGTCCTCCCCGCACCTCCCTCCCCACCACTTAAACGTATGTAACCTACACTTTCTAAAAAAGAAATGGATTAAAAGAAACCTTATATTAATGGTGAGTGCCGTCTTTTCTTCTAAATATTTGACTAAAGCTCTGCTCAGACTTGTGCAACACCTGACTGCAGGGAGCTGAGACCAGCCTAAAATTAAATCAAGCCCTCTAGTGCCCAGATTCTTCCCTTTTGATAGATTCCCTTAAGACACCATTATTGGAAATGGCATATGGTAGCACAACACTGTTTTCATGAAAAACTGTCACTCCCATTGTGATTAATATAGAGAAGATGATTTTTTGCTGAATTAAAGGGACTCTGTCACCACAGGTGCATCATGGCAGGGTTCATCATTTAAACACACTGTCCTTATTGTAAACCCAGATTGAAGAATTTCTGGGGAATTTAAAGGAATTTAATATGATTTTCTTCTGTATTAATCACATACACAGTTGCCAGGTTGCTTTTTTCAAGCTTGGAAAACACCTAAAACATGAAATAGGGACACAAAACATTGCATTCATCTTCCTATAACACTCATCAGATAATCCACCATAAGATCATTGGTTCATTTTACTATTTGTTTCATTCAATACTAAGAGTCCATATTCACTTACGCCGCATCTCCAGATGGACATTTTGCTCTCTGCTCTTTGATGAGATCACTTCCAGTAAATGTCTGTACTAATAAGAAAAACATCTGCCTGCACTGTATTTAACATCATTTCAAGCCTGGAGGTCTTTCACAAAGTTAACTAAAGAAAAAGAAGAATAACGGCCGCCCGCACTCCATACAATGAACACTGAAGCTGTGGGTGTTGTTGGTCACACAGAAGAAGAATACCTTTTGTTTACCATATTTGGGTTTTTTAAGTTTTAGACAATGGGATCAGATTTTCATTAAAAAAGGAGTGTTGACAACTACTTTGCTAGAGATAAAATATTTTTCAGTTGTTTTAATATTGAGCTGCACTGGCAGTCACTAGGCAATTCAGAAATTTGTAGAAAATGTTTTGCTTTGTGTCTTCATTTTCCAAAATTATAACATTTTTGTTTTTTTCTATCGATTGAACTGTTTGAGGTCTTGTTTATTGCATGCCAAGCTCATTGGAGCACCAAGATGGCAGCACCAGGGGCCTTCAACAGACTCATAACTGCAATGATAATAGCAATACCACCATCATAGTCGAACGGTCCAGTGGACACTGGTGCATTCTAGCAACAGTGATCATTCCATTAAGAGCGCACCCTTACTATCGTGTAGCCAGAGTACAACTCGCGCGAGGATCGCATTGTAATACTGGCACTGGTTGCAGATCCCCTGACCCAAGTGTGACAGGTTCATGGAAATATATGAAGCTGTTACACGTGGGTCAGGGGAGCTGTGGCCAGTGCAGGCATTACAATGCAATTCTCCCATATATTACACACTGGCTACACGCTAATAAGAATGCATCCTTAACCCTGCTGTTCTGTTCGGGTCCATATGACCCAAAATGAAATTTGAGACGCTGCAGATCATTTATTAGGCGGATCTGAAACTTGTGATTAAGTTTTTCTCATTTGAGGGGTTCTTACTATGAGTGCTGTTTTCTTTTTGTTTTGTTTTTTACTTTTTAGTACACGCTGATTGTTACACTTTTACTGTTCGAGTCAATATGACCCGGTAACATTTTATACTGTTCAACAGGTCACTAATTATTTCTGCCTGCAAAATGTATTTATTTTCCTGTGTACTTCATCTCACTATTCAAAAGGGTGGAGGTTTCACTGTTCTTATCAGTGAGCAAGTACTCATCCAGTCATTTCTCTTTCAATTCTGTGAGAGAGGACACGAGTAGTTTCACTCTTAATCCTGAGAGAGAAGACACTGGATCCAAAGAGAGAAAACACTGGATCAAAGAGAGAAGACACTGGATCCAAAGAGAGAAGACACTGGATCCAAAGAGAGAAGACACTGGATCCAAAGAGAGAAGACACTGGATCCTGAGAGAGAAGACACTGGATCCAAAGAGAGAAGACACTGGATCCTGAGAGAGAAGACACTGGATCCAAAGAGAGGAGACACTGGATCCTGAGAGAGAAGACACTGGATTCTGTGAGAGAGGACACTGCACAATGCACCATGACAATGCAATAAGTAACTGAGAAGACAGAAACCAGACATGATATTGGATTATAATGCCACAAAAGAGGCAGTTGATACACTAGATCAAGCAATATCAACATACGCATGCAAACGCAAAAGTAATCGTTGACCAATGATAATATTTTACAACATTCTGGATGATTCGGCATGCAACACATTTGTTTTATGGAGAGAAATCAACCCCAATTGGAACGGAAATAAACTGCATAAAAGAAAATTTTTTATTGTAGAATTAGCAAAATCCTTAGTTACGCCGTATATCGAAGCCAGAAAAGTAAACCCCAGATGTGAAGGAGCAGCAGCCATTGTGAAGAGTGTCCAGCAGCAGCTCAAGAAATAGACTCCACAGCCTCCACCAGCACAGCTACCAGCCAACAAAGGAAGAGATGGAGCTTCTGTCCATCTTCTTGTGACAATAAAGCAAATCTGACGTGCTGTGTGTGCAAAATATCTATGTAAGGGACATGTATTTTATCATTGTGCTCAATGTAAAATTGCATGAACCTGTTCACCCTTTTTTAGATACAAAAAGAAAAGCTGAAGTTTTCATTATTTTTTTATTTTATTTATTATTTTTATTATTATTATCATTTGTTGTTTTATAAAATATGTTAACACAAAGATATATTACGTTAGATTTCATGTTATAGTAAAGAAATATAAAGCATGTTTGTTATTTGTGTGCAGAATGCTATAAAGTGAACATAATTACAAACAGGCTGTGTAATCTTATTCTGAAAAAAATACATAAAAATTAAGTTTTACTTTCATTTTTCATTGTTTATGATCAACCATGTTCACATACAGTTTAAAGGGACACTGTCAGGTAATTTTTCAGTATGATACTAATATTACCCTTAAATAGTGCCCGGGCAGAGCTTTTAAAAACATGTAAAATCATTATTGTACCGTTTGTAGTTTCCATGTTATCAGCATTGTCAGACCCTGCAGAGAGCTGCTACATTAGTCTTGTCCCATTATAAGCAGAGATGATTAGTCCTGTGCTGTATAAACTGTCATGTAATTATGCACGCCTTCTCTGCAGCTCTCTCCTCCCTCCACCCTTTGCTAACAGTGCAGTGTCAGGATTCACTTACAGGTCTGTTCAGTTGATATAACCACGGAGGGAGAGAGCTACTGCAGGTCTGCCTAATCTAGACTCCATTTGTTTCTGTAAGCAGATATCCTCCTGCTGTGCTGTGACAGTTTCTGTGTTGTAGTTCACCTCTTGTGATTCTACACACTGAGAGCAGAGAGGAGAATGCAGCCCCCCCACACACACTGATCTCCTGTGCTGTGATGTGACATGCATATTCATGCATGGGGAGTGGATAGCAGAGACCTAAGTGGATCATTCACTGTGAGTGACAGATGGAATAATTCTATTTATTTGAAGTTTACAGAAAATAGGAGGGGAATATACATAAAAGGGAGGAATTAGAAAATTATAGCAGTTACTTGTGGATTTTTGACATTATAGTTTTCCTTTAATAATGAAATAGGAATTCAAATAAAACACAGTAGCTAAAATCAACATTTTTATAGGTCGGGTCATATTGACCCAAAACAGTGCAAGTGTATAGTAAATGCGATCAGAACAGCAGAGTTAAACAAGCACAATCACCATCAAAATTGTGGTAATACAGTCTGATTGCAACAGTCAATCACAGATGCTCTCACAGAAAGTCCATGACCCTGGAATTTTTCGTTTTTCATTTTTGTTTTCCCCTGCTTCCAAGAGTCATAACTTTTTTTATTTTTCCATCAATATAGACATATGACAGCTTTTTTTTTTGTGGAACGAGTTGTACTTTCAGATGCATTCATTTATTTTACCATATAGTGTACATGGAAATCGCAAAAAAATTCCAAGTGCAGTGAAATTGCAAAGATAAGTGTAATTACACGTTTACTTTTTGGGTTTTTTAGTCGCCATGTTCACTATATGGTAAAGCTGACTTGATGGTGTTATGCCTCAGGTCGGTACGAGTTCGTAGATACCAAACATGTATACTTTTACTGGTACCTAAGTGGTGAAAAGAAATTCAGAAGTTTAAAAAAAAAAAAAAAATTGCAGTTTTTGGGCCATGTTCTGCGACCCGTAGCATTCTGATTTTTCGGGATCTGGAGCTGTTTGATGGCTTATTTTTTGCGTCTTCAGCTGACGTTTCTAACGATACCATTTTTAGGTTGATGGACTGTTTTAATCACCCGTTATTGCATTGTATAATGTTGTAGCGACCAAAAAAAACTTGATTTTGGCGTTTGGACCTTTTTTTCTGATACGCAATTTACGGCTCTCATTAATTGATTTTATACCTTGATAGATCGAGCAATTTTGGTCGTGGCGATACCAAACATGTATTTTTTAAATTTTTTAATACTTTTATTGTGAATGGGGAAAAGGGGGGGAGGTGATTTGAACTTTTATATTTTTTCTTTTTTTACATATTTATTAGTGATGGGCGAATCCTAAATTACTCGGAATCGCTTGACTCTAGCAAGTCCGAGCCAAGGACTCCCTACTCGTTGCGAGTCTAGCGAGTCCAATGTTAATGAATGGGGAAGCGAGTAATAGCGAGTAGTGTGAGATTTACAAATCGCAGATGTGTCTCGGAAGCTTCAGCCTGAAGCAATCCTAGTTTTGTCATTTATTTGCATTGGACTCATTTACTTTGTAAGTAATCGCTGGGAAACTCGCACAGATAAGAGAAGAGTCCTGTATGCTCTGTGCAGCTCCAGGGTCCTAGAGCCCGCCTGCTGCCTGATGTAGCAGTGCTGAGATTGTTCTCAGTCTGCTCATTCCCTGTGTACAGACATGAATGTCTGTGCACAGAGATGATGTAGCAGTGCTGAGATTGTTCTCAGTCTGCTCATTACCTGTGCATAGACATCTATATCTATACACAGGGTATGTAGCAGAGAGGACATCGCGTTTTGGACTGCGTCGGACGGAAGAGGATTTTTTTAATTAAAGATGGAGTCCCTAATGGCTTTTATTTTTATTTCTAATAAAAAAATTTCTCTGTGTTGTGTTTTTTTTAAAACAATTTAATAGAAATTCATGGCGGTCATGTCTAATATTGGCGTGACCGCCATAAATTTCGGGCTTAGGGCCAGCTGATAATACAAAGCTGGCCCTAACCTCTATTACCCAGCGTGCCACCGCCACCAGGGCCGCTGGAAGAGGGGGTTCAGCGCCAGAGGATGGCGCTTCAATGAACGCGCCATCTTCTGGGGCGGCTGCGGGCTGCAATTTGCAGCGGGGGGTGCCCAGAAAGCTTGGGCATCCCTGCGCTGCGGATTCCAGCCCCCAGCTGCTTAGCTGTACCTGGCTAGACATAGAAATTGCGCGGAGCCCCACGCATTTTTTTGACTCCGACTCCAAGACGACTCCGACTCCGAGACGACTCCGAGGCGACTCCGACTCTGAGGCGACTCCGACTCTGAGGCGACTCCGACTCTGAGGCGACTCCGACTCTGAGGCGACTCGACTCTGAGGCGACTCCGACTCTGAGACTCCGACTCTGAGGAGACTCCGACTCCGAGACTCTGACTCTGAGCCTCTGACTCTGAAATTCATTAAATAATAAAAAAAAAATGCGTGGGGCTCCGCACAATTTCTATGTCTAGCCAGGTACAGCTAAGCAGCTGGGGGCTGGAATCCGCAGCGCAGGGATGCCCAAGCTTTCTGGGCACCCCCCGCTGCAAATTGCAGCCCGCAGCCGCCCCAGAAGATGGCGCGTTCATTGAAGCGCCATCCTCTGGCGCTGAACCCCGCTCTTCCAGCGGCCCTGGTGGCGGTGGCACGCTGGGTAATAAAGGGGTTAATACCAGCTTTGTTATACAAGCTGGTATTAAGCCCGAGATTCTTAATGTCAGGCCACGTTTGACCCAGCCACTAAGAATCTCCAATAAAGGGTTAAAAAAACACAGAGAAAATTTTTTATTTGAAATAAAAAAAAAAGCCATTAGGGACTCCATCTTTAATTAAAAAAATCCTCTTCCGTCCGACGCAGTCCAAACCGCGATGTCCTCTCTGCTACATCCCCTGTGCATAAATTTAGATGTCTATGCACAGGGAATGAGCAGACTGAGAACAATCTCAGCACTGCTACATCAGGCAGCAGACGCGGGCTCTAGGACCCTGGAGCTGCACAGAGAAGACAGCTGGACTCGGCTCGCAAAGAAACAGCAGTTACTTTGCGAGTTTCCCTGCTATCACTGGCACAGTAGCCAGTGATTACTCGCACGAGTCTAATGCAAACAATGGCAATCCTAGTTTTGTCAGCGTTTCTGACAAAACTAGGATTGATATTGATTTGCATTGGACTCGTGCGAGTAATCACTGGGAAACTCGCAGAGTACCGAGTCCTGCGAGTCCCTTACTACTCGCCGAGTAACGAGTCCTAGCGAGTAGATTCGCCCATCCCTAATATTTATAAAAACTTTATTTAATCATTATTCTTATTTTTACACTGCCCCATAGAGAGGCACCCTGCCCCACAGTCCGATCACTTCTGACAGATAACGATGAGCTGCAGCTTATCGGTATCTGTCAAAATTGAGGACAGTAAGTGGTTGGCAGCGTCTGCCAGCCACTCGCCGGAAGTGCTCTGTGACAGCTTTCGGAGTAAAGCCAGGACCCCACAAAATGCTGAATAGAATGCGATTGAAAAACATTATGTGGCCCAAAATGGTGCCAATAATAACTCCAAATCATCCCATTAAAAACAAGTACTCACATGACTTTGCCGGCAGGAAAATAAAAAAAACACTATAACTTTTAAAATATGGAGATGCAAAAAACCTTTCTTTCATAAAAAAGTGTTTTCAATGTGAAAGCAGCCAAACCTAAAAAAAAAACTACATATATCTGGTATCACTTTGATCTTACTGACCTCAGGAATTAAGCCCCCTAATCACTTATATCGAAAGATCAATGGTGTAAAAGTAGTAAAGCCAATCCTTAACTGCTCCTGATTTGTTTACTCTGCCTGTGAAAGATCGCAGCTAGACTCGGCTCACGTTTATCCTGCGCTCTATGCTGAGCACTTACATCAGTGATTAAAAGTAAATCTCTGAAATATGTGATTCAGGCAAAGTTCCCATGAGAAAATTCACTGTTATGCAGTAGATGGAGTCACTTTGTTCTCCTTTCTGGCCCTTGGTCTGGCGGTGTCCATCTTTTTATGTATCTTTTTAGGCGGACAAAAAAGTACAGTTAACTGATGTGTTTTGCACATCTTAAAAGATGAACACCACTCAACAGAGGCTGAATTGAGTCCAGTGTACCTCTGCGGCCTCATTAGTGAAGGGATCTATTGCAAATATCGTATTTTGTTGATGTAGATGGAAACTCTTATGTAAGTGCTCAGCATAGAGCATTAGAAAATGTGAACTGATTCAAAATGTTCTGCACCCCAAATTGCTACTAACAGCCTTCAACTCAACCCACAAAAACAGATGTCCCCACTCAGGTCTGTTATCTGTGACCAGAAATATAGGGGCTTCCACGTTACCGGTAGTGCAAAAACTCTGAAGAAGCAATATGGCTCGCCAAAAAAAGAAAACAAGCAAAATCTGCACTCCCAAATTTAAATACCCCCCCCTTTATTCTGAGCACCACAATGTGCCTTAATCACAGTTAATGTCCACCTGTTTGGCTACAAGGGTTTATGTGCAATTTTTAATACTGCAAAATTCACTGCATTTAACTCCATGGGTGTTTTCCAGAGACAAAATTGTCACTAAATCCATAGATGAATAAACAGAGGGGTGTAATTTCCAAAATGTGGTGGCTTAAGGGGGTATCTGATGTTCTGGCACTTAAAGGGAACCAACCACCTAAAAATAGCTATCTAACCTATAAATATCTGTCCCTGGAGCCTAAAATTACTATTCTAACCATCACTGACTGACTAAATCTACCTAACTACATGCACAATAAATCACTTTTTATACTTACCAAATCCTTGTCTGATGGGTGTTCCTCCAGGGTCTTTGTCAGATAGGCAGGGTCTTCAGGCCGCGCTCGCACCCGCCTCGCTGCTGTCTATATTCTTTTTGGACTGTGTCTTTATACTTCTTTAAATTTGTGAAAATGCAATCTTCATTCCGAATGTGGATGCATTAATGCATCCGGTTTTGGAATGAGGACTTTTGCAATTTTCAAAACCGTATCCGGAACCGGATCCAGTACCGCAAGGTACATTTATGTTCCTTGTGGTACTGGATCTGGTCCCATAGGCGCGCATGTTAAAAAAACGGATCCGATTTTGCAACCGCTGCGATATACGCAGCCTGCATGATTTTTACCACAGGCTGCAGCACTACTAGTTGGTGAACCATCAATACCAACATTGTATCTTTTCCCCAAGATACACAAGAACAAAACGTCTCCCCCGGTAGACCAATTATATCAAGGAGTGGAGGTTTTCTTGAAAATATAAATAGATGGATAGATTGCCTTCTACAACCTCTGGTTGAATCACTTCCATCATACATCAGGGATACGGGGGATCTCCTCAAGAAAATTGATAACATGCCAATGAGTATGGAATCCATCATGGTGTGTGGGGATGTTGAATCCCTTTACACTAATATTAAACATGTGGACGGCTTACGTGCCATGAGCTTCTTCCTTTGTACTTCACATCTTCCACTGGATTTGATAGAACTTGTATTGTGTTTGTTGGAATTTTCTCTAACACACAAGGGGTCCTTCTACCTGCAAATCCAGGGAACAGCAATGGGAGCATCTTTCGCACCCACATATGCGAATCTGTTCCTGGGGCTGTGGGAGAGGGACCTCTTCCTGTCAGATGAAGGAGGGTTGTCTATGGACCGTGACCCCTTCTGGGTGAGGTACATAGACGACGTGTTCTTCATCTGGCAGGAATCATCTATTGAATTCTAATTTTTCATGAAGAATTTAAATTCCAGTGATAAAAGTATCCACTTGACCTATGCATGGTCTGTGGAAACAGTTGATTTTTTGGATATAAAGATATCCAAAGATGAAAAAAGGAGTGTTGCAAACAAACCTTTACCGTAAGCCTACTTCGTCTAATACTCTACTACATGCCACATCTTTGCACCCTCGATACATGATCAACTCAGTACCAGTGGGTCAATTCGTACGCTTACGCAGAATATGCTCATGAGAGGACGACTTTGAAACACAAGCACAGGAACTTAGACAAAGATTTTTGGAAAGAGGGTATAGCAGGAGATCTCTGAAAAAAGCACATCATAGGGCTAAATACTCTTCCAGAGATAAACTGCTATATGGCCCAAAAGATAGTAAATCCGAAAATGTTGTGAGGTTCATTACTGGGTATAATTGTGCTATTGACAAAGTTTAGACAAACCTAAGAGAAGTCATGGCATATTCTAAGAGCTGACCCAACACTTGAGAAAATACTTCCTGTACGTCCACTTATTTTTATTTCTCAAATATTTTTATTGGGTAGTTTATACAGGGAAGTTAGTATACATAGGGATATTATACATTACATAGACAAACAGAAACATTGGGATAATCATAGGGTTACAATGTGAGTTGTATGTTTATACAATCTGAGTTTCAACAAGTAAGTAATTTATGTCTTAAACGCGACAAGTATAACGAACATAACTTAAGAGTACATTTGTCACGCTGGGAGCGGGAGAGGCACTCAGCGTAGGACCACGACGGGGGGGGGGGGAATAAGGAGTCCCTAAAGCTATGGGCACAAGAGGGAGAGGGTGACCCCTAGTCTTACTAGGGCTGACCCTGTGTCACGCTGGGAGGGGAGAGGCACTCAGCGTAGGACCACGACGGGGGGGGGGGGGAATAAGGAGTCCCTAAAGCTATGGGCACAAGAGGGAGAGGGTGACCCCTAGTCTTACTAGGGCTGACCCTGTCTGCCCTAACGTCCCTATACAGTTTCCTCAACTGTCGCCGACCACGAACCTCGTCCCTCTCTGATCCTTGCACTACCTTACCTAAGGATCAGATGGAGAGGTTCACTAGACCCCTCCACTAACAACTAAAGACAAACACAAGGAAAAAACAGACAATGGGGAAAGAAAACACTTATCTTGCAGCAGAGCACAGCAACCTCCACAACCTCAGCTTCTGCTGGAGCAAGGATAATGAGTCCACAAGGAAATATCACCTGCACCGAGGGAGGGCAATGAAACTCCTTATAAAGGTGGGAAGAACCTGCTGGGTCCTAGAGACCCAGAATACTGGTGTAGAAACCAGACCGAGCACAAGACCTTCCCAGCCGTCTCCCCATGATAGGGAGATCTTATCATACCTTCTCTTTATCTACACAGAAGGTAAATGCCCCTGAAAGACGGACCGTCCTCAAACCTTATGGCTGATTGGCCAAACGCTGGGACCGTCTGCGCGTGGCCTCTACCCTGTCATCCGTGCCACCCGTGACAACATTAGAATAGATTATTGTACCCGATTAATCGTTTAAGTAGGGAGGTAGTCGGGTTGTATTTCCTTTCTTTCCTTACTTCCTTCTTTTTCCCTAGAGACATTTGAAGGTTCTTAAAATGTGAGAATTATGATGTGGTGGTGGTGTCGTCAATGGTCCTGTTAAGATGTTTAAGGGAGTGGGATAATATCCATGGTTCCCAATTGCGGAAATATTTGTTGTAGGAATTGTTTCTAATAGCGTAGCTAAATTCGAATGTGCAATGGGAGGATATCCTATCAATTAGTTCCAAGGTTGTAGGTATGGTTGTCGTTTTCCATCTAGCGGCTAGGAGGACTTTAGCTGTTAAAAGAATCTGGGAGGTGATAAATCTAATATTGTGGGGAAGGTCTGTAACTCCTAGTGAGAGAAGAGCCATTTGGGGAGTAAGTGTTAACTTCATGCTGGTAGTTTTAAATATAAGGTCTTGGACTTCAACCCAAAATCTCACAATTTTTGGACATTTCCAGAAGATATGTGAGAGTGTCTCTTTTGCATGCACTCTCTCCAGCAATTTGGGGAAATTTTATGGTCAATACGATTTAATTTTAACGGAGTCCAGTACCATCTAGCTAGTAGTTTAAAGTATGATTCTTGTATAGAGGCACAAAGTGTTAGAGTAGGAGAATTCTATTGTCGAAGCTAGTTTATCTAGATTTATAGTTGAGTTTAATTCATTCTCCCATGCGGTAATGTAAGATAGTTTCTGAAATACAAGATCTTCTTTTAAAAGTCTATAAATATTGTTAGTTGACCAAATTAAAGATTTGTTTGGATTGTCGAGTAGGTCAGATAAGGGTTTTGGGAAGGAAAAGTGGGAGGTCAAGGAAACCGAGGAGGAGTTTATTAATCTCCAGGCAGTTCTGTCTCTCCATGTTAGATTGAATTGTTCTTCCAGAGACCTAAAAGGTATTAAACTACCATCAGGGAATAGGGTGTTAACATAGAGAATTCTCTTTCCATCCAGGAGGATAAGTCAAGACCTGGAATAGTAAGCTTTAGGGTTTCAATAGGGATGTTTTTAGGGGAAGAACGTGTAGTTGTAGGATTGATTTTTTTGTATAAGTATTCCCATGCTGAGAGTGTGGCTCGAATAGTTGGTGGGAGTGTAGAGATTTTGGTCGGTTTATGGAGGTGTGCTAGAATTAGAGCCGGGAGAGAGGTGGTGTTGGATAAGTCTTTTTCAATGGATGACCAGATGGAGGAATCTCTGTTATCTTTGAGCCAGCTCTGGGATAGTTTTATGATTGAGGCTAGATAATAGTAGTAGAGATTTGGTATTCCAAGGCCTCCTCTTTTTTTATGTCTTTCGGTAGTGAAACTAGATATCCTTGATCTTCCACCACTCCAAAGGAATTTTCTAATACGTCCACTTATGACCATGAGACGTAGCAGGAATTTGAAAGACATACTAGTGTACAGCTTTTATGACGCAGGTAAAAAAAAAAAAAACACATTTTTGGATAATTATACACCAGTGAAAGGTTCCATGCCTTGTGGGAAATGCATGGCATGTCCTAATATTGAAAGAAGTACAATGTTTACAAACTCATTGGGTACAAAAAGCTTTCAGATTAGGCATAAAATAACCTGTGAATCCAATTTTGTTATATATTATGCGACATGTCCTTGTGCCAAAATTTATGTTGGCTTAACAAGTAGGCAATTAAAAATTTGTATACGTGAACATGTCTTAGGCATCGAATCTGCTCGAGAAGTCGAGCATGATGAAACTTTAAAAAATATACCAAAACATTTTAAGAGGTTCCATCAGTGCGATAGTACAGGCTTTAAAGTCCGAGGTATTGACAAAGTTAATTTAGAATCATGAAGTGGCAACATGACACGACGGTTAGGTCAATTGGAAACTCAATGGATTTGGAGGTTGAGTACCACTTAGCCACATGGTTTGAACGAAAAAATTAGTTTTGTTCCATTTTTGTAGCTGTTCTATCTATTTGGTTTGGTGATTTTTTATTACATTCTTGTGTTTAACTTTTTATTCTAGTAGTGCCCATTACTTGGATTCACGTTGTCTGGATTAATGATGTCATATTGAACTGGAATTGATCTGCTCTGGATAAATCTTGAAAAGAAGTTGCAATGGATCCATTTGTGATATGTACATATATTTATGTATTAATATATGTATTGTGTGGAATGATGACCAGTGGAGGATGTATATTTTTTATTACATCAATATATGTATATATGCAAATTGCTGCCTGCATGTAGTTATGTTTATGTCCTTTATACCTTATGGATGTTGAGTTGCATATACTATGATAAATATTTGTTATTTTATTTATATACGGTACATATATTTTGTGTGCATTATATGGAATAATTAGGGCATTAAAAGATACCCAATTTATAATAATAAATTGGGTATAGGTTCACATATGACAACAATATGTGAACTATGATGTATGGATGCTTTGTGTATGTGCTGAAGATCTTTATCTCATATGCAATGTAATGTACAGTTGTGGCCAAAAGTATTGACACCCCTGCAATTCTGTCAGATAATACTCAGTTTCTTCCTGAAAATGATTGCAATCACAAATTCTTTGGTATTATTATCTTCATTTAATTTGTCTTCAATGAAAAACCACAAAAGAGTATGAAGCAAAAAGCAAAACTTGATCATTTCAAACAAAACTCCAAAAATGGGCCAGTCAAAAGTATTGGCACCCTCAGCCTAATACTTACTGTATCAAAGTAAAAAATTGGGGGGGGAACAAGAGGCGCAATAGTGCCCTATCACTAGTGACACTAATGTATGTGGTGGGTATGAATTCACTCACCTAGCACAGTTGTGAGACCCACAACTGGTGTAAAAGCATTTAGCATTAAATGCAGCTGCTGCAGGACTTTCACCTTCCACATGCACGTGGGAACCATCCAGAAGTTACTTCAGGGGAAATGGTGTATCAGTGTCCGCGCTGCTGAAATCCCAAGTAAACAATCCGGAAACCATATGTAGGTTGCATCAATCATCCATTTATTCCTTTTCCTACGCGTTTCGGCACTGTCCTAGTGCCTTCCTCAGGGATCCCTGAGGAAGGCACTAGGACAGTGCCGAAACGCGTAGGAAAGGAATAAATGGATGATCGATGCAACCTACATATGGTTTCCGGATCGTTTACTTGGGATTTCAGCAGCGCAGACACCGATACACCATTTCCCCTGAAGTAACTTCAGCCTAATAGTTGGTTTCACAACCTTTAGCCAAAATAACTGCGATCAACCGATTCCGGTAACCATCAATGAGTTTCTTACAATGCTCTGCTGGAATTTTAGACCATTCTTCTTTGGCAAACTGCTCCAGGTTCCTGATATTTGAAGGGTGCCTTCTCCAAACTGCCATTTTTAGATCTCTCCACAGGTGTTCTATGGGATTCAGGTCTGGACTCATTGCTGGCCACCTTAGAAGTCTCCAGTGCTTTCTCTCAAACCATTTTCTAGTGCTTTTTGAAGTGTGTTTTGGGTCATTGTCCTGCTGGAAGACCCATGACCTCTGAGGGAGACCCAGCTTTCTCACACTGGGCCCTACATTATGCTGCAAAATTTCTTCGTAGTCTTCAGACTTCATAATGCCATGTACACGGTCAAGCAGTCCAGTGCCAGAGGCAGCAAAGCATCCCCAAAACATCAGGGAGTCTCCGCCCTGTTTGACTGTAGGGACCGTGTTCTTTTCTTTGAATGCCTCTTTTTTTCTACTGTAAATTCTATGTTGATGCCTTTGCCCAAAAAGTTCTACTTTTGTCTCATCTGACCAGAGAACGTTTTAGGCTTTCTCAGGTACGTTTTGGCAAACTCCAGCCTGGCTTTTTTATGTCCCTGGGTATCCTACCATACAGTCCCTTTTCATTCAGACGCCGACGGATAGTACGGGTTGACACTGTTGTACCCTCGGACTGCAGGGCAGCTTGAACTTGTTTGGATGTTAGTCGAGGTTCTTTATGCACCATCCGCACAATCTTGTGTTGAAATCTCTCGTCAATTTTTTTTTTCCGTTCACATCTAGGGAGGTTAGCCACTGTGCCATGGGCTTTAACCTTCTTGATGACACTGCGCACGGTAGACACAGGAACATTCAGGTCTTTGGAGATGGACTTGTAGCCTTGAGATTGCTCATGCTTCCTCACAATTTGGTTTCTCAAGTCCTCAGACCGTTCTTTGGTCTTCTTTCTTTTCTCCATGCTCATTGTGGTACACACAAGGACACAGGACAGAGGTTGAGTCAACTTTAATCCATGTCAACTGGCTGCAAGTGTGATTTAGTTATTCCCAACACCTGTTAGGTGCCACAGGTAAGTTACAGGTGCTGTTAATTACACAACTTAGAGAAGCATCACATGATTTTTCTAACAGTGCCAATACTTTTGTCCACCCCCTTTTTTAAGTTTGGTGTGGAATTATATCCAATTTGGCTTTAGGACAATTCTTTTTGTGTTTTTTTATTGAAGACAAATTAAATGAAGATAACAATACAAAAGAATTTGAGATTGCAATCATTTTCAGGAAGAAACTGAGTATTATCTGGCAGTATTGCAGGGGTGTCAATACTTTTGGCCACAACTGTATATCCTTACCTAGATCTATCTTTATGTGGACTTATTAATTAACACCCTAAATTCCACCTTGTAGTTATATTATCACTTTGAGATTCCATAATGATGGGTTCTGTATATGACAATGAATATATTAAGACACCATTGTTAATATCGCGCCGCATTACTGTACGAGCGATTGCCCCGCCCTGGATCCGGGGTCTGGTGTTAGGTGTCTCTATGGGGATAGACACAGCGGGTCATGTGACCCGAGGCGCCTCCTCCTCATGACGCCGACCGCCGGCGTGGATCCGAGAGCGGTGTGAATGCGCCCGTCGCATTGCAACAAGCGGCGCAATATGATTGGCACATTACCCTTTTTATACCTCCCCTTCCTGCCCTTAGCCACGCCTCCTGACGAAGACAACAGTCGAAATGCGCATTGGCGCGCATCACTAGAACATAGCAGTCTCTCCTCACAGGTATATACTTAATGCAAAATTAAATGTTATGCTAAAGAAATTGGTGCATTCTACCAAATAAAGGATAGTGCCAGCCACAATCTCTGACACTTTATATACCTATATTAGGTTTACATAATTTAATAGGCAATCTGCCATGTAGGTTTTGTTAGGTTTAGATATAGCGGATATTCTATATAGACCAACACCTAATGTTATATTAACTGATCGGGTGTGTTTATTTAAACACAAGGTAGTGCCAATTATATTATTTTGAAACTCAACCATACAGGAATCTATCGGATATATTTAAAAAAAACATTAGGATTGTGCCAATTTATACCTTTGTCAATTGTCTGTATGGGTAACATCTGACCTTATAACAGAACCTCAATGATTACCACCTTATTAGTGGTATTAGTTGTAGATCCTTGATACCGCTTTATAAGGTTATTTGTCTGAATATTACCAAGATAACAGTGGGTCATAGTGGATATTGATGCCAAAACAATACACTATATGTTTCCATCCTATAACTAAGAGTCCAATAATTTATTTATATTTTGGATCTCGTCTTATATAAATTACATGGAATATTGTTATAGTCATCAAATCACATTGTCTATATATAATGTGATGCCATTAATCCACTGCATCCTAGTGTGAGAGGATTCTGTCCAAATGAGTGGAATCAATTATGTCTGATTTGCACCATATAACATCAAGTATACCAATTTTGGTTATCTAAATCCTGTGTGGTTTGAATTTTATGTATATTGCATTGATGCTAGTGTATAGAACAAAAAAACTGTTATCATGTACTAAATTAAATTAATTTATATGAACTTATCCAGCACATCTAAAATAAAGCTTTTCACTTTTGATAAATTTGGGCTTTTTTGATCGTTTTTTCTCTTTGGTGTTCTTACAAATATACCACATAATATTGGGTTATTATGTACTAAATGGTATCTTGATGGAGATAGTAGGATCACTGCTGAGCAAAATCATTTTCTAACGAGAGGATTACATTTCATACCATTTAATAATTATTTCATGTTCTTAGACAAATATTACCATCAAACCAAAGGTACAGCGATGGGTTCTAAGGTCACATGTTCCTATGTAAATTTGTTTATGGGCATCTTTAAACAAATATATGTATATGGAAATACCTATAATGCTGGATTAATCTATAAGAGATATATTGATGACATCTTTATAATATGGGACAATGAGAAAAGTGATGTCAACCTATTTCTAGAACAAATATATAATAATATTTGGGGGATAAAATCTGATCCCCACATCAATACACGCTCCATCAATTTTTTGGATTTAACTATTACAGTACAAGGTGACCTTTTGATCACTAAAACTTACTTTGAAAATGTTGATAAAAATAGTTACCGTATATACTCGTGTATAAGCCGACCCGTGTATAAGCCGACCCCCCTACTTTTGCCCCCAAAACCTGGGAAAACCTATTGACTCGTGTATAAGCCGAGGGTGGACCCCAGCACAGGTGTACAGCCCCCAGCAGTGTGGTATACAGGCCCCCCAATTGTAGTATACAGCAGCCTCCCCAGTGGCATATACAGGCCCCAGTAGTATAAACAGCAACCCCAGTGGTATACAGCAGCCTCCCCAGTGGTATATACAGACCCCACCAGTATATACAGCAGCCCCAGTGGTATATACAGCAGCCCCAGTGGTATATACAGCAGCCCCAGTGGTATACAGGCCTCAGCAGTATATATAGCAGCCCCCAGGGGTTATACAGCACCCCCCAGGGGTTATACAGCAGCCCCCAGGGGTTATACAGCACCGCCCAGGGGTTATAGACAGTATACACCCCCCAGGGGTTATACAGCACCCCCCAGGGGTTACACAGCGGCCCCCTGGGGTTACCCAGCAGCCCCCAGGGGGTAAACCCAACAGCCCCGTGGGGGTACCGAGCAGCCCCCTGGGGGTACCAACAGCCCCCAGGGGGTACCCAGCAGCCCCCTGGGGGTACCAACAGCCCCCAAAAGCTGGCACTGTCCCCCCTTGTAAGGGCCCCCCCCCCGCTGCTTATACATTACCATCCCGGTGTTCTGATCAGCGCCGCTCCTCGGTGCTTCTTCTTCATCCTCCCGTCCTCGCTGGCTGCATCCGGGATCTCCGGCAGTCGCGCGATGACGTCATATGCCTGCGACGGCCGGAGATCCCGGATGCAGCCAGCGAGGACGGGAGGATGAAGAAGGAGCACCGAGGAGCGGCGCTGATCAGAACACCGGGATGGTAATGTATAAGCAGCAGGGGGGGGGGCCCTTACAAGGGGGGACAGTGCCAGCTTTTGGGGGGCATATATGAACTGCTTCCCCCTGCCGCTGATTGACAGGGGGAAGCAGTGCATATATAATGAGCGGCCCCACGTGACGGGGCCGCTCATACAGCAGCCTCCCCCCGCCTCCTCCAGCCTGAGGTACCGTATTGACCCGTGTATAAGCTGAGGGGGGGACTTTTCAGCCCAAATTTTGGGCTGAAAAACTCGGCTTATACACGAGTATATACGGTATGTTCATTTTACTAGTGCACACCATAAAAAATGGATTGAGAATATACCTTACAATCAATTCAGAAGGATCGGAAAAAACTGTACATCGGATTCAGATTTCAAAAAATATTCTGATATTTTATCTGAACGATTTATTGCTCAGAGTTACCCTAATAAATTAATTAAAAATTCTTTGAATAAATGTAAGAAATTAAAACAGAGCGATCTAATATCTAGTATAAAACATGAAAAGATTAAGGGTTTGGTTATAATTTTATTACCACTTATAACTGCCGACATAAATTTATAAAAACATATTTGAGGAATATTGGCATATACTTCTAAGGGTGCCTTCCCACTGCGGCTGCACACCTGACCGGAGGGCAAATTAGCCCTCCAGTCCTGTGTGCTGATCCAGTTTGCGGCTGTCAGGTTCATCCCTGACAGCCCCGGACCGGATCATGCTGCAGTGGGAAGGCACCCTAAGTGATCCTATTTTGGGAAAAGACCTACAAACTAATCCTCATATAATCTTTAAAAGAGCTTCTACTATAAAAGATGTATTAGCACTCAGTCGAGTTTGAATAAAGTCCACACAGAGTCCGAAGACCGCCCTAAAGGGTCCTATAGATGCAATATGTAGAAATGTTTATGTTGTAATTCTATTAGTGACAACATAAAAACTATCAGTTCCACTAATACTGGGGAATCCTTTCCAACTGAATATTATCTGGATTGCTCTTCCCAATTTGTCATCTATTTAATTGAATGTCCCTGTAGAGTACAGTATGTAGGTAGAACTATTCAGCCTCTACATTTATGACTGAATAAACATCGGTCCAATATTAAGAACAAATTTACCAAACATGGAGTCTCTAACCATTTTATGATAGCCCATAATAGTGATCCAAGTACATTGAAAATCACTCCTATAGCTTTCATATCCCCGCATATACATAATACAATTGATGCTCTCAACAAAAGGGAAATATTCTGGATATATAAACTGAACACACTAAAACCTAATGGGTTAAATTTGATTACAGAAATAATTTAATTAGACTACAATTTGGATCGATTGTGATGGTTTCAGTTATATGTACTAGAATGAAATAATGGTGTTGTTTCTCCAGTATCATAATGTCAAATTCATTCAGTCATATTTGAATCCTTCCCCCCCTTCACGACGCAATGTAATATCTCAGATATTAATATAGCTAGTGCTCCATCTTTTCTTTTTTTTCCCCCTTTTTCTCTTCCTTGATGCACACATCTTCACATAAGTGAAGATGTTTAATCTATGGGGACTGTTTGTAGCGCTACTTCTTCTGGTCTAGTACCGACATGGACCATATCGACATCTAGCGCCTAAACATTTTCTGTGATTATACTACCTACCCAAAGTTGTTCTACACCATACCACTTTCCACTATCCCTATTGATTTATTTATTTAAATTTGAAGTATGTATCATACACACAGTTTTAGTTTGCGCAGATTCTGGATTGTGTGCATTCTGTGGTTTGTCTGCCTGTTGAACCTGTTTTTGCACTTGACTGTTAATGATATTCCACGGGTCTCCTAATTTGAGTCTTATGATCCTTATTTTACTTATTGGTCAACTAAGGAATATTATTACAAATTTGTGATAAATACTTTGTTCTTGACCTGAAGATGCTGTGATGTTTACTCTAGTTGAAGCATGGATTTCTATACCTTGTTCTTATATGGTTTTAAATGATTTTATATATTTGAAAACAGCATAATTGCACATTTCACCTGATCCACCTTTAATCACTATGAGTCTGTGAACTCTGAGTAGGGCCGGCTTCACACTGCGTTTTCGAGGCATCCGAGTCTATCCGTGTTAAATCGGATAGACTCGGATGCGATTTGGCCTTCTATGTATCCCTATGGGCTCGGATTGTGCTCGGATGTGTCCCTTTTGCCATCCAATTTATGCACAATCCGTAGCCTTCCAATTTAGTTACGGATCCAAAATCGCAGCCTGCTGTGGTTTTGGTGTCCGTAAATAAAATCGGCCCCTCGGATCCGTAATGGACAAGACACGGATCCCAACGGACAGCCCAAAAACGCAGTGTGAAGCCAGCCTAAGTGTTTCACTAGCCTTGTCCGATTTTACACTTCAGTTTCTGGAATCGGACATTGCACCACTTGCACTTTCCACTTCTGCAAGGTAGCCTCGTTCCCTTTTCTTCACTTTCTTTAGAATTCTTCTATTCACAAAACTCAATTCTTCATCCCTGAGTGCCACGATCTGATAGCACACTGCATAGTATACCTGTCCCTGCAATGTACAGTTTTGAAGAATGGTCATTGTAGGTTCTGGGTAATACTGACACATGTCGTTAATAAATGATAATTTTTATATTTTATACACATATTTTATACACACAGAATGATCCAGATTCTTCAGTTCTCAGCTGGGAGCCTGCAGCGACATCCTGTGTGCTTTTATTGTAGTTGTGACACTCACAACTACATAAGGTGAGTTTAACCATTTGGGGTCTGAGGGATCTGTATAATAGCAATACTACTCTATGTGCGCTTCCTTTCTCTGAATTTATACACACAGAATGGACACACATATATTTCTTTTTATTATTTAAACAATACAGTAATCACGATCATTCATAATATAAGAATGTCTCTAATACGTCTATATAGTTAGTTGTAAAATGATTTTCACCACATGTAAATTTCCTCTTGGCATTTTTTAGTATCCCACATCCTCATTCAATCTTATGTAAATGACAAAAAAAAGTTTTCCTAATGAGTGGGAGTGGATTCAGGGTAGAATTAAGTCATGTATGCCTTTCCCTTCCTGTGATGTACTTGACTTCTTATTGATGTGGTGCTACATATAAGATTGTCTGTCATAGTATGTAACATTTCCAATCCCTGAGGAAGGAGTCGGGACTGACTCTGAAACGCATACGAAATAAAGAAAACTTTGTGATGAAGATTGTGTGAATCCTTATGATATGATTAGTGCAGCGCAGGTCCGTGATCACTGTCCATCCTTAAAATTCTAAACCACGTTGAACATTGAGGTGTGGACCTTGCAGCAGCTTCATTTTCTTGTGCCTTGATGCCGGTTGTGTGCTACACAACCCCCCCAGGTGAGCCACTAACAACATTTAGTCTCTTCATCTAAAAAGATAAGACCATATTGTGCTTCTTTTCCCTTCTAATGAACTGCTGCTATGTTGCCTGACTACTTTCTGCATCTCTGCCATTGACTCCTGAATTGTCTCCCTCGCGTGGCTTTTAGTCACTCTGCCAGGTGTGCCTTCAGTTCTCTGGCCAGTGAAGCAAAATGGTCTCTGACCATGAATGAAATGTCTCCTGTGTTTTGGAGCCCCTGCTGCGGCTTTTCCTTCCTCCTCGCGCTCACCGCCATTTTGCTGGGAGTCCCTGCTGTTGCCTCTCTTCTCCTGTTGGCTGGATTTCGGTCCGTACTCCGGAGCCACCAGTCCATCAACAAACCGGGTGCCTCCTCGTTGTTCCGTCCTGCCTTGGGTGCCAGTATATCACAGCTTGTCGGCTTTATATGGGGTTAAGTGGCAGTGGAGTGCTGTGCCTCCATGGCGTTCACGTGGGGGCCGGAACAGCAAGTTTGATATATTTTATTTTGTTACTTCTTGTGCTTGAAAAAAATGTTTCCTCAGTCCAGGAGTACTGAATTTCACTAGGGGAAAATGTGGCACCCCAGAGTATGGTTGCCACAATGGCCTTACCTCCTTCGGGTGGTAGGGTCATACTTGAAAGCAAGGTAGGGTATCCACACCAGGAAACCCACAGCACACACCTTCCTGACTCCAATCCAGAAGAGAAGCTCAAACCCGGGATCAGGGGAGTCTCCCTTATAATTTCTGTCTGGAGGTTGGGTTAGTCAGAGCAGTTCCTGGGAGGACTGTGAAGAGGACTGTGGGTTTGAGCAGTACTAAGCTCATCCCAGGTATAGCAGAGTGAGCAACAGCCATCGTGAGGGACCCATGAGCAAGGGTCTGAGGAGAGAAGAAGAGTAGGCCTGGTTAGTGGAGCCAGCTGAACAGTTCACCCCAGAACTGAGCGCCAGAACCAGACACTGGAGTGCGAGTTTGCAAGGGCTCTCCAGGCCTAGCAGCCAAAAGCGGAGGACAGGAGATTCCATGTCTCCTGGCCACCAAAGCACTTGGAGGCAGAGCACTGTTGAAAAGTCCAGGGACAGAGATCAGAGGAGAGTCACCCAGGAAAGGCTCGAGCTGCCTGCCATACCATTGAGAGACTATCCATCAGGAACAGAGGGCCGCATCTTAGCTACAGGCAGCGAGGATCAGCAGACAGGAGCGCACCAAGGAGGCCTCAGAACCAGCCGGGAGGGGAGATCCCTAGCTTGCTTCCAGGCCATCCGGATTCCTAACATCGACTGTGGATTGTACCCTGGAGTCTACTACTACAGTAAAAGTAAAGGAAACATCCCCTGCATGTCTGTCAGTTATTCATGTGCACATGGCCCAAGACACAATTGACTTGAGAGTTAGACCACATCCACACAGTGAGTATTTGGAGAGCTTTTTACCTCAATATTTGTAGCCAAAACCTGGAGAGGCACAATCAGAGGAAAATATAATAGAAACATGTGACGACATCTGTATTTTGGGCCTACTCCCTACAGTAGGGAATGGTAGCGAATAGCGATCAAACCTGTGAGTGACTATGTGGCACCCCTGCAGAAAGGTGGCCGCAGCAGAGCATAGCAGCTGGGGTTGGTAAGTCGGTCACTCCATACCAACACCCCACACACACCTCCGATTCTAAGCCAAAGTTACTCCATGTCAGGCGAGGGATAGCGGGAGGAGCTAATTGGAGGGTCGAACGTGGAACAGAACCTGGGGAAGGGGAGGAGAAATACTAACAAAATAGACACACAGAAAAAAGGAGAGAAGACAGTAGTTAAGTTAGTGGAGGAGTGAGAACAGAGTGCAAGTCAACAAAGTGAGACCCCATTAGCTAATCAGTGACTGAGACCAGACTAAGAATTATGTGCCTGGCAGTAGATGCCACCGATGGCTAGACCGGGACCCAGGCTGAAACCGAAGGACTGAAGGAGCCAGGTGGACCTGTCTACTCGGGACACTGGTGGCTGGGCTAGGTCCAGAGCGCCAGCTTTGCAGAGGTGGCAGGGAAGCTTTAAGCCCCAACCATGAAATACCGGTGGGGGTGCAGGGTCTTTATGTCCCGAGACCCAACCTCCAGTGCGGTGAAGGATAAGCTGTCGGACTAGGGCTAGTGGCCCAGAGGGGTAGAACAATAAAAGCCTGTGATAGACGGACCGTAACTCGCATGCGGAATGGAGAATGAGAGGACCCGAGAGGGAGTGCTGCAGACAAACCATCCCAGCTGCTGTGTGAGCCTGTAACTGCGGTGAACTGCTGTGAATGACTTGTAAAGCAACTGAATTCTACTGCTCGCAGTTAAGGCCGGCTTTACACCATGGTTTTTAGGGATCCGGAGCTGTTCGGTTCTCACCAGATCCGATTTTGGCCCCGTAGTATTCCTATGGGGCCGGATGGAAGTGTTCTGCCATCCGGTTTCCATCTGTCAGGGTGGATCCGGCAGTATTATTATTTTAATTTTTCTCTGGACAAAAAAAAATCGCAGTTTGCAGTATTTTTGTGTCCGGGGCAAAAATCTGAAAAATTCGGATCCTGCCGAATCCACCCAGATCCGGCGCCCCCTAAGCGCTAAACTTCAGCACTTGTGAGAGCTCCCGGCTGAGATTTCAGGACCGTGGCTAGTTCCCTGCTAGTCGCGATTTTGAAATTTCAGCAGGGAACAGCTCCTGCAGCTGCAGACTGCCGATTCCTGCAGCTGCGGACAGCAGAAAAAAGCATCGGAAGGCATTTGCCCTACGATTCTGTTCTGTCCGGGACTGTCAGGTTCTGTCTGGCGCTTACTGCAAAACACCGGACAGATCATGACAGTGAAAAAACATGGTGTGAAGCTAGCCTAAGAGTAAAAGCCCAGTAATGCCCAGTACCGTGTAGATTCTGTTTACCTGCAGGACGGAGGCAGCGACGAAGCTGCTTGAAGGTACTGGGGACTTTGTACTTAATCATCACCTTCGGTTACCCTGGGGACTAGCCCTACCTGTAGAGGGCTTATTGTCTAGCTGTACATACCATCACCCTAGCGGTCCTGATAGTAGCGCTGGCCTCATATAGCCATACACTCTGGGTGGTGATTTATTCTTTACTTTATTTCAAAAACTTTTTTAATTTTCCCCTTTTATTGACTGCCCGGGACCACGGAGCCAGATCACGTCACCGTGACAACCCAACTAGCCCAGACAACATTGAGAGGGCCCGATTCCGAGTACCCCATGGTCCCAGCGGGCGAGTCAACTACATACTTCTAATGTGTCGCCACAGGGAGCCGTGAAGGTCCCTCCTTCAGAGAAGCATTACCTGGACTATGCTTCCTCCACTAGTAAGTGATGATATCTGTGCTCCAGATGATATAATAAGGATATGCTGGCACCTTCATCCGATGTAAAGTTTTACTTTATTATGTAACTCACAACATTAAGTAAAAGCATCTTGGTGGCTGAACATGCCCCGTCAGACGCGTTTCGATAAAAATCTTTATCACTTCCGGTTCCGGCGCCTCCATGTGCAGCCGCGTCTGAGGGCTGCTCCGCTCCCCGCCTCGGCTAATCCGCCGACATCCAGTCTCCAGCTTGGCCCCGGGCATCAAAAACTACAGGGACGTCTGCAGCAGCTCTGGAAGTGTCCATCGTGAGTACGATGGACCGCTATGTAACGAGGAGTCGGGAGGGAGAGAAGAGCGCGGCGCACCATGAAGACTCCGGTAATGGCGGGCAGGGCGGACATGGCGTAGAAGGGCCCCAGTCTGAACCACTAGTAGATGCATTGGTGAGGAGGACTGAGTCCGGAGATAGAGAGACAGAGACCGAGACTGGGATGGAGGTGGAGAGGAGAAAGCTACAGGAAGCTATAGAAAACCCCCAGGGAAGGTCTCCAGGACAGCTGCAAGCTGCAGGGGCCGCCATGATTGCACAGCCCCGGAGCTGTTCCTCTACAGATGAAAGACAAGATGCAGAAGTCAGGAATGAGATTGTGGTGGGAGGATGGGGAGCCCCTCACTTTGATTATAAAGCTTTGGCTAAAGAGCTTGCAATCCACCTCGCTGATGATTTCAAAGCTGCAGTGACAGAGTTGGTGGCAACCACAACAAAAGACTTGTCTACTAAAGTAGAGACACAGGGCCAGCAACTCACTGAAGCTGAATCCAGAATAAGTGCAGCAGAGGACAGAATACAGGAGCTTGAGGACCAGTTAATGTCTTTACAGCAGCACTCTGAATATGCACATGCAAAATTAGAGGATATTGAGAACAGAGCAAGGAGGAATAACCTCAAGATAGTAGGGCTCCCTGAATCTATCCCAGTGCATCAACTAGAGGACATCTTTGAGGTGGAACTTCCCAAAGCCCTGGGTCTCACCCATAGATGTAAGACAGAGCGCACCCACAGAATCGGACAGTTGAGAGAGCCACAGGATAAGAGGGTAACGTCTGGATCTTCTGTCTCGACCTCTAGAGAACCTGTCAAGGCTAGACATGCCATAGCAAAGTACCTTAATCATCGAGACAAGGAGGAAATCCTGCGTGCTTATAAGGCCAAGAAGATCCCCCTTATAATCCTCGGCCATAGAGCTTTGGTATTTGCGGATTACTCAGTGGAAGTCACACGCCGCAGGAGATCCTTTAGTGAAGCGTGCTCGCTACTCCACAGACGAAATATCCGATTTCAGCTGAACTTTCCAGCGATATTGCGATTTAGGTCCAGAGAGGGAACCATGGTGACTTTTTCTGATCCTGATAAAGCAATGGCAGCTATTCGTGACAATACGAGCTCATCAGGAGCGGGGAGGTCTGTATCGCCACCCCAACTCGACGCAGGATCGCCAGCAAACTCTAATTCTGCTTTGGCTCTGGAGACTGAGACGGATAGAGACTCTGTAAGGTCCTACAGGTTAAGATCAAACTCCCTGCTGGATGAAGGGGCTGGGAAGAAACCACCACTGGACACACCAAGACAAAAGAAATTAACGGGATCCCGTTGGCAGAAGAAGAGATGAGGGAGGATTAATGTAACATTGACATTTCATTTTTCAACAACTGAGACTCTCACTGGTTGGACAAAATAGTCGCACATCTGACGACGGCGTTAAGAGAGGAGAGATGTGTAGGAAATGTGGAAAGTGACATTTAACCATTTTGTTTTTCTTTCTCTCCCTCCCAGCTTTCTCTTTCTCTTTTTATTGCCCATACGTTGTCTTTGTTTTCAGGTTGCCTTCTTTTTTGGATTCGATGCGCAAAGCTTCGTAAGTTACTATGGAGGCTTCTACATTTGCCTACATGCTAAAAGGTTTGGATAATGATTGTAGGAGCATACAATTCCTGAGGGAGTATTGTTAATCAGACTATTATCATACTGATTTTGATATTCGTCTAAGTTTAAGGTGTTTACAACATTCTATTTAGGTTGTGGCGGAGAGGAAACTACTGGATGACAATAAGAAACAGGGGCTCTAGAGTAAGAGCCAGGCTGGAGACTATTTTTGCTATAAATAACAATTTGATATGTGATCTGGGCTAGGATAAGAGCTGAGGCGGGGCGGAGATATGTTTGGTGACTGCACTCGAGGAAAGAAGTGAAGTGCCCCATTTGGACAGATGTGTGGAGTTGGTGGGTTGGGGAGAGGGGGGGGAGGGACAAGGGAGGGCACAAAATTGGGTTTTGATTACATTCCAGTGTGTGATAAATTAAGCATCCTCTGTATTCTACCTTTCCTGTTTTGGAAGTACCTGACCTTCCAAAGTATGTGTGGGATGTGATGGAGAACACAACAGAGGCCCTTTACGGGGAGGATTCCGATGGTTAGGTGGGTCTCCTGGAATGTCAAGGGGCTGCGCTCCCCTACAAAGCGCATGATGGTTCTCCGCCATCTTAAAAAATTGCGCATAGATATTGCTTTACTCCAGGAGACTCACCTGACATCGGAAGACTTCTTCCGTCTTAAAAAGCTGTGGGTGGGGGAGGTCCTCGGGTCTAGTGCGGTGGAGAGAAAGGCGGGAGTCTTGGTTTTAATACACAAGTCTCTGGCCCACTCGATTATCTCTACTGCAAGCGATGGTGAGGGCAGGCTGTTTCAAGTGACGATTCAAATACAAAACGATATCTTTACCATATATAATGTATATGCACCGAACGCAAATCAGAGGCCTTTTTTCCAACGTCTGGAGAACTCCCTACTTCAAGACCCGGGAACTAATAAAATAGTAGGAGGCGACTTTAATACAGTGATGAGAGTAGAGGAAGATAGACGCTCATCATCTTACAGTGTGGGGGAAGTCGGGAGGGGGGAGGCTGGAAGGGAGAGAGCATCCTGGAATCATCAATGAGGCTTGGGGGGCTGTCAGACACATGGCGATTGGCTAACCCATTAGGTAGAGAATTTACCCACTTTTCACATCCCCATGGATCATGGTCCAGAATTGATATGTTTTTTGGGTCCACTAAGATTATACAAAGAATGATACATATAAAAATAGAAGATATGGTGATTTCGGACCATAGCCCACTGGTTTTAGAGATTAACGATAATTATGAAAAAGGAACTGATTATCTGTGGAGGTTCCCTGATACATACACCAAGGAGGAAAATTTCACGAAATTATTGGGAGAGTGGTGGACGCATTATAGCGTGGATAACCAGGGCCATAGAAACACACCAGGGCTTTTTTGGGAGACTGCAAAAACAGTTCTGAGAGGTCACATCATGGCGTACAGCATGGGGATTAAAAGAAGGGCTAAAGAAAAATATGTGGAAACTAGTCTTAAGGTGAGAAATGCCTATTTACAATATAAAGAAACTATGGCGACTCCCGACAAGGAGGCGTGGCTCCAAGCTAAGAAAGACTTTGATGAGTGGGCAGGAAAACGGGAGAATATATTTAAAAATAGACTAGAACTAGAATTGCATAAATTTGGGGATAAGGGAGGAAGATTGCTGGCAAGACTAGCCCGAGGATAGATATACCTCTTCCCCCATCCATTCGATAAAAGATAAACAGGGCAACATATGGACGGATCCCAAAAATATTGTAAAAATTCTGGGCAGATTTTATTCTTCTCTCTATAAGGAAACCACACCAACGGACTCTGAAGAGCCTGCCTGGCTAAATAAAATCAAAATGCCGCCTATCTCTCAAGAGGATATCCGTGTCTTAAATGATCCAATTACAATTGGAGAAATTGAAGCGGCAATAAAAAATCTAAACCCAAGTAAAGCTCCAGGACCAGATGGCTATAATGGAGCCTTCTTCAAAGCATTAAAAGAACAGATCTCCCCGATCCTTTGTGAGCTGTATAATGCAATACTGAAGGGAGCGCCTATCCCTGATAGGATGAATTTAGCTTACATCAAACTAATCCCTAAATCAGGTAAAACACCCACTGACCCAGCGAGTTATAGACCAATATCCCTGATAAACCAGGACTTGAAACTTTTATCCAAAATATTGGCTGACAGACTGGCACTGATATTACCCAAAATAATAGCTACTCACCAGTCAGGATTCATTAAGGGGAGATCCACAACCACAAACATTAGAAAGGCGATGCTTTTGATGGATATTTTGGGTAAGAGAACGAAATTGAAAGAAGGAAACCCAGCCATGATCACCCTGGATGCTGAAAAAGCGTTTGACAATGTCAGGTGGTCGTGGCTGGGTAAAGTTTTTGAGATGGTTGGTCTTGTGGGTCCTTTCCGGCACTATATACAGACTCTATATAGCAATCCCAGAGCCTGTGTGAGTATTCCAGGCTTCCTGTCCGATTCCTTTACCCTTCAGAAGGGAACGAGACAGGGTTGCCCTTTATCCCCCCTTCTCTTTAATTTGGCCATAGAGCCTTTGGCACTATATCTGAAGGAATGTAACTCCTACGAAGGTTTTAAAGTAGGTGCCCAAGAGATTAAACTTTCATTATTCGCGGATGATGTCATCCTATATGTACAACATCCCGAAAGAGATCTTCCAAGCATCCTTTCAGATATAGAAATGATAGGCAAACAAACTGGTTTTTCCCTTAATAAAACTAAATGCGAAATTCTGTTTATTGATTCGGGGAATGAGCTACAGGGGAAACAGCATCTTTATGGACTGTCAATAAGGAAGGACAGTATTAAATATTTGGGAATACACTTAGCCAGAACACCTACGCTGATATATAAATTGAACTTCTTGCCAGTAATCCAGCAGATAGAAAAGGAACTGGAAAAATGGATAGGATTGCCGCTCTCACTGTTGGGACGTAGCCACTTACTAAAAATGGTTAGCTTTGCCAGACTGCTTTATCCCCTTCAGACTATCCCCATGCTGTTGAGACATACTGACGTAGCTAGACTTAATAAAGCTTTTTCTAAATTTTTGTGGGGAGGAAAGAGACCCCGTTTAGCGTATGCACTTTTGACCCAGTCCAAGCTAGAGGGAGGACTACAGCTCCCGGATATTAGGGGATACAATTTAGCGTGTATCTTGCGCAATGTCCTTGATTGGATTAGAGGAACCAGCAGATTCTCGGATATTGCTTTGGAGAGGGAATGGGCCGGACCTTGGGACCTAGTAGCCTTGTTGCATACACCGTTGTCTTTCCTGCCCCCCGATCTGAAGAACACGGTGATATATAAAGATACTATAGCAACGTGGAAGGAAGTCAGGAAAAAATTTAAGTTAGCTTGGAGAATCTCGAAACTGCTTAACCCCTGGGGCTGTCCGTCTTTCCCTATGGGTCGCGAAAACTCATTGTTTAAAATATGGAGAGATAAGGGAATTAAGACGTTGGGAGATCTTATGAACCTAGAACAAAAAAAGTGGATGACAGAAATAGAAGTCTTAGTTACGTATGATCTACCCCAATTCCACATTTTACAATATCGTCAGTTGAAATATCACCTCCTATCCCATCTGCGAGATATCTCTGGAGAAATTGAGAACTCTTTGTGGTCTGATCTAATATCCCTGAATAAGGATGAAACATCTATTACTACTTTATATGCTAAATTAAAACAGGTCCTGAGGCCACAGAGAAAGAGGGGGCTATTTAATAAATGGCGTAAACATTACACGGACCCGGAGCTTCCACAGAAAATCCTGGAGGGGTGGGGAGTGGTCAGACAACATGTTAGTAATGAGAGATGGAGAGACACACAATTTAGGATCATGCACGGTACCATTCAGGGCTTCAACATTCCTCCCTCTAAAAATAAAACTAAACCTAACGTGATCCAGCAGGAAAGATGGGTCCACTGCCCAAAATGCAAAACACCTATGACTGATCTGGAGCACGGTTTATGGTCCTGTGCCAAAGTCCAAGAATATTGGAGAGCTATAGATATATGGGCAAGAGGGATTTGTGGAGATATGGGAGAGCTAGACCCGGTGAGATGGATTTTTCATTATCACCCAACTTCCCTCACGGTGAGACAACCCTATATATTATGGCATTATATAGCGTTGATGGCAAAGAGACTTTTGCTCCAATACTGGCTCAATGACAGACCACCGGACCTTGCCCATCTGAAAACTGCGTTACAACACACACTGGTACTTGAATCCATGGATACGCTCCGCAACCCAAGCACATTGGCCAAAAAATTCTTCTTCAAGTGGAGACGTTTTATTGAATTAGAACTCACAGATATAGAAATTAAAAATTTCATGTTACCTTTTCGTTCAACAACATGGTATGCCTTGGAGGAGTTAGAAGGTACACTGGGTAGGTTAAGATGCTAGGAACAGGGGATGCAATAACTATGATACTTTATTTTTAATATCATAACTATTTACTTTATTTGTGCAGTTATTCTTTAAATATATGTGATAATTTCATATGGGGGGGGGGAAGGAGGGATATGGGATATGGGAACATTTTAATGTACAAGCTGTTCGATATTGTTAACACTCTAATGCTGTACACAGTCTTCTTCTATGTAAGATACAATTGTTTGGTATATGCTATTTGACTGTGTACAAATATTGTTATTTCTAAAACCTAATAAAAATGATGGTTCAAAAAAAAAAAAATCTTTATCAATGACAAAGAGGCAACAAGACAACATACAATATATATACACAGAACATTACACCTATGAGATTACAAACGAGTGTCACCTGGATGGGTTAAGTAAAAACAATGACTTGAATGGTCTCATTATAGCGTATTGGAGAGGAGTTCACTAAATTATAAAGGAACTTAAGGCGGACTTAAGGACCTTGTTGGATGAGGGCATGGCTTTGGGTGTAATCACCGAAAAACAACACAAACACATGTTTGTGTCTAATCCAGTTTGTCCAATTTTTCATGCCTTGCCCAAAACCCACAAGGGCCTATTTCCTCCTCATTTTAGACCTATAGTCGCAGGGATTGGTTCCTTGATTGAACCTCTATCAGAATGGGTAGATCAATAGCTACAGCCGTGAGTTGTCTCCTCTCTTGGCTATGTTAGAGACACTAAACATCTACTATATGCCTTGAAGGATTTCAAATGGGAGCGTGGTGACAGATGGGTCACACTTGATGTAATATCCTTATATTCTTGTATCCCACATGAGAAAGCATTACAGGCTCTAAGTATTGTTTTTCAGGATTCTCCTCTCCCACAAGACATGGTAAACATCATTCTCATGGCAGTACAATTTCTCCTAAAGAATAATTTTTTTTAAATTTGAGAACTCCTTCTTCCTCCAGACGTGCGGTTGTCCAATGGGGGCGAAATTCTCCCCCTCATTGGCCAATCTCTACATGTCTGTGTGGGAGAGAGAGTTCCTTTTTTTTCCAAACAATCCATACCATCTTTTCCCTAAGTGGTATGGACGATATATTGATGACCTCATTTTTGTTTGGGGTGACCCCTCAGGAGGTTCATCCAACCCCAGCATCACATCATTTTTTGATTTTTGTAACGATAACGCCATGAACTTAAAGTTCACTATGCAGGATCATGGTGTCTCTGCCCCTTTTCTTGATTGTACACTTACAGGGGATGCAGTGTCCGGTAGGGTCATTACCAATCTTTACAGAAAGCTCATATCTGGCAACACATTACTACATGCCGACAGTTGTCATTCTCCTCATACGGTTAAAAACTTACCGGTGGGAGAATTCATTAGAGCCAAACGCATGTGCACCTTAGAAAGTGATTATAACAAACAGGCGACTGACATAGAACAAAGATTAAAAACAAGGGACTACAAAGGGTGGGTGGTCAATTGCGCCAAGAAAATTGTTGAGAGTAAAACCAGAGAGCAGTTGACGGGCTGTCATAAACAACATAATCAACATCTCTCATCTCAAAATAGGAAACAACCCATTACCTTTTCCACCCCGTTTAGCACCGACTATAGCGGCATCGTGGATATTTTACATAAATATGTTCCGATGCTTTATCAAGATACATCATTGCGTAAGGTTCTAAATAATGGATTTAGGTGCGTTGCCAGGAGGGGTCGTGATCTTGCCAGTTATGTGTCACCAAGTCTCTTTAAACCAGCAGACTGCCATAACAAACCCACTTGGGTTTAAGTGTGGTCAGCCTCGTTGCAATCTATGCAGGTACATGAAGAAAACAGATGTATTCCAAGACAGATCTAGTGGTAAAACTTATAAAATCAAAAATTATATTAACTGTGCAACCACATTTGTGGTTTACATGGCCTCTTGCACGTCCTGTAATCTAGGCTACATTGGTTGTACCAGTCGGCCCCTTAGGAGACGTATCTCAAAACATATATCAGCAGCTAATCCCTCATCTTCAGGGAATAGACGCTCTATGTCAGGCCTATCTAAACACTTCTTTCAACATCATGGTGGCGACACTAGTAAGTTGTCTGTTAAAGGATTGGAGGTGGTGAGAAGCTCCGTACGAGGAGGGGATTGAGTCCGAGATATGTAAATCGTGAAAGTTATTGGATATTATGTTTGAACAGCAGATTTCCTGGGGGAATGAACTATAGGAGCGATTTGATGTATTTTTATTAAAATAGGTGGATTTTTTTGTTTGTTTTCATAATGTTCATATATATTCTTCTTTCTTTAGAGTATCCATCAGTTGTCTCTGTCGAATCAACTAGTCCTGTACATATACATCTCTATCGGGACAGGCTCCTATTCTCTATATAACCCAGGTTTTATGCTGTTCACTCTTTTGGATTGGTTAATCAATTAATTTTCTATCTGCACACAGTGCACTGTTATGCTTTTGATGATATCCAATGAAGTTTTTCACGATATAGAGCAGTATATCCAACAATTGTATATGATATTTTGCACTAAGTGTATCCCCTCTCCCTGCTGTACTGCCACTGTTTCTCCATTTTATTGCCTTTTTCCTTGTGTATACACATCATACATATGTATATGTTTTTGTATTTTTGTTGCTATCCTTCCTTTTGTGATATAAAGAAGTTCCTTTATAATTTAGTGAACTCCTCTCCAATACTCTATAATGAGACCTTTCAAGTCATTGTTTTTACTTAACCCATCCAGGTGACACTCGTTTGTAATCTCACAGGTGTAATGTTCTGTGTTTATATATTGTATGGTGTCTTGTTGCCTCTTTGTCATTGATAAAGATTTTTATCGAAACGCGTCTGACGGGGCATGTTCAGTCACCAAGATGCTTTTACTTTAATGTTGTGAGTTACATAATAAAGTAAAACTTTACATCGGATGAAGGTGCCAGCACATCCTTATTATATTTCCTGACTTGGGCGCTGGCCGGCCGTCAGCTGAAGCACCTGACTGGATCTTCTGAGGGGGGGTGAGCTCATTCCTATTCCCTGTTCCCTGTGAGTTCTGTGCTCCAGATGCCCTGAGAGGCCTGAAGCCTGCTGCTTCACAAGGAGGCGAAACCTCCCCTCCTACACAAAATACTAAATGTATCCTAAAGTGTGAACTGTGCCTTTAAGAGAGATTGTAACCTGTTCACACTTCTGTCTAGTTGCCTCTGATTGCACTAGTGACGCACCCAGGGCAGGGTACTCAGCTCTCAGGCTCGGTCTCGATGTCACGGGTGGCTACCCGAGGCTGTGGCCCTGGTAGTCAATGATTAAATAAAGAAAGTAAAGTATATACGTTTGTGATGCCACCTGCAGTACCTGGGAGGCTCACCAGCGCCGCTACAGTCCTACGGTGGTCGATGGTATCGCGGCAATGATGATTTAGTCCTCCGCAGGCAGGACTGGACTGCCGGGGCAGTGATTCTGTGGAAGGAATCAATTCATGCAAGGAAAGATGCAGCAGAGTCGAAAAGTCACTTCACCGGGTACTTTACTGAAAAACCTTTTATCATCATTACAGTCCTTCAGTGCAGTAAGATGTTACAGTGACAAATGGCTACGGGTGTTGCAAGTGGATTTTAGGGTTGGTAGATGGATCCCTCACTGTGTGCCGTTCCTGTTCTTTCTTTCCCTTGCCTCCCAGTGGCTGTGAAGTCTGACCTCATGAAGATAGAATCTGACCTCCTGCTGTTCCTTGTCTTTATCTCCCTTACACTCGTCGGATAACCTTCTTAGTGACCACCGCGGGAGCCTACCGCAGGTCTTATTCCCCTCTAGTGGATTTTTTGGGAGTCGGGGCTGTATCTGAAGACTTCCCCGGTCATCGGATTTCTGTGAGCCATGGAGGAACTCACAGGTGCGGACTCCGGTACCCGGTTCCTTTCCTGGGGTAAACTCTCTGGTTACTCTGCTCCCCACATTGAGCGAACTCTCGCTTGAGTTACTTTCTCCTTTCCTTCCTTCTGGGATCTATTCTTGCTGTCCTGGGTACCTCATCCGAGGAGACCCTCCTTCCTCCTCCAGGCTCCCTGCCTGGCGCTCACTCCAATCCACCCAAGGACTTGGACCTTCCGACCAAAGACCTCCTTTCTCCCTCTAAGGGCTACTATATACCCCTCCTGGGGGTCCCTCCCACCTGCTGACTAGTGTGGGGTGTGGGTTCTAGGGTTCCACCTACTGGCCATAACTTCCACTTGCAGTGGGGCGACTACACCGCTTTTATGGGTGTAGTACCCCTTTTGTGGCACCTACATGGTGGAGCGCCACACTAACACCAGCACCCAGATGTCACCTCTAGAGTAGCGCCACCTGGGGGACATATACCATCATCAGAAGTGCAACCTCCCTCTTCTAACAATTATTATGGACACGAGGGAAGTGTTTGGGGGTACAGCAGCCACTTCATCTACTGTGACATTACCACCTGCCCCCAGTAGAACTACATGTCCCAGCTGACCCTCTGCAATATATAGGGCCTCCCCCATGGCTCACCACAAGCGTAGTCAGTACTGTGATTTTTACATATGGACCACCAGTCCATGAGTTAAAACATTCAGGTGATCGATCCCATTGACTTTAGTCCGTGTGGCCCTTGTTTTCTATACAGACAGCACGGGAATCGATTATACGCTCCTCTGTCCTCAGAACGAGAACAAGTACAAGACAATTAAAAATGGCAACATTGAAAGTAAGAAAAGCTGTAGATGGAAAACGTGCAAAGTGCTGACTTGTGGTAATTATAAAATGCTTACATGAAATACCACAGTATGGACAGATTTCACTTTTTTCCCCCAAGACACAGCACCACTCATATCTACATGGCTGTGTCTGGTATTGCAGCTCAGCTTCTTTTACATGGAAGCCAATCACTGGGAGGCTGAAGTCCTACATTTTCGTTTTGCGATTCCTTGAAATCATTAGTAATAATGAAAGTGACAACAAAAAACAAGCTCTGCTGCCATCTTGTGGCTGCTGAGCAGAATACAGGAAGCTCCAAATCCTTGTATTCTACATTGATACCAGTAAAACATTCAGAGACACAAACAGGGAAGGAAAGGAATATAACATGCTGCCACCAAGTGGCGAAAGAGCATATTGCAAACAGGTCCACAGAAAACCTTTTAAAAATATGCATAGGATATAGGCGTCTTTTCATGTGCCCCTGTATTTTTATAATTATTCCAAAAGATCCTCCTAAATATGCAAAGAATATGCATATCTTTGTCTTTTGTAAGCCTAAATAATAAAATCTTGTGAAAATGTAAAATCAACCTCTACACCAGGGGTCTCAAACACGCGGCCCGAGGGCCACATGCGGCCCGTGAGGATAGTTGATGCGGCCCACAGAGACACCAGTGTCCTGTCATCTAGCTGGTGCCTGCCGCACTACTGCATTGCAGATGCTGCTTTTGATTGCTTCTCCATGGCAGTGTTTGCAATGCAAAATACCAGGGAGAAGCAATCAAAGTCGGAGTCCAACCAGAGCACAGCGGGACTTGAGGTCACTGCCAGCAGATGCATCAGTCCAGGGAACAGAGGACAGGGCAGGTGGGAACCTGTGTGAGTGTGGTGTGTATTTGATGTGTGTGTATGATGATGATGATTCTGACTATATGTGTGTGTATGATGATGGCTATATATGTGTGTGAATGATGATTGTGGCTATATGTGTGTGTGGATGATGATGATTGTGGCTGTGTGTGTGTGAGTGTGTATGATGATGATGATTGTGGCTATGTGTGTGTGGATGATGATGATGATTGTGGCTGTGTGTGTGTGTAGATAGATGATGATGATGATTGTGGCTATATGTGTGTGTGGATGATGATAGTGGTAGCTCTGTGTGGATGATGGTAGTGGTAGCTGTGTGTGGATGATGGTGATGATGACTGTGTGTGGATGATGATGATGATGGCTGTGTGTGGATGATGATGGTGTGTGTGGATGATGATGGTGGCTGTGTGTGGATGATGATGATGATGGTGGTTGCTGTGTGTGTGTGGATGATGACGATTGAAGTGGTGGCGGCAGTGGTGGCTGTGTGGATGGTGGTGGTGGCTGCATGTGGATGGTAGTGGCGGCGGCTGCGTGTGGATGGTAGTGTTGGTAGCGGTGGCTGTTTGTGGATGGTGGTGGTGGCAGCTGTGTGTGGATGGTGGTGGCGGTGGCTGAGTGCGGATGATGATGATGGTGTGTGTATGATGATGATGGTGGTGGCTGTGTGTTTGTGTGTGCATGATGATGATGGTGACTGTGTGTGGATGATAATGATAGTGGTGGCTGTGTGTGTACGATGATGATGGTGGCTGTGTGTGGATGATTATGTGAGTGTGTATGATGATGATGATGATGATGATGATGATGATGATGATGGCTGTGTGTATGATGATGATGATGATTGTGGTAGCTGTGTGTGTATGACCATGATGATGGCTGCAAGACAGGAAAATGTCACTACCAGTCTCAGCCTGTACAGATGCTTGCCTGTTCAGACCGATGAAGCAGAGCTGACATTGCTCTGCCTTGGACTACATCAGAGGGAAGGTTTTTTCCTAATAAAAATGGAGTCCCTAAATGTGTTCTTTGCTTTATTTCTAATAAAATTATTTTGTCTCTGTGTTGTGTTTTTTTAATGTTTACTAGAAATTTATGATGGCCATGTCTACTTTGGCATGACACCATGAATTTCCGGCTTAGTACCAGCTGACAATACAAAGCTGTTAATAACCCCATTATTACCCAGCATGCCATCCCCACCAGGGTCGCTAAGTAAGGCGTTTGTAAATGGCGCTATGATGAATGCGCCATTTCCAGGGGTGGTTGTGGGCTGTGGTTTTCAGTGTGGCAGGCCTAAAACGCTTGGGCCTTACCACGCTGAGAATCACAGACCCCAGCTATCTTGTTTTACCTGGCTGGCGATCAAAATATGACAGGAGCCCACACATTTTTTTATCATTTATTTCAATAATTAAAATATATTCCACCATGCTTTGATTGCCAGGAAAATCCAGATAGCTGGGGGCTGGGATTTTCAGCATGGTAAGGTCCAAACATGCTGAAGCCCACAGCCACCCCTGAAAATGGCATATTCATCGTAGCGCCATTTCCAGCCTTTTTACCCGGCTCTTCCAGCAGCCCTGGAGGGGGGTGGCATGCTGGGTAATAATAGGGTTAATACCAACTTTGTATTCTCAGCTGGTACTAAGCCTGAAATTCATGGTGTCATGCCAAATTAGACCTGGCCACCATGAATTTCTAGTAAACATTTAAAAAACAAAACAGATAAATATTTTTTTTATTACAAAAAAAACAAAAACACATTTAGGGACTCCATCTTTATTAGAAAAAATAGCTTTCAGTCTGACAGTCTACAGGCAGTGCAATGCCAGCTCTGCTTCATCGCTCTGAACAGACAAACGTCTGTCCAGAGTGACAAGCAGGCTGACACTGACAGTCAGACGTCAATCGAGTTCATAGCTGAGCCAGGAATGCGGCCCTCCACCTAAAAAAATTTTTTCGTGTGCGGCCCACCTACCCTGCCGAGTTTGAGACCCCTGCTCTACACGTATTGTACTTTTCATATAATATATGGAAAGGAGAGAAGTCCGGCTTTCAGGATCGCGCTGTTCCAGTTCACAAGGAGTTAATCCAAGGACCAAGCAGTAATCATAACTTTCTTTATTCTATATAGAATAAAGAAAGTTATGATTACTGCTTGGTCCTTGGATTAACTCCTTGTGAACTGGAACAGCGCAATCCTGAAAGCCGGACTTCTCTCCTTTCCATATATGCAATTCTAGTGACCGGCTGATTGCTGCAGTTCATCGGATCCTACCCATTTGTGCTTATGGTTGTTGTGTTCCACACAACTGAACCAGGTGAGTAGATCCATATCTGTGAAACAATTTTACCATTGGATAAGACCCTATTGTGCGCTTCTGTCTCCCCCTTTTTATACTTTTCATATATTGAAATTTGAATATATACAGTCATGGCCAAAGTTTTGAGAATGACACCAAAATGATATTTTCACATGATCTGCTGCCCTCTGGTTTTTATTTGTGTTTGTCTGATATTTATCACATACAGAAATATAATTGCAATCATATTATGAGTACCGAAAGGTTATATTGACAGTTAGAATGAGTTAATGCAGCAAGTCAATATTTCCAGTGTTGACCCTTCTTCTTCAGGACCTCTGCAATTCTCCCTGGCATGCTCTCAATCAAGTTCTGGACCAAATCCTGACTGATAGCAGTCCATTCTTGCATAATCAATGCTTGCATTTTGCCAGAATTTGTTGGTTTTTGTTTGTACACCCGTCTCTTGATGATTGACCACAAGTTCTCAATGGGATTAAGATCTGGGGAGTTTCCAGGCCATGGACCCAAAATCTCTATGTTTTGTTCCCTGAGTCATTTAGTTATCACCTTTGCTTTATGGCAAGGTGCTCCATCATGCTGGAAAAGGCATTGTTGGGCGCCAAACTGCTCTTGGACGGTTGGGAGAAGTTGCTCTTGGAGGACACTCTGGTACCATTCTTTATTCATGGCTGTGTTTTTAGGCAAGACTGTGAGTGAGCCGATTCCCTTGGCTGAGAAGCAACCCCACACATGAATGGTTTCAGGATGCTTTACAGTTGGCATGAGACAAGACTGGTGGTAGCGCTCACCTCTTCTTCTCCGAATAAGCTGTTTTCCAGATGTCCCAAACAATCGAAAAGGGGATTCATCAGAGAAAATGACACTACCCCAGTCCTCAGCAGTCCACTCCTTGTACCTTTTGCAGAATATCAGTCGGTCCCTGATGTTTTTTCTGGAGAGAAGTGGCTTCTTTGCTGCCCTCCTTGAAACCAGGCCTTGCTCAAAGAGTCTCCGCCTCACAGTGCGTGCAGAAGCACTCACACCAGCCTGCTGCCATTCCTGAGCAAGCTCGGCACTGCTGGTAGTCCGATCCCTCAGCTGAAACAGTTTTAAGATATGGTCCTGGCGCTTGCTGGTCTTTCTTGGGCGCCCTGGAGCCTTTTTGACAACAATGGAAGCTCTCTCCTTGACGTTCTTGATGATGCGATAGTTTGTTGACAGAGGTGCAATCTTTCTAGCTGCGATACTCTTCCCTGTTAGGCCATTTTTGTGCAGTGCAATGATGGCTACGCGTGTTTCTTTAGAGCTAACCATGGTTAACTGAAGAGAAACAATGATACCAAGCACCAGCCTCATTTTAAAGTGTCCAGTGGTGTCATTCTTACTTAATCATGACTGATTGTTCGCCAGCCCCGTCCTCATCAACACCCACACCTGTGTTAATGGAACAATCACTAAAACGATGTTAGCTGCTCCTTTTAAGGCAGGACTGCAATGATGTTGAAATGTGTTTTGGGGGTTAAAGTTCATTTTCAAGGCAAATATTGACTTAGCAAGTAATTGCTGTTAAGCTGATCATTCTTTATGACATTCTGGAGTATATTCAAATTACCATTAGAAAAACTGAAGCAGTAGACTTTGTTAAAATTAATATTTGTATCATTCTCAAAACTTTTGGCCATGACTGTATATACTGTATCACCCCTGCTGGGTGGTTATTGGTCCCTCCCCGTTCTCGGGTCCGCTACCAGAGGCCTGGGAGTTTGAGGGTCCTCCTCTATATATATGCTGCGCTGTATATATATATATGTGATGTAAATGGAATATATTGTACAAGCTTGAGCATATTTGGATATCCTGTCTGTGTAGTTTCTCTCTTCCTTTGTGCTGTCTGTTACCTGTGCCTGTCACTCCCCTGTGCTTGTCTCCCCCTGCGCCTGGCTCCCCTGTGCCTGTCTCTTTCCCCTGTCTCCCCTCTTTTTGCCAGTCATTATTTAATATGTAGTATGACTAATTTTTGACTGTGCTCCCTTCCCACGGCCGGTAGCCTCACCTATTCCTCCATCTTGCTGTAGCCCAGGTCCGCAGACATACCTTTCCAGCAGGTTGTAATTGCATTCAGAGGCATGTAAACCCACACAAGCAATTGTATACCTCATGTAGTGACACAGTGTTAGGACCCGGTAAAATGAGAGCACTTTGTGGCAGTTACCGGACTCAAAAGCAGTGGCCGTGGCCAGTGCTTAAGATAAATCTCTGAATTTTCTTTATAATCTAAATATGCAAATAGAGTCTGTGGAGCCTCGATTAGGAGTCTCAACACAGGACTAGCCAGATCTTCCTGCAAGGAAGGATCTAGCCATGGGGTGGCTCTTTGAGGAGACCACCATAACCACCATATTAAGTGGCCCTTTGAGTCAATATCCAGCTCTTTACAAGCTAAAAGATATGAAAAGGGAATACCAAGGCCAGGTATCCATCCACAGACAGCTGTTTCAGGGTGTTTGCCCTCATCAGTGTTGAGTAGGATTCTGGCTAGGTGGTAGCAATGCCTAGTAGACCAACAAAACAAAGTATTCACAGATCTCGGGGAGACTAGTTCAAGAAAACACTGCAGGCAGCTGGCTAAAGTGCTCAACACAGTGAACTCCTAGACCCATTGCCCCCTGGGAATTTTGAATATGCAAATAGAGTCTGTGGAGCCTCACTTAGGAGTCTCAACACAGGACTAGCCAGATCTTCCTCCAGGGAAGGACCTAGCCATAGCTGTACACATAGTCCTGCTATTCATCTGATAGTCATGTAGCTAATTTACATTCATTCAGTGTTTAGCGTTGCAGCAGATCTCATTTTTTTTTTATAGTGTATTTTCTTGCTTGCACCTTTACACATGACTCGCCCCGGGCGGGGACCGTGGGGTACTCGGAACCGGGCCCTTTCGAGGTCGTCTGGGCTTTCAGGATATCACGGTTGTGTAACCCGGTCCATGATCCCCTCGTCGGGCGAGCAGTAAAAAGGGTGAAAATTTGGAAAAATGGAGAAAAATAAAATAAAACAAAAATCAAAGAGTGTCGTGACGCCACCCATGGAATGCGGCCAGTATAGCCGCTGCTGCAGTCGGGACCTCTGAAGATCATGGGAATAGCAGGGAGGATGTGGGAGCTTTCCAAAGGAAGAGTGGATCCCCAGGACAACCGTATAGTCTGTGGTAGTGCAGGATTCCATGGGTGTGCAGGGTTCTCGGTACAGTCAGGCAGTCTCCCACTGCCAATGCACAAAATCAGTCTACCTCTCTTCAGGCGCAATAATCACAGTCTTCTACCCGGAACGGGAGGCTCGTGACTTGACCATTATATGACAAAAACAAGACCTACTATCTATAAAAGTAGAAAAAGGGTGTGGTTATAGAGAAAAAAAAAAAAAAAAAAGAAGTACAAACTCAGTTCGGCATTAGTCTTTCGCCTATTGTCTCTTGGTCCTCGGGAACCCACCACAAGAAAAACCCTCGAGCAAGCCCTGGGCGTGGCGACAGGGGCTAAACTGACCGCTTCTTCGGCTGTGCCAGTGGGTTTTTGAGCATTGCGGTCATAAGTGCAAAGTCATACGCATAATGAAACGCATAATAAAAGCATACACTAAAACCAATAGGGAGCACACCGTAGTGCGCTAACTATTTACATTTGCAGTCCTGAGCAAGCACTGTTCAAGATCAAAATGTTCATCATAATCTAAACGGGGTCACTTACTTAGTAGAACTGCAGGGCACCACCGCTGTTGTGCGCTCCTGTTCCGGAGCTTTACTTCATTCTTTGGGAGAGCGCCACTCCCACTCCGCTTACCGGCTTCCACTCCGTCATGCCAGGTTCCAAGGAGCAAGTCCGAGTCACAAGGTTACTTCCGGTCACAGTATAAAGATACGGCAGCACTTACCGGGTCCTGGTGCAGTAAAAGATCTTTATTTCATATTGGTGCTGTAGGCTGTGTACGGGGAATGCGGGGGGGTAGGATGGGAGTATGCAGAAACAACAGACCCTTTTGCACCTCCTAATGGCGCTTCTACGGGTTACAACCACAGAAAGGGGTGTACCTTCCTGTTTATTATATACACACCCATTCATCAAGTGTTAACTCTTTAGTTGAAAAAAGTGCATGCTATACAATAGAAATTAACCAATAAGCAGATTATACAAGTGACTTAAAACCATCTGTATCAATATATATCAAAATTACAGTGTATATAATATCAATGTGAACATTATACTAATCTACTATATAATTGCCTAATCGTGTCTGTCTGTCGACTAAATCGCTCGCCAGCGCTCATTGGTCGCCGGCAGACGCAGCGGCCAATGAGCGCAGCATATGCACATGACCCGCGCACGTTCAAAATTTGCGCTCATGTGCAGAGGTCCGCGGCGAGATTCATATTTCGCGCCGCTTCGCTGATTGGCCGCTGCGGCCACGGCGACCAATCAGAAGATGAGTATCCCTTTGCCCCGTGGGCCGATTTGGCCAGCATTGGCGTTCTGAATTGGGGCGTCCGCGGTCTCCATTCATCTGGTGCGCCGCGGCTGTGACTTATTGGCTGCAGGTGACATTAATCTGCACATGCCATGGTTCATTTTAAGTGTGACACACCTTAAGTTCACTCCACTGTTTACAAGGCTGTCGGTCAGTGGACGCACTTCACTCCTGTCTACAAGGCTGTCAGTGTGTGACGCATTCAACTCCTGTCTACAAGGCTGTCAGTCAGTGTGACGAACTTCACACCTGTCTAAAGGCTGTCAGTCAGTGTACGCAATTTACTCCTGTCTACAAGGCTGTCAGTCAGTGGACGCAGTTCATCCTGTTACAAGGCTGTCAGTAGTGTGCATAACACTTTCTAGCTTCGTCTGTTTACTCTGCAAGGCTGTCAGTCAGTGGGACAAAGTTCATTCCTGTCTAAAGGCTGTCAGTCTCGTGTGACGCATTCACTCCTGTCTACAAGGCTGCTCATGTGTGACGCAGTTCAATCCTGTTACAAGGCTCAGTCTAGTGTGACTGCAACTTCACTCCTGTCTACAAGGGCTGTCATAGTGTGCACAACTTCACTCCTGTCTACAGGCTGTCAGTCATACGTGTTCATGTTTTTCAGTGTCACAATTTACTTCAGTGCATGTGTCAGTGTGACAGTTCTCTGTACTACATTCAGTCACGTTTGACACATGTTCATCTGTCTAAGGCTGCCACTCACTGTGTGACGCAGTTCAATCCTGTGTACAAGGCTACTGCTCATAGTGTGACGCAATTCACTCCTGTCTACAAGGCTGCTGCTCATAGTGTGACGCACTTCACTCCTGTCTACAGGGCTGTCAGTCATAGTGTGCTGTTTTTCAGTCACATTTACTTCACACGTTGTGTCAGTGACAGTCTGAACTACTTCAGTCACGTTTATTCAATGGGCTTAAGTGGTCGTAAGCGCAAAGACGCCAATGATGATGACAAAAAAGCTTCAAAAGCAGCAAAGCGAGGACAACTTCGACACCAAGAGACACCACAACAAACTGCCGTGAGACAAGCTCAGGATGCTGCATCTCACAGACGTCGTCGGCAACAGGAGACACCACAACAAATTGTTGTCAGACAAGCCCAAGATGCCGAATCTCATAGACAGGCTGTCAGTCATAGTGTGACGCAGTTCACTCCTGTTTACAAGGCTGTCGGTCAGTGTGACGCAGTTCACTCCTGTCTATAAGGTTCTCAGTCAGTGTCACAAACTTTACTTCTGTCTGCAAGGCTGTCGGTCAGTGTGACGCACTTCACTCCTTTCTACAAGGCTGTCGGTCAGTGTGACGAACTTCACTTCTGTCTACAAGGCTGTCAGTCAGTGGGACGCAGTTCACTCCTGTCTACAAGGCTGTCAGTCAGTGAGACAAACTTCACTCCTGTCTACAAGGCTGTCAGTCATAGTGTGATGCACTTCACTCCTGTCTACAAGGCGGTCAGTCACTGTAACACACTTCACTCCTGTCTACAAGGCTGTCAGTCACTGTAACACACTTCACTCCTGTCTACAAGCTGTCAAGTCAGTGTCACGAACTTCACTCCTGTCTACAAGGTCTGTCAGTCATCGTGTGACACATTTCACTCCTATCTACAAGGCGGCCGCTCATAGTGTGACACACTTCATTCTTGTCTACAAGGCTGCCGCTCATTGTGTGACGCACTTCACTCCTGTGTACAAGGCTACCGCTCATAGTGTGACGCACTTCACTCCTGTCTACAAGGTCTGACAGTCAGTGTGACGCACTTCAATCCTGTCTACAGGGCTGTCAGTCATAGTGTGCTGTTCTTCAGTCACATTTACTTCACACGTGTCAGTGACAGTCTGAACTACTTCAGTCACGTTTATTCAATGGGCTTAAGTGGTCGTAAGCGCAAATACGCCAATGACGATAACAAAAAAGCTTCAAAAGCAGCAAGGCGAGGACAACTTCGACACCAAGAGACACCACAACAAACTGCCGTGAGACAAGCTCAGGATGCTGCATCTCACAGACGTTGTCGACAACAGGAGACACAGCAAATTGTTGCCAGACAAGCCCAAGATGCCGAATCTCATAGACAGTGTTGGCTGAATGAATCTCCAGAAGACGGCAAACAGACAACAACATGTTCTCGCTATTCATACAACACGAATGCTCCACCAACTAAGGCAAGCCCAGGAGAATATTCAACAGCTTGCATGTTACATCACAAATGATGAAACGACAATTATTGAACACTACTGTGGGAATATGAATGTAGTTTGCTCTACATGCAACTCTCTAAATTTTGTTGATGAAAAACCATCTGACAATAAGTTTACTCAATGCTGTCAAAAAGGGAAAGTTATGGTACCGAGAATTCACTACTCAGATCTGTTTGAGCAATTGATAAAAGGAACGCATCAACATAGCAGAAATTTTATGGACAATATCAGAAGCATCAACAGTTCTCATGCGTTTTGTTCATTTGGTGCCAATATTGCACTGCCCCCTGGATTAGGACCATATTGTTTTAAAATTCATGGCCAGATCTACCACCGCACTGGAACACTTTACCCAGAAATAGGACAACCACCAAAATTTGTACAATTATACATCCTCGATGCAAATGAGGCTACAGAACAAAGAATGACTCTGAAAGAAAACAAAAAGTGTAATGCTGAACTTATGAATCTCATTGCTGAACATTTACAACAAATCAGCCCATTTGCTGCCGCATATCGTATGCTAAAAGACTTTGAAGCTGAGGAGCAACAGAGGGCTATACAAAATGGGACTGAAATACCTTCTATTGTCATGGCAATTAAACAAGAACATACACAAGATCCCCGACGTTATAACAAACTCGTGTAAGTGAGCTTGCAGTTGTTTTTCAAAACGATGATGGCGAGCCTCCTTTTCAAAGGGATATATTAGTCCATCTTAAGCCAGACCTCAACAACCCTTTGCTTCCTAAGACACAGCGCATTAGCATTTTGCACAGCAACCTTCATGCTCTTTTGTATCCGCTATTCTTTCCAAGAGGTGATGAAGGGTGGCATGAAAATCTACACCAGCAAGGCACTGTAAGACGAATTACACAACTGCAGTACTACAGTTTCCTTTTGTCTGTGCGCAATGACTTTAATCCTGTTTTAAACGGTGGCAAACTGACACAACAGTACTTAGTTGGCGCATATGTTACAATTGAAGCTAATCGCCTAAATTTTAGATGCAAGAACCAAAAACAACTTAAAGTTGAAGACTACTGTGTTCTTCAAGAACATTTGCTAAACCAATCCATTCGAAAAGGAATTCCCATTGGGAAAACAGTCATTCTCCCATCATCGTTTGTAGCCCCCGCAACATGCAACAGTGTTATCAAGATGAAATGGCAATAGTCACAAAGTATGGAAGACCTGATATTTTTGTGACAATGACCTGTAATGCTAAATGGCCAGAAATTACTGAAAATCTAGAACCCTGGCAACAAGTGGAACACAGGCCGGACTTCGTTGCACGCGTATTTCGACTCAAACTCACCAGCCTTTTGAAAGATATCAAAAATGGCCTTTTTGGGACAGTTGTAGCAATGGTACACGTCATTGAGTTTCAGAAACGAGTTCTCACACATGCGCATATACTTATCATCTTAGATGCGGATTCTAAGTTTCACACAGAGGAAGACATCGACAACATAGTGTGGGCTGAAATTCCAAACCAAGACAAATATCCTGAACTGTATGATATTGTCATCTCTCATATGGTTTATGGTCCATGTGGTGAGGCAAATCCAAAAAGTCTATGCATGGAAAACGGCAAATGTACTAAAGGCTTTCCAAAGCAGTTACAACAGCACATTGTGAAAGACTTGGATGGCTACCCTTCGTACCGGCGAGCACACATTGAGAACATTGTTCACAAAAAAAATTATAAACAACTCATGGATAGTCCCATACTTATCAAAACACTACAATTGTCACATCAACGTTGAAATCTGAGCGTCAATAAAAAGTGTCCAAATATTTTTTTCAAGTATATCTACAAGGGCCATGACAAAGCTAATGTTGAAATACAACAGACAACAGTTAATCACGATGAATCAACAACTTTTCTTGACTCAAGATATGTGAGTGCTCCAGAAGCTGCTTGCAGGATATTTGCATTTCCAATGCATGCACAGTCCAATGGTATCATACGTTTAGCTATCCATTTACCGAATCAACATCAGGTTTATTTCCATGAAAATTGTCCAGTTGAAGATGTCTCAAAAACTTTAAGCACGACGTCAACGTTATTGGAATGTTTTTTGCTGAACCAACGTGACAACAACACAAGGCAGTATTTGTATTGCGAGATTCCAGAGCATTTAGTTTGGAATAAAGCTTGGAAGACAAGACAATGAGGAGTTAGCAAAATCATTGGACGCATGTATACTGTTATTGTCAAGGATCAAGAAAGATATTGCCTTCTTCTGTTACTGCTGCATGTCAAAGGACCTACAAGTTATGATTTTTTGAAAACAGTTAATGGAGTATTGCACGATACAATTAAAGCTGCAGCTTAGGCTTTAGGACTTTTATTGGATGATACTGTTTGGACACTAACTTTAGAAGACACAGTTACCCTACATATGCCTAACCAACTTCGCCAATTGTTTGCCTACATCTGCGTATTTGGACCACCTACAAATCCCGCTCAACTTTGGACAAATTTCAAGGAACATCTAATCGAGGATTACTGCTTACGTCTTCACAACAAAAGTGGAGATTGTCAAAATTGCCAAACTTATGCCATGCAAGATGTCCAAAATGTGTTAGTCCTGCATGGAAAAACATTTTCAGACTTTAATTTGCCACAGCCTGCTACTCACGTTTTACAACTTCCAGAGTATGATGAAGCTAATGAATTATTGTTGGCAACACAGAAAATAAACTCTTTAAATGAACAACGTATTGCATATGATACTGTAGTCAGCACTATAGATAACCAAGCAGATGCAAGGCCAAAATGTTTCTTCATTGATGGTCCAGGAGGGAGCGGTAAAACATGCCTATATGAAGTTTTAATGCATCACGTTAGAGGGTTGGGAAAAGTCGTATTGTCATCGGCTACAACAGGTATTGCAGCAAATCTGTTACGAGGAGGTCGCACTATGCATTCACTGTTTGGGATACCAGTTCCTGTCATCAAAATATCTGTTTCCAGAATAAAACAAGACACATTTGCTGGAAAACAGTTACACAATGCACATCTGTTGATACTTGATGAGTGTACTATGGCACCCAAATATGCTTTGACCGTAATTGACAGACTTCTGCGTGAGGTCATGACTACAAATGTTGCTGAAAAGAATGAAATTCAGTTTGGAGGTAAAGTTTTTGTCATTGGTGGAGATTTTAGGCAATGTCTTCCAGTTATACCAAATGGAACAAGAACAGATGTTATTGAGCCCAGCTTAAAAATGACTGATCTTTGGAAACAGTTTACTCAACTCCAACTCATTAACAAATGCGATCTTCAGACACAGAGTACAGCAATTGGCTTCTTAAACTTGGTAACAGTGAACTTAGCAACGAATACAACCTTGGAGAAGATATTATTGAAATACCAGAAGACATGTTGTGCACCGACTGCATTGTAACTGATGTTTTTGGACAACGCATTGAAATTGATGTGAACGACCAAACCAGTGTTGAGAGGGCCTCTTCCCATGTCACTCTGTGTCCCAAGAACGATGACATGGCTCTGCTAAATTCCTGTGTGATGGATAGAATTCCTGGAGAGTATAAGCTGTACACAAGTGATGATTCACTGGATGTAGATAATTAAGATGAACGAGAGCATTATCCAGTTGAATTTTTAAATAGTCTTACGCCATCAGGAATGCCATCCCACAGACTACAACTAAAAGTTGGAAGAATTATAATGTTGCTTCGGAATCTAAATACAAAAAATGGTCTATGTAATGGAACTCGCCTTATTGTTACTGGACTACATTCCCACCTAATTCAAGCAAGAGTCATCAGTGGATTAGCAAAAGGAGATGAAGTGTTTATTCCACCAATAGTTTTATGTCCTTCGGACACAGGTCTTCATTTACGCTTCGACGTTGACAGTTTCCATGAAACCAGCTTTTGCCATGACTATAAACAAGTCCAAAGGTCAAACTCTACACCGTGTTGGCATATATCTACCGGAGCCAGTTTTTGGTCATGGACCACTGTACATTGCATTTTCTAGAGTCAAAATGAGATCCAACGTCAAGGTGCAAGTTCTTGATACCCCTTTACAAGGACACTTGCTTACAGATAGTCCAAAGGTTTTCACAAGAAATGTGTTGTACAAAAATATTTTTGGTTGATTACATTTAATGATAATGTATATATTGTACCGGGAAAATTCTGTATATTCATTGCATTATTAGTCTGTTAAATAGATATTTAATATATACAGATAGATCGATAGATAGATCGATAGATACAGTAGTATAGATAAATACATAGATATAAAATGCAAAAATAAAATGGATGGATAGATGCACAAATAGATCTAAAATACATAGATAATACATAGCGAGATAAAAATAGATATGACATAGGTATACATAAATACATAGGTGTGATAAATGTATAAATAGTTTATATAGTAAGGTGATCACACGTTAAGTATAAGAGGGGAGATGTGTATCATCCAAATTGTTACATTTGGTGATATGAACCCAGATGTAATGTTCCAGTATCAAAGATGCTGAGAAACTTCATTTATCTTTAACAGGGCTGGGTTTTTGTGAACAGCTAAAGAGATGGGCGGGACAGCTGTTCACCACTTCTCCATCTCAAGGTGTGGTCTATACACATTGTGGTGATGCGACCCCGATGTGTCCCCTGACCGGTGTACAGCACATGGGGGATTGTATCTTTTGCTCTGTGGCAGCACTCACAGGGTTAACAGAAGTGAGATCTGAGCTAAGTGCTGATTGAAAGCACTCAGCCCACCTGTGATGGGATAGGAGATGATATGAGCTGCCCTGGGCTGAGCAGTGGATGAGAACAGGAGGAACTGCTGTGTGAAGCTAATACAGCCTGGGAGCTCTCTCAGAGAGGACGTTCATAAGACTACTGAGCGGACGGTGCAGAGAGAGAGTGGTTGTGTGCTGATAACACAGCCTAGCAGTGAGGACCTGGCCCTCACCAGTGGAGCCGGCCAGGACAGAGCCTGTCCTAGGTACAGAGGTACTGTGTGTGTTGGATGAATAGAGTTGTACCAGCTGTGCCCCAGAACCTGGAGGTCTGTAATATACCTGAACTGTACCATTAAACTGTGTGTTGTGTGAACAGTTGCCTGAGTCATTGCCTTCCGTCGTGCCGATCCTAACCGCTACCTTACAACATAGATAGGTAAATAATTTTTTTTTTTTTTTCAGTTTGTTTTTTTCAGTTTTTTAGGTAAATAGATAGATACATAGATAGATAGATAAAACATGCATAGAGAGATGATAAATAAATATAGCATACATAGACGACAGATACATAGGTAGATGATAGATAGATATGTGTATTCATTGCATTATTCTTAAATCTTCATAAATAAACTACATACATATTCTAGAATACCCGATGCGTTAGAATCGGGTCACCAACTAGTTCTTTCTATAAATGTGTAATATGACCAATTTCACGGGATTAGTTGTCAAATGCTGGGGCAAAAATTACAATTCCCACATCTAAAATTCCCTTTTGGACAAAATAAACCTCTTTTCTTTCAGATTCCCCAGTGTCTTCTTCCATCCTTCCTTCCATCTAGTATCCCTCCTTTCTTCTCGTTACCAACCTGCATTTTAAATCCTGGACCTGTTCAATATACTTATCATCATTGTTATTAATCCTCCTCAGGTGTAACATTTGACTGTATGGTAGTGATTTTTTATATGATAAGGGTGATTACTTTTATAGTGCAGAAGTTAGTTTGTTGCCGTAGGCTTTCTGAAATTTTTGGTATGCAATTTCCCCTCATTAACTGTCAAGTTTACATCCAAGAATTCTAATGTCTTTCCTCCCATAACGTATGTGAACTTCATATTCATGTTGTTTACATCATTCAAATATTTTACAAACTGTTCAAAATCTTCTCTTGGCCCATCCCACTCTACAAATATGTCATCCACATAACGATAATAGTGTTTAATGTTCTCAGAAACTGATTATCTTCCTTATGCACAAATCTATTCTCGAAGGCTCACAAAAATATATTTGCCAAAACGCAAGCTACCGGTGTCCCCATAGCGGTGCCGTCAGTGTGTATGTACCATTGCTCCATAAACTTGAAAGCATTATGGCCTAGCACAAATCTCAATGCTTCAATGATAAAGCCTATCCTAGGGTCTGGCATCCTAGTTGCCCTCAGGACCTCTTCTATCACCTCCACTGCTTGGTCCTGAGGCATCCCTGTGTATAGGCTTTCTACGTCTATTGACGCAAGCTGAAATCCTTCTTGCCAATCAATTTCCCTAAGTGATTCAAGAATTAATTTGTATTTTTGATATATGCCAGAATCTCATACATCAATGGACGTAGCTACCAGTCGAGAAATCATGACAGGGACTCAGTTAAAGAACCGATGCCCGACACGATTAGTCTCCCTGGAGGCGCAGACCATGACTTATGCATTTTCGGCAAATAATACCAATGTGGCTTAGTGGAAGATCCAGGGTATAGTTTTTCTGCCTCTTATATAGTTAAGGGTACAGTTACACACACAGATATTTGTGCAGAGATTGTTCGCAGATCTCTGGATGCAGTGAAATAATGGACACATTGTTACATTTGTACACAGCCACAAAATGGAACAATGTGTTCATGATTTCCCTGCAACCAGAGATCTGTGAACAATGTCTGCACAATTATCTGTGTGTGTAACGGCACCCTAACACTCCCAAGTCAACTGATTTCAGTAACACTATTAGGGGTCACACTATTAGGAAAGACTGGGGAAACAAGGGGAAACTTTATTTACACAAGTCACAGTCTTTTTCCAGTTCCGGCTACTTAAAACTACTGCTGCCACGGCAACACGGCTTGCCCTGCCGTGGTCACGGGCGGGGTCGGCATTGGGCACCCCAGGACAGGGGTTTGAGTTCCGTAGTCACGCATGACTAGTGGATTGGGTCTGGTGGTTGCAGCCGAAGTCTCTTCCTGCTGCACCCGGCAGACTTGGAGGGCATAGGGAACCTGTTCCCCTTCCACCTGTACATAGGTCACTCGGTACCCGGGGTGGAAGTCCCTTTCAAGGTGACTGACGGGCAGGTGGGCCTCTACGTCTGTGCGGGACACGAAGAAGTCTCGATCTGCTCCTCGTTCTTTAATAAAGCCCCAGCCTCTCCCAGTGGAGAAGACGGTTACTTCTCCTACCCTGCATGGTGCCTTGCAGATGGATTGGGCCTTATGGGTCTCAGCCTTGGCCCGGATTTGTCGCTCCACCATCGTGTACTTTTGGGCCCTCCGCTCCTTTTCCTCCGCCTCCCACCGGGCAATAGATCTCCAAATGTGCTTTTCCTGGGATACTATCTTGGCGTATATTTACGCAGCGTCTGCACAGCAAAAGTAAATTTACATTCACTTTACCAGCAGACGCGCTTTTGGGGAGAAGCGCAGAGTAAAAAAGCGCACAGTGTAAACGTAGCCTCACATACACATTCTCACACACACTCACATTCTCACACACAAACACACCACATCACACTCTCACATACACACACTCTCTCACATACACACACAATTCTCACACACACACACATATTCTCACACACACACACATATTCTCACACACACAAACACACTCTCACATACACACTCTCACATACTCACACGCTGTATAAGTTTAAAGGGTGAGTGGCACAGTTGTGTGATCCTCCAGTCACACATATTGAACAACAGATATAAATTTAAAAGGAAAGATACGTGTATGTGATGATTGAGATTTAATAATGAATTTTTACTTGAGAAATACAAAAAGTGAAAAAACACACAACACTGACAATGTAAAACATCTAAAATAGGCTAGGGTCACACTTTAATACAGAATTGCGTTCACCGCATCCAGATCTGGATGCGGTGAACGCAATTGTCTTCAGACATTCAGCAAGGAATGGCAATTATTAATCACAAGTAATTCATAGGTAGTGTCCTGTCAATATCATATAATATAGCCAGACCACACCATGGAGAAGGAGCCTGTAAAACAACCATGGATTAAAAAGCCTGCAGAGAAATGATCAGACATTTCCTGTGTTGTACAGAGAAAATTGCTAATAAGACAATTGCAGAGCTTCTAGCAAAACCTGATACTGCTGGTGTGTCACTGCTAGGCTCAGTTCCTGATACACTTACCTTCTCACATACACACTCTCACACTCATACACATTCACACTCACTCTCACACACACAAACACACTCTCACATACATTCTGTCACACACTCACATTTACTCACATTCACACACTCACTCTCACATTCACATATTCACATTCTCCCACACTTACTCTCACATACACTCACACACACTCACAAACACTCTCACACACACTCTTTTCTAGCCTTTCACAACCTGCAGTACAGTGCAGGAGGAAGCCGCGCTCCCCCTTTGTTATATCTTCCGGCCGCAGCACTGATGACAAAGCTCTGCCGCTCAGTAACATAAATGAAAGCTGCTAGCCAATGAGAGGCCCGCAGCTGCCGTCGGCATTTGACGTCACCTGCGGGCCTCTCATTGGCTGGCAGGTTTCATTGATGTTACTGAGTGGCAGAGCCTTGTCAGTACCGCGGCCGGAAAATATAACACAGCGGGGAGCGCGACTTTCTCCTGGACTGTACCGCCAACATGTTTGACCACAGCTCCGGGGCCGCACATAGAAGCCCCAGGGGCCGTGTTTAAGACCCTTGGTCTAGATATACAAGGTTTCTGCGAGGATGTTCTAGTGGCTGGAAATGGGGGGCAGCTGAGGAGGACAGGGTTGAGAAAGTAAGTAGATGGTGGGCAGAGAGGGGAAGAGGGGAGGTTGTAAGATTAAATAGGGAACAGAGATGGGTGAAGGTAAGGTCTAGTGCAAGTCCATGTGTGTGGGAGGCTGTGGAGGACCACTGCTCAAGTCCAAAGGATGAAGTAAGTGACAGGAGTTTTGAGACTGCTGGCTGGAGGGTGTCAGTAGGGATATTGAAGTTACCCATGATGATTGTAGGAATGTCAGCGGAGAGAAAGTGAGGAAGCCAGGTTGAGAATTGGTCAATGACAGCCATTTGGAGATTAGATGGAGAGTAGATATAGACAGAGTGAACCTCGAAAGAAGGGATGATAAGGGAGGATGGGGGTTCCATTGGGTTGAAGGAGCAGTTTGTAGAAAGAAGGAAACCCACATCTCTGCCATGTCAGTTGCTAGAGCGAGGAGTGTGGGTAACCTGGAGGCTGCCATAGCTCAGTGCAGCACGGGAGGCCATATTAGGGGGCATCAGCCATGTCTCTGTGAGGGCCAGGAAGTTAAGGCTACGGAAGGTAAAGAGGTCATGGAACACGTGAGGCTTGTTGCAGATGGAGCAGCCATTCCAAAGTGCTTTAGAAAGAGGAAGCAGGGGGATGGGGTCAGGGGCACAGGTTTTACGTGTGGGGATTGCGGTAGTTTATCTTAGTTTGAGAAAGATAGGGGTGAGGATTATTGGGATGTATAAGGCTAAAGCTAAAACACTGATGACACTTGAACTCTTCTGAATCGCGGGGCCACTGTGTATTAACCCTATCAGCAGCCTCTGCACGGCATGTCTGCACAGAGGCTGCTGATGCGGTTGCGAACTCTGTGTGCAAAGGGTTAATACGATCTTCTTGTGGTGACACCATGTGTATAGAGAGTGTCCTCACTCTCTTGACACATGGTGTTATCACACCATGGGTCTGAAGGGGTTAAATCTAGTTTTCAATATGAGCCGCTAATTGCCGGATTTATATGAGAACTGTCAAAAGCCGGTGGGTCTGTACGCAATTTGTGTACCTAACAGAGCCCACAGCGCCCAGATGCTGAAACCGAGACAGGGCTTCAGCACCTAAGCGTTCAGCACCACGGCAGAGGAACAGCTCCGCTTGTACTGTAAGCAATGAGCTTACAGTTCCAATGGACATTTCCCTGCCAGAAGCTGCGTGCTCTGTTAGATACGCAAACTGCATACAGACCCGCCGGCTTTTGACAGTTCTCATATAAATCCGGCAATTAGCTGCTCATATTGAAAACTAGATTTAACCCATTCAGACCCATGGTGTGATGACACCATGTGTCAAGAGAGTGAGGGCACTCTATACACATGGTGTCATCACAAGAACATCTTATTAACCCTTTAACCCCTGGTGACCCTCAGTCCCCCCTCCCCCCAGTTCCTCCCACACCTTTTGCAGCCTTCGACCCATCCATCTGCCTCCTCCCGCCCGCAGTACCCGTGCACGCCACTTCCTCCTCTGAAACGCCATCTGATCTGACGTATTAAAACATCAGGTTGGATGGAGTTTGAAGACCCTCCTCTCCTCCAGCCCCTCTCCTCTGCTCCCCAGCCCCTCTTCTCCACTCCCCCTGTCCCCCTCCTCCACTCCTTCAAGCCCCCTCCTCCGCTCCCCCAGCCCCTCTCTCTTACCTGCCTTTGGTCCCGCGATCCTCAATCATGGAGTCCTGTGAGCCTGGCACCAGCGGTCTCTCCTCTTCTGTGCGTGCCTCTAATGTGCACACTGCTGTGTGCGTGCCTAAAATGTGAGCGCCACTGTGTGCGCGCACTCTCAGGGGAATGATAGGTAATAAACTTACAGAGTTCATGATCTATCATTCCCCTGGGGTCACATAGGGGTTAGCTGATCTTCATGATGATCTCTAAAGTAGATCACCATGAAGAACACAATTATCCCCTGTGTGACCCCTGGATTGTTATGGGTCATGAACTTACAGAGTTCATGACCTATTATTCCACTGGGGTCACACAGGGGTTAACTGTATTATTCATGGTGATCTTCTTTAGAGATCATCATAAAGATTAGTTAACCCTGTGTGACCACATGGTAATGATAGGTCATGAACTCTGTACGTTCATGACCCTTCACGATCCAGGGGTCACACAGGGGTTAACTGTGTTCTTCATGATGATCTGCTTTAGAGATTATCATGAAGATCAGTTAACCCCAGTGTAACCCCAGGATCGTGATGAGTCATGAATTTACAGAGTTCATGACCTATCGTTCCCCTGGAAGAGTGCCTTCTCTTATAGCATATGGGGGATGCCCCCATATGCTATAACACTGAGAATCATTGCAGGACCACCCACTGGACTACGTCGGGCATCACAAACTAAAAAAGATGGGGTCTAAATAAGTGTTTGTATTTTATACAAATAAAAAATTTTTCTCTGTGTTGTGTTTTCTTTACTATTTTCTTGAGATTCCTAATGGCCGAGTCTAATATTGGCCCGACATTATGAATCTCGGGCTTAGTGCCAGCTGCCAAAACAAAGCTGGCATTAACCCCGTATTACCCAGTCTGCCACCGCTACACAGCAGCTGAAAGCATCGGATACAGTGCCAGAAAATGGCGCTTCTATGAACGCACTATTTTCTGGTGGCTGTGGACTGTAATTTACAGCAGGGAAGGCCCAAAAAGCTTGGGCCTCCCCACGCTGAGTATTCCAGCGCCCAGTTGCCTAGTTGTACCTGGCTGGACCAAAAATATGGCGAAGCTCAACGCCGTTTTGTTTTTTTGTTTATTAATTTCATGAACTAATTAAAAAAAAAGAGCTTTCCTATTTTTCTGGTTTCCAGCCAGGTAAAACTAGGCAGCTGGGTTGGTGGCAGCACATAGGTGCCTGCTGTACCTGGCTGGACCAAAAATATGACAAAGTCCACGTCGTTTACTTTAAAAATTTAATAAAGAAATAATATTTAAAAAAAATGCAGGAGAGGAAGACGTCCAGGGCACAGTGTCTCCAGATCTTGTGCACATGCCCTAAAAACGAGAAATTGTGTGAAAAAAAAGAAAATATTCAATATGACGACCTATTGTTACCAAATTCTGTGAAGTAGCTGTAGGCTCCAAATGCTCACTATACCCCTAGATATAATCCTTGAGGAGTCTAGTTTCCAAAATGGGGTCACTTGTGGGGGGTTTCTGTTGTTTAGGCCCCCTGGCGACCCTGCAAATGTGACATGGTGCCCGCAATCTATTTCAGCTTTTCCAAAATTCATATATTGCTCCGTCCCTTCTGTTCCCTCCCATTTGTCTAAACAGAACTTTTTGAGTACATGTGGAGTATTGTTGCGCTGATATGAAAGTGGGTAAAATTTGTGGGATCCACTTTTTGGTGTTATCTCTTGTAAAAGTGAAAAATTTGGTGCTAAACAACACTTTTTTGAAAAAAAAGAGAATTTTCAATATGACGACTAGAGATGAGCGAGTCATGCTTGTCACTACTCGGTACTCGCACGAATATCTCGGTACTCGGGGTACTCGGCGAGAAACCGAGTAATCTCGCGATACTCTTGCTATGCTCATGGTCCACCTCCCTGCATGTTGGCGCTCTTTACAGAGCCAGCCCACATGCAGGGATTGGCTGACAGACACTGTAATGCCACAGCCATGTTGGTTGTGGCATTACAGTGATTGGCTGGCCGCACAGCATCATCAGGTCTTTATAAGACCTGACCGCGCTGTGTTTGTCACTTGCTCCACAGACAGTCAGTGTAGGGAGAGCTGCTGCTGATTAAGGGACAGATTTGTGGCCTTTCAGCTAGTGTAGGCGCAGGGCTGCCAGTCTAATTACCACAACAGTCCTTCTGAGGACTAATAGAGCTGTACGCAGGCAGGCAGGGAGGCAGGGTATATATCAAACTTCGTTGTGCCAGTATACCAGCCTGCATCACATCTGGGACTGGTGTACAGGCTGGAAATCTCATCCATCCATCCCAAAACAGTGATTTTAGGGATTAATTTAGCTCTCTATAGGCAGGAGTAGGTTTTAGCGCAAATTAGGATACGCCAAAAGACTCGCTCTTCTCGTCAGCGTTTGTGTCTGACCAGTCCACCTGCAGGGCCTTAATCTCAAATCTAAGTGTCAGCCTAAAAAACAAATCTTGTCAGCACTCATTTAGCATTTTAGTGCAGCTATAGTAGGTTGCAGCGTAAATTAGGATACGCCAAAAGACTCGCTATTCTCGTCAGCGTTTGTGTCTGACTAGTCCACCTGCAGGGCCTTAATCTCTAATCTCAGTGTTGTGCTAAAATCCAACTCTTGTCTGCATTCATCTAACATTTGTGTGTGGCAGTGAAGCACACCCAGGGCTCGGGTACTCGGCTCTCGGGCTCTCTTCAGTCCGGGAAGTCAAGGGTAGCCATCCCGAGGCCGTGGCCCTGGGGGTCAACTAAAATGGGGGGTATTTACAGGGAACTATATACAGTTTTTGTCTTTGTGACACCACCTGCTGAGTCTGGTGATGCTCACCAGCTCCGCCACAGTCATCCGTTGGTCGGTGGTATTGAGGCCTAGATGGAATGGTCCCCGCAGGCGGAACTGGACCACCGGGGCAGCGATTCTGTAATAAAACAGCTTATAGTGGAAAGGATGCAGCAGAGTCGGGACTTCACTTCACCGGGTAACTTTACTTGAAAACTTTCATTCATCTTACAGTTCAACAGTTAGTCAGATGGTAAATTGGCAAATGCTCCGGATGCTGCAATTGGGATTTTTAGTTATAGATGGAACCCTCCTTTATGTTCCTTTCTTTTCCTTTCTGTCCTTTTGCCTCCCAGTGGCAATGAAGTCTGTCTCCTAAAGACGATCAGACCTCCAGCTCCTTGTCTCTCTTTTCACCCTCCTTTGCGGTCTCCGGGACAACCTTCTGTTAATCTTTAGCAGTGGCCTCTGCTCCTACCGTGTTTCCCCGATAGTAAGACAGGGTCTTACATTCTTTTTGTGGCCAAAAGTGGCCCCCTGTCTTACTTTCGGGGGGGGCCTTACATTGGAGGCCCCACCATCCATCCATCCATCCACACACTGCGGCCATCCATCCACACATTCCCACACATACAGACAGACACATGCTCAATTACACATATATACACACCACACACACCACACACACACATAGCACCGCTTCTTACCGGGTCCGGTGTGGGGTCCCCGATGGTCCTGTGCCGTCCTCTGTGCTCCGGTCCGGTCCCCGAGATGATCCGCTGCTGTCCGCCGTGTTCCGGTCCGGTCCTAGGCTCCATGGTCCCTGCTCTTCCGGAGTTCAGGCCTAGCTCCACCCAGGTCATAGTGTGGGCCAATCAGCATAGCGGCGCTCAAGCAAGCGTCATCGGGCGCTTGCCTCTGACGTCAGCGCCGCTATGCTGATTGGCCCACACTATGACCTGGGCGGAGCTAGGCCTGAATTCCGGAAGAGCAGGGACCATGGAGCCTAGGACCGGCACTGGAACATGGCGGACGGCAGCGGATCATATCGGGCACCGGACCGGAGCACAGAGGACGGCACAGGACCATCAGGGACCCCACACCGGACCCGGTAAGAAGCGGTGCTGTGTGTGTGTGTGGTGTGTGTGGTGTGTATATATGTGTATATAGGTGTCTGTACGTGTGTATGTATGTATGTAAACCCCCCCACGTATTTCCCCGATAGTAAGACCCCCCCTCCCCCTTCCCCTGCCTTACATTCGGGGGGGGGGGGGTGTCTTACATTAGCAGACCCCCCGTCCCCCCCACCCTGTCTTACTTTCGGGGGGGTCTTACTATCGGGGAAACACGGTAGCTTTTGGCTCCCTTTTCAGCTTTGACTCGCTCAGAAGACTGGGGCTGTACTTGTAATATCCCCGTTCGTCGGATTCTCTGTGAGCCTTGGAGGATCTCACAGTTACGGGCTCGGTACTGATGTTCCTTCCTGAACTAGCTCTTCTCCTGAGCTATTGTTCCTTCACTCTGGTTCTGGGATCTTTTCCTTGCTCAGGGCCCCTCAGCCAAGGAGACCCTTCTTGCTTCCTCTCAGGCTGTCTGCCTGCTTGTCTCGTCTCCACTCTCTTCCCGACTGACTGAGACTGAACTAGTTCCCCCTAGAGGCCACTATATATGCTCCCGGGGTCCCTCCCACCTACTAACCTAGTGTGTGGGTGACTTGCCCAGGGCAGGGTACCCAGGTCTCAGGCTCAGTTACGGTCTGGGATGTCACGGGTGGCTGCCCGAGACTGTGGCCCTGAGGGTCAGTGAAAAAGGGGATTATTTACAGGGATTATATACAGTTTTTGTCTTCGTGACGCCACCTGCTGTGTCTGGTGAGGGATCACCAGCGCCGCTACAGTCCTCCGGAGGTCGGTAGGATGGCGGCCGTGATGGTATAGTCCCGTAGGCAGGACTGGGACCTCCAGGGCAGAGTGGTGAGGAATGGACAGGATGCAGCAGAGCTGGGACGGTTGGGAGGATAGGGAGAGTCTATGGAGGGGCACGGTGAGGGAGCAGAAAGGAGGCAAACACACAGTAGAAGTCTCTTTACCTTTTACTGATGGTATTCAGGCAAATAGTCCCAAGCACTGACGGGTAGCTGGGCTGCACAGTGGGCTCCCTGGGCAAGTGGGTATAAGGCCTCCTTCCCTTTTGTATTCTCTGAAGCACAGTCTATTAAATCATGACTTGCCTCCACTCTCTTCTTTGATCTGTTTCTCCTTCCCTCCTGTGCGGTCTCTGGGATAACCTTCTCTTGGTTTCTAGCTGCGTCCTGCTATTCCTGATTCCCTTGCCTTGACTCTCTCAGGAGACCGGGTAGCTGTAGCTTCCTCGGTGCCCAGGGGTTTCCTGTGGGACTTGTAGTTCTCCACTGGTGCGGATCCACAATATCTGGCTTTTCTTTCCTCTCTGGAACAAACTCACAGCTGGAGCTACCTGTTCCCTGCTTCTGATTCTGCTTCTGGTCTCCCAGCCTTCAGTCCCACTTAGGTTGGTGGGACGCTGAAGGGCTCTTCTGGGTCTCTGGCCTGTGCCTTCTCGTGGCACCAGCACCAGACCCTTCCTGCAGCTCTTCTAGCGTCTGCTATACTCTGACTAACTCAGCAGCAGTATTTTTAGGGGATCCTGCCTAAGTGCAGAAGGTTGAGCTCCCCCTACTGTGCCGGGGTGGAAGGTGTTGTTTGTAGTGGTACCTGCTGTAGAAACCCAGCTGTGCAGCTGAGAGATATGTGGTTACCTGCGTTGGCAGGGCGCCACACCTCCCCTGGTAACATCAGTACTCCGGGACAGCTATTTTTGTGTTAAGAACGACAGAAATAACATATTTACATAGATGAAAAATTACAAAAAGACACTACCAAAATATTTGAAAATATAAAAATGGAAAAACGGGTACGTCCATACGGTGCTAGTCCATCCACCGTAGGCTTCTTAAAGTTTGTGGCTACATTAGTCCATTAACCATAGTCCATTAACCATAGTTTTTAAAGAGTTCAAAATTCAAAAAGGGAAAAGTTCAATAGAGTCCTTACAGCAATGTGTCTGTACGCTCTGCGTAATAAAGGGGGAAAAGTTTTTTGAAAAGTTCACACTTCACAACAAACAGGGGTTCCTATGGGTGCCTCGGTTTAGGAGACGTGGTCCCTCCCTGCCCCAGGCACTTTCTGTTCCTAACTTAATATGCTTGGGACTGGGCCCAGTTCCTCCACCCTTCTGTACACTACTTTTTATATTTCTGTTTATACAGTCTCTTATTTACATATACTCTCGAATGTACGTCATCTTACACCCATTCTCCAAACCTAGACGGGGCTGACCTCGTGTGCTCCTATGTGATTTCCGCACTACAGGTGTCACTGTCTCAGGTGAAGTGTTTATTGGTGTTGAACTTTGGGTAGACGATTCACATGAGTTTCTGCGTTGCCTTAGTCTCACTACTGGGCTAGCAGGTGTACCGATTGCAGCATCTTCAGATTCTCTTGCAACGGGTATTTCTTCCTGATTTCTGGGAATCTCTTCTTGAGGTTGGTAGAAGTTCATTACAGGGATGATGATGGCTCCATCTATTTGAGGCCAATATTCAGGGAATTCTCCTAAATCAGTTTGGATCATTCTTTACTTTGGTTCCAGAATTGGATCTGGGATTGAGACTGGTTCGAGCTCTTGAATGGGTTGATTGTAATTTTCTTGATCTTCCCAATTTGAAGGACACCTCTTAAGTTGATCTCTGGACACTGTTTGTCTGGTTTTGCCACCATCTTTACTGACGACACAGATCTTGTTGTTGTCATGGACATAGCATAATAGGACATATGGTTCATTTTCCCATTTGTCATCCAACTTATTACGGGTTCTTTTTCTTTTTAAGACTAAACTTTCTGGTGGTATAATTTCTGCTGGAACATGCTTCCTATCTTGTTTTGCACGGGACTTCTCAAGGTTACTGTCGACACTTTGTTGGACTTTAGCATACTGTTCTTGTCGATGGACTTTCCAGTTTGTGATAGTTTGATCTGCTTCAGGATCCACTACACCGAGTTCTAAGTCCACGGGTAATTTTCCTGTACGAGCCCTCATCAGATATGCTGGTGTACAATTGGTGGAACTCACTGGGATGTGATTGTACATGTCGATTAAGTCGGGGAGTTTCTCAGGCCATTGGTTCCTTTCTTCCAACGGGAGAATTTTCAGCATGCAAATTACGATGTTATTCATTTTTTCACAGAGTCCATTAGTTTGAGGATGATACGGGATCGTTCTGATCTTCTTGCACCCATACATCTTGAAAAACTCTTGAAAAATCTCTGCTTCGAATGCTGGTCCTTGATCAGTGAGTATACGCTCTGGATATTCCAACGGTCTGCAGAAGACTTTCTGAAAGGTTTTTCCAGCAGTTGCAGCTGTCAAGTCTTTTACAGGGGCTACCATTAAAAATCTTGAGTAATGGTCCACCATTGTCAAGGCGTATGTATAGCCGGATCTACTTGGAGTTAGTTTCACATGGTCCAAGGCGACTAATTCCAATGGTTGTGTTGTTACGATGGGATTAAGTGGAGCTTTCTGATTCTGTGCATCTTTCCTTCTCAGGGTACAGGCTTGACACTTTCTACACCACTTCTCTACGGATGATCTCATACCTGGCCAGAAAATTCTACCTTTGAGCAGCAGTTCCAGTTTCTTCTACCCGAAGTGACCAGTTCTGTTATGGTAGGCATCCAGGATCATGGGAACCTCTGGTTTTGGCACGATGATTTGCCACACTTGTTCATAGGTTCTTGGATTAATATACCGCTGGCATAACTTATTTTGGTACTGGAACAGTTTACCTCTTTCATTCCACAGATGTTTAGCATCAGACGGAAGATCTGCTGGCAGCTTCGCTGACTCTTGTGCTATCAGTTGTTTAATTAGACCGACAGCTGGGTCTTGGTTCTGCACTTTCTCCCAGTCGAAGTGAGGTAATAGGTTCACTGCTTCAGTAAAGAGGTTTCGATGGGTCTGCTGGCATGGGGTTTCTCTTACATGATGGAAAGCAGGTAACTCCACTTCTTCCAGCTCATCTTCATCTACACCTCCTTCAGATAAGTGAGGCATTCTGGATAAGGCGTCCGCTTTTCCATTCTGGTGCCCAGCCCGGTACTTGATGGTGAATTGATAGTTGGAGAGTCTGGCCATCCATCTCTGCTCCATGGCTCCCAACTTTGCAGTTTCCAGGTGGGTGAGCGGATTTGTTAGTTAATCTGTGTAGGCAGTGAATTTGTTAGAGGCTAGGTAGTGTTTAAACCTCTCGGTGATGGCCCAGACCAAGGCTAGGAACTCCAGCTTGAAGTAACTGTAATTTTCTGGGTTCCTCTCTGTGGGTCACAACTTTCGGCTTGCGTAGGCAATTACCCTCTCCTTACTGTCTTGCTTTTGGGAAAGGACGGCTCAAGTCCCACATTGCTGGCGTCTGTATACAGCAGGAATGGCAGGCTGTAGTCCAGGTAAGCTAGGATTTCTTCTCCTGTCAGGGCTTCTTTAATCACCTGGAACGATTCCTCTTGTTCTTTACCCCATCTCCACAGAAAATCCTTTGACTTGCTCTTCATGGGTTGGCCTACTAGGAGGTCTTATAAAAGAGCAGCCTTCTTGGTATACTCCTTGATGAACCGTCGGTAGTAGCCCACCAAACCCAGGAATTGACGTACTTCTTTGATGGTTTTGGGGTTTTGGCCATTCTTTGATTGCTGTCACCTTGTCTGGATCAGGGGCCACGCCTTCAGCACTGACTATGTGTCCCAGGTACTGCACTCTTGGCTTTAACAGGTGGCATTTTGATTGTTTCAGCTTCATCCCATATTTAGCCAGAGCTTTGAACACTTCTCCTAGATGGGCGACATGTTCCTCGTAGGTCTTGGAGTACACGATCACGTCATCAAGGTAGAGCAGTACCGTCTCGAAGTTCTTATGCCCCAGGCAACTCTCCATCAACCTCTGGAAGGTTCCGGGTGCGTTACATAGTCCGAAGGGCATGCTGTTGAACTCCTATAGGCCCATAGGTGTTGCGAATGCCGTCTTCTCTCTGTCTTCTTCGACGACGGACACCTGCCAATACCCACTAGTGAGATCTAAGGTGGAGAAGTAGTTGTCAAGACTTCAACGCAGCTAAAGATTCCTCTATTCATGGTAATGGGTAAGCATCTTTATGTGTTATGCGGTTTATTTGCCTATAGTCTACACACATCCTCATACTGCCATCCTTTTTCCTGACTAGGACTAATGGTGCTGCCCAGGGACTACAGCTATCTCATATAACCCCTATGTCTTTCATGTCCTGTAACATTTCCTTGGCTTTTTGATAATGTGCAGGTGGAATTGGCCTATACCGCTCTTTGATTGGTGGGTGTGTACCTGTGGGGATGTGATGTTGTACCCCTTTTATCCTACCAAAATCAAGTGGATGTTTACTGAAAACATGTTCAAATTCATGAGCTACTCGGTACACACCTTGCTTTTCATACACAGGAGTGGTGTCAGTTCCGACATGGAGCTACTGGCACCAGTCCTCCAGCGGCCCAATTGTTTGATCAGTTTTTGCCCCTTCCTCGTGGGGTTCGGGTTGCGCTGTGTGGATCTCGTTGTTACTGACTGTGTATACTTTGGCAATGGTAGTATACCTAGGTAATTTAACCTCTTCACTGCCACAGTTTAAGATGCGAACTGGTACTCTCCCATTGTGTACATTAACCACCCCCCTGGCTGTCAACAGTGTAGGTCTGTGCTCTGTGCTGACGGGCTCCACTAGCGCTTGATAGTCCTGCCCTCTCAGACCTATAGCTGCTCGACACCAAACCATCATTTCACTCACTGGGTGTATCACAATAGGTATCGGGTCTATCACCCGTGCTGTACCAATTTCACCACCTGTAATTGTTACCTGTTGTAGGTGTAAGATGGCTCTGATCTCATGTTGGATAATCTTCCTCTGACCAGGCCTGGCAGTTTCAGCAATCTGTTGAAGCAAAGACAAAACCTCCTCCATGCAATTGCTAACAACATTGATACCCAATATGACATAAGGATCATTTGCATTACTGGCTTCTGCTACTACAAGGACCCCTTGATTTTGTAATTCTACCCTCCCCACCTTTTTATAAAGGATATAGGGGACAAGGGTCACCTGCAATACAGTGTCCAGTAGAGCAGGTCCCGGGATGCCATCCAGTACAATGGGCAGAAACGGCCTTTGTCCGATGAAGGTCTTGCACCAGGTGGCTGGGCCCTGTTGATCTAGTCCTGAGGTTTGGCCCCGGCCCCCAGGGACTGCCCGTTTAAAGGACAGCACCTGGCGAGGTGACCACTGCGATTACAGCTGCAGCAGATGGGCTCCCCAGTGGAGCTGCAGCGGTCGGTGGTCCTTCCTCTGTAGGCTGTAGCTTGCTTCCCTCGCATCCATGGGACGTCATCCGGGCTGTTGGCGATTTGGATCTGCGGCTGAGGCTTAGCTGGGGGTCTTGGTGCTGGCTCTCCTGTAACTGCATAGTGTCCATCAATTGGGAGATGTTTTTATTCATTTCATGCATTTCAGCCAGCAGGGAGTCATATTTGTCAGGCTGCGCAGATTGTACATTGTGCGTGGCTGCAGTCACGGGTACAGATTTTGGAGTAGCCTGCACCTCACCGCCACACCACCGTTTCATTGCAGCTTCATGGGTTTCTACCGGCTTTAACCCTTTGATGGCCATTTCTTTCACGGTGTTAAAATAAGCATCTGGATTGCTTAATTACCACCAGCGTACAGTTTTACTGTCCTCAGGGGATAGCAGGCCCCGGGTGAATTGTTCAATGAGGAGTTTGTTCTCATCTCGTGCACTGACAGGGCTGACATGTATGAGGGGGCGCAGTGCTTTCTCCAGGCGCCAGGCATAAGCTCTGATGTCATCTCCCGGCCTCTGGTAGCAGTGATGGAAGCGCATACGGAGGTCAGCTTCATTGCACTCCTCAAAGGTAGTTCTCAGTTTATCAAATATAGCAGGGGCTGATCTGCGTTCAGCCACAGACCAGGACACACCAGTTAACTGTCCGAGCACCACCGTAGCACGTTGTTGGCCGGTCATAGCATACATGTCCAGGACGCCCTCGATCTTTCGCTTAAACTCATCCAGTGTATCAGGGCGGCCATCATACTGGGGCAACCACTTGGCCCCCGGGATGTATGGGAATGACATGGGCATTATTGGGGCAGCCATCGAGGGTCTGGTGTAAGGCTGGGGTCAGCGTATGCCGCCTCGAGGCCGATATGTTGGAGGCCCCCATAGTTAATTACAGCCAGTTGCTGAAGGGTTAAACAGCTTGAGAGTTTCCGGACCGCAGCACACGGGAATGCTCGGCTGAGGGTAGTGAGGATGGACAGGTTGCAGCAGAGCTGGGACAGTGAGGGGGATGAAAGGATGCAGGCACACAGCAGAAGTCTCTTTACCTTTTTACTGATTACTTTTTAGGTAAATCGTCCAGAGCACTGACGGGTAGCTGGGCTGCACAGTGGGCCCCCACAGTAAGTGGGTATAAGGCCTCCTCCTTGGTGTATTTGCTGAAGCACAGTCTGTTAAATCCTGACTTGCCTCCACTATTTTCTCCTGTCTGTATCTTCCAATAAAAGGAACCAAATAGTAGTTAAATGGAAACATATTTTAATAAATAAAAATCATATTAACAGATATAACAGCAATAAAGTTCAATACGTCTCAAAGTAAAACAACAACTATATCAAACACAGAAGCATTCCAGAGTTATTAACACATGGCAGGTCACATTAGAAAGGTGAAAACAAGTTTTGGAGGTAAGAAAGTGGTTTGTTCTATAAGCAAATTGTATTAAAAACAGAGGTAACGTTTCTTATCAAGTCATTTAACAACTCACAGTAAATATTAAAAAAAAAAATATATATATTTTTAAAATGCATTACTGTGTACTTTTAAAACCCATCGTATGCTGCAATAAATGCCTGTGGCTAAACCCCTGTTGGAGTCTGTATCACTGATTACCTCTAACCTATCTGTTCTTTGCCATGTTTGTAAGACTTGCCACCACTTTTTAACTTTCCAAATAAGCTAAGTGTTTTTTCACATGTGTTAAACTATGGCCAGTGGATAACCCTTATAACATCATAAACTGAACTACAGTGGGGGGGGATTAATGTCTTAAAATCTTTGTCAAAGAAAATACCGGCCATGCACTATGGGGGTTTCTTACATTTCTCATATCACTGCATAATATGCAAGTGTGCGTTCACACAGTGCTTATTCAGCGCTTTGGCTGGGTGTGTCGTTCCATGTGCCATTTTTTTCTCACTTTTATTGGTAGAACCTTTCACATATCAAAATGCTACCAAGATGTGGGTTATATACTTTTCTTTTTCTGCTTGAGAAAGCAGTGTCACAAAAGCACAGCGTATGTGAACATAAACCAAAGGCAAGATTTTCACACAGAGCCAAAAGGATTTCTTGGTACAAATCTGCCATAAATGTTGACGAATTGTAAAGAAAACCCCAAATATTGAGACCTGTACAACTTAGGTTAAGTTCACATTTCCAGTAATCTTTCATTAGAACAGATTGTGCAAACACAACTTTGTCTTTTGTTAAATAACTCATTTCTGCAGGATCCATTTTTTTTCTTCACATCGGAGTCTATGGAAAACAGATCAGTTAAGCGATTACTGTATAGCCATCTGTTTCTCTTTCATTAGTGAAGGATCTATTTTTTTTGCTTACTGAACCAACCAGTTTCAGTTAGAAGATAAATAGTAATTAGTTAACAAATCCATTCTCCCTAAACTCTAATGTTCTAAATAAAAATATGGATTCTGAACAAGACGGTTATTTGCAAAACTGTTTTGCCAATGCAGGATGTGATCTAACAGATGAATACTGGAAATGTGAACTCAGCCTTGAAAGAAATAGAAGAGTGTTACTATCCAAAATGTGACGAAGGTATAGATCAAACTGCTCTAAAAAAAAAAAAAAAAAACACACTTGTTAATGCTCCACATCAGGACCAGCATCTTCATGGGAAGGCGTGCTGCAGTCTTAAGCGACACACACCTCTTAATCTGGCAGCTCTGAAAAGTGGTGTGCGTCATCATACCCGAGAATAGGAGATGACCATTTTTTTTTTTTTAGACTAACAGACTTTATGGAGCTGACCAGGATTTATGGAATGTGCCATTATTTTTCAGCAAAACATTAATATAAAGTTAGAATAGTCAGAAGGTGGTTGAAAGGAAGATAATCTAACCAAACGTATCAAACATGTAGAATGGTGAAAAATCTGGAACATCTTCTGTCATGTCTACCCCAATGTCCAATGTTGTCAACAAATACTGAAAAAGTGACTATTTGGTGTCAGAAGATCGAGCAATTCGGTCTTCCAATTCGACCATCATTCTCACACAGTGACCATACACCGTTCTGCACTGAAAATGGGAAACAAAAAAAAATAAAGTTAGGCATCTTAATGCAAAATAAGAAATAATAAAGGAATCTGTTACCAGGAATTCACCTCAAAGTATTAATATGCAGATGTAGTTCTTTCAAAGAGAAATCCAGCAATATATTTACATGGTCAGTCCTGTTACTAAGGAAAGGATGGATATGAGGAGACAGAAGATCTAAAGTCTCTGCCACTCCAGCTCTATTCCCTGCCCAGCATCGCCTTCTATTGCTTGACTGACAACTTATTTAACCAAAGCCACACAGCATAGAGGCTGTCAAGTCAAGTATAAGGAGGCCTCACGGGGCAAGGTATAGGTGAAGTCATTTCCACATCAATTCAAAGGAAGATTTCTCAATAAAGAAAGCAAATACTGGCATGGCTGGTATAGCTTGACTTTAGATGATTCACATGCGCATATAAATAGGGTTGTGGACATGAGGGGGGGGGGGGGGTCGGGGGGGAAATTCTGCTAACAGATTCTCTTTAAAAAAAATAATAATCGAAGTTTATTCTAGGAAAATCTTTTTCAACAGGTTGCAGTGGAAATATCACATGAGATCCTAGATCAGCCCATTCGGCATTGTTCACATGTAGCACATTTTTGCGCGGGCGCTTTTACCAGCGGTTTTTACCGGCGCAAAAAAAAAAAAAAACCGCAAAAAAAGAAGCAGTGCTGTTCAGACAGAACGCTTTTTTACGGGCCGGGGGAGGAGTGAGGTCACAGAGGGGAGGAAGAATCCTGCTTCCTCCTCCCCTCAGTGCCATGTCTGCCAGCCCCCATTTGATTTCGCAGTGCATTAATATACACTGCAAAATCAAAATTAAACAAAGCCAGAAGTATTAAAAATAATAAAGATTTCATACTTACCTCTCCGCCGGCTTGTTCGCGCCATCCGGAGCTGTGCGAAGGCCATGTACTGATGGAAAGAGACCTGTGGTGATGTCAGAGGGGGCATTCCCAGCGCCGATTGGCTGCTCACGGTCATGTGATACATATCACATGGCCGGAACGCCCTCTGACATCACCACAGGTCCTAGCAGGACCATTCCAGCGGCGGCTCCTGGAACACCCGTCGGAGGGGTAAGTATTTAATTCTTTTTTTGTCGAACATTATGAACCTCGGGCTTTGTGCCAGCTGCTAATACAAAGATGGCATTAACCTTTCTATTACCCAGTTTTCCACCGGCACCAGGGCTACTGGAAGAGTCTGGGTACAGCGCCAGAAAATGGCACTTCAATAAATGCGCCATTTTCTGAGCCGGCTGTGGGCTGCACTTTGCAGCGTGGGGGACTCAATATTTGGGCCTTTCTACGCTGAGGATACCTGTCCCCAGCTGCCTACTTGTACCTGACTGACAACAAAAAATATGACGAAGCCCCGAAGTTTAATTAAATTATTTTTAGAATTAAAGGGGTTGTCCGGGCTCGTCACATAATCTCAGTGCATATCCAGGCTGCCTAATGCTGACATTGTGTAATGTACTTAGTGTCAGCTTTCTGCAGGGTTTCCTAGATAACACTTGTTTTGTGTCTGAACAGAACGACCAGGGGGGGTGTTCTGGCATGATAATGAACACTGGTCGTTTCCACCTCCTCTACCCCAACCCCTCCCCCATAGCAACATCCCCGCCCTCCCCATCTACATGACTCAGCCTCTCCACAGGAAGAAATCCTCCCCGGCTGCAGCCATTGCTGTGAGCAGACCTGCCCGGATTAGCTGCTCCTCCCCCGGCCAGACACAGTGATGTCTGGAAAGTCTGCAGAGAAGGGACAATGTGCTGTACTCAGGGGGGGCCGCTCCGTGATTACAGTGAATAGCTCCCTCTTATCAGTGATTCCTTCCCGCACTGTCTCGGGCTGTGATCAGGAGCAGTGAAGGAGAATGTACAGTGTGAGCCCAGTGATGTCTGGAAAGTCTGCAGAGAGAAGGGACAATGTGCTGTACTCAGGGGGGACGCTCCGTGATTACAGTGAATAGCTCCCTCTTATCAGTGATTCCTTCCCGCACTGTCTCGGGCTGTGATCAGGAGCAGTGAAGGAGAATGTACAGTGTGAGCCCAGTGATGTCTGGAAAGTCTGCAGAGAGAAGGGACAATGTGCTGTACTCAGGGGGGGACGCTCCGTGATTACAGTGAATAGCTCCCTCTTATCAGTGATTCCTTCCCGCACTGTCTCGGGCTGTGATCAGGAGCAGTGAAGGAGAATGTACAGTGTGAGCCCAGTGATGTCTGGAAAGTCTGCAGAGAGAAGGGACAATGTGCTGTACTCAGGGGGGGACGCTCCGTGATTACAGTGAATAGCTCCCTCTTATCAGTGATTCCTTCCCGCACTGTCTCGGGCTGTGATCAGGAGCAGTGAAGGAGAATGTACAGTGTGAGCCCAGTGATGTCTGGAAAGTCTGCAGAGAGAAGGGACAATGTGCTGTACTCAGGGGGGGACGCTCCGTGATTACAGTGAATAGCTCCCTCTTATCAGTGATTCCTTCCCGCACTGTCTCAGGCTGTGATCAGGAGCAGTGAAGGAGAATGTACAGTGTGAGCCCAGTGATGTCTGGAAAGTCTGCAGAGAGAAGGGACAATGTGCTGTACTCAGGGGGGGCCGCTCCATGATTACAGTGAATAGCTCGTTCTTATCAGTGATTCCTTCCCGCACTGTCTCGGGCTGTGATCAGGAGCAGTGAAGGAGAATGTACAGTGTGAGCCCAGTGATGTCTGGAAAGTCTGCAGAGAGAAGGGACAATGTGCTGTACTCAGGGGGGGACGCTCCGTGATTACAATGAATAGCTCGTTATCAGTGATTCCTTCCCTCACTGTCCCGGGCTGTGATCAGGAGCAGTGAAGGAGAATGTACAGTGTGAGCCCAGTGATGTCTGGAAAGTCTGCAGAGAGAAGGGACAATGTGCTGTACTCAGGGGGGGACGCTCCGTGATTACAGTGAATAGCTCCCTCTTATCAGTGATTCCTTCCCGCACTGTCTCGGGCTGTGATCAGGAGCAGTGAAGGAGAATGTACAATGTGAGCCCAGTGATGTCTGGAAAGTCTGCAGAGAGAAGGGACAATGTGCTGTACTCAGGGGGGGCCGCTCCGTGATTACAGTGAATAGCTCGTTATCAGTGATTCCTTCCCGCACTGTCTCGGGCTGTGATCAGGAGCAGTGAAGGAGAATGTACAGTGTGAGCCCAGTGATGTCTGGAAAGTCTGCAGAGAAGGGACAATGTGCTGTACTCAGGGGGGGCCGCTCCGTGATTACAATGAATAGCTCGTTATCAGTGATTCCTTCCCTCACTGTCCCGGGCTGTGATCAGGAGCAGTGAAGGAGAATGTACAGTGTGAGCCCAGTGATGGGGGGCTGCAGCTTCTGTGAGACACTGTAACAAAACCTCTGCTGTGTGAATGACATCTCTGTGTCACTGATGTCTTCACACAGCAGATGAGCTGGTGCATTGTATCAAGCTGAAGGATGGTCAGCACTGTGTCTCTAATGACACAAATACTGACTGAAGCAGCCTGTCCACTCAGTAACTGCAGCAGTGTGAAGTGTTGGGGGTGTATGTATGGAGAGATATATGATACTAAGGATTTTGATATTGTTGAGGAGTCCTTCCTTCCGTCGCCCCATCAGTCCGCCAGTCCTTCCTTCTTTCCTTCCATCCATCCTTCTTTCAGTCCGTTTTTGGTCCTTTCTTTCCGTCCATCTGACCATCCTTCCTCCTTTCCATCCGTCCTTCTTTCCATCCTTCCATCTGTCCTTCTTTCCGTCGTCCTTTCTTTCCATCTGTCCTTCCTTCTTTCGTCCATCTATCAGTCTGTCCTTTCCGTCCCTCCTCCTTTCCATCCTTCCTTCTTTCCATCCGTCCTTCCGTCCATCTATCCGTCCGTCCTTCTTTCTGTCCCTCCTTTCCGTCCATCCGTCCTTCCTTCCATCCGTCCGTCGCCCCATCAGTCCCTCTGTCCTTCCTTCCATCCTTCTTTCCATCCTTCCTTCTGTCCATCCATCCATCCCTCCTTCCTTCCGTTGGTCCTTGCGTCCTTCTTTCTGTCCATCCTTCCTTCTTTCCGACCGTCTGTGCCGTTCTTCCTACTTTCTGTCCTTCCTTCTTTTTGTCCGTCCTTCCTTCTTTTTGTCCGTCCGTCCTTCTTTTTGTCCGTCCGTCCTTCTTTCCGTCCGTCCGTCCGTTCTTCTTTCCGTCCGTCCTTCTTTCCGTCCGTCCGTCCTTCTTTCCGTCCGTCCTTCTTTCCGTCCGTCCGTCCTTCCTTCTTTCCGTCCGTCCTTCCTTCTTTCCGTCCGTCCTTCCTTCTTTCCGTCCGTCCTTCCTTCTTTCCGTCCGTCCTTCCTTCTTTCCGTCCGTCCGTCCTTCTTTCCGTCCGTCCGTCCTTCTTTCCGTCCGTCCTTCTTTCCGTCCGTCCGTCCTTCCTTCTTTCCGTCCGTCCTTCCTTCTTTCCGTCCGTCCTTCCTTCTTTCCGTCCGTCCTTCCTTCTTTCCGTCCGTCCGTCCTTCCTTCTTTCCGTCCGTCCTTCCTTCTTTCCGTCCGTCCGTCCTTCCTTCTGTCCGTCCGTCCTTCCTTCTTTCCGTCCGTCCGTCCTTCCTTCTTTCCGTCCGTCCGTCCTTCCTTCTTTCCGTCCGTCCTTCCTTCTTTCCGTCCGTCCGTCCTTCTTTCCGTCCGTCCGTCCTTCTTTCCGTCCGTCCGTCCTTCCTGCTTTCCGTCCGTCCGTCCTTCCTTCTTTCCGTCCGTCCTTCCTTCCGTCCGTCCTTCCTTCTTTCCGTCCGTCCTTCCTTCTTTCCGTCCGTCCTTCCTTCTTTCCGTCCGTCCTTCCTTCTTTCCGTCCGTCCTTCCTTCCGTCCTTCTTTCCGTCCGTCCGTCCTTCTTTCCGTCCGTCCTTCCTTCTTTCCGTCCGTCCTTCCTTCTTTCCGTCCGTCCTTCCTTCTTTCCGTCCGTCCTTCCTTCTTTCCGTCCGTCCTTCCTTCTTTCCGTCCGTCCTTCCTTCTTTCCGTCCGTCCTTCCTTCTTTCCGTCCGTCCTTCCTTCTTTCCGTCCGTCCTTCCTTCTTTCCGTCCGTCCTTCCTTCTTTCCGTCCGTCCTTCCTTCTTTCCGTCCGTCCTTCCTTCTTTCCGTCCTTCCTTCTTTCCGTCCGTCCGTCCTTCCTTCTTTCCGTCCGTCCTTCCTTCTTTCCGTCCGTCCTTCCTTCTTTCCGTCCGTCCGTCCTTCCTTCTTTCCGTCCGTCCGTCCTTCCTTCTTTCCGTCCGTCCTTCCTTCTTTCCGTCCGTCCGTCCTTCTTTCCGTCCGTCCGTCCTTCTTTCCGTCCGTCCGTCCTTCTTTCAGTCCATCCATCCGTCCCTCCTTCTTTCAGTCCATCCATCCGTCCTTCCTTCTTTCCGTCCATCCATCCGTCCTTCCTTCCGTCCATCCATCCGTCCTTCCTTCTTTCCGTCCATCCATCCGTCCTTCCTTCTTTCCGTCCATCCATCCGTCCTTCCTTCTTTCCGTCCGTCCATCCATCCGTCCTTCCTTCTTTCCGTCCGTCCATCCATCCGTCCTTCCTTCTTTCCGTCCGTCCATCCATCCGTCCTTCCTTCTTTCCGTCCATCCATCCGTCCTTCCTTCTTTCCGTCCATCCATCCGTCCTTCCTTCTTTCCGTCCATCCATCCGTCCTTCCTTCTTTCCGTCCATCCATCCGTCCTTCCTTCTTTCCGTCCATCCATCCGTCCTTCCTTCTTTCCGTCCATCCATCCGTCCTTCCTTCTTTCCGTCCATCCATCCGTCCTTCCTTCTTTCCGTCCATCCATCCGTCCTTCCTTCTTTCCGTCCATCCATCCGTCCTTCCTTCTTTCCGTCCATCCATCCGTCCTTAATTCTTTCCGTCCATCCATCCGTCCTTAATTCTTTCCGTCCATCCATCCGTCCTTAATTCTTTCCGTCCATCCATCCGTCCTTAATTCTTTCCGTCCATCCATCCGTCCTTAATTCTTTCCGTCCATCCATCCGTCCTTAATTCTTTCAGTCCATCCATCCGTCCTTCCTTCTTTCAGTCCATCCATCCGTCCTTCCTTCTTTCCGTCCATCCATCCGTCCTTCTTTCCGACCATCCATCCGTCCTTCCTTCTTTCCGACCATCCATCCGTCCTTCCTTCTTTCCATCCATCCATCCGTCCTTCCTTCTTTCCGTCCATCCTTCAGTCTTTCCATCCGTCCATCCGTTCTTCCCCTCAAGCCTGTATTTTCCCTTCACCCCTGGGTGATTTCCTGTTTTCCATCCTCTTCCTCCATAACTTTTCTATTTTTCCGTCAATACTGACATATGAAGCTTCTTGTTTTTTGCAGGACGAGTTGAACTTTTGAATGACGACATTTATTTAAAAATTGCAAAAAAAACAGTGCAATTATACATTTGTCTTTTGGGTTTTTTATTCACCATGTTCACTATATGGTGACACTGAGGTGTTGGTATGATGTCTCAAGTCATGACTATATGGTAACACTGAGGTGTCGGTATGATGTCTTGGGTCAGTACTATATGGTAACACTGAGGTGTCGGTATGATGTCTGGGGTCAGTACTATATGGTAACACTGACGTGTCGGTATGATGACTGGGGTCAGTACTATATGGTAACACTGAGGTGTCGGTATTATGTCTGGGGTCAGTACTATATTGTAACACTGACGTGTCGGTATGATGACTGGGGTCAGTACTATATGGTAACACTGAGGTGTCGGTATGATGTCTGGGGTCAGTACTCTATGGTATCAATGACGTGTTGGTATGAATAATTGAAGAATTAAAGAAACAAAAAAAGAATTGCGCTCTTGCCCAATTTTCCACGATCCGCAGTTACAGTCAAACATTTATTCTGACAATCAAAATCTATATCCATTTTTATTTTAAAGAGAACCGTCACCCCATTTTTGTGTATTAAAATAAAAGCTCCCTTTTTTATCAGGGACTATCCTGCATTCTAAGGGTGGGTTCACATTAGCGTTCCCCTCCGCAGCGTTCTGCGGAGGGGATCCGCAATGTGTCCGCAGCGGCCGCCAGCTCCTATCTTCATAATGGGAGCGCACGGTGCTGCGCTTAACAGCGCATGACCGTGTGCACCCATTCACTCCTATATGTGATCTGTGCGCAGGCGGACGCCTGCATACAAATCACACAGTCTCTTCCGCAACAGAGACGCGACATGTTGCATTCCTGGTGCTATCTAGAATGTGTGATCTGTGCGCAGGCATCCGCCTGCGCACAGATCACATATAGGAGTGAATGGGTGCACACGGTCATGCGCTGTTAAGCGCAGCACCGTGCGCTCCCATTATAAAGATAGGAGCTGGCGGCCACTGCGGGCACATTGCGGATCCCCTCCGCAGAACGCTGCGGAGGGGAACGCTAATGTGAACCCACCCTTAGAATGCAGGATAGTCCCTGATAAAAAAGGGAGCTTTTATATTAATACACAAAAATGGGGTGACGGTTCTCTTTAAAATAAAAATGGATATAGATTTTGATTGTCAGAATAAATGTTTGACTGTAATTGCGGATCGTGGAAAATTGGGCAAGAGCGCAATTCTTTTTTTGTTTCTTTAATTCTTCAATTAGTCATACCAACAGTGTTACCATATAGTACTGACCCCAGACATCATACCGACACCTCAGTGTTACCTCAGTGTTGGGGTAGAGGAGGTGGAAACAACCAGTGTTCATTATCATGCCAGAACACCCCCCCTGGTCGTTCTGTTCAGACACAAAACAAGTGTTATCTAGGAAACCCTGCAGAAAGCTGACACTAAAGGGCCTGTCACACGCGTCAATATCGCCTGCACGATATCGGCTGCACGTGACGTTGCAGCGATATTGACGCGTGTGACATACTGAATCAACCAGCGATAAATCGCTGGTTGATGATCGCCAGGTTTTAGAATCTATCCTAAAACATGGCGATTGTCGCCCGGTGTACACGCAGCATCGCTGCGTGTGACACCGGGAGTAGCGATATTCCAGCTCCCAGCGCCTCTCACAAGCGCTGGGAGCTGGTATCCAAGGTACACTGCGGGTAACTAGGCAGCGCGCGCTGCCTAGATACCCGACGTGTACCTTAGTTACCAGCCTCCTCCGCTCACCGGGTGAGCGGAGGAGGCTGGTAACTAAGGTACACGTCGGGTATCTAGGCAGCGCGCGCTGCCTAGTTACCCGCAGTGTACCTTGGAGACCAGGCTGCTCCCGCTTCCAGCAGGCTGGCAGCGGGAGCAGGACATCGTGGAAACGATATTTAAATCGTTTCCATGATGTCTCTGGTCAATTGATCGCTGGTGAGTCTGTCTGTGTGACAGCTCACCAGCGATCAGCCGTCAATGTCGTCAGCGATCAGATCGCTGACGACATTGACGCGTGTGACAGGCCCTTAAGTACATTACACAATGTCAGCATTAGGCAGCCTTGATATGCACTGAGATTATGTGACTAGCCCGGACAACCCCTTTAGTAAGCAAAAAAAAAAAAACAAAACACCACGATGTTGGACTTCAATGTGTTTTTGGTTACCAGCCATGTACAACTAGGTAGCTGGGGTTGGGGGGGGGTGGCAGCCCATAGCTGCCTAGTTGTACCTGGCTTGCAACCAAAAATACGGCGAGGCTTCACGTCGGCTTTATTTCTATAAATTAATTACCAGTTGGGTAAAACTAGGTAGCTGGGTACCTGCCTGTTGTACCTGTGCTGGAGACAAAAAACACAGCAGAGCCCATGTCAGAGCAAAATCCTTACTAAATACACAATGCTCACTATGTGAACAGTGCTGTGTATTTGCTGAGTATTTTGGAGCTGACAATGAGTTCTATGAGTGAAAGTTGCATCAAAATATGCTGACAGAATTGACATGCTGCAGATTTTTCCACTGAAAAATCTGCAGCATGGGTACAACACTTCTAATTTGGGCAGAGGCACATTTATCCGAGCTGCATGTGAGTATCTTGCAAGTGTCACATGGAACGGACACTTCCTCTCTGGAAGTTGATTGTGTTTCTATGGGGCTGACGAGCTCCCATCCAGAGAGGCAGAGGTCAGGGCGAATGACTCATGAAATGCATGCGACATACTCGCATGCATCTCGCATAGTATGTTTGCACCCTTTCCCATACAATTTGCAGGGAAGGTGCTGTACTGCGGAATTGTCAAAAACACAAAGAAAAAAACGTGGGAAAATTGAGACCAAAAAACTAGGGAAATCCACAGCATTGTCACAAATCCTAAAATTCACACACCAAAGTCCCTACTCAAAAATGTCACTCCACTTCCAAGCCCAGCCATGTGCCCAAAAAAATGTTTTCCCTCTACATATGGAGTATCAGCAGAAATTGGCCAATATATTTGAGCCCACTTTATCATGTTGCCTGTTAGAAAATGAAGAAAAAAAAAAAAAAAACCTCCCAAGCCCCCCCTTCCCCCAAAAAGTTTTTCTCTAGCCTTCATATGTTCATTTTCACAGCTCAACGTTATAACAATATGTGAAGCACCTGGGGAATCAAGGTCCACACCAAATATACAAATAAATTCATTGTGGGTCTAGTTTCCAAAATGGGCTCAATTGTGGGGGGTTCCACAGTTTCAGCACACAGGGACTCTCCAAATGTGACATGCCACCCACCATTCCATGAAAATCTGTGTTCCAAAAGGTCACTCCCTCCCTTCAGAGCCCTGCCATGTGCCCAAAAAGTGGTTTTCCACCACATATGAGGTAGTGGCGCTTTACAAAATTGTGCTGATTTAGACATGGTGGAAATGTGATTTATTAACTATTTTGTGTGATATAATATAACTCTCTGGTTTAACAGCATAAAAATGTGAAAATTGCAAAAAAACAAAAAAAAAAAACTCATTCTAAAATTTATCACTAACATCAAGTCCAATATGTCATGAAAAAAACCACATTCTCAGAATCACTGGGATCCACTGATGTGTTCCAGAGTTATTACTTCAAAGTGACACTGGTCAGAATTGCAAAAAAATGGCCTGGTCATTAGAGTCAAAAAAGGCTTGAGGGTGAAGGGGGTTAATCATCTATGTAATGCAATGCTAAGGAAATCCTGAAAACATGCACTGATGGTTGCTCCTGGGGACAGGAGTTAAGCAACACTGCTCTTGCATAGAGTTCACTAGAACTTCAAAGGAGCCACTGGAATACTCTTCCTCTATTCCATGATGGCATCATGGAGCTGGTGGATGTTAGAGGCCTTGCACGCTTACCTTCTGTTTCAGGATGTCTAAACCTACGGTCACATGCGGCAATTTTGCTAGCAATTTCACTGGCAATTTGCTGGTTGCAGTGAAATCATGGACACATTGTTCAATTTTGTTGCCATGTACAAATGGAACAATGTGTCCATGATTTCACAGCAACCAGCAAATCGCCAATGAATTTGCTAGCAAAATTGCCGCGTGTGACGGTACCTTTACAGATGCTCAATAGGGTTTTGATCTGGAGACATACTATGCCAGTCCAGCACCTTTACCCTCAATTTCTTTAGAAAGGCAGTGGTCATCTTGGAGGTGTGTTTGGGGTTGTCATGTTGGAATACTGCCCTGCAGTACAGCTTCCAAAAGGAAGGGGTAATTCTGTGCTTCAGTAGGTCACAGTACATGTTTGCATTCATAATTCTATAAATGAACTGTAGCTCCCCACAACTGGTAGCACTTATGCTGCCCCAATCCATGGTACTCCCACCACCATGCTTAATGTAGGAAAAAGACTCACTTGGCTTTGTACTCCTCACCTGGAGGCTGCCACAAACGCGTGACACTATCTGAACCAAAAACATTTATCTTGGTCTCATCAGACCATTGGTCATGCTTCAAGTAAAACATGTCCTTAGTCTGCTTGTCTTCACAGTGATATAAAGTGGGATAAAAGGGGATACAAGAGGCGCAGAGTCTATTTGTAAAGGAATACATGCATCTGTTGCAACAAATTTAGTTTTTGGCACCCACCCTTTAGATGTCTCGTATTTTCACTCAAAAGACCCGTATAGTGGATCAGCTCTTTGCATTCCTCTGGTCTGCAGCACAAATGTGGGAACTAGGTCAGCACTTAAATTTGATATTGAGAAAAATAGCTCATCATTAACCATCCCTATCCTCCGGAAGCGCCGAAAAAGGGTAATCTTCTCTGCAGCAATCTTAGCGGGCTTTCTTCTGCATCATCTTAAGAGGTTTCATTCTGGGACGACATTCATGCAGACCAGTTTGATGCAGTGTGTGGTTTATGTAATATAATAAAACCCATCACTTAACAATGAGAGTCTGCTCCAATGGTATTCATGGGGAATCCAGCATCCTCGTATTACAATTAGATACAAACCAAAAAACGAGGATTCAAATGCATATAAATATTTATTAATAAATGGACTTACAGCAGGAAGACACCAAGAGAAGACAAAACATTTGCACAACCCGGAATCTCACTAGTTAATTAGGTCCTGAGCACTATTATTAGCACATAGAATTATTGCACATATCCAAGGTCTCAAAGAAACGCCTCCCAGTCCATAAGGAACTTATTAAGGGTATCAGGTGTGTTCCGTTTCAATATACCAAAGAAAGTGCATAAATATAGTGCAGTGTATCAATTTACCTGCCTAAGGGTGAGTCCGGAGCTGCTGTGTGAGGGACCCAGTGTGTGGTTTATGGCCTGAGCACTGACAGGCTTACCTCCTACCCCTTTAATCTCTGCAGCATTGCTGGCAACTCTTATATGTCTATACAGATGATGCTGAGCATATACATCCATCTAAATTGGTTGACCATGGCGAGGCCTGTTCTGAGTGGAACCTGTCCTGTTATCCACTGTATGTCTTAGCGACCGTGCTGCAGCTCAGCTTCAGGGTGGTGGCAATCTTCTTATAGCTCAGTCCATCTTTATGTAGAGCAGCACTTTTTTTTTTCAGATCCACAGAGAATACTTTGCCATGAGGTGTTCAAAGATGGGTGGACATTTGGCAGCAGAGAGGTCAATGGGCAAGTAAAAACAAAACTTATTACAGATTTGCTTTTTTAGCAATGATGTCATTTAAAGTGGTCCAGTGATTATGATAAGGCAGGGTAAATACATATAAGATAAAAAAAATAAGTTCTGTTATGATCAATAAATATACATTACATCAGTTTTCTTCTTTTGACCCATGGGGAATCTCATGTTCATTAGAAAAATCCAAAATGCCTCTCTGTGATGCAATTGTCCGTGCTTTATCTCCACCTCTATTAGATGCTACAACTGTTTCCATTGCTTGTACTTTAAAACTATTCAAATGCATCAGCTGCATAGAAACACATGCAGATGATGCGCTCCTGTCCAGACAGTGGCCGTTCCGGGTGAGTCATGCGAAAATTGTTCGAGTATCTTACATGCGTCTCTCTCAATGTGTCCCTGCCCCGAGCTGAACTTACTCTTTACTATTTGCCATGAGGTGCAGTTTTGAACTTCCAGTGACCAGTATGAGTGTATAAGCAATAACAGCTGCTCCCTACTGATACTTGAGACCTTCCAACAATGAGTCACGATGCCAGAAAGGGATAATGGCTAATTGGGTACAATTTGGTCATTTTTTACTTAGGGGTGAACTCACTTATTTGCTAGTGGTTTAGACAATAATGACTTATTTAGAGGGCAAACCAAATGTACACTGTTATACAATGTGTACACTGAATACTTTATATTGTGTAAAAGTGTCAAATCTTCAGTGTTGTAAATATTTTATGATAACTTTTGGAACAAAACTGAGGGATGTACTCACTTTTGTGATATACTGCAAGTAGTCTAGTGTAACATATAGGCAAAGGATTACATTTCAAACTAAAATATTGTACAAACAAAAAAAAAAAAAGGTTTTTTTTCTTCTTTTTTTAAATCTTACGGATGAGTTTAAGAATTACTTCCTTCTTTAAAAGTTTTTTTTCGTCTACAAAATGATATATTCAATATTAACATGAATGTAGCAACCTATAAAAATGAAGCCAACAAGTGGCACTGAGTTGTGCTGCCCTTGTCCAGAATACAGGCCTGCCCAGCTGGTCACATCACCACAAGGCCCCATATAAAATATATATGTAGAAATTAAAGTATCAACAGAATTATATTGACCTGCAGGATAACGTTATTATGCACATAACACAGAAGTTAAAAAAAACCCCCACAAAGAATTGTGTGTCAGGGTGGGCACAACCTCAACTGAACTAATCTGTACCAGTGGGTTTATGTTTACCATGTCACCATTCTGCATTTGTCAGATACCAATTGCCTCTGTTCTTTCTATACACTCCTCCGACATTGGGAATTCTCACTGCCCATTCCAAATTTGGGATTTTGTACTAACCAGGGCTATTCTGACATCTTCCACATGCTATACGAGCTATTCTTGCAGTACTGCTTTGTATGTAACAGACCTCCTTTTTGCACATAATTTACTGACATTGAATTTCCACCTGCTGTATGTGTCGCCTCCTTATTGTGAGACTCTGTTTTAACCTTCTTTATATATTTCAATAAAGTGTATTTTATATTTTCTTGCCTTGGTTATCAGGTCAATTTATTTTTTCCATGGGACTAAGATTATGTGTTTATGGCCTATTTCACATGTCGAACATTCACGGTCTCAGTATGAACTGCAATGTTTGGACTAGCTGTGGATCTCTCAAACCAAGCTCAACGGTCATACTTATGTCTGAGGCTGTTGAGTATGGGTACGAAGATCCACAACTAGTTCAGATACCGCGGTTCATTCTTGTACCATGAATGTCAAGTAAAAATGGACAAAGCAGTAGTCCCACATACAGCATTTTTTTATATGTATATCAAGTTAGGAAGGAACACAAAGTGCAACCTATATACCCCTAACACAAACCAGGTAAAGTTTGTAACCTCAGTATTAGCCCGTTTACACCCTGATCGGGGAATGGCCCAAATAATTGGGGGGGATTTTAATATGGCATTTTCCAAGACTGGAGACAGGTTGGTCCATAAACCTTCCAGTAATGCAAAATTGACAGAACGGGTCTCCACTGACTTTCGGAAACTTATTCGTAGATACACACTATATGACCTATGGCGCATTGACAACCCGACGGATAGGAGATACACGTTCTACTCACACCCGCATGGCTCTCACAGCCGTATAGACTATTTCTTTGGGGACGTGATTTCAGTTCGCTCATTGTTATCAGCTTCCATTGGCACTATAACATGGACGGACCATGCCCCTTTGATAATAGATCTCAAATTGATGCCAGTTCCACCTAAGTTGAATCATTGGAGACTGAATGAGTCCCTTCTCACTAATAAAATTACATGAGACAAACTGCGGGAATCCCTTGTAAACTACTTTACAGAAAACACCCCCACTTCTCCGTCATTGTCTGTCCTATGGGAAGCCCATAAGGCGGTTTTCAGGGGTGAGTGCATTGCACTATCATCTAGGATTAAAAAGGATGCAAAATCCCGATACCTGCAAATAGAAGGGGAATTAAGGAAAGCAGAGGCACGACTACTGACACACCCAACCAGATCGCTTCTTAAAGAAATAGTGGACCTGAGAAGCCAACTGAAAGCCATCTCCCATAGTAAGGTGGAGACCCTTCTTAGATATTCTAGGCAGAAATTCTATGAATACAGCAATAAGGCACACACGATGTTGGCTAAGAGATTGAGGGATCAGGCCACCAATAATTCCCCATACGGTATTAAGGATCCGACAGGTGTGATCCATTATGACCCGGTTAAAGTAGCTCAAATTTTCCATGATTATTATTCTTCCCTCTACTCTCTTCCCCCCCATCACATCAACCCCCAGGTGAACAAAACCGACCTCTGGACGATTACCTCTCATCATGCCACCTACCTAAACTATCCCAGTCTGCTTTAGACGAACTAAACCAGAAAATTACGTCGGACGAAATTGCGGCAATAGTGAAAAATCTACCGAATCGGAAAGCACCGGGTCCAGACGGGTTGCCCTATCTCTACTATAAAACTTACATAGATATGCTATCCCCACATATGGTAAATCTGTTTAATAATTTCATGGAGGGGGGGATGATACCCGACTCACTTCTTCGTTCATATATTACTGTAATCCCAAAGGAGGGCAAAGACCCGATGGAATGTGCAAGCTATCGCCCCATCAGTCTGTTAAACTCTGATTTGAAAATCTTCACTAAGCTTTTGGCAGAGAGGCTGGGGTCCTTGCTTCCACATTTAATACACAAGGATCAGGTAGGATTTATACGTTTCCGACAGGCGGGGGATAATACTAGACGTATCCTAGACTTGGTCGAGGTGACCAACAGAGGAGCGGGGGAGGCCCTTTTGCTAAGTTTAGATGCTGAGAAGGCCTTCGACAGGCTAGATTGGACATTCATGTTCCACTCTCTTCACCACTTTGGCCTGTCGGGACCTTTTGTTACGGCTCTGAAAGGTCTATATTCATCACCCACTGCTCTGGTGCGCCTTCCTCACGCACATTCCAGAGACCTGCTCATAAAAAATGGAACGCGACAGGGGTGCCCCCTTTCTCCTCTGTTGTATGTCCTCAGTATTGAACCATTAGCTGCGCAAATTAGACTGAACCCGGATATATTGGGAATCCAGCTTAAAGGTAAACAATTCAAAATCGCCCTGTTCGCAGATGATGTTATACTCTCCTTGACAAACCCTATAACCTCCCTCCCTAACCTACAGGCCACTATCGCATCTTATGCTAAACTATCAGGCTATAAAATCAACTCTACAAAAACTGAAGCACTGCCCATAAATATCCCGGAACCTAAACTTCATCTCCTTAAAAGTTTATATAAATATACATGGCGCACAACATCCATCCGATACCTGGGGATCAATATGACCTCTAGCTACAAAACAATATTCCAAGCTAATTTCCCACCCCTCATTCAGAAAGTAGAAGCTCAGCTTAAAAAATGGTCATCCCTTCAAATTTCGCTCTTGGGGAGAATAGCAGCTGTGAAAATGTCCATTATACCCCGGTTTTTATACCTATTTGAAACATTATCAGTAAAAGTACCCGTAGTAATTCTAAAAAGAATCCAGTCATTTTTAATGAAGTTTATCTGGCATTCGGGGAGACATCGAATACCAGCCTCGGTCCTTTGTGCGCCAAGACGACAGGGAGGTGTTGCATGCCCAGATATTTTACTATACTACTACGCTACGCACCTACGCCATTTGTCTCACTGGACGACATTGTCAGCTTGTACCAGATGGTCAGAGGTAGAACAATTATGGCTAGCTCCATACCACCCTGCTTCATTGATATGGGGCAAACCCTCGGAGATTCCCTCCAAAATGTTGTTGGGACCAATGTCTTTCACCAGAGGCATTTGGGATAGATGCAGGATTAAATTTCAGATGGCGACACACACCTCTTCTCTGACCCCTTTCCTGTATAGCCCACACATTTCGGGAGCCATGGACTCTGCTACTATGCGAAAATGGGAGGAAGCAGGCCTCTTTTGTTTCCGTGATATACTAAACCCACTTACCCACAAAATACGCTCTTTTACCGAACTATGCTCGCTTTATAAATTACCGGTAACCCTTGGCTTTTCGTACCGACAAATAATTCACTACCACGCGTCGATCATGGGAGTTAATAAATATACTAAACCAACCCAATTTGAAACCCTTTGCTCTCGGGGACCCTCTACAAAGGGTCTAATATCAGATATATATGCTATTTTGAACTCTCGAAGTATCCAAGGTCCCCTCAAACATGCCTATATGGCACGATGGGAAACATGGCTAGGACGGGAAATCTCTGATTCGATGTGGAAGGTGATATGGGAGAGAACCTTCAGAACGTCAATTAATACCCTATACAAAGAGAATCAGATGAAAATTTTGATGACGTGGTATAACACCCCCGAGAAGCTTCATAAGTTCAACCCGGCAATACCTGATAATTGTTGGCGATGTGACCAGAGAAATGCCTCATTATACCATCTATTTTGGTCCTGCCCGATAATCCGAGGCTTTTGGGGGTCAATAGCAACAGTGTTGACACGGGTTATGGGTCATATTCTACCAGTAGACCCGGCTCTATACCTCTTAAATCTGTTCCCTTTAAGCTTGAATAAACCCAAGAGCAAACTCCTAATGCTTCTTCTTACGGCAGCAAAATGCCTGATATCCCTCAATTGGAGGAAGAGGGCTCCACCTTCGTTGTCCGACTGGCTTATACGGATAAAGGACCTCCGATCAATGGAACAACTGACCGCCACGCTTCATAACACAATGGACAAATTTACCCAGACTTGGCAGATATGGGATCTCTCCATGGACTCACAACAATTGTAATATATGGAGGATATATGTTGATGTTCTCGAATTTTGATATTGGAAAATGTAATGTGGACTTATTATTATGAAATCACATTTGGTATTGTTCTGATTGTTGACATGACTTAAAAAATTAATAAAAATCAAAGTTGGAGGAAGGAACACAAAAAAGGGGTTAAAGTTCACTTTGGCACTATAAAGTCTGCTATTCTGTCTTATATTAGGAGTAGAACAGCAGACCTCATTGCAGGGACACATCTGTTCTATGATTGAGAACTGCTTGACCTCTGTTATGGTGGGTTTACACACACCAATCATTGTATCCAATATCTGAACCAATCTCTGGTTGCAGTGAAATCATGGACAGATTGCTCCATGTTGTACACAGCCACAAAATGGAACTATGTGTCCATGATTTCACTGCAACCAGAGATCTGTTCAGATATTGGATACAATGATTGGTGTGTGTAAACCCACCATTAGGTCAATCACTTAAAATGGGGTTAGGTCAAACTTCTGTTGGGGCGTCTGTGAGGCTTCTAACATCACCCAATCCTACGGTCATAAAATTTTAACTTTATATAAACAATACATATTAACCTATATGGTATACAGTCATGCCAGCGGGCTGTATCAGCCAATTGTAGCATGTAGCAACTCTACACAGTATATATTAAAACAAAGAGGAAAAATGTGGAGTTTGGAATGCTTTAGAAAAAAAACTATTTTAGAAAGAGTATGCTGGACAGACAAGGTGATATACAAGCTTGCAGATGTTATACAGAAACTTGGCAAGTATACAGAATCAGAGCAGTCATAGAACACAGAAATGTTGCATCCAGTAATGATTATATATTTGCTGGATATAACACAGTTACACTTATATCTACAGGATATTTAGAAAGATTCCTTTTCTGTATACGTCAAGTGTCATATACCAGACTTTAATGCACATCTCATGTGAATGACTGATCTAAAGCATTCTTGTGCAAAGGGCAGTGTAGGTCTGAAGCAGGATCTGTATGTTATCAATATAAAGCATAATAGCTGCAATACAAGACCATTCTGTTATCGACATCTCACTAGCCCATGCAATACATTACCAAGATCAAAGCAAGCTTGTGCGATGGGGGAGTGATCCCTGGAGGACCCCTACATACATTTCACGTGTTACAAGTCAATTAAAGTGCAGTGCTTCATCATGGGGATGTCATCGTCCCCTCAATATGGGCCTTAAATAATGACCAGGTCCAGTCATGTGATTAGATTTAGCCAGTCAAAGCGCCGTATTTGGTGCATGCGCACTCACCAAGGCCATCCGTTCCCGCCCCTACAGCGTCACCGTCAGACCAGGAAGCCTGTGGGTAACCAGGCAACCAAGTCAGACGCCGGTCTAATCACGTGACCGGACCTGGTCATTATTTAAGGCCCATATTGAGGGGACGATGACATCCCCATGATGAAGCACTGCACTTTAATTGACTTGTAACACGCGAAATGTACGTAGGGGTCTTCCAGGGATCACTCCCCCATCGCACAAGCTTGCTTTGATCTTGGTAATGTATTGCATGGGCTAGTGAGATGTCGATAACAGAATGGTCTTGTATTGCAGCTATTATGCTTTATATTGATAACATACAGATCCTGCTTCAGACCTACACTGCCCTTTGCACAAGAATGCTTTAGATCAGTCATTCACATGAGATGTGCATTAAAGTCTGGTATATGACACTTGACGTATACAGAAAAGGAATCTTTCTAAATATCCTGTAGATACAAGTGTAACTGTGTTATATTCAGCAAATATATAATAATTACTGGATGCAACATTTCTGTGTTCTATGACTGCTCTGATTCTGTATACTTGCCAAGTTTCTGTATAACATCTGCAAGCTTGTATGTTACTTTTTATCCTGCACAATTGTATATCACCTTGTCTGTCCAGCATACTCTTTCTAAATAAAAAAAAGCTTTTTCTAAAGCATTCCAAACTCCACATTTTTCCTCTTTGTTTTAATATAAACAATATAAGAAACTGAAGAAGGAGAAGAATATACTGTAGAACAGTTTCTCCAGTTGAACTCAATACCTAGTCTTTGTGTCTCAGTGTTCCCTGTTTGAAGTGATATTCTGTGCAGGTCTCCAAATTTATTTTCAGATCATTCATAGCTCCAGTACTGTCATTGCTACATTGTGAAGTTTCCCTTGTACCTTTTTCAGTTGTGCCTCTAGATAGAAAAGATCTTGATAGTTCTTTGTCTCTTTTCTTCTTTGTTTTAAAGTGTCAGCAAAACTATAACTGGAAGAAAAAAAACAATAATTATGTTAATATGCTAATTATTGCAATCAGATGAAGATTACAAGAAAATGATTATCCTCCACAACGTCTCGTTGGGCATCTTGAGTCAATACTAATAATCCTCTTTTAGGGGTCTTCTACAGCCAACAGGCGCTGATGCGTTACACTTTTTAAAGAAATTTCATTTGACCTTGAACTCTTGCACTCTGTGTGCTTTCAATTCAAACTCCAAACATCCCTGTCCCCCATGCTGAATCTAACATTCTGCCCAGGTCTAGAGCCGAGATCATTCCATCATCACTGTCCCTATAAAAGGTACCTTTACACGCGGCAACTTTTCTAGGAATTTCACTGGCAATTTGCTGGTTGCAGTGAAATCATGGACACATTGTTCTATCTTGTGGCCGTGTACAAATGGAACAATGTGTCCATGATTTCACTGCAACCAGTAAGTTGCCAGTGAAATTCCTAGAAAAGTTGCCGCGTGTAAAAGGTACCTTAAGGGAATTTAGACTGTGAACCCCTGCAAGTGTGGGGAGAACATGCAAACTCCTTGCAGATGTCCTTGGATTTGAATCCAGGACCCCAGCGCTGCAATGAAACAGTGCTAACGACCAGGGCTGTGGAGTCAGTAAGCCAAACATCCAACTTAAGACTCCTCAATGTCCCTGAATCAGACTAAGGCCCCTTTCACATCAGCGGTTTTTTTTAAATCGCGGCAGATGCGGTGAAAAAACCACATCTGCCGCGATTACCGCATACCGGCTGCGGTTGCGGCAAGCCCCAAACAATGTATAGGCGGGCTTGCGGCAGGTGCGGTTTTGGCACTTGCAGCAAGTGCGGCCGCGAAAAAAACCGCGGTCAGCTGCGGGTTTTTCACGGCCGCACCGGCCGCAAGTGCCAAAACCGCACTTGCTGCAACCCCGCATATGCCCTAAGATCTGTCTGTTGTGTGACTCATTCATTGAAGACAGAAGGGAGGGGGCATGAGGAGTGTGATGTTTGCTGCATCTGTGAACTCTTCATGTCATTGTGTGTACCTGAGGCATGTGTGTAGTGTGTGCAGTCTGAGATATTTCTATGGGCCACGTCACACACATCAATTTGGTGAACGATATTGTTAGCGAACACATGCACGCGCGATCGCTAACAATATCGTTCACATCGCTGGTGAGCTGTCATACAGGCAGACTCACCAGCGAGAACGCTGGTAACCATGGTAAACATCGGGTTAGTAGGCGCCGCACGGCGCTTAGTAACCCGATGTTTACCATGGATACGAGCTCCTAGCATAGGCTGCGAGGCGCTGGGAGCTCGTTAATCGTTGGTCTGCCAGTGTCACACAGCAATGCTGCGTGTCCACCAGCCGACCAACGATAGATTTGTGAAAATGTTCACAAATCTGCTATCAAACAATCAAGCGATTTTTCAAAGAAATATTGCTTGATTGCAAGCAGCGACGCACAAACGATATCACTTAAGCAATCAAAAAATCAGGTCGCTTAAGCAATATTGTTCAGTCAATTGATGCGTGTGACATGGCCCTATGTGATTACAAAAACATTTGATCATTTGCTCAGCAGAGACACACATTAGGCTGGATACACACCACGAATTTTTTGGATCCGGGGCTCTCCGATGTGAACTGGACAGCCCCGAAACTGAGTTTGCCCCTAATGTAACCCTATGGTGCCAGATGGCAGTTATTTGCTATCCAGTTTGTTGTCTGTCCGGCTGGATCCGGTTTATTTAGTTTTTTGACCCGGACACAAAAATCTGAGCATATGCAGCATTGTGTCCAAGGCAAAAAAAAAACAAACCACGGATCCTCCCGAATCCGGGGCGATCCGGCGCCCATAACATGGGAGTCTATGGGCACTGGATCGTGTCTGATCCGGCAGACAAACGATCCGGTTCCCGTACGGTGAAAGAGCGCCGGCTCTGAAATTCAAGCCGTGCTTGATCAGCACCTGGACAGCACAGCTGAAAGAGCTGCGGCTGAGATTTCAGCACTGCGGCTAGCTCCCCTGCTCCAGCTATGCTGAAATTTCAGCACTTGGACAGACAGCTGCTGATTCCGGCACAAAAGAGGATTGGAGTGCATATCTGCGCTTTGGTTCCGTTTGTCCGGGGCTGTCAAGTTCTGTCCAATGCATCTGCAAAACACCAGACAGAACCTGACAGGGAAAAATTGTGGTGTGAAGCCAGCCTTACTTGTCTGCAGGAAAACCAATCTTTATATTAAACAGATATCTTAGGCCGCGTTCACACCACGGCTCGATCAGGTCCAGGGCTGTCCGATGTAAACCGGACAGCCCCGAACACAATGTTGACATATACAGCCGTATGGGGCCGGATGGAACTGGATGGCAGCTATGTGCCATCCAGTTATCATCTGTCCGGGAGGATCGGGTGAATTCACATTTTTCTCCTGGACACAAAAGTTGCTTGCGAAAATCTGCCCAAATAGGATCCTCGGCGATCCGGTGCTCCCTAACATGGGAGTCTATGGCGCCAGATCGCCCCGGTCCGAAAAAATATTGGATCCGGTAACCGGACGCCGGCTGCTGAAGCTTAGCAGCGAGCGCTGCTAAACTTCAGCACCACCAGCTGTCCCCTGCAGAGATTTCAGGACCGCGGCTAATGGTAGCTAGCCGCGGTCCTGAAATCTCTACAGGGGACAGTTGGTGGTGCTGAAGTTAAGCAGCGCTCGCTGCCAAACATCAGCAGCCGACGTCCGGTTACCGGATCCAATGTTTTTGGCGGACCGGGTGATCTGGCGCCATAGACTCCTATGTCAGGGAGCGATATTGAAATGTCAGCAGCTGCGGCTGCAATTGAGGAATCCGGCAAACATGCCCTCCGCTTCTGTTTGCAAATCGGGTCCGGGGCTGTCCGATTCACATCAGACAGCCCAGTTCCTGATCACACCACGGTGTGAAGCCGGCCTTACAGATAGCACAGCGCACGACAAAACACATCCCCCCTCCCAGATCAGAGCAGAGAGGGGATGGCGTGAACACAAGCCTGGATGGGTGTGGATATTTAAATAACACTTATACAGCAGTTGGACTAATCGACTGGTAATATAATGGAGAGGACTAATGCAGGAGCTGCCTGCAGGTTCTGACAATGCTGATAACATGGAAACTACAAAGTGTACAAAAATGATTTTACATGTTTTTAAAAGGTTGCCCAGGCAATATTCAAGGGTAATATTAGTATCATACTGAAAAATGACGTGAGTAGCTCTTTAGACCCTAGGCTTTCCTTTCCGGTGTCTCAGTCAGTGGACTACTCTAACTGGGCCTCACAGAGGCGGGATTCAACGGACATTAACCCACTTACGTGGTAATCCTGCTAGCAGGGGCTAAGTGATTAAAATCTTTTTGTTGGGGTCGCATGTTCCTCTGGGACCAGATCATCTCGAACCCCTGAGAAGGGTTGTAAACTTATTTGTTTAGAATAGTACCTTGATTGTAGTAAATATTCCATCAGGGATGGGTGCAAAAGTAAAATTTACAGCTTATCTTAAAGGTTATTATTAACTTTGTGAATTTTGTCTGTATATTTCTTATGTCTCAAAATCCTTTCATAAGAATGATTGTATGTCTTTAATGTGTTTTTCAAAATTCAATAAAAATGAGATTAACCGAAAAATGACCTGACAGAGTCCCTTTAACTTCCAGAACTCAATTATAAATGGCAATGAAAATAGAAATCAGAAAAATGTAAGGCTACGTTCACACACTGCGTATTTTTACGCAGCTGCGCTTTTTTACGCGCATATTTTGTGAAATACGCAGCTCCTTTCACACACTGCGTTTTTTTTCTGCGCTTTTTCAGAGCCCATTTATCATGTGAGCAATGGAAAAACGCAGAGAAAAACTGCAGAAAGAATTGACATGGTGATTCTTATTACGTGCGCGTTTTTGCAGTGAAAATGAATGCGTAAAAAAAAGCACAAATACGCAGTGTGTGAATGGATTGTGTCAAAACCCATAGGTTTGGCTGGGCTGCTTATCCAGAATTGCATTTTCACTGCAAAAAGCGCGCGTAAAAAAACGCAGCAAAAAAAACGCAGGTAAATACAGAAAACGCAGCAGCAGAGAGGAGCAGCAAAATACGCAATGTGTGAACGTAGCCTTAGTGTGATATGGCTCATGTAAGGTCAGAGATTGTAATTTTATTACATTATTCATAGGCAGTCACCAAATATCCCTAATGAAAACAAAGTAAACTATCACATGGAATTTACTACGATCCTAACTGCTTTCACAAAATATGTTGATTACCCAGAAAAGAAAGGTATACCAGAATTAAAACACTAAAAATCAGTTGGCCATCAACCTACGACGTCTATTTATTAATATGCAAACAAAACCAGAAATCCAGGGGAAGAGCGGTGCTCTCACTTGATGCTGCAAAAGCTTTTGATCGCGTTGAGAGGGAGTACTTGTGGGCGGTGACGAAAAAAAATATGGTGCTTAGCTTAGCATTTATGACTTGGGTTCAACTCTTTTACTCAGTTCCAGTGGCAAGAATCCAGATAAATGGAGCTCTCTCTGATACTATTCACCTGGCTAGGGGAACCAGACAGGGATGCCCACTATTTCTCCCTGCTGTTCGCATTAGAGCCCCTGGCTGTTGGATAATGATCTAAAAACAATACATAACGATTTGTTTATAAAACAGTAGAAGAAAAAAGGACACAGGACATGTGTACTGCTGATCTAAGGAGCTAACACTAAGTAAATGTAAACATTATCTTCCTGCAGATACACCCCGGCAGGTGACTAGCATAGGAAAGCTAAGCAAGTGAAACGACATGAAACAAAGTAGAAACATGCAAAAAGAACAATTATTTCCAAAGTCCAAAGAAAACAAACGCCCAAAGGGGCAACAGGGTGTCTGCTGTGTACCCAAATGATGGCTCAGAGAAAACCATTTTACGGCGAGTACACAAAAATCCGTTTTTCTCTATCGCATCATTGGGGGACACAGGACCATGGGACGTCCTAAAGCAGTCCCTGGGTCAGAAATAAATCAAGGAGCAAGGAGTAGTCCTAGACTTCCTGGACCACCTAGGTAGATAGGTGAGGCACAGCCGCCTAAAGGATCCTTCTACTGACGCTAGCATCAGCTGAGGCCTAGGTATGGACCCTGTAGTGCTTAGCAAATGTGTGCAGACTAGACCAGGTGGCTACTTTGCACACTTGTTCCACTGAGGCATGGTGCTAAATGGCCCAGGACACTCCAACCACGCGAATGGAATGAGCCCGTAGTCTGCTAGGAACGGTAACATTTTTAAGATGGTAGGCTTTCTGAATAGTGGAACGAAGCCAACGGGCCAGTGTAGCCTTTGAAGCAGCCTGGCCTTTCCAGGGGCCCTCTGGAAGGACAAACAGGCTGTCCGTCTTCCTGAAAGAAGCTGTCCTGGAAATGTACTACCTGAGGGCCCTCACAAGGACAAGAATATGCAGTGCCTTCTCTACTCTGTGCACTTGCGCCAGACAAAAGGATGACAGAATAATGTCCTCGTTGAAGTGGAAAAAAAAAAAAAAGAAGGCACCTTAGGAAGGAAGGCAGGAACTGGACGCAGTACCACCTTGTCTTGATGGAAAGAAAATAAAAGGCTCTCGGCAAGAGAGCACCGCTAACTCAAAACACACCTGATGGATGTGATTGCCACCAGGAAAGCTACTTTCAAGGACAAGAGGTAGCAAAACCTCTCTTAGGGTTCAAAGGGTGACTTTTGAAGTCCATTCAAAACTAAATTAAGGTCCCATGAATCTAGTGGTAACCGATAAGGAGGGACCATGCGAGATACTCCGTGGGAAAAGGTACTCACTTGGGGCTTCATAGCGAGACGGCACTCAAAAAAAAAAAAACAGAGCAGAGATCTGCCCCTTCAGGGAACTCAGGGCAAGGCCTGATTGTAAGCCAGACTGGATGAAACTGAACCACAGGAATGGATAGAGGAAGAGGGGAGAAGACTGTCCTTGCACCATGAGAAAAACAGTTTCCACGTGCGGTGGTAAATGTGAGATGAGGCCGGTTTACAGGCCCTAATAATGGTGCTGATGACGTCCGGAGAGAATCTGGCGAACACCAAGACCCAGGTGTCAACGGCCACACTGTCAAATTCAGTGCCCTGGAATTCTGGTGGCAGATAGGACCCCGAGTCAGGAGATCTGGTAGATCTGGAAGGCGCCAAGGGACGTCTGTGAGAAGCCTCACCAGATCAGCGTACCAGGCGCGTCTGGGCAAGTCTGGGGCTATAAAAATGACGGGGAAAGCCTCTGCCCTGATTTTCCCAGAGTACCCTCGAGAGTAAGGGAAGAGGAGAAAAGGTGTATGGTAAATGGAACTGACGCCAAGAACATACCAGTGCGTCAGCTCCGATAGACAACGGGTCGTGTAAGCGGGCTATGAACGCGGGAACCTGGGCGTTCAGTCGAGACGCCATCAGGCCCACATCCGGATTTCCCTAGCGGATGCATATTTGGTGAAACACCTCCGAATGGAGAAACCATTCTCCGGCGCCGAGGCCTTGACGACTCAAAGTCCGCCTTCCAATTCTCCACCCAGGAACGTGTACTGCCGAGATGACAGAGTTTGTCGACTCAGCCCAACAGAGGATCCTCTCCACTTCGAGAAGCGCCGCTGACTGGACGTGGATGTGGTGGCACGCCAGAAGGTTGTGAAAAGACCTGAGGGCAAGCGCTATTGCCCGAATCTCCAGGAGGTTTATCGGCAGGGATGGTTCTCGTGTGGTGCAACGGCCCTTGGCAGTGTGATGAGGGTATACTGCCCCCCCAACGCAGTAGGCTGGCATCTGTGGTGAGGACTAGCCAATGTACTGGGAGAAAGGACCGGCCCTTGGAGAGGGAGGCTGGATGAAATCACCAGAGAAGTGCGTGCCTGACCAGGGTGTTCAGGCGGAATGTCTTGTCTAGAGAAAAAGGGGCTCCTGTCCCAGGTGGTAAGGAGGGCCAGTTGCAGTAGGCAAAGGTGAAATTGGGCAAAAGGAACTGCCTCCATCGCTGCAACCATTTTCCCTAGGACCCTCATGCCAAAGCGAATGGAATGTGGGGAAGGGTGGGGGAGATTGCGCACTGCCCGACGTAGTGTAGTTGCTTTGTCCTGAGTGAGGGAGACCAAACCTTGGTACGTATCGAAGTCCATGCCTAAGAAAATGATCGAATGTGCTGGAATTGGCGACAACTTTACAAGATTGACTAGCCAATCTAGACGAGACAAGGCGTCTACGGTTAACTGGACACTTTCCGTGCAGTCCTGGAAGGACGGGGCTTTGATTAGGAGGTCATCGAGGTAAGGCAGAATGACTACTCCCTTGGAATGAAGGACACTTATGGCCGCCGCCATGACCTTTGTAAATACCCTTGGGGCAGTAGTGAGACCGAAGGGCAGAGACACAAATTGGAAGTGGAGATCTTGTACCGGGAAACGCAGGAATTGTTGGTGGGTATGAGCAATGGGCACATTAAGATATGCGTCTTATGTGTACAGAGGCGAGGAATTCCCCCTGCTCCATAGACATGATGGATCACAGAGACTCCATTCTGAACAGACTGATGCATACGTGTTTGTTCAAATGTTTGAGGTCTAGAATGGGGCGCACGGACCCATCTTTTTTGGGAACCACGAAGAGGTTCAAGTAGAAACCTCTGAAACGCTCGGATTCTGGTACGAGAACGATTACGCCTGCTTGTTGGAGCCTTGAAGAAGGCTTGACCGTCCTTTGGAGACTTTGGGGTAGTGGAGGTGAAAAAACGGCATGATGGGCGAGAGGTAAACTAGTAACCAGAAGACACGAGATCTTGCACCCATCTCTCTGTGGAGCATAGCCAGATGTAACTGAAAAGTCGTAGGCGGCCGACGATGGGGGCGTCTTCCGGTAAGCAATGGAAGTCAGGAAGAGGAGAACCGATGTGATTGGGACTCTCTGGGCTTAGACTGTTTTTGTCTGGGCTGCCAGGAGTTCGGTTTGAATTACTCGGTAGGTTTGTCCCTGCAGAGGACGGGTAGACAAGAGGGGTGCTCAAGAGGCTGCCCAGCCAAAAGAGTTATGAAAGGAACGAAATGTGGTCTGTTGTCTTCTGACAAAAGGACGTTTTGGCTTGTGTTGGGGGAGAGGTACTTTTACCTCCCGTGGCGTCTGAAATGAGCTTGTCGAGACGTTCGACAAACAGGAGACCGGGAAAGTAAGGGAGGCTGGTAAGAGATTTCTTTGAGGCAGAACCAGCCTGTCACTGCCGAAGCCAAAGGGCCCTGCGGATGCGGATGGCAATGGCATTAGAAGCAGCGAACGCCGCACAGGTGGCAGAGTCTAAAGAAGCCTGAATCAGGTAAGCCGCCGCAGCGGTGATCTGAGAGGTTAGGTTGGTAAAGTGTTGAGGGAGTTGAGACTCCTGTAAGGATTTCGTTGCTTTGGCAACCCATGCACAGGAGGGCGAAAGGGAGGATCCCGCTGCCTCGAAGGCCGAGCGTGCGAACTGTTCCACCTGTGTGTCTGCTGGGTCCTTGATAAAGGACATGTCTGCCAAGGATAGTAAGGTTTTTGCTGCAAGTCGAGAGACAGGGGGATCCACTGATAGAGAGTCTGCCCAAACTTTAGGTAGTGTCAAGGTAAAATAATATCATGCTGGGTTTGCGGTTACCGAAGCTCTCATCTGACTTCTCCCTTTGTTTAGCTAAAATTGCTTGGAATTCCGGGTGGTGAGCAAAAACATTTTGCGGCTTATTAGCCTGTTTGAAGGACACTGTATGGTCCGGTGTCGTGGACGGTGTGTTGTCGACGTTTAGAGTGTGGTTTACAGCTGCCATTTGATGATCAGACCTCCATTGACTCCCTGAGAGGTCTATGTCAGAAGAGTCATCCAGGTCCGGGAAACATTACCCATCCCCTTGGTCTCCAGACATGGCAGAATATGGACCCTGGTCTTGAGAGGGGATCCGTGAGAGCGGCGCGAAGAAACGGGTGACAAGTTTCTATGTGACGTCTTTCTGACCGCTACCGCAGATATTGTACGTGTTCCACATGCATCTGATGTACCCTCTGGGGATGGATCACCTGCGTGCACCCTGTCCTAGCAGCCAGAGCTACTGGGGGGGGTTGGTTGTCAGTACTGCATGGCCTGGACCAAGTTATGGGACAGCTTTTCCATGGACTGGGACAAAATTAATGTCCAGTCCGGTGGACTCAGGTCCCTGGGCTGCTGGTGGAAGCAGCAACAGCAGCGGAGGGTTCCAGGGTTTTTCAGGGGTGCAGGCCTGACAGTGAGGGGTAGTATGTCTACTCGGGAGCTCAGAGTGGTAGGTGACACAGGAGGAGTAATAAACCATATGGGCTTTTGCTTTCTTTGTCCCTATAGGGTGTGTGTGTGTCCCTGGGGGGAAGGGGGGTCTATGTGGTGTGTGACTGTTATGTGTGTGTCTCTTTGTGGTGTGTGTTCGGGTGCGTGGTGAATATCCAATGTTGGGGCCCCACCTTAGTGACTATATGCTGGTATATGCGGTTAGTCTTTGGTGCTGTCATTAAGCCCCTCTCATTCACAATTGTCAACTGGTAACTGTCACTTTTTCCCCCATTATGTAGATAGGGCCAAAATTGTTTGGTGAATTGAAACGCGCAGGGTTAAAATTTCGCCTCACAACATATCCTATGACGCTCCCGGGGTCCAGATGTGTGACTGTGCAAAATTTTGTGGCTGTAGTTGCGACGGTGAAGATGCCAATCCCGGACACACACACACACAGCTTTATATATTAGATATGGTACATTTGTTTCTCTTGTAGTTTTGCTGCTTATTAATCAGATTTCTATTTTTGAAGGATAATACGAGACTTTGTGTTTTAGGGCGATTATGTGGCAAGGTTAGTGTATGTGTGGTGAAATGTGTTCAAGCACGTGGTAGTGTGTGGCGCATTTTGTGCGTGTTCATATCCCCATGTGTGGTGAGTATCCCATGTCGGGGCCCCACCTTAGCAACTGTACGGTGTATAATATTTGGCGCCATCGCTCTCATTCTTTAAGTCCCCCTTGTTCACATCTGGCAGCTGTCAATTTGCCTCCAACACTTTTCCTTTCAAATCAAAAAAAGGACTAGCTCCAACCACCTAATATTCCCAGGACTCCCAGGCAAACCGGAAAGTGGCTTGGCAACCACCAGTAGCAATAGAAAAAGGTGTAGAATCCCGTGCCACAAAATTCCTTTTTATTTTCAAAAGTTTTAAAAATCACACATGCTCCAGAGGAGCTCCTGGACGCGTTTCGTGGGTCTAGCCCACTTAATCGTCAGTACAATGGCAATACAGACAAAAAGAATATATACAATTTAAAAGCAAAAAACAGCCCCCTCTCGCATGTGTGACAAATATACATCAATTATTTCTAACCAATCACATACCTGCAGGTTCTAAAAGAGTTAAAGGGAAAAAATATGTGGGGAAGAAGAGGGGGAGGGGAGGAAAAGAGAAAGAGAGGAAAAAGAGCTGATAACAGAAAGTAAAAGAGAGAAAATTTTTTTATAAATAAATAGAGAAGGAATGAAGGGGAGGGAAAGTGTAGCGACACTCCTGACATTAATAAGGCTTTCCATGCCTTGGAAAAAGTCTTAATTCAACACCTGAAAGTATGGTGGGACCATGCATCTTTGGAGAAATATCTATCCAAAAAGATGATCCCTAGAGGTCTCCGTATCAAGAAAATGGCCACCACCACTTTCAACGAGGAATTTACTTGTAAGTGGAATAATATCCTCACAGAATGTTCACTGAGATTGATTACCTTGATTATTTCTGAGGAGGAGGCAAAATTGGAATCCTTAGAAGTATCGGTACAAACCTTACAAGATGAAGCAGATAAATTTATATCATTGGACACATATGAGGTCTTATATAATAAGATGCATAAGAAAATAGATGAACTAGAAAAGACCATTATTGAAATGAAGAAATTTGTGTAATTAACAGCACCTGTAACTTACCTGTGGCACCTAACAGGTGTTGGCAATAAATAAATCACACTTGCAGCCAGTTAACATGGATTAAAATTTACTCAACCTCTGTCCTGTCTCCTTGTGTGTACCACATTGAGCAAGGAGAAAACAAAGAAGACCAAAAGAACTGTCTGAGGACTTGAGAAACCAAATTGTGAGGAAGCATGAGCAATCTCAAGGCTACAAGTCCATCTCCAAAGACCTGAATGTTCCTGTGTCTACCGTGCGCAGTGTCATCAAGACGTTTAAAGCCCATGGCACTGTGGCTAATCTCCCTAGATGTGGACGAAAAGAAAAATTGACAAGAGATTTCAACGTAAAATTGTGCGGATGGTGGATAAAGAACCTTGACTAACATCCAAACAAGTTCAAGCTGCCCTGCAGTCCGAGGGTACAACAGTGTCAACCCGTATTATCCCTCAGCATCTGAATACAGAGGGACTGTATGGTAGGAGACCCAGGAAGACCCCACTTCTTACCCCGAGACATTAAAAAGCCAGGCTGGAGTTTGCCAAAACATACCTGGGAAAGCCTAAAACGTTTTGGAAGAATGTTCTCTCTTTTTGGGCAAAGGCATCAACAGAGTTTACAGGAGAAAAAAAGAGGCATTCAAAGAAAAAAACACGGTCCCTACATTCAAACATGGCAGAGGTTCCCTGATGTGTTGGGGTTGCTTTGCTGCCTCTGGCACTGGACTGCATGACCGTGTGCATGGCATTATGAAGTCTGAAGACTACCAACAAATTTTGCAGCATAATGTAGGGCCCAGTGTGAGAAAGCTGGATCTCCCTCAGAGGTCATGGGTCTTCCAGCAGGACAATGACCCAAAACACACTTCAAAAAGCACTAGAAAATGGTTTGAGAGAAAGAACTGGAGACTTGTAAGGTGGCCAGAAATGAGTCCAGACCTGAATCCCATAGAACACCTGTGGGGAGATCTAAAAATGGCAGTTTGGAGAAGGCACCCTTCAAATATCAGGGACCTGGAGCAGTTTGCCAAAGAAGAATGGTCTAAAATTCCAGCAGAGTATTGTAAGAAACTCATTGATGGTTACCGGAAGCGGTTGATCGCAGTTATTTTGGCTAAAGGTTGTGCAACCAAGTATTAGGCTGAGGGTGCCAATACTTTTGTCTGGCCCATTTTTGGAGTTTTGTGTGAAATAATCAATGTTTTGCTTTTTGCTTCATTCTCTTTTGTGTTTTTTCATTGAAGACAAATTAAATGAAGATAATACTACCAAAGAATTTGTGATTGCAATCATTTTCAGGAAGAAACTGAGTATTATCTGACAGAATTGCAGGGGTGTCAATACTTTTGGCCAACACTGCATATATGAGACTTTACCTGCTGCATAATATACAGGGATTTGTGTACTTACCGTAAAATTATTTTCTTAGAGCTCATCATTGGGAGGGGGGTTGGGGGCGAAGGACCATGGGGTGTATGCTTTCCTGCTACTAGGAGGGAAGACTAAGTAGAGGCAAAAGTTAGGTCTTCCTTCCTGCAGTATACACCCCACAGTAGGAGTGGTTAACCAGTTTAGTACTAAAACAGTAGGAGAGCATGTTCACTTAATAAGGTACAAGAGGCTTGAGTCAAGGTTATGTGTAAGCAATTGAAGACTGTTAGGTGGGTGCTGTGTCCCCCAATGATGAGCTCGGAGAAAACGATTTTACAGCGAGTACATGAAAATCCCCCTTACTCATTCGAATCATTGGGGTCACAGGACCATGGGACGTCCAAAAGCAGTCCCTGGGTGGGAATTAGGTAGCGGTTGAGCATCGTGCGCCAGCAGCTTACAGATGTGCGACTGCCACTTGAAAAATTTTTCTCCCTAGGCCTCTGTCTGCAGAGACCTGGGTGTGAATGTTGTAGTGTTTGGTTAAGGTGTGCAGGCTAGACCAAGTTGCGGCTTTGCAAACTGGAGCTGGTGTCAAATGGCCCATGAAGCGCCCACTGATCGAGTTGAGTGAGCCTTGATCCCTGCTGGGATTGGCTTGTTTTTGACGCGGTAGGACTCTTGGATTGCTGAGCGGATCCGCCTTGCCAAGGCAGTGTACCAGACGTCAGGTTATGAATAACTGCACTAATAAGATAAATGAAAGAATATAGTAATCAGACAATTTAAAGGATAACCTCATATTCTCTATGTAATCCTTTTTTTAAGGATCAAATAGAGAATATGAGGTTATCCTTTAAATTAACCAAAAGGATTAAATACAGAATATGAAGTTATCCTTTAACCCCTTCACCCCCGGGCCTATTTTGACCCTAATGACCAGGCCATTTTTGTCAATTCTGACCAGTGTCCCTTTATGAGGTTATGTCTCTGGAACGCTTCAATAGATCCTAGTGATTCTGAGATTGTTTTTTGTGACATACTAGGCTTCATGTTAGTATTAAATTTAGGTCGATAATTTTTGCGATTATTTGTGAAATAATAAAAAATTTGGCAAAATTTTCAAATTATGAATTTTTATTCTGCTAAACCAGAGAATTATGTGACACAAAATAGTTAATAAATAACATTTCCCACATGTCTACTTTACATCAGCACAATTTTGGAAAAAATAAAAATTGTTGTTCGTAAGTTGTAATGGTTCAAAGTTCATCAGCAATTTTTCATTTTTCCAGCAAAATTTACAAAACCATTTTTTTTTGTGACCACATCACATTTGAAGTTCCTTTGAGGGGTTTACATGACAGAAAACACCCAAAAGTGACACCATTCCAAAAACTGCACCACTCAAGCTACTCAAAACTACATTCAGGAAGATTATTAACCCTTCAGGTGCTTCACAGGAACTAAAGCAACATGGAAGGAAAAAAATGAGCATTTTAATTTTTCCAACAAAAATGTTCTTTTAGCCTCAATTCTTTCATTTTCACATGGGCAACAGGATAAAATGAATCCGAAATATTGTTGGGCAATTTCTCCTGAGTACACAGATACCTCATATGTGGTCATAAACCACTGCTTGGGCGCACGGCAGGGCTCAGAAGGGAAGGAGCGCAATTTGACTTTTGGAGCTAATTTTTTATTCAAAAAGTCAAATGGCGCTCCTTCCCTTCTGAGCCCTGCCGTGCGCCAAAACAGTGGTTTATGACCACTTATGAGGTATCGGTGTACTCAGGAGACATTGCCCAACTATTTTCAGGATCCATTTTATCCTGTTCCCCATGTGAAAATGAAAAAAAATTTAGGCTAAAAGAAATTTTTTTTTTCCCCCCACAAAAAAGTACTTTCATTTTTACGGATGAATTTGTGAAGCACCTGGGGGTTCAAAATGCTCACCACCCATCTAGATAAGTTCCCTGGGGGGGTCTAGTTTCCAAAATGGGGTCACTTGTGGGGGAGCTCCAATGTTCAGGCACACACGGAGGGGCTCTCCATACGCAACATGGTTTCCGCTAACAATTGGAGCCAATTTTCCATTGAAATTGTTAGCGGACACCATGTCGCATATGGAGAACCCATGTGCCAAAAGCACAAGGGCATCTGGAAGAGTTTGGGTACAGCACCAGAAAATGGTGCCTCTAATGAATGCGCTATTTTCTTGGGTGGCTGTGTGTTGCAATTTGCAGCGTGGGGGACCCACAACGTTTGGGTCTCTCCACGCTGAGGATTCCAGTCAGCCAGCTGCCAAGTTGTAACTGGCTGGTTACCAAAAATACAGCGAAGGCCTTTTAATTCTAGAAAAAATAAATTACGTGGGGCTCCGCCATATTTTTGGCCCAGCCAGGTACAACTAGGCAGCTGGGGGCTGGAATCCTCAGCATGGAAAGGCACAAGAGTTCTGGGCCCCCCATGCTGCGAATTGCAGCCCGCAGCCGCCCCAGAAAATGGCGCATTCATTGAAGCGCCATATTCTGGCGCTGTACCCAGGCTCTTCCAGTTGCCCTGGTGCCGGTGGCAAACTGGGTAATAAAGGGGTTAATGCCAGCTTGTTTATTGGCAGCTGGCACTAAGCCAGAGATTCATAATGTCGGGCTAATGTTAGACCCGGCCATTAGGAATCTCGTAAATAGTCAAAAAAAATACACCACACAGAAAAATCTTTTTACACAAAATTCGGACTCCATCTTTATTATAAAAAGATCCGACGTAGTCCACAACGAAGGTCCCACGACGATCGATTGCCTCCGACGTAGTCCACAACGAAGGTCCCACGACGCACGATCACCATGCAGGCAGATCGGACTACAAAGTAACGATCTGACAGCCCGGGTGCAGTGATCCACTATGTGGAACACTGGGCCGGGGCTGTGAGATATCTTTCTGCAGCTCGATCCCCATGCAGGAGGATTGGACTGCAGAGCAGCGATCTGGCAGCCCGGGTGCAGCGCCGAGGCTGCGAGATTGCTTTCTGCAGCTCGATCCCCATGCAGGGGAATCGGACCACAAAGCAGCGATGTCTCGAACAGTGATCACCGGGAGGAGGTGATCACCACTCCAGCAGGTGGCGGGAGGACAGGGGTATGTGATCCCCGGAGCGGTTATCACAGAGAGGAGGGGATCACCGCTCCAGCAGTGGGTGGGAGGCGGCGGGGGGGAGCTGATCCCCGAAGCGGTTACTGCTCCGGCAGTGGGTGACAGGGGGAGCTGATCCCTGGAGCGGTTACGGCTCCGGCAGTAGGTGACAGGGGGAGCTGATCCCTGGAGCGGTTACTGCTCCGGCGGTGGGCGGGAGCTGATCCCCCAGAGCGGTGACTACCGCTCCAGCGGTGGGAGGCGACAGGGGGAGGTGATCACCGGAGCGGTGATCACTGCTCAGGTGATCGGGAGACAGGGCAGATGAGCCCCCCTGCTTCTCCTATAACCCCCCCCCCCTGGTTTATAGGAGAAGACAGGGAGGAAATGAGCCAGGGAGCAGGAGGAGCGATGCAGGGGGAGACCGCGGTAATTTGCGGTTTCATTTTCAACCGCCAATTACCGCAGCTGTAGCCTGGGGGGGCAAAGCGACCCCCCCCTGGGGTGTGCTGCAAGTCCCCATATACCTGCAGCTTGAGTGACAGGTCAGTGAGAAACTCACTCAAGCTGCAGGAGTGCAAACACGCCAGTGTCGGTAAGGGGTTAAATTGTCTGTTGATTACTATATTCTTTAATTTATCTTATTAGTGCAGTTATTCATAACCTGATGTCTGGTACACTGGGTTGACATTAATTTTGAGTATCAATCTCTTGTATTCTTTAATTATATTAATGTATTTTTTGCTATTGAGCTTTGTATATTGGTGCTGTTTTATATACTCATTACATCAAATTCATTGTTTCCTCTAATTTTCCTTTTCAGCCTTCCTGATGCGTTATTTTTCCATTTTAGATCCCCATACAGAGACCTCCTATACTGTATCCTTTCGCGGCGCATTGCCTTATTCATTTTCTGCTTTTCCTCTTTTGCGCATGTGCGTATTGCGTTCCATGACGTGGCCGCCTGCGTTCCAAATACCGGAAGTAGGTGGCCGCGTCACTTCTGCATCGCATTTAACAGGCGGCGGCGCGGTAACACACCGTTCACAGCCCGCTCTTATTACCTGACTGCATGTAGTAAGTATTCCATAGTAACGGAGTGTCATGCTTACCCACATAGTGGCCAATATTTTTGGCATTATAGACTTGTAGACTTTCATACTGGCCTGATGGTAATATGCCTTTACTAATACCTGGCACATGTTAGTCTCATGTCTTTCTCTTTGCAATCACTTCAGACAGGCTTTCCCCAAGCTGTGAGCCCAACGCAATATTGGAAGTCTACATAAGGTAGTTTCTTTGTGTCTTTTGTTTTCATTCATTAAAGAGGACCTGTCACCAAACCAGGCATGGTGATCTAATTACAGCACTGGATGCAGCATGTCTGCAGCATGCAGGCAAGGGGTCACCCAGAACTTGAGCAGCCCTGTACCCCGAGATAATACACTTAGAAAACTTACATGCTCCAGCCACTAAGGAGGTGGCTAGGGGGCTGCAGCCAAGGGCAGATTCACACCCCCTGCATGTTTAATCTGCCCACCGCTGCCAATCATTCTCTCCCTCTCCAGCAGCATTTAAACTGAGGTTTTTTTTTTTCTGCAGGGGGTATGAATCTCGGGGTACAGGGCTGCTCAAGTGCTGGGTGACCCCTTGCCTGCATGCTGCAGACATGCTGCATCCAGTGCTGTAATTAGATCACCATGCCTGGTTTGGTGACAGGTCCTCTTTAAGCATTTTTTATTTACCGTTTATCATGTTTATTTGCTTTATGTATATACTTTATAGTCTAGATTTCATGATCCTCACATCTAGGGGTGCTGTCTATTACTGCATTATCTAGGTGTCCACACAGTCTAGGTTTTGACTGCCCTTGAACTTAGGTACCGTATATACTCGTGTATAAGCCGACCCGTGTATAAGCCGACCCCCCTACTTTTGCCCCCAAAATCTGGGAAAAACCTATTGACTCATGTATAAGCCGAGGGTGGACCCCAGCACAGGTATACAGCCCCCAGCAGTGTGGTATACAGGCCTCCCCAGTGGTAGTATACAGCCCCCAGCAGTGTGGTATACAGCAGCCTCCCCAGTGGTACATACAGGCCCCAGCAGTGTTACAGCACCAGCCCCAGGGGTATATACAGCACCATCCCCAGGGGTAAATACAGCACCAGCCCCAGGGGTAAATACAGCACCAGCCCCAGGGGTATATACAGCACCACCCCCAGGGGTATATACAGCACCAGCCCCAGAGGTATACAGGCCCCACCCCATCAAGATCCAGGCCCCCCCCCCCCCCTTGCTCGGCAAACCTGTAAAGTAAAGTCATTATACTTATTACTGTCCTGTCGCCGCTGTCCCGCCGCTGCCGACACCGCGCTCCTCCGTCTTCATTCAGCGTCATCCGGCTTCCTGTGGTCGCAGGCAATGACGTCATTGCCTGCGACCACAGGAAGCCGGAAGACGCTGAATGAAGACGGAGGAGTGCGGTGTCGGCGACAGGACAGTGATAAGTATAATGATTTTACTTTACAGGTTTGCCGAGCAGGGGGGGGGGGGGCGGCCCTGGATCTTGATGGGGGAGGGGCCTGTATACTGATGGGGGTGGCGGGCGGTATACTCGCGTATAAGCCGAGGGGCTGAAAAACTCGGCTTATACGCGAGTATATACGGTATTTTATTCTACCATTGTACAGTCATGGCCAAAAGTTGAGAATGATACAAATATTAATTTTTACAAAGTCTACTGCTTCAGTTTTTCTAATGGCAATTTGCATATACTCCAGAATGTCATAAAGAGTGATCAGCTTAACAACAATTACTTGCAAAGTCAATATTTGCCTAGAAAATGAACTTTAACCCCCAAAACACATTTCAACATCATTGCAGTCCTGCCTTAAAAGGAGCAGCTAACATTGTTTTAGTGATTGTTCCATTAACACAGGTGTGGGTTTTGATGAGGACAGTGCTGGCGATCAATCAGTCATGATTAAGTAAGAATGACACCACTGGACACTTTAAAAGGAGGCTGGTGCTTGGTATGGCAGGAATGGCAGCAGGCTGGTGTGAGTGCTTCTGCACGCACTGTGAGGCGGAGACTCTTTGAGCAAGGCCTGGTTTCAAGGAGGGCAGCAAAGAAGCCACTTCTCTCGAGAAAAAACATCAGGGACCGACTGATATTCTGCAAAAGGTACAGGGAGTGGACTGCTGAGGACTGGGGTAAAGTAATTCTCTCTGATGAATCCCCTTTTCGATTGTTTGGGACATCTGGAAAACAGCTTATTCGGAGAAGAAGAGGTGAGCGCTACCACCAGTCTTGTCTCATGCCAACTGTAAAGCATCCTGAAACCATTCATGTGTGGGGTTGCTTCTCAGTCAAGGGAATCGGCTCACTCACAGTCTTGCCTAAAAACACAGCCATGAATAAAGAATGGTACCAGAATGCCTCCAAGAGCAACTTCTCCCAACCATCCAAGAGCAGTTTGGCGCCCAAGAATGCCTTTTCCAGCACGATTGAGCACCTTGCCATAAAGCAAAGGTGGTAACTAAATGGCTCAAGGAACAAAACATTTTGGGTCCATGGCCTGGAAACTCCCCAGATCTTAATCCCATTGAGAACTTGTGGTCAATCATCAAGAGACAAACAAAAACCAACAAATTCTGGCAAAATGCAAGCATTGATTATGCAAGAATGGACTGCGATCAGTCAAGATTTGGTCCAGAAGTTGATTGAGAGCATGCCAGGGAGAATTGCAGAGGTCCTGAAGAAGAAGGGTCAACACTGGAAATATTGACTTGCTGCATTAACTCATTCTAACTGTCAATATAACCTTTTGGTACTCATAATATGATTGCAATTATATTTCTGTATGTGATATAAACATCAGACAAACACATAAAAACCAGAGGGCAGCAGATCATGTGAAAATATAATTTTGGTTTAATTCTCAAAACTTTTGGCCATGACTGTACACTGCTCCTGGAATATTTAGTCTTTTTCTATGTTATGACTGATAGATAAGGAAAAAATTCAATGCCATTTCATTTAGATATTGAATTCTTGTGGTCAACCTGTATTATAGACCAGCTTTATATTTCTTTTGTTTGAAAGGATCTTGAATCAAGGTACCGTATATACTCGTGTATAAGCCGAGTTTTTCAGCCCAAAAATTGGGCTGAAAAGTCCCCCCCTCGGCTTATACACGGGTCATACGGTATGCTGTGGGGGGGGGGCTGTGACCGGGGGCTGGAGGAGGCAGGAGGGGGCCGCGGTAACCGCAGGCGGTCACGTGGGGCCGCCTCATTAGTGCAATGAATATGCACGGTATCCCCCCGTCCATCAACGGCGGGGGATGCCGTGCATATTGCAATACACAGCCCCCCCTCCTTATTATGGGACCCCCGGTTAGTAATAAACAGCCCCCCCCCCCTCCTTATCATGTCCCCCCCCCAGGCTGCGGCAAGCTGTCAAAATAACAAACTTTCATACATCACCTTCCGGCGCAGCTCCTCCGCTCCTCCGCTCGCCGGCTCCTTCTTCCTGCTTGTGCCGGTGTCATGTGACCGGGCGCAGGAGATGACGTCATTTCCTGCGCGCGGTCACAGAAGCCGGCACAAGAAGAAGAAGAAGAAGTCGGGACCGGAGGACCGGAGGAGCTGCGCCGGAAGGTGATGTATGAAAGTTTGTTATTTTGACAGCTTGCCGCAGCCTGGGGGGGACATGATAAGGAGGTGGGGGGGTGTTTACTACCACTTGGGGCTGTAGGATACTATCACTGGGGCTGTATACTACCACTGGGGTTTCTGGATACAACCACTGGGGCTGTATATACCTCTGGGGCTGTATATACCACTGGGGCTGCTGGATACAACCACTGGGGCTGTATATACCTCTGGGGCTGCTGTATACTACACTGGGGCTGTATATACCACTGGGGCTGCTGGATACAACCACTGGGGCTGTATATACCTCTGGGGCTGCTGTATACTACACTGGGGCTGTATATACCACTGGGCTGCTGGATACAACCACTGGGGCTGTATATACCTCTGGGGCTGCTGTATACTACCACTGGGGCTGTATAAACCCCTGGGCCTGCTGTATACTACCACTGGGGCTGTATATACCTCTGGGGCTGCTGTATACTACCACTGGGGCTGTATATACCTCTAGGGCTGCTGTATACTACCTCTGGGGCTGCTGTATACTACCACTGGGGCTGTATATACCTCTGGGGCTGCTGTATACTACCACTGGGGCTGTATATACCTCTGGGGCTGCTGGATACTACCACTGGGGCTGCTGTATACTACCACTGGGGCTGTATATACCTCTGGGGCTGCTGTATACTACCACTGGGGCTGTATATACCTCTGGGGCTGCTGCTGTATACTACCACTGGGGCTGTATATACCTCTGGGGCTGCTGCTGTATACTACCTCTGGGGCTGCTGTATACTACCACTGGGGCTGCTGTATATACCTTTGGGGCTGCTGTATACTACCTCTGGGGCTGCTGTATACTACCTCTGGGGATGCTGTATACTACCACTGGGGCTGTATATACCTCTGGGGCTGCTGTATACTACCACTGGGGCTGCTGTATACTAATCACTGGGGCTGCTGCTGCTGTATATACCACTGGGGCTGTATATACCACTGGGGCTGCTGTATACACCTCGGGGCTGCTGTATACTACCACTGGGGCTGCTGTATATACCTTTGGGGCTGCTGTATACTACCTCTGGGGCTGCTGTATACACCTCGGGGCTGCTGTATACTACCACTGGGGCTGCTGTATATACCTTTGGGGCTGCTGTATACTACCTCTGGGGCTGCTGTATACTACCTCTGGGGCTGCTGTATACTACCTCTGGGGCTGCTGTATACTACCTCTGGGGCTGCTGTATACTACCTCTGGGGCTGCTGTATACTACCTCTGGGGCTGCTGTATACTACCTCTGGGGCTGCTGTATACTACCTCTGGGGCTGCTGTATACTACCTCTGGGGCTGCTGTATACTACCTCTGGGGATGCTGTATACTACCTCTGGGGATGCTGTATACTACCTCTGGGGATGCTGTATACTACCTCTGGGGATGCTGTATACTACCACTGGGGCTGCTGTATATACCTCTGGGGCTGCTGTATACCACACTGCTGGGGGCTGTATACCTGTGCTGGGGTCCACCCTCGGCTTATACACGAGTCAATAGGTTTTCCCAGGTTTTGGGGGCAAAAGTAGGGGGTCGGCTTATACACGAGTATATACGGTATATTTGTTTCTTTGCGGTCAAACTAACAATTAGCATGTTTTCATGTTATTTCAGTTATTTCTTATGATTGTTTCATTATATTTTTTTATGATCATGGATGGATTATTTTATTTTTTTGTATGGTGCTCAATTACGCAAAACAATTGTGTACAAAAATATGCTTTTTCTACTAAAATGTTTTCAACTTTTGAGTATGTTCACTGAAAATGTGTTATTATATGATTTTTTTGTAGCCCAGTAAACTGATGAAGGGAGTTTTTTTTGAAACTGAGACTTGATTGAGATCCTGGCAATAAAAAAATACAGCATCCAGAAGATTTTGTTTCCCGTGTTTTACTTGATATGGTGTGCTAGAGTTCATTGTACATACTGAATTCTTTTTCCTCTAAGCACCCTTACTTCATTGGTGAGCCAAGCTCTATATATTTTTACACGCTCACCAAGAAGTGTCCTGGCCAAAATCTTGCACTATCGTGACAGATACTATTCTGCGGCTTGCAAGGGATAATGCCGATTTTTTTTTTATCAACTATAGTGTTTATTGACATTTTCAAAATACAGAAGGAAAAACAAATCATTAGGCCAAATCAAGTTAATACATTACACTTAAAGGTGGAAAATAAAAGACCTGGGTTATTACATTATTGGCATAAAGCCCCAAAAGGGCTCCATGCCCAAGCTAGAGTCTTCCTCTCGAGTCCTCGGGGGTGTTCAAAGACATCTCCAGAGGAGAAATCCAGTTCCAACAAAGTCCCCCAGAGGAACGTCCAGGCACGGAGGGTCAAAGTCGGCAATCACCCTCCTTATATAGCTACCAAATAGCAATCAGATGAACAAGATCATAACAAGAAAAAACCAACAGGGATAGAGAAGAAGTCAGGTGGGGGAGTAGGAAAGAGGGGAGAGGAAAAAGGAAAAAGGGAAGGAAGAAGGGGGGATAGGGGAAGAGGGGGCAAGGGAGCAGAACTCCCTAGGACCAAGTTGAGGCTCGTATTACTATATACCCTCTTGGGCAGTAAAGTAATCCCATGGGGCCCAAACCTGATTGAATTGGTCTATTCTGGCCGCCATCAGGGCTGTCAGGTATTCCATCCTTCTAACATCAGATAACCTGGTAAACAGATCTTTAAGGGAGGGTGGTTCCAGTCTCCTCCAGAAGAGGGCAATTAAGCATCTAGCCGCAGTGAGAAAATGCAGAATCAGCTTAGAGTCCTGTTTGCCCAACCATCCAGTATGTGCGTTAAGAAGGTATACCAATGGGTCCAGCTCTACTTCAACATAGAGAACCTTCATGATAAGGTCTCTGACAGATTTCCAGAAGCCCTCAAGCTTCAGGCATGATCAAAAAAAATGGAGCAGATCGCCCACCTCTAGGCTACATCTCCAGCATGTATCAGGAAGGAGGGGATTTAATTTATGGAGGAACTCAGGGGTATGGTACAAGAACATCATGAGTTTATATTGATTTTCCTTATATAGCGTGAAAATGGAGGTCTTGGCTGCTCTGTCCCAGATGTATTGCCAAGTCTGGAGGGTGATCTGTCTACCCAGTAGGACCTCCCATTTCTTCATATATGAGAAGCTCTCAAGACCTCCATTTTCAGAAGAAGCGAGGAGTTGGTAAATCTCTGAGCTCAAACCTTTAGAACTCATTCCCCTCCTACATATTTTTTCCAATTCTGATGGAACCGATACCCCTGAAGTGCCATATAGCGATGTAGCATAATCCCGGATTTGGAGGTACTGGTAGAAAACCTTATTAGATAAGGGGGGATAGTTTTCAAGTAGTCAAAGGGTTGGATTCCCATAGTCCTTTTATCAACAATGTCCGCAAACCTAAAAAGGCCCGCGGACAGCCACGGATGTACCATGGCTGGTTCCAGCCCACTAGGAAGGAGAAGATGGAATATTAACGAGACCATTGGCGATGCTGGGGAGGCCAGGGTAAATCTCCTTTGACAGTACTTCCAAACATCCCAAGTTGCTTGAATAGGGCCTAATAATGGGGTTTGTGGAACTACCTGGGCTGGTGGCCATAGTAAAGAGTTGGGGTGAACGGGCGCCAGCTATAATTTTTCAATCTCAGTCCACTTGTTATATGCCCATAAAGATGACCAAGATGGTATTCAACGGAGGTGAGAGGCCCAGTAGTACCTCACAATATCCGGCACCGAAAGACCACTTCGAGACCTGTGTGTCATCATAACATCCTTAGCTATCCTATGTCTTTTGTTGTTCCACACAAATCTCATGATGGCCGTCTGGAGAGACTTAAGGTCTCCCAGAGGGACCACCACTGGTAAGGTCTCGAAGTAGTACAGAAGCTTGGGGATTAGCGTCATCTTCAGCGCGCCCACCCTACCCAGCCAAGATAAAGATAACGGTGCCCATTTGAAAAGAAGGGCCCTCAGCTCTTTGAAGAGCGGGGGGGGGGGAAGTTATATTTGTAAAGGGTACCAAAGGAGGCCGAAATATTAACCCCTAGGTACTTAAGGGTATGTGCACATCTGACGTTTGCGCATCTCTGCAGAACGTCCAAAAACCGGTGTAGATTAGCAGAAACTGAGTTTTCTGTGCTCAGCAGAGTCCCTCGTTTCTTGCTCGTTTTTTATAGCGTTTATACAGCGTTTTGTCGGCTGTTTTTCTGAGCGTTTTTAAAACTGAGTTTTTTGCTGCACTTGTAAGCTGGAACCGCTGGAAAAACGACCAAAAGAAGTCACTTGCTCTATCTTGGAAAACCGGTGGAAAAACGCTGAATAAACTGAAAACGACCAGAATAAAAACGTTGTAATGTACACAGCGTTTTCTAAACTCCATTGACTAGCATGTTAATCCAACCGGAGGCTAGGATTAACATAAATTAACATAAAACTGAGCGGAAAACGCCGACGGAAAACGTTCAAAAACAGCCCACAAAACGACTGATGTGCACATAGCCTAATGGTATCCAACTTCCATCTAAATTTAAAATTCAGAATCAGATGGTCCAAGACGTCAGGTGGTGTGTTGATGAGTAGAGCTTCTGTCTTACTCAGATTTACCTTATAGCCCAGAGGGAACTGTATAGCTTTAAAGAGGACATCAGATTAGGGAGGGAGACGTGGAGGTTCGTCAAGGTGAGAAGGACATCATCAGCAAAAAGATATTTTGAATTCCTTAGTGCTAACAGTCACCCCTGAAATATCTCCGTTGTTGCGGATGTCAGCGGCTAGTGGCTCCATGCACAAAGCGAAAAGGAGGGGAGACAGCGGGCAACCCTGCCTTGTCCTGTTAGAGATAGGGAAGGAGGGGGATGTAATAAAGGGAAGTTTGATGGATGCCGTGGGGGATCCATAGAGGGCTCTTATTGCGCTGAGGAATCTCCCTGAAAAGCCGAAAGATTGAAGGCAGGCAAACATGAAGGACCAATCCAAGCGTTCAAAGGCCTTTTCGGCATCTAAACTTAAGGCTAGCATCTGTTGGCTCCTCCGCTTGACCACGTCTATCAAGTCAATAACACGTCTTGTATTGTCTCCACCCTGCCGGCAGGGTATGAACCCAACTTGGTCTTTGTGGACAACCTGGGGAAGCCAAGGACCCAGCCTGGTTGCTAAAATCTTAGCATAAATCTTAATATCAGAATTCCCCTAAGGTCCAAGTATTCTGGAGCATGGTAGATGCCCTGCTCTATAGTTACTGTAAATATCACTATGCTATGGAACCCTCGAAATGGATATTCCAGGACTTGGAGACGCCTGGGAGTCACAGAGGGGCCTTGTGTTTGGCCCATGTCCTTATGCTGTTAGCGAAACGCCTGCTACTCCTTTTCTGGCTACGACCGGATTTACCGGGAGAGTCTGACATGGTGATGGGCTTGGACAGAGCGCTGGAAATAGATAGACGAGAGGTGCTAAGAGATAAGGAGGCGATGATGGTGGCCTTCATGGAGAAATGGAGGAGTTTCATAGAAGCCAAGACCTCAGGGGAAGCGATACGTCATATCATGGTCCCACTTAAAGACACTTCATGGTACCTTCTGGAGGAATTAGGGGGGACTTTGGGACGACTAGATGTAGGATAAGAAATATGTTATAGGGGAGTAAAGATAGGGACTCACACTTACAGATAGATTTATCAGATGGCAAGGTCTCGTACATCCACCGCTGGAATATAAACGGTATTAGATATTGAGACACAAAGCCTTGAATAGGTGGTATTGGAGGGGTCCTTGCCCATACCTTGCAGCACTTGGATATTACTTGGGGATTTGGGAGCATTGTGGTTTTTGTTATATGATAAATACACCGATTTGACATGCAAAAATGTCTATATTAATGTTTGTTTAATTTTTGTATGATTGTCTTGCTCTGATTTTGTATATTATGATTATACCGAATGTAAACTATTTTTGTTGGAAGAAAACTTTGGTGGAAAATTGAATAAATATGATGTTTCAAAAAAAAAAATATCAGAATTCAACAGCGCAATAGGCCTATAATTGGCGCAGTCCATATTCCTAAACCGCCCAGGGAGCCTAAGTATAAGGTGAGAATGTGACATGGAACTGGGGACCTCAGCTCCATCCATGAAGGAATTGAACAAGGAGGTCTTGTGAGGGAGAAGAGTTTTGGCCAAAGCTTTATAGTACTAATATGTGAGGCCATCTGGGCCCGGTGATTTGCCTTGGGGTAGATCGTGCAAAATCTCTTCCACCTCTTCGCGTGTGAATGGTTGATCCAGAGCAGTCAGAGCCTCCGCTGGGAGTTTGAGCAGATGAAGCTTAGTCAGATAAGCCCCACGTCTCTCCTCCTCTAAGAAGAGTCCCCCCCTCCAGGACAGGGAAGGTTATAGAGCCGGGTATAGTAGGAAAGATTTCTGAAATATTAGAGGGATTATAATGGATCTTACCATCAGCGTCTCTCAGAGCCTGTGGACAAGCCCTAGAGGTGCATTCTTTAAGCCGCCGTGCTAATAATGAGTGAGCCTTGTTTCCTCTTTCGTAGTATCTTTGCTTAGAATAAAGGAGCAGCTTTTCCACTTTTTTGATAGATAGATCCTTCAACCGTTCGCGGAGGTGCAGTACCTTCCGCAATAAGGGAAGGGAAGGGCTGGCCATCAATCTAGTCTCTAAGGACGTTAGCTGAGAGGTAAACGTACGACGCTGAGCTGCGACATCTCTTTTAATTCTGGTTCCCTCTCTGATACAATGACCCCTCATCATCGCCTTATGGGCCTCCCACAAAATGGACGTCGAAGAGACCGACTCCTGATTGAGCTGAAAATATTCTTCTAAGTGTTTATATAATGAGGCTTTAACGAGAGGGTCCTTGACCAGAAATTCATTCAGATGCTAATGTCCAAAGGACTTCGCGGTCCGAGCTTCCTTGAAATCCAGAACTACAGGCGAGTGGTCAGACCAAGTGATGGTCCCAATTTCAGACCCACCCATCATACGAAGCAAAGCGCTACTCACAAAAAAGTAATTGATTCGTGTATGCGTCTGATGGGGGGGCCGAATAGTAAGAGAAGGTTCTCTCCCCAGGGTGGTCAACCCTCCATGTGTCAAACAGGATTTCCTCTTTGATCAATCTCCTGAACTCCAAAGAGAGCCTCTGTAGGCCCTCAGAAGGGGGAGTTCCTTTAACCGAGTAACGGTCTTGCGTGCTTAAAAAGGGAGCATTACAGTCCCCGCCCAATATCACCGCAGCTGGAGGAAGACCACGCAGAAGGGAGAGGACCCTCCTATAGAAGAGAGCCTGACTGGAGTTTGGGGCATAGACATTTGTCACAATCAACCTTTGGTCACCCCACTGAGCCTCCAAAATCACATTTCGCCCCCCGGGATCACTGTGTTCGATGGATGTGGACAGGACAACTGGCCGACACCAGGATGGCAACACCCCCTTTCTTATTGTTAGAGAAAGCAGAATAACTGGACGGGTAGGCATTCCTTGCGAAGCTAAACGAGCCCTTGGCATCATAGTGCGTCTCCTGTAGGAAGGCTATGTCCGCCTGGGATCACCCCGATTTGATAATAAATGGATCCAGGATCTCCATCTACTCGGATTACTCCATAGAAGTGCAGAGACAACGCGTCCAATTGTTTGACATCAAAAAGCGGTTGAAGGAGATCGGTGTCAAGTACTCTATATGTTGTACCTAGCTAAACTGCGCGTAGTGGCAGAGGACAAGGTCCACTTTTTTACCGAAGCTACAGAGGCTCTCCACTGGCTAAAATAGAAATGATAAGCAGGTGAGACTGAAAAAAGCAAGAGGGTCCAAAGACTGATAGCTGGGGCCGCTGATGGTTGATTGGTTTGGTGAACTCTCCGGTATGTCTGTATATTGTTGAAAGTTTTTTTCTCTTCCTTTTTACACTTACTCACGTTTCTTAGAAGGGGAACTTGTTCCCTTTTTGTTTTTCTTTTGAAACCGTGATACAGTTTGTTTCAGACCTGTTCGGTCCCTGTTACGGGACTAGCGCGGGAGTGGATTCTATCAGAAGGGAGCTGGTAGCGGATAAATTATGCCCGCCTTTTCTTGTTGGAAAGGGTTTATAAAGCGGATGAGATTTTGTTGTTTTTCTTTTGGGATGGAAGGAAGGGAATTTTTTGGGTGCACCATGTATTTGGGAAATGTTTTAGAGGATGTGGATTCAGAAAGGTCTATTGATTCATATTATGATGTCCCATAGTCTTGTCAGCTGGAATGTTAGGGGCCTGGAAGCTGGCTCTAAGCAGCAGGCGGTGTTTCAATTTTTGCGTCACGAGAAACCTAATGTGATCTGTCTGCAGGGAGACCCACCTGGTTCCAGAAAAGACTCGTACTATATGTAAGCGCTGGATGCAGGCCAGCTACCATTCCATCTACTCTGCCTATTCGAGGTGTGTGGGGGGGGAAAGGGTGTCAGTAAACTGATCTGCTCCAGAACGCACTTTGAAAAGCTGCAGGTGTTTATTGACTCTGAGGAGCGGTATGTTTGCCTGTTGTGCAAATTGAATGGAAGAATTATGCTCATTGTCTCCCTGTATATCTCTCCCCGTACAGCAGTATAGTGTTTTGCAAAGTGGTGGTGGAGATTGCGGGACTGCCAGGTGTTCCCTATTCAATAGTGGGCGACTAACAACTTTCCAGACCCACACTGAGAAAAAGGTAAAGGGGAGGACTTGCGACGAGGATGAAACTATACTCTGTTCAGTACGTTGCTAAAGGAGATGGCCGTGATTGACCTCTGGAGGGTCCAGCATCGGACCACACTCCAATTTTCCGGTTTTTCGGCCTCCTTCTCGTCGCCGTCCTGGATTGACCTAGCCTTAGGGTATGCACAGATGTTGGGGTGGTTGGAAGAAGTTGGTTATCTGGTTAGAACGGTATTGGATCACTACCCGGTGTATGTGATACTTCAAACTGAGGAGTCCATGTCTACTGTTAGACCCCTATGGAAGCTGAACCCTTTCTGGCTGAAGCTGATCGATACGTGAAAATATATGGAGCAGAAAATTGAGGAATACTTTCAAATTAATAAAGGGTCAGCAGCTATTGGGACTGTTTGGGAGGCTGTGAAGGAGTTTTTCAGGGGCCTATATCACGGAGATAAGGAGATCTTCCGGGTTAAAGTAACAACTAGGGAGAAAGAAGTTGCTCTTTCGAGAACGGAGGCGGCTCTGGTCGGTCATGTGTCATTCCACACAGGCTCAGGAGAGGCTAAACATGCTCAAGCTAATGTAAATAAAATGTCCTTGAGGACGGCAGAACGCAGAAGGATGTTCCCAACTATTAAATTTTATGAAAAGGGGGAAAGAGCCGGTCATCTCCTGACCTTAGTGGCTGCTACACAGAGAGACACCTCTCTTATACTAAGGCTGCAGATGGAAAATGGGAGAGAGGCGACTTCCACCAAGGACATATTAAAGGTCCTGGTTGACTAGCACAATTATACAGATCACAGGCGGACCCAAAGGGGAGATTGCTGATTTCATGGTTAGAGTCAAGCTTCCACAACTATCCCAAGAATCTCCGGAATGGTTGAATGAGCCGTTTGACATACAGGACCTGGAGATTGCCTTGACATCAATGGCTAATGAAAAGACCCCGGGAGTGGATGGAGTACCAGGGAAAACGTACAAACAGTTTAGGGAGCCTCTGCTGTTGACCTTGTTGGAGGTGTATGTTGCGGGACTGGAGACAGGGGAGTTGCCATGGTCCATGCGGGAGGCAATTATTGTAGTATTGCCCAAAAAGGGTAAGGATCCCACTTTAGGGAGATCAATATGTAAAGGAAAAACAATAACAGCTTATAGTGCGCCTGTACACATGGGGTTGTTAGCAGGCAGTTCTTTTGCGTTTAAACTCACCTGGTCTGGTTACATGGGGTTGTTAGTAGGCGGTTCTTTTGCGTTTAAACTCACCTGGTCTGGTTGAGAAAGACGTGTGTGCACGTCGAAATGCATCGTGGGTTTTGAGAGCCTTAAGCTTGAATAATTATAATTGTAATTATTTTAATAAAGTCCGGAAAAGAAGCCAGCACCAGAGATCTTCCTTACCTCAGCGCCCAAACATACACCACGCTTCCATCCTTTTGTATCACTTTAGGGAGATCAGGCGGTATGAGGCCAATATGGACAGTAGATATTAAACTTCTGGCCAAAATGATGGCGAACAGGTTTGGTAGAATTATTGCATGTATTAAGCAAGCTGGTTTTATGCCCAACAAATCCACAGCTACCAATTTGCGCAGGTTGTTTCTTAACACGCAAGCCAAAGCATACAATGTTGGACACAGGGCTATCCTGTCTCTGGATGCTGCCAAAGCTTTTGACAGCATGGAGTGGAGTTAACTGTGGGCCACAATGCGGCATATGGGATTTGGGGAGTTTATTGGATGGGTTCAGCTGTTACATGCTGTCCCCAGGGCTATACTGCGGGTTAACAGGCAGTTGTCTGAAGATTTCCCCTTTTCTGGGGAACGAGACAGGGGTGCCCTTTGTCCCCTCTGCTGTTCACGAATGCTATTGAACCATTGGCGGCGGGTATAAGATGGGATCGGAATATTACAGGATTTCGGTATGGGACGCACGAAGAGAAGATGGTGCTTAACGCGAATGATACACTCCTATTTCTGTGAGATACTGGCAGCTCGTTGAGAGTGGTCACAAGGGTGTTGGATATGTATAGTGCTGTGTCAAGATCTCCATTAATTGGGACAAATCAATGCTGAACCGAGCGATGGCTGTAGATGAGGATCCATTGTCTACGATATGTGTAGTCCAGGAATTTTGCAACCTTGGAATCCAGGTGTCGGCCAATATAGCTGACTACCAGAAACTTAATCTTAATTCCCCATTAGACAAATTTAAACAAAAAATTGCGGCTTAGAGTAGGCTGGACCTGTCGGTGGCGGGAAGGGCAAACCTACTGAAAATTATTATTATGCCTCAGGTCCTCTATGTGTTACACAATGTTCCAGTATGGCTGCCTCAAAACAGATTTTAAAGAATCAATGCCATTTTCAGAGATCTGATTTGGAAGGGCAAGCAAGCACGCACGCATCAAGCTGGAGTATTTGCAGCGGGCCAAGGAAGATGGGGGTTTGGCGGTCCCCAACTCATGGGTCTACTACATTGCATCCCAAGTAGAACATCTAGATGGATGGGGAGATCCAACTCTTCACAGTTCTGTGGGTAGGATCCTTAGGTACATTGTGGGAAATGGCCTGTTACTGGCTAGCGTGGAGGCAGGTAGATTCTGGATGAACTCCCAGAAATTATGATTTGGAAAGTGTGGCAAAAAAAAAAAAAAAAAAAAAAAAAAAAAGCAGTGGAGGGAAGGTGACAGGTTTCACTAGATATACCGTACCTCAATTTGGCATGATCCCAGGCTGCCTGAAATTCTCAATCTGTGGAATTTTGGTCAGTGGAGGATAGGAATATGGTACATGTCGCAGTTGCTGGATGTGGAAACATTTAAATCATTTGAAGATTTGGGGAAGGAGTTTCCCATAGATTGTACAATGTTCTACCAATATCTGCAACTGCAACATACATTCCTTCAACAAAATAGACGGTTGCAGATACGGGTTCAGGCACATAGTGTACTGGCCATTCTTGGGTCACAGCGAGGCACCAGAGGACTCATCACCTTGCTGTATCAGGGCCTGTTAAGGTACCGTCACACAAGGCGACGGGGCTGGAGCGCGCACGTTTTTGGCACCCCGCCAGCATCGCCGTCCCCCATTTACATGGGGCGACACCTCCAGCGCCGCGCCGGCGATCTGACAGGCGGCATCGCCGCTGGGGTGTCTCAAAACCCCAGCGGCGATGCAGGACAATGAGAGCCTATGGCTCCCATCGCCTGTCAGGTCGCTGGCGGCCATTTACATGGGGCGATGTGTACACATCTCCCCATAGTGGTCGCCTGGTTTCAGAGCACTGCTCAGAGTCGCCGACATCACCCCTTAAGTTAGGCGACGCAGGGGCAATGTGGCCACTGATAGGCCACGCCCCTAAGTAATAGGCGGCGATGTCGCCACGTGTAACGTGGCCTTTAGAGACTCTCCTGGGAAGTAAACCACTGACTGCAAGGCTAAAATGGTCTGAAGACCTAGCTAGTCCTATCAGACACACAATGGGAGGATATTTTGCATTACATCCCTAAGATATTCATGAGTGAGTCTGGACGAATGTCACAACTATTTACGGTACAGAGAGTGTATAGGACTCTGATATGGATGTATAGAACTGGATTAAGGGATGACTCTGGATGTCCTCAGTGTAGGATGGAGGAGGCAGACATTACCCATATGCTTTGGTCTTGCCCTCGATTGCAAGCATTTTGGATTATTGTGTTAACCACATTCAAGGGGTGATGGGAATGAATATGACCCGACATCTGTTAGGGTACCTTCACATGCGGCAATATTACTAGGCAATTTCACTGACAATTTGCTGGTTGCAGTGAAATCATGGACAGGTTGTTCCATTTGTACACAGCAACAAAATAGAACAATGTGTCTATGATTTCACTGCAACCAACAAATTGCCAGTGAAATTGCCTAGCAATATTGCCACGTGTGAAGGTACCCTTAATGAGCATCCTAGGGCATATGGGAGTCTTGCTGACAAATGAGTGGGGAAAGCTGGCGATTGCGAGGATGCTATATGTTGCGCGAAAAATGATCGACTTGCACTGGTTTGACGGGGATCCCCTACCCAGAAAAGAATTTATACGTAAGGTAAACTATATAATTTTAATGGAATGTAACATTTACACCAAGTGGGGTACATTGAGGCTATATGAAAACATCTGGGGGAACTGGCTTGATTACCCAGGGCTGGCGTCCCTTGAGTTAAGGGACAAGATATTAGGACTGTAATTTGAAAGGAGTGAGGGGCTGGTCATTTATATATATGGAAACAAAGGTGGTTAGGTTACCTTGGATACGCACATCCTGGAGTAAGCACGTAGGGTGGGGCGCATTACGTGTTGGGGTATTAATGGAAAATGTAAATATCCTGTATTGAATACTTTTGTTTATGTCTGATTCCTGGCAATAAAAAAAATGTTCCTGTGCTGAGATAATCTTATAAATGTGCCCCTGCTATGTACAGTTTCATTTTTGTTTCTGACCGAACAAGGACATTGTCTGATCATACCACATCTCCTGTGCAGGGAAAGAAGAAACAAAGTATACATACATTACAACACAGGATCACAAATAATTCTTTCTTTGAGGTAAAACTTTTTTGTTTGTTTTTTACAAACAGGCAGAGAAACGTTTTACCTCACAAAAAAGAATCATCTGTGATCCCATGCTGTAATGTCTGTATATTCCCTTTCCTTCCTCCCCTACCTAGGACCATATTCCGTACACGCTCATAAAGTAAAAATTAAACTTTACAAGCAGGGACACATACGATTAGCTCAGCACAGGAACATTTATTTTTTTTAAAACACATCCAATGGTGGAAATTATTATTATTCCTAGATCTATTGATTAAGATGATCTTATGGGTATGTGCCCACAGGATGTTTTTTGAAAAATCCTGAACACAGGAAAACCTTAACTGGTTTCAAGGATCCTACAGTCCTTGCCAGGAGATTTGCTGCGCTCAGGTCCTGTGGTTTTTATCGCGTTATTTCTGCTGCGTTTTTCCTGCGTTTTTGCCATTGACTGCAGCAAAAACACAGGAAAAATAGAACATGTCAATTCTTTCCCATCCGCACCAAAACCACAGGAATTTGACAGTTCTTGACACTTGCAAAACCAATGTGGGCATAGAGTTTCTGTGAAACACATTGATTCCCAGCAAAATCAAAACCACAGGAACAAATTAGCATACATTACCATAAAACCAATGGTAAACTGCAGGCAGAAACCGCTGCAAAAACGTCCTGTGGACACATACCCTTAAAAAACAAAAAACAAAACTTTGTTCGTTGGAAAACCCCTTTAACCTGAGAGAGAGAAAAATTAAATACATTGTAATAACAGGCAATCAAGTCATCAAATATTGCAAAAAATGATACCAAAAAACATTGGCTTGGGGGCGAAAAAGACATCCTCACACAGCTGCATATCCCAAAAAACTGAAGACAAGCATGATTTTTTTTTTCTTTCAAAATCCCCGATTTTTTTTTTTCACTACTCAGATAAAGCAAAAACTATATAGTACTGCCAGGTCAGCTATATAGTAAAATGAAAGCTGTAAATAAAAAAAAGAAACAAAGGCCACTGCAGAATTTATTTTTTTTATCTATTTCACCACACTTGGGAGTTTTTTTTTCCATATCATATCAGAAAATGAATGGTGTCAATCAAAAGTACAGCTCACCCGGCAGAACACAAGCTCTCACACGGCTACCGCTACAGAGTGATTAAAAAAAAAAAAAAAAACCACGAACAAAAAATAAAAAACACACAACAAAAAGGGAAGGAAAAAACAAAAGTGCAAAAACAGAAAAAATATAAAACTGCCCAGTCCTTAATGTGTTAAAGTAAAAAAAGGCACTAGATTGGTAGCCTCTGCAGTTCCTTATACCTTCAGGAAGCTATAATACGTAAAAGATATCGTTCCCCATTTTATGCTGTCTAAACCTTGTCGGGGAGAGGGTGATCTTAGTCAAGTGAGACATCGTTAAATTATGGTAGTTCATACCCCATCCGCCACATGTGGAGAGAGCATAGCTAGTTATCCTAGTCCACACATCCTGACCCACTCCATGATTGATACATATGTTATAAGGCATAATTAAAATAATAAACACAAAACGTCAGCAGGCTCCTGATAAAGGCTGCTTTCACATCACAATTTTTTCCTGTCCGTGGGGATCCTGTTTTTTGCAGGAACCCACAGACAGGATCGGATGTGTGCCTACGGATGCCATTTCTATGTCCGGATCCGTGAGTTTGATGGATCTGGACACAGAAAAGCCTAAATCTGCGAAGCGGGGCACTTTCACTTTTGCAATGTATTTACATACAATGCGGAAGTGAAGCAAGGGATGATATTATTATTATTATTATTATTATTACTAAAAAACATCCTCACCTCTCCGGTGTGTCACGCAATGTGCGCCGTGGCATTTACTGTAGCTTCAGGGGCTTGAGGACCTGTGCATCAGCTGACCGGGCGGGGCAACAAAATCAGTTGTGTCATATGACCCAATGAGATGAGCAGTTTAAATCTCCCACCCACCAAAACCAATCAGTGGGCAGGAGATTTAAACCGCTCAGCTGATGCAGTCATGTGATTGATCAGCTGAGCGTGCTGCCCCGCCCACCCTGTCAGCTGATGAACATGTGGCACCCCAGGGGTTAATGTGCCACAGTAACATCACCAAGGGTTAATTCCCCACACAACCCACACTACTACATTACACTAGCGCCTTCAGGCCAGAAGGGGGAGCTAAAGTTGCTTCCCTGTATATTCTGGGTAGAGAGGAAGTGGTAGTTAGTTCAGTGCAGGGCAGCACTGAGGAAGAAAGACCTGGGTGTAAAAAAGCTGCGTTAGGCTCACCCCACGGTCCACTGTCCAGTTCCAGGCCAAGTCAGAGTCTGAGGAAAAGGAGACAGAGCAGAAAGGAACACACCTGGGAGACAGAGTCCCCTGAGACTCACCCCAGAGAAGCGCAAAGACCGGATACTGGATCCGAAATTCTGCCCGACACAAGCAGCACAGAAAACACAGGATAAGTGAAGATTATATATCTTCACTCGGGCGGACCCAGACAGTAGTGGGCCCCTGTGCAAGAAATATTTTGGGCCCCGCCCCTCATAGTGCAAAGTTATGTAAACATATAGATTGTAATATTTATTTATCAAATCTAAATAGTTAAGTTGTTTAATTATTTTAATATGATCCTAAAAACTAATAGGAAGATAGTTGTACGGGTTTGCCCATCACTAGTAAATGCGCAACATGTGAGAGCGTCTTCAGATAGGCCAGTTTTTTCTATCCAGTGAGATCAGGCGAAAACTGCATCTGACTGGACATGGTTTTTGCCCTTAAACCAGATGAAACCGTAATGGAATTATGCCGGATTTGTATACAGTTTCCGTTGGGACCTGTTCAAATGATACGTATTTTGCCACGAATTTGGTGCGTATACACAGCAGATCTGCAACAAATATGCAGCTGTGCGTTTTCCCAGCAAAGCTTATGCGTTTGCCAATTCCTGTCCACATGGTGCCACTAAAACATACAGCTGATATGCTGCGTATTTTAGTGCGGGAAAATCTGCACATATCAATTCTTGCTGCGGATTTTCCCACACTAAATGTACAGCATATATAATTTTGAGGCTATGCAGGGCTGTATATTATATGTGGAGGCTGCTGCTGGGCTGTATATATTTGCCAGATGCAGCCTCCAAATAATATGTACAGCCCAGCACACATTCCAAATAAAACACAACTCAGCACAGCCTCCAGGTAATATATGCAGTCCAGCACAGCCTCAAGGTAATATACATTAACTAGCACAGCCTCCAAATAACATATAGCCCAAGACAGCCTCCTGCAGGTAATATATACTTCCTTAAATGTAGCCAATCATCACCCCCAGCTTGGATGCATCAAGGAAAGGGGGGCACCCTAGGGGAAGTCCTGGGGGAGAAGCTTGGCCGCATCAAGGAAGGGGCAGGCCTCTAGGAGTCCTAGGGGCCCCCCTTACTTGATGCAGCTGAGCTTCTCCCCCAGGATCCCCTTTCCTTGATGCAGACGATCTTCTCCCCCAGCTTGGGGGATAAGTTTGGATGCATCAATGAAAAGGGGGTCCTGGGGTCCCCAGGCTCCCCCCCTTCGGAATGGGGGTCCTGGAGAAGCTCAGCTGCATCAAGGAAGGGGGGGCCTAGGACCCTCCTTCCTTGATGTAGCTGACACAGCAGAGCTTCTCCCCATCTGAGCACCCCCCTTCCTCCCAAATCATGTTGGTGGTCACATTTTTTGTGTGCATCCTCCCTCCAGAGCCCTGCTCTGAGGCTCTTACCTGGAGCAGCAGGCTAGGATGAGGATCAGGATCCCTCAGGACAGGTCTGGTGATCATGGATGGCTCAGCCCACCGGTATCACAGCACTGCAGTGTCACTTCCAGGTGAGGGAGAGCTTCTCCAGCCTCCACAGAAGAACCCGGAAGTGACACTGCAGCGTCAACTCCCAGCAGTACTAGCTGTCTCAGACCAGTCACTGTGAGGAGTCGGACGCTTTGAAGCTACAGTGCTGAGCAGCGGCCACCACAGCCAGCTTCAGGTTTCTGTGGGCCCCGGGCAAAAGAATCTCAGCGAGCCCCTTTAACACATACTGGCTGTATTATATTATAATTTAATTATATATTTATAATAAATATATCTATCTCTATATATATTATACACATACACACAGCGAACCGTAGTACATATACACAATCCCCACAAATATAATCCCTCTCAGCCGGTCGGTGCCCTGCGTGAGGTCTGGTGCCCTGCTTGAGGTCTGGTGCCCTTGCTCATCATATAATGTGTCCGGTGGTCAGCTATTTTGCTGCAGTTGTGTGCATGTGATGGGCAGGGGCTGCAGAGAATTGCATCCCACCCCATTAGCCCTGCTCTGTGCACTGGCTGCTGCATTGCGCTGAGCATAGGTGTAGACTGGAGGACTCTGCTGCCGCCGGTGGGCTCTACTGTCTGTGCTCTGCCGTCCAGTGTGCTTTGATATCACTGCAACAGAAAAATGGCTGTGACAACGGTGCGTTTTTTCTTGCTGCAGATAAGGTGTGTTTTTGTTTTAATTTCTGTTCCAGGCTGTACTAAATTAATGTTTCTAGGAGAGAAAGAAAGAGCAAGCGACAGCACAGAAAGGAAGGAGATGGGGGAGAGAGACAGTGTACAAGGGGGAGACAGGCACAGAGAGGGAAAACAGCACACATGGGGGAGAGACCCCATGCAGGAGAGAGACCTCATGCAGGGGGGGGGCACTGGACATACTGTGACAGACACAGGGGGGGGCACTCGACATACTGCGACTGACAGGGGGGGGGCACTCGACATACTGCGACTGACGGCGGGGGGGGGGGGGGGGGGGGGCGCTCTACATACTGCGACTGACACGGGGGGGGGGGGGCGCTCGACATACTGCGACTGACACAGGGGGGGCCCTCGACATACTGCGACTGACACAGGGGGGTGGGGGGCCCTCGACATACTGCGACTGACACAGGGGGGGGGGGCCCCTCGACATACTGCGACTGACACAGGGGGGGGGGGGGGGGGGCCCTCGACATACTGCGACTGACACGGGGGGGGGGGCACTCGACATACTGCGACTGACACGGGGGGGGGGGGGGGGGGGGCGACTAGCGACTAACTGGCGAGACTGACACAGGGGGGGGCGCTCGACATACTGCGACTGACACAGGGGGGGCGCTCGACATACTGCGACTGACACAGGGGGGGCGTCGACATACTGCGACTGACACAGGGGGGCGCTCGACATACTGCGACTGACACAGGGGGGGCACTCGACATACTGCGACTGACACAGGGGGGGCACTCGACATACTGCGACTGACACAGGGGGGGGCACTCGACATACTGCGACTGACACAGGGGGGGGCACTCGACATACTGCGACTGACACAGGGGGGGGCACTCGACATACTGCGACTGACACAGGGGGGGGCACTCGACATACTGCGACTGACACAGGGGGGGGCACTCGACATACTGCGACTGACACAGGGGGGGCACTCGACATACTGCGACTGACACAGGGGGGGCACTCGACATACTGCGACTGACCACACGAACGCGACTACACAGGGGGGCACTCGACATACTGCGACTGACACAGGGGGGGCACTCGACATACTGCGACTGACACAGGGGGGGCACTCGACATACTGCGACTGACACAGGGGGGGCACTCGACATACTGCGACTGACACAGGGGGGGCACTCGACATACTGCGACTGACACAGGGGGGGCACTCGACATACTGCGACTGACACAGGGGGGGCACTCGACATACTGCGACTGACACAGGGGGGGCACTCGACATACTGCGACTGACACAGGGGGGGCACTCGACATACTGCGACTGACACAGGGGGGGCACTCGACATACTGCGACTGACACAGGGGGGCACTCGACATACTGCGACTGACACAGGGGGGGCACTCGACATACTGCGACTGACACAGGGGGGCACTCGACATACTGCGACTGACACAGGGGGGGCACTCGACATACTGCGACTGACACAGGGGGGGCACTCGACATACTGCGACTGACACAGGGGGGGCACTCGACATACTGCGACTGACACAGGGGGGGCAACTCGACATACTGCGACTGACACAGAGGGCACGACTATGCATGAAAGGGGGGCACTCGACATACTGCGACTGACACAGGGGGGGGCACTCGACATACTGCGACTGACACAGGGGGGGGCACTCGACATACTGCGACTGACACAGGGGGGGCACTCGACATACTGCGACTGACACAGGGGGGGGCACTCGACATACTGCGACTGACACAGGGGGGCACTCGACATACTGCGACTGACACAGGGGGGGCACTCGACATACTGCGACTGACACAGGGGGGGCACTCGACATACTGCGACTGACACAGGGGGGCACTCGACATACTGCACTGACACAGGGGGGCACTCGACATACTGCGACTGACACAGGGGGGGCACTCGACATACTGCGACTGACACAGGGGGGGCACTCGACATACTGCGACTGACACAGGGGGGGCACTCGACATACTGCGACTGACACAGGGGGGGCACTCGACATACTGCGACTGACACAGGGGGGGCACTCGACATACTGTACCAGACCTACTGGACTGACACAGGGGGGGCACTCGACATACTGTGGACTGACACAGGGGGGGCACTCGACATACTGTGACTGACACAGGGGGGGCACTCGACATACGTGACTGACACAGGGGGGGCACTCGACATACTGTGACTGACACAGGGGGGGCACTCGACATACTGTGACTGACACAGGGGGGCACTCGACATACTGTGACTGACACAGGGGGGGCACTCGACATACTGTGACTGACACAGGGGGGGCACTCGACATACTGTGACTGACACAGGGGGGGCACTCGACATACTGTGACTGACACAGGGGGGGCACTCGACATACTGTGACTGACACAGGGGGGGCACTCGACATACTGTGACTGACACAGGGGGGGCACTCGACATACTGTGACTGACAGGGGCACTCGACATACTGTGACTGACACAGGGGGGGCACTCGACATACTGTGACTGACACAGGGGGGGCACTCGACATACTGTGACTGACACAGGGGGGGCACTCGACATACTGTGACTGACACAGGGGGGGCACTCGACATACTGTGACTGACACAGGGGGGGCACTCGACATACTGTGACTGACACAGGGGGGCACTCGACATACTGTGACTGACACAGGGGGGGCACTCGACATACTGTGACTGACACAGGGGGGGCACTCGACATACTGTGACTGACACAGGGGGGGCACTCGACATACTGTGACTGACACAGGGGGGGCACTCGACATACTGTGACTGGGGCACACAAGGGGGGGCACTCGACATACTGTGACTGACACAGGGGGGGCACTCGACATACTGTGACTGACACAGGGGGGGCACTCGACATACTGTGACTGACACAGGGGGGCACTCGACATACTGTGACTGACACAGGGGGGGCACTCGACATACTGTGACTGACACAGGGGGGGCACTCGACATACTGTGACTGACACAGGGGGGCACTCGACATACGTGACTGACACAGGGGGGGCACTCGACATACTGTGACTGACACAGGGGGGGCACTCGACATACTGTGACTGACACAGGGGGGGCACTCGACATACTGTGACTGACACAGGGGGGGCACTCGACATACTGTGACTGACACAGGGGGGGCACTCGACATACTGTGACTGACACAGGGGGGCACTCGACATACTGTGACTGACACACAGGGGGGGCACTCGACATACTGTGACTGACACAGGGGGGGCACTCGACATACTGTGACTGACACAGGGGGGGCACTCGACATACTGTGACTGACACAGGGGGGGCACTCGACATACTGTGACTGACACAGGGGGGGCACTCGACATACTGGGGACTGACACACAGGGGGGGCACTCGACATACTGTGACTGACACAGGGGGGCACTCGACATACTGTGACTGACACAGGGGGGGCACTCGACATACTGTGACTGACACAGGGGGGGCACTCGACATACTGTGAATGACACAGGGGGCCACCCTCCCATCTCACTCCAAACCTGTTTGCTGTGTGTGGCAGGCGCGATCATTGCCCATCTCATCTGCAATGAGTAGGAGTAGAAGTCCATCAGATCATCAGCTCCTGGCGCGATTTCACAGGCCCATCTGCACTGAGCCGGGAGCTGATCTCTATGATCTGCTGGACCTCCAGCACCTCGGAGATCATAGAGTTCTGCTCCTGCTCAGTGCAGACAGGCAGGTATGATAGTGTCTGTCACACACAGCACACTTGTTTGGAGGGAGAGGGCGAGGGCTCCGCAGCAGCACACAGGGGGGCTCCCGGGGGCCCACTATCAGGGGCACATACGCAGCGCCCACTGTCCCACTGCCATTGGAGGATGCAGGGCAGGGGACGCTGTCCTGCAGCAGACGGAGTGGGCCCCCCAGGCACCTCGCTGGAGCCTTGAGGGGCCCCTATCAGCTCGGGGCCCTGGTGCAATTGAACCGGCTGCACATGCGGTAGGTCCGCCCCTGCCTTCATTGTACCACAGCGAAGCAACACGGCGGGGGTCAGAAACACAAAAGATAATACTTAAGTTGCCTAGCAAGTTTGGTACCCGTGAGGGGAGACAGGGCCGGCAGTCTAGCTAAAGCGGCAGCAGGGACACACACAGCGCAGGAGTAGGAAGCCAAGGACCCGGCCAGGGTGGGAGCAACTCGGCCCCGGTACAGACTCCGTGGACAGTCCTCTACTGAATACCATCTACAGTAAAGACTTGGAAAACCACTAAACCGTGAGTCTGTGTAATCCTTGTGCTCGAGCCCTACTCTCCCTCACAAACTGTCATCATCTCTACCACTACCCCTGCCCTGCATCATCCATAGACTATCATCACCACTGCCCAGGGGAACCAGGCTCTGCCCGTGGAGAGCAGTTACATCACCAGCTGCCAAACATCATCCCCGTAGGTTCTGCAGCAGCGGTGGTCACCCTGACCACATACCACGGGTGGCGTCATGACTATATCCCCTGTAAATAACCCCCAAACCTTTACTTGTGGGCTCGGGACATGGTCTGGACCAAGACCACCATGATAACCACAGTGATACCCCGGTCCGGTACAAAGTACCCCGTCCCAGTGAGCTCCATAACTTGGCATTTACGAATAGGATCTACAGTGCCCGGTAAATCGGGCATTGTGTGCCGTGATTTGTGAGAGAAACTGTTTTGAAACTGTAGCCATTACAGAGCGCGCGGCGAACAGAATTTAAACTGCGCCACATAGACTATTTTTGAATAGCCGCCATTACAAAGTGCACGACGCGCGGGAAGAAAAGGGGGCGTGTCATTGTGGGCGGCACTCTGCGAAGTGCTCTGACGTTATCCGGAGGGGAAGAGAATCCCTGTCCCACAGCGGAACCTTTAATAGACATCCGGACAAAAGCAGAAGATCAGGACAGTCGACATTAACTAAGGGGACACAGTATGTCGCAACAAGGAGATGCTGCGGCACCGAGCAGCAGCCGAGCACCCGGCAGTGCTGTGGCACCGGACAACAGAAGAGCACCCGGCGGTGCTACGGCTCAAGGAGCAGCACCCATCATGCCGCTCCTGATGCCAATGTGGCTACCACAATACTCAGGTGAGCCCAATACGCTTAATGACTTTATGAAAATCAAAGCGTACTACGTTATGTACCCCCTAACCGAAGGCCAGCGTGTCGGTATGATTATGGGACAGTTAATCGGCAGTGCACAGCGGGAAGTTACGTCCTGGCCGGACACAGACAAAGATACTGTAGAGCAGTGGCGCACACAGAAATTTCCCAAGGTAGGGGGTCCAAGAAACACACCGGCCCTGAAAGGGGGGTGTCACCGCCCAGCGGGGGGTCCGAGGGGCAAAGCCCCCGGCGGGGGGGTTTGGGGGAGCGAAGCCCCCTAAAAGCAGCCTCTTTTGTGGGCCCTTGGGTGCTGTGTAATTGTTCCTGTCTCCTGACATAGGGGCCCAGCTCCTTGTGTACTGCACCAATTCTCAGGGCCATCCAAAAGGGGGGGGGGTCCAGACACGTAGGTCCCCCCCCTTGGGTGCGCCTATGCTGTAGAGCATCTTGTGGCTGGACTGAAAGCAGCATTTGAGTCCAGTGCTGATACACAGGCTAAAATGCCAACAAAAGCCTAAAGAGAGCGCAAGAGACTATGCCTTAAACTTGCAGGAAGTGCTCAGAGCACTTAAACTAGCAGAACCTGCCTTAGCCCCGGGGAGCTGACAAAATGCTGATCAATCAGTTCATAGAAGGCCTCCTATCCCCTTCTCACAGAGGACAGTGGAGTATGATGATCATCCAGAATCCCGGAATGACTTTTGCAGAGTTAAAAGATAGAGCCATCCGTCTTCAGCAGATAGAGGAGCCCCGGGATATAAACTTTACTCAAGGTCCTACAGCAGCACCTCAGCAGCCAGGAGCATCAGCGACATCTGCCATGTCAGAGACTGTTGCTGAACACAGAGAGCCTATCACTAATGAGGCCCTCAACCAAAAGCTAGATGCCCTGACAGACACTGTTGTTTCCATGGCTAAAGTCATCAAGGAGCTGCGTGGATCCAAGCCTGCACCAAAGATAGAGTTGGCGACCAGCAAGGAGGATGTCCCGTGGATGAGGCCCAGGAAGTAACAAGCGACGAGAGGACGACCCAGCGACCGCTACCAGCCGGATGGACAGCCCATTTGTCGCCATTGCAAGGAGTCACTTTGCCCGGGAATGTGCTTTAAACGAGGATCCCCTGGGAAGGCGGGCAGCTCCTCAGAAATGAATTGTCAAGGTCCTTCAGCCTGGTTTGACAAGTTCGTGGGAGGACGTCCAGTCATCCCTATCGTGTTGGATGGCATTCCCTTCAGCGCCTTGTTGGATACCGGGTCCCAGATAACATCAATTCCATATGTTCTCTACAAAAGGTACTGGGCCGATTCAGACACTAGTAGTGGTCCATCTAACCTTGCATTGAACTTATGGGCTAGCAATGGTGAAATAATACCACAAGTTGGGTTCAGAGAAATGACCATTCAGATTGGGAAGACAGAATTGAAGAATCAGGGTATTATTAGTGTAGATGTTGACCGGCGAGAAGGTGAACCAGTAATGTTGCTAAAAATTAATGTAATTGAAAATGGTTTTTCCAAGGTAATTACTGTCTTACAGCAGATCGCCGACACTGCCAGAAACGGGCAACAGACTCCTGGAAAAGGAAATAAAAGCCCAATACCTACAAAGACCTGTATGAACTACTTACATATTCTTGAACATTTTCTTCTTTATTAACTATGGACCATACCTACCACAGGAATGGTTGTAGTAAAGACTAATTGTATACATTTATCAGCCCCAGAGGCAATAGACTAAACCCCCGGAAGGACTGCTATTTTGACTTTTTGGACTTTTTTGAGCTTCAGTGGTTTTTGTATTTTTATGACTCTGTAAATATTAATTGTATTGATATGTTGGTTGTTTCTTTTTCTACAGTCTCGGAGCACTGTTCTTCACTAAGGGGGGAATGTGGCACCCCAGGGGTTAATGTGCCACAGTAACATCACCAAGGGTTAATTCCTGACCCAACCCACAACACTATACTAGCGCCTCCAGGCCAGAAGGGGGAGCTAAAGCTGCTTCCCTATATATTCTGGGTGGAGAGGAAGTGGTAGTTAGTTCAGTGCAGGGCAGCACTGAGGAAGAAAGACCTGGGTGTAAAAGAGCTGCATTAGGCTCAACCCTCGGTCCACTGTCCAGTTCCAGGCCAAGCCTGAGGAAAAGGAAGCAGAGCAGAGAGGAACACACCTGGGAGACAGAGTCTCCTGAGATTCACCCCAGAGAAGCGCAAAGACCGGATACCAGATCCGAAATTGTGCCTGACGCAAGCAGCACAGAATACACCGGATAAGTGAAGATTATATATCTTGACTGTACCACAGCAAAGCAACACGGAGGGGTCAGAAACACAAAGATAAGACTCAAGTTGCCTAGCAAGTTTGGTACCAGTTAGGGAAGACAGGGCCGGCAGGGACACACACACAGCGCAGGAGTAGGAAGCCAAGGACCCAGCCAGGGTGGGAGCAACCCGGCCCCGGTACAGACTCCATGGACAGTCCTCTAGTAGTTTTCCAAGTCTTTCCTGTAGATGGTATTTAGTAAACCGTGAGTCTGTGTAATCCTTGCGCTCGAGCCCTACTCTCCCTCACAAACTCATCATCTCTACCACTACCCCTGTCCTGCATCATCCATAGACTATCATCACCACTGCCCAGGGGAACAAGGCTCTGCCCGTGGAGAGCTGTTACATCACCGGCTGTCAAACATCATCCCCGGAGGTTCTGCAGCAGCGGTGGTCACACTGACTACATACCAGGGGTGGCGTCACGACTATATCCCCTGTAAATAACCCCCAAACCTTTACTTGTGGGCTCGGGACAAGGTCCGGACCAAGACCGCTGTGATGACCCCCGTGATACCCCGCTCCGGTACAGAGTACCCCATCCCAGTGGGCTCCACACACAGGTCCTCAAGCCCCCGGAGCTACAGTACATGCCGCGGCACACATCGCGGGACACGCTGGAGAGGTGAGGATGTTTTTGTTTATTTTTAACCCTTGCTTCACTTCCGCAATGTATGTATATACATCGCGGAAGTGAAATAACACAGGAACAGCGCAGTTTTAGTGTACTAAGCATGCTCTCTACACTAAAATCGGGTCCGGGAAACGATCCAATGTTTTCCTGGACCCGTGCTCCATAGGCCCCCATATTATTTGCCGTGGATCTCGCTGGATCCAATTCTGTCCGATTTGGTCTGCTGTGCCCAACATTGGAGCAGTCTCCGATTCTGGATACAGCAACAAAATAATAATAAAAAAAAAAAAAAGAATCGGATCCGTCACAAATTGACAGATTGGACGGCAATAGAGCACCAATCTGTGCTCACAGAGCTACATGGTGGCCAAATCAGATCTGTGGCTGTCCATTTTACAACGGAAAGCCACGGATGGCCAAAAAACGGTATGTGAAAGCAGCATAAGAACGTGTAATGACGCTCTACTCAGTTAATCTCTTCACGACACATGACATACTGGGTACGTCATGTGTCAAATCCCTGTCTTTGATGCGAGTTCATATCTTTCCCACAACATCTGAGCTGATCTCAACATCTCATCAGCTGACCTGTGTGGCAAACACCACTGATCTGCAATCAAATCGGTGGTGTCAACCCTTTGAATCGCACTACGGCGGGGATTGCACCATTCCCCATTGTGATCCGAGATCCTGTGACGAGGGGGGTAGTGCAAAATAAAGGGAAGAGGGGGGGGAAGGGGGAAACAAAAAAAAAAAAAAAACACCCCATTTGGTATCGCCGCATTCAGAAATGCCTGATCAAAATATAACAATCAAATCGGTTAACTGCATAACAAGAAAAAAAAAAGCCAAAAATATATTTTTTTCTGTTGCCGCAGCACTGCAATAAAATGCAATAGCGGGCGATCAAAACAACGCATCAACTCAAAAACGGTATCATTAAAAAGTCAGGTCAAGACGTAAACAATAAGCCGCCAGACAGCCCCAGATCCCGAAGATTGAGAACAATTGAAGTCGCGGAAAACAGACAAAAGCAGAATTTTTTTTTTTCTTATTTTAACACAAACTTCAGTTTTTTGTGTTTTTTTACCGTTTAGATAACAGTAAAAGTATACATGTTTGACATCTATGAACTCATACCTACCTGGGGCATCACACCGAAATGTCAGTTTTACCATATAGTGAACACCGTGAATAAAAATCTTTAAAAACTAAATATGTGATTACACTTTTTTTTGCTATTTCACCACACTTGCAATTTTTCCCCCTATTTTTCTGTACACTATATGGTAAAATAAATTATTTCTTCTGCAAGTACAACTCGTCCCACAAAAAACAAGCCCTAATGTGTATACTGATTGAAAAATAAAGCCATGGCTCTTGGAAGAAGGGGAGGGAACAATGAAACATGGAAAAACGCCCGGAGTAAAGGGGTTAAATAAAGTCATTGAAAATCAGAAAAGAAATTTGTCTCCCGACGCTGGCGTCTCACAGTGGTCGGTGACCGGCCGAACTGAGGTAAGGATTAATGATGAGCGAGCATGCTCGGCGCTACTAGTTACTCGCACGAGTATCCTGGTACTCGGGATGCTCGGCGAGCACAGAGTACCGCCAAGATGCTCAGACTCTTCGCTAATAATTATCGATCTGACACAAATACACTGCTCCCTTCAGTGCACACAGTGAGCTGGCACCTCAGAGAGAGCAGATTCATTGTTAGGATCCCTCTGGGGGGCCACAGCGAGGTGTTGTATGTTGCGAGGATTCGAAAAAGCCCACCCTCCCGCCCTTCCCAGAAACACTCGTTTTATAGCTGGAAGTCTATGGGCGGAGCCTGTCACTAATTGACTTACATTGGGCTCGGGCCGAGTACACGAGTATCTTGGGATGCTCGGCCCAAGCATCCAAGCAGTTTAGTACTCGCTCATCTCTAGTAAGGATGCAAAGGCTTCATTAAAAGCAGCAATGGCCTTCAGCTGTATTATGGCCATGTGGATAATAACCAGTAAGCAATTGACCAAGGCTGATATCAAACTTGTGTATTGTGCAATCCGTGTGAAAACTGACGCCCACAGATCTATTTTCGCCTTCATTGACTTTCAATGGTGATGGATGGAACTTGCTCAGCATACGGTTGTCACCGTTTTTCCATGGATCCATGTGTTTTGTTTTTTCCTAAAAAATATGCAAACGCAGAATGTTGCAGATGTTTTGATTAAAAAAATAATAAGAAAAAAAAAAAAAATGCGGACACACACGGATCCGTGGCTATACGCCAGGAATTAAAATGGAGCACAGATCCAGGACAACATGGATCCGTGAGCTTCCGCTTGACGGATCCATGTTGTCAATAACAGTGTGGGCATCTGTTGGCATCCATTTCGCAACTCCGTGGGGATCCGTGTATATCCAGGGAGATGCAGGTTTAACATGTATGCACAAGGATTGCAAAATACGCAAGTGTGAAACCAGCCTAAAACCTCCCCATACATAGGCATGCAACATGTAATGTACATCACCTGTCAGGAAGGGGTTAAGTGAAATCTCTATTTTCTTGACTAACTGTTATAGATACACATAGGGGATTGTGACAAACGTCTGCGACTGTACAATACAAGGGGCTGTATAAGCTACAGAAACAACCCATTCAGATGAAATGAACAGATTTTTAGTCACAAACATCTACACATCTGCTGTGTATGGAAACACCTCTAATGTGATGGTCCAGCAGACCAATCTATATCTGAAGACATTGCCCACAACCATCCAAATATATCAAGTAGGAAAACAGAACCCTCATGCTAAACATGGCCTTCTGAGGTTATAGAATAGCTTTATGGAGGCGACAGGAAGGGCATGTGGTGTGGATTGGTATAACATTTTACTACAATACCAGGTGCCAGCTAGGTACCCTCTGGAATGTTAGAAGGGCCGACCCAATACAATGCTTATATAACTGAAATAGAAAATACCTCACCAAGTAATCGCACTTTTTTTCAAGCTGAACCGTTCACGTTTGTACTCCAACTTTCTTGTTGTCGCTGAATAGAAAGCTCCAATATCTGAGGAACAGCCATTACAGTACAGTGTCTGCACGGTACTAGTGAAAAAGGACAAGTTTAAGAAAAAAAAGGTATGATAAATTTTGCACTCAAATTATAGAAAGAAATCAGTCGTTTTTGAAAAAGCCATTTAATTTTTTTTTTAGGTTAAACAGAGATAAGTCCATCAAGTTCATCCTATACTATTACATTTTGATCTAGAAGAAAGCAAAAACCCGATAGGGCAGACCCTTATGGTACCTTCACACACTGCTATAACGCCTGACGATATGAGACGATCTACCGTGCACGTTTTTCATGCTTGCCTCAGATCGCCGATGGCGGCCTCACACGCCACAATTGAGCCCTGACAGTAAGGCGATGTGTCGCTCCGGAAATCGCCTCACGTACAGCGGCAACAATCCTGCCTAATCCCATCCCTGGTTAACACGCCGCAATCTAAAAGGCAATGTGTGCGTACATGTTGAGCGCGAAGAGAAAGGCGTGCCGCTATGGCGTATCAGCCTGCTCTGGAAGGCTGGCTAATACACGACGCCATTGACATTGTGTGGTGCTGGACGGATAGCTCATTAAATATGGCGCGGTGTCAATTGACAGCCAATGGGAACACAGTAGCCTACACCAATCAGTTCACACGGGGCATGGACTACAGCACGCTGTGGCACGCCTACGGGAAATCACAGGCGACGCAGATGCCATCACTATCGCCCTGTCACACGCCACAACACGGAAATATCGCCTTCATGGTTGCGGCTGATTTCTGAGCACTGCTCAAGAATCAGGCAATTTATCACCGCGAAATTCCCCAATCACACGCCGCAACTGTGTGGCAATTTCACGGCGATTGCTCTGGGACGACGTATTGCCTTCAGAATTCCCAGGTGATATTGCGGCGTGTGAAGGTACCATTAGGCTTGAGCACACATTTAGGATTTGGTGCAGAAATTTCAACATCTTGACAGGAAAAATGTAGCAGAAGTGCGTGTTCTTGCAGCGTTTCAGAGACAGAGTTTCCCTTCATTAGCAAGGGTGAAATCAGCAAAACACTGAAATAATTGACAATGCTGTAGATATAAATCTGCAAGGAAAAATTACTCAAGTGAATGAGAATCCTTAAGTCTCATCCATGCATTTTCTACAGTAGCATCAAGAAACCCTTCAGTGTTAACAAATCAAATTTTGGTCCCCTGAAAACCCACACCTACATTTTGCCCATTAGCACATAGGCCTGGGGATTCCATAACCAGAAGCCTATCCAATCTGCTTTTAATAATAATAAAAAAAAAAAAAAACACTATGAAAATACACTAGAAAAGGCTTAGGGTGTGTTCACACATACTGATTAATGATGAGCGAGTATGCTCTGCGCTGCTCGGTACTCGCACGAGTATCCCGGTACTCGGGATGCTCGGCGAGCACCGAGTACGGCCGAGATGCTCGGACTGCTGGGTAATAAGTGATCTGACACACGTACACAGCTCCCTTCAGTGCACACAGTGAGCTGGCACCTCACAGAGAGCAGATTCATTGTTAGGATCCCTCTGCGGGCCCAGCAAGGTGTTGTATGTTGCAGCGATTTCAAAAAGCCCCCCCTCCCGCCCTTTCCCAGCAATACTCTTTTATAACCGGAAGTCTGTGGGCGGAGCCTGTCACTCATTGACTTACATTGGGCTCGGTGCTCGGCCGAGTACACGAGTATCTTGAGATGCTCGGCCAGAGCACCGAGCACCCGAGCATTTTAGTGCTCGCTCATCACTAATACTGATGTGTGTAAAGTGCTATGGAATTAATAGTGCTATATAAATAAATATAATATTATATTACATAGCGTTATTTTTTGCATGGGCATTTTTTTTTTCAGTGTTGTGCACCCGCTCAAAAAAGCGCAAAAAAGCCAAAAAAAAAAAAAAAAAAAAACTGCGGCGCATTCACACAACTCATGTTTTTTACGGGGCAACCTCTTCAGGGAGGTCACAGAGGGGAGGAAGAATCCTATTCCTTCTCCCCTCTCTGAAATCTGTCACTGCCCCATTTGATTTTGCAGTGAATTATACACTATGAAATGAAATGTAAAAGAATGTCAAATGTATTAAAAATAAAAGATTTTTTTTATACTTGCCCTCCGCCGGGTGTTCCGGAGCAGGGAGCAGCAACAGGCATGGACCTGCAAGGACCTTGAGAGATGTCATCGGGCGCTGTGATTGGCTGCTCACGGTCATATGATATGTAGGTCATAGGATGTCACATATCACATGACCGCGAGCAGTCCAATCAGCATTCAAGAACCCTTGCAGGTCGATACCTGCTGAAGATCTCCAAGGTCCCGAACATCCGGCGGACGAGTAAGTATATAATTCCTTATTATTTTTAATACATTTGACATTCTTTTACATTTGATTTTGCAATGTATAATACACTGCGAAGTCAAATGGGGCTGTGACAGATGTCACAGAGAGGAGGAGGAACAGGATTCTTCCTCCTTTCTGTGACATCAGCGCCGGCGTATTCCCGCTGGAATTACACAGTCTGAACGGCGATGCGTAATTCCAGTGGGAATAATGGACACAATATGGGAGAAAGCGCCGGCGCAGCTGCACAAGGAATTGACATGTCAATTCTTATTACGCCCGCCCTATCTCCTATAAAAGTGCAGCGTATTTTTACGCTGTGTCTGTACAGCAATATGAATTGCCAATTCACTTTGCCGGCAGACACAAGGCACATTGCGGATTTTTAAAAAGCGCTTTAAAAATGCGCAATGTGTGAACCTAGCCTAAAAGTTACTCTTTATGTAGTGAGGGATTCACTGTCATGGGGCTGCCGTCTCACTGCTTTCTTGAAGCCGTACCACCTTGCCGCTGTGTCTGCATCAGTCTTTGTTCATAGGGCAGTGTTAGTGATGTCCATTGTACAGCTCATGACTACTGCAGCCAATCACTGGCCTGACAGCCAGATCCCATCTACATCTGCATGATAAAGGAGTCCAGTGATTGGCTGTAAACAGAACATCAATGCCACAGCTGTCATTAAAGGGACTCTGTCAGGTCATTTTTCAGTATGATACCAATAGTACCCTTGAATGGTGCTCGGGCAGCTCATTCAGAATATGTAAAAATCATTAAGGTACTCTTTGTAATTATCTTGCTATAAGCATCTTTACACCCAGCAGGCAGCAATAAAAGTAATAGACTGGACTAATCACTAGTCCTGCAGTGCAAGAGTTCATTTATTATGCATTCCTTCTTCTCAAGCAGTTCTTCCAATCCTCCCTCCCACCTGTTATCTGTGAATTACATGTTTCAGTTTCATTTTCCAAAAAAGAGCAGACAGCAGGATATAGACAGAGCCCTTGGTTTGTGCTTGCAGATCAGAGCAGGCAGTGACTTCACCGCAAGTAAGTGATCACTCACTTTAATTGACAGGTATAATTAGTGTTTGCAGTTTACAGAAGATATGAGGGAAGCACAAAACAATAATATATAAAGAAATACATAAATAAAGAAATCTTAGATTAATTACAAAATGATTTCAGTTACATATGAATTTTTGACCTGACAGATGCCCTTTAAAGTAGTCAGAAGGCAGCCGGAAGGTGTCACGGCTTCCATAAGTGCTGCCTACTTCGTTCATTTAAAAATCATTAATAATCATAAATAAAAATCAGTAATAATTTGCCATCACACTGGAAAACCCCTTTATTTCAATATACCTGGACCACCCTTGAAATGTCCCTAGAATATAATACATCACTTGAGAAAACCTATTACAACTCAGCTTTACATCGTGCGGCAGTGTTCCATAGTGACACAGCTTGTACAGTAATGAGTGATTCACTACTAACATTTAAGAATGGCCTGGATGTTTTTATTTAAAAATATAATATATTACCAGTTATGACACTAGATTCTGTGATAGGGCATTGATCAAGGGAACTCGTCTGATTGCCGTATGGAGTCGGGAAGGAGTTTTTCCCCTAATATGGAGCTTAGCGTTTGCCACATGGGGTTTTTGCATTTAGATAAACATCTTGGGCTATAGGTTGAATTCTATGGACTTAATTCCTTACCGACCTAGGATGTAACAGTACGTCATAGGTCACCTCACTATCTTTAACACAAGCTCATAAGCTGAGCTTGTATCATTCTCTGCACGTCAGGCTGATCCAATTAGCCGACATGTGCAGCTAACAGGTCAAACTGATAGCGTGGCCCAACATGCTGCAACATGGGATTACACCATTCCCTGATGCCATCGGTGACTCTCTGACACAATCACAGGTCGGCCGAAGGATAAGATGACTCTTGTAGCTGTCATGACTCACTTTCTGTGATAAATGACTAAGCACCGATGTTCACAGGAAATGATCATTTGTGCTATACAGAGCCATGCTGATGCATCTTTCTATACTGCAGAAGTGAGTGGACACTGCCATGTTGAGGCGCCCTAAAGGCCCAAGTAAATGGAAGTGACAATGGGGGGAGAAGGGGGTGGGGGGGTGTGGTGGGAAAAAAAAAAAAAAAAAAAAAAAAAAACACACACTCCACACGATCATGAAATTACACCCTCATTGCAAAGTTCACCGCACTTGAAATTTATTTCTCGTTTCACAGTAGACTGTATGGTAAAATGATTGTCATTCAAAAGTACAACTCATCCCGCTAAAAACAGGCCCTTGTATGGCTAAATTGACGGAAAAATAGTAAAAGTAAAAAAAAAAAAAAAAAAAAAAAGCTATTGGTCTCGGAAGCAGGAAACACATAAAATGAAAATAAATAAATCAAGTGGTGAAGGGGTTAAAGAGGACCATCCAGCAGGTTTTCGGTCTATAAAGTGAAGCCAGTCCCTTACTGGTTCTGGGATACTGAGTGCAATCATAGCTTTACTTCAATGATTCCATGTATGATTGCCAAGATAAATGTTACAGAAGTCCTTAGAAAGTGTGCAGCAGTGGGCGGAGTGTGCAGCAATTTGCATAAGAGGGACTGGATTTCTCTTTATTACTCCATAGTTTGCTCTAACCAAACCCTCCCCCCTCCCTCTCACTATATAGAGTAGCAGGCACATAAGGTCTGACATTGTGCATGCAGATCACCCAGTGTCTGGCTCCTATGTGTCACAGATCATCCCTCCTGCTTGTGTCTTCTCTTCTCAGGCTTCTTCTCTGGCTGTGTGTAATTGTAGTGCAGGAAAAGGCCCCGCCCTTTCCAGTCTAAGTCCGAAGACACAAGCAGGAGAAATGATCTGGGGCACATAGGAGCCTGACACTGATCTGCATGCACAAATGTCAGACCTAAAATGCCTGCTACTCACCATATAGAGGAGGCAGGAAGCGGGAGGAAGGAGGGACAGAGGTGAAGGTTTGGCTTAGAGCAAACTGGAAGTAATAAAGAGAAACCCAGTGCCTCTTATGTTAATTGCTGCACACTCAGTCTCCCTGCTGCACACTATCTAACGACTTTTGTAACATTTATCTCAGAATCATACAGTAATCATGAAGTAAAGGTATGATTGCATTCAGTATCCAGAGCTGTAAAGTACGTCACACATGGCAATTTGCAGCATTTCACTGCAATTTGCTGGTTGCAGTGAATCATGGATACATGATTCCATTCTACACGGCACAAACAGAACCATGTATCATGATTTCACTGCAACAGCAAATTGCCCGTGAAATTCTTTCAAAATTGCGTGTGTGACGGTACCTTTATGACTGGCTTCACTTATAGCCATAAACCTGCTGGTTGGCCCCTATTACTCCCTTCAACTTTAAAAACTGTAAACTCAAACTATGCAGCCAAGAGAACAGATGGCACAAGATTGGTGTATTAAGGCTGGTTTCACATTTGCGGCACGGCGAGATCAGGTTCGAAACGGGAGCATTGCATCTGGCAGTGCATCCGCAAATGCATGCCACATCTGCTGAATGCATGATCCAGCTAGGGAGAGTGCGATATAAAATGTAATTAAATTAATTGTGTTCATGAATATAAATGTGGGCACCTGGGGAGGGGCTGCACAAGTGGTTTAAAGGCACTACTTTATTACTATCACTGTTTGAATTCACGTCTGCTTTTGCCAGCCCAGCAGGACTTCTCTACGCACAGAACTGTCAGAAGTGACGTAGGTAAAAAAACAAAAATGCCTTGATCCCACAATTCATAAATACATAAGTTTTAATACATTACATAGATGAAAAATTGCACACACCCAAAAACCACCCAAATAAGAGTATAGGGTATAGTCATGTACTAGTGCATCTCAATTAATTAAAATATCAAAAAGTTAATTTATTTCAGTAATGCTATAAAGTGAAACGCATATATTCTATAGAGTCATTAGAAAGTGATCTATTTCAAGTGTTTATTTATGTTAATGTTGATGATTATGGCTTACAGCCAATGAAAACCCAAAAGGTCATTATTTCTGACAATTAAAGTAAGGTGAAGAGAATGGGGCATCAGACTGTGCTGCTCGCCTGTCAGAATGATGTACAAGAGGAGTCTAAGTAGATGTAATAGAGAAATAGACTAACAGACTTCACCTGACAAAAGGATCATCGCTTCGGGGCTTCCAGCAGCTGCCAATGCTAATCACAGTGGTTGTGTTTCATACAACCATAATGGTACCTTTACACGCTGCTACGGAAGGTTAGAAACAACCAGGTGTCGGAGACAATTGTATCTTGCACTGTCAAAACACCGCGAGGTAGCGGCGTGTAAATCAGGTTGTTGCCACCGGTCACTGTCGACACCTGTTTTACTGCAGTGCTCAAAAACAGGTTGGTTTCAACCCGATGGTAGCGGCGTGTAAACGAGGAACAGGAAGGTTTTTGCGACACCTAGTGAACTCCCTGGGGCGTGACACAGCCTCCGGGATACCGCACCCCATCAGCGATCATTGGTGGAAGCTCCTGCGTTACGATTGGTTGTCCCTGCATAGGGCGGCATATTTAAGGAGCTGACCAGTCACACTACACAATTGCAATAGCATCATTTATTAGCCAGCCTTCCTGCGCTGGCTGGCCAATCATGATGCTATTGCTTTGTCCAATCACCGTACGAGTGTCTCTTAATCCACAACTCTGGCACGCTTATGTGTTGTCCCTGCTGCCCCAGGTCCTCCCATATTGCCTTGTGGTAGCGGCGTGTAAATGAGGGAAGGTGCTCTACAGCAGGTAACCTGCGGCACCCGACGGTGCCTCCAGGGATAGAAAAAAACCTTCTGTAGAGCACCTTGTAGCGGCGTGTAAATGCGGTGTCAGGTACAGTTAGGAACAGTTGGAACGTGCTCATGCATGTGAGACACCCGGTTGTTTCTAACCTTCTGTAGCGGCGTGTGAAGGTACCATAATAGGTGAATGACTGATTTCTCTCAAAAATATTCTCTTTATCTCAGATAAGACCTATGACGCTTTATATTCTATCTAGCTAACTAGAAAATTAAAGTAGGGAGGATGAAGGGTTAAAAATAGTGTTGCCGTATTCCACAAGACAAAGGGTGAATATAATATTGGATTATAGGTCAATGTGTTCCAGGGCTCCCAGAAATGCCCTGACAAATTGCACCATCAGGCTGCGTTCACACGCTGCGTATTTGTCGCGTTTTTTTACGCGCGTATTTGCCCCAAAAATGCATGTGCGTCTGCGTTTCCCAGCAAAGTGAATTGACATTCACTTTGTGCCATTCAGACATTGCGTAATTTTATGCAGCGTTTTTAGAGCAAAAAACGCGCACGTAAAAAGAATGAACATGTCAATTCTTTCCAGTTTTTTACGAGCGTTTTTTCCATAGACCCCATTATAAGCACTGGAAAAAACGCGCGTAAAAAAACGCAATTGCAGTTGTTCTCTCACGCTGTTTTTTACGCGCGTTTTTCCCCTTAAAAAGACGCGCATAAAAAAATGCGACAACTACGCAGCGTGTGAACGCAGCCTTACACTGATTTTTTAAGATGTTCTACTTCATTGAGATGCACTAGTATATACAGTTTAGAAGGTAGGGAGGTAGATCACCTTAAGTCAAGCCCCAAGTATCCCTACCTGTGGAGGGTATGATGCCCTAAATTTTGTGGTGCCCCCATTCAACGTCGGGACAGCCTATAACTCTGTCTTACCCTACACTCATTTGAAAGTGCCTGTGACATTTTAAACAATGACAAACACCACTCAATATATTTTGCTTGGCTTTATATTCAGGCCTCATGGTATGGAAAACAGGTCTTACAACAAGTCCAATGTCCCAACGTGTTTCTACCCCCAGTTGTCAAGCATCAGGGTTCTGAGGACACCAAAGTGTATACTTTCATTGTTATCTAAGTGGTTAAAAACTTGAGATTTTTTTTTTAGAAAAAGAATTGCACTTTTGGCCATTTTCCGTTACCTGTAGTGTTCTCATTTTTCATGATTCAGGCTGTGTATAGGCTTATTTTTTGCATCTTGAGCTGACTATTGTAATGATACTATTTTGGGGTACATGTGATTTTTTGATTGCCTGATATTGCATTTTATTGCAATGCTGCGTTTGGACTTTTTTTTTCCTGTTGCGCAGTTTACCGATCTGATTAATTGATTTTATATATTTTTGTAGACCGGGCATTTCTGAATGCGGAGATAACATGGGAGTATATTTTTTTAATAGTTTGATTTTACATGGAGCAAAATAGGAGTAATTTGAACTTATTTTTTTGTAATTTGTCTTTATTTTACACTGCCCCTAGGGGGCCTTAGTACTGCACAGTCCAATCGCTTCTGCTATGTACAGACCTGCTGCTGTATTTCTCCACATAGCAGAAATGATCGCTTTCTGTGGATGCCGGAACTCACCAGCCATCCATGGGAAGTGATTGCAGATGTTACCCGGGGTCATTACACGAACTCGGGTTATCGCGTTAACAGATGGAGGACCCGTGATCGTCTCACGAGACCTCCAATCACGGCAGAGACTGGTGCAATCCCTACCACAGTGTGTTGAATTGCGCTGTCAGTGACTGACAATGCGATTTAAAGGGATAACCGCACTGATGCGATTGGTGTTAGCTACACATCTCAGGTGATATAAGAATAACTTCGGCACTCAGTCAGAGATTGCTTGTTCAATAAAGTTTTTATTTGAAAAATTTGTGATACTCTGTTAATGAGTTATCTGACGTTTCGGTCTCAGACCTTGTTCACAGAAAGAATATCTATACAAAACCAAAAATAATCATGTCAAGATACATCGTATCACATGGATATGTTAACATTATGATCTAAAACATAATGAACCATCAAGAAACAATCATAAATCGTGACAATAGTGACATTTTTGATATTTACAGAATCAGTAATATGCTATAAATACAGTAGTCTCTCTCAAGGAAATACACACAAACCAAGAGATTTTTATGATGTCATCCTGAAAATAATGATAATAATAATCAAATGAAAAGGAAAATGTGTTACCTTGTAACAAATTTCTCAGGAGAAAATTTGAGTGTTCACAACAGTATTCCAGTATCTGGTAACTAAAGATTGAGACCAGGAATCAATATTGAACCAAAATATTATTTCATAGAGTATGAAATTCATATGAAAAAAATATGTATCTACCTGTTATCATAAAGAATTATACCAATTGGAATATATCACCCCTATAGGGGGTCAGGTATACCCTTAGAGATATATATATATATATATTATATAATCACGAATAGGATTTTTGCCCCTTTTGAGTCCGCTCACGCTGCGAGTCAATGTCATCATGTGGATACGACCGAAGCATTGGCCGCACAGCGGCCATTGCGAGCAGTTCTAAGGCGACTCGCTATGCCCGCGCAGCGGGCATGGCGAGTCGCCTTAGCAGCGCGAAGCATTGGCCGCGAAGCGGCCATTGCGAGTCAGAGACTCGCTCTGCTAGAATCCCGATGCATGTGCATCGGGCACCCAGCTAGTATATATATATAAAAATAATGAATAATAATCAAAAAGGATCTGTACAATAAACACATCCATATCCGGGAAATAAGTAATTTATAAATATCTTTACCTTTAGAGTGATGGATAATAATGATGTGCTATAATAGGGTTAATTCTCCCATGTGATGAATGTGGACCTATTTGTGGTCCCTATGAATAATAGATGAAAATTAGATGAAAAGTAAAAAAATAAATCATAAGACAACTTATGAACTCAATTACAAATCTCCCAGAAATGCTGTGTACTGATAAATTTCATACATAACATACTAAAATGAGTCCTCTCTCCAATCATAGTATTTATATGTAATCTCCACTGATCGTATACATGTTTTGTGTACCAGGGGTAACCTAATGAGGGGCTACAGTTTATCTAGCTGCTATCCTAGCAAAAACTACTTACAAGCAGTCAAGAAAGATATGAAAATCGGCATTACATACAAAATACCTTGTAAATGGCGCTGTGATCGCGTGGAGGCCAGCGCGGCGAGACTAATACTGGAATACTGTTGTCAACATTCCAAAATTATCTCCTGAGAAATTTGTTACAAGGTAACACGTTTTCGTTTTCATTTGATTATCATTATCATAATTTTCATGATGGGATCATAAAAATCTCTTGGTTTGTGTGTATTTCCTTGAGAGAGAGACTACTGTATTTATAGCATATTACTGATTCTGTAAATATCAAATATGTCACTATTGTCACGATTTATGATTGTTTCTTGATAGTTCATTATGTTTTAGATCATAATGTTAACATATCCATGTGATACGATGTATCTTGACATGATTATTTTTGGTTTTGTATAGATATTCTTTCTGTGAACAAGGTCTGAGACCGAAACGTCAGATAACTCATTAACAGAATATCACAAATTTTTCAAATAAAAACTTTATTGAACAAGCAATCTCTGACTGAGTGCCGAAGTTAATCTTATATCATTGATTGTTTTTTTTCTGAGCACCAGTAGCGGACCCTATCTAATTGACTACACATCTCAGGTGATCAGATCAGCTGATGAGTGGGGGGATGATGCAAGCTCTGCGCATGAGCTCGCATCAGAGGGAGGGGGACATGGCCATGGGCATATATATATACCCGAGGTCATGAAGGGGTTAAACCACTTGTTCAGCCACTCACCAGGTACCCACATACTGTAAGTATGCACACAATAAATGTTAATAACATCTTTATACAGCAACATAGGGCACAAGCCCTTTTTCTGAGGCGAGTTAGACGCTTGAGGGGTGAAGGAACTAGACTCTGGGCATGCTTAATGACAAAAAAAATGGATCCAGATGGTTGGATCCACCGTGTACGAATCTGTCCTCCATTGGACACCATTGTATTTGTGGACGCATCCAGAGGCATGAATTCCACTCCCAAAAACTCTACTTCATTCAGCCAGAGAGGGTGATGGGAAAAAAAAAAAACAACTAATGTGGATCAGGCTGAATCCTGATGCCACCACATGTCCCTGCAGCCCCATTTTAAAGGGGAACTCTAGGGAAAGAAAACGCTTTTGTACAGTCCCTGCCCTCCTACATCATGAAGATCTATAGATCACTTATAAATCAACAAAATCATACCTCCTCTTTAGCTCTCACCCCTGCTCAGGGGTCTGAGAATTTCAGTTTCATGCTGCTGGTGAGAAGAGGTGGTGTGTCGGGGGCGTGGATCTCGGAGCTCCAGTATCTTCCTAAATCTCCCCCCTCCCCCTTCTGTATGGGCAGTACTGTAGAGAAAGCACACATGTAATCTGGACACAAGAACACTGCAAGTAAACGCAGCATGAATGCTGAGAAGAACGCAAAATGCAAGAGTGGACATACTGCAGATCTGAAAAAAAAAAAATTCTTTGTGGGTTCATATCTGCAAGGAATAAAATCCATATCCACAGTGCTACAGCCATTACATAGGATGGTAGATCAGGGGCAGTATTGTACTGTGACCTAGGGACGGCGGCCACTCTCAATCCCCCGTACAGACGTGTGAGGGGGTTTGAATGCAAGATGATCCTGCAGCTCCCAGGATCCACGCCAACATACAGCCTCTTCTCACCAGCAGCATGAGGCTGAATTCTCAGACTAGTGATGGGCAGTCCAGCTCTTTCTGGTGATCCTGATCATTCGGATCCGCTCACCAAAAAGAGTCGGATCTTTTGGCTCAAAATAACTTCTCTTATTGTAAATAATACTGCACTACACCCTGTGTTGATTAGAGATCGAAACATCAACACATATTTTTCTGGCATAACTATACCAAAACTGCACACAATAGAATGTGCAGGGATATGGGCCTATCGCTACACTTTACACACTAACAACCACCAATTAAACGACATTGCAGCCCTGTGTTGATTACAGAACCTTGTCTGTACTGTGAGAACCTCATTATTCACCTGTACATGGATCTAGTGAAGCAGTATAGGTGGTTTTTTAGCATTCCTGTTTCCTCAGATTGTCAGCTCCTATGATCAGGGCTCTCACTCTTCCATTGTTACTTTCTTATATCCATCATTGATTGGTCCCTTCTGAATTAGTAAATGCTGTGATATTTGCTGCCCTGTATAGGAATATAATCCTCAAAGGGAACCAGTCAGCAGGATTATTACTATAAAGTACAGCCCTGGCCATAATGTCACTGTGACGCTTATTACACTGATACGTGCAGTGAAGGAATCCATTTTTGGATGCTGAATTATTATTATCCTGTAAAGATTTTTATGCAGACGACATCACAATGGGGTTGGAATCCATGGCGAAGCACGCACGCTCCCATCTCTTGGGTGAGGAGTGGAGAGTGCAGGGGAAGGGAAGCAGGGGGTGGGAAGCAGAGCGTGCAAAAACTGGGACCAGGGGAGGGGAGCAGACAGTGCAGAGACCAGGGGAGAGGAGAGTGCAGAGTAGGTGGAGCGCGGCTCCTATAAAGTAAGAGTTGAATAAAAAATCATCTCCATCTTTTAGGCCCTGACTCCTACACTTTATATGTTGTGCCAGCAAACTTACTTAAGGACTTTAATGACATCACCGGTCATGTGCACTAAGGACCCAATCACTGAGTGAAAGCTTTTTTTTTTTTTTGGAGAGCCAAACAGGTCCTTGCCATTCTACACATGGCATTGCAATTCCTGCCGTCCTTCCAGTACCCAGTCACCAGCAGTGAGAGGGTTTATAAAAACAAAAAAAAAATCCCTCAGCTCCCAGTGGAGAGCTAGCTCCTGACAGTCACAGCAGGGAGCCGGTTCCTTGTGCTGGATCTTTCACAAATCATACATCATTATCTCTGACCCCTGAGGAAGGAAGGGGGGAAGTAGGGGTGACAGCAAAAATGCGGGTATGATTTAAGGCTGTGTTCACACATTGCGCCTTTTTGCGTAGGTGTTTTTTCAGCGTTTTGCACCTGTGCAAAAAAGCCCTGTAAAAAAATGCAGTGCATTCACACACCGTGTTTTTAAGGGGCTACTTGTTCAGTGATGTCACAGAGGACAGGAAGAATCCTGTTCCTCCTCCCCTCTGTGACATCTGTCACAGCCCCATTTGATTTTGCAGTGCATTATACACTGCGAAATCAAATGTGGCTGTGACAGATGTCACACAGGGGAGGAGGAGCAGGATTCTTCCTCCCATCTGTGACATCAGCGCTGGTGTATCGCCACTGGAATTATGCATCGTCTGAACGGGGCCTATGGGAGAAAGCACGCGCAAAAAAAGGGTGAAAGAATGAACACGTTAATTCTTTTTACGTGTGCGCTTTCTCCCATAAAAGCGCAGCCGAAAATAGCGCTGCGTGTGAACAGCAAAAGTGAAAGTCCATTCACAAACACTGGTGCGTTTTGGGGGGAAAAGCGCGAAAAATATGCGACGTGCAAACGAGGCCTTATCTATTATATAATCACGAATGGATTTCGCGCACCAAAGTCGCATGCGACTCAGCGTGGTCATGTGGATACGAAAAATGCATTGGCCGCGCAGCGGCCAATGCGACCAGTTGTAAGGCGACTCGCTATGCCCGCGCAGCGGGCATGGCGAGTCGCCTTAGCAGCGCGAAGCATTGGCCGCGAAGCGGCCATTGCGAGTCAGAGACTCGCTCGGCTAGAATCCCGATGCATTGTGCATCGGGCACCATCTAGTTGATTTATAAGTGTGGTATAGATCCTGAAGCTGCAGTGCACAGCTATACTTCATCATGTAGGATGGCAGAGACAGTAGTAAAACGTTCTCTCTCCCCAGAGTTCCCCTTTAAGTATAGGGACACATGACTGATCAGGAGGCTTCAGGATTTAGACTGTTTACAACTCAGGACAAAATTTAAAAAAAACACAAGCGTGAAACCACCCTAAGAAATACATGCCTGTAATCGTCATGACTGTATGAGGAAACTGAACTCTTATCAATTGTCACATTCGTTGTAACACCTGCAAAAAGAGAGAGAAGAGGTCACTTTTTACTGAAGAAACGTATGCGTCATTTACAAAATTCTCAATAATCAAAAAGGTTCAAAACACACGATTTCTATATCTCCCCTCAGCTCTCTAGCAACATTTTTACTCTAAGGGTACCTTTACACGCGGCTACATTTGTAGCTTGTCACCAGGTAACTTACTGGTTGCAGTGAAATCATGGAGACAAGGTTCTATCTTGTTGCTGTGTACAAATGGAATAATCTCTCCATGATTTCACTGCAACCAGTAAGTTACCTGTAGCCACCCTAGAAATGTAGCCGCGTGTAAAGGTACCCTAAGGGTACCTTTACACGCGGCTACATTTGTAGCTTGTCACCAGGTAACTTACTGGTTGCAGTGAAATCATGGATACATGGTTCTATCTTGTTGCTGTGTACAAATGGAATCATGTATCCATGATTTCACTGCAACCAGTAAGTTACCTGATGACAAGCTACAAATGTTGCCGTGTGTAAAGGTACCCTTAGAGTAAAAATGTTGCTAGAGAGCTGAAGGGATGTGGCTACGTGTAATTCAGGCATTCCCTCCTGTGTCTTACAGAACTGCAAGACACAGGAGGGAAATGCCTGAATTACACGCAGCCACATCATGGTGTTTTCATGGCAACAGGCACAATTGTGTCCGATCCCTGGCGGTGTCTACCTTCCTGTGTCCGCGTGTAAAGGTACCATTAAAGGGAAACTGTCACCAGGTTTTTGTCATCCCATCTGACAGCAGCATAATGTAGAGATGGAGACCTTGATTCCAGCAATGTGTCACTTACTGAGCTGCTTGCTGTCACTTTGATAAAATTACTGTTTTCTCTGCTTCAGATTTAGCAGTAAATAACTATTCTGGACTATTTGATAAGTCCTACAATGTTAATCTCCAACTGAATAAACAATGATTTTATGAAAACTACACTGAGCAGCCCAGTAAGAGACACTTCACTGGAATCAGGGTCTATTTCTCTAGAATATGCTGCTGTCAGATCAGATGGCAAAAACCTGGTGACAGTGTCCCTTTAAATCTAATCCCCAGGAGTACAGCAGAATGAGCGCAGCAAGGGTCACCCCGAGACACAGACTGATAATAGCAGGCAATGCATAGAAACGGGGACACTGGCACAGGGTGAAAACGGTGGGCATTGCACAGTATGGTGGGCACTGGCACAGGGCAAGGACAGTGGGCACTGCGCACAGTATGGTAGGCACTGGCACAGTGAAAATGGTGGGCATTGCACAGCATGGTAGGCATTGGCACAGGGCGAGAACGCTGGGAATTGCACAGTATGGTGGGAACAGGTACAGGGCGAGGACGGTGGGCACTGCACAGTATGGTAGGTATTGGTGTGGAGCCCTGCTCACAGAGGTAGCCACAGCCTTCCCTACTGCACAGCTGGGTTTCCACAGCAGGTACCTACTACATGGAACACCTTCCACCTCAGCACAATAGGGGGAGCTAACTTCACTGACTTTAGGTGAGATCCCCTATAAATACTGCTGCTGGGGGAGGAGTTAGCGAGTGTGCAGACGCTAGGAGAGCTGCAAAGACGTCCTGGCGATCGGTGTCGCGGTTAGGCCCAAACCAGTAACCTGGAGTGGCCCTTCTGCCGTCCAGCCAAGCCTAGGAGTGGGTACTGAAGCCAAGGAGTAGAGCCAAGGGGGCGAGGAACCGATGGAGGTTCGCCCAAGAAGTACTGGACTTCAGGGGATCCGCACCTTAGAGATTACTTCAAGACTGCAGAAAACCCCACCACACTGTGGACACTTCAGTCACCCGGTCCCCCTGCGTACCCAGAAAGAGGGAGCCAGGCACCATAGTGTGGGAACACACAGCAGTGATCAGAAAGGGTAACTCGTGGACCGCACAGGAGGATGGAGAGAGGACCAGAGAAAGTGAGGAGGCCGGTCTGGCTGCATACAGACAGGGCTTCAGAGACAGCAGGGAACTGAGGAGGCCTTGTACCCACTTGCTGTGGAGACTCACTGTGTCACCCGACAGTGCTCTAGACATCTTTACCTGTGAATATCATCAGTAAAAGGTAAGAGAGACTTCTTCAGAGTATGTGGTCATTCCTCTCCGTCCCCAACCTCCCTATAGACTGTCTTACTACTTCTTACCCTGGCCTTAAGTCTCACTCCAAGCTGCCCTGGAGGACCAGTTCCACCTGTAGGGAGCTTTGCCATCCTTGCCGCTATACCATCGCCCTCCGGAGGACTGTGACGGCGCTGGTGATTCCTCACCAGGTACTACAGGTGGCGTCATGTGACAACAACAAACTCTTATCCCCTGTACATAAACCCCTTATTGAAGTGTCACCCAGGCCACAGGCTCAGGCGCTGCCACTCGTGACATCCCCGTGAAATACCCTCCGAGCAGGACACCCGAGTACCTAGAGGCCTGGGGCTCGACATTGGCACAAAGTGAGGACGGTGGGCACTGCACAGGGCGAGGATGGTGGGCACTGGCACAGGGCAAGGACAGTGGGCATTGCACAGTATGGTGGGCACTGGCACAGGGCAAGGACAGTGGGCATTGCACAGTATGGTGGGCACTGGCACAGGGCAAGGACAGTGGGCATTGGACAGTATGGTGGGCACTGGCACAGGGCAAGGACAGTGGGCACTGCTCAGTATGGTGGGCACTGGCACAGGGCAAGGACAGTGGGCATTGGACAGTATGGTGGGCACTGGCACAGGGCAAGGACAGTGGGCATTGGACAGTATGGTGGGCACTGGCACAGGGCAAGGACAGTGGGCACTGCTCAGTATGGTGGGCATTGGACAGTATGGTGGGCACTGGCACAGGGCAAGGACAGAGGACATTGCACAGTATGGTGGGCACTGGCACAGGGCAAGGACAGTGGGCATTGCACAGTATGGTGGGCACTGGCACAGGGCAAGGACAGTGGGCACTGCTCAGTATGGTGGGCACTGGCACAGGGCAAGGACAGTGGGCATTGGACAGTATGGTGGGCACTGGCACAGGGCAAGGACAGTGGGCATTGGACAGTATGGTGGGCACTGGCATAGGGCAAGGACAGTGGGCATTGGACAGTATGGTGGGCACTGGCACAGGGCAAGGACAGAGGGCATTGCACAGTATAGTGGGCACTGGCACAGGGCAAGGACAGAGGGCATTGCACAGTATGGTGGGCACTGGCACAGGGCAAGGACAGAGGGCATTGCACAGTATGGTGGGCACTGGAAACAGGGCAAGACAGAGGGAAATTGGACAGTATGGTGGGCACTGGCACAGGGCAAGGACAGAGGGCATTGCACAATATGGTGGGCACTGGCACAGGGCAAGGACAGAGGGCATTGCACAGTATGGTGGGAACTGGCACAGGGTGAGGACAGTGGGCACCATACAGTATGGTGGGCACTGCACAGTATGGTAGGTATTGGCACAGGGTGAGGACGGTGAGCACTGGCACAGTATGGTGGGCACTACAGTATGGTAGGTACGGTGGGCACTGCAGGCTGCTCTCATCGCAGGTTCATGGCTACAGAGAAAGCAGCGGCTGGTCACTGCCCAGTAACACTGCTCCCGCACCTCTCAGCAAGATGAAGTTTTCTTCCCTTGAACTCTCCTCCAGGTCTCCAGAGTCTCCCAAAGGCAGTTTACACTGTCCGCACATGAACACGGTGTGATCCTCAAACTCTGAGTCTTCCGCCATGTCTGTCGGCGGTTGAAATCTAAGCGCTTCTGGTGACGTCATTAGCACGTACGGTAGGCGTGGTTTGGCTGAGCGCAGCGCGCCATTTGGTAAGGAGAGTGGCGTCATCTTTAGGTCTGTACAGATGAGAAATGTGGAAAAAAAAAGAGCATAGAGCAGCCGGCCCGCTCTGATCTGCGCCCCCAGCACGGCGGACCCGAGTGATGCGGAACCTTTGAGCCGGTGCTCCAGGGGAGCTGTTTCCATGCCGCACTACCTCGCTTTCCTGTGTAATGACATTTACCTTCCGTGTTTTCCTGTGTAGATCACATGTGGATGTCATGGGGAAAAAGAAGGCGACAAGTGGTCTGGGGAGAGCTCTGATGAGAGACCGAGCACAGGGCCAGAGAGGACTGCGAGGGAAGGACTCCTGGGTGAGTGACCCGAGCCGCCATCTCTCCTCCTCTAGGACCGCTTACTCCAGCGCCATTACTGTCAGCACTGCAGGGCACATACAGCTGGCAGCTGGCACTGGTCCGGGGCCCTGTGTGTGGGCATACAGTGATTCAGGGAGGGGGACTATTATATATGTCACATTGGCACACTTCTATAGAATCGATGAGTCTCCCATTAAGTCCAGGATCACACCCCTTCCCATCCAGGAGAGCAGGACCAGTGAGATCTGTTTGGTATCTGTATGACATGTGAGTGTAGTTTTTCACATTTCTCTCATCTGATTAGAGCACTCATGTGAGCGCACCCAAACACTGAGGTATCACATGTGAGCGTACCCAAACACTGAGGTATCACATGTGAGCGTACCCAAACACTGAGGTATCACATGTGAGCGCACCCAAACACTGAGGTATCACATGTGAGCGTACCCAAACACTGAGGTATCACATGTGAGCGCACCCAAACACTGAGGTATCACATGTGAGCGCACCCAAACACTGAGGTATCACATGTGAGCGGACCCAGACAGTGAGGTGTCGCATGTGAGCGGACCCAGACAGTGAGGTGTCGCATGTGAGCGGACCCAGACAGTGAGGTGTCGCATGTGAGCGGACCCAGACAGTGAGGTGTCGCATGTGAGCGGACCCAGACAGTGAGGTGTCGCATGTGAGCGGACCCAGACAGTGAGGGTGCGCATGTGAGCGCACCCAGACAGTGAGGTGTCGCATGTGAGCGCACCCAGACAGTGAGGTGTCGCATGTGAGCGCACCCAGACATGAGTGTGCAGTGAGCGCACCGTACAGGAGGTGTCGCGTGAGCGCACCCAGACAGTGAGGTGTCGCATGTGAGCGCACCCAGACAGTGAGGTGTCGCATGTGAGCGCACCCAGACAGTGAGGTGTCGCATGTGAGCGCACCCAGACAGTGAGGTGTCGCATGTGAGCGCACCCAGACAGTGAGGTGTCGCATGTGAGCGCACCCAGACAGTGAGGTGTCGCATGTGAGCGCACCCAGACAGTGAGGTGTCGCATGTGAGCGCACCCAGACAGTGAGGTGTCGCATGTGAGCGCACCCAGACAGTGAGGTGTCGCATGTGAGCGCACCCAGACAGTGAGGTGGTCGCCAATGTGAGCGCACCCAGACAGTGAGGTGTCGCATGTGAGCGCACCCAGACAGTGAGGTGTCGCATGTGAGCGCACCCAGACAGTGAGGTGTCGCATGTGAGCGCACCCAGACAGTGAGGTGTCGCATGTGAGCGCACCCAGACAGATCCAGAGCGACAGGGTGTCGCATGTGAGCGCACCCAGACAGTGAGGTGTCGCATGTGAGCGCACCCAGACAGTGAGGTGTCGCATGTGAGCGCACCCAGACAGTGAGGTGTCGCATGTGAGCGCACCCAGACAGTGAGGTGTCGCATGTGAGCGCACCCAGACAGTGAGGTGTCGCATGTGAGCGCACCCAGACAGTGAGGTGTCGCATGTGAGCGCACCCAGACAGTGAGGTGTCGCATGTGAGCGCACCCAGACAGTGAGGTGTCGCATGTGAGCGCACCCAGACAGTGAGGTGTCGCATGTGAGCGCACACCCAGACAGTGAGGTGTCGCATGTGAGCGCACCCAGACAGTGAGGTGTCGCATGTGAGCGCACCCAGACAGTGAGGTGTCGCATGTGAGCGCACCCAGACAGTGAGGCGTCGCATGTGAGCGCACCCAGACAGTGAGGCGTCGCATGTGAGCGCACCCAGACAGTGAGGCGTCGCATGTGAGCGCACCCAGACAGTGAGGCGTCGCATGTGAGCGCACCCAGACAGTGAGGCGTCGCATGTGAGCGCACCCAGACAGTGAGGCGTCGCATGTGAGCGCACCCAGACAGTGAGGCGTCGCATGTGAGCGCACCCAGACAGTGAGGCGTCGCATGTGAGCGCACCCAGACAGTGAGGCGTCGCATGTGAGCGCACCCAGACAGTGAGGCGTCGCATGTGAGCGCACCCAGACAGTGAGGCGTCGCATGTGAGCGCACCCAGACAGTGAGGCGTCGCATGTGAGCGCACCAGCCAGTGAGCTCGATGTGACGCGGCGTCGCATGTGAGCGCACCCAGACAGTGAGGCGTCGCATGTGAGCGCACCCAGACAGTGAGGCGTCGCATGTGAGCGCACCCAGACAGTGAGGCGTCGCATGTGAGCGCACCCAGACAGTGAGGCGTCGCATGTGAGCGCACCCAGACAGTGAGGCGTCGCATGTGAGCGCACCCAGACAGTGAGGTGTCCCTGTGTGGTCAGCGCGGATACATGGAAAAACCCGGTCTCTATATGACATTTCTGTCTGGCATATATTGGATATTTATTAGTGACTAGAAATATGCCTGGTGCTATTGCATCGGGAGTGCGGTGAAATGAACAGGTGCCGTAGAAATAGCTGCTGAATAATACAGTCCTCTCTGCAGAGAGCACGCTGTTGTTGCAGGATTTATATGGTGTACACTGTGGCTCAGTGGTTAGCACTGTACACTGTGGCTCAGTGAGTGAGGGAGGAGAGGGGCAAAGCGAGAGAGAGAAGAGCAGAGGTGAGCGAGGGAACAGTGCAGCAGAGCAGGGGACAGCACAGCAGAGCAAAAAGTGCAGAGCAGGGGAGAGTGGAGAAGAGCAGGGGTGAGCGAGGGGACAATGGAGCAGAGCAGGGGTGAGTGGAGCAGAGGGTAGTCAGTACAGCAGAGTGGGGTGCAGTGGAGCAGAGAGTTGGGGCAGTGAAGCATTGTTGGAGGGCATTGTAGCAGAGAGGGTGGCATTGTAGCAGAGAGGGTGGCATCGTAGCAGAGAGGGTGTCAGTACAGGAGAGTGAGGGGCAGTGGAGCAGAGAGGGGGCAGTGCAGCATTGTGTGGGGGCAGTGTGAGCAGAGAGGGCGCAGCATTGTGGGGAGGCAGCGGGGGTGGGCAGTGGAGCAGAGAGGGGGCAGCGCAGCATTGTGGGGGAGCAGTGGAGCAGAGAGGGGGAAGCGCAGCATTGTGGGGGGACAGCGGAGCATTGTGGTGGGGCAGCGGAGCGGGGGGAGGCAGTGGAGCAGATAGGGGGCAGCGCAGTATTGTGGGGGGCAGCAAAGCATTGTGGGGGGGAAGTGGAGCAGAGGGGGCCGCGCAGCATTGTGGGGGAGCAGTGGAGCATTGTTGGGGGCAGCGCAGCATTGTGGGGGCGCAGTGGAGCAGAGAGGGGCAGCGCAGCATTGTGGGGGGGCAGTGAAGCAGAGAGGGGGCAGCACAGCATTGTGGGGGGCAGTGGAGCAGAGAGGGAGGGCAGCGCAGCATTGTGGGGGGGGCAGTGGAGCAGAGAAAGGGTAGCGCAGCATTGTGGGGGGGCAGTGGAGCAGAGAAGGGGGTCAGCGCAGCAAAGGGGAGGGCGGTGGAGGGGGGCGAGCAGTGGATACTCCAGGAGAGCAGGGGAGCTGCTGTCTATACCTGTTATCTGCTCCCCGCTGTGCGAAAGGGCCTTTGGTGATGTCACAGTCATGTGATGTGTAACTCCGCCCACAACTGTGACATCCCCACAGGTCCCCCAGCTTCTGCAATGGATTTGTGGGGGTATGCGGGATGCAGGGACCTGGCGGGGATGATCGGGTGGTGTGTGAGTAGGGGACACTGGGTTGACTGTTGGGAGTGGGTGGCGGGTAGTGGAGGGGGTGTGCGGGGACCTGGTGATGGAGGTGGGTACAGTGTGGGTGACAGCCAGGAGTGCGGTCATTGCCATACTGCGAGGATGTCCTAATATGGCGGTCGGCGCACTTCCTGGGCTTTGTGGGGGATTGTGGGATATCGATATAAGCCCGGAAGCGTGTGACACACATCATGTGACCTTAGCTGATTATATAGTAGACTAGAAAAAGGCCCGATGCTATTGCATAGGGAGTGCGGTGAAATAAACATCTGTGTATCCTTCATGGTGCTAATAGGAGCAGTGGACATGTGTCACACTGTTTGCACATTCCAACATATCTGTTTTATGTCATCCTTCTGCATTTGTGTATTGTATTTGTTGCATGATTAGAGTTCTTTTACACCTACCTGTACACTATCGCTTGGTAGTTATGTACTGTATTATGGTATGTGATGTTTCTCATCCAATGTTTACTATGTGGTGTCTCCTCTGTTTTCTGTGTGTCTTTACAATACATAGTTGCTTGGAAGCTGTTGTGACTATAAATAGATGTGGTACATTGTTTTTTTGTGCAGTTTGATGTCTCCCAGGGCTTCCAGATCATCGCGGCGGGGCTGGGAGAGGAGTTGGCGGGGCACTTCGGCTCCGTGCTGCCGGGAGATGCACGGTAGGGCTGGGCGATTAATCGAATTAATTCGATTAATTCGCCCCCTGCTGTGGCCACGATTGTAGTTTTCTTAACAATCGTGTAATTCGATTTAAAATGGCCGCCGGCGCGCTGTTTAAATGATCCGGGCGGCTAGTAGGGGCTTCCTAGCTGTATACCCGCGGCCACTGCTGAGGGGAGGGGGTGCTGTCAGAGCCCAGCCCCTGCTACAGCGGCGGGAGATGTCCTGGGGGAGGGGGGGGAGAAGTGCTGTCAGTGCCCCCCGCCCCTGCTGCAGCCGCTGGTGAGGTGAATTGTCAGCCCGCACAGTGCAGAGCCCCGGTCGGGAGCAAGCGACGGTACACCGGGGCTCATTACCGGGCTGTGGGGGCGGTGCACAGCCGGGGAGAAGCGTGGTCAGCCCGCACAGTGCAGAGCACCCGGCCGGGAGCAAGCGACGGTAACACAGGGGCTCATTACCGGGCTGTGGGGGCGGTGCACAGCCGGGAGAAGCGTGGTCAGCCCGCACAGTGCGGAGCACCCGGCCGGGAGCAAGCGACGGTACACAGGGGCTCATTACCGGGCTGTGGGGGCGGTGCACAGCCGGGGAGAAGCGTGGTCTGAGGGGCGGCTATGGCGAGTCCTGCCGGGCACATCCTGGGGGGACTACTGCTCCCAGCATGGAGCCGCCTGCACGCCCGACATAGCCATCTCTAGGGTGCAGGAGGGTGAGCAGCAGGCTGTGGAGGGTGCAGCAGGGTGAGCAGCAGGTTGTGGAGGGTGAGCAGCAGGTTGTGGAGGGTGAGCAGCAGGTTGTGGAGGGTGAGCAGCAGGCTGTGGAGGGTGAGCAGCAGGCTGTGGAGGGTGAGCAGCAGGCTGTGGAGGGTGCAGCAGGCTGTGGAGGGTGCAGCAGGGTGAGCAGCAGGTTGTGGAGGGTGAGCAGCAGGCTGTGGAGGGTGAGCAGCAGGCTGTGGAGGGTGAGCAGCAGGCTGTGGAGGGTGAGCAGCAGGTTGTGGAGGGTGAGCAGCAGGCTGTGGAGGGTGCAGCAGGCTGTGGAGGGTGAGCAGCAGGCTGTGGAGGGTGAGCAGCAGGCTGTGGAGGGTGAGCAGCAGGCTGTGGAGGGTGCAGCAGCAGGCTGTGGAGGGTGCAGCAGCAGGCTGTGGAGGGTGCAGCAGCAGGCTGTGGAGGGTGAGCAGCAGGCTGTGGAGGGTGAGCAGCAGGTTGCGGAGGGTGAGCAGCAGGCTGCGGAGGGTGAGCAGCAGGCTGCGGAGGGTGTGAGGAGCAGGCTGCGGAGGGTGTGAGGAGCAGGCTGCGGAGGGTGTGAGGAGCAGGCTGCGGAGGGTGTGAGGAGCAGGCTGCGGAGGGTGTGAGGAGCAGGCTGCGGAGGGTGTGAGGAGCAGGCTGCGGAGGGTGTGAGGAGCAGGCTGCGGAGGGTGTGAGGAGCAGGCTGTGGAGTGTGCGGGGGGGGGGGTGAGGAGCAGGCTGCGGAGTGTGCAGGGGGGTGAGGAGCAGGCTGCGGGGGGGGGGGGGGGCATAGCTGTCAGAGCCCAGTGCAGGTCTTACCTGCCCCTTGCCGCCGGCGCCCTCACAGGGATATGGCGCCGTCTTGCTGACTTCGTACCCGGGTCTCTATTTGGCCTCTGTCCGTGTCATCTCCTGCTGACATGTCGGTGCAGAGCAGCAGTAGATACCAGCAGGTGAGCATGAGGAGGGGCGGGAGGTGTCTATCTGAGGCCGGGGACGAGACGCCATGTACTAGGCCCCAGCACTATTCTACTGCAGCCTGATACCCGGAGGCCGTGCAGTGTGTGCGGACCGGCTGCTACATATAATGTTATGTTATAATATGTAGTGTTATGTTCTATATATAGTGTACACTGTGTGCAGGCACTGCCACCTATATTGAGTGTTCTATATATACTATACACTAGGGCTAGTGTTAGGGCTAGTGTTAGGGCTAGTGTTAGGGCTAGTGTTAGGGCTAGTGTTAGGGCTAGTGTTAGGGCTAGTGTTAGGGCTAGTGTTAGGGCTAGTGTTAGGGCTAGTGTTAGGGCTAGTGTTAGGGCTAGTGTTAGAGCCTGGGCTGCAGACAAGAGGAGGGGTGGGAACACAGGGTCACGGGGGCCCCCTCTTTATTCATCAAAGAAAAGCAAAAAAAAATAGAAAAAAAAAAATCGAGATTTAAATCGAAAATCGTCCATAGGTTTAAATAAAATCGAGATTTTGATTTTTTTCCAAAATCGCCCAGCCCTAATGCACGGTATTTCAAATGTGGTGCCAAAGCAAACGGCGCTTCCCTGATTGGTCGCCACATTCAGCGTGCCAACCAATCCGAGAAGCGCCGCTCGGTTTGGCGCCAAATTTTAAATACTCTGACCGCCGCTTTTCTGATTGGTCGGCACGCTGAACATGGCAACCAATCAGAGAAGCGGCGCTCAGTGTATTTCAAATGTGGCACCAAAGCAAGCGGGGCTTCTCTGATTGGTCGCCACACTAAACGTGGAAACCAATCAGAGAAGTGGCACTTAGGGTATTCCAAGATGGCGCTAAGTTGAGCGCCCCTTCTCTGGGTATCGCGGCGGGGAAGGCAGAGAAGCTGGTGGGGCACTGAAGCTCCGTGCCGGTGGGAGATATGCGCCGCCATCATCTCCCGGGGCTACAAGATAATCGCGGCGGGGCTGGGAGAGGAGCTGGCGGGGCACTTCGGCTCCGTGCCACCGGGACATGCACGGTATTTGAAATGTGGTGTCAAAGCGAACGGCCCTTCCCTGATTGGTCGCCATATTCAGCGTGCCAACCAATCAGAGAAGCGCCGCTCGCTTTGGCGCCACATTTAAAATACTCTGACCGCCACTTCTCTGGTTGGCACGCTCCTCCTCCGTAACCCCCGGGCCCCCCCGCGGGCCGGTGTGCTCCACCTCCATCCCCAGCCCCCCTGTCCCAGTGCAGCTGTTGATACGCCCGGGTGAGAGTTTAGTGCTGTCTGCAGATCGGGTTACTGCTGTTGTGTTGCACCACCTCATCACTGCCGTATACTCCACCTCATCACTGTACATCTGCTGTATACACCTCCCCCTCCTCACTTACACACCTCCTCCTAATCATCCCTGTATATATCTGCTATATACTTCACCTCCTTCACTTTGGCGTGGCACTGACACCGCCAGACACTGACAC